>OU342743.1:167771868-170171868 GCA_910589775.1 Avena eriantha | reverse complement strand
ATACAAAGACTTGGTATGCTTAAGGAGCACTACAATTGCATGACTGTAGAATTACAAGGAGGGAGAAGAGAGAACACGTAGACGCACTCTATAACAATAATCGCTTTTAGTGATCCTAGCTAGGAGCACGCACTTTGTGCATGTGATACATGGATAGAGATGAGCGCGGCTGGCTCGGTAATACTTCAGTCTAACATACTCCCTCTGTCCTAAAAGGAATGTCTCAGATTTGTCGAAATTTATATGTATCTATACACTAAAACACGTCTAGATATATGCAAATTTAGACAAAGCTGTGACATCCTTTTTAGGACGGAGAGAGTAAAAGAAATTCTCTCTTTTTTTGGAAGAGGGAAAGGCCACGGAGGGCCTAGATACTGCATTCGTTGCAAGTGGTGGCAATACATTTTACAGAGAGTCTCAAGAAAAGTAAAAAATTACAGCATAGTCCTCTCCTTTTACGCAACAGACCCTAATAACCAAAGAAAATATAATGCAATCGGGTCCTCCACCATCGATGGATCGGAGCGGCTGCCTGCTTTACCGCCAGGGACACGGCCACTCGGGGTGAAACCTGCGTGGGCTGCTGTCCAGGAACCAAAGGGCCTCCGATTCAGCAGAAGGTTGACGAATTGAAACATTTTCCTCTTTGAAATATCTTACACGTCAATGTCTCAATCTAACCTCACTCAAAACAAGTTTAATTAAGAGATCTCTAAACTTTTCCACAAATAAATAATTGTCAAAACCCTAACAAGGCAGTGCCTTTTCAAAAGGCTTTGTGGTCACAAATCGTTGTAACATGAAGATTAAAGGTTTTAAACCGACACAGGCACCTCATAGGTTTCAACTGACATAGCTAATTTGCATTTCTTTTGAGTTGCATGTATGCCTATTCTCAATTACAATGGATTGATCCTTTTTTTGGTCAACCCCGTAACAGGGTGATATTATATTAACAGCATTGCTACATACAAAACAAGCAACTAAATATTTGCTGCATTCTCTGTTAATTGCTTCATCTGAGATGTGAGGAGAATTTTTCTACTTTGGGGTGTACCTACACCTTCACTTCTTTTGGATATTTTTGGTGTACTGAAAATTCTGGAAAAAGGTATACACATCATGAAACAAGAGTTATGTTGACCTGTAATGTTTCACGTTTACATGGCAAGATAAATTCTATGAATTTTATATTCACATATATCTGCTAAAACTTATTATTTCCGTATGAGCCACATACTCCTAAACTCTTTATTTTGTGTGTGACTATAATGTTGTACTACACTTCTGATGATTCCCCTACAATTACCAGGACAACTTATGAATTCCACTACATTGTACTCAGCTACTGAAAGTATTTCCGTTTCCCTAACCACTAACAAGTACTGAAAGTCTCAGCTACGCAAAGAGTGATCGAATCGTCAAAATCAACCAAAAGAATAGCTAACGAGCCACAAATTCACACCTGGATCGCACCAAACTGCAGAAAAAACGTATACAACAATCGAAGGTCAGGCACCGTACCGTACGCATTTTTATCCTTGCGGAGGTCGCCAATGGATCCTCCTACGAGGTCGCCGCCGGAACCAGGCGCGTTGTCGCCGGCGACGATCTCTATCCGCAGCACCCTGTCGGAGAAGTTGGCCGAGTTGAACGCGAACTCGAAGCTGGGCACTACGCCGCCGCGCGAGAAGTCCAGGCCCATCCCCGCCTCCGCCGCCGAGGCTGACTCTTTGCCGGCGTCCATGCCCTCCGCAACCGGCCGCTCCGCAACGGCTGGGAGAGGGTTGAAGCGCAGGACGGCGGGCGGCCGCTTCAGTTTGGGAAGACGAGATGGGCACAGGGAAATTGGACTGGATCCTTATAATGTAGCAAAACACTGGACCTTTAGTGGGCCAGACTGCTTGGAGGCCCGCTGCTGTGGGTCTATCTTCCTGCATGGTTAAAACGTTAATGGGCTGTAGCCTTCACGAGTCGTCGGTCCAATCACGGGAGTAGCGATATTATCTGCTTACGATGTACGCTAAAATTAATCCATCCGCGTGGGAAATAAGCAACCGGACCGGAGTTCCCCACGCCCAAAATCGGCAACCGCTCTCCGCAACGATCTCTCCTCCGCCGCGATCGATCGATCCCCCCATATAAACCTAGCCAATCCGGACAACCCCCCTCCAGGCGACCACGCGACGCTGCCATGGCGGACTGGTCGGGGCTCCACGAGGACTTCCTCCTCCTGCTCGTCCCGCGCCTCCCCTCCCTCGACCTCCGCCGCTTCCGCGCCGTCTGCGCCTCCTGGCGCGCCGCCGCGGCCACCTTCACATCGGCCCGCGGCCGCCCGCGCCCCGACCGCCCCTGGCTCGTCCTCCCCACGGACGCGACCGACCCGGACGGACGCCGCTTCATTATCTGCCGCGACCGCGAGGTCCCCGTGGTCACACTCCCCGCGCGCCTCGGCCGCGCGCACGACCGCGGCTTGGTGCCCCTCGGCTCCTCCCGCGGCGTCATCGTGGCCGCCGACGATCGCGGCGATATGCACCTGCTCGACCTCGTCACCGGTAAGCGCATGCATCTGCCCCCTGTCGCCACTCTCCCTCTTGTCGATTTCGTCGAGAGGACCCCTGCCGGTCTCAGCATCCACCACCAGCCCGCCGGCGTCTCCGCCGTCGACGGCCTGGTCCACAAGGCCATCCCGGTGCCCACCCCGGACGGCGGGGTGCTGGTGGTCGCAATCTACCGCCAGCCGCACCACCGCAACCAGTGGGCCACGGCCCGGCCGGGCGACTGCGCCTGGAAGTCCGTGAAGCCGAGCAGCATCCCCTCCGTGGTCGACCTGGCGCTCCACCGCGGGCAGCTCTACGCCAACACGCGGTACGGGATGGTGTACGTCTTCCCGGAGCTCCGCGGGCTGGGCTCGGCCTCCCCGGAGATCATCCCGTCCGTGACGCGGCGGCCGACCTCGTACGTGGAGCGCAGCTTCCTGGTGGAGACCCCCGGCGGCGGCGGGCTGATGCAGGTGGAGCTGCTCCGCCCCGTGGCGGCGGCCGGGGGCGAGGGATTCGTGGTGCGCATGCTGGACGAGTGCGGCGAGACGTGGGAGGAGGAGGAAGACATCGGGGACGTGGCGGTGCTCGTCGACGCGTCCGGCGCGGTGGCCGCGTCCACGAGGGAGTGCCCGGGGCTGAGGCCCAGCACCGTGTACTACGCCGTCGACCTCGAGGGAGAGACGCGGGTGTGGGCGTACAGCCTCGCCGGCAAGCACAAGAAGATCGAGGTCGTCGAGTCGCTCCCCAGGGCGGAGGGGTACAAGCAGCCGTGCTTCTGGTTCACGCCGGTCTATTCACAGTGATGATTTAGCCTTGCTAAATTGCTAGGCGCCGCGTCGGTCGTTTGAGCGTGCACGGGTTGTGCAGGAAGCTGCTGTTCTTGCAATGTCGTGATGAAATGTGGGTCTAGTCTACGAGTCGTGCTATGGGGGCACATCTGAGTTGTAACTGGTGACACACCAGGAGGGTCTCTGTTGATTGTCGTTGTCCCTGCTACAACTATGTACATACATACAGGAAACTGAACTTGACTGAAACTTACCTCTGTGTTTCATCACCGAATTCATCAGAAATTTTCTACGTACTGAATCTTTACCTCACCGTGTTAGGTAGTACAAAGGTGAATATTCCTTCGACATTGTAAAGTCTGGATGCCCGAATATTCGCTCGATTTGATGGAGAGCTGAATACACGGCCAAAATGCTGCATTGATATTTGGCCTTATGACTGTCTGATTGAGCCACTTTAATGCAGTTTGTTGGGTTTTTTTGGGTCTCGCTAATATACAGTTCGAAATAAGTGACTTGGATTCATCTACATTCAAATGTACTACCTCTATTTGGGATTATAGGTTCCGAGAGCTTTTCTATATTGTTTGAGATTATAAGGGTTATCTCATTTATTAGACTCTCTCGTTCAATGCATGTTCTTCTTTTCTCTCACTTCTCTAATGCATGTAAGACTATTGGTGCATGCAAAAATAATGAGAGAGTTATGGAGTGTCTTAGTATTAGCAATTTGGCTTTTAGGACTAATAATCCCAAACAGAGGTAGTATATCACTTATACTTATTTCTTTTCTTTTTTGAGATAACAGCTGCGTTTTTATTCATTTATTCGGAACTAAATCAGAGTCAAGAACCGATACAATAGCATCCGGCGGAACACCCAGCCATGTTTTGCTTAATTTATTCTCGCAGCCCTCCTTTGCTAACCGGTGCGCAGCACCATTACCAGATCAGATCGCCTAACAACACAACTGATGAACCCCCAAAACTTTGGATGAGATGTTTGATCTCTTCAATGAGTGGACCATAAACGGACCGATCCAACTCCTCCCGCTTCAGTTTCGACGCGATGACCACACTATCCATCTCAACAATGACCGCGTTTAGCTGGACTTCCTTAGCCAACAACAACCCTCGCCGGCATGTCAGGAGTTCCGCGCCTTCAGCATCTGCAACATGGGGAAAAATGGCATGCGGCAGCAATGCAAGCGCCACGGTGGTCTCTAATAACCACACCACCCCCTCCACTGCAGTTGTGTTGGCAGAGAGCTCCATCTGAATTGATTTTGTGCCAACCTGTGTCAGGGGCAGTCATTGCTCATTGACCCGCACAAAGCCCTGCGGTTCTTTTGCATGTGCCGCCCGCCATTCCTCCACCGCTGCCACCGATCGCCTTGCCACCGCCTTTGGGTCATCAAAGATCAGTGAGTTCCTCACCTCATTCCTAGCTTGCCAGAGATTATACAGCAGCGTAAACATCCACGCCGTCTGGTCGCTTGAACCCTTCCCTATCCAATCCAACAACCACCCTTTGAGATATGCATGGGAAGCCAACCTTTTCGGTGATGCTTCGAAGAATTCCCCAGTTTGTTCGGCAAGATGAGTCCAAGCCGGCGCTGAGTGAGGACACGTCCAAAATCGGTGGATTAAACTTTCAGTTCTGCCACACGCTAGACAGGCAATGTCGTCTTTTATCTTCCGATGACTAAGTTCATCCCCCATCGCTAGACCGTTCTCCACCAGGCGCCAGACATGGACTTTGGTTTTTCCTGGAACATTAGCACTCCAAAGCGCCAGCCACCCCTTATGTTCAGCACAAGTTCTCGACGACTCCTCAACCCCCCTTCTCGCACGCTTCCGCTGCATCACAAGATGATAGGCCGACTTAACCGAGAACACGCCATTCTTGGTGAAGTTCCATGCAAGGAAATCAGTCTCTCCAGGTCGGCCAGTTGGAATGCGAAGGATGTCCGCCGCGTCCATATCAACAGAATGGTCTCGAATCTTTCGCTGAATCCATGTCCCAGACTCAGTGCTAATAAAATCACTAACCCATTCTGGACAGTCGTCTCTCATTCGCCCCAGTGGGCATTGAGCACCCGAACGAGGAATCCAATTATCTGAGACCTTGATCAACTTTCCATCCCCAACTCGCCAGACCAAGCCAGCTTTTAGTAAGTCACGTCCATGCACAATCCCCTTCCAAGTGTATGAAGCGCGCTTGGAACATGCAGCAGACAGGAACTCGCCCCCTTTAAAATACCTTGCTCGAAGAACCCTCGCACACAGCGACTCAGCTTGTTTTGCGAGGAAAGCCTGATTGAAACATTCATAGTCCCGAAAGCCCATGCCTCCGTTCTCCTTGCTCTTACACATACGTGGCCAGCCAACCCAATGAACTTTACACTGATCTTCAGAGTCGCTCCAACAAAAGCTTGAAGAGACAGAGCTAAGTTGCTTACACAGTTTCCTCGTGAACAAAAAACAGCTCATAGCGTATGCCGGGGCGGCTTGCAGCACGGACTTGATCAACACCGTCCGCCCCTCCTTTGCCATGCCCTGCCCCTTGAGCCCCTTGACTTCGCTCCAGGATCTCTTCCTAAGGTGTTTAAAACAGCCCTCCTTCGACCTTCCAACCACCGTGGGTAGCCCCTCCTTTGACATGCCCTGCCACTTATACTTATTTCTAGACGGAAAGAATAGACAAAAAACATAATATTACTCAATCCGAATTGTAGTAGGCAGCAGATTAATAAGGAATTTTCTGAGCAAACGTCCTGAAAATCTTCTATAAGATTTCTAGATCATCTCCAATAGATGCACTAAAATAGTGTTCCATTTTTTTTTGTTTTAGGGCGGTCGCTTTATCAATTTTAGTACAGGCGTCGGCCGGGTGACTGTTTTCCAGATGCACTAAAATACAACACACCGCCGACAACAGTTTCCACACATATACTAAAATAGTACACGACAAACATAGAAATCTACCAAATTTCAGATGAATTTATCAAAAATCTTGCCGATTTTCAACTAAACAAAATCATTTCAAGTCGATTCGCTACCAAGTCATAATCATTTGTACCAATTCACTATGTTATAACATATAAAAATGGATTACATAAAAAAAGATGAACATAGTAGGCCAGCAGCTAGGGCAAATGAACACTACTATGAACTAGGCTAGAAAAACCTATTCCTACCACTACATCGATGTCGTGGGGATGACTCCCGGTGGTCCCAAGTCAACGATTCATCGAGTCAACATAGAGTCGGAGAAAGATGAAAGCGGCTGCCTCTAGTCGGCTCCCCAGCTGATGGCCGGCTCCCCTGCAGCAGGCCGACTACCGCTAGCCGGCTCTCCCTGCAACAAGTCGTCTGCCTCCCTGCAAGCTCCCCCCCCCCCATGTGGATGACCGGCTGCATGAAGCCGGTTGCGTGAAGTCAATGCTCGTGTCACACTGGACATGAGCCACAACATTGTGGTTGACTATTACCCACGTCGCCAACACCTGTCACAGTGGTCACACGGTGCCGCCTACTCCGTGATGTCAGTTGATTGTAGTGACAAGATTGGACAGCCGACATGACCCATTGGGGCTCCGAGGAAGCACATAGTACATCCACGGCTGGTCCTAGCCCCTTTCCTCTCTCTCTCTTCCCTATGTACCATGGGCGCACAATAGCTATAAAGTGACCCAACAAGCTCTCTAGAGAAGGGAAGAGGATAGAAAAAAACAACTATAGAGATGAGGAACAATAGCTTCTTCTAGCTTGAACACCTCTCTCTCTCCTCAAGCAGCAATCTTGTAATCTTATCGTAATAGAGATCGTTGCAGGGTAAGGGTGTTACCTCCACAGCGAGGGCCCTAACCCGGGTACATCATCGCGTGGTTGTGCCCAATACCGCATACGGAACCCATCGCTCGCTCTTAGGCTCCACACCTCTCTCTTAGCCATCCTATGGCATCTGCCATCACAATACGATGATAATCGATGCCCACCACTACAACTAAAAATTCCAGGCAGTGAAACCAGTTACTTCCACTAAAGCGATCCCTCAACCACCAAACAGATATGTACCCCCCCCCCCCCCCCCCCCCCCGCTGCCTCGCTCCCATTGATCTACCTCCCTATGTTGGAGGCAAAATCGATTCATGGCAAAATCGATGCCCACCACCGCAGCTCGACACCTCTAACAATCCAACATCGATGCCCACCACCAAAATTGATTCCTGCAACTGCCGCCACCCACGCCCTAGCCCCATCACCCGAGCACCTCGCCGCCCTTCGTCTCCCTCTCTTACCGCTCGGGATCCTCTCTCAGCGGAGCTCGCCATCCACCCTCTCTCATCAGCGCTCGCCCTCAACCTTCCCATTCAACGCAGGCTCCCTAGATCGACGCGATGGAGGACCAGGTCGCCGCTGGCAGGCCATAGGTAGGTCGGCGCGGGATGCAGAAGGCCGGTGGTGAGTATTTTGACCGGTGATGGAGCGATTTCGATCCGATTGCTCACTGGCGGCGTCCAGGGAAAGGGCGGGGCGGCTGCGGGTGCATGGCTGAAACTTCCGGGTGGCAGCTGGGCTGCACGCGTGTGTTCAATTTTGTAGTATGCCAGACCGTGCGCTGTATATTTACAGTGTGGGATAGTTTTTTTTTTGTGCATGCACGAAAATTCTAGTGCGTTGGTTTAGTTTAGTGCATACGTTGGAGACTTTTTTCCCTTCGGCGCCTAAGGAAGCAATTTTTAGTGCGTCGCACTAAAAATTTGCATCTGTTGGAGATGTTCTTATCAATGTTGATGCTTCTCTCTTTGCCTCTCACCATATATGTGTGTGTGAGGGATTTTTTGTAAAATCGGTAGTCATGATCCCACGAGAACAGTAGAATCGAAAAAATAGTAAAGAAAATTAGAAAGTTAAAAAACTAAATTTAGAGGATGCATATTCAGGTACGTGCATGCCAAGTTTCAAGCTTAAATTTGAAATTAATAAATTGGGTGTTATGGGGCCCTTGTGGGGTTTGATCTTGGGTGGCCCGATCTTCGCGGATTTGAGACGAGGAGTGAGGGAAAACCTGATGAACACGATGAACCCAACTCTAATGCAAGATAAATATACAAACACACTCCAAAACACACACTATTCGATTTGCTCCCGTTGGTTCGAACAACCAATACAATAGAATCCTCGGCGAGAGACCTTGCGGTAGAATCACCAAAGGAGAGATCAGCAAGCGAATGATAGAATCCAAATCAAGGAGAGAGTAGCAACTAAGTAGAATCCTAAAAGGGCGAGACCAAGCACTACTAGAATCCTTGACAAGGAGACACCAAACACTTGAGTAGGGTCTTGACAACTTGGACAAGGGCACCGACTCCAAGGCCTTATACAACTCATAGATTTAATATAAAGAGGGGGTTCCGATCCAGGGTTTGGGACATGCCTCAATTCATCATCATCTCTAGGGTTTCAAGAGGAGTGGGGCATATATATATAGGCCAGCCATGAGCCAGGGGTAGTTTAGGCATAAACGGGAAGTTCTGGGCGTTACATGGGTCAGGCCCATCTTGAGGCTCGTAGGCCTGGGTCACTTAGGTCGGACACTCCAGAGTTGCAGGGTAAGACACTCCGGTTGGGCAGACATTCTCGGCGAGATTGGGCGAAGACTCCGGGGGTGGCGGAGTGTCTGGGTGGAGTCCAGATTGGGCCACAGACGGGCTGCACCAGGCTTCGAGTGGAGGGCGGCCGGAGACTCTAGGGAGCTGATGTCAGAGAGTCCGGTCCCTACCAAAGACTCCGGTACGTGCAGGTCGGAGACTCTAGGTTATGCTCCGGTTGTTTCTTCCTTCTTCGCTTCTAGGCCTCTTGCTTGGGGCTCTTGGCTCTAGAGGCATCCTTATCTCCTCCTCTTGGTGTCATGGTCATGGACCTAGTCATGCAATAGGCATTTGTCTAAAGTAGGATTCTATTCACATGATAACCAACAAAAGGTAAGAGATGGGAGGAAATCACCTTTGCAGGAATGGTTAGTGTAGCATGATGTGGACCAATGGTGATTGCCATTTGTTGGGATGCATCATCTTCCCCCGCTTGAAACGATTCGACCTCGACGATGTTCTTTCATCATGCAAGGAGAGAGGTGTGCCCTTGGCCTTGAGCTTG
Source organism: Avena eriantha (assembly GCA_910589775.1). Lineage (NCBI taxonomy): Eukaryota > Viridiplantae > Streptophyta > Magnoliopsida > Poales > Poaceae > Avena > Avena eriantha. Next base: position 170,162,373 of record OU342743.1, on the reverse strand, counting down.
TATGTGTTCGGATCACCGGTGTCAAAGCCTTGTTCAAAGTTGTTGAAGAGCTTGTAGAAGTTATTTCCATCATGTTGTGGTTTGAGGTCTCGTATCATGTTCCTTGGAGGTGGTGGTCTATTTTGGGTACCTTGCAAAACCGACAACAAAGAGAGAGAATTGTATGATGGATTGTTAGTATGGGTCACACTCAAATATCTCTTCTCACATTTGGTGGCATGCGACGTGGCACTCATGATTTTTCCACTCATTTGGGGCTTGTGGCACTCACTCTCGTGATGGTGGTTCACTCTCTCACCAGTCATCTCACAAGGGTCCTTAGCTTGCTTTATCTTGTGCATGGATGTCATGTTGGATGCAATAACTTGGCTTCGCATCATAGATTGGAGCACAAATGTCTTGTTGTTCCACTTAAAGGGATATTGGTTGGTAGTGCCATCATGTATGGATCCGCTATCGTATTTCCATGGTCTCCCAAGTAGCATGTGACACACGTTCATTGAAACTACATCACATTCGGCGGTGTCTTCATAGGGGCCAATCTTGAAGGAGACATTGAATTTGTGTTTGATCTTGAGGGTGCCATTTTCATCAAGCCACTTCATATGGTATGGGTGTGGATGCTCTATGTATAGTAGCTTGAGTTTCTCACAAAAATATGTGCTCGCAAGGTTGTGAGAACTTCCACCATCGATGATTACCTTTATGGACTTTCCATCAATTCCGACTCGAGTTTGGAAGATATTAAGGCGTTGGTCCTCTCTTGGTATGGAGTTTGTTATCAAGACATGAGCTATGACAAGGTAAAGGCTTGGATCATGCTCGCATATAAGGGTGTCATCCTCTTCTATCGTGGCTTCCCTTGCAATTGCTCTTTGAGTCAAAGCTTCATATTCCTATTCACTCACAGAATAGGTTGCGCCATTCTCATCCGTAAGCATAACTCTTGTGGGTGCACTCATATGACTTGTGACCCTTCGCTCCACACTTGAAGCAAGTAACTTGACTATCTGATGGTGTGTTGGAGGAGGATGTTATCGCAGTTTTTACTTGCTTGGACGAGCTTGGTGCTTGGTTTGTTGTCTTGGTGGAGGCATTTGCATTGATGGAAGCAAAGTATGCCTTGATCTTCACATCAGCATTCTATTTTTTGCAAGTGACTATTGGCTTTGGTAGCTTGATGGAGGAGCTTGGTGAGGTTCTTGTACGGTTGGAAGTCAACGATATTAACTATTGGGTGGCTCAAAGCATGAGGAACCTTGCTATCGCTTGCTCTTCTAGTTCTCTCACATCGGCTCGCATCATAGTCTTCTCTATTTCCTTGTAGAACTCTTCAATTTACCTTGTGCCTTGCCTCAAATTTTGTAGCTTGTCGAAGAGACCTTGTAGATGGTGCTCGGGGATGAACCTTTTGTACATCACTTCCTTCATCTCCGTCCAAGTGATAATTGGTGGTTCTTCTTGCTTCTCACGATGCTTTTGACAATCTTTCCCAATGCGAACTGGGAGTGTTTCCCAATGCGCAAGACCCTGTGACGGTCTATTGTGATAACACGGGTGCTATTGCAAACGCAAGGGAACCAAGAACTCATTCCACAGCCAAACACATCAAGCTAAGATTTCACGTCATCCAGCAGAACGTTGACGAAGGTGAAGTCAAGGTTTGCAAAGTAGATACAGAACTGAATGTAGCAGATCCTTTGACTAAAGCTCTCCATGAGGAAAAGCACGAACAACACCGAGATTCCATCGGTATTAGGTTCCTGCCTATTGTAAACTAGTTTTGTTTATACTCTAGTGCAAGTGGGAGACTGAAGGAGTTATGCCCTAGAGGCAAATAATAAAGTGTATTATTTGATATATCTCCTATATGTTCATAATACGTTTCATTGTGCTATAGCGGTGTTAATACGAAACGTTAATACACGTGTGGTATGTAAACAAACTGTGTCTCTAGTTACCTCTAGTGAACTAGTTCATTGGTCATGAGGATGGTCTGTGTTTCAAGATCATAGGCATTTATGCCAACTGACAATGAGGTCATGTTATTAGTTGAATAACATGATAGACAAACATCTAACCGTTATATCTTAATGAGATCTAGTTACAAAGTTCACCATTGATGATAAAACACAGAGAACCTCGTAACCTGATCATTTGACTGTGAGGTAATGCAAATCAGCATTTCCGGAAGAAGCTTTGATGGTTATCAAGAATCATCTTGTAAAAGGGTGATCAAAAAGGTGTCACTCAGGTTTTCTGAAGGGATGTGTTGAGGAGTACATATCAAGACCAGGATTTGTCTAGTCCATGTAATGGACAGATACATGTGGCCATCTCGGTGACGTTGCATTAATGAAGCTTGCAAGAATGTGACTAGGTCACGGAATGCAATGACATGAGAACAAGAAAACAAGTTCATCAGTAACAAGATCGAACTAAGGTATGGAGATACCGAAGATCAAGTCTCGGATGAATTAGGTATCGAATGACAAAGGGAACGGGGAACGACTATCTCACGATTCGAGCGATTGTATTCATGAAACGCACGGGGGTCACATGGCCATCTAGGTCCCTCTGTTGATCATTGATATGAGAGTGGTCTGTATCATGTCCGGAGTGTTTCCGAACCGAAGGATGTCACGCTTAAGGGTAGGGACGCTTAGGGTAGATGAGGTATCGTATGAGAAATAGAGAGATAGAAACCGAAATAGTTTCGGTAACATCCGATGGAGATCAGAAGGGGTCCGGAAGTTGTTCCGGAGTGAAGAGATAATATAATATGTGTATTTGAATGTTAATTGGAGAATTAATATTAAATATATTTTTTATTTTATTTTTAAAGGCTCCATATTGCTAATGGGCCTCACCCGAAGGGAGGCCCAAGAGGGCAAGGCGCCTAGGGAGTGGGGGGCGGCCGGCCTAGGGATGGTGGGCCGCCCTAGTGGGGCCCACCTAGGGCCGGCGGCTGCCCCAAGGTGGCCGGCGGGTGTGGGGATTAGTCCTACACCGCCTGGCCCCTAGGTGGTGCCCCCTCCCACTATATAAAGGGGTCCCCCCTTCCCCCTTTGGAATCACCCATTCCTCTCATTCTCTCCCTCTCATCTGCTGAGGACTTCCCCGTAATATTGGGGAGGACCTCGTAGTTGAGTTCTCCACCTTCACAATACCGTCGTGTGATCAGGTGATCCGGCATCTACTTCTTCCGCTGCTCGGTTGGATCGGAGTCCGGTTGACGTCTCCTACACCGGACATGTGACGAACTTCGGAGGCACCACATTTGGGGTGTTGCTCGTCTTCATCAATATACGCCTTCCTGCGTAAGGCGTGCCTCTGTCTGCAAAGGTACGAATATTGTATTCCTTCTCCGTTACTTATGTCTACATAGTATAGATCCTGGTATTAGTGTTCGAGTAGATAGAAATTTTTTGTTTTCTGCTACGAAACCCTACATGATGATCATGGTGCCGATGATGTCTTGCATGGTGCAGCTATTAAGCTTGTGGATCAACCGCTTGTTCGTGGCGATGACGACCTTGGTGTTCCAAATTATGGTGGTGGGGTTCTCCATGACGGGGGTGTGAGCGCGAAGACTCTCCATGACGACTTGAGGAGTGCATATAAGATGAACTTGACGAGCTTGAACAATGTCCATGACGGTTGCTGGGATTGGAAATGGCTTGGTGAAGATCTTAGAATTGAGCGTGATGCTCCGCTTGACATTGCCGATCATGGTAGTTGAACTCTCGAAAAGTTTCATCAAGCCGGTTCTCAAGCCTCTCAAATTGGGCATTGAATTCTTGGCGTTGCACCCATAAGTTGTGGCGCGTGGAGAAACCATCTTGGTTGTTGAAGTTGCCATCTCCTCTAGCTCTGCTTCCCCTAGACATGTTGTATAACCACAATCGGAAAGAAGGGTGATATTGGTGGAATGGTATGTGCTACCTTGCCTCACCAAGTCAAAAAACTGAAAAGTATGTTCTCACCGAGAGAAAATCAAGTAGCTACACACACAAAGGCCTATGGTAGAAGGTTAGGAAGGTGGATAGCAAATGGAACAACCACACGAAAAGGTCAAATGGGTGACGAGAACCTACGACTATACACACACGGTGGAGATTAATGTGGCTAGCATGACTATGGAAAATGAACATGAACAAAATCAGTCCTGACAAAGACTAATTCTCGGTGTCATGCCAACACTAGGAGAGACCGTAGCCTGTTTGCACAAAGATTGAGAAGCAACGGATTTGCACGCTTCCCTTGCTCTTGCTCACACTCTTGCTTAGAATCTTTGGACTCTCATTTGCATTGGTATCTTTCTCTTTTTATTTTGCTTAGAAGCTTTTTATGTATCTCTTTTTCTTTCTGTGTCGTGGATTCAACTTTTGCTATTTCCTCTACACTATGACTATACAAGAGCAAGCGCACAATGCTTCGGGAAACACAAGATGAGCTACTCTCGATAGGTTAGGTAACACACAAAGGAAGAATGGGGGTTAACAAAGGTGGTGCAAGTTACACCTTTCGTTGATGTCGAACTTGGAACCGTTAGTGGAGGCATGGTTTGAGTTCCATGGTGTCGATGTCGAGCGCGAGGCGTTGTTGCGAAAGCTTTGTTAGATGACAGACTCGCACACGAAACACAAACATACAATGGAAATCAGTCAAAAAGGAAAAGAGGTTAAAATTTGGTATAGGGCCGGACACTCCGGGGTTCGTGGGCCAGACACTCCGAGGGGGCGGACACTCGGGTGTGTGCATGCTGGACACTCCGGGTCGGGGTTAGCGCAATGAACAACTCGTGTTCTTGAGTAGAAATAGGGCCCTTCAAACCTCAAATCCAGAAATTTTCAACCAAATTGGACTAGGAAACGCAGGAAAATGGTAGACCAACTTCGAAGACAAGTTTATTATGGATCAAAACCACAATCAACTCACAAAAATGAGAGATCTAACCAAAACCAATTTGGGGCAATTTTTTTGGTATTTTCGAATTTATGGTGGAAATCGATGAACGGAGTCAAATCCATGCCGACCAAAAGCTGCTGATACCAGTTTGTTATGGGGCCCTTGTGGGGTTGACCCTTGGGTGGCCCGATATTCATGGATTTGAGGTGGGGAGTGAGGGAAAAACCTGATGAACACGATGAACGGAACTCTAATGCAAGGTAAAGATTCAAACATACTCCAAAACACACACTATTCGATTTACTCCCATTGGTTCAAATAACCAATTCAATAATATCCTCGGCAAGAGACCTTGCGGTAGAATCACCAAAGGAGAGATCGGCAAGCGGATGATAGAATCCAAATCAAGGAGCGAGTAGCAACCAAGTAGAATCCCAAAGAGGAGAGATCAATCACTACTAGAATCCTTTACAAGGAGAGACCAAACACTTGAGTAGGGTCTTGACAACTTGGACAAGGGCACCGATTCCAAGGCCTTATACAACTCATATATTTACTATAGAGAGGGGGGTTCCCATCCAAGGTTTGGCACATGCCTCAATTCATCATCATCTCTAGGATTTCAAGGAGGGAGTGGGGGCATATATATAAGCCAACCACGAGCCAGGGGTAGTTTAGGCATAACAGGAAGTTCTGGGAATTACATGGGCTAGTCCCATCTTTAGGCTCGCAGGCCTGGGTCACTCAGGCTGGACACTCCAAAGTTGCAGGGTCAGACACTCCGGTTGGGCCGGACATTCTGGGCGAGATCGGGCAGAGACTCTGGGGGTGGCAGAGTGTCCGGGTGGAGTCTGAATTGGGCCACAGATGGGCTACACTAAGCTTCGAGTGGAGGGCGGCCAGAGACTCCGGGGAGCTGATGTCGGAGAGTCCAGTTCTACCAGAGACTCCGGTACGTGCAAGCCGGAGACTCTGGGTTATGCTCTGGTTGTTTCTTCCTTTTTCACTTATAGGCCTCTTGCTTGGGGATCTTGGCTCTTGGGGCATCCTTGTCTCCTCCTCTTGGTGTTATGGTCATGGACCTAGTCATGCAATAGGCATTTGTCTCAAGTAGGATTTTATTCACATGATAACTAATGGAAGGTAAGAGATGGAAGAAAATCACCTTTGTAGGAATGGTTGGTGTAGCATGATGTGGACCAATGGTGATTGACTGATTGCCATGTGTTGGACTGCATAATTGGATAAAAAGACAAATTGCAATATAAGTTACGGGATTTTACCCTTTTGTGTAGGCAACATACTTATGTATTTTTATTTGAAAATTGGCATGCATATGTATCAAAACTTTATGTACATGCAAAAAAAAACTTTTTTGGAGACTAAAAGATACGATTTTTTGGCCGCTCCTAAAGTTGGGATCGTAAGTATCCATCTTATGCCGTATTTACCGGTATGTGTGGCTATTTGTACTGACAACCTTCCATAAATCACCTTGCCTAAGTTTCTTTCTGTGCAAAATTCCACCAATCTATTAATAATCATCAATAGTAATACAAAGAGATCTAAAAATAATAAAAATTACAAATAGGTCAATAGACCACCTAGCGACAACTACAAACACTATCACGAGCCAAAAGCACGCTGTCGTCCTCGCCCCTCTATCACCGGAGCTAGGCAAAGTTTGTCGTAGTAGAGCTTGTTCTAGTTAGACAGACAGAAAGTCATCGTGCTAAGACCACAAAGGACCAGCGCACTAGAGCAATAACCATCACCAATGATGACAATCGTAGATCGGAAGAGAGTGATCTGAAAACAAACCAACAAAGATGAAAACTAACAAAATCCTAGGAGATCTGTCAGAAAAATGACTCTGCGCGTCCTCCATCGGTGCTAGATGTACCACCGGAATGAGGTTAGAGCAGGGAGGACATTATTCTAACTGCAGGAAGTAGCGGTCGCCTCAGCATCCCGAAGAAGACACTAGAAAATAAGCTAAACAAAGAACGAAAAACCTCCGGACGGTGAGAGGCCATGGTCTGCCACACCTCCAAGACCCTACGGCCACCGGAGACAGAACGAACCGGCGACATCACCAACAAGGGGTGCAGAACCCTAGATGGGTTTTTTCTCCTCGTGGTCGCCTCTCGCTGGCGGCAGCGATATGTAAGCAATCTATGAAATCTCTTGCCTTAATCACCTTGCCTGTAGGGCCGATCCAAAGATTTTGAGGGCCCTAGGGCAACACGATACTAAAGTCCCCTCGTTTAAGTTGGCAAAGTTTCACCGAGTCAAGGGGAGGGTGTAGTGCCCCCCTTACTTCAGAAATTTGCTTAAATATATCTTTAATATTATGCTTAAAAATAGTATTATTCAAAGTTTAATAATAATTAGCCTTCTTAGGCATCTAAACAATTATATAATCCATGCATTTGATAGATCCATGATCTTTGGAATCTCAGTGAAGAATTTCGAAACTACTCATTTCTATTGATCGAGCAAACTATTTATCATGATACTTGTTCCTATGAATTGCTCCTTGTGTACATGAGTATATCTAGAATTAGTGATAGGAAAAAATTATGGAAATAACATACATATGTATGTGCAAAAAAGAGTAGACGAGTAGATACATTAGGCATTAAATTAATAAGATGGTGAAATAGTGTACAACATGGATGATGGGATAAGTAGAACCACTGGGAATCAAAGGAGAGTTACTTGTGGAATGATACAATTATGTAATTGTGTCACTGGTCTCCACTAATAAATAATTACAACTTTGTAGAGGCACATGGGGACCGGTATTGTTCTACAAATTTGAAGAGGCGATAGAAATAGTGGAATCGAGAAAAAATATATTTAAAAAGACTAGAATATTTGCTTGGGTGATATTGATATTGTTCCCCGTGATTGAAACTGAATGATGTATATCTATACATTTCTTAAATGGAACCTACACTTTCCGGTTTTCTATACAAAATTTTAAAGTATTTTTTGGGGAAAATAGAAGTTAGAGTAGAGAAATTGTAGGGCATAGATTAGGTCGTCTATATTTTCTAGAATTATTTTTCCATATTGGGTCTCAGTAGTAGAATACGGTATACATACAAGTTTTAGGCCTGGGCCCCTAGCTCCTTGGGGCCAGGGTGAGCGCCCCTCTGCTCACCCTATGGGATGACCCTGCTTGCCCGAAGCTCATGCGATAAGGATGTCACAAACTTTTGTTAAGGACGAGCATTCTGATATTTTTTACTTAGCTTTTGATTGTCGTTGTGTCATCTATCCTATCAAATGCTCCAAGGGAGATCATTCTTTAAGTGTTCCGATGACCTAAGTATCAAAAATCATCGGTAATAGTACAAAGAGGATGGTGTGCCTTGTTTCTCATGTAAGACGCGTGTAGAATGTTGCCGCTCTCGTTCCAGTGAGTCTATCTGGTGTGGTGTGACGTGCCTACAGATTGCATCCAAGAAACAACTTTGCATTGACTGGATGTCTCCGTGAGACAACGGGGGTCTTCTTGAAACTTGACTTTCAGAAGGCATGTGACAAACTGGACTAGCACTTCTTACGCCAGGTATTGATTAAGAGAGGTTTTGATGATCGCCTTATCTCCTAGATAATGCAATTTGTGATGTCTAGGAATACTGCAATCAACATAAATGGGGAAGTGGGCCCATAATTCTGACCCACATGTGGTGTTCGTCAAGGGGACCCCATCTTCCCTCTCCTCCTCAACTCGCAGTAGATGCCCTTGCAGAGATCCTTGAGAGGGCGAAGATCGCTGGGCATATCTCAGGTGTGGTGGGCCACCTTATCCCAGGGGGAGGGGTCACGCACCTTCAATATGCTGATGACACGATGATCATGATCGAGGGGTCTGAGTAGGACATCCTTAATCTTAAGTTCCTTCTCCTCTGCTTCTAGGGGATGTCGAGGCTTAGGATTAACTTTGACAAGAGCGAGGTCATTGTTATAGGTTTCACCCCTAAGGACCAACAGAGGATAGGCAACAATTTAAATTGTAGGCTGACCTCATTCCCCATCACCTACTTGGTGATGCCGGCCCGGGCTTCTAGGATTCTTATCCGAGACCTAGAGCCCCTAGTTGGTCACGTTGATAGGTTGCAAACGTATCTATAATTTTTGATGTTCCACGCTTGTTTTATATCTACTTTCTTATGTTTTGTCCACACTTTGGAGTATTTTTACACATATTCTGAAACTAACCTATTAATAAGATGCCATAGTGGCAGTTGCATGTTTTCTGCTATTTTTGGTTTTAGAAAAGCTAGTAAGGAAATATTCTCGGAATTGGACCGGACAAAAGCCCAAGTCAATATTTCACCAGAAGGAACACAGAGTTCGGAGGGGAGACGAAGAGGGGAACCAGGCTGGCCACACCTGGTGGTGGTGCGGCCAGCCCTAGCCGCACCACCAGGGGGTGTGGGCCCCTTGGCACTCCATCGATCTTGCCCCTTCACCTATATATTGCCTACGGGACTAAAACCCTAAGTACCCGATCAAAATTCCACTAAAGAGTCTGTAGCCGCCGTCATCTCCATCCCTAGACCGGGAGGGATCTAAAGCTCTTCTCGGCACCCTACCGGAGGGGAGAGATCACCCTGGAGGCCTTCTTCATCATCATGCCTACCTCCGGTGTGATGCGTGAGTACTTCTTCCCTAGACTACGGGTCCATGTAGTAGCTAGATGGTTGGTTCTTCTCCTTTGTGCTACCATGTTTAGATATTGTGAGCTCCGTTCATGATCAAGATCATCTATTTGTAATCCTACATGTTGTGTTTGTGTGGATCCGATGGATATTGAGATGCTATTTCAGATTGATTATTGATTCTATCATGTCTTTGTTATTTGTGATCTTGCATGTTTTCCCTTGTTAGTAGCTATCTTGGCCAAGTTGATGCTAGCAATCTCCAAGAGGGAGTATTTATGCTCGATAGTGGGTTCATGCCTCTAGTAATCTGGGGAAGTGACAAAAATCTCTAAGGTACTAGATGTGTTGTTGCTACTAGGGAGAAAACAACAATCCTTTGTTTATAGAACAATCATATTGTTTACTTTACACACTTTGCTTAATCAATTATCTGTTGCTTGCAACTTAATACTAGAGGGGGTTTGGATGATAACCTGAAGGTGGATTATTAGTCATAGATGCAGTTGGATTACGGTCTATGTATAATGTTGTAATGCCCAATCAAATCTCATAGGAGTCAAGATGATCAGTATATGCATGCATGCTTTCTTGATGTTTGTCAATTGCCCCGCTGTAATTTGTTCACCCAACATGTCATTTATCTTAAGGAGAATCACCACTAGTGAACTATGGACCCCGGTCCATTCTTTTACCATCAATCTACAACTATTTACTGTTTTCTATTTACTTTCTGCAAAGCAATTACTATCTTCCACACAATATGTTTAATCCTTTGTTTTCAGCAAAAACGGTGAGATTGACAACCTCACTGTAAGTTGGGGACAAAGTTCTGTGGTTGTGCTGTGCAGGATTCCAAGTTGGAAACAACACCTTGGAGGTGTTTCCTTGCTCCTACTAGTTCGATAACCTTGGTTTCATAACTGAGGGAAAACTTACTATTGTGCTCATCATACCTTCCTCTTGGGGTTCCCCAACGAGCTCTACATTTTGAGCAAGCACACATGCAGGCCAAATCAGAACCATGGTGCGGTTGGTTCACGTCTAAAGGTAGCAAGACGATCCTCATAGATGCTTGCTTGTCCGGCCTACTGATGTATATTATGGGGCTATATCTCCTCCCTGATGGGGAGCTGATACGTCCATTTTGCATCACTATTCTATGTCTTAATTCACTATTCTTCATTGACATATTTCGTATTGAGAGGTGATACTTATGTTATTTCATCTATTTTTGCATGGTTGATGACTTTTGGAGCATGGACCGTTGCAGTCAGGATTCTGATGGAAAAGGTGTTGTTTGGAGGCAAAATTCGCGAAGATCAGAAAATCCGGGAAAATATATGGAAAATCCTATTTTTCTAGAAGACTAAGGATGCCACAAGATGGAGTGGAGGTGGGCCATAGGGGGCCCACACCACCCCATGGCGTGGGCAGGCCTAGGTCGCGCCTGGAGGTGGTGTGGCCGCCCTGGCCCACTCCAGCCTCTCCCCTCTAGCGTATATCATCCTCCCGAAACCCTAAGACTCGGGGAGCGACCACAGAAAGATTCCGCCGCCTCTCCAGGGCGAAAAACACCAAGAGAGAAAGATCTCTCCGGCAGACAGATTTCTGCCGGGGGAATTCCTTCCCGTAGAGGGAAGATCGTCGCCATCAACACCACCATCAAGCTGGACTTCATCGGGATCATCATCACCACCATCATCACCATTAGCACCCTCATCACCATCTCCATATTTCTGTAACAATTGCGTTGAATCTTGCATAGTTCATAGGGGAAACTTTCCCGGTGTTGATTACTCTTTGTAGTTGATGCTATTGAGTGAACCATTGAATTATTGTTTATGTTCAGATTGTTATACATCATTATTCCATCTCTGATCATGATCCATATGATGTCTTGTGAGTAGTTCGTTTTGTTCTTGAGGACATGGGAGAAGTCTTGTTGTTAGTAGTGGAGTTGCGTTGAGAAAGATTCAATAGATTGTTATTTAAGTTGTGGTGTACTTCTTCTAGTGGTGTCATGTGAACGTCGACTACATGACACTTCACCTATATGGGCCTAGGGGAATGCATTGTGTATTTGGCTACTAATCGTAGGGGTTGCCGGAGTTACAGAAACCTGAACCCCCGTTAGGAAACCATTGCACAAGGGACGCAAGGGTCTTAGAGTTTAAAGATGTGGTTAGGTTTCTACCTTAATTACTTTCTTGTACTTATGGATGTTTGCAAGGGGTATAATCACAAGTATGTATTAGTCTTGGATGGGGCGGTACATTAGCACATGTTCACCCACACAACACTTAGCAAGCTAAAGAAGATTAATCGACTATATGAAGCGAAAGCACTTGACAGTCTTCCCATGTGTCCTCGAGAACATTTGGTCATCTTAAGAAATACAACCGGCTTGTCCTTTGCTGCATAAAGGATTGGGCCACTTGCTGCATTTATTCTACTATCTTTTGTTTACTCGTACTTTGTTTACTTGCTTTATCGAAAACCCCTAAAAATCCATTTGCTAAGTATTTGCAGAGAATTCCTGACCCATACCACTAGCCAGCACCTTCTACTCCTCGTTGGGTTCGACACTCTTACTTATCAAAAATACTACGATACACCCCCTATACTTGTGGGTCATCAAGACTATTTTCTGGCGCCGTTGCCGGGGAGTGAAGCACTATTGGAGAGTGGAACTGGTAAAGGAAACTTCTACTGTGAGTATTGTTTACATCTGCTAGTTACTTTATTTTCGTTATGGATAATTCACTGAGTTTCTTATTTGGTAATGCTACTACCACTGCTAAGGTAGTAGATAAGCCACCACCTGCTGAGAAAGATGTTTTCAAAATACCTACAAGAATTATTGATCGTGTTATGGATAACTACTATGTTGGGGATGGAACTGTCCATCCCGATGATCATTTACTCTTTATACACGAATTATGCGGGTTGTTCAAGTGTGCAGGTATTAATACAGATCAAGTTAAGAAGAAGTTATTCTCATTATCACTAAAAGGAAGAGCTGAGGAATGGTATAAGCTGTTGAAGAATGGTCAAGCTCTGGAATGGGAGGAAATAGTGCCTCTCTTTTATTCAAAGTTTTATCCTCCTAGTGAGATTCATAAAGATCGGAATCAAATATACAACTTTTGGCCTCTTGATGGAGAGAGTACAGCTCAAGCTTGGGGGAGATTGAAGTTACTAATGCTCAAATGTCCCATTCATGAGCTCCCCAACATTATTATTATCAACAACTTTTATGCAAGGCTCCCTCTACATGACAAAGATTTATTGGATGCCTCTTGTGCTGGATCATTCACTCGTATGGAAGAAGAAGCTAAATGGGATCTTTTGGACCATATTCAAGATAATGCTAAAGCTTGGGAGAATGACAAAGGTAGAAAGTCAGGTATAAATTATGATTATGAATGCATTGAATCTTTTATGGGAACTGATGACTTTCAAAATATTAGTAATATTTATGGTCTTGATTTGCAAGTTATTACGAATTGCTTTAGAGCTTTTGCTTCCTATATCGAAATTCCAAAAAGGGGATGGAACAAGTACCATGCACCTTACAAAGATATTGTTGACTATGCTCTTATTGGAAGTGCTGAGTATTGTATTATTGACCCCATCTTACCCGAACCTTATATCGAGAAGATTCCCTTCCCCGAAAAGGTAAAGGACCATCCTATGATAACTAATGTAATCACCAAATGTGAAAAAAGAACTGTAAAACCCGATGAACAAATAAACATTGAACCTGTGGTAGCAATTGTGAAAGACCTTGTCACTAAAAGCGTAGAAGATGGGCACATAGTCTTTTGTGAGGATGCTTCTAATATTGTTTCACATCCCAATAGAACTAAAAAGGCTAGTGTTCCTGTGCTTTCTGTTAGAATTGGTGATCATTGCTATTATGGTTTATGTGATATTGGTGCAAGTTCTAGTGCTATTCCTTATGAGCTTTACAGAGAAATTATGCATGAGATCAGTCCTTGCGAGTTGGAAGAGATTGAAGTGGTTATTCACCTTGCTAATAGAGAGACCATCTCTCCAATTGGTATTGTACAAGACGTGGAAGTTATTTGTGGTAAGATTAAGTACCCCGCTGATTTTCTAGTACTTGGTTCGGCTGCTAGTAAAACCTACCCTATCATTTTTGGTAGACCTTTCTTGAGTACTTGTGGAGCTATTATTTATTGCAAGAGGGAGAAAATCTTGACTAAATTTGATGGGGAATCTTATGAGTTTAATTTTTCGAAATTTACTAAAGAACCTTGCGAAGAGGAAACCCATAATGAGGATTTTAGGGTTGAACAACTTGCTTCTATTTCTCTTGCCCCTAACAATGCTTTGCAGCAATTTATGGAAGAATATGAAAGTGAAATCTTCATGGAAGAAAGGAATGAGATTGACAGGATCCTCCGTGATCAACCTAAGATGCTTAAGCACGACTTGCATGTGGAAGACTTGGGTACCACGATGCCACCTAAAAAGGATCCGGTTTTCGATCTAAAACCTCTCCCTGATGATCTTAAATATGCTTTTATTGATGATAAAAAGATATATCATGTTATTATTAGCGCTAAACTTTCAGGGGAGGAAGAAGAAAGATTATTGGAAGTTTTGAGGAAACACCGAGGAGCTATGGGCTATACTCTGGATGATTTGAAAGGGATTTCACCTACTATATGTCAGCATTCTATCAACATAGAACCAGATGCGAAGCCAGTAGTGGAGCACCAACGACGTTTAAATCCTAAGATGAAGGAAGTGGTAAGGAATGAGGTATTGAACTCCTTGATGCTGGTATTATTTACCCTATTGCTGATAGTGAATGGGTTAGTCCTGTTCATTGTGTTCCTAAAAAGGGAGGTATTACCGTTGTCCCTAATGATAATGATGAGCTTATTCCTCAAAGAATAGTGGTAGGCTATAGGATGTGCATCGATTTTAGGAAAGTCAATAAAGTTACTAAGAAAGACCACTACCCGCTTCCTTTTATTGATCAAATGTTGGAAAGGTTGTCCAAAAAGACCCATTTTTGTTTTCTTGATGGTTATTCTAGTTTCTCTCAAATTGCTGTTAAACAACAAGATCAAGAAAAAACTACTTTTACTTGCCCTTATGGAACTTATGCTTATAGACGTATGCCTTTTGGTTTATGTAATGCTCCTGCTACTTTCCAAAGGTGCATGTATGCTATCTTTCATGGCTTTTGTGAGGAAATTGTAGAAGTGTTCATGGATGACTTTTCTGTCTATGGAACTTCTTTTGATAATTGTCTGCACAACCTTGATAAAGTTTTGCAGAGATGTGAAGAAACTAATCTTGTTCTTAATTGGGAGAAATGCCACTTTATGGTTAATGAAGGGATTGTTCTTGGGCATAAAGTTTCTGAAAGAGGCATAGAAGTTGATAGGGCTAAGGTTGAGGCAATTGAGAAGATGCCATGCCCAAGAGACATCAAAGGTATTCGTAGTATCCTTGGTCATGCTGGTTTCTATAGAAGGTTTATTAAAGACTTTTCTAGGATATCAAAACCCCTTACTAATCTTCTTCAAAAAGATGTACCCTTCGTTTTTGATGATGATTGTAAGGAAGCTTTTAAGACTCTTAAGAACGCTTTAACTACAGCCCCTATTGTTCAACCACCTGATTGGAGTTTACCCTTTGAAATAATGTGTGATGCTAGTGATTTTGCTGTAGGTGTTGTCCTTGGGCAACGTATTGATAAAAAGATAAACGTTATCCATTATGCTAGTAAGACTCTAGACGCTGCTCAAAGGAATTATGCTACTACTGAAAAGGAATTTCTAGCTATTGTTTTTGCTTGTGATAAGTTTAGGCCCTATATTGTGGACTCAAAAGTAACCATTCATACTGATCATACTGCTATTAAATATCTTATGACGAAGAAGGACGCTAAGCCTAGGCTTATTAGATGGGTACTACTTTTACAAGAGTTTGATCTACATATAGTAGATAGAAAGGGTGCTGAAAATCCTGTAGCTGATAATTTATCTCGTTTGGAAAACATCTCTTTTAACCCTATGCCTGTTAATGATAGTTTCCCGAATGAACAGTTAGCTGCAGTGGGAGTGAGCTCGCGAGGAAGCCCTTGGTATGCTGATTATGCTAACTTTATTGTCTCCGAGTATTTGCCTCCAACTTTTACAGCTCAGCAAAGAAGAAAGTTCTTCTATGATCTGAGACATTATTTTTGGGATGACCCACACTTATACAAAGAAGGAGTTGATGGTATTATGCGAAGATGTGTTCCAGAATATGAACAAAAAGAGATATTGCATAAATGCCATGGTAGTGCCTATGGAGGACATCATGCAGGAGATAGAACTGCACAAAAGGTACTACAATCAGGTTTCTACTGGCCTACCCTTTTTAAAGATGCAAGAAAATTTGTTTTATCTTGTGATGAATGTCAGCATGTTGGTAATATTTCTAGACGCAATGAAATTCCTATGAACTACTCTCTAGTTATTGAACCTTTTGATTGTTGGGGATTTGACTTTATGGGTCCTTTCCCTCCTTCGAAAGGCTACACTCATATTCTTGTTGCCGTAGATTATGTTACTAAGTGGGTAGAAGCCATTCCTACAAAAAGTGCTGACGGGGAAACCTCTCTAAAAATGCTTAAAGATGTTATCTTTCCTAGGTTTGGAGTGCCTAGGTATCTCATGGCTGATGGGGGTTCTCATTTCATTCATGGCGGTTTTAGGAAGACCCTCGCTAAATATGATGTTAATCATAGAATTGCTTCAGCTTATCACCCCCAAACTAGCGGGCAAGTAGAGTTATCAAATAGAGAAATTAAATCTATCTTGCAAAAGACTGTTAATAGGTCTAGAAAAAACTGGGCTAAGAAGTTGAATGATGCTTTATGGGCTTATAGAACTGCTTATAAAAATCCTATGGGAATGTCTCCTTATAAAATGGTTTATGGGAAAGCTTGCCACTTACCCTTAGAGTTAGAACACAAAGCTTACTGGGCAGTGAAAGAACTAAATAGAGATTGTAAGCTCGCTGGTGAGAAAAGATTATTTGACTTAAGTTCTTTAGATGAATGGAGGAGTGAAGCCTATGAGAATGCTAGGCTCTTTAAGGAAAAAGTTAAAAGATGGCATGACAAGCGAATACTTAAGAGAGAATTTCATGTTGGTGAGAAAGTTCTATTGTATAGGTCTCGTCTTAATTTTTTTCCAGGTAAGCTACTATCAAAGTGGGAAGGACCTTTCATCATTGAAGAAGTATACCGTTCAGGAGCAATAAAAATTTCTTCTCTAAAAGATAATACTACACAAGTAGTGAATGGACAGCGACTCAAACACTATATTGCTGGAGATTCTTACAATGAAGATATTGATGCCTTTCAAGTTATAACTCTAGAGAAATTCATTGAGGACCAAATTCAGAGACCTGCAGAGTCCGTGTTCAAATAGGTAACAGTTCTGGTAAGAAAAGTTCCGCGAAAATACAATCCAACTATATTTTTGCAGTTTGCAGTCAATAAGGAAAGCTACGAAGCGAAAAAGGGACGGAAACGGAGCCAGGGTGGCCCACACCACCCCATGGCGCGGGCCCACCCCTGGCAACGCCACCAGGTCGTGAGGCCACCCCGACTCGTTTTCTCCCAGTACCTTCCTTTTGATGTGAAACTCCATAATATATAACCCCCCGGATCCCCTGAGGTCCGAATATCGTGTTTTCGTCGTGTTTTTGTTTCGATCTGTTTCTGCCAGGACATACTCTTTGAAGTTCTAGAAGCGCAATGGTCTCTGCCAAGGATAAAGGGAAGAAGCCTATGGAGGAAGACCTCCAAGACCCCAAGCAGGGGCTGGTACCTTTTGTTACTTGCCCTGCATCAACGGAAGCTCTACGAGTCACTAAGGAGTTCTGCGATAAGTACCAAGACTTACAGAGGAAGGTGGACATGCTTCAATGGGAGAATAATAGGCTTCGCAAGATGCTGGAAGATTACCTTACGTCAACTAAGAAAATATTACCACCACCACCTAAGGAGTAATTCGTCATCAGGTTTGGCATCCCCTTGGTTTGTTCCAAGCTTGGGGGAGTGCCGCGGTATCACATCACTATCTTCTATCTTTTTACCTTTTTAGTAGAGTCATATCATGAATAGAGGAGTTATTATGTAGTATGGTTTGCATTATGGAAGTGTCCCCTCTCTCGTTAGATATGTATCCCTTGGTGTGAGTTTCCGTTATGGAATATTAATGAGAAGTTCTATCATTCACTCTTTTGCATACCTTATGTTAGTTTTCAATTCGTGGTTATATGATTGATCTTGTTGTTAGTATTGGTAGCACTTTGGGATCATTGAGTTAATTTAGTTGGTTTTGGCAAACCTGGCTCGGTGAGTAGCAACACCTTTTTGATGGTTGAAAAGAAAAAGATAGAAGTACTCTAGAGAAAAATAATTTCGTCATCTTTCTTTCTTGATTTGCTCATAAGTCTAGTATTCTCTAGGTAAGATCTTTTGTGCTTCCAAGGAAGATTGCATGTTTGTATTTATCACTTGTATGTTTGTTTGTTTCCTTCAACTCTTATACTTGCTACCCAGCCTTGCTAGCCAAAAACCTGTACCGAGAGGGATTTCTTCTCGTGCATCCACTCCTTTAAACCAAAACCCTTGCCATTTGCGTCCACCATACCTACCTAGTAGCTTTATTGCTATTCCAAGTAAATTCTTGTTTTGTCTACCTCCCAAATTAAACTTGTTATGCGAAAATTAGTGATTAAAGCTCTCACGAACTTGATGGCACACTTTACTTTCTTGCATTTAATAAACCTGAACCATTGTGAACTCTCCATGAAAGTTATATGCTTGCAAATTATAGGCTGGGGATTAGCAGAACCATGTTGTCACGGCGAACGCTTTCAACACTTGTAAATATATAACTAGTTGATACCTTGCTCTTTTGTGTGCGGATGTCATCGGTGTGAAATAAAAGGGGAGATTGTAAGTCCATGGAGTTATGTATGTGTGTTAGAGAAACGCCTGGGCCGCTGGTCTAATCCATGCTGACATGGTGGAAACCTGCAGCGTAACCATAATGATATCTATGAAGCATTCTTCTTATAAAAAAAGAGAGAGATAGCTATTGAGAAAAAGAAAAGAAAAAAAGAGATACTATGAAAAGAGGAAAGAGAGAAAAAGCACCATTTTCCCATGGTAAATAAGAAGATTGCTGAGATACTCATTGTCTGCTTGCCTTGTCATTTTGATATGGGGATTCTTCCGTATCATCGGGCAAGGGGTACCTTGTTGGCGGTTCTCAATGATACGCACATACTTACGATGACAAGAACTTACCGGTAACTAAAGTTGAGTAGCATGAGGAGCGGCCCTCGTACTCAGGGGACTTGGGATTTTCAGTTTATAGTCTGTCAAGCATATTGGTACCCCTTGTAAAGCATATAACTCAGATTGGACCTCACTTTCACCTTAATCACCTAAAGATGCCTATGATAGGGGCAATGAGAGCTCAAAGCTAGTAAGTATCATAATTTTTGGGAGCTCTTTATGATACTTGCAATCCATGCTTCCCTTTGCGAAGGGCCTTTCTTTTGCTTTGTAGTTGAGTCAGTAAACCTATTCCCTTCTACCTCAGCAAGTATTTTGAGTTGATGTGTTTCATTCATTCATATGATGATTTATTCAATCATGTCTCCTATGTTCCTTGTTTTGCACATTGCTCTTATCTTGAAGTTTACTACTTTGAAAGCTTTCATTGAAAAACCAGCTACTTGTGAACTCCAGCAAATTATCAACTATTCTTCGACCAAGAGCTAAGTTTGCCATTACCAATTCTGATTTACTCTATGTATCTTTATTGTGTTTCCTTTACTCATTACAAGTTGAGTTATATAATAGTGAGTTGTCTTATATTATGATCTATGTATTTGATGAATGTGATGCTTCTTGTCTGTATTCTTTTATCGACTCTTCACTCCATAAACCTGAGGTCATGTTTATTGAGCTCAGTTTCGCTTGGGGACAAGTGAAGTCTAAGCTTGGGGGGAGTTGATACGTCCATTTTGCATCACTATTCTATGTCTTAATTCACTATTATTCATTGATATATTTCGTATTGAGAGGTGATACTTATGTTATTTCATCTATTTTTGCATGGTTGATGACTTTTTGAGCATGGACTGCTGCAGTCAGGATTCTGATGGAAAAGGTGTTGTTTGGAGGCAAAATTCACGAAGATCAGAAAATCCGGGAAAATATACGGAAAATCCTATTTTTCCAGAAGACTAAGGATGCCAGAAGATGGAGTGGATGTGGGCCATAGGGGGCCCACACCACCCCATGGCGCGGGCAGGCCTAGGCCGCGCCTAGAGATGGTGTGGCCGCCCTGGCCCACTCCAACCTCTCCCCTCTAGCGTATATCATCCTCCTGAAAGTCTAAGACTTGGGGAGCGACCACAGAAAGATTCCGCTGCCTCTGCGGGGCGGAAAACACCGAGAGAGAAAGATCTCTCCGGCAGACAGGTTTCTGCCGGGGGAATTCCTTCCCGGAGAGGGAAGATCGTCGCCATCAACACAACCATCAAGCTGGACTTCATCGGGATCATCATCATCATCATCACCACCACCATCATCACCATCAGCACCCTCATCACCATCTCCATATTGCTGTAACAATTGCGTTGAATCTTGCATAGTTCATAGGGGAAACTTTCCCGGTGTTGATTACTCTTTGTAGTTGATGCTATTGAGTGAACCATTGAATTATTGTTTATGTTCAGATTGTTATACATCATTATTCCATCTCTGATCATGATCCATATGATGTCTTGTGAGTAGTTCGTTTTGTTCTTGAGGACATGGGAGAAGTCTTGTTGTTAGTAGTGGAGTTGCGTTGAGAAAGATTCAATAGATTGTTATTTAAGTTGTGGTGTACTTCTTCTAGTGGTGTCATGTGAACGTCGACTACATGACACTTCACCTATATGGGCCTAGGGGAATGCATTGTGTATTTGGCTACTAATCGTAGGGGTTGCCGGAGTGACAGAAACCTGAACCCCCGCTAGGAAACCATTGCACAAAGGACGCAAGGGTCTTACAGTTTAAAGTTGTGGTTAGGTTTCTACCTTAATTACTTTCTTGTACTTACGGATGTTTGCAAGGGGTATAATCACAAGTATGTATTAGTCTCGGATGGGGCAGTATATTAGCACAGGTTCACCCACACAACACTTAGCAAGCTAAAGAAGATTAATCGACTATATGAAGCGAAAGAACTTGACAGTCTTCCCATGCGTCCTCGAGAACGTTTGGTCATATTAAGAAATACAACCGGCTTGTCCTTTGCTGCATAAAGGATTGGGCCACTTGCTGCATTTATTCCTACTGCCTTTTGTTTACTCGTACTTTGAGTACTTGCTTTATCGAAAACCCCTCAAAATCCATTTGCTAAGTATTTGCAGAGAATTCCTGATCCATACCACTAGCCAGCACCTTCTGCTCCTCGTTGGGTTCGACACTCTTACTTATCAAAAATACTGCGATACACCCCCTATACTTGTGGGTCATCAGGTGCACGGCTCCTTTCACAAGGAGTTGTCCCACTTCTTTTGGCAGGATCCACATGGCTGCCAGAAATACAACATGGTTAAATGGGCACACATTTGCAACCCCAAGGAGCTTGGGGGTATATGCATTATAGCGTCAGGACAATTCAACCTAGCTCTGATGCTAAAATGGGTTTGGCATATCTTGAAAGGAGAGGGAGGTATTTTGATTCAACTTATCAAAGTGAAATACCTTAGAGGGCGTCTGATACCTTCGATCCGGATTCATGAATGTAGTATAATTACTTTTTCCCTAGAAGACCTAGGTTGAATCGAACTTTGGAAAGAAATGCTAAAAGGAAATAAAAAGGACACGTCTACAAGACTTTGTTTGTTCGTTTTACCTTAGTTTACCGGACCAATCTAGTTTACTTTTATAATGGGTTGAATCAATGGATGAAGATAGGCCAGGGTTGAAGATCCACCTGCAGCTGCACATCATATGGGATAAAAGATAATAATAAGCATAGTCATGTGCAATATTTGAACGGAGATAATCTCTTGTAGGCAATGTTGGCTCGTGGTTGATATCGAGCTCGCTGGGGAACCCCAAGAGGAAGGTATGATGAGCACAACAGTAAGTTTTCCCTCAGTTATGAAACCAAGGTTATCGAACTAGTAGGAGCAAGGAAACACCTCCAAGGTGTTGTTTCCAACTTGGAATCCCGCACAACACAATCACATAACTTTGTCCCCAACTTACAGTGAGGTTGTCAATCTCACCGGTTTTGCTGAAAACAAAGGATTAAACATATTGTGTGGAAGAAAGTAATAGCTTGAAGAAAGTAAACAGAAACCAGTAAACAGTTGTAGATTGATTGTAAAAAAAAGGAACGGGGTCCATAGTTCACTAGTGGTGATTCTCCTTAAGATAGATAACATGTTGGGTGAACAAATTACAGTGGGGCAATTGACAAACATCGAGAAAGCATACATGCATATACTAATCATCTTGACTCCTTTGAGATTTGATTGGGCATTACAACATTATAAATAGACTGTAATCGAACTACATCTATGACTAATAATCCACCTTCAGGTTATCATCCGAACACCCTCCAGTATTAAGTTGCAAGCAACAGATAATTGCATTACGCATTGCGTGTAAAGTAAACAATATGATTGTTCTATGAACAAAGGATTGCTGTTTTCTCCCTAGTAGCAACAACACATCTAGTACCTTAGAGATTTCTATCACTTCCCCAGATTACTAGAGGCATGAACCCACTATCGAGCATAAATACTCCCTCTTGGAGTTGCTAGCATCTACTCGGCCAAGATATCTACTAACAATGGAGAGCATGCAAGATCACAAATAACAAAGCCATGATAGAATCAATAATCAATCTGAAATAGCATCTCAATATCCATCGGATCCCCGCAAACACAACATGTAGGATTACAAATAGATGATCTTGATCATGAACGGAGCTCACAAGATCTAAACATGATAGCACAAAGGAGGAGAACCAACCATCTAGCTACTACATGGACCCATAGTCCAAGGATGAACTACTCACGCATCACACCGGAGACTTGCATGGTGATGAAGAAGGCCTCCAGGGTGAATTCTCCCCTCCGGCAGGGTGCCAGGAAGAGCTTCAGATCCCTCCCGATCTAGGGATGGAGATGACGGCGGCTGCAGACTCTTTCGTGGATTTTTGATCGGGTACTTAGGGTTTCTGTATCGGAGGTAATATATAGGCGAAAGGGGAGGCTGAGGGGGTGCCCTAGGCGGCCACACCACCCCTTGGCGCGGGCCAGGCCTGGCCACCCAGCCAGGTGGTGTGGCGGCCCTCTGGCCCCTCTCCGTCTCGTCTTTTGGTTTCATGTCCCCCTTGGTGAAATATTGACTTTGGTTTTTGTCCCGTCCAATTCCGAGAAAATTCATTTTCTGAATTTCCTGGAACCAAAAACAGCAGAAAATAAGCAGCTGACACTGTGGCATCTTGTTAATAGGTTAGTCCAAGAAAGTGTATAAAAAGTACTCCAAAGTGTGGACAAAACATAAGAAAGTAGATATAAACGAAGCATGGAACATCAAAAATTATAGATACGTTTGCAACGTATCAACATCCCCAAGCTTAACTCATGCTTGTCCTCGAGTAGGTAAGTGATAAAAAGAAAGAATAATTTTTGAGGTGACATGCACCATCATAAAGTTGATCGAAGTATTTGTAAAACATTGATAGCTGAGATCATTGTACTTCAACATAGCATGAAAGATAAAGTTCTAACAATAAGACATACAACTATTATGTAACATGAAAAGGCACAAACAAAAGATTCATGAATAACAATGCTTTGCAAGACGTTTGTTTGTTTCACATAAAGAAAACATAGCATAGTGGCATCCAGCTTGTCCCCCATAATGTAGCAAATCATAATTGCATAGGACACCTTTAAAGTTCATAAGGGTGACTAGATACAAATAGTTTAAGAACAAGCAATATCAAAGTTATGTATCAATCAACAAGTCTTGGGACAATGCACATTAAACTAAGATTGGCCATTATGCTCTCTCAATAGGTGCATAAAGATGGAGACCCAACATAAAAGTAAAAGAAAGGCCTTCATAGAAGGAAGGAGGGATTCAAGTCTCATAAAGAGCTTCAAAAAATTATGGTACTTATTAGCTTTCAGCTCTCATTGCCCCTATCATAAGCATCTTGAAGTGATAAAGGTTAAAGTGAACAAACTATGGAGTATATGCTTGCCAAAGTATAAGTTAGAAATCTCATGTCCCTTGAATAAGAGGGCCGCTCCTCATGCTACTCAAGTTTAGTTACCGGTAAGTTCTTGTCATAGTAAGTACATGTGTATCATAGAGAACCACCAACGGGGTACCCCTTGCCCGATGATACGGAAGAATTCCCATATCAAAATGACAAGGCAAGCAAATGCTAGCTCGTGGTTGATGTAGAGCCCATTGGGAACCCCAAGAGGAAGGTATGATGAGCACAGCAACGAGTTTTCCCTCAGTTATGAGACCAAGGTTTAATCGAACCAGTAGGAGCAAGGAAAGACCCCAAAGTGTTACTAGCTGAGCTTTGGCAGGGCGCACTACCGGTGCTAGTAGCAACGTGGAGACCTGCACAACACAACCACAGAACTTTGTCCCCAACTTGCAATGAGGTTGTTGTCAATCTCACCGTGTTTTGCGGAAAACAAAGGATTAAACGTATCGAATGGAAAGAAGTAAAAGTTTGCAGAAAGTAAACGCAAAGCAGTAAAAGATTGTAGATTGTATGTAAAGTAAAAGGACCGCGATCCATAGTTCACTAGAGGTGGCTCTCCTTAGATAGATAACATGCTGGGTGAACAAATTACAGCGGGGCAATTGACAAACACCGAGAAAGCAATACATGCATATACTAAACATCTTGACTCCTCTGAGACTTGATTGGGCATTACAACATAATACATAGACCGCCATCCAACTGCATCTATGACTAATAATCCACCTTCAGGTTATCATCCGAACCCCTTCTAGTATTAAGTTGGAAGCAACAGATTATTGCTTTATGAACTGCGTGTAAAGTAAACTATACGAGTAGGTAAGTGATAAAAAGAAATAATTTTTGAGGTGACATGCACCATCAAAGACTTGATCAAAGTATTTGCAAAATACTCAAAGTTGGGATCATAGTACTTCAATCATAACATGAAAGACAAAGTTCTAGCAATAAGCAAAGAGACTATGATGCAACATGAAAAGGTACAAACAAAAGATTCATGAATAACATGCTTTGCAAGACGTTTGTTTGTTTCACATAAAGAAAACATAGCATAATAGTATTCAGCTTGTCCCTCAATAGAGTAGCAAATATAAATGCATAGGACACCTTCAAAGTTCATAAGAGTGACTAGATACAATAGTTTAAAACAAGCAATATCAAGTTATGCATCAATCAACTAGTCTTGGGACAATGCACATAGAACTAAGAATGGCCACTATGCTCTCAAAGTAGGTGCATAAAGATAGAATGTGGAGACTCAATATAATGGTGGAAGAAAGGCCTTCATAGAAGGAAGTAGGGATTCAAGTCTCATAAAGAGCTTCCAAAAATTATGGTACTTATAGCTTTCAGCTCTCATTGCCCCTATCATAAGAATCTTGAAGTGATTAAGGTTAAAGTGAACAAACTATGGTGTACATGCTTGACGAAGTATAAGTCAGAAATCTCATGTCCCTTGTATACGAGGGCCGCTCCTCATGCTACTCAAGTTTAGTCACCGGTAAGTTATTGTCATCGTAAGTATTTGTGTATCATTGAGAACCGCCAACGGGGTACCCCTTGCCCGATGATACGGAAGAATCCCCATATCAAAATGACAAGGCAAGCAAACAACGAGCATCTTAGCATTGTTCTTATTTACCATGGGAATATGGTGCTTTTTTCTCTCTTTCCTCTTTTCATAGTATCTCTTTTTTCTCTTTTTCTCTTTTTTCTCAGTATAGGACTCTTTTTTTTATAAGAAGAATGCTTCATAGACAGCTCATTATGGTTACGCTGTAGGTTTCCACCATGTCATCATGGATTAGACCAGCGTCCCAAGCGTTTCTCTAACACATATACATAACTCCATGGACTTACAAGCTCCCCTTTCATTTCACACCGACGACATCCATATACAAAAGAGCATGATATCAACTAGGTACAAGTACCAAGTGCAATGTTGAAAGCATTCCCCATGAAAGCATGGTTCTGGTAATTCCCAACAAATAAGTGAAAGCATATACAACATAGAAGACACAATGGTTCAAGTTTATTAAGGGCAAGTAAAGTAAAGTGTGCCATCAAGTTCATGAGAGCTTTAATCACTAGTTTTTTCATAACAAGTGGAAGGTAAACAAAAGCATGAATATACTTGGAATAGCATAAGCTAGTAGGTAGGTATGGTGGACTCCTTGGAATAACTTGGTTTAGGGAGTTGGATGCATGAGTGGAACTCATACTTTGTTGTGGAGGCTAGCAAAAGACTGGGAGCGACAAACTAAGAGAGCAATAATGGCCATAATCATGTAGAGTGACAAAACATCATTGATCAAAGCATAAAGTGATACTACAAGTTGAAAACTAAAGGATCATAAAGGCTATGATGACTTGAGATGGTCATAACATGGTGTGAGCATGTGCCAAGTCAACCCAAATAAAGCATCAAAGGAGAATACCACTATACTATGCTTTAATATGCTAAAAAAACGCATGATTCATCCAAGGCACATTAAGCAATCTCAATTGTTTATAACAAGTCATGCTATAGCAAAGAATACTAAGAATAAAGCCAAAACAATATCAAGCATGTCATGACAAAGCATAGGCCATAGTCAAAAACAAGCTCTTTTTACCACAAAAGTATGAACTTTTCCTACTCTTTTCCAAACCAAACCAAACTATTTGCAAACCAAAGTGTGAAAGAGGGGGTCCAACCAACTTATTCAGAAAACTAAGCAAACCAAGCAAACTAAAAACCAAAACAAAAACGAAAAAGAAGACGCTCCAAGAAAAACACAACTGTGCATGAAACAATAAAAATGAAGCGTTTGGAAGAAACCTGGGATTTTTATTGATGAAGAAGGGGATGCCTTGGGCATCCCCAAGATTTGACGCTTGTACTTCTTGGATGTTTCTTGGGGTGACACGCGTGGAATTCCCAAGCTTGAGCTTTAGTCCATCCTTCATCTCATTACTCAATCCTTCCATACAACTGAAATTTTTCCTTCATACAAAACTTCACACAATCACATTAGCAACATTAGTGCACTTAAGATAAATAAGTCTTAAGGTTCAGTTCTAACACCAAATAAACTTCCATTAGAACACTATATACTGTATCACTTCCCTCAAAAAGCTAAATTCCCCAAAGGAACTCAAGAAGGAACTAACAAGAAGCAAATGCAGAAAATGGCAGAAATCTGTCAAAACATACCAGCAGGTAAAGACGATTTTTTTCAAAGACCTTATGTTGCTCAAATAAAAAAGTGTTGAACTAACAAAAGTTATATAACAACCTGGGGCATAATAACAAAAAATTACAGCTCAATCCGACGTACAGACCTCTCTCAGGAATGTTTACGGTGAAGCACAGAAATCTGTTTCGGGACAGCAACTTTCCCAATCATTACTTCACTCTCATTAGAGATTACTCTTGGCACAAAAAGCAAATAAAAAGGATAAGGAGTGGTTATTACAGAGGTAATAACTTCCAAGACTCAACTAAAACTCTTGGGTTATCTCCCAACAAGTACTTTTCTTTAACGCCTTTAAGTTAGGCATAAGAAGCAAAGAAAGAATCAAGTGTTCTCAAATGAAGAAGCATTAAGACCAAATTTTGTTTTTATAGGAGAAGCAAAAGAAATATTTTCTCTCTTTTTAGGGAAATGTTCTATACCTTTCTTGGGTGGGAGTTTATATTTAATGGTGCCTTCTTTCATATCAATGATGGCACCAACAGTTCTAAGAAAAGGTCTTCCCAAAGTAATAGGACAAGAAGCATTGTATTCAACATCCAAAACATAGAAACCAACGGGGACATAGGAATCGTTAACCATAATAAGAACATCATTAAGACTCCTCATGAGTTTCTTTTTAGCACTAGCATCAAGTGGGACATTCAAATAACAATCTTCAAGAGGAGGCAAATCAAGCATATCATAAATCCTTCTAGGCATAATAGAAACACTACTATCAAGATCACACAAAGCTTTGAAATCAAAGTCATTCACTTTCATATTGATGGGTTCCCAACCATCCTCTTGTTTTATAGGAATAGAAGCTTTATGTTTCATTTTTTCTTCTTTAGTCTTTATGAGAGCATCAGTAATGTGTTTTGTAAAAGCCATGTTCATAGCACTAGCATTAGGACTTTTAGCAAGATTTTGTAGGAACTTAATAACTTCAGAGATGTTGCAACCATCAAGATCAAAATCAACTTTATCATCTAAAGTAGTAGAACTATTACTAGCCTCAACACTAGTGGTGGTAATAGTAGAAACACTAATGTTTCTAGCAATTTCATCTTCTCTTTCTCACTTAGCATGTAATTCAGCTAATAGTCTAACATTCTCATCAATTCTTACTTGTATAGCATTAGCAGCTGCAAAGGGATTCTCATTAGTTTTGGGTTTAGCAGCCATTTTATCAATCAATGAAGATTGAGCTTCAGACAAAGATGATATATTTCTTTCAGCATTAGACAGTTTCAATTGTAAACTAGAAATTTCCCTATTTAGACTCTCAAGTTGATGGCTAATGTTCTTCAAAATGATAGATTGTTCCTCCATAGTTTTAGTAAATACTTTATTTTGCTCATATTGCATATGCATAAAGTTTTTAGTGGCTCTTTCAACTTCTAAAATTCTTCCTTCACTAGGTAATTCAGGTTTTCCATTATAGCCATAAGTATTACTAGGAGGGTAGGGCCTATAATTGTTGTTACCAAAATTGTTCCTATAAGCATTATTACCATAAGCATTGTTGCCAAAGTTGTTATTTCTTATGAAGTTCACATCAACTTGCTGTTCTTGAGAAACCAATGAGGCTAAAGGAACATTATTTGGATCAATAGGGGCTTTCCCATTAACAAGCATAGACATAATTATATCAATCTTATCACTCAAGGAGGAGGTTTCTTCAACAGAATTTACCTTCTTACCTTTTGGAGCTCTCTCAGTATGCCATTCAGAATAATTAACCATCATATTGTCCAAAAGTTTTGTTGCAGCACCCAAAGTGATGGTCATAAAGGTACCTCCAGCAGCTGAATACAATAGGTTCCTTGAAGAATAGTTCAATCCTGCATAAAAAGTTTGGATGATCATCCAAGCAGTCAGTCCATGAGTGGGACAATTCTTTACCAAAGATTTCATTCTTTCCCAAGCTTGAGCAACATGCTCATTATCAAGTTGTTTAAACTTCATTATTTCACTTCTCATGGATATAATCTTAGCAGGAGGATAGTATTTTCCAATAAAAGCATCTTTGCACTTAGTCCAAGAATCAATACTATTCCTAGTTAAGGAATTCAACCATTCTTTAGCTTTTCCTCTCAAAGAGAAAGGAAACAATTTCAGCTTAATAATATCACCATCTATATCCCTATGATTTTGCATCTCACAGAGTTCAACAAAGTTATTTAGATGGGAAGCAGCATCTTCATTACCAATACCAGAAAATTGTTCTCTCATAACAAGATTGAGCAAAGCAGGTTTTATCTCAAAGAAAGTATTTTCAGCCACAGGTGGAGCAATAGGTGTGCTCATAAAATCATTGTTGTTGGTGCTAGTGAAGTCACACAACTTAGTGTTTTCAAGGGTAGTCATTTTTTTGGGTTTTCAAATAAGAAAGCAAACTTGTAAAACTAATTTTTTTGGGGTTTTTTGAAGAGCAAAACAAGCAAACAAAGCAAAAAAGAAACTGAGCAAAACAAAAACAACAAAATAAAGAGATTGGTTATGAGGGACTCCCCTTGTGAAGATGTCCTTGACTCCCCGGCAACGGCGCCAAAAAAATCTTTGCTAGCTCGTGGTTGATGTAGAGCCCGTTGGGAACCCCAAGAGGAAGGTATGATGAGCACAGCAGCGAGTTTTCCCTCAGTTATGAGACCAAGGTTTAATCGAACCAGTAAGAGCAAGGAAAGACCCCAAAGGTGTTACTAGCTGAGCTTTGGCAGGGCGCACTACCGGTGCTAGTAGCAACGTGGAGACCTGCACAACACAACCACAGAACTTTGTCCCCAACTTGTGATGAGGTTGTCAATCTCACCGTGTTTTGCGGAAAACAAAGGATTAAACGTATCGAATGGAAAGAAGTAAAAGTTTGCAGAAAGTAAACGCAAAGCAGTAAAAGATTGTAGATTGTATGTAAAGTAAAAGGACCGCGATCCATAGTTCACTAGAGGTGGCTCTCCTTAGATAGATAACATGCTGGGTGAACAAATTACAGCGGGGCAATTGACAAACACCGAGAAAGCAATACATGCATATACTAAACATCTTGACTCCTCTGAGACTTGATTGGGCATTATAACATAATACATAGACCGCCATCCAACTGCATCTATGACTAATAATCCACCTTCAGGTTATCATCCGAACCCCTTCTAGTATTAAGTTGGAAGCAACAGATTATTGCTTTATGAACTGCGTGTAAAGTAAACAATACAATTGTTCTATGAACAAAGGATTGTTGTTTTCTCCCTAGTAGCAACAACACATAGTACCTTAGAGATTTCTGTCACTTCCCCAGATTACCAGAGGCATGAACCCACTATCGAGCATAAATACTAACTCTTGGAGTTGCTAGCATCTACTCGGCCAAGATAGCTACTAACAACGGAAAGCATGCAAGATCTCAAATAACAAAGACATGATAGAATCAATAATCAATCTGAAATAGCATCTCAATATCCATCGGATCCCCGCAAACACAACATGTATGAATTGCAAATAGATGATCTTGATCATGAACGGAGCTCACAAGATCTAAACATGAAAGCACAAAGGAGGAGAAACCAGCCATCTAGCTACTACATGGATCCGTAGTCCAAGGATGAACTACTCACACATCACACCGGAGGCTTGCATGGTGATGAAGAAAGCCTCCAGGGTGAATTCCCCTCTCCGGCAGGGTGCCGGGAAGAGCTTCAGATCCCTCCCGATCTAGGGATGGAGATGACAGCGGCTACAGACTCTTTCATGGATTTTTGATCAGGCACATAGGGTTTTCGTCTCGAGGGCAACTTATAGGCGGAAGGAGAGGCCGAGGGGGTGCCGGGAGCGGCCACACCACCCCCCGGCGCGAGCCAGGCCTGGTCGCACGGCCAGGTGGTGTGGTGGCTCCCTGGCCATTCTCCGTCTCGTATTCTGGCACTTGATACCTTCCGGAAAAATAGGCACTTTGGCTTTTGTCCCGTCCAATTCCGAGAATATTCATTTTCTGACTTTCCTGGAACCAAAAACAGCAGAAAACAGGCAGCTAGCACTATGTCTCTTGTTAATAGGTTAGTCCAAGAAATCATATGAAAAGTACTCCAAAGTTGGAACAAAACACAAGAAAGTGGATAAAACCAAGCATGGAACATCAAAAATTATAGATACATTTGCAATGTATCAGCAGACAATGAGCATCTCAGCAATC
Organism: Avena eriantha; assembly: GCA_910589775.1. NCBI lineage: Eukaryota > Viridiplantae > Streptophyta > Magnoliopsida > Poales > Poaceae > Avena > Avena eriantha. The sequence continues at coordinate 170,131,019 of OU342743.1, read as the reverse complement.
TTCTTATTTACCACCGGAAAATGGTGTTTTTTTCTCTCTTTCCTCTTTTCTCATATCTCTTTTTTTCTTTTTCTCTTTTTTTCTCAATCTCCATCTTTTTTTTAATAAGCAGAATGCTTCATAGATTGCTCATTATGGTTACGCTGCAGGTTTCCACCATGATTAGGCATGGATTAGACCAGCGGCCCAGGCGTTTCTCTAACACACATACATAACTCCATGGACTTACAAGCTCCTCTTTCATTTCACACTGACGACATCCATAGACAGAAGAGCATGATATCAACTAGGTACAATGTACAACTACAATGTTGAAAGCGTTCCCCATGATAGCATGGTTCTGCTAATCCCCAACATATAAGTGCAGGCATATACAACATAGATGACACAATGGTTCAAGTTTATTAAGTGCAAGGAAAGTAAAGTGTGCCATCAAGTTCGTGAGAGCTTTAATCACTAATTTTCACATAACATGTTTAATTCGGAAGGTAGATAAAAACATGAATATACTTGGAATAGAAAATGCTAATAGGTAGGTATGGTGGACTCTTTGGAATAACTTGGTTTTATTTGGAGTTGGATGCATGAGTGTAACTCATACTTGGTTATGCAGGCTAGCAAAAGACTGGGAGCAACCAACTAAGAGAGCAATAATGGCCATAATCATGTGAAGCGACAAAACATCATTGATTAAAGCATAAAGTGATATTACAAGTCGAAAACTAAAGGATCATCAAGGCTATCGCGACTTGGGATAGTCATAACATGGTGTGAGCATGCGCCAAGTCAACCCAAATAAAGCATCAAAGGAGAATACCACAATACTATGCTTTAATATGCTAAAACAATGCATGATTCTTTCAAGGCACGTTAAGCAATCTCAATTGTTTATAACATGTCATGCTATAGCAAAAATCACTAAGCATAAAGCCAAAACAATATCAAGCATGACATGACAAAGCATAGGCCATAGTCAAAAACAAGATCCTTTTACCACTTAAGCATGAACTTTTCCTACTCTTTTCCAATCCAAACCAAACTTATTTGAAAACTAATGTATGAAAGAGGGGGTCCAACCAATTTTCAAGCAAACTAATAAAATCAAGCAAACGAAAACCAAAAACAAAAACTAAAAAGAAGACGCTCCAACAACAACACAACTTGTGCATGAAACAATAAAAATGAAGTGTTTGGAAGGAACCTGAGGTTTTTATTGATGAAGAAGGGGATGCCTTGGGCATACCCAAGCTTTGACGCTTGTACTTCTTGGATATTTCTTCAGGTGACACGCGTGGAATCCCCAAGCTTGAGCTTTAGTCCATTCTTCATCTCATTACATCATTCTTTCCATACACCTGAAAATTTTCCTTCATACAAAACTTCACACAATCTTTATTAGCAACATTAGTGCACTCAAGATAATAAGTGTTTGGGTTCAGTTCCAACACCAATAAAACTTCCACTAAAACACAAGCTACTGTAGCACTTCCCTCAAAAATCTCAATTCCCCAAAAAGAACTCAAAAAGGAATCAACAAGAAGCAAATGCAAATAATGGCAGAAATCTGTCAAAACAGACCAGCAGGTAAAAACCAATTTTTTCGAAGAACTTCTGTTGCTCAAATCAGAAAGTGTTGAACTAACGAAAGTTAGATAACAACCTGGGGCAGAAGCAAAAAAATGCGCGCCTCAAAACAACCTACAGAGATTTTACACGAATTTTTACAGTGAAGCACAAAAATCTGTTTCGGGACAACAACTTTCCAAAGTATTACTTCTCTCTCATTAGAGGTTACTCTTGTCAAAAAAAGCAAATAAAAGGATAAGGAGAGGTTATTACATAGGTAATAACTTCCAAGGCTCATCTAAAACTTTTGGGTTATCTCCCAATAAGTACTTTTCTTTAATGCCTTTAAGTTAGGCATAAGAAGCAAGAAAGGAATCAAGTATTCTCAAATGAAGAAGCATTAAGAGCAAATTTTGTTTTCATAGGAGAAGCAAAAGGGAACTTCTCTTTAATCTTGGAGAAGTATTCTATACCTTTCTTGAGTGGGAGTTGATATTTAATGGTTCCTTCTTTCATATCAGTAATGGCACGAACAATCCTAAGAAAAGGTCTTCCCAAAGTAATAGGACAAGAAGTATTGCATTCAACATCCAAAACATAGAAATCAACGGGGACATAGGCATTGTTAACCATAATAAGAACATCATACATACTCCCCATGAGTTTCTTTTTAGCACTATCATCAAGTGGGACATTTAAATAACAATCTTCTAATGGTGGCAAATCAAGCATATCATAAATCCTTCTAGGCATAATAGAAACACTACTATCAAGATCACATAAAGCTTTGAAATCAAAATCATTCACTTTCATATTAATGATGGGTTCCCCAACATATTCTAGTTTTATAGGAATAGAAGCTTTATGTTTCATCTTTTCTTCTTTAATTTTCTTGAGAGCATCAGTAATGTGTTTTGTAAAGGCCATGTTCATAGCACTAGCATTAGGACTTTTAGCAAGCTTTTGTAGGAACTTAATTACTTCAGAGATGTTGCAACCATCAAGATCAAAATCATATTTATCATCTAAAGTAGTAGAGCTATTGTTTCCCATGTTTTGAATAATTTCAGCATTTTTATTAGAAAAGGTTCCATTGGGCTTACTAGCTTCAACATTAGTGGTAGTGATAGTAGAAACACTAATATTTTATTTCATCTTCTCTTTCCCACTTAGCATGCAATTCAGCTAATAGTCTAACATTTTCTTGTATGGCATTAGTAGCAGCAAAGGGATTCTCAATAGTTTCAGGTTTAGCAACCATTTTATTAAAATAAGATTGTGCTTCAGCCAATGATGCTATGTTTCTTTCAGCATTAGAGAGTTTTTCCTCAATAGTTTTATTGAAAGCAGTTTGTTTACTAATAAAATCTTTAAGCATAACTTCAAGTTCAGAGGGTGAACTCCTATTATTGTTGTAGGAATTTCCATAAGCATTACCATTGTTGGGAGGATATGTCCTATAATTATTATTACCAAAATTATTCCTATAGGCATTGTTGCTAAAATTATTATTTCTTATAAAGTTCACATCAACTTGCTCTTCTTGAGCAACCAAATAGGCTAAGGGAACATGATTTGGATCAATATGAGCTTTCCCATTAACAATCATAGACATAATAACATCAATTTTATCACTCAAGGAAGAGGTCTCTTCAACGGAATTTACCTTCTTACCTTGTGGAGCTCTCGCAATGTGCCATTCAGAATAGTTAACCATCATATTATCCAAAAGCTTTGTTGCAGCACCCAAAGTGATGGTCATAAAGGTACCTCTAGCAACAAAATCCAGTAGATTTCTTGAAGAATAATTCAGTCCTGCATAAAAGGTTTGGATAATCATCCAAGCAATCAGTCCATGAGTGGGACAATTCTTTACCAAAGATTTCATTCTTTCCCAACCTTGAGCAACATGTTCATTATTAGATTGTTTAAATTTCATTATTTCACTTCTCATAGATATAATCTTAGCAGGAGGATAGTATTTTCCAATGAAAGCATCTTTGCATTTAGTCCAAGAATCAATACTATTTCTAGTTAGGGATTACAACCATTCTTTAGCTTTTCCTATCAAAGAGAAAGGAAACAATTTAAGCTTAATAATATCTGTAGGGGTTCCGCGCATAAAAACAATAAATTTTACTCTACGCCCCTAAACCCCTGAAGCTGCCAGGACCTATCTATTAGTAATACAGTAACGGGAGGGGCTTTTCGCAAACTTACCCTTGAAGACCAAAAAGCGTTGGCAACACTGAGGAGAGCGTGGTTGATGTAGACGAGCCGAAGCCGACCTCAAGGTCGAGATGAAGTCCTTGCGCTCCTTCTGGATCCAACGATTTGAGTGCCTCAAGTGCGACACCTCACGTGGAATTACACACGTCCGGTGCCTGACGATGACTCCCGCTTCCCCGATCCATCAGCAGTTGCGGAAGTAGAGCTCCCGGATCCGAATCTCGTAGTGTGACGGCGCTCCGCGGTGAAGATGTCTCTCGCTCGCGCAGTCCAGACTTGGGACCACGGTCACGAGAGAGAGAGGGGGAGAGAGAAAATATCAATTGGAGGTCCTCCCAAAAGTGGGGAGACCTTTATTGATTATTGGTTGTATTTTCTAGGCCAAATACCCCACTTTATATACGGGGAGGGGAGGTACTACCTCCCCTCAAGTCCCGGGGTGGGACTAAAGGAGAGGAGGGGAAGGAGGTGGCCACCGGCCAATTAGTGGGCCCCGCGCGGGGGGGGGGGATAGGCCCAGCCGGCCTCCCCCTTGCCCCTTCTCCCCTTTCTCCTTTTCCCTAATGGGCCCTCTCCCTCCGGAATTGGCCCATTAAGCCTTTTGACCTTTTAATTGATTTTCTCTTTATTAAATAATTATGAATAAATGATTAAATCAATATTTAACATTCATTCACACATTATCTAATCTCCATGGTCATGGAACACCTTCCACCTCCACTCCGGACATCCTCCGGATTTACCGAAACCCTTCCGGTTTTCTCCCTTCTTTTCTTCGGCGATTCTACCAATCCTATAAACACTCCCTAAGCATCATCAAGCCCTTAAGCGTGATACCCCATGGTTTGGGAACACTCCATACATGTTCGGGACACTCTCGCACCAATGATCAACAGAGGGACCTGGATGGCCATGTGACCCCTGTGCGTTCCACGAAGATCTTTCGTCGTTTGAACCGGGACAGTCGTGTCTTATTCCCTTTGTCATTCGATACTTGCATTACCCGAGATCTGATCATTGACATCACCATGTCATGTTCAATCTCGTTACTGAACAATGCTACTTGACTCGTTCCGACAAGTGATATCCCTGTGATCTAATCACACGTTGCGCAGCTATTGGATATAACTTCTCCGAGTGGGCCCTTGAGTATCTTTCCATCACATGGATGGACAAATCCCGCTCTTGACATATATTGCCTCTACGGTTTCCTCTGAATACCTGAACACACCTTTATAACCACCATTTTACCAGATGGCGTTTGATGCTATCTAAGCACTCTCGGGAGACAGTGATTGATATAGCCTCACGGTCTAAGGAATAGTCTACGAGGATCCATTTCTAATCATCGTAACTTGAACTTCGTGACATGATCGGGTCACGATGTTTAGGTTGGGTATTGGTTCATCATCTCATTCTCCGAATGAGATGACCTCATTTCCAACTGGCATAAATGCCACATGATCAGGAAACTCTGTTGACCAATGAACCAGTGATTAGAGTTTCACTGGGAACCCCTGGTTGTTTGTATATCACACGTGTATTGATCTTTCCACTCAATACAATTATAGCATGATATAAAACTTAATCATAAACTATATGAAATATAATAATAGTCCTTACTACTATTTGTCTTTAGGGCATATTTCCAACAGTCTCCCACTTGCACTAGAGTACAAATACACTAGCTGCATTTGTTCTCAATCATTGGCACCAAGTATCCGGTACCCTGAACATGCTTGCTCATGGAAGAGGTTGAGTCTTGGGTCTGTATTTTATAGTCCCAAATCCTTTGCAACTTACTAATGTCACCTTGATTGACATTAATACTTTATCATCACATGATAACATCTGTGTGTATGCATCGTCGCCATGGCAGCAGAACGAGGCCTGATTCCAGGATCCTACAGTGACGTTAGATCAACCTCGAGGGATTTCTCATGGGCACTATGCCCTGGGACACATCATTCTAAGTTAAAAGCGAACTAGCCCCGCCATAACATTATACAACACTTTAGATGGTACCCTTATCTATTATTATAAATGTATTCATCGAAGCACTAGTGCACTCTGTGCAACTTTCGATGTTTTGTTCACCTTGCTTCCTATTTGACTTTAATTGGTATCTATAGGAGTTTCCAACATATTCCCTTATAACATAACCCTTTATGCTTTAAGATATGTCATCCTTTATAGATTTGGAAAACATGTCTATAGTTCTCTACTAGGTACTGCGGACAAAACTCAGCTCAACGTTCTGTGATTCGAACTTAATCACTTTCAAACGTTTCTTATTTGGATCACATGTTATGCAAAGTTATCATCATGGTTTCTAAGATAGAACTTATGTCTTAACATAGTGGATGACGATCATCCTTTTCTTTCTTTCAACCATTGATGCTAAACTTAACACTATTCCTAATTTGAGTTATTAAGGACCAGTTCCTTAATTATCTTCTATTCCGAAACCCCTTTCAGAATCCCTTAAGGAATACTACATAATATCATAATACCCCTATTATCAACTTCTCCATCTTATAAATCATTATTTATAAGTATTTGCGCTTTCATCCTTAACATACTTAAGAATTACTCCTATAAGCTCCCACTCAAAATATGTTCCTACATATTTGAATTCGAGTCTTATATTGCTCCCACTTAAAATATGTCAATCACATATTGTTTCAGGAAGACTTTCATAGCTCCCACTCAATTTTGTGCAAATTGCATATCTCCTTACTACTTTGAACAACTTCAAAATCCTTTGATCAAATATCAAACTTGGAGATTTACTATGAGATACTAGTACTTTACTAGTTTTAAATCCACTAGACATTTAGCACATATGAATCAAATTCATTTGAATTCATCCAATACTTGACAAATTGTGCTTTTGTCATTCACCCCTTTTTCCTACTATGGCTTTGCAGTCATTTGGGAAAATTCCAAGTAACCCCTTTACTTGTGAGATTCAGCAACGAATTGTTTTCTAATCTCAAGGGAATTTTGCTTTCAGGATTTATCATAATTTAGTTTACCATTATTTCCTTTGTAGTTCGTAGGTATGTCATATTCCAAAAATCATGACAAGTGATTCACAAATGTCTCCATACAAGATATGGATTTACATTTTGAATCCTACTTCATGTAGTGAAAAACAATAGTGGAAGGAAAAACACAATGATCAAAATCATTGATTCTTTCCTTCCGTGAAGAGAATCGTTTAGGAACGCTGTCCGTTGCGTTTCTCAACACTCTGATGCAGGGTTTTGAATCCTCATCGTGTTTTATACTAATTTCCATTTGCTCCATAATTGAGAAACATCACTAGAAGAGAGCTTTCTCAAGAATGCACCAAAATCCAAGCAATACGAATCTTGCTTTCCTTTTGGTTTGAGCTATGGGTTTCGTATTCAAAGTTTCCAATGAATACTCTACAAGGACTTATTCGCTATTGTTTTGGTTATATTGAATAACCCCAAAACTTTCACGAATTCGAATGGTTCACTAATTCTAATTGAGTGCTAACTATTTCTAACTAATGGTCTCTACATATACACTACAACAATTTATTTGGTGCCTTCTATTTAACCCCTTTGATATCTAATATCACATTGTGATGCTTTGTATTTTGACGTTTCAAAACACTTTGCATTCCACAATTTCTTTTATGCCATTCTTATAAATTTGAATTTCATTACTATTGATCAAATCATAGCAATTAGATTCTCTTTTATCTTTATACCCTTTGTTGATGAAACACTTTGATCAAATCAAGTAGTTTCATATTCATGCTTCCTTTGGTAAACTTACTTTACACATTAAAACAGTCATTTAATGATAACTACCATTTTTGTTTAAACACAATATCGAATATGTATTCTATTTAACAATTCATCAAACACTTTGTATTCAAGTAATATTCAGTGTTCAAGTTATTATGCCGAACTTAGGCATGATTTATATGTGATAAGAAATCATATGACTTTCACATATTATCACATAACTTTGAATTCAAACAATGGTTTCATTCATTTAATGAAATATCATTAAGTTGGGTATTTTTAAACAAGGCATTTTAATGTTTTACAAATGTTCATACATTATCAATTAGTTTCAAACAACAAGGATAATTCACACATAATCAAACAAGATATGAACACGAATAGAAATCATTCATAATAGTAGAACAAGTGTTTGTTACAAACTGATATGAATAACCGTCTCACGAAGTGTGAGACAAACTAAAGAAGTTCAAATCTCTCGATTACATTAATCATCCTAAAACCCAAACTAAGTGATACATGTCGAGGGAGAGCGTTGTTGGCCATCATCATCATGCTCTCCATCAACACGCAACGTCACCTCCTCTCCAGCAAGCACCTCTCATGCAGAAGGACCTGTTTTCAGTAAAACAGAACAAGTATCAGATATACTTAGCACTGCAATGTGTTTGCAAGATTATAACATTTATAAAACTGTATATCAAATATATACCTTTGTCTTTGATGACCTGAGCGACATCTGGTTCAACCAACACATTCCTGAGATGTGTCATGAACCGGTGGAACTCCATTTCCGTGTCGCCCCTCATTATGCAAGTCCTGACTTGTGCTTGGTAGCTTGGTGGCAGCGACCGCAGCACAACAGCATTTGCAAAAGAGCCTGAAATCCAGACGTCCAGGAAGTATGCTGGCCTCATGTACACATCATGCATGTGCTGCAAGTGGCTGTCCAGTGACGAGTTCTCCTCCATCTTAATGGAGAGGAAGTCTCCCATCAACTCATGCTCCCAGATGCGTGTCTGCTCCAAGAAATGTATCCTAAGCTGCAGCATTACCGAACGAGGGTTGACATCACCCACGAAACGCCACAGCTCGTCCACCATTCCGAAACGCATCACAACTGAAATATAGGAGGCCATCTCACGATGGAGATAGCGGTCTTTCCGCTCCTCTGGGGTCTCAAGGTCCATGGACAGATCCAAATCCATCCCGTCGAGTATGTAGTCGACCACGTCGTTCTCGCTAAGGAGAACATGGAGACTGGCAACCCAAATGGAGAAGTTCGATCCATCTAATCGAGATTCTCTCCTTCTAACCATTCAATTGTCAACACGAAAGGTCCCATCTACATTTATAATTGCAAAAGGAATTTAGACTAAGTTTATAATTAAATGAGTTAATAATAACTCCACTCAGAAACACCTATCCCCAATGAGGGTTCCTAGTGATAACATGACCCCTATCAGCCACATCTCCCTCGATCATCACGACCATCACTGTGGGTTCAAGGGTGGACGCTAAACCTTGGTCACATCATTCATGCGACTCGTGCTCGATCTTTTTACCATCCGCGTTCCGAGGCCATGTCTGTACATGCTAGGCTCGCCAACTCAAACTTAGTGTTTTCGTTGTGCAACATGGCTTGCACCCACTGTATGTGAACGTAGATATGTCTGACACCCGATCATCACGACCTGCCTCATACCGAAGAACTTTCTTGGTGGTGCACACTAAGGGGGAACACAATCGTTGGTTATTTTAACAGGGATCATCTTATTAGGCTACCATCGAGTATCTAATACTAGCACACAATAAGACATACAAACAATAACATTGAATGTAAATGCTATGTGATATGGTCCTTCATGTCGTGATCTCCATCCGCCGTCGCCAGGTTCCGGCGCCGGGGTACCGGCGCCGTAGACACCAGGGTACCAGTGTCATTCCAGCGTGGTAGTCCGTCACCTCCGTGACTATCTACTACTATGTAACAAAAGGTAATCACTTTACCTTTGCCACAACCATATCACAAAGCAACGCCCCCCTGCAAAACAAAGTTAGACACCTCTACTTTATCTTTGCATGTTTTACATGGCTGAATGGGCTTTCGCACAAGAACCGTTCTTACCTACGAACTTTCAGCACAACGCTGATCAAGTAGTTGTCTCTACTACACCCCTTTTGGGGCCCTCTGTTGCAAATGGTATACCAACTAATGGGAGAGAGACAGACACCCCCTAAGCCACTTTATACGATGCAAGCCGTATGTCAAGCGTGGGCCAGTCTCGCGAATGAACGCATAAAGTCAGTTGGGGGCCGCTTCATCAAGCATTACTATGGTATACACAAGTACACGTGGGAGGGTAACGACTAAAGGATCAACGCCCACCCGCTACATCTCGTGTGTTCTACCCGTACTAGCATTACTACGCATAGATCTAGCTCTGATACCACTGTAGGGGTTCCGCGCATAAAAATACGCCCCTGAACCCCTGAAGCTGCCAGGACCTATCTATTAGTAATACAGTAACAGGAGGGGCTTTTCGCGAACTTACCCTTGAAGACCGAAAAGCGTTGGCAACGCTCAGGAGAGCGTGGTTGATCTAGACGAGTCGAAGCCGACCTGAAGGTCGAGATGAAGTCCTTGCGCTCCTTCTGGCTCCAATGACTTGAGTGCCTCAAGTGCGACACCTCGCGGGGAGTTACACACGTCCGGTGCCTGACGATGACTCCCACTTCCCCGATCCAGCAGCAGTTGCGGAAGTAGAGCTCCTGGATCCGAATCCCGCAGCACAACGACGCTCCACGGTGAAGATGTCTCTCGCTCGTGCAGTCCAGACTTGGGACCACGGTCACGAGAGAGAGAGGGGGAGAGAGAAAATATCAATTGGAGGTCCTCCCAAAAGTAGGGAGACCTTTATTGATTATTGGTTGTATTTTCTAGGCCAAATACCCCACTTTATATAGGGGGAGGGGAGGTACTAGCTCCCCTCAACAGGGTTGGACTAAAGGAGAGGAGGGGGAGGAGGTGGCCGCCGGCCAATTAGTGGGCCCCGCGCACGGGGGGGGGGGGGGGGGGCTAGGCCTAGCCGGCCTCCCCCTTGCCCCTTCTCCCCTTTCTCCTTTTCCCTAATGGGCCCTCTCCCTCCGGAATTGGCCCATTAAGCCTTTTGACCTTTTAATTGATCTTCTCTTTATTAAATAATTATGAATAAATGATTAAATCAATTTTTAACATTCATTCACACATTATCTAATCTCCGTGGTCATGGAACACCTTCCACCTCCACTCCGGACCCTTCCAGTTTTCTCCCTTCTTTTCTTTGGCGATTCTACCGATCCTATAAACACTCCCTAAGCATCATCAAGCCCTTAAGCGTGATACCCCACGGTTCGGGAACACTCCAGACATGGTCGGGACACTCCCGCACCAATGATCAACAGAGGGACCTGGATGGCCATGTGACCCCTGTGCGTTCCACGAAGATCTTTTGTCGTTTGAACCGGGACAGTCGTGTCTTATTCCCTTTGTCATTCGCTACTTGCATTGCCCGAGATCTGATCATTGACATCGCCATGTCGTGTTCAATATTGTTACTGACAATGCTACTTGACTCGTTCCGACAAGTGATATCCCCGTGATCTAATCACACGCTGCGCAGCTATTGGATATACCTTCTCCGAGTAGGCCCTTGAGTATCTTTTCGTCACATGGACGGACAAATCCTGCTCTTGACATATATTGCCTCTACGGTTTCCTCTGAATACCTGAACACACCTTTATAACCACCGTTTTACTAGATGGCGTTTGATGCTATCTAAGCACTCTCGGGAGACAGTGATTGATATAGCCTCACGGTCTAAGGAATAGTCTACGAGGATCCATTTCTAATCATCGTAACTTGAACTTCGTGACATGATCGGGTCACGATGTTTAGGTTGGGTATTGGTTCATCATCTCATTCTCTGAATGAGATGACCTCATTTCCAACTGGCATAAATGCCACATGATCAGGAAACTCTGTTGACCAATGAACCAGTGACTAGAGTTTCACTGGGAACCCCTGGTTGTTTGTATATCACATGTGTATTGATGTTTCCACTCAATACAGTTATAGCATGATATAAAACTTAATCATAAACTATATGAAATATAATAATAGTCCTTACTACTATTTGTCTCTAGGGCATATTTCCAACAATATCCCCATCTATATCCCTATGCTTTTGCATCTCACAAAGTTCAACAAAGTTATTTAGATGAGCAGTAGCATCTTCAATACCAATACCAGAAAATTGTTCTCTCATAACAAGATTGAGTAAAGTAGGTTTAATTTCAAACAAAGTAGCTTCAGGAACATGTGGAGCAATAGGTGTGCACATGAAATCATTGTTGTTGGTGCTAGTGAAGTCGCACAACTTAGTGTTTTCAAGAGTAGTCATTTTCGTGTGTTTCCAATAAAGAAAGAAAACTTAGTACAACTATTTTTTTTTGTGTTTTTGATAAAGAAACAAGCAAACAAAGCAGAAATAAACTAAGCAAAACAAAAACAACAAAGTAAAGAGATCGGTTATGAGGGACTCCCCTTGTGAAGATGTCCTTGTCTCCCCGGCAACGGTGATAGCAAAAATACTTGCTGGCTCGTGGTTGGTATCGAGCTCGTTGGGGAACCCCAAGAGGAAGATATGATGAGCACATCAGTAAGTTTTCCCACAGTTATGAAACCAAGGTTATCGAACCAGTAGGAGCAAGGAAACACCTCCAAGGTGTTGTTTCCAACTTGGAATCCTACACAACACAATCATAGAACTTTGTCCCCAACTTACAGTGAGGTTGTCAATCTCACCGGTTTTGCTGAAAACAAAGGATTAAACGTATTGTGTGGAAGAAAGTAATAACTTGCAGAAAGTAAATAGAAAACACTAAATTGTTGTAGATTGATTGTAAAAGAAAGGACCGGGGTCCATAGTTCACTAGTGGTGATTCTCCTTAAGATAGATAACATGTTGGGTGAACAAATTATAGCGGGGCAATTGACAAACATCGAGAAAGCATACATGCATATACTAATCATCTTGACTCCTTTGAGATTTGATTGGGCATTACAACATTAGACCGTAATCTAACTGCATCTATGACTAACAATCCACCTTCAGGTTATCATCCGAACCCCCTCCAGTATTAAGTTGCAAGCAACAGATAATTGCATTACGCATTGCGTGTAAAGTAAACAATATGACTGTTCTATGAACAAAGGATTGATGTTTTCTCCCTAGTAGCAACAACACATCTAGTACCTTAGAGATTTCTGTCACTTCCCTAGATTACTAGAGGCATGAACCCACTATCGAGCATAAATACTCCCTCTTGGAGTTACTAGCATCTACTCGGCCAAGATATCTACTAACAACGGAGGGCATGCAAGATCACAAATAACAAAGACATGATAGAATCAATAATCAATCTAAAATAGCATCTCAATATCCATCGGATCCCCGCAAACACGACATGTAGGATTACAAATAGATGATCTTGATCATTAACGAAGCTCACAAGATCTAAACATGATATCACAAAGGAGGAGAACCAACCATCTAGCTACTACATGGACCCGTAGTCCAAGGATGAACTACTCACGCATCACACCGGAGGTTTGCATGGTGACGAAGAAGGCCTCCAGGGTCAATTCTCCCCTCCGACAGGGTGTCGGGAAGAGCTTCAGAGCCCTCCCGATCTAGGGATGGAGATGACGGCGGCTACAGACTCTTTCGTGGATTTTTGATCGGGTACTTTGGGTTTTTGTATCGGAGGCAATATATAGGCGAAAGGGGAGGCCGAATGGGTGCCCTAGGCGGCCACACCACCCCCTGGCGCGGGCCAGGTCTGGCCGTGCGGCCAGGAGGTGTGGCGGCCCTCTGGCCCCTCTCAGTCTCGTCTTCTGGCTCCGTGTCCCCCTCGGTGAAATATTGACATTGGCTTTTGTCCCGTCCAATTCCGAGAATATTCATTTTCTGACTTTCCTAGAACCAAAAACAGCAGAAAACACGCAGCTGGCACTATGGCATCTTGTTAATAGGTTAGTCCAAGAAAGTGTATAAAAAGTACTCCAAAATGTGGAAAAAACATAAGAAAGTAGATATAAACCAAGCATGGAACATCAAAAATTATAGATACGTTTGCAATGTATTAGGCAACACATCCTAATATACTAGAGCCCTCGTGATGTAGCAGGCATAGAAATAGTCTATTAATCCAACCGAGTGCACACCAACGGCCAACAAACAATTATTAAGTGTAAAACACATATCAAAGCTTAAAGTGGTGATGTTGTTGTGATCCCAAATGGGTCGCTAAGCGAAGACCGTACTACCCTTTCTGTCACTAGGGTTCCTATGAGATCGCCGCTAGCCAAGTATCTCACCTCAAGCCTTTATCAATGTATGGGATCTAGGGTACCTACATGTCCACAGATCAAGACAAGAGACAAAGAAAAAAAAATACAAATATCAATTTCAAGTAAAATACAATACTCCCATGAATTAGATGTCGCTGCGAGGTTTCTCCCCAACCTACAACCCGTGAGGACTACTCACTCATAACAAATAGATCGGAGATAGAAAACATCGCACAAATACTTAGATCAAAATCAAATATTCTTACAATGGTCGCCAAATCACAAGGAGATCTAAAGTACAAAGCAATGGCTATGGCTAGTGGAGGGGATGGATGATGGAAGTGATGAAGAATGGATGAACAATGGTGTGGATATCCTTTGGTGGTCTTGTGATGTAATATGAGAATGGCGGCTCTTTGGCCAACGGTTGGAGCCTCAAAATATATAGGCGTCTTCACGAAAGTCGTAGGGTTTGGCGAGACGAGGCCAACGCCACCTAGTAGGTGAGCACGGTACGGGCGGGCTCTGCTCGTACCAATGGTCATTAAGACTACTGACGCCTGGGAATGACTCCCCAATTACTTGGCTTTGTGGACTTCCTCAAAAACCTTCATTATGACTCCTGATTTCGCATTAAAAACATGATTTCCTGCACACCACAATTCAAAGAAAGGTTTTGCATATCTTTGCAATTATTAGTCACTAGTGGTAAGGATTGAGAGTTTCTTGTCAATTGCTTGACCGAAAACAATGTTTAAACATGGTGGAAGATGGCTAATTTTGAGCCATCAACTTCCCCAAAGTTCAAACCTTGATCGCCCTCGAACAATAAGAAACAAAATAACTATAAGGAATTCATCGTTTAAACTTGAAACAACAAGAATAAGAATTCACTTACGGTTGGTATTCATATGCGCCCAGTACATCATTCATTTGGGAGGCTTATCAAAGTTAGAGAGATGACAAGAGTGCTATACAAGCTTCGGTAAGTCAAGACAATCAAAGTAAAGTTTATTATAAGTATAAATAACTAGAAGTGTAGCAATCAATCCAATTCTTCTAGTTACTCTTGGCTTGCCAAGGAACACTAGGATATTTAAATAGCATAATTGAGTAAGATAGTTTCATGTCCTAAGTAACATAATAGCGAAGTGTCTTATTTACACCCACATCAATAAATCAAGTCTATCAAAAACACCTCTAATCCAATCATTGTTTTTCAAGAAAAATTTGTAGAGTAGTAATGAGACCATGCGAAGGACTTGTTATGTGGATCCTCATAGGTATCTTTTTCTTTTTATTCTTTCAAGGATTGCTGGCTGTTTTTTACAAGTGTTTGCATAACCTTTGAGAGTACCAATACTTTTGCCCATATATTGACATGTATGCCACTCATGTCATCAACTCATAGCCGAAATCTGAGGTTATACCATAGATCGTTCAAAAGCTAGTGGAGTTGTTAGCATCCTAAAGGTGTGCATTAGAGACATAAAACAAAATTGTCTCTCTTCTCTTCTTATTCTTCTTCTTTTGAGCTAGTACCGCGGTTTGGTCCACAAGGTTAGATTTGGCATGCATCACAATTACCACTAGATTTTATTACAATCAAATAACTCCTTTCATGAGTGTCGTCAAGACTATTAAAATAACTATGGGGTTAAGTATCTTCAAGGGTATACTCTCAAGACAATCATTCATCAAACAAGTCATAAATTTCAGACTTTTTCTTATCATACTTGTTTGGCAATATTATTTCCAAGGCAAGACTCAGTTAGCTAAAAGAACTAGAGAAATAGCTTCAACAACTAATCATCATACTAATAAAAAGCTTTACTTTAACCATATTAAATTACTCCCACAAGCATGACAACTTAGCAAATAAACCAACTAAGATAAACAACTCAAACTTCAAAAGCGGGAGACATATGATATACCTCTCATAAGTGACTCCATGATCCTCTTCCTTATAGGGATGTGTTCCTTCAAAACTCAAACACGATTATTCTCATAATAATATTAAAGCAAAGAGGCAAAGTGCAACTCCACATTTACGAAGAAGGAAGAATGGAAAAATCTTTTTGTATTTTTTAGGATAGGGATTAAATAATAGAAAAGAACTTGCGACCAAGCAAGGATTTTAAGAAAATAAAAACAAACAAAAAACAAAATCAAACTTAAAAAGCAAAGGAAAAAAGCATAGTGTTGGAACAAACCAACACAAGTGTTTCAAAGCTCTGAATGATTTGGAGTACAACCTCGTTATTACACAAATAAATTTGTCGGGGGAACACATCCCCAAGCTCAGGCTTTTGCAAGACCTTTTGTTGCTCATTGTGGTGGCGGTGGATAGTTTCACATGTTCCATTGGCTGCTCCAAATCATGGAACTGGGTGGTGAGGCTTACAGTAGCATCTCGAAGGTTGATGGATAGGTTTTTATGTTTTTAATATTTCCTTCGAGTGTATAGATGTCTTCATAGGTGGTGTAATAGTTCGGTGGCTGCTCGTCTTGTCCGGGTCCTCCTTGTTCTACTTGTTCATCTTCTCCTCCTCGCATGGGTATTTATTGTCGGGGTAGAGTAGCCTCAACCTGTACATCAAAATGTAAACGTCCATCCTTGATAGAGAATAAACCGTTAGGCAAAGGAGACGAGATCAAGTGATCTGCTCCAGGTATATTGATGAAGTATGTACCATGAGTTTTAGAAACCATACCACATATCTTAGAGTAGGGAGACCGAGACGGTGACTTCCTGTCAATGGCTAGATGTTACCTAGGTTGATGTGAAGTGCGCGTGCAAGAACGGTCACAACTCCCCCTCCACATATGGGTCCTCGAGATTGAAGAGCTTGATACAAGAAGAGTGCCTAGATTTGGCGTTAAGTTACAATTAATAATAGCAGTCTTTGCGAGGATCAACATGTCCTCCTCATTAACTCTAATAAATTCACCACATGCCTGCAAGGTGTTAGCAATCACATAAAATAAATAGCGAATAGTAGGATGATCAATTTGGTTTCCCCTGGGTGTGTTTCCATGAATTCTCATTAAATTAAAGTACTCCCAAGGTAAAGGATTTAAAACAAAAGTAGTTGTGTGCACATCGGTGTTGTTGTTGGCAAACCCAAAACATTGAGCCCATTGGTCCAGTGTTAGGATATACTCATAGTTTATAAGACCAACATTGTTGCAAAGTAAATCAAAATCAACATGAATGCCAAGTTGGTTTAGGATATAGGGACACGATCACTTAGTGGACTTAATTTCTCGGAGCTTGAGACGATTGAAACGAGTCAGCTGAAACTCCTCGGTGAACTTGATACCAAGTGACTCGGGGGTCAACGTATCAACGGGTGGTGCGCAGGACTCCGCAGCCATCTCACGTGTATGACTCCTTGTGTTCATCTAAAAATAATAAGATAAAGTA
The DNA here is from genome assembly GCA_910589775.1 of Avena eriantha. Lineage (NCBI taxonomy): Eukaryota > Viridiplantae > Streptophyta > Magnoliopsida > Poales > Poaceae > Avena > Avena eriantha. The sequence continues at coordinate 170,113,617 of OU342743.1, read as the reverse complement.
AATAAAATTGCTAATAATTTTTTTAATCCAATAGAAACGTAGCATAAGTGATTCTCTACACTAATTATAAAAGAAACTCCTCTAAAACAATACTAAGCATGCTCAATATCAAGATTGAATCAAGAACAAGACCTAAGTCTAGATCGACAATGATAAAAGATTGAGTGAAGCTTTTGTACAAATAAGTTAAGGATCAGAGGAGAATCATACCTTAGATTGATTGAGTGCGAGGAATCAGATAAAAATTATGTAAATTTAAAGATCCAATGGAGATAGTTTTGAGGTAGAAGAAAGAGAAATATTTATTTTGGAGATTTTGGGGTTACCTCCTCGGGCTGGTTATGGCGGCTGCGTACATGGTATGGGCGGGCGATATGGCTGGAGCCCGTCCTTACCGGTTGACATACCTTGGGAGCGATAACTCCCTTCTGGCGTTGCACTCGGTACGAGCGCGCGGTACGGTCGCGCGCGCCCGTCCTGTTGGTCGTTATCCATTCGGTATCTTCGCTTGAAATCCGATGGTTTGCTCGAGGGTACGGTACGGGTGCACGGTACAGGCGCGTCCGATCGTATCAGTGGTCGTTAAGAGCACTGTTTCCTGCAACAAAAATCAGAATTTCTATCTTTCTATGGTTCGATGTGGTACGGGCGCACGGCACGGTCCCTTCTGGCCGTACCACAAGTCGTTAACGCCTTGTGAGCTATAAAACTCAAATATTTTGATTAGAAGCTCCGTGTGTCCTTGCACATCTTATCAAAAGATAAAATAACAGCAAATATACTACATAAAGAATCAACAATCTACTTAGGCCATGTGTTAGTAAAATAAAAGATCGAGGATTACCTTATTTCTTCTCCTCTCTCCAAAGGTATTCTTGAACAATCTTTATTAGAAACAAAAATAAAACAAACAAGAGTAACACAAAAGTAAAAAACTTTATTTCACATGGGTTGCCTCCCGTGAAGTGCTTGTAACTACCTCGGTGAATTACGCTCTTAGTTAATGCCTGGATGAACGAAAGTGATTAAAATAGTACGGTGGGGCCCAGGGCCACTCACGGTAGACTTTTCGGCCGTCCTAACCACTTTTAGACAACGGGACAAGAACGAGCGGCGTAATCGGCAGGCGAAGGGATCAACTACATACACAAATGAGTATGTATGCAAGCCACATACAACAGTCCTCAGACCCATTCCATCTAAAAGAAATAGAAATATTGCAACGCCATACGGCAAGATCCAAATGTCCTAGATAGATATAATAATTTAGGGTAGCTCCTCATACATCACACAACAGAGTATCAGGCGGAAGCGGAAAACAAGATCCGAGTACGGATAAGAAGCAAATTGGCATAAGATGCCCCATAAATAAACACATCCCGCCCACAGATCACACGGATCCCCGTTCCCGGAATCTCTACACCGAATGATCATTGCCAACATCATCTGTCTCTTCCACCCAGTATCCATCTTGCGGGTACACCTGTTCATCTGAATCAAACAATTTATCGTGTGAGACCCTAGGGGTACTCAGCAAGTCTTTATGCCGCTAAAGGGGACACAACCTGGGGTGACGCAATTGCAGCAAAATATAATACCTAACAATTTTACAGATACTCGCTAACCTTCCGCCTAACCAATGATAGACGGAAGTCCGTGAATTAAAAACAACAGTTATAACAGTATAATGAACAGATCCATCCTCCTCCCCGCTTACCAACGAGGAAGCGGACGAACAACCCCCATCATCCGTTGGCAGTTTTATTAACCATTCCATGAGTATTGCACTATTTACTAGTCAAATACTTAGTCAATTTAAAAGCGGTACTTTAGTTATACTTGTCTATGATCAAGAAACTGTGCTCCAAGTCGTCCATAACCGCGGACACGGCTTTCAGAAAGATTTACCCTGCAGGGGTGCACGAATAGCAACACACACTCGATCAACCTCGGAAAAACCAAATCAAAACCCAACGAGGCATTCACGACAAAGCAATCACAGGATTCGGAAATATTTCAGGGGGCCACCCCATTAAGCTACCCGCAACAAAGTTAGCCGGCTCCGAGACGGACCCAAGGTTTGTGTGGACGGCGGTAAACGACTGGGAACCCGAAAATGTGACTGGGCTTGTCGATACAGCGAAAACGTGTCACGATCCAAAACAGTACAGGTGCTCCTCGCACAATCTTAAATAAAGCAGTAACATGGCATAAGTACCGGATAGTAATAAAGCCCCAAACTAATTGTGGCCCCAAGAAATAAGAATGAATCAAGCTCTGGCTCAGGGGGGGTCCATAAGGCCTCCCGGATGTGGATAGTGCGAATAGTCAAGGAACAAGAATCAAGTACTCGGGGTCCTACGGGACACAAGTGAGCATGAAGAACCAAATAGCAGATATTGCTCACCGGTGCCTCTTTCATTAGTTATCCCATTACTACTCGGGTTATGTTGTTTAGGTACCTCGTTATTACACAGACACTCACATACCCTACACATGCTTTTCTACGATTCGCATGGCTCAAACAACTCCTATAGTAATGGCTCATGGGATGGAGGGACAAGCTTCAGTGGGGTTTAAAAGTAAAGGCCATGCAGTACTTGAGATTCAATTTAATGCAATCGCGACTCAATGATGCAAGAATAAGGTAGAGGCAATAGGTACTGTATGTATGCAAGCATGTGGTAGTGCTTGCCTAGCAGCTCAGTTGAAGCGAGAGATGGATCTGGGTAGTACTCCTGTGATTCCTGGTAATTCTCCTGCTGGGCGTCTATCCGAAGAAGAACCAAACAAACAAGGGCCAACATAAATAAAGTGCACAAGCATATGAATTAAAATGCAACAAGCAACCAAGCATGCCATGATGAATGATACACAATTTACATGGCATTAAAGTAGCATGGCAAAGGTGAGGTGTGGATACAAGAGATAAAGCATTTTATTATTCATTTAACCAAGTTTTATTGTCATAAACAGTTCAGATTTTTAATAACAACATGATGTATGCTTCAACTCAGAACAAGGACTGCATAGATAGAACGGGCTCGTCGCGCTGGTCGATTTAGACATATTATTTGTCAAATTTGGAGTTATAAAACAAAAGTTGTTAATTAAATAAGGAAAAGGGCATTTTATTGTAATTTTAATCATCTCGAAATTTTAAAGTGTTCAAACATTATTTTGAATGGCATATTTGAATTCCTCACATTTTTCTGATTCCAAAACATATATTATATGTATTATTTGGATTTGTATTTTAAAAATTATTTGAATCTGAATTGAATTTGAATTTAAATCACTTTGGAAAATGTTTAAATAAAACAGACAGCCGGTAAATACTTTTGTCACCCAGGCAAAATCAGCCCCAGTCACTGACGGGTGGGCCTTTGCGCTGACTGGGCCACGCGCGGGGAATCTTTTTGTCACCGCATCTCGGGCTAGCCACTGAGACTGCGGGGTGGGCCAACTGGCGCAGGCCCGCGTGTCAGCGGTGAGGAAGACAGGGGCTGACAGGTGGGGCTGGGGCTGGAGCGCGGGTTACGCCGGATAAAGCAGAGGGGCTTTCCTGCAAAAGTGCTATCGCGGCTGACTGGTGGGATCGCTAGGAGCGCGGGTTGCAGGGATCAAAAAGGGGGGGGGCTTATTGCAAATTTACCACGGGCCCATACTGTTTCTCTTCTCCATCGTCTGGCGAGGAAAATCGGCGCGCGGCGCGAGCGGGGATTCGATCCCGGGTCGCGGGAGTGCGCGCGGAGGGGCTAACCGGTGCGGCTGGCTCGGGTAGTTGTCAGGAGGGTGGCGGGGGCCTAGATAGGGTGTTGCACGGCGCGGGAAGGCTTGCAGATGCCGGCGAGCGGCGCGCACTGAAAGCGCTCGACAAAAGCAACGGCGGCGCTAGGGCGGTATGGCGAGGCGGAGCATGTCAGGGAGAAGGAGAGGCTCACCGCGGGCTCGACGGCGGGCTCAGATCGTCGGGAATGCAGGCACTCCGGCGAACTAGGGTTTCGGGGAGCGGCGAGGATCTAGCGGTGCTGGGACTTCCTCCTTCGCGTCAGCGCGTACAGGGCGTCGTGGAGGAGCCTCCTCGAGCTTCCAGACCACCTCCAGGACAAGCACGCCGGCTGGAACGTCGGGGGCGAGGTAGTACTGGCGGCGACCGGCGTCGGGTGTGGTGGTCGGAGAGGGATAAGGAGGAGAAGGGGGGCGGCTCGGGCAGATCTGGGAGAGGCCAGAGAGGCGTGGGGAGGGAGGAAAAGCGAGAGGAAGAGAGGAGGAAGACAGGTGGGGCACGGCAGAGATAAAGGTGGCCTCGGTGCCACCTTTTCTCTCCTTTCTCCTCGAGCACGTGCTGGTCCGGCTGGGGCTGGACCTGGGGCTGTAGGTGGACTAGGGCCGGGAGAGAGGGACAGGCAGGGGGCTCGGCTGGAGGGGGCCCTCGGGTCAGGAAGAGAGAAGAGAGGGAGGGGTAGCTCGGCTAGGGTTAGATGGGGCATGGCTCGGGTTAGGGTTTTGTCTAGGTTTGGGGTAGGTAGCTGGGGTGATGCTCAGCAGGTTAGAGAGAGGGAGAGTAAGTGAGAGAGATGGGAGAAGGTTAGGGTCTAGTAGAATTAGGGTTAGGGGAAATTAGAGAGACAAAGAGAGAGAGATAAATAGCTAGGTTAGGTGGTTTTAGGTTTTTAGATTTTAATTTTGGTTTATGAGATCAAACCAAGAAGAAAAATGAAGTTTGATCTTGCTTGAGATAATGTGGAGGAGAAACAAGAAAGAAAGAGGAAGAAAAGAAATAGGTGGAAAGGTCACATATGGATCATGCATGGAGGATTAAAAAATAAGAGGAAAATGAGATGGATGAGATTATGAGGATGGTGTAATGGTGGTAGATGGCCTCCCAAGATAGGATCCATTAAATTCAAAGAAAATCCCATGGAATAAAAAGGTGGTGAAGAAGCTTGCATGGCCCATGCAAAATAATAATACCATGATATAATTTGTGAAAACAATAATAATATGATGGCATTAGTGTTATGCATTTCCAAGAAGTGGAAGAATCCCAGCAAAGGAATTTAATGGACTAGATCCACCCTTTTGCCCATGAGCTAGAGAAATCCAAAATAATGACAAACAAGCTCATGGTCTAGTAGGATGGTGGAATTATAAAGTGGTGGAAAAGAAAGGTGATGGAATTGAAATAAAAGATATGCCCCCAACTCAACTTGGGCATTGGACAATATATCAATAACCAAATACAATATCAAGAGGCAAATACAATTAATAATGCATATGATAGAAGAACCAAAAGAAAAAGGGATTTATATGATGCTCAAATGCAAGGTGGCATGATGACATGAGCATGATATCATTATGATGCAACAATAATATATATGAAGTAGCCAATATCTTACTAGGACAAGTAGCATTACAATTGTTAGACAATTGGGATGCTACAGTGCTTCTAGTTAAGGTCAATTAGCTTGACCGCGGTGGCAATCATTTAGGTTTAAGAAGTGGAATACCCACTCCAAAATAGTTGGCTTTTAAAGTAATTATACCATCATCATCATTAGGCTTGGCCTTCTTTTTCCTAGGAAAGTAGACTATAAAAGGATCTCTAGATGGTAGCCCTATTCACACATTCCCCTCATGTAAATTAATTAAAGTCTTAATAGTTCTTAGGAATGGCCTACCTAGAATTATAGGTGCTATAGGATCTTTAGGTATGTCCACAATAACAAGATCAATAAGAGCGAGACTACCTTTAATTTCAACAACTTTTTTTTATCCCAACAACTTGTTTATAAGTTGAGTCAGCGAGATGGAGTCTCAATTTAGTAGTGACAAATGGCCCCCAGTTTAGTTTTTCAAATAAGCTTTTGGAAATTATTGAGATGCTCGCACCAAGATCATAAAGTGCATATATCTCATTGACTCCCAACTTAACTTTAATCGTGGGCTCAAATATATCATCTAGCTTAGTAGGAAGCTTATCATCTAGTCTTTTATATTCCATCTCTAACTCATGCACTTTAGATGCTACTTGTTGTATAAATTATTGGTACATAACATCATTACCTTGTTCTATACCGGGATTCTTCATGGTGATCATCTTTAGTAGATCTTCCACGGTATATTCCGGTGTCGGCATGTTGCTATAATCCAGCTCTTTAGGTTTATCTTCATTGGTTACTACCCCTCATCATCTTGAGGTATTCTACCAGATTTGGCTCAGGTTTTCTAGCAAATTTTGCTAGTATGAGAGCTTGGCTCTCAGCTACTTTACCCAACTGAGCCTCAACGGTCTTCATCCTTTCCTATAGAGACTGCACATTATTTCTAATTGCAACGACCTGGTTATATAATTTTCCTATACTACTTTCATGGTTCTCCGTGATTTCAATAAGTATGTTATTTTACTCGGTTTGAGCTTGTATAAAGGTTCTAAAAGTTTTCTCAAACGAGAGATTGCCATGATTTGCTCCATTAGTATTATCATAATTGTTGTAAGGAGCTCCTACAGGATTAGGATAATGTTTTTGAATATTAGAAGAATAGTGATTTTTCCATGCAGGATTAAAAGGAGTGTGAGCTATAAAATTGATATCATTAATATTGGTAGCGATAGCATTAACTTGGGTATCCTCTTTACCTTTTACTATGCTAAGCAGCTCGTCTACCTTATATGTAACCTCTTCATTATTTACCTCGGTAATTGAACTTACTCTCTTCGAGGTTCTTTCCACATGCCATTGGGCATGATTATTTTGCATATCATCAAGTAATTTATTTGCAACACTCACTTGCTTTCCCATGATTGTTTCTCCTGCTACAGTATCTAGCATACACTTAGACATTGATTTAAGACCATTATAAGACAAATGTAATATAAGTCATTCTTCCATCCCATGACTAGGACAGTTCATTTCGGCTTCTTTCATCCTTTCACACACAAGCGCTAGTGGCTCACAATCTTCTTGTCTAAAGCTTGTAATGTTGGATCTCAGCTGCATAATTTTAGCTGGGGAAAAAAATTTAGTCATAAACAAATTAGTACATTCCACCTAAGATTTAATAGTGCCCTTTAGTAGAGATAGCAACCAATCCTTAGCCTTTCCTCTAAGAGATAAAGGACACAATCTTAATTTAACAACATTTGGATCTACATCTTTAATATGCATCATGTCGCAAATTTCAGTGAAAGTGTTTAAGTACAAACCTGAATCTTTAGCAAATGAGCCCCCAAATTGATTTTGTTCAACCAAACTTAAAGGTTAGGCTTTATTTCATATGTTTCCACATCATCAGTGGGAGTAGCATACTCCCCTAATCTCTTTTGAGTCATGGCTCTTATATTTTTGGTAATTTTTAAGTAATGAAAACAAATAACAAGTAACTATTTTTTGGGGTTTTCAAACAGATAAGAAGAAAGTAAACTAATAACAAGAAATAAACTACAAACTAATAATAAAACTAAAAACAAGGTCTCTAGTGACCTCACTAGGATAGCAAAATTGCTTCCTTGGTAACAGCTCCAGAAAAAGGGTTGATACCTTCGATCCGGATTCATGGATGTAGTATAATAGCTTTTTCCCTACAAGACCTAGGTTTAATCGACCTTGGAAAACAGTGCTAAAAGGAAGTAAAAAGGATATGTCTACAAGACTTTGTTTGTTCGTTTTACCTTATTAGTTTATTGGACCAATCAAGTTTACTTTTATAATGGGTTGAATCAATGGATGGAGATATGGCAGGGTTGAAGATCCACCTGCAGCTGCACATCATATGGGATAAAAGATAATAATAAGCATAGTCGTGTGTAATGTTTGAACGGAGATAATCTCTTGTGGGCAACACATCCTAATATACTAGAGCCCCCGTGATGCAGCGGGCATATCAATAGTCTTTTAATCCAACCGAGTGCACACTGAAGCAACGAGCTACAAACGATTATTAAGAAACACAGATCAAAGCTTTAAATGGTGGTGTTGTTATCCTGAATGAGTCACTAAGTGAAGACCGTGCTACCCTTTCTGTCACTGGGGTTCCTATGAGATCACTGCCAGCCAAGTATCTCACCTCAAGCCTTTATCAATCTATAGGATCTTGGGTACCTACAAGTCCATAGATCGAGACAAGAGACAAAGAAACGATACAAATCTCAATTGCAAACAAAATACAGTACTCCCATGAATTAAATGCACATAGTTGTTGTGAGGTTTCTCCCCAACCCGCAGCCCGTGAGGACTACTCACTCATAACAAATAGATCGGAGATAGAAAACATCGCACAAATACTTAGATTGAAATCAAATATTCTTACAATGGTCGCCAAATCACAAGAAGATCTAAAGTGCAAAGCAATGACTATGGCTAGTGGAGGGGATGGATGATGGAAGTGATGAAGAATGGATGAACAATGGTGTGGATCTCCTTTGGTGGTGTTGTGATGTAATCTGAGGATGGCGGCTCTCTGGCCGGCGGCTGGAACCTCAAAATATATAGGCGTCTTCATGAAATTCGTATGGTTTGACAAGACGAGGCAAACTCCACCTGGTAGGGGCGGACGATACGGGCGGGCTCTGCCCGTACCAGTGGTTGTTAAGACTACTGACGCCTGGGAATGACTCCCCAATTACTTGGCCATGTGGACTTCCTCAAAAACCTTTATTATGACTCATGATTTTGTATTAAAACCGTGATTTTCTGCACAACACAATTCAAAGAAAGGTTTTGCATATCTTTGCAATTATTAGTCATTAGTGGCAAGTGTTAGAATACATATCCTACACGTGTTTGTATAGATGTAGGATACGGATGCGTCGTATTCCTTGTATATATGTTCGTGTTGTATGCAACTAGGACTCCTTGTAATCCTCTTATACAATGAGCAATACAAGGCCACCTAACATGTGGTTTCCCCTATCTTACATGGTATCAGGCGCAAAACCCTAACCGGACCTGCGCCTCCTCCTGCTTCCGCCGCCGCCGCAGCAGCTGATCTCGGCGGCGCCACCACAGCCAATCTCAGCTCCTGGCCTCTGCAAACCACCCACCTCTCCCCTTCTAGCCTCGCAGCCCCTCTGCAATGGGTGACGACGCCGCATGGATCGCGCAAGCCGCGAAGGAAAAAGAAGACCGCGAGGCCCGAGAAGCTGCTGACGCCTCGAGCATGGTTTCAGCGGTTTGCTTTGTTCATTGCTACTATTGGTTTTGTCGGCTCCAAGTCTGATAGCTCCCTGTTTGTCTACCAATGTGGCACTGACATGGCCTATCTCCTGCTCTATGTGGATGACATTATCCTGACAGCGTCTTCTCCGACTTTGTTGCACAGTTTAATTGCTTCTCTTCGTAAAGAGTTCAGCATGACAAATATGGGTGAGCTTCACTATTTTCTTGGTATCTCAGTCAAACGCACTAAGGATAGTTTGTTCCTCTCACAGGAGAAGTATGCATTGGAGCTTCCTGACAAAGCTGGTATGTTACAGTGTAAATCTATCTCCACTCCAGTTGATACAGCTTCTAAGCTTGCAGCTCAGTTTAGTGATTCTGTGGCTGATCCTACAGAATATCGTAGTATTGCAGGAGGTCTCCAATACCTCACTTTCACTTGGCCAGATATCTCCTATGTAGTACAACAAATATGTCTTCATATGCATGACCCACGGGTTAATCACTTGCTCCTTGTGAAGTGTGTTCTAAGCTACATCCGCGGCACCTCCGACTATGGTCTAACTTTGTATCGACGCACATCGAACAAATTGCTGGCCTACTCTGACGCTGACTGGGCAGGTTGTCCAGACACTCGACGGTCTACTTCAGGCTATTGTGTGTTCCTCAGCGCGAATTTGGTGTCTTGGTTGGCTAAGCAGCAGCACACTATTTCCCGATCGAGTGCGTAGGCTGAGTATCGGGCGGTAGCAAATGTGGTGGTTGAATCTTGTTGGCTTCGACATCTACTTTTGGAGCTTCATCGACCGGTGCATGATGCTTCAGTGGTCTTCTGTGATAATGTGAGCTCTGTTTACATGACACAGAATCCAGTGCATCACCAGCGTACCAAGCATGTGGAGATTGATCTACACTTCGTTAGAGATCGCGTGATCACTGGCGAGGTTAAGGTGCTACACGTTCCTAGTTCATCACAGTTCGCAGACATCTTCACCAAAGGATTACCATCGCCTCTCTTCTTGGACTTTCAGGACAGTCTCAACATTCATCAGCTGCCCAATTTTGACTAAGGGAGGGTGTTAGAATACATATCCTACATGTGTTTGTATAGATGTAGGATACGTATGGGTGTGTATTCCTTGTATATATGTCCGTGTTGTATGCAACCGGGACTCCTTGTAATCCTCTTATACAATGAGCAATACAAGGCCACCTAACATGTGGTTTCCCCTATCTTACATTGTATCAGGCGCAAAACCCTAACCGGACCTGCACCTCCTCCCGCTTCTGCCGCCGCCGCAGCAGCCGATCTCGGCGGCGCCACCGCAGCCAATCTCGGCGTCTGCCTCTACAAACCACCCACCTCTCCCCTTCTAGCCTCGCAGCCCCTCTACAATGGGTGACGACGCTGCATGGATCGCGCAAGCCGCGAAGGAAAAAGAAGACCGCGAGGCCTGAGAAGCTGCTGACGCCCAGTCGAAGCTCGCCCTCGCCACCGCCCCCTCCTCCAGCGCGGGGCCTTCTCGCTCACCTCGTTGCATGCCCAAGCCGTCAGCCTCCAATCCATCAAGGAGCATGTCCCCGTCGAGCTGGCCCTCGACACCCACGTTCATCGCCAATGGCGCACCTTCTTTCGTGCCGCCCTCCATAAGTATGCGCTGCTCGACCACGTCGACGCCCCTGCTCCGTCCGTTCTGACTCCGGAGTGGGATCTCTTGGATGCCACGGCCGTCTCCTGGCTCTACGGGTCCGTGTCCCTCGGCCTCCTCGACACCGTCATGACACCAGGCGAAGACCCCCTCGCCGTCGAGCTGTGGACAAGCATCAACGGGCTCTTTGTTGGGAAAATGCCCTAGAGGCAATAATGGTTGATGATATTTCTCAATGTATTCATAAAGTTATAGTCCATGTATGAACTACTGATATGTATCATCGAATATGTGATTCGATTGTGGAAGTATATATTCATGTTGTTCATGCTAATTGTCCTTGTTCATTGAGGTTGTGCTGGACACACAACTTAGACCAATGTGAAAGTCGGCAGATGACTAGGTTCCACTTGTCATGGGCATGAAGATGCTATTCCGACTTACACGGATTCGGCTAAAGAGTTTAGCAAGTCGGACTGACCCATATTGAGATACAACAAGTAAGTCGTCATTTGTATATCTTAATCAATGTAATCCTTAGACCTGAGGTTATTGCACAATCCGAGTTAAGGATCACCGACTTAGGTTATGTCAAACGATGTTCTGTCACTGGGCAGTTATAAAGGCGGAGTTCGGGTCGACTGAGAATCAAGCTGCGTGATGTGAATAACTGAGATGGGATTTTCCCCTCCGTCTGGAGAGATATTCTCTGGGCCCTCTCGAAAGATATGATTCGGAAAGCATGGCCATGTGTGACTCCGTTAAGTGCTAACTGAGGCGACCGACTAAGAGTTAGTCGGATGAATCACTTATCTCGGATCGAGAAAGAGAGTCGAACTATTTAAGGGATGACGATTAATCGCCTATAGTTCGACAAGGTATATCGTGAGGCAAAAGGGACTCAGACGAAAGTCGCATTGGAAGGTATGTCGTCATGACTCTTTGGTACTTGGGAGTTGGCACGTTCTGCTAGGAGCCGCTACCAACTGATCGGTCACGAGTGAGACTCGGATCGTGTCCGGATCACCATGAGCCCGTCGGTTCACACACTTAAGAGCGGGAGCAAGTTTGGGTTAGACCCAAACAGGAAATCTATTTGGGTTGGACCTAAATAGAGACACGGACTTAGTCAGCAAGTGGGACTTGCAGTGGCTAATATAGGCCTTTTAGTGAATGGGCCACAAGTGAGTGGAGCCCACTTTCACTCCCTATATAAGCTGGGGCGTAGGTGCTTAGAGCACAAGGTTAGGTCACTCCATGTGTTGGAAACCCTAGCTCCAGTCCAGTCATGTCGCCGTCGTACCGGACATAGCAGTCCATCGCCGACGCTCCTCCTCGTACGTGTGGATACTGGCGGTGGTGATGTACGTTCAGCACTTCGATGATCGTGGATCAGAACGGATCGTGAGGACTGCACTACATCAAGCGACGTGCTTCATCAATTCCACAACCGCGTGTCTAGTGGTCATTCTCGTAGCCTACTACCTCAGCTAGATCTTGGGATCACCGCGTAGGAAAAAGGTTTGTTTTTCTCTGCGTGGCCCAACTGTGGTATCAAAGCGTTAACTTCAGGTTTTAGGCTCGAGATCGTGCATATGTGATATGCGGTTGGCGTTAGATTGGATCTAATTGTAGTTTTGGTGGTCGATCTATGAGATAGGTCGGTCTTTTACAAAGTTGATTGGATCAACTATACTCGGGGGAATGGATGATTTGGTTTCCGTGATTTAACTGCTAAGGTCGTGGAACGACATACCCCTACCGGTCGGCTTCCGCCATCGGGGTAGACTGTGACACGTAAACCTGGATGCGGTGATCGAAGATCAAAAAGTTTGGTCGAATTGGAGTCCGGATCGGATTTGGGTAAAATTGTTTTATCCGATGACAAAATCCATGTCCGAAATGTAGATGAGATCTGCGTTTTTTGGAAAAATCATCAGGCCCTGCCCCTTCGATCCCCGCCCGCTAGCCGGCTAGCGGGACCGCCAGCTTCGCCCTGTCTTAGTGCCTTAGATGTCGTTGCGAGTTTTCACAATGCCGGTAGATATCGTATCTATGCATAACTTGTTTTTGCAAGATGATGTTGTGAATGGTAAGGCTTATGTGCATGTGATGTGTGTAATCCATACGTGATCTGTGTATCACGGTTTTTGTCAGCCGGCTGGAGCCTAGGTGCTGTCACTTTATTGTATAATGACCTGCGTGTCGGATTCTCTATGTAATTTACTTTACAAGCTAGTGTAGCTCTTTGGAGAACCCGGATGGCATGCAAGTCGATGTACAAGTCGGCTACATGGTGTAAGGCGGCACGTGATAAGAGTTGACACAAGTCAAATTACAAGCTTTGTGGAGATGGAGATCGCCATGAAGAGAGCCATACCATTTCACATTACAATTGCTTTATTTTGTGTTATTGTTATGTCTCTCTTTTACCTCTATTAGATAGTTGATAGAAACTAATCCCTCAAAGAAGGTCTAGTCGGTTTCCCTGCCAGTGCTGCACCATCACAAGTCGGACATTTTTGGTAGTGGGCTCATAAAATTGAGGTACTATCAATTCTTTCCGACTAGGTGGGTTCGAGTCAGACTCTTACAGCAGAAGCACTTGCTAATCTAGACGGGTCTATCACAACGGTTGTGGAACTCGTGAAAAAGTCGGATGGGAGCCGGGGCATGTGATGCCACCCATCCAATAGGAGTCGTATGAGATACGATTAACAAGGAATTGTCTACCTAGATCACTTGACGGCTAGCGGTGATGCTAAAGCTCACTAGTCAGCTTGCTTATTTAGGGTCCTGAATCACTAAGTAACCATCAGAGGGGTGTTGGTTCTAGTGGGAGCATAAGTATTAAAGTGTTTAATATGCTTGCTCTTTTATGGATACATGTCTTAAGTGTTTTGCATATTTTCTGTTGTAGATCAATGGCACCTAGCAGTCTTCCTCGGATTTCCGGTTTTGCTTTGAGAACCATCTTAGAGAAAGATAAGCTGAATGGAACTAATTTCACCAACTGGTATCGTAATCTGAGAATTGTTCTCAAACAAGAAAAAAGGGACCGTGTCCTAGACAACCCACTTCCAGCTGAGCCGAATGAGAATGCGACTATTGCAGCTGATGTCTACGCACTTCTATTCTTGTAGACAGTTGTTGGGCCTCCAAGTGCAGAGGTTTGTAGAACAACAGCAAGTTTTCCCTTAAGTGGATTACCCAAGGTTTATCGAACTCAGGGAGGAAGTGGTAAAAGGTATCCCCTCTCAAGCAATCCTGCAATCAAGATACAAGAAGTCTCTTGTGTCCCCAACACACCCAATACACTTGTCAGGTGTATAGGTGCACTAGTTCGGCGAAGAGATAGTGAAATACAAGTGGTATAGATAATTATAAGTGGTAACGATGATACAAGATAACTTTATGGCGTGGAAGAGACTAAAAGCAAACTGAAATAAAGATGGCAGCAAGCAAACATGCAATAGATCTAGTAGCAAACGGTGTTTCAATGCTTAGAAACAAGGCCTAGGGATCATACTTTCACTACTGAACACTCTCATATAAATATATCATCTTCATGATACTACGCTGAACTACTCTCCGGTTGGACACTCTAATCGTTGGTAGGGCTATAACAACACACCTCAAAGTAAGACTTTCCCATCTAGAAAACCCCACACTATCACCTTGAGTACTAGATGAGTCCAACAAACACCACAATTTCATAAAGACATCCAACTCCAAATATAACTCATAACAAGTATTTGTAATCTCTAGCCTAAGTGCCACCATGGTGAGCACGCTGTCACTTTCACACACATGGGGAGAGCAGAGATTCATTAAAGCACTTTAGTAGCAGAATAGATCTATAGATTACAAGCTCATGATCTCAATAAGATCATGCATAGAGAGAGAGATGAACACATAGCTACCGGTAGAACCCTTAGCCTCGAGAGAGAACTACTCCCTCCTCATCATGGGAATCAGAAATGGTGATGGAGATGGTGGTGGAGATCGATGGAGATGGCTCTGAGGGCCCTTTTCCGTCCCGGCAGGGTGCCAGAACAGAGACTTTCTGTCCCCCCGAATCTCCCCTTCGGTGGCGGCGGCGCTGCGGAACTTTTCGTGGCTGGAGGCTTGACTCTCTTGGGTTTATGCCTCGGGAGGCTTCTTATACGCCAGAGGGCAAGGTCGGTGGGCGGCCAGGGGCCCCACACCATGCCCTGGCACGGCCTGGGGGGACCCGCACCATGAGGTGGTGTGGCCACCCTGTGGCCCCTCTCCGACTCTCCTTCTGGCTTCGTGAGTCTTCCGGGAAAATATCAACTTTGGCATTTGTCCGGTCCAATTCCGAGAATATTGATTTTCTGACTTTCCTAGAACCAAAAACAGCAGAAAACAGGCAACTGGCACTGTGGCTCTTGTTAATAGTTTAGTCCAAGAAATCATATGAAAAGTACTCCAAAGTGTGGACAAAACATAATAAAGTAGATAAAACCAAGCATGGAACATCAAAAATTATAGATACATTTGCAATGTATCAACATCCCCAAGCTTAACTCCTGCTCGTCCTCATAGAAGGGATTCAAGTCTCATAAAGAGATTCCAAAAATTGTGGTACTTATTAGCTTTTAGCTCTCATTGCCCCTATCATAAGCATCTTGAAGGTGATTAAGGTTAAAGCGACACAACTAAGAGGATATGCTTGACAAGTTATAAACTGAAATCTCATGCCCCTTACTTACAAAGACCGAACCTCATGCTACTCAACTTTAGTCACAAGTAAGCTCTTGTCATTGCAAGTACATATGTATCATAAAGAACCGCCAACGGGGTACCCCTTGCACATGATACAGGAGCTATCCCATAATCAAAATGACAAGGCAAGCAGACAATGAGCATCTCAGCGATCTTTTTATTTGCTATTTGCATAGGTTTTTATTGAGGATGCTTCATAGAGTGCTCATTATGGTGATGCTGCAAGTTTCCACCATGATTAGGCATGGCTTAGGCTAGCGGCCCAGGCATTTCTCTAACACACATACAAACTCCATGATCTTACAAGTTTCACTTTTATTTCACACCGCCGGGATCCATAAGCAAAAGAACATGATATCAACAGGGTACAAAGTACATGTGCAATGTTGAAAGCGTTCCGCAGGATACATGGTTCTGCTAACTTCAACTTATAAAGCGCAAGCATATACGCAACAAAGAAGGACCCAATGGTTCAATTTTATTAGATGCAAAAAAGTAAAGTGTGCCATCAAGTTCGTGAGAGCTTTAATCACTAGTTTTCTCATAACAAGTTTAATTTGGAAGGTAAACAAAAGCATGAATATACTTGGAATAGAATAAGCTAGTAGGTAGGTATGGTGGACTCTTTGGAATAAGTTGGTTTAGGGAGTTGAATGCATGAGTGGAACTCATACTTGGTTGTGGAGGCTAGCAAAAGACTGGGAGCGACAAACTAAGAGAGCAATAATGGCCATAATCATGCAACGCGACAAAACACCATTGATCAAAGCATAAAGTGATACTACAAGTTGAAAAATAAAGGATCATAAAGGCTATGGTGACTTTGGATAGTCATAACATGGTGTGAGCATGCGCCAAGTCAACCCAAATAAAGCATTAAAGGAGAATACCACAATACTATGCTTTAATATACTAAAACAACGCATGATTCTTCCAAGGCACATTAAGCAATCTCAATTGTTTATAACATGTCATGCTACAACATAGAATACTAAGCATAAAGCCAAAACAATATCGAGCATGACATGACAAAGCATAGGCCACAGTCAAAAACAAGCTATCTTTACCACCTAAGCATGAACTTTCCTACTCTTTTCCAAACCAAACCAAACTATTTGCAAACCAATGTATGAAAGAGGGGGTCCAACCAATTTATTCAGCAAACTAAGCAAACAAAAACTAAAAACGAAAACAAAGACGCTCCAAGAACAACACAACTGTGTATGAAACAATAAAAATGAAGTGTTTGGAAGAAACCTGAGATTTTTATTGATGAAGAAGGGGATGCCTTGGGCATCCCCAAGCTTTGACGCTTGTACTTCTTGGATATTTCTTGGGGTGACACGCGTGGCATCCCCAAGCTTGAGCTTTAGTCCATCCTTCATCTCATTACTCATTCCTTCCATACACCTGAAAAAATTCCTTCATACAAAACTTCACACAATCTTTATTAGCAACATTAGTGCACTTAAGATAAATAAGTCTTTAGGTTCAGTTTCAACACCAATAAAACTTCCATTAGAACACTAGCTACTGTATCACTTCCCTAAAAAAGCTCAATTTCCCAAAAAAAACTCAAAAATGAACCAACAAGAAGCAAATGCAGAAAATGGCAGAAATCTGTCAAAACAGACCAGCAGGTAAAGACGAATTTTTTCGAAGACCTTCTGTTGCTCAAATAAAAAAGTGTTGAACTAACGAAAGTTAGATAACAACCTGGGGCAGAAGCTAAAAAGTTAACGCCTCAAAAAGACATTCAGAGATTTTACACGAATTTTTACGGTGAAGCATATAAATCTGTTTCGGGACAGCAACTTTCCCAATCATTACTTCTCTCTCATTAGAGGTTACTCTTGGCACAAAAGGCAAATAAAAAGGATAAGGAGCGGTTATTACAGAGATAATAACTTCCATGACTCATCTAAAACTTTTGGTTATCTCCCAATAAGTACTTTTGTTTAACGCCTTTAAGTTAGGCATGATAGTTTGAGAAGATGCTCACATAAGAAATATAAATTGAAGTAAAAGAGAGCATCAAGAAGCAAATATAAAACACATTTGAGTCTAACCCACTTCCTATGCATAGGAATCTTGTAAAGAAACAAGTCATGAAAGCACCAAGCAACAAGCATAGGAAAGCAAAACAAGTGCAACTTCAAGACATTCAAAATAAAGAGGGGAAACTTAATATTATTGATACACATAAAACCATGTTTTCCTCTCTCATAGTAACTTTCACTAGCATCATGAATAAAATTAACAATATAACTATCACATAAAACATTCTTATCATGAGCCACATGCATAAAATAATTAATACTCTCCACATAAGCATAGTCATTCTTATTAATTATAGTGGGAGCAAATTCAACAAAATATCTATCATTATTATTCTCATCACCATAATCATCAAATATAGGAGGCATATTGTAATCATAATTAATTTCCTCCTCAATAGTAGGTGGACTGAAAATATCGTAATCATCATTGCAATCATCAGATATTGGAGGTATAGTATCATCATAAGCAATACATCTTCCAAAGTGTGTTCATTTGTAAAGATATCATCATTGGAAGGATCATGGATAGCACTAATAGTATAGCAATTATTAATATCATCATTTTCAGAATTGGTACCGAAGATATTTTCAATATCAAAAGTAGTGTGCTTTTCCCAATCATGGTCACTACTATAGGTAATAGGCATAGGAACATCATCGAGTTCAGACTCATCAAAAACTATAATAGGAGCAACATGCTTAGGGGAAAATACCATTTCCTCTCTTCTTTTACTCCTCCTTTTCTTCATTTTCTTCTTCTCTTTAGGAGGGAGAGGCTTGAAAGGAAGCTTCTCCATATACCCTGGTTCATTGTTAGATACAATAGAAGAAACTTTGGAGGATTCCTCCTTTTCATTAATAAGACCAAAACACATATTAGTCATGTCATATTTTGGTAAGATCTCATCTTTTATAATATTTTGTATATAACTATTTGTGTGGCAATTATCAATACAATAAAGATGACAACCATGCATGACACTATTCATATCAAAAGCACCCATATCTACCAAAGAGGTTTTTCTTGATAACTCTTCACACCCCAAAAATAATGTAAGTTGATCATGCTGATTAGGAGTGATCATGTCATCACAATACAAACTTGTAGTACTCATTGGATTAGAAGGGCTATTATTATGGCCTGAGCATTGAAAATTGAAATGACCCACTTCGAAGCAAAGTTCACAAATAAAAGGATAAAGGGCACAAACCTTTTTACCAAGATCATTTAAAGCCATATACCACATTCTGGTTTTTTTGTTTCATTCACAAATCTATCCTTGTCTATGCTGTTGACTCTCGTTTTCATTCCTGTGGGTAATACAATATTCTTCTTCAATTTCATTATTCTCACAAGGTCTATGTATTCCACAAAAATTAACATGCTTATAAGAAATAGTACTTTCAGAGGTTTGAGCATGTTTATTGCTATCATTAACAACAATTTCATTTTCCATGCAAGTGTCTTTAAAAGGCTCATGATACATGTCCCACTTTTCTTTAGGAGCATTAATATGAGAAGCAAAGGTTTTAAAACAATCAATAAGAATTTGAGGATTGATACGTCCAAAATGTATCTACTTTCCCGAACACTTTTGCTATTGTTTCTCCTCTATACTTGTGTGATTTGGATGCAACTAATGCGGACTGACGTTGTTTTCAGCAGAATTGCCTTGGTGTCTACTTTTTGTGCAGAAAATCAACTATCAGGAAAAATCCCGGAAAATATGCCAAAAATCATATTTCACCCGAAGACTCCAGGAGCCAGAATACGAGACGGAGAAGAGCCCTAGGGTGGCCACACCACCTGGTGGCGCGGGCCAGGCCAGGCCGCGCCAGGGGGTGGTGTGGGCCCCCCAGGCACCCCCTCCGCCTCTCTCTTCGCCTATAAGGAGCCTTTTGACCTAAAAACTCCGGGAGGTTCAACGTTTTTTCAGAAGGAGTTCTGCTCTGCTGCCACCACCAGATTCCATGAAACAGCACCAGAAACTCTGTTCTGGCACCCTGCCGGGACGGGGAATTGGAGGAGATCATCGCCATCATCATCACCATCGCTTCTCCATCGACCATCCATGTTTCCCCCATCTATGAGTGAGTAATCCCCCGCTGTAGGCTATGGGGATGGTAGGGATTGGATGAGATCGTTCATGTAATGGCATCAAATTGTTAGGGCATGGTGCCTAGTATCTTTTATTAGTGCTTTATGACTTTGTTGCGACTTGTTGTGCTTAATGCTTGTCACTAGGGCCCGAGTGCCATGATTTCAGATCTGAACTTATTATTGATTCATTATGATAGTATTGTTCTTGGTCTTATCTACAAGTTGTATACACATGTTGTTGTCCGGAACCTATGGCCCCGAAGTGACAGAAATCGGCATAACTGGAAGGGAATGGCTTCGATGTGAGGATCACATGTGTTCACGGAGTGTTAATGCTTTGCTCCGGTGCTCTATTAAAAGGAGCACCTTAATTGCCAGTAGTTCCCTAGAGGCCCCGCTGCAAACGGGCTGGCAGGACAAAAGATGTTGTGCAAGTTCTCATTGCGAGCACATATGACTATATATGGAATACATGCCTAGGATTGTCTAGTACTTGGGTGCTTTATCTTATTTATCTGCAATTGCCCTATGTTCTGTTTGCCATGTCAATTGTCTTGTCCATGCAACGCCCGTCCATCCATCCCTATGCCTACCGCACTCGAATCCCATTGTTTACTGCTTTTGCTGCTACTGTCTTTGCTTTGCTACTGCTGTTACTTTGCTTTTCCTACTACAAAACTATTGCTACTGATAAACTGTTGTGAGCAAGATTGTTTCCAGGTGCAGCTGAATTGACAACTCAGTTGTTAAGGCCGATAAATATTCTTTGGCTCCCCTTGTGTCGAATCAATAAGTTGGGTTTCACTTCCCTCAAAAATACTGCGGTACACCCCCTATACTTGTGGGTCATCAAGACTATTTTCTGGCACCGTTGCCGGGGAGCATAGTTTTATTTATCAAGTTCACTTGGATTCTCTATTGTTCGCTGCTATCCATCCATCATGGGTAAGTCTCGTGATGGCAAGGTTCCTATTTTACCATCCACTACAAGAAGAGGTACGGTTCTAAATACCTCTGCTGCTCTTGATTCACCATCTGTTATAAGTAAGCTCGTTACACCACCACATACACGTGTTACACACACTTCTACTACTGCTGAATCTGAAACTTCTGATGCTTATGATGTTGCTTCTACTATGCTTGATAAGAGTGGTTCATTAGGTCCTTTCCTAGATGCTACGATTGCTAGAACTACAGCTGGAAATACCGAAACTCCTAATGAAGACACTACCACACCTGTTAGTTCACCTGAGTCTAGTGAAAGTTATGATATTGAAGATGGTTATGCTGAAATGACCGATGAATTTATTAAAGAATGTAAAAATACCCATGATAGGAGCGCTGCTAAGAGTCTCCTTGAGAGGCGTACTATTAGACCCAAATTGTCTCCTATTGCTAAGTTTGCTGCTTCTCCCATAAACGTTATTGATAAAGATTATGGTTTCTCTCTCGATCTATCTTACATAGCTATTGTTGATAAAGAACTTTTTTGTGGGACTAAGAATGAAAGTGCGATAGCACATATGAATGAACTTTCTACCATGAGTGGCTTGTTTTCTGATGCTATTAAGATGCGTACTTACTTTGTCGCTAAGATTTTCCCTTTTCACTGAAAGGAGAAGCTAAAACTTGGTTTAGTAATTTACCTCCTAGATCTATCGATAGCCCTGAGTGCTTGATTAGTACTTTCCTGCGGAAATATTTTCCTCCCAGTGCCAGACATTCTATTTTGTAGGAACTTTTTGATTTTAAACAGGGAGAAAAAGAGGTATTGCCCGAATCTTGGGCAAGGTTTTGTGCTTTGATTCATGCACAGGCTGGAAGTCCATTACCTAAGAATGAGCTTCTTGATATATTTTATAATGGACTAACCGAGGAATCTAGGACATACCTAGATAGTTGTGTTGATTGTGTTTTCAGGAATAGGACTCCTAAGGAAGCTGAGGAATTAATGGCTAAAATAAGCAAGAATTATGAAGATTGGACTCCTCCTAAACAAGCTATACCTGAAGTAATTGTATCTGAACCATCTATTCATGTGCCTATTCCAACATCAAAGAAGAGGGGAGTTATTGAATTAAATGATGAAGTGATGAAGGAAGCTAAGAAATGTCTTAAGGAGAAGGGAATTAAAGCTGTAGATGTCAAGAATTTACCTCCTATAGAAGAATTATGTAAGCCTATTCCCTACTCACCCACTATTGAGGTACACTCTCTCCAACACTTTGATGAAGGTGATATCCCTTACTTGAAACCTCCTGATCAATGCTTAGAAGAATTTGATATCTTTATTGTTAAGCAAGATAACTTTAATAAAAGGGTGCAAAATCATCTAATGGAAAACACTAGAGCTATTGTTGAGTTGAAAGATATTGTAGAAAGAACCTCAAATGATGTTAAAATGATTGTTAAACACTTTCAAATGGTTCAAACTCAAATAGATCAACTCGTTAAAGTGTAAAACGACTTGCTAGTTAATGCTGCTAAAGAAAAACATGCTTATGAAATTAGAACTAGAAGTGGTGCTGCTACCCAGGATCCTCTATATCCTGAGGGGCATCCCAAAAGAATTGAGCAGGATTCTCAACAAGCTGAAAATAGTGGTTCTACTCGTAAGAAAAGGAAAAAGAAACATAAAACTGTTGTAGAACCCTCTGAACCTGCTATAGATCCTAATAGTATATCTATCTCTGATGTTGAAACTGAAAGTGGTAATGAAGAAAATGAAGTTCCTAATGAAGAAAAAGTTGAAGAAGAACCTGAAAACCACACTAAGACTACTAAATACACCAAAGAAGATTTTATTGCTAAGAAACATGGTAGTGAAAGAGAACCTTGGGTCCAAAAACCTATGCCTTTCCCTGATAAGAAACACAAGTCAAAGGAAGATGAACACTATAATAAGTTTTGTGAGTGGATGAAGCCATTATTCTTGCAAATTCCTTTGACGGATGCTATTAAATTGCCTCCTTACTCAAAGTATATGAAGGACATTGTCTCGAATAAACGGAAGATCCCTAATGAAGAAATTTCTACTTTTCTAGCTAACTATTCTTTCAATGGTAAGGTTCCTAAGAAACTTGGAGACCCAGGGATTCCAACTATCCCTTGCTCTATTAAGAACAATTATGTTAGAACTGCTTTGTGTGATTTGGGAGCTGGAGTTAGTGTTATGCCTTTCTCTCTCTATAAGAGGCTTCAACTTGAAAAATTGATACCAACTGATATATCTTTGCAAATGGATGATAAATCTACCACTATTCCTGTGGGTATATGTGAGGATGTACCTGTTCAGGTGGCTCACAATTGCTTGATATTAACTGATTTTGTTGTGCTTGAAATGCCTGAAGATGATAATATGTCTATTATTCTTGGGAGACATTTTCTTAATACTGCAGGAGCTGTTATTAATTGTAATCAAGGAAAGGTGACCTTCAATGTTAATGAAAAGGAACATATTGTCTATTTCCCCAAGAAGATTGAAAGGACTTATGGTTTGAATTCAATTGAACATGTTGAAGGCATTCAAATTGGAGAAATATATTGTCCCATACCAAGAGAAAAATTTGAAACTATTATGATTGGGACCATTGCTATCAAGGTTAAGGTAACATAGTCATTAGTGGAGTACAAAGTTTTGTCTCATATGCAATTGTTTTGGTAGCAAGACTTGATCAACCTTGCTAACAAAAGGATTCCATTGAACAAAACAATGTTTTCATTATGATTATCTCTGTTTATTTCTATCCTTTGCATTTTAGTTTTTGCATTCGTTTAGTTTTCTTTGTGTTGTTAGTTGCTTGCATGTTAGAACTTCTGTAGTTCTAGCCTTGTTTTGTCCTTGCATCATGTTTCCAAAAGAAAAGAAAAATCTATCTGTCAGAAAAATCATTCTTCTATTTCTGAAAAATGCCCAAAAATAAAGTGTCTCGAAAAATTCCAGAAAATTCATATTAAATTTTTACGTGAAAAAAGGGGCAGAGGAGTACCTGGTTGGTACCAGGGGGGCCCACCAGGCAGGCACACCATGTGGTGGCGCGGCCAGCCCTGGGTGGCGCCATGCCATGGTGTGGGCCACCCCTGGCCCCCCACTAACTTTCTCCATGCCACTTTATTCTCTTTCCCGAGTAAGCTCCAGTTCATAGCTTAAAATCATGTTCTTTCTGTGCTTTCTCTCGATTTCTTCGGTCTCCTTGCTCAGCACATCTTTCTTGCTGAAATTTGGAGCATTTGTTCCCTGGTATGTGACTCCTCCCCTTGTCCAAGTAGATTTGTGTTTAGTGGATTATATGTTGAGTATTTTGCTGCTGTAGGTGACTGGTTATGAGAGCTTGTAAGCTTGTTTGATGCTTAGAGATATAGTTTTGATGCATGTTTAGGCCTCTTGCAAGTCCCTATGAGTAGAATCCTTCATTATATTTACTTTGCAATCACTTGTTTAATAGGTGTTTAAATTTCAGAATACCAAGCATGAATAACCATACTTTTGGAGAGATATTTGAGAGTGATGCCCCTAGGATGTCGAGGCCCTCAAGAACAGCCTCTCAAGCTAGGCCATCATACAATGAAGACCTCATTGCAACACGCATTGGTAGTGAAAGGGATGATGGAGATGCTCACCCATCCTCTTTTCCTTATTTTACTTTCTTGCAAGCTGCAGGTATTCTTGATGATTTCTTGCTACTGATTGAGAGGGTTGGTTGACCTCTTATATGCAAGATGAGAGTGCACAATACGCTATGCTCACCAAAACTTTTGTTGGGAGCTTCTCATTTACTAACACACCCTATCAATCTACTGTCTCTTTTAAAATCTATGATATGCCCTTCACCATGCCTTTGGAGAGATTTTGCAGTATTGTAGGTGTGCGTATGATAGGGGCCATGAATAAAATTCAAGGGCGACCCGCTGATTTATTGGAGCTTTACCGAGGGGTGACCAATGATGATGACCGCGTGGCGCAGCGCGGAAAGATAAGAAATATCCAACTCCCTGCTCTTAGATACTTTACATATTATCTTGCTACTAGTGTATTGGGTAGGCAGAACACTAGTAATATCTCCAACTATCATTTAGCATTCACTGCTGCTGCGCTTAGCAATGATACTCGGTACAATCTTGGCTCGCTGATTGCTCGCCGCCTAGCTGCTAGGGGGCCTATCTATGGGGGCATCATTGCCTCGCGCGTAGTCAATGCATTAGGTCTTTCAGTGGATTCCGATGATGCTATGCTAGCACCATAGAGGCTTGACCTTATTGCCATGAAAACTCATCACTTTGTCACTGCTACCTCTGATTTGAACAATCTAGTATATAGGATGCTTTTCACTGACGGGGATGAAAGGGAGATCCTTTTGCCACAGCCTGCTTTGTTTAGTGTTGACAGGAGACCGTGGTCGTGCTCCAAGGAGGAGGTGGACGAGCAGCTTCGCTTGCTGGGTTTCCACGAGCAGCACCAGGAGGATGTGCCCTCCTATGATTACTCCGCGCATTACGGAGGGACGTACTCGAGCTCGCACTAGGACGAGGGTACCTCCTCGTCGTACCACGGTGACACTTCATCCTGGCCAGCCTGGGATTGGTACCCACTTAGGCCAAAAGCCTAAGCTTGGGGGAAGGTATGCCGACACCGCACTCATCTTCATATCATGTTGCGTCGGTACTTTGTATATTCATGTTTTAGTTCTCTTTTTAGTTTTCATTCTTCTTTGCTTTTGCTTTCTAAAAACACAAAAAGACCAAAAATATTTATGTTGTTTCTCTTTGGTTTGCTTCTTCTTTTTGCCTTGGCTTGTTTTTCCTTTTTTTTGCTTTGTTTGAACTATTCAAAAAACCCAAAAAGATTTTGCTTTGCTTGTTTCTCTCTTTTGGTTCTTGTATAAAAATCGAAAACACCAAAAATATTTGTCGTTCTTCTTTGGTTTTTGCGAGTTTGCTTCAGGGTTCGGCAGTCCTCAGTGGATACTGGTTTCATATTATTATTCAAACCACATAAGTGAAGAGCAATAATGAGGATCAATGACAACTTGACGCGTGGTAAGAGGCTGGTAACGAACTCTATTTGTTTTCATTTTTGTACATAAACTCATCATTGTGGGTATGCTTAGTCCGTTCATGTAGAGTGTATGTTTTCTTTGGATGCTTAATAGTTCTTGCTTTCTTATGAGTAGCTCCAGCTCGCTAATAGTTTGTAGCATGTCTCATGAATGTTTGGTTGCATTACTCTATTCATAAATTGGTATGACACCGTGGTATCCTCCTCTGAATATTTCATTTGATTGACTTGGCACATGCTCACGCATGCACATGACTATAATAATCAGTTAAGCCTCGATGAATTATTTTTCCTTGAGGATCTTGAATCACTTTCATGCCATGAGTAGTCATGTTTTGTTGCAAGCATGATAATGACAGCTATTTCTCTCTCGTTTGTCGCTCCCTTACTATTGCTAGCCTTCACTTCCACTGAGTGTTTTACTCATGTTTCCAACTCCCTAAACCAAATATTGCCAAAGTGTCCACCATACCTACCTATTAGCATCATTTGCTACTCCCGTGCATATTCATTATGCCTTGTTTTCTTCCGAATAAAATGTTTGCTTGTTTTGAGAAAGTTAGTTAGTAAAGCTCTCACGAACTTGATCGCACACTTTATTTCCTGCACCTAATAAACCTGAACCATTGTGAATTCTCCGTGAAAGTTATATGCTTGCAAATTATAGGCTGGGGATTAGCAGAACCGTGTTGTCACGAGGAACGCTTTCAACACTTGTAAATATATACACAGTTGATACCTTGCTCTTTTGTTTGCGGATGTCGTCGGTGTGAAATAAAAGGGGAGCTTGTAAGTCCATGGAGTTATGTATGTGTGTTAGAGAAACGCCTGGGCCGCTGGTCTAATCCATGCTGACATGGTGGAAACTGATACATTGCAAATGTATCTATAATTTTTGATGTTCCATGCTTGGTTTTATCCACTTTCTTGTGTTTTGTTCCAACTTTGGAGTACTTTTCATATGATTTCTTGGACTAACCTATTAACAAGAGCCACAGTGCCAGCTGCCTGTTTTCTGCTCTTTTGGTTCCAGGAAAGTTAGAAAATGAATATTCTAGGAATTGGACGGGACAAAAGCCAAAGTGCCTATTTTTTGGAAGGGATCAAGTGCCAGAATAGGAGACGGAGAAGGGCTAGGGGCCGGCCACACCACCTGGCCACGCGGCCAGGCCTGGCCCGCGCCAGGGCGTGGTGTGGTGGATCCCGGCACCCCCTCGGCCTCCCTTTCCGACTATATATTGCCCTCGGGACGAAAACCCTAAGTACCCGATCAAAAATCCACGAAAGAGTTTGTAGCCGCTGTCATCTCCATCCCTAGATCTAGAGGGATCTGAAGCTCTTCCCGACACCCTGCCGGAGAGGGGAATTCACCCTGGAGGCCTTCTTCATCACCATGCAAGCCTCCGGTGTGATGCGTGAGTAGTTCATCCTTGGACTACGGATCCATGTAGTAGCTAGATGGCTGGTTCTCCTCCTTTGTGCTTTCATGTTTAGATCTTGTGAGCTCCCTTCATGATCAAGATCATCTATTTGTAATTCTGCATGTTGTGTTTGCGGGGATCCGATGGATATTGAGATGCTATTTCAGATTGATTATTGATTCTATCATGTCTTTGTTATTTGAGATCTTGCATGCTTTCCGTTGTTAGTAGCTATCTTGGCCAAGTAGATGCTAGCAACTCCAAGAGTTAGTATTTATGCTCGATAGTGGGTTCATGCCTCTGGTAATCTGGGGAAGTGACAGAAATCTCTAAGGTACTAGATGTGCTGTTACTACTAGGGAGAAAACAACAATCCTTTGTTCATAGAACAATCGTATTGTTTACTTTACACGCAATTCGTAAAGCAATAATCTGTTACTTGCAACTTAATACTGGAGGGGGTTCGGATGATAACCTGAAGGTGGATTATTAGTCATAGATGTAGTTGGATGGCGGTCTATGTATTATGTTGTAATGCCCAATCAAGTCTCAGAGGAGTCCTTGTCTTTTATATTGAACTATGGATCCCGGTCCTTGTCTTTTATATTCAATCTACAATCTTTTACTGCTTTATGTTTACTTTCTGCAACTTTTACTTCTTTCCATTCGATACGTTTAATCCTTTGTTTTTCGCAAAACACGGTGAGATTTACAACCTCATCGCAAGTTGGGGACAAAGTTATGTGGTTGTGTTGTGCAGTTCTCCACGTTGCTACTAGCACCGGTAGTGCGCCCTGCCAAAGCTCAGCTAGTAACACCTTTGGGGTGTTTCCTTGCTCCTACTGGTTCGATTAAACCTTGGTTTCATAACTGAGGGAAACTTGTTGTTGTGCTCATCATACCTTCCTCTTGGGGTTCCCAACGAGCTCTACATCAACCACGAGCCATCAACACTTTTCTGGGCGCCGTGCATTGAGCCATCAGAAACCTGCATCGTAACCATAATGATATCTATGAAGCATTCTTCTTATAAAAAGAGAGAGAGATAGCTATTGAGAAAAAAAGGGAGTTTTATGAAAAGAGGAAAGAGAGAAAAAAGCACCATTTTCCCATGGTAAATAAGAAGATTGCTGAGATACTCATTGTCTGCTTGCCTTGTCATTTTGATATGGGGATTCTTCCGTATCATCGGGAAAGGGGTACCCCGCTGGCGGTTCTCAATGATACGCACATACTTATGATGACAAGAACTTACCGGTATCTAAAGTTGAGTAGCATGAGGAGCGGCCCTCGTACTCAAGGGACTTGGGATTTCTAGTTTATAGTCCATCAAGCATATAACTCAGATTGGACCTCACTTTCACCTTAACCACATTAAAGATGCGTATGATAGGGGCAATAAGAGCTCAAATCTAATGAGTACCAAACTTTCAGCATTTGGAAGCCTTTCAAAATTATTCAAAACCTTTTTCTTCTACTTGTTGAGTCTCCACATATTCTTTGAGCACCTTCTTGAGCTCATTCTTTGTGTTTGTTCCATTACTTAATTATTTGTGTTATGACTTTGATGCTTGTACCCTTGATATCTTTACTTCTAGTCATCACTTGAACTTCAGAGGTGCCTTAGCATTCATAATCAAAGGCAAGCAGGATACCACTCAATCATACCTTTCTATGAGCATTGTAATGTTGCTTATGTTTATGCTTCATGCTACTTATTATTGTTTAGTTGGAATCTCTTCATAGCTTGCAATGACTATTAAGTAGACTTGGTTGCATACTCTTTATTATGAACTGTCTAAGTAGTTGATCACATTGCTGAGAATATTTACATCATATGAAGCAAATGTGTTCATGAAAGTTCTTTTACCGCACTCAGTTTTCAACTGAATTGCTTGAGGACAAGCAATAAGCTAAGCTTTGGGGGAGTTGATACGTCCAAAACGTATCTACTTTCCCGAACACTTTTGCTATTGTTTCTCCTCTATACTTGTGTGATTTGGATGCAACTAATGCGTACTGACGCTGTTTTCAGCAGAATTGCCTTGGTGTCTACTTTTTGTGCAGAAAATCAACTATCAGGAAAAATCCTGGAAAATATGCCAAAAATCCTATTTCACCCGAAGACTCTAGGAGCCAGAATACGAGACGGAGAAGAGACTTGGGGTGGCCACACCACCTGGTGGCGCGAGCCAGGCCAGGTCGCGCCAGGGGGTGGTATGGGCCCCCCAGGCACCCCCTCGACCTCTCTCTTCTCCTATAAGGAGCCTTCTGACCTAAAAACTCCGGGGGGGTCGACGTTTTTCCAGAAGGAGTTCCGCTCCGCCGCCACCACCAGATTCCACGCAACAGCACCAGAAACTCTGTTCTGGCACCCTGCCCGGGCCGGGGAATTGGAGGAGATCATCGCCATCATCATCACCATCGCTTCTCCATCGACCATCCATGTTTCCCCCATCTATGAGTGAGTAATCCCCCGTTGTAGGCTATGGGGATGGTAAGGACTGGATGAGATCGTTCATGTAATGGCATTAGATTGTTAGGGCATGGTGCCTAGTATCTTTTATTAGTGCTTTATGACTTTGTTGCGACTTGTTGTGCTTAATGCTTGTCACTAGGGCCCGAGTGCCATGATTTCAGATCTGAACTTATTATTGATTCATTATGATAGTATTGTTCTTGGTCTTATCTACAAGTTGTATACACACGTTGTTGTCCGAAACCTATGGCCCCGAAGTGACAAAAATTAGGATAACCGGAAGGGAATGGCTTTGATGTGAGGATCACATGTGTTCACGGAGTGTTAATGCTTTGCTCTAGTGCTCTATTAAAAGGAGCACCTTAATTGCCAGTAGTTCCCTAGAGGCCCCGCTGCAAACGGGCTGGCGGGACAAAAGATGTTGTGCAAGTTCTCATTGTGAGCACGTATGACTATATATGGAACACATGCCTAGGATTGTCTATTACTTGGGTGCGTTATCCTATTTATCTGCAATTGCCCTATGTTCTGTTTGCCATGTCAATTGTCTTGTCCATGCAACGCCCATCCATCCATCCCTATGCCTACCGCACTCGAATCCCATTGTTTACTGCTTTTGCCGCTACTGTCTTTGCTTTGCTACTACTGTTACTTTGCTTTTCCTACTACAAAACTGTTGCTACTGATAAACTGTTGTGAGCAAGATTATTTCCAGGTGCAGCTGAATTGACAACTCAGTTGTTAAGGCTGATAAATATTCTTTGGCTCCCCTTGTGTCGAATCAATGAATTGGGTTTCACTTCCCTCGAAAATACTGCGATACACCCCCTATACTTGTGGGTCATCAAGGATCAAGACCATATTTAGCACTAAGCTCTTGAAAATCAGCAGTTTCAGTGAAAGACTTAATGCAATCATACTCTTAGTTTTTACCTGGTTCTTTACCTATGTTGTTATCCCAATCTTCGGTATTGCTTTGAATTGTTTCAAGAAGATCCCACTTAGCTTTGACCTCCTTACTCATGAACGATCCCTCTAAACAAGTATCTAGATAGTCCTTGTAATGTCCTGAAAGCCTTGCATAAAAATTATTAATATCAATATTCCTGGGGAGCTCATGAATGGGACATTTGAGCATTAGTGACTTCAATCTCCCCCATGCTTGGGCAATACTTTCTCCATCATGAGGATGAAAATTATAAATATAATTCCTATCTTTATGAATTTCATGAGGAGGATAAAATTTAGAGTAAAAGGGAGATTCAAGTTCCTTCCACTCCAAATGATGAGGATCATCTAGTAGCTCATACCACTCCCTTGCTTTGCCCTTAAGTGATAAAGAGAATAGCTTCCTCTTAACTTGTTTCATTGAAATACCTGAACACTTTAACAACCCGCATAGTTCATGTATAAAGAGTAAATGATCACCAGGATGGACAGTTCCATCTCCAAAATAAGAGTTATTCATAACACGTTCAACAATTTTTATAGGTATTTTAAAAGGGATGCTTTCAGTATGTGGATTTAAAATACCACAAGTATCATTAGAATTACCACATATGGGAGATAAAGTATCATCAGAGCAAATTTCCTTCTTTAAAGCTAGGGAACTAAAAAGATCATTTTCACAAAAACTAACTTCCCCAAGCTTAGACGTTTCCATAGCATTAGTAACAAAGGTGTTCAAAGCATTCATACTAATAACATTGCTATTAGCATGCAAAGAAAGTTCCATGGGTTTTTTAATTTTATTTTCAGATAATTCGAGTTCTAACTTAGGAAAAATAATAAAAAGCTCTCTAATTTTGTTGTTGTTTTCCATTAAACCTAACTAGTGAAAACAAGAAACAAAAAGACAAAATTGCAGAATCTAAAGGAAATAACTTCGAGCACTCACACCAGAAAATAGGTGTTTTCCGTGGGAGGTTCTTCTTCTTTAATCCTCCGATGTGAATACCTTTTACCTTACCTCCCCGGCAACGGTGCTAGAAAATAGCTTGATTTCTATGCACTTCTATTCTTGTAGACAGTTGTTGGGCCTCCAAGTGCAGAGGTTTGTAGAACAGCAGCAAGTTTTCCCTTAAGTGGATTACCCAAGGTTTATCGAACTCAGGGAGGAAGTGGTCAAAGGTATCCCCTCTCAAGCAATCCTGCAATCAAGATACAAGAAGTCTCTTGTGTCCCCAACACACCCAATACACTTGTCAGGTGTATAGCTGCACTAGTTCGGCGAAGAGATAGTGAAATACAAGTGGTATAGATAATTATAAGTGGTACCGATGATACAATATAACTTGATGGCGTGGAAGAGACTAAAAGAAAACTGAAATAAAGATGGCAGCAAGCAAACATGCAATAGATCTAGTAGCAAACGGTGTTTCAATGCTTAGAAACAAGGCCTAGGGATCATACTTTCACTACTAAACATTCTCATATAAATATATCATCTTCATGATACTACGCTGAACTACTCTCCGGTTGGACACTCTAATCGTTGGTAGGGCTATAACAACACACCTCAAAGTAACCCTTTCCCATCTAGAAAACCCCACACTGTCACCTTGAGTACTAGATGAGTCCAACAAACACCACAATTTCATAAAGACATCCAACTCCAAATATAACTCATAACAAGTATTTGTAATCTCTAGCCTAAGTGCCACCATGGTGAGCACGCTGTCACTTTCACACACATGGGGAGAGCAGAGATTCATTAAAGCACTTGAGTAGCAGAATAGATCTATAGATTACAAGCTCATGATCTCAATAAGATCATGCATAGAGAGAGATGAACACATAGATACCGGTAGAACCCTTAGCCTCGAGAGAGAACTACTCCCTCCTCATCATGGGAATCAACAATGGTGATGGAGATGGTGGTGGAGATCGATGGAGATGGCTCCGGGGGCACTTCCCCGTCCCGGCAGGGTGTCGGAACAGAGACTTTCTGTCCCCCGAATCTCCCCTTCGGTGGCGGCGGCGCTGCGGAACTTTTCGTGGCTAGAGGCTTGACTCTATAGGGTTTATGCCTCGGGAGGCTTCTTATAGGCTAGAGGGAAAGGTTGGTGGGCAGCTAGGGGGCCCACACCATGCCCTGGCACGGCCTTGGGGGACCCGCGCCATGGGGTGGTGTGGCCACCTTGTGGCCCCTCTCCGACTCTCCTTCTGGCTCCGTGAGTCTTCCGAGAAAATATCAACTTTGGCTTTTGTCCGGTCCAATTCCGAGAATATTGATTTTCTGACTTTCCTGGAACCAAAAACAGCAGAAAACAGGCAACTGGCACTGTGGCTCTTGTTAATAGTTTAGTCCAAGAAATCATATGAAAAGTACTCCAAAGTGTGGACAAAACATAAGAAAGTAGATAAAACCAAGCATGGAACATCAAAAATTATAGATACATTTGCAATGTATCAGCAGCCACCAATGCGTACCGTCTTATGCTGTCTTATGCTTGCTCACATGGAACCAGACTTGCAGCAACAGTTCGAGAATGTTGAGGCCTACGATATGATCGAAAGCCTCAAAAGTATGCTCCAGGCGCAGGCAAAGACTGAGAGGTATCAAGTCTCTCAGGCTTTGTTGAGCTGCAAGCTTAAGGATGGCGATCCACTGAGTCCGCATGTGATCAAGATGGTTGGTTACGTGCAGTATCTTGAAAGGCTTGGCTACCCCATTAGTGAAGAGTTCTCTACAGACATAATTCTGAACTCTCTTCCTAGTGCGTATGGTCAGTTCATATCGAACTACCACATGCATGGTATGGATAAGAAGCTCACTGAATTGCATGGGATGCTCAAGCAGGCTGAGGCGGATCTCAAGAAAGGTGCCAGTCAAGTGTTGATGGTGCAGAATAAGGCTAAGTTCAAGAAGAGTTCTTGGACTAAGAAGAAGAAGGCAAAGCCAGGAGGTAAGGCTGATGACCCAGTCCAAAGCGCTTCCTCAGGGACTAAGCCATTTCCTGCAGCCGGATCGACTTGCTTCTACTGCAAGTCGGATGGCCACTGGAAGATGAATTGCAGCAAGTATCTGGCTAACAAATCCAAGAGCGGAGGTGTGACTTCCGGCTCAGGTACTCTTGTTTGCAATGTTATAGACATTTATCTTGCTGATGCACGTGGTAGTTCTTGGGTATATGATACCGGATCAGTCATTCACATATGCAACTCGTTGCAGGGACTGGTAAGAACTAGGAGCATGGCAAGAGGCGAGGTTGACATTCGGGTCGGCAAAAAAAAGCAAGAGTTGATGCGTTGGAAGTCGGCACGATGCAACTTCATTTACCTTCCGGATTCTTAATGGAGCTGAATAATTGTTATTATGTTCCAGTGCTTAGTCGAAACATTATTTCTGCCTCATGTTTGATGAGACAAGGCTATGAGTCGAATATTAAGAATAATGGTTGCTCTTTATATTTGAATGATATGTTTCACGGCTTTGCATCCGTCCAGGACGGGTTATTTATTTTGAATCTTGAGGGTGAATCTGTCTTTAACATAAATGTGAAAAGGTTAAAACCAAATGATCTGAATATGACTTACTTTTGGCATTGTCGGCTTGGTCATATAAGTTGGAAATGCATGAAGAGGCTCCATGATGATGGACTCCTAACTTTGTTCGACTTAGAGTTGTTCGAGACATGCGAATCCTGCCTTCTCGGCAAGATGACCAAGACACCTTTTGCAAAGAGTTGTGAAAGGGTGTCCGACTTATTGGGACTAGTACATAGTGATGTATGTGGCCCAATGAGCACGACAGCCATAGGTGGTTATGAGTACTTCATTACCTTCACTGATGATTTGAGTAGATATGGATATATCTACTTGATGAAACATAAGTTGGAAGCCTTTGAAAAGTTCAAGGAATTCCAGAATGAGGTACAAAATCAACTTGGCAAGAAAATAAAGTTTCTTCGGTCGGACCGAGGAGGCGAGTACATGAGCCATGAGTTTGATGACTATCTGAAGAGTTGTGGAATAGTTCCCCAGCTCACTCCTCCAGGAACGCCGTAGAGAAACGGTGTATCGGAAAGGAGGAATCGGACCTTGTTGGACATGGTACGATCAATGATGAGTCGGACAGATCTGCCTTTATCATTTTGGGGTTATTGTCTAGAAACTGCAGCGTTCACACTAAGCAGAGTACCATCAAAGTCGGTAGAGAAGACACCGCATGAGATGTGGACTGACAAGAAGCCGAGTTTGTCTTTTCTTAAGATTTGGGGTTGTGAAGCTTTTGTCAAGCGACTTCAGTCGGACAAGCTTACAGCTAAGTCGGATAAGTGTAATTTCGTGGGGTATCCGAGGGAAACCTTGGGTTACTACTTCTACAACCGAGAAGAGGGCAAAGTGTTTGTCGCTCGGAACGGTGTCTTCCTTCAGAAAGAGTTTCTCAGTCGGGGAATCAGTGGGAGCATGGTGCAGCTCGAAGAAATTTCGAGAGGTGCCGGCTAGTAGTGAGTCGGCAAAAGCCTTGGAGGTTGAGCCGGTCGTGGTACCTGAGCCGGCCACTACACCGGCACTACGAAGATCGGTCAGATTGCGAAGTGTTCATGATGTATTACTGTTGGACAGTGATGAGCCAGCAACTTATTCGGAAGCGATGGTGGGTTCTGATTCTGAGTCATGGCTTGGAGCCATGAGATCCGAGTTAAAGTCCATGGATGAAAATCAAGTTTGGAACTTGGTTAATCTGCCAGACGGTGCAAGACCCATCGAGTGCAAATGGGTCTTTAAGAAGAAAAATGATATGGATGGAAATGTTTCTATCTATAAGGCATAGCTTGTTGCGAAGGGGTTCTGACAAGTTCAAGGAGTTGACTACGATGAGACTTTCTCTCCCGTGGCGATGCTTAAATTAGTTCGGATCATGTTAGCTATAGCAGCCTATTTCAACTATGAGATATGGCAGATGGATGTCAAGACGGCTTTCCTTAATGGAAATTTAACTGAGGACGTGTATATGATACAGCCCGAGGGTTTTGTTGATTCGGCTAATGCGGACAAAGTATGCAAGCTTCGGAAATCCATTTATGGGTTGAAGCAAGCATCTCGGAGTTGGAATATTCGCTTTGATGAGGTAGTCAAATCGTTTGTCTTCATCAAGAGTGATCATGATTCTTGTTTATACAAGAAGTTTAGTGGGAGCAAAGTGAACTTTCTGATCTTATATGTGGATGACATATTACTGATTGGAAATGATGTTCAGATGTTGCAAGAGACCAAGGAGTCATTGGAAAGGAGTTTTTCGATGAAAGACTTGGGTGAGGCGACTTACATACTTGGAATTCGGATCTATAGAGATAGATCAAGGAGGCTCATTGGATTGAGTCAGAGTACATATTTGGACAAAGTGTTGAAGAAGTTCAACATGGAATCGTCTAAGAAGGGGTTCTTACCGATGTCCCGATGTCCCATGGCATAAAACTTAGCAAGACTCAGTGTCCTTCGACAACTGATGAGCGAAGTCAGATGAGTGCGATTCCGTATGCTTCTGCAGTCGAATCCATCATGTACGCTATGATTTGTACTAGGACGGATGTTTCCTATGCTCTAAGTGTTGTGAGTAGATACTAGGCTGACCCTGGGGAGATCCACTAGGCAGCGGCTAAAAATATCCTCAAGTACTTGAGAAGGACTAAGGATATGTTTCTGGTTTATGGAGGTGAGGATAAACTCAGTGTAAGGGGTTACACGGATGCGAGTTATCTCACTGACTCGGATGATTCTCGTTCGCAATCCGGATATGTGTTTGTGATAAACGGAGGGGCTGTGAGCTAGAAGAGTTCCAAGCAAGAGACGGTGTATGCGTCTACGACGGGGGCTGGGTATATTGCTGCCTCGGAGGCGGCAAAGGAAGCCGTCTGGATGAGGAATTTCCTCATGGATCTTGGTGTGGTTCAGGGCTCGTCCAATCCATTAGACGTGTATTGTGACAACAATGGTGCTATTGCACAAGCCAAGGAACCTAGACAACACCAGAAGAACAAACATATACTCATGCGGTACCACCTTATTCGCCAGTTCATGGAACAAGGTGATATCAAGTTATGCAAGGTACACACGGATGAAAACATTGTGGATCCGTTGACAAAGCCACTTCCACAGCCGAAGCATGAGGCACACTTGAGAGCTATGGGCATTAGATGCCTAGACATGTGATGTCGGATGATTGACTCTAGTGCAAGTGGGAGATTGTTGGGAAAATGCCCTAGAGGCAATCATGGTTGATGATGTTTCTCAATGTATTCATAAAGTTATAGTCCATGTATGAACTACTGATATGTATCATCGAATATGTGATTCGATTGTGGAACAATATATTCATGTTGTTCATGCTAATTGTCCTTGTTCATTGAGGTTGTGCTGGACACACAACTTAGACCAATGTGAAAGTCGGCAGATGACTAGGTTCCACTTCTCATGGGCATGAAGATGCTATTCCGACTTACACGGATTCGGCTAAAGAGTTTAGCGAGTTGGACTGACCCATATTGAGATACAACGAGTAAGTCGTCATTTGTATATCTCAATCAATGTAATCCTTAGACCTGAGGTTATTGCACAATCCGAGTTGAGGATCACCGACTTAGGTTCTATCAAACGTTGTTCCGTCACTGGGCAGTTATAAAGGCGGAGTTCGGGTCGACTGAGAATCAAGCTGCGTGATGTGAATAACCGAGATGGGATTTTGCCCCTCCGTCTAGAGAGATATTCTCTGGGCCCTCTCGGAAGATATGATTCGGAAAGCATGTCCATGCGTGATTCGGTTAAGTGTTAACCGAGGCGATCGACTAAGAGTTAGTCGGATGAATCACTTATCTCGGATCGAGAAAGAGAGTCGAACTATTTAAGGGATGACGATTAATCGCCTATAGTTCGACAAGGTATATCGTGAGGCAAAAGGGACTCAGACGAAAGTCGCATTGGAAGGTATGTCATCATGACTCTTTGGTACTTGGGAGTTGGCACGTTCTGCTAGGAGCCGCTACCAACTGATCGGTCACGAGTGAGACTCGGATCGTGTCCGGGTCACCATGAGCCTGTCGGGTCACACACTTAAGAGCGAGAGCAAGTTTGGGTTAGACCCAAACAGGAAATCTATTTGGGTTGGACCCAAATAGAGACATGGACTTAGTCAGCAAGTGGGACTTGCAGTGGCTAATATAGGCCTTTTAGTGAATGGGCCACAAGTGAGTGGAGCCCACTTTCACTCCCTATATAAGCTGGGGCGCAGGTGCTTAGAGCACAAGGTTAGGTCACTCCATGTGTTGGAAACCCTAGCTCTAGTCCAGTCCTGTCGCTGCCGTACCGGACCTAGCAGTCCATCGCCGGCGCTCCTCCTCGTACGTGTGGATACTGGCGGAGGTGCTGCACATTCAGCACTTCGACGATCGTGGATCAGAACGGATCGTGAGGACTGCACTGCATCAAGCGACGTGCTTCATCGATTCCGCAACCGCGTGTCTAGTGGTAATTCTCGTAGCCTACTACCTCAG
Source organism: Avena eriantha (assembly GCA_910589775.1). NCBI lineage: Eukaryota > Viridiplantae > Streptophyta > Magnoliopsida > Poales > Poaceae > Avena > Avena eriantha. Next base: position 170,075,447 of record OU342743.1, on the reverse strand, counting down.
CTAGATCTTGGGATCACCGCGTAGGAGAAAGTTTTGTTTTTCTCTGCGTGGCCCAACACTCTTCAACGAACACAAGATCAATCGCTAGCTCCACCTCTCCACCGAGCTGGACGAGATCAAGATGGGCGAGTTGAACATGACCGAGTACTTGAAGAAGATCAAGGCCCTCGCCGACGGTCTCGTGGATCTCGGCTCCCTGGAAGACGACGCTAAGCTGGTGATCCACTGCCTCAACGGACTTTCTGAGCAATACGGGGGCACCACCGATCTCATCTCCCTCATGCCCAACATCTCGTTTGAGAAGTGTCATTCTCTTCTCGCACTCTAAGACATGAAGCGCAAGAATCGTCGCCCGCACAATGGCAACAACGACATGGCCCTCTACTCCAACGCCGCCACCGCCCCCAACTCTGGACGAGGCAACGGTAGCAAGGGCAAGAAAAAGAAGAAGGCCGCAACGGACGCTGCCAAGGACACCGCCATCATCCAAGCCGGCCCCATGATCACACCTCCGGACGCCGCTCCTCCAACCTAGCCCACGCCGCTCCTGCCCTGGAACGGCACGATCTAGATGTGGCCATACGCCCCTGGCATGCAGGCTCAACCACCAAGCTACATGCACCGCCCTCGCCCCCGCAGCACGCCTTCTACACGCGAGGGCCCTACACTGTGCCGCACGCCTATGGCTACGGCTACGACGGCTATGCTCCTCAGGCTCCTGCATATGGGCTCGACGCTGCACCCTCGTCATCACCGGCTTCATCGACTAGCTGATGGGACCAGTCCGCGCTGATGAATTAGTTCCAAACGATGGGCCTTCAAGCGCGCACCATCGATTGGGTCATGGACACTAGCGCCACCTCCCACTTCGCATAGAACCTTGGTATGCTCACCTCCGTGTCTCCTCCTTCTTCCTCTCGTGCTGTCATTGTCGGTAACGGTTCCACCCTTTCGATCACCGCTACCGGGCATGCATGTTTTCCTATTTCCACTCCTTCGCGCCCTCTGCATCTTCGCAATGTCTTAGTAGCTCCCGATATAGTCAAAAACCTCCTGTCCATTCATCAATTCACCATTGACAATCGTGTTTCCGTTGAATTTGACCCTGTTGGTTTTTCTGTGAAGGACCTTCTAACCAGGACCGAGATTCTCAGATGCAATAGTCCTAGAGCCCTCTACCCTGTCGGCACCTCCTCCCCCAGCCGCCCACACGCCTTCCTCGTCGTCGACCCTGCTATGTGGCATCGGCGCCTTGGACACCCTGGACGGCCAGTCATGGAGTCATTAGCTTGCTCCTGCATTATTCCTAGGGATAAAAATAAATCTAGTTTGTGTCATGCTTGTCAATTAGGTCGCCATGTTTGTCTACCTTTTTCTTCTACCAATCGTGTAACACATTCTCCATTTCAATTTATACATTGTGATTTGTGGACATCTCATGTTGAGAGTATTTCTGGCTTTAAGTATTATCTAGTTTGTCTCGATGATTTCACTCAATACGCTTGGGTTTATCCTTTACGTGCCAAGTCAGAAGCCTTCTCACACTTGTCGTCCCTCCACGCCTTAGCCCAAACTCAGTTTCATGCACCCTTGAAAGCCATCCAATGTGATAATGGTCGTGAGTTCGATAATTCCTCCCTACAATCATTTGCCCAACGCCATGGGATATCACTCCGCTTCTCATGTCCCTATACTTCACAACAAAACAGTAAAGTCGAGAGAATTATTTGCACCCTTAACAACATCACTCGCACCCTTCTAATTCAAGCTAGCATGCCACCTCGCTTTTGGGCCGAGGCTCTCCATACAGCCGTGCTGTTGCACAATCGACTGCCTTCCAAGGCCATCGCAGATCGCGTGCCTTTTAGAGCCCTTCATGGTGTCGACCCTGCATATGCCGGTCTTAGGGTCTTCGGATACTTATGCTACCCCAACACCACCGCCGTTGCCCCGCATAAACTTGCGCCTCGCTCCGTGCCGTGTGGGTTCCTTGGGTATCCATGTCAACATCATGGTTATCGCCGCCTTGATTGTTCCACCCAAAAGATCATCATCTCTCGCCATGTTGTGTTTGACGAGTCTGTCTTTCCCTTTGCCTCTAACGCATCACCACCATCATCTACTCCTACTTTGCAAAGTTATGACTTTCTGCAGGTTGAGCAGCCGATGTTGCCGATGCCATTCACCGCGCCGACCGCGGGAACTCCTGTCGTGGCAGGATCTCTCGCCCCGCTCACACCGCCTCGGGCCACCTTGCCTGGCCCGTTCTCGGCCGGATTGTCGCCCTCAGGATCGCCCTCGTCCGCTCCCTCACCCGCCGCGTCTACGGATGATGGTACCCCAAAGCCTTCTACGAGCTCGCCATCCACGGCTTCTACCCCGCCTCCCGCCACGGATGTTCCTCGGGCTCGTCGTCCTCGAGCAGCACTGCCGCCACTGCCGCCACCGTCTCACACCATGCTCACGCGTGCCAAGCACGGCATTGTGCAACCCAAGATGATTTTTGATCTTCATGTTGAAGGATTGTCTCCAATACCGAAGATTTATCGTGGTGCTCTCAAAGACCCCAACTGGCATGCTGCAATGGTTGAAGAGTATAGTGCGCTCCTCTCCAACAACACTTGGGACTTGGTTGATCCTCCTCGCCGTGCCAACATTGTCACCGACAAGTGGATCTTTCGTCACAAGATGAAGTCTGATGGTTCGTTGGAATGATACAAAGCTCATTGGGTCCTCCGGAGTTTTACTCAGCCCGAAGGTATTGATTTTGATGAGACTTTCAGCCCTGTGGTCAAGCCAGCCACCATACGCACGGTGTTATCACTTGCGCTCTCTAGTAACTGGCCGATTCATCAGCTTGATGTCAAGAACTTCTTCCTCAATGGCACACTCATCAAGACCATGTATGCTCGATAGCCTTCCGGGTTTACTGATCCCAGATTTCCTGACAAGGTGTGTTGCCTCAACAAATCTCTCTACGGTTTGAAGTAGGCGCCTCGAGCATGGTTTCAGCAGTTTGCTTTGTTCATTGCTACTATTGGTTTTGTCGGCTCCAAGTCTGATAGCTCCCTGTTTGTCTACCAACGTGGCACTGACATGGCCTATCTCCTGCTCTATGTGGATGACATTATCCTGACAGCGTCTTCTCCAACTTTGTTGCACAGTTTAATTGCTTCTCTTCGTAAAGAGTTTAGCATGACAGATATGGGTGAGCTTCACTATTTTCTGGGTATCTCAGTCAGATGCACTAAGGACAGTTTGTTCCTCTCACAGGAGAAGTATGCATTGGAGCTTCTTGACAAAGCTGGTATGTTACAGTGTAAATCTATCTCCACTCCAGTTGATACAGCTTCTAAGCTTGCAGCTCAATTTAGTGATTCCGTGGCTGATCCTACAGAATATTGCAGTATTGCAGGAGGTTTCCAATACCTCACTTTCACTCGGCCTGATATATCCTATGCAGTACAACAGATATGTCTTCATATGCATGATCCATGGGCTAATCACTTGCTCCTTGTGAAGCGTGTTCTATGCTACATCCACGGCACCACCGACTATGGTCTCACTTTGTATCGATGCACATCGAACAAATTGCTGGCCTACTCTGACGCTGACTGGGCAGGTTTTCCAAACACTTGACAGTCTACTTCAGGCTATTGTGTGTTCCTCGGCGCGAATTTGGTGTCTTGGTCGGCTAAGCAGCACACTATTTCCCGATCGAATGCGTAGGCTGAGTATCGGGCGGTAGCAAATGTGGTGGTTGAATCTTGTTGGCTTCGACAGCTACTTTTGGAGCTTCATCGACCGGTGCATGATGCTTCAGTGGTCTTCTGTGATAATGTGAGCTTTGTTTACATGACACAGAATCCAGTGCATCACCAGCGTACCAAGCATGTGGAGATTGATCTATACTTCGTTCGAGATCGCGTGATCACTGGAGAGGTTAAGGTGCTACACGTTCCTAGTTCATCACAGTTCGCGAACATCTTCACCAAAGGATTACCATCGCCTCTCTTCTTGGACTTTCAGGACAGTCTCAACATTCGTCAGCTGCCCAATTTTGACTGAGGAAGGGTGTTAGAATACATATCCTACATGTGTTTGTATAGATGTAGGATACGTATACGTGTGTATTCCTTGTATATATGTCCGTGTTGTATGCAACAGGAACTCCTTGTAATCCTCTTATACAATGAGTAATACAAGGCCACCTAACGCGTGGTTTCCCCTATCTTACAGCAAGAATTAAGAGTTTCTTGTCAATTGCTTGATTGAAAACAATGTTTAAACGCGATGGAAGATGGCTAATTTTTGAGCCATCAACGTCCATTCCTTGTGTGTGACCGCCGAGATGGCTCATAGTTCTGGCGGTCCATATAGGAGATTAAGCCGGAGATTCCGCGAGGGGTAACCTTCACCATTGGGAATGGGAAGGCACACTCTTATGGCTGGATCCATGGCCTTAAGGAGGCCCTCTTAGGAGTACGTACCCTCACCTATTTGCAATCTGCGGGAACCCGCCCCTTTTCGTGTCGGCGGCGTCCTAGAGAGGGGCCTGGCCTATCACATTCCGGAGGACCTTCGATCGAGTGGAAACAGTGGAATGGTAGAACCTGAGGGCGCGCTTGCCTGCCTCCCTCTCAGGAGAGGAGGACTCAGCGTCCTCGAGATTGACCCCGTCAGGGGCCTTCTCAGTTTGTTCGGCATATAGGGCCCTATTTAGAGGGCATGCCTTGCCGTGGACCAAACACCTGTGGAAAACCCCTCTACCCTTGAAGACGAAGATCTTCTTGCGACAGATGTTGCGCGATCGCCTTCCCTCAGGCGTAGAGGTGTCACTACGACATGGGCCGGGAGACGGGTTATGTCCATTATGCCTGATCCCAGAGACGGGGTCACACATAATGTTCACTTGTCTCGCAACCCGGTTTCTATGGAACTTTGTTCGAGAAGCCTTGGGCCCTGACTGGGATGCCCAGGATCTTGGAGAATTCCTGGAAACACACGCGAAAGAACCCGGCAAGAGGCGGCGCCTCTTTTGGTTCGTCTTTGCGGCATTGTCATGGACATTGTGGATGGTCCGAAAAAAGATGGTGGTAGAAAAAGTGTTCATACGACGTGCCACTGACTCGGTCTTCAAATTCCTCGTTTTTTTGTAGCTATGGCACCCGCTTTGTAGGCGCCAGGACAAGGAGAAGCTAGACGATATCCTCAGATGTCTCATTGAGGAGGCACGACGCATCGCACCGCCTCCTGCCCGATCCTGAGTCTTCTCTGGACGTCGGATCCCCGCTTATTGTCGTTGTCTTAGCTTCTGTTGTATCTCTTTTTAGAGATGTGTTCGTGCTCTTCCCCTAGCTTTCGTCTTTCGTCCTTTCGGACTTGTTGGAACTATGTATGAATGGTTGCTTTATTTATAAATCTAGGCGAAAGACTATTTATAAAGGACACGTATTATCCAAAAAAATACATGGTAAGTACTACTTCCTCCTTTTTCAGAAATATAAGATATTTTAGCTTTATGAAATGAATGTATCTAGACGTATTTTAATGTGTAGTTTTACTTCCAACCTATACGAATCTATACACTAAAAGACGTCTAGATACATTCGATCCATAAAACTAAAACGTCTTATATTTCTAAACGGATTGAGTGCTATTATTTGGGACGATACTTTCGCTGATGTTGAAGAGATCGTCGTATCTGTAATCATCTGAATTCTCATCCTAACTCATATTTGACCACATTTTGCTTCAAGCATGTATCCAAGAAATGAAAAATACGTCATTGTTTTAGCGAAATCCATCCATTCGCTCCAATCACCATCTCGAGAACAGAAAAAACTCTCGCCGTGTTGATAATTCGAGGTACCCGTGCCTTGATTTCCCGTTCCACACAAGAACAGTCACGAGCTAGTAATTGAATTGTCTTTCTCCAATTTCCCGACGTGGCCTGGGGTAGTATTTTTCACATAGAAGAAGTCTTCAAGAAAAGCTCGACGCCAGTGGAGATTCGGAGGCGATGGCGCACCACAGAATACCAGTCGCGTGCGTGCTGCGCTGCTCCTCTGCTCTCCTCGTGCGCGTTCGGCTTGGGCCAGGCCCCACAGCCGCGCGTTCGCATAACCAGCCTCGCAAGTATTCTCCGCGCCTCCCTGTCCAAACCCCAGCCACACGCTCCGCCTGGGCCTCGCGGTCGCGAACGCCCCACGGCGCTCCGTCCGCCGGGTCGCACAGTTGACAGTCCACGCCGCCGCCGCCGCCGTCGACCAAATCCAACCACTGCCCCGTCAAAACAGTACGCTCCGCTCCGAATCCCAGCCGTGCGCGTGCTCTCGTCATCTCTTTCCCGTGTCAAGGAAAAGGTCGAGAGTATTTGTATCACTACAAACCGGGAGGGGAAGGATAAACAAACAAACAAATCCGGGGGAAAAGGCGATGGGCACCGTGCTGGATTCTCACTTCCTGGCGCTCACGGCCCTCGTAACCGTAAGCGAAGCTCTCCCGCCGCCTCCTCCCCCTCTCTCGCCGTCTCTCTCTGCTCGGTGATTTACCAGTGGTTCCATTTTTGTGTTGGTGTTGGTGGTGGTGGTGCTTAGGTTGGGTACCAGCTGGTGTTCTTCATCATCACAGCTCTCCTCCGCTTCGACAAGGTCACGGATTTCGCCGGTAACACTCCACTTCCCGCTCCTTCTTGTCCTCTCCATTTTTTTTCTGGTCCTTCTCGTCTTGCCGTAGCTAAGGGATGAGGACTGTTCTTTCGGGTGAATCTAGTTAAAGACTGGAATCCAAGAGCTCGTTTTTTCGGCCCAATCAGAAGCTGCTTCGGCTGAGATTACAAAGCTGCCTAGAATTTATTATTCCTGTGTCGCCACTTGTCTCCCTACCGTTAAAATCCAACAAACTAGTACCTGTTAACCCACATCACCTACGTCTAGCAGTCACTACCGATGGCCATTCTACTTTTGTTTTGGGGAATCTTAATACATCTGATGTACTGTATGTACGTGTCTCGGTATTACCATCTCCCTGTGCACGTTAATTTTCTTCAGAAATAGGTGCTCGGATGAACTCTTTTGTTGGGCATTCTTAGACGATTTCTCTTCAACTGAATAGCCTCGTCGTATCCCTTCCCTCTTCAGTGATATCTCTTCTTTTTTTCAGGCGGTACAAATTTTGTCATAATCGCCGTCCTAACAGCAGCTTTGAAGGGAACATGGCACTTCCGTCAGGTAAATACTAGCGGCAATACCTAAACTCTTTCACTTTTTGTCGCACTTGCTATAAACGTTACGTTACGTTACTCTGTTAATAAGAAACTTCTAATACAGCTGCATATAAACCCGTGGTATGCGGTTGAATTATGGTGGGCATGGATGCTGTTGTGGTAGATATTGTATTTACGATGATGTGGCATACTTGCATCTCCGCAGTTCTTACGTAGAATACTCATAAAGACAAAATAATCGTCTCACCACTTACATTGAAAATTAAATCCAACAGATGTTACCATGGTTCTGAGGCTACATGGAAATTGTATGTTATGTCAATATCGAACTAAGATGGAGATTGTGTTCATTAATTGTTGACATGGTTATCCAAACCCATTCAGTAGGTATATGTCTGTTCGAACGAAATCTCTTTTGTTTTCCAAGTTGAAAAAATACACAGAATTAATACTACATTGAGACCGTAAAACTTAAAGATAGCCTCATTTCAAAGGTTGTCTAACAGACAATAGTGGTGTTCTTCTGTGATACCAACTATATGAGTGATTCGTCCCTGTATTATTTCGAAACAACGTCACTGTGATTGTTTTTCTTCAAAAGAACACAGGACAATCGTTTTTCTTTAAAGAACTTCGTCTATCCTGAGCATATATCCCTTTCCCAGGTTGTGTTGACACTGCTTGTTGTGGTTTGGGGACTTCGCTTAGCAGTGTTTTTACTAATGAGGTATGTTATCCTAAAACAATACATTCAGTTGAAACTTCAAACGCATGCCCCCTGCTGCACTATGTCTAGTGTGATCTTAGTCTCTTCCTCTTTTTTCACGAGGATAATCTTTATTGCTTCATTACTTCGTGTGATCTTGTGTAGTTGATCTCACCCTGTTTATTTGTTACAGAACATAGAATAGATGGATGATATCATGTGCGATTATTCTTGTTTGCTATCACAGTATTATTTTCTATCGCTGCTGGCTGTTGTGAGCTGCATTCACACCAATAAGCATGTCTACTATTTACTCACCAATGTACAGATGCAGGCACACTCATAACATTGAATTTCGAGAGCATATAGAATTCTGATAATTCAAGTATCAGTTTCTACTTTCTAGATACGGAAATAGCCATTATTTCTCCAGGAAGTCAGTTTTATTTGCTTGCTGTTTAAGATTGTTTTTTCGTCTTTCTCCCTACAAGATGTTATGACTTACGACTCAGCATACTCTTTTAGCTGCTAGCACAATAATATAACTAGTCCTTAGCCTGAGCAAAAACATATTGTTCATATGAATGTGAGTTGCTAATGCTTGTTTTGCCTAGTGGTATCTAGGATTTTGAATTGGGGAGAGGATAAACGGTTTGATGATATGCGCAGCAACTTTGGAAAGTTAGCAGTCTTCTGGATTTTCCAGGTACGTCTCACAACTTATATTCAGCATATAGTTCTGGTTAAGTGTTCATGTCATTACCAAAGAGAGAACCTCACCAGGCCTTTTGTCCTAATTTTGCCAGGCTGTCTGGGTTTGGACTGTCAGCTTGCCTGTTACAATTGTGAATTCCAGTGACAGAAACCCTTCGATTGAAGCTCGGGATATCATTGGTTGGATAATGTGGGTCATCGGGTTATCTGTGGAAGCTATAGCAGATCAACAGAAGCTTAAGTTCAAGAATTCTCCAAGCAATAAGGGAAAGTGGTGTAACGTGGGTCTTTGGAGTTATACTCGCCACCCAAATTACTTTGGTGAAGTAAGTCGATTTAATATGATTATTGCTTGCATCAAGATCACAAATTCATGATTTATGGTTGACCATGGTTTAATTTATGGGTCTAATAATTATCATCCTTAATGCACAACGAATCTGTTGTTTACCTTCTCAATCCCAAGTTCTCCTTTCTCTAGGATGCACTCACCATTATCCACAACATGAAATACATTATACATATTCTTGTTTTGGCGATTTCAGCACACTTAGAAATGTAAGATATTTCTAGGCAATAAATATGCCAAACATACCTAATATGATAACACCTGGCATTTGGGGTTTCATTGTGGTGTAATGGCTGCTAATTTTCAACTGTATTTGAGGTCCACATTTCCCCTGAACTTCATAAGTTGGCTTGTCAAATATTGTACTTGTATAATAAGGTTGGTCAGCATAGTGGATGTGAAAATAGTTAGTTACCTCTTGTGTAGTCTCTATGATGATTAATGGCAGGTCGTTTTTTGATGAAAAACAAGACTATGCTATTTTAGACATAGTGAGAACCTGCTGACCATCTCATGCTTTATCATGGAATCATGAATAGGTCTTTCTTTGTAATAATTCCAAACAGCTACCTCAGTTCAAACTGAATGTTACATTGTCACGGAGTCTGAATGTTAGCTCACTATATTGTGCATATGCCCACCCTTTCACGTTATAAATTCTGATTTTTGAGCATTTTGATATGGAATATGCATATCCGAGCTTACATTTGATGATTTGATCCGATGCAGATGTTACTTTGGTGGGGTGTGTTTGTAGCATCAGCCCCAGTTCTCTCAGGAGCTGAATGGCTTGTAATCTTGGGACCCATCTTCCTGACATTGTTGCTTCTTTTCGTTAGTGGGATCCCACTTCTTGAGGTTAACCTCTAATCTTGTGCATCCGTCGCTACTTTGCTATATATATCTTCATCTCAATGCTGATGCACCTCATCTTCTATATTTCAACGTGAAGTCATCTGCTGACAAGCGCTTCGGTCGGTCAGAGGAGTACCGCACGTACAAGAACACTACGAGGTAAACAGCACTCTTATACTGGGTCATTTTCAGAGCCCTCCCCAACAACTGCTTTGCAACAGAGGAGTTACTGATCTATGTGCCCGTTGTTCCTCTGCAGCCCTCTTATCCCGTTGCCACCTGTTGTGTATGGAGCATTGCCTGATTGGTTCAAGGTAGCATTCCTCCTGGAGCTCCCCCTCTACAATCCTGGACCTGAACGCGACCCTGTCAGCTAAGCGCTGGATGTGCATTGTTCTGCTATGCTTTAGCTTGATTGGTTATACATGTACACCTGTTATTGTGGATCGGTGATTGTTTTCCATTTGATTTCAATGGTTTAGACAGAGTTTGTCCATATGTATCTCCTAGGTTGTTCGAAAGATATATTGTGTACTTGTGTTAACAGTGTAAAATTTTGATTTTCTTTTGTATGAAAGACGTAATTTCCCCTCTTTTGGGTTGCAATTGGTAATTGTTGCACATTTGAAACTTCTGTGTTCCAAACGGTCTGAGATAATTGCATATGTATCGGAAAAAGTTTGGTCTGTTCCAGAGAAATTCTAGTTCCAAATACCACAAATTTTTTCACTGGTTCCAAATATGTCATCACTGGCTGCCCTTAAGAAGAGTTTGCGCTTTGTATTGATTACAAATACTGTACCACTCAAAGTTTTGCACTGGTTCCAAAAACCAATCAAATTCATACATGCTGCTCTATACCAGAATGGTTACTCTTCACCTGTTGCGTATCACTTCGTAGATGTCACAAACACGTAGCACTCCGAACACGGCTTGTAAGCTCTGGAGAGCTTCTTGAGCAGCTAGCCTATGATAACTTTCTGAACCGGGGTCAAGATGATATCTGTGCGCAGTGTTGTCCAGCACAAACAACAGTGCAGCACGACGTACTCCTCACGCCGGCGCGATGGACACCTTGTCGACCTGCACGACGTACTCCAGCGTCGCCCCGGGAGGCACCTGCACGTGCTCGTCCCCGAAGTCGGCGCCGTCCTCGCCGAAGCCCAGGCTCGCCGGGACGACCACCCGCCGCTTGCCGCCGTTCCGCATGGACCGCAGCACGTACTCGATGCCCTCGCACATCCCCCTGGTGTAGGGCCTGGATCCCATGACGAGCGCGAGTGGCCTCTTGCCGTCGCCGAACGTGTCCACGAACGTCTCGCCGCCTGTAACTCGTCCCTGCAGGTCGATCACCACCAGGTCGCCCGGCCGCGGCACGTCGCCGCCGCCCATCCGCATCTCCGTGTACCTGCGACATTGTTGCTGTCAGAGCCCAAGCCGGCCAGTGCGTAGTAGTAGGAGCCTAGGAGGGGAAGCCGGTGATACATGCTGCTTACCGGATCCCATTGGGCAGGACGACCTCCTTCTCCTCCTCCACATCCCTACGATCGAGAACGAGACATGCTTTGCGGTTAATTAAATCTGAATTAATCAACGAGAGCATGGAGCATAGTGCCAAGATGGAGGCAGGTGAAGGATTGACGTCACTGACTTGGTGTTGGCCTGCTGCTGCGCGACCTCGAAGCGGGTCTTGAGCTGCTCCGACACGACGCCGAAGGCCAGGAACCCGACCCACGCCAGCCCGGCGCCGATGCCGAACCGCCGCGTCAGCGACGACGCCACCCAGTCCGTAGAGTCCGCGGGTGGCGCCGCGCGCTTCGGCGCCCTCGCCGGCACAGCCTGCGGCTGCGGCTGCGCCTGGGCCTGCATGGGCTGCTGCTGCTGCTGCGGTGGTGGCGACGGAGGCTGCTCGGACGGTGGCTGGGCGCTGGGCGGGCGCGAGGGCGGCGCGCACGAGACGTGCGGCTTGGCGGCGGGGCGGGCGAGGAAGGCCGGGGAGCTGCCCAAGAACGTCGCCATGTCGGTGGCGGTGGCGCCGGCACGATATTCTTTGCGTGACTGGTGAGGCCGTACGTGCGGAGCCGTGGAGCAGAGGTGGGAGGATGGAGTCGGATATTTGGCTAGCCTTTTTTGTTGCTTTGCTTTTTCCAAGTTTTTGGAGATTTTTTTTTCCGGTTGTGTTTTTCTGCTGCCTCTCTTGGACCGAAATGTGGCCACCGGAGGCTTATCCAGTTCCTTCCGTGCTACTATATCTGCTCGCTACGTGCATGATCCGGCGGCACTAGCGGCGTGCCGCTTCACCGCTTGGTCATCGGTTCACGGGCATAGCAAGGCAGAACACGGAGCTCAAATCTGGCATGCTACACGTACACTTTAACATGTTTTTTTTTTAAACGGAGGCAATTTTTTTGCCTCATCCATTAATTAAGAAGAAGAGAGTTACTCAGTTAATGTTTAAAAAACCGGACAAAAATTTGTAGAAGGATATAGAGAGATATTGACGGAATATGTTTGATATATTATTAGCCTCATGGGCGAGTACATATAGACGTACAGAGGATTATCTTGGAGTACGAGTCAAGTTAGGACTGTACGTAAACAGATGCCTAACTCTATCTAAACTACCATAACAACCGTATATAACTAATACTCTAACATCCCCGCAGTCGTAGCGGTAGCGTCGTGAACAACTGAAACGTCGCGGACGGTCAGACTGGAGATAAACCGAAGTAGCATCCAGTAGGCGAGATAAACCGAACGTCATGGACGGTGTCGTGTCGCGGTTGCTTGGACTGTAGAGGAAGCTAGTGATGCTCAAGTGAGGTGGTGTGCCGATGTCGAGGGAGCCGAGAGCGTTGGGCGGTGTCGTGGTCGAAGTAGCCGTGCGAGGGGTCGCCGTGGTCGATGTCGTGGTCGGGGATGCCGGTGTCGAGGTAGCCGCACGTGAAGCCGCATGCGCATAGTGCGCGAGGAGGATGGCGGAGACGCGTCGAGGGTGTCGATACCGAAGCCGATGCAGTCCGAGCCGTTGAGGACGAGGTGCGGTCATAGTTTTGCCAGAACTAGGTGCACGTCGGGGACGAACGCACACTCCGGTTTTGCCAGAACCGAGTATGCAAAGAAGAACTCGTCAGTGACGCGGTCGAGGCAGTCGTAGAGGGGTCGATGCCGAAGAAGACGTTGTCGAAGCCGATGAAGATGAGGCGCCGATCCGAGCTTGCCAGACTCGGGAACGCGTCGGGGATGAAGGCACTCCCAGTGTTGTCAGTACGCATGCGGGGGCAGGGACCATCATGAACTTGCCGCCATGTCAGAAAGACTAGCAGAGGAAGCCTCTAGAGCGGTTGCGACGCGCAGAGCGGCGAAGAGAGAGATGTCGGCGCTGTCCGCGGTTGTCGGAGTAGAGTAGCAGGTGGTGTAGTCGGGGATGAGGCGATGACGCTGACGGCAAAGTTGTAGTGGACGAAGACGTAGAAGGCGACAAAACCAGCCGTGACCTGTGTTAATCATGCTGGATGTCTAGACTGGCGATGGGGTAGTCGATGGGACCTGCGACGGTGAGAGGGCGCCCTGCAGGTTAACTTGTGAAGCGTGGCGGCGGTGCTCGAAGTAGACGAGGAAGACCCCGCGACGTGACGTAGACCATGTGCAGACGACGGCGATCCGCGCCGTAGGAGATGGCGCGGTGAAAGCCGAGGTCGTCGATGCACGAGGACATCGAAGTAGACTGCGTGCAGCCATGCTATGACCCAAGGAGGCGGCATAGCTGCAGGACGCAAGTCGGTGCAGCGGCTGGGAGACCACCAGCGACGTACACGCAAAGGAAGACGCGTTGGAAGCTGGTAGCATGGACCAAAGGCGGCGGCGCTGCGGCCCGACAGGGCGACACGGCGGCAACCCATAGCTCGAGCGGTGGTAGGCGCGTGCTCGGGGACGTGTTTGGCGTAGACAGGCGTGGGATCGGTTGATCAGACCGACGGTGCACTATATGTGCCATGGCGTGGATGACGCGTAGATCGGATTCGATGGCGGCGTTGTCGGTGAAGTCCCGAACGATGACGACGAAGAGGATCCAAGGGGGGCGTGGTAGCCTTCCGAGGAAGGCATAGCGGCCGTCCGTGGTGTGCGGCAGCCTGCCGTGGGGCCGCGACAGCCTGCCGAGGCAGGCGCAGCAGCGGAGGGGGCAGGCGCACGAACGCGATGTAGATCCTCGATGCCGATGGTCGGAGTAGAGGCGCGGCGATGACGACGACGGTGGGCGACTCAATCCGATCTAAGATCGGTAAACCAAAAAGGAAAACCGATCAAGAGATCGAAAAAAAAGACTTACAAGGCAGCCGATCACGGATCGGCGGACAAACCCTGCGTACGGGTTGCGCGGCCCTCGGCGGAGATCATGGAGATCGACCTCCCCGGGGCTGGCGCGGCGCGGAAGCGTGTGCGGCGGCTAGGTCAAGGATCTTGCCGCTCTGATACTATGTAGAAGACGACAAAACCATCGGTTACCTCATGGGCGAGTATATATAGGCATACAGAGGATTATCTTGAAGTACGAATCAAGTTAGAACTGTACGTAAACAGATCCTAACTCTATCTAAACTACCATAACAACCGCATATATACCTAATACTCTAACAAAATCGATACACACTTGGTCACCAAAAGTAACCAAGCCACGATCCTAGAGACAAACGAATTGCTACCGACCACATGATAGCCAAAACACCACTAAACATGCCCACATAAACACGTTAGAGACGTAATACATATCCTACGTATACAAATACGGTGTAGTCATTGTGATGCCACATAGAGGAATTTTCTCTACCTATTTAACATATAACGGATCGGCCCTAGGGGATTACGATCATTCCACCGAACCTAGTATGGTATTACGAGGCTCTCGTCCACGATAGCTGCCTCAGCCGCCGGTTCCTCAAGCCACCGCCACCGCCACACCTTCTCCTCCAACAAGCTCCTCCCTCATCTGACAATCTCCCCTACCATCTACACAAAAAGAATCCCCTCCACCTCCTCTATCAATTCCTCTCCACCCTCCCAAGATTCATCTAGTGTCAACATCTACAACACCCACGTCAACCACAGTTGGTGTGCCTCCGGTGATGAAGCTCACTTGGAACAATTTCCTCCATTGGCAAGCCTAGGTGCTGCCTACCCTTCGAGGTGCTCACGTCATGGGGCTCCTGGAACGCACGGACATGGCGCCAACGTCTCTCCTTGAGGCCTTGAACACGCCGCGAATGTTTGGAGTGCTCTCAATAGCCTGTGTACTCCACGCAATCCAGGGCCAGGGTTTCCTCTCTTCGTGGTGTCCTTGGTGCCCTCACCAAGGACAAGAAACTTGACATGACGACAAGCCAATACCTCACCAAGATGAAGGGTTTTGTCTCCGAGCTTGCCGTGGCAGGGAAGAAAGTCGATGATGATGAGCTCAAGGATTATATTCTCAATGGCCTCGACGGTACCTTCAATCCTTTTGTTGACGGTATTAATGCTAATCCGATTACATCTCTTAATGACATGTGCTCACAACTGTTATATTACGGGAAATGAGTCCAATTTGAAGTGTTGTTGATCTTTATATTGGTCAATCATAAAATATAAATAAGAAAAGAATTTATATTTATTCCGATCAAATCAAACTTCCTCCCTATTAACCTAGAAGTTCTTCTAGGATACAAGGAAATGATTCAGATCTAGAGCCAAAGATCCCCCGCCTCTCCTATGGGGAGGGCCACGCCAGATCATCGCCCCCTCCTCTTCTGCAGGGTCATAGCGCCAGTCGTTTTGTTAGACTCAGCGTAAGTAACAGCCAAAGTGGCGAGAAAATCGCAAACCTCTCTAGCGACGATAGTCCCAGACACAGTACCAACACTGCTGACTTATCAAGCACAACACCTACAGGAACCACGTGCATGTCGGACTCGGGCAGCAGCGTCCACATCATCACTTTGGTGAACGTTTCAGATACATCAGTGGTCAATCCTGGCCAAGGGTTACAGTTCAGGCGAAGTACACGAAGGTGGAAACAGGATACAGAAGTACAGACAGACAGACAGTACGTGCAGAGAGGATCGAAGCAAACACACCGCCGCTTGCCTCATCAGATAGGTCCTGGAAATATCCCTTCCTCCCTCTGCCTGTTCCACTCGACGACCTGTCAGAATCAGAATCGCTCTTAACAAGAGAGTAGTATGACGGAGATCCGGGACCAAAGAAACGCATACGCAAAACGTACTAGTACATACCCAGTCAGTCGGGCAGAGAGACCTGTAGTAACGCTGGAACTTCTCGCACTCGGACCTGTCGCCGCCTTCCTTGGCCTTCATACACCTGTGGTACTCGAGGTAGCGCGCGTAGCAGTGGCGCGTCTGGTTCTGGGTCGGGAACCGGAAGTCGCACGGCGCGGTGCGGATCTCGATGGCGGCGCCGCCGTCGGGCGGCGAGTCCGCCACGCTGCCGGGCTCGTGCGCCGGCCTCGGCGCCTGCTCCCCTCGCGCCACCTTGCTCACGTCCCGGCCGCGCATCTTGTCGTGCGGGTTCACGATGGTGCTCGCCATGACGGACGGACGCACGGTCGGAGATCGGAGCGGCGGCCGGTGCTCGGGACAACGCGATGGATTCTTGTTGGTTGTGGCGTGGCACGTGGTGGCTGTACGCTTCCTCCTGGATCACGTCGTGGCTTTTGTACAAGCGTTAAGCGGTGAAAGCACCGAAGAGAGGAGCGAAGCCACACCGCACCAGGTGCTCTTACCTGGCAGCGGCACGCGTCGGAATGCATACACGTTCCGGAGAGCTGTTGATCCAGGTAGACGCCAAGTTCCACGGTAATCGAAGTGGACAAAGGAAAACTGAAGCCAAAATGGAACTCGAGCACACCATGAACAGGTAGCACGATCAACACTCTAACAGGCTGAGCAATTCGACTGGGTTAGCTAGCTCCCTCTGCCTCGTGTTTGTTCGGCTCATCTGCAATAGGGGTGGAGTCCCTTAGGGCAAGTAAGAGCGGCCACCCTGCCCTTTTCAATATAATTTTCGCTATTTTCTGCTCAGTAAAACAGATTTTCTGGGAGCATACGGACTCGAATTTGGATATTTAAATAGACAAATAAAAGCTTTGAAAAATCCCACAGCTTTCATGTTTCGATTCCTTTTAGTTTGACATCATCTTCCTGGAGATTTTTGGCGATCTCTAAGAATGCACCGAAGGACAAATTTTGAGAAACTCCGAAATTCACAAACACGTGCACTCTTACAACCATTAATACGGTAGTCCAAATAAATATGATAAAAATCATCAAATATCATAAATAGTACTGATAGAAATACACACATATGTTCTTATGAGTGCTACATCCAGCGAGGGATATTCAAAAGTCTTGAGCTTGGTTAAATTAAAAGAAAAAATTCAAAAAAGAAGTTGGAGTTTTGCTATTGCAGGGATTCCGGACAGCATCAAAGCTTCGCTATCGGTACGTTCATAGGTTCTACTTCTATTTAAATAAAGTTGCTATTACCTTGTGTTTGTAAATAGTACACCGATTCAAATAACCAGTTTCTACTTAGTGTAATGCGGTTAAATTTTTTTTACTATTAAATGGGAGTTGGTGATCGTAGGGCGTCCTCAAACATCAAACATTGGAACAATATAGACTATCAAATTTACAGACGACGGTACCTGATACATCGTCTCGATCGTTGGCTTACAGTAATTACTTTCTCTGCCACCGACAAGTGCAACGTCCGATACCCATAGAAAGAGAAGGCAAGCAGCCAGGTAAAAAATAGGCAAGGACTGTTCGATTCTCTCCTTGTCGACGCCTCTGGCTCCAATCTCACACCGCGCCGCCCCTAGGATCATCCGCCCTTGCTCCCATAATCTTCATGCGAAGTGAAGTCCCCATCATGCTCCGTTGGGCTGGGACGGCCGCTGGTGCCCCTCTCCTCTCACGGACGGCAGAAAGCAGCGGCGACATCTCCATCAGCCAAGGGAAGCAGGAATCCATCGTTCCCGACCTCCTCCCATGGAACCCTAGCACAGGGTGTCGCCGCCACCCCTCCCGTCTCGCCCGCTGCCTCAGCCGCCCTCCATCTCGAGTACGACCTCCTCCAACTGCAACTCCATCTCTTCTCTATCAATCACGTTGTGGGGCCTCTTCCCCTCCTCCGCCCCTAAACATCATCGACGACACCCTACATCTCGGCCACTGTTGCCTCCTCCTGGGAAGGCCTGGACACCGCCGCAACCTCCACGCTAGCCTAGATGGTGTCGCCCCCCCCCCACCTTGCGGGCTTGGATGCCGCCGCCTTAGAGCTCAACGCACGGACTCCCCTGCAGCGACCCATGCTGGCCTGGACGGCGTCACCCCTCACCTTGCGGGGCTGGACGTCGTGGCCGTCCTCCTCGAGCTCCACACACGGACTTCCCTGCAGCGGCACATTGCCGCCACAACTCCATGCTCCCGTGCTTCAATAGTCTGGATGCAACCGTTGCATTCCAGCATGGAATCCCCTGCCACCGACTCCCTCTTCCTCTCTCTACCATCATGATCTCCTGCTACTTCCCATGTCCGCCCCCTCCCTCTTTGCATTCTCCATGCATGACTACTTCCCCTCCCTGTAGGCTAAGTGTTTGTGATATTGCCAAGGTGTCCGTGCATAACACACTGCTTCCACAAGTATTTGCAGGATTATGGATAAAGTTCCATGAATGGACGCCTGCTGAAACTGCCACCCTCGAGGTAAATTTATTATTCTACTTTTCTACTTGCCAGGATGGTACATCGAGTTTTTTTTCAGCAGCATTTTTTACATAATCAGATTTTTTTTCCAGCATTAGTTTTTTATCCATGCCGGCAAGTTTACCGAGGTCCACTGGAATGATGTTGTGCAGGTTATGAACGAGCTCGAGTGTACCAAAAGAAGGTACTTTTTTTGTTGGACTCTTTTGCTTACAGTTTGGATATTGAAAAGTTAAGTTTCATGGAATATCCAAATCACATTTTACAGTGGTGATGAACCCCTTGATCCAAAAAAGCTACTGAGCGAGCCCCTGTGCCTGTGAGTCCTGGTTCCACCACCCGCTGCCGCTCACTTCGGTCGTGGCGCGTGGGTTGCGAGAAAGCTGGCTGAGGCCATGGATCAACATCAGTGGCTTGTGACATCGGAGAGGCCAGGAGGCCAATGGACGACATTAAGCGCGAGTGTGGTAGAGGCCAAGAGGGAGTGAGAAAATGTGAACTACAGCACTATACGCTCACCAGGAAGTCGAAGTAGGGGTAGGGCATGCCAGAGCGAGGTATGGCTATTTCTTTTGTATCTTCTTTCATGTAGGAGTCTCGTTTTTGTTCTTCCTGCAAGGTGTTGGGAAATCCATGCAATGGGAAATAGTAGAGATTTTAAATCATAAGAAACACACACAAGACTAGGAATTATTTTCTGTGCTTTTACATTATATCTTAGCACATCCGGATTGAAACATGTCAAATCACATAATGAGGACTTCTCTCAAGACATTTGGTTGGCTTGTTTTATTTTCCGTGGGACGACACTACACTATATGTCGTTAGGTTAATCATAAGCAACACTAAGGGAACATCGGTTTATCTTTAAAGAGGTCATTGAAATTTTGGAAGGGCAAGGTATATTCTGAATCACTGTTGCCTGTAAGGAGAGGATCAGGAAAGATCTGCAATTGGGCCATTGTAAAATGTTCCTGATGTGGGTTTCAATTTTGTTTTGTAAAAATTTAGTGTTGTTTGACATTTTCTCCTGGAATTATCTCTATCTTTTTTGACATCCTCATCATGGATCGTTTCTGACAGGTTTAATTGTTTCTATCTTCAATTTCTCAGAGTCTCTGACAAGGTGATATGTAAGACCCATATTATTAGAGTTCTCAAGTTTAGTTTGTTTTGATTCATATAGACTTGTGAAATATGCATATTGTGGCATGAATTCTTAGTCTCTATGCTAATATACCAGATGCAACTTTGAGCGCATATCTCCAACCGGAGCATGTTGGGCTCAGTTATTTCGGTTCTAATGAAAAATGAACAGATTAATAAAGCCCTAGATATCGTTAATGATATGCTACTAACAGAAGCTCGCCCCATTCTATGGAGCCTGTTTATAAGTGTCTTTTCTCAAAAATGTATGCACTGTGAGGTAAGGATTAATATACCAACGCTAATGCATCTTCCAATTCTGTATTGTAGTCTAGCTTCGGCTGCTTCATTGCAACCACCTTTTTGTAGAATTTTTTCATGGGAAGCTCCAGGTTTATTCTAGGTTTATTCTGGATTCGGCTAAAGATCCCAAGCTAGACAAAGTTATTGCCATCGACCCCTCCGATAATTAACTTCGTGGTCTGTCGCTCATGCATGGATGTGTCCATCAAGGTGCGTTCCTGTGGGCTAATTGAAAGCAATGACATAGGTAAACACAAGAAAAAAAGGAGACCAACCTAGGAACTAGCACCCGTTGGCATTTTTTTATAGTAGAAACTCCACGAGTGCTAGGACTCGAACCCTGGTCGGCAGCATGCGCACCCACAATGCTTGCCAACAGACTGACGGACTGTTCACAAAAGTATTATTAAAGAATCTATGTTACCTGGTACTATTCACAAAAGTATTATTAAAGAGAATCTACGCTGGTAAGAAAACCTTCAGTGAACTCTAAAGGTCTATTTACTATCGGGTATTTACATGTTGGATGATTTCGAAGCTGTAGTACTAAGTTTGGTAGTGGGTGATATTTTCCCAAGTGGAATGGCTTGTGATCACAGCTCGATAACCTACTAAATTTTTAAATAATTGAGGTGGCATGGTCCGCGTTAGTCTTTAGATATAAATTATCTCATTGATCTGTCATCTGGCCTTAATTATATTTTTCAGGTTTTAGAAAAGCTCTGTTAATCTCAACAATATACAATTTGAAGTTATCAGAAATGATGCTTAAGATTGAGGTGCTATGCAACTGAACGATCCTATTGAAGGACAACAATAATGAGCCTGTTTTGGAAGATTAAACGGGTCTGCTGCTTTGTTTTTTAACTCTTGGTGCTGAAATCGTTTGAGAAACTTGAGATTTCTTTGTTAGCAATGCCGAAGGTGATGCGGACAAACCTACAGAAGGTTTTCAATCTATCGTGCTATCAACTCATTGTGCGAAGGTAAGATAAGAGAATACCTGCGCTGTTAAGAAAACCTTCGATGAACCCTGAAGGTCTATTTCCTATTGGTATTTACATGCTAGATGATTTTGAAGCTGTAGTACTAAGTTTGATAGTGGGTGATATTTGACCAAGATGGAATGCATTGTGATCACAGTTGGATGTTACCTACTAAATATTTAAACATTTTAGGTGGCGTGGTATGTATTGGTATTTAGACATAAATTATCTCATTGATCTGTCATCTGGCCTGAATTATATTTTCAGGTTTCAGCAAAGCTCTATCAATCTCAGCAAATACTTTCGAGATCATCTTGTTGGGAAGTTCTCTGGTGCGATTTGCATCCATGTTGGTGAGGCGCTGCATCTTCGTAGGCACGAACTCTTCTTCCACGCCGCATGTGATGGCTGGCCTCCTGACCTATGATGCAATGGTTGTTCCCTTCGAAAGGTTGTTAAATCCTTCACATGCCCAGCACCACCCATCCCCACCGCCATCGATCCCATTTCTTCTCCAGCATAGATCCCTGACATGTGCCCCACCGTCAACCTTGAATAGGCCGTGTGTGGACCGGGCAGCCTCCCGTGACTCCTCCACCACTACCCTTCCCTTATTGCTGGACTCTACGGGTTCCCGTTCCTCCGCCTCCCTCCAGACCCTGGACGACCTCGAGATAGAGTGGAGGCCGCCGGGCCTCCTCCCTCTATTGCCTCTTTTTGTGGAAGCCGAAGGTCACGAAAATCCTCGGTGAGGACATGTCTGGCAGGGCAAGGGCTTCTACACCACCATCACCAACCTCCCTGGTACGGTGTGGTACCAATCCCCTTCGTCCCCATCAATCAATCAACTTGCATTGTCCTTGTCGTTTTCTTACGAAAAGTACATGGATTGCTTGTGCCGTTTATTTCCAAATCTAGACACCGTCTTTGGCGAGTTGTGGAGGTTGAAGTTACCGGCCATGCCGAGGAAGATGTGAACCTGGGAGATGGAGTGGTTGCTTTTCGTTTCCCACTAAATCATGGAGCTCCTCGATGTCGGCGGCCAGTTTGAGTTCATGGTGCCGCACCAACGCAATGATCTCTACATGAACCTCCCAACGCTCAAGAAGCTCGACGACAATCTCTTTGGCATGATCGACGAGATGAAAGGTATGTAACATGTAAATCCAACTTCATTTACTGTTTTTAGCCTTATTTCATGATGTTGCACAGTCCGTGGTTTAACTTATATTTACCACTTGTCTGACTTGGGATATGTCACTCATTTCACAATTACAAGCTAACTTTGGGCTCCATAACATGCAACAATGAGGTACAATATTGAAGCAATTTGATCCTCAGTTTGTCTTGATATTAGCGACAATTATGTGCATGTACAATATTGGAGCAATTTGATCCTCAGTTTGTCTTGATATTAGCGACAATTATGTGCATGTACAATATTGGAGCAATTTGATCCCAAGTTTGTCTTGATATTAGTGACAATTATGTGCAACCTGATTCTCTCATGTATTGGTTGACCAAACTTTGGATACTTGTGATTATCATGAATAAATGGATGTATAGTTAGTAGTCTTGAAGTTTGTTAGAGATCAACAATACAAGAAGGTGGTGATAGCATCATATCGTATTCATCAATTTAGTTACACTAATTTGTTTTCTGGTCACATGGACAAGCCATGGTATTGTGTTCCCATTAGTTTTACAAGATTGTGTTGAGTTTTGGCCCTTGTCGATGTCACTACAAATTGAGGGTCTCCCAAATGCTTTTGCGAATGATACGCCGAAGCTCCAGTTTGGAGCCTATTAGAGATTATACATTGACCTCGGTATTGTGGATCAGAACTGCAAGATGGAGAACTTTCCTGGGAGGTTTGAGTCTCCAAATCAGATGACAAAGGTGCTAACCGAGGCAGAAGAAAGCTTGGAGGCAGCACATTCCACTAGCTGCTCGTGTAGCATTACCATGTTCAAGAATTGAAATTATGTATTTCCTCCAAAAAAATTGAGAGTATGTTTTAAGATGCTAACTTCTTGAAGGCATGCAGAGTATATTTTATTTTTTAAAATAAGTATTACAAATGGATGCAACATGATTATTCTCTGCATGAAATTCATTTCCAGTTAAGGACTCGTTCTTTTAGTCCATGGGTGGGAAGGATTGACTTGGATTGTAGCCCGATTCCAGTTTTCCAGCCCGACAAGGAAAATTTTCCATTACACCAATATGCTGTCTTCGGTTAGGCCAGGGCTGGGTTCTAGCCCACTATATCCAGCCCATCCTCCACTCCGTTGGTCTAGAAAAAAATTATCGCCACTGGACGTGTGGAATATTTTCCACGACACGCAGGAGTGTGAGCGAAGACGACGATGGCAAAGCGATGACCCCAGGGGCGACTTGCTGGGATTAACCGAACAACTCGAAATTAGGAAGGGATTAGGGGGAGGGATTAAACTGGGTTATTCTGGTTCGGGTGGCGTGTTGGGATTCACCCAATCCATGCCTGGATGGATTCCAAGCCTGGATTCAATCCAAGAAAAACAAAACGAGGCCTAAGTGACATTTTCTTTTCAAGTTATACCGGCATATATAGCATAACTTCTCTCCACGTCTAAACAACATAATTGTAGATAAACTGAATCTCTCCTTCATGAGTCGCACAGGTTTGTGCTTGACTATCGTGCGTAGTAGTGTGACCATCATGTCCTCCCTTGACCTGTCACTATGTTTACCCTTCTACTATCTAGGGGATGTGTAAAAGCAAGTCTGAAATGGCAGTGATCACACATGAGGTTGTTTGGTGAACAAAGTAGGGAAAGTCAGTCCCCATGAGGCCTTGTTTGGTTTGCTATGGATTGGATTGGATTGACGTGGTTTGAGGGTAATTAAATTTCACATAAGTCAAAATCCTTGCAAATCCTCTCTAATCCACTTCATTCCACTTGGGAAGTGGATGAACCGAACAAGCCCTGAAGGTTAACAAAGTGGGGGAACTCAGTCCCCGTGAAGGTTAACAAAGTGGGGGAAGCCATTTCTTTTAACAATGAAGTTTAAAATTGTGCACATTGGTCATCAAAGAAGTATGATGTGATAAATATGGTAGACATGAAAAATTACGAAAATTTCACAACTTCAAATATTTACAAACTATAAGCATCATTGCCACGTAGCAACGCACAGGCACTTAACTAGTGATTGTAATCCTTGAATAGCTAGCCGATAAAACTGACTTTTATGCAATACAAATATCGGGGAGGGGGCATCTGCCCCCCCCCCCCCCACGCGCTTTTTGTTAAATAGCGATGTATTATGAGTTCGCCTACCAAACTTTTGAACCGTTCCTGCCACTAATTCTAGTTGAGTTTCTAGTTAGTTCCTTCTCTGTCAACAAGCATTAGTTCAACATGTTCATCATCAATGATCGGCTGCGCCAGACACCAACGCGTTCGACCAAGCATTCAAGTAAGTGAATCTTGGCCTCTATTCTCTTTTGTTACACACATTGCTGTTTCACTCAAAAGAACATGCCATGCACTACGTTGGCCTCCTCTTCTTACGAATACTTTGCTTTGTTTGCAGGAACTATAAGGCCCAATCCAAGCGCAACGACACGGTGGAAGATTTCTACCGTACCAATCATGTCAATAAAACCTTCCGATTCGTCAAGGCGACGAGGGAGGGATATGCCCTATTAAACAAAACAAAGATGCGCATTTGGGTCTACATGGAGCTGATCAACGAGGTGGTCGGTGATAGCGACCCAACGAGGTGGTCAACGATAGCGACCCAGACCTCGACTTGCTGTAGATCCAACACCTCCTCCAGACCAACCCTGACGAGGACTGGCTGCACCACACAAGACTCATCCATGGTAAGTAGCTAGTATTATGTCTATGTCTTCGGCTAGCTGGGTTTTTGTGTCTACTGAAAAAACCATGTCGTTGGGTTGGTTTATCATGATGTGCAGATCTGGCAAGGTTCTTCTGCATCCCACATTCGGAGAGCTACCTCAATGGGCGGTCGTAGGTCACATGTTCCCTGTTAGTTGTGCCATTTTTGTTCACTTTAAGGTTTGTCACTATTGATCAAGGTTTGAGGCTGATACGTCAATTTTGCATCACTATTCTATATCATAATTTAGTGTTATTCATTGATATATTTTATATTAAGAGATGATACTTATGTTATTCTATCTATTTTTACATGATTGATGACTTTTGGAGGATGAACCACTGGAGTCAGGATTCTGATGGAAAAGGCACTGTTTGGATGCAAAATTCGCGAAGATCAGAAAATCCCAGAAAATATATGAAAATTCTTATTTTTTTAGAAGACAAATGAGGCCGGAAGGAGGAGTGGAAATGGGCCACAGGGGGCCCACACCACCCCCTGGCACAGGCCACCCCTGGCCCACCTCTGGCATCTCCCTTTGGCGTATATAATCCCCTCAAAACCCTAAGACTCGGGGAGCGACCACAGAAATGTTATGTCGCCTCTGCGGGGCAGAAACTACAGAGAGAGAAAGAGCTCTCCAGCAGGCAGAATTTTGCCGGGGAAATTCCTTCCCGGAGATGGGAGTTCGTCGCCATCAACACCGTCATCAAGCTAGACTTCATCCGGATCATCATCATCATCTCCACCATCATCGTCACCAGCACCATCACCATCACTCCGTACCGCTGTAACAATTGGGTTGAATCTTGCATAGTTCTTAGGGGAAACTTTCCCGGTGTTGATTAGTTGTTGTAGTTGATGCTATTGAGTGGAACCATTGAAATATTGTTCATGTTCAGATTGCTACTTATCATTATTTCATCTCTGATCTTGATGCATATGATGTCTCATGAGTAGTTCGTTTAGTTCTTGAGGACATGGGAGAAGTCATGTTGTTAGTAGTGGAATTGTGTTGAGAAAGATTTAATGGTTTGATATTTAAGTTGTGGTGTTATTCTTCTAGTGGTGTCATGTAAACATTGACTACATGATACTTCATCTTTATGGGCCTAGGGGAATGCAATGTGTATTTGGCTACTAATCGTGGTGTTGCCGGAGTGACAGAAACCTGAACCCCCGTTAGGAAACCTTTGCACAAGGGAGTCTAGGATCTCAAAGTTTAAGGTCGTGGCTCGGTTTTTATCTTAATTACTTTCTTGTAGTTCCGGATGCTTGCAAGGGGTATAATTACAAGTATGTATTAGTCCTGGGAAGGTTAGTACATTAGCATAGGTTCACCCAAACACTTATCCAACCAAAGAAGATTAATCAACTATATGAAGCGAAAGCACTTGACAATATTTCCATGTGTCCTTGAGAACGTTTGGTCATCTTAAGTAATACAACCGGCTTGTCCTTTGCTAAAGAAGGGATTGGGCCACTTGCTACAATTATTATTATTGTCTTTTATTTACTCGTACTTTATTTATCTGCATTATAAAAAAAACCTAAAAATCCATTTGCTAAGTATTTACTGAGAATTCCTGATCCATACCACTTGTCAACACCTTCTGCTCCTCGTTGGGTTCGACACTCTTACTTATCGAAAATACTGCGATACACCCCTATACTTGTGAGTCATCAAGACTATTTTCTAGCGCCATTGTCGGGGAGTGAAGCGCTATTGAAGAGTGGAACTGGTAAAGGAAACTTCTACTGTGAGTATCGTTTATTTCTATTTGTTACTTTATTCTCAATATGGACAGTTCACTTAGTTTCTTATTTTGTAATACTACTACCACTGCTAAGGTAGTAGATGAACCACCACCTGCTGAAAAAACTATTTTTAAAATACCTACAAAAATTGTTGATCATGTTATGGATAACTACTATTTTGGAGATAGAACTGTCCATCCCGGTGATCATTTGCTCTTTATACACGAATTATGCGAATTGTTCAAGTGTGCAGGTATTACAACAAATCAAGTCAAAAAGAAGTTATTCTCGTTATCATTGAAAGGCAGAGCTGAAGAATGGTATAAGCTGTTGAAGAATGGTCAATCTCTTGAATGGGAGGAAGTTGTGGCTCTCTTTTATTCCAAATTTTATCCTCCTAGTGAGATTCATAAAGATCGGAATCAAATATATAACCTTTGGCCTCGTGATGGAGAGAGTATCGCCCAAGCTTGGGGGAGATTGAAGTCATTAATTCTCAAATGTCCTATCCATGAGCTCCCTAATAATATTATTATCAATAAATTTTATGCAAGGCTTTCTCTTTATGATAAGGATCTATTGGATGCTTCTTGTGCTGGATCATTTACACGTATGAAAGAAGAAGTTAAATGAGATCTTTTAGACCGTATTCAAGACAATGCTGAAGTATGGGAGAATGATAAAGAAAGAAAGTCAGGTAATAAATTATGATTATGAATGCATTAAATCTTTCATGGGAACTGATGACTTTCATAATATTAGTGTTGCTTATGGTCTTGATTCTCAAGTTCTTACAAATTGTTTAAAGGATTTTGCCTCTTATATTGAAATTCCCAAAAAGGAACGGAACAAGTATCATGCACCACATAAAGATATTATTGATTGTGTTCCTGCTAGAAATACTGAAGTTTGCACCGTTGATCATATTTTACCTGAGCCTTACATCGAGAAAATACCTTTCCCTGTTAAGGTAAAAGAGAATTATATGATAATTAGTGTGGTTAACAAAAGTACAAAGAAAGCTGTAAAACCCGATGAACAAATAAACGTTGAACCTGCAGTAGCAATTGTGAAAGACCTTGTCACTTAAAGTGTAGAAGATGGACACATTATCTTTTGTGAAGATGCTTCTAATATTGTTTCACATCCTAGTAGAACTAGGAAAGCTAGTGTCCCTGTGCTTTCTGTTAGAATTGGTGATCATTGCTATTATGGTTTATGTGATATTTGTGCAAGTTCAAGTGCTATTCCTTATGAGCTTTACAAAGAAATTATACATGAAATTGGTCTCTGTGAACTAGAAGAAATTGATGTAGTTATTCACCTTGCCAATAGAGAGACCATATATCCAATTGGTATTGTAAGAGATGTGGAAGTTCTTTGTGGTAAGATTAAATATCCTGCTAATTTTCTAGTACTTGGTTCAGCTGCTAGCGAAACTTGTTCTATCATTTTTGGTAGACATTTTTTGAACACTTGTGGAGCCATTATAGATTGTAAGAGAGAGAAAATTGTAACTAAATTTGATGGAGAATCTTATGAGTAATTTTTAAAAATTTGCTAAAGTTCCTTATGAAAATGAATTGCGTGATGAGGATTTTAGAGTTGAACAACTAGCTTCTATTTCTCTTGATCCTAAATTTGCAGCAATTTATGGAAGAACACGAAAGTGAGATCTTCATGGAAGAAAAAAATGAGATTGATGAGATTCTCCTTCGTCAATCCAAAATGCTTAAGCATAATTTACCTGTGGAAGATTTGGGTACCACATTACTGATACGTCGTAAACGTATCTATAATTTTTGATGCTCCATGCTTGTTTTGTATCAATTATCTTATGTTTTGTTTACACTTTGAGGCATTTTTATACATTATCTGGAACTAACCTATTGACAAGATGCCGCAGTGTCAGTTGCCTGTTTTTTGCTATTTTTGGTTTCAGAAAAGCTAGAAAAGACATATTCTCGGAATTAGACGAAACAAAGCCTGAAGTTCCTATTTTTTCCGACACGACACGGAGTCCAAAGGGGAGACGGAGGGGAGCCAGGAGGCAGGCATACCCTAGGGTGGCGCGGGTCACCCGTGGTCGCGCCACCAGGGGTGTGGCCACCCTGGCACACCTCTAGCATCGCCTCTTTTGCCTATATATTCCCTCGGGGACGAAAACCCTAAACACCATATCAGAATTCCACAAAAGGTTCCGGAGCGCCACCGCCACCGAAGAGGAGATTCGGAGGACATAAGTCTTTGTTCCGACACCCTGTAGGGACGGGGAAGTTCCCCCGAAGCCATCTCCATCGACTCCACCGCCATCTCCATCGCCGTTGCTGACTCCCATGATGAGGAGGGAGTAGTTCTCTCTCGAGGCTAAGGGCTCTACCGGTAGCTATGTGTTCATCTCTCTCTATGCGTGATCTTATGAGATCATGAGCTTTGTAATCTATATATCTATTATGCCACTCAAGTGCTTTAATTAATCTCTGCTTATCCCAACGTGTGTGAAGTTGACAGTGTGTATACCGTGTGGCACTTTGGCTAAGGTTACATAAATACTTATCATGAGTATAATTTGAGTTGGATGTCTCTATGAGATTGTGGTGTTTGTTGGAACCATCTAGCGCTCAAGGTGACAGTGAGGAGTTATCTAGATGGGGAATACGAACTTTAAGGTATATTGTTATAGCCCTACATCGTCCAACCAGAGTGTAGTTCAAGGTAGCATAATGAAGAGAAGGTATTTATATGAGAGTGTCCACTAGTGAAAGTATGATCCCTAGGCCTTGTTTCTAAGCATTGCAACACCGTTTACAATTAGTCTTGTTACATGTTTGCTTGCTGCCTCTCTTATTTCAGATTGCAATTACCACTTATAATCATCCATATTACTTGTATTTCACTATCTCTTCGCCGAACTAGTGCACCTATACACCTGACAAGTGTATTGGGTGTGTTGGGGACACAAGAGACTTCTTGTATCTTGATTGCAGGGTTGCTTGAGAGTGATACCTTTGACCACCTCCTCTCCGAGTTCGATAAACCTTGGGTCATCCACTTAAGGGAAACTTGCTGTTGTTCTACAAACATCTGCACTTGGAGGCCCAACACTGTCTATAAGAATAGAAGCGTGCGTAGGCATCAAGCTATTTTCTGGCGCCGTTGTCGGGGAGGTAAGGTAAAAGGTACTCACATCCTTCTGCTACTAAGCTATCTTATAGTACTGTTGTTGGTGTGTGAGTGCTCGAAGTTATTTCCTTTTGATTCTGCAATTATAACTTTATGTTTCTTATTTTTATTTTGACTAGTTAGGCTTAATAGAAAACAACAACAAAATTAAAGAGTTTTTTAGTATTTTTCCTACGGTAGAACATAAATGGTTTGAAAAGAAAATTAAAAAACTCATGAAACTTTCTTTGCATGCTAATAGCAATGTTATTAGTATGAATTTTTTGAACACTTTTGTTATTAATGCTATGGAAATATCTAAGCTTGGGGAGGTACTTCAAGGAGAATCCGGACTACCTCAACCTAGAGTTCAGCACAAGATTGGGGTGCTACTCCGAGGGATGTGGGATGGAGAACATGCTCATGTCCTGGGGTCATGACAACTACATGTACCTAGTACTACATAATATTGCCCTCATTCATCCCCTTAGTCAACGTGCAGTGAAGCGATTGCCCTGCTCTCTAAAACTGGCTTGCCCTTGTTCGTTTCAGGTGGCCAAGGAGAACAAGAGCAGCCTTCCTGTTGTAGGATTGTTTATCATTAGGTATCACTCGTTCTACGCGTAAGTCTCACTTTCTTTACTGTCATCTCATACATACTACTATCAGCCAAGGTACAAGTTCACTGATTTTTTTTCCAACTTCTCTTTTGTATTCAACTCTGCATAGCCACAGAGCATACAAGTACCTCATGAATAAGGAGGATAAGCAGAACTTCAAATGGTTGCGCTTGTTCAAGTAAGCCGAGATTTACTCACACGCAAACGAAATATTAGTAAATTTTAACCTCAACACGCCCTTTATACAGCAAATATGACATGTACAACAAGAGTCGTGTCAAAGTCGATGTAAAGGAGGTGAAGCCCTACTACATATCACTCATTGACAAGGTATACTTGCTACATAATCGGTTTTGTCGGCTAGCTAATCAAGGATTTCCAACGAAAATCTGATCGCATAAAAGCTGGTTATTTGAATCCTTGAAATCCAAGAAAACTTACATTTATGTAATACAAATATCAGTAGGGGGCATCTCCCCCCCCCCCCCCCCCCCCCCCCCTCCATGGCATGGTTTTAGTTGAATATACCTAAATTAATTTTGAACCCTCCCAGCCATTTTTTGCATCACACTTTGTCAACGCCTGTTTGAATCACATTTTGGTCCACGCGGTGCAGAATTAGAGACTTATATATTGAACTTCCCTGAATTCTATACAATACAACAACTGCTGTTTCGTACATGTGAACAAAGACTCCAGATTTACTTCAAGTTTGCGTCACGTTGGATTCAGTTTAGCTGTCATCTCCTTAATCTCCACAATTTCTCTTTCAAACAAAATAAAATAAGCTCAAAGGTGTGTCATGGCTCGTCATTAGGGCTAAAAAACTGGCACCCAATCTGCGCAGCTTCTTATTTAAATTGTTTAGCCTAGTTGCAGTTTCTCTATGAAATTAGTCTAGTTTGAAATAATTTTCTATGTTTGCGGACTAATTCTATCTGATGTTGCCTACTTGACGACGACGAAGGACAGATCTATCAACCTGACATTGGGGTGAGCTAACACCAATACGTAAGGCTTGCTTCAATGCACGCCCTCGCCGAGAGACTTTAAGTTTGAAGAGCTTGAAGGGTACAAAGGTCTTCAACCGGTTTAATCAGGGTGGTTCGCTGAAGCTCATATCCAAGCCCCCATATACTCACGTATTGGTAGATTGTACCGTACCGTACCGTACGTATGCCGCCACAATATTAAACTCATAAGCCCCCACTCTCGTATGTACGCACTCATCTGCAAAATCTCGTCAACACTACCCCACGATCTGCTCAAAGACTGAGGTCAGGAGGCACGATCGGTACGTCGTGTAAAATACATCAGGGTAGTATATCATGCAGATTAACAACTTAACAGAGGCCTGTCCGACCAAGCGAGGAGAGTGGCACCTGCGGCGCCGCCGTTCGATCTGCCTGACCTCAACTCCCCTAGCCTTACCAAAGCGCTCCGCCCTCGGCATCCACCTCCTTTGACACCATACAGCCACGGCCGCCGCTCAACGCGAGTCTTCTTCCTCTGTCGCTGAGGGGACGGAGATGTCAACTACCTCGCCGAGGAGACAGAGATGTCGAGTGCCTTGGCTGTGAGCTCCAGTTCAGACAATATCAGAGAGGAGAACAACTTTATAGCAGTGATGTCCGACATCGTCGACACGTGCGCGTACGAATACGTCAACATATGGGTAAGATGTAAGAACAGTTTCTATCGGGCCGTACGGGCTCTACTCGGCTATACAAGGGCCCTACTTAGGCTAACATTTTCTGGATTGACAATCATGTCCCCGTTTGCTCAGGGCAATCTGAGTTGTCCTTATGTTTTCAGTTGAAAAAGTTCAGGAAAAGTGGGTTTATTGAAGAGAAGCCTTGTTAATTAAATACTCAAATATGCCAATGTATCAAGTATTTAACAATATGATACTAGTAAATGTTAATTTGTGAACGAAGGTGGCCACACTCGACTAGCTCGCTCAGCACTTTCTACGTGCTCGTGTCTGATGCGGCAGGAGTTTTTTATTTAAAGACCAAAGATTGGTTATATTAACTACACGCATCTCATTATACCAAACAACGACGCCTTACTATTTGTGGATCAAAACACAAAAGCGAACGTCCAGAAAATGAAGACGTGCATGTAACTCCGTCAAATTTGGTCAAATTGATCAAATTCGGTGAAATTGGACTGATTTAATCCTGGGTTGCAAGTGGTGGGACTAAACTGCTTCCCCAGTGCAAGTTGTGGGACTAAAACTGTATATAACTCAAAGAATTAATTCCACGTTGCAGACAAGAATGCTACTAGCAAAATCATCATACAACCTATACAAGGGTACAAAACAACAGCAGTTGCATAGTCACAGGGTGCAACCCAGATACGACATGACGTCCAAGATGAACTGCAAAAAAAGGTAGACATGGGGCACAATCATATATAGATTGAAACTACAGGCAGAAAAACATATACATTAACAGCAGCTGGGACCGAAAAACATGTATACATTAACAGCAGCTGGGACCGAAAAACATGTATACATTAACAGCAGCTGGGACCGAAGATAAATAAATTTAATTTGGTAACACAAAGTTACCATTTTCAGCACCTTAAACTAGCATGGTCCTGCTGGCACATCAGATGTGGCTTTTTTTTGTTGAGAAAATCAGATGTGGCTTGTGTGTGTGTATTCTACTAGATTCCAGTAATAATGGACAAAAGTCAAAATCACAAAGCATGGCTTTAGGATATTTCAAGAATTTACACAAGCTGAAACTTCAGCAGCAGTGAGCTCATCAAACATCTTGTTTGGGTACTGGAAAAGTGGAAAGGACCTGTGTGGGCTTTGCCACCTCCAAGTGGCCTACTCGCTGTGATGCTGCCGTAGGCATTTGACTGGGTGTTATCACTGCCAGAAGTGCAGCACGGAGCATGGGCAGGGAGCGGTCACGACGTCAGCCATAGCAAAATCTGATTGTTGTTGGGCAGAATTGGCACAACTAAGGGGTTGCATCTTGCATGAGTGCGCACGCCTTCCATGACGATGTTGCGGTCGCTGGCTGGACTTGGTCTATTTGGAATATGGGAAAGAAAAGAGAGAAAAAGAAGATGGAGAATGTGGACTGTAGACAAAGATACAAAAATGAACAACTACAGTCCAACAAATAGGTTAAATACGTCTGAAAGTTATGCCATCCTTTTTTATGCTAAATGCAAACATACTTACTAACGTTTATGAATGTACCTTATCATAGAAGTTGAGATCGCGGTTTAATCTTAAAACCATAAGCATATCTCGCCACATCAAGGAACATCTGATCCAACCACATAAACTCCTATGATCTTAACAAAATATTCGCAATTTTACATCATCTACACACGATAAGTTAGGACACCCAGCTAACAGTTTCAGTAGTATGACTGGTTGTACAGGACTAGTACAGGTCAACTATTCATAAGCCACAACTCTATAAGATGGGACTTAATTTTTGCTCTAAAAGATCACTATCCTTTTTGCCAGATATATACCCTCATGCACACTGTGACACATAGGTAATAGGTTATCAACGCAGCAATTACAAACACAAAATGCAAAACAGAGCAAGATCGAACATGTTATCTGGTATCATATGACTACTACATATAAAAACCTAACTCTAACCATTATAAGAGTAATATGTTTTAAATGATTCAATTCACAGAACCAAAAAACTGTATAATTGCAGGATTTACTTCAATCATAGACCAAACTGATCTAACGCTATAATTATTCAACAGACTTCAGCACCTACCCTTTTATGGCCATTGTTTAGAACTAGGAAGATGAGCTAAACAAAAGCACTCCCCATCCATTTATGAAATAAGCATATACCAGAAATCTAATTTAAAGCACACATTTCATTTTCACCTTGGGATATTATCTGAAAACAGTAACTGGGCCCTTTCAAGTACTTCCTTTTAAAGCTAGAAAGCAATAGAGGGCTATAGAATTTAATACTGAAGTAGATTACAAAAAACAAGGAAAGTAACAGGCACCTCTTGAGACTTAAAATGCTGAAAGAACCACATAAATCTCCACAACGAAGATGAAGTACACTGCGATTGTTCAACCTGAAACCAACAAAACAAAAGCAGATAATATTTGGGTATGACACAGTTTGCAGCACAGGACAGTACCAACAATACAATAACATACAAAAGTCCAGTTCTAGATCATCATAAATAAACTTAAGTTACAACAATATAAAAGCTGGTTTGCAAACAGGAAAAGATAATGATTCAAATTGTTATAATGTTTGTACCTCATAAGAACTAATCTAGACCCCTCACGTTCTAATGAAAGTTCCCTCAAAATATTCAAGAAGGATCATCAGCTCTTTTTGGGCAGATTGCTTCAGTGGGATGCAAATACGGTGTCATTCCGCCTTGGAGGTCTATCAGGAACTGATCCTGGCTTGAACTTTGAGGCCTCGTGCCTTGCAAGTTCAGGTGGCACAGGACTATTGCTCTGTATAAGCATCTGTTTCAGATCATAGAAAATATCAGTGTTTTCCAGAGTTAAGAATGAAGTCGCAAGTCCCTTCTTTCCTGCACGCCCTGTTCTTCCGATACGATGTGTGTACGTATCAACTGAACTAGGCATCTCATAATTGATCACATGAGCAACATCAGGAATATCAATACCACGCCCTGCAACATCAGTCGCAACAAGAACATTGAACCGACGGTTCCTAAATCCATCAAGGCTGATTTCCCTCTGATCTTGTGACTTCCCTCCATGCAGGGCTGTGACGCGGAAGCCTGCCTTGTCCAGATCCTTAGAACGATTGTCTGCTGACTTCTTTGTATTGCAGAATACTATGGCTGTCTTGTCGCCAAGATCTGTGAGTATCTTCTGGAGTCGTGACATCTTCTCTGACTCCTTCACCATTATCACATTCTGGGTTATCAGATCTGTGGCCTTGCCAGCTGTGCCAATTGTGACAACGACTGGGTTTCGGAGGTACTTTCTAGCAAGGCGTTCAACAGCAGGTGGCATAGTGGCACTGAACATATAAGTTGTCCTGTAAATCTTCTTCTCATCCAGTTCCTCTTCCTCATTCTCAGGTTTCAAGTTACTTGATGGCATGGCATCAAGTACACCAACAACCTGTGGCTCAAAGCCCATATCAATCATTCTATCAGCCTCATCAAGTACAACATAATTGCACTGGTTGAGCACAGCATACCTTCTCTCCAAACAATCAAGAAGCCGACCAGGCGTTGCAATTACAACTTCACAGCCCTGCCTAATCTTGAAGCCTTGCTCCTCAATCGACTGACCACCAACAATGGAGACAACCTTAATGCCTAGGTAGGTTGCGAATTTCACAGTCTCTTCCTCAATCTGTTGAGCAAGCTCACGAGTAGGTGCCATGACAACAGCATAAGGACCCTCGGCCTCATTCTCCTCGCTTATGGGCGGCAAGCGAGTAATGTATGACAGCATAGGGAGCACAAATGCTGCAGTCTTGCCAGAACCTGTCTCAGCAATACCAATGACATCGCGCTGCTGGAGACCAAGTGGAATGGCAGCCATCTGGATCGGCGATGGTTTCTTGTACCCAACCTTCTCAATCGCACGAAGCAGTTCACTCCCAAGCTTGCTCTCGGGCCAGTTCCGCATCGGACGGGGTATGCGAGATCCCTTGTAGGAGATATTGAAGTCCTCGCGGAAAATACGCCAATCCCGCTCAGTCATCTCCTCGATGCCCTTCTCGGACCAGTGCCTGTCCACCCGCATGTCGAAGGCATCATACATCTCCGCAGCAGCAGCCTTCTTCTTATCTGCTACATCATCCTCAGGCCGGTCCTCCACACCAAACTTGCGCCGCTGCTCGGCACGGGTCTCCTTCTCAAAAACAGCTGCCGCCTTCTTCTGCTCGCGGCGGTCGATCCCAGCAAGGAAACCACGGCCGTAGAGCAGGCGGGCCTCATGCGGCGTCTGGTACAGCGCGTTCATGTCACGACTGGTGTCCTCCGTGTTCTCCCAGTCGAAGGAGAACCGGAACTTCTCAGAGGGCTTGATGACCCGCTTCTTGGGCTTCTTGGACCCCAGGTACTGCTCCTTGATGGCCTCGAGCTCCTTCTCCCGCTCCCTCTCGGCCATCTTCTCCAGCCGATCCTTCTCCCTGTCCTTGTCGCGCTCCCCACGCTCCCTGTCCCGGTGCTCCCTGTCACGCTCACGGTCGCGGTCTCGATCCCTGTCCCTGTCCCGGCGGGACGGCTCTTCTCGGTCGCGGTCCCTATCGCGATCCCGATCTCGGTCTCGGCGGGAGTCGTCGTCGCGGCGGCGGTCCCGGTCCCGGTCGCGGTCCCTATCCCTGTCCCGGTCGGAGGAGTCGCGGTGGGACGAGGAGGAGGAGTCCCGAGGGGCGCCCGACGGGGGAGTCGGCTGAGTGGCCCGGGGGAGCGACTGGAGGATGTCGAGCGCGGAGCGGCGCTGGTCCGCGACGGCGGCCTGGCGGCGCTCGAGGGCAAGGCGCTGGCGCTCCTCCTTGGAGAGGAACACGGGCTTCGCCTCCATGGCGTCCAGGGAACGCTTCATGGCGGCGGCGGCGGCCGGCGCGGCTAAGCAGAGCGAGGAGCCGTGCCGATGCGTGCAGTGGGAGGGTTTGTGGACAGGTTGGGGATTTTCTAATACAGATCAGGCGGCTTTGCTACTTGTCACAGTAGGAGACGGACTTGTTCCGTCAAAGAGGAACCGACCTAGTGGGGTTTGGGCCGTAAGAGGAGTGCGGGCCGGAAGCTTATTTCTTTTCGCAGCTTGGGACGCAGCGGGCCACCGGAAGCAGGGCTTGCAGGGATACGAACATTGCTCCGCAATCCGCATATTAGGTAGTACTAGGAAATAGACCCGTGCGTTGCAACGTGGTCGAAAAAATTTAAGTTTTCTAATAAAAAACATGATCACGGTCTTTTTTGGATGAAAAACGTGACCGCCACTAATATTTTGCTTAAAAGTCAATCAACCCATATAATCTATCCTTAGTTCGGCCTAATATTTTTCATTTATTTTATCCACTTCACCACAAACTGGATCCAGTGTCAAGCGACATGTATTGTGCTGATACAATTGATACTATGCTTTATTCTGGTACTCAGCTCATTAAATCAAACGGGAAGGAAACATGAGATTAAAGTCAAAACAAATATAGCCAAGCTTTTTCCGGAGACGGCTCAGAGGCATCTCTTTCTACCTCTCAAATATCATTATCTATTGCTCAAAGATGTTACAAGTTTCCAAAATCGATAGATGAACAATCCAACTACAAACGTCATGCTTTAAGAAGTCATGCATATGGTTTCGTGCAAACTTTTAGAACCTTCGGTACATTTTACTCTAATTTTAAATCAAAAACATCGGTAAGAGATAGCATATCAACTAAATCATGTCATCGAAAACAACAGACCAGGGAATGGAAGAGCTGCAAGATAAAAGAAAATACCTGGGAGCATGTGTACTTCTTAAACAATGTACTTCTCAACCTTACTAACCAAAGTGTGTGCATTATTCAAAATCATAACATCAAATAATATGAACGAACATGTAGAGAGGATATGAACGAACATGTACAGCCGATTGATCCAGCTCACACGAGCATATGAACAGGTAACAGCTGATTAATCTAAGCGTTTACAAGTACAAACAATTAACAGCTGATTGATCCAGCTCTCACGAGCATATGAACGAACATGTAGAGAGCATTGTCTAGCTCTCAACGAAGTGGGGGGCCCTGTCGTGCTAGTCATGGACCAATCATGCCTCCTAAGGAAATAATGCAACAAATCCATGCGGCCAATCCAACTTGAAAAATATGACATTGTGATCATCTAATCAAACAACGTAGAAAAACCAAACTGCTAACCGATCTAGATGCCAACGTCTCGATCCGCTACTTGCTCACCTCCGTCGCAGCGGCCGCGACCCAGAAGGGCGCCGGTGCTGGGTTGTCTTGTTACTGTTGCGAAGAGCCGCTTCTTCTCCAACTTACTCCGCACCAAGTTGACCTCGCCGGCCCTCACCGTCTCCCATGGCAGCCTCAGCTCCCACACCTGGGTGCGCCTCCACCGACCACCCCACTCGGTGGTGGCGCAGAGGATGGTGCAGAGGAAGCAGGACGGCCCGGTGGCACCATAGACTCATAGCAGCCATGGCGGCGGAAATGTTAGCATTTAAAAAATACCTTTGCTTTATTGGATATAAGCTCATCTGCCTCTTCGTGGGCAGCGCACCCAGGTTGCTGCTGTGCATCTCTAGACAAAAAAGATGAGGCGCTGCTGCTGCCTCCTCGCATGTACATCTTTAGATAAAAAAATCCCCATTATCTTCTCTATAAGTGAATTGAACTTATCCAATCCATTAATTTGAACAGGCGTGAAGCTGGACGAAGGCGACAACTCGCCCGGATGTTGAGCTCGCCGGCGCCCCTCTCACTTTCCTTTTGCAGTGACTACGCGCATATCCCCTGTTCCCTGTCCTTCTGCACCATCGATGGCCTAGCACGCCAGAACCGGAGCGCTCGAGGCCGCACCCGTATTCGAGCTCCACGGCGTTGACCTAGACCACAGCGCCGATCACCCCAGACGCCAGGACAGGGAGATGGAGGTTTCGATGGACTGGGTGTCCGTGCCACGGCGAGCGAATCTATAGAGGTCCAGGCCCCCATCCCTATCGCTGTCCCCATACTCTGTGCAGCCCCCACCGTTCATTGTCTGTAGCAGCGGCAACCTTGTACTCCATCCCCCCATCCTCGCCGCGTGCTCCGTCGGAGCTCGACCATGACATCCACCAGCGGCGCTCGACCTTGCCAGAGTCAGAGAGAGCAGAGGATTCAGCGACGCGTATATACCTTTTTTTTCAAACCGTTATTTTACTTGGGGGTGGTATTGGTGGGTAATATTAGGTTTAGTGGGAGGGCAAAATTGTCCAAAAAATAATGGTTGACAGAAACGTTACTTCCTTTATTAAAAAAGAGTAAGAGCGTCGCTTTAGTCCATAAAAGAGACAGTGACACACTTAACATCAATAAGCATAGCGAGTCATACAGCGACAGCAACAACACCTAATTAACCAGTATATATATCCGTGATGGTGCATGCATGCATATTGCAATCGGTTAACAGTTGTAAAACAAATGCCCGTGCATTGCACCGGGTGAGCAATTGGCGTTTTTGCAAGATGTACCTCGCCGTCATTTTATTCTATACAATGAGATCCTTAGACAAACTATTTCAGTATAAGAAACCATTTTGAAGAAAGCCCTCCTAAACAATTAGTTATGATTGGACTATCTATATGTTAACTTCCATAGCTCTCTAAAAAAAATTGCCTCTTTGGTTTGCACTAACATTTGGATGAACTCTCCAATTTTCATTCTCGGATTTCATCAATCGGTGTGCGGGTTGCAGCGAAATTGAAAAAAAGAAATCAACATTTGGTAAAAAAAAAACATGACAAGACCCGAATTTTTTACCAAAGTCGATGATCCGTGTAGTTTCATTTTTCTATTTTCCAATGCCTAAAATATATAATGGTTTCTCCGAGACATTGAAAAATAGTATAAATATTCAGTAAGTCTTGAGTAAATACTAATACTAAATAGCACAATCCCATGACTACAGTCCTGCTATTATTACCATCAACGTCAACCTTCTTTCCAAGTAAAACAGAAGGAAAATTCTGCATCTGATGGGCTAGCCTGTAACAAGAACGAACGAGGGAGCGGTTGTTCGCCTCCACAAAACACCGCTGTCAGTTCCCTACACCCCTCGCCCACCTGGATTGACCGAGGCGTTGATCCTTTGCTGTTCCAGCTCGCCTCTCGACTTTTCTCATAACTTCTCAGCGGGGCATCGAGGCGAGCTCCATCGTCAAGCGAGAAAAACGAAAAAAATCCGGTGAGCTCCACCTGCTGCGAGCTGGTTGACGTGGGCAAGGGAGAACTGCCGGCAGGGACAGGGAGTCGGCCCGGTAGGGCCTGGAGCTCAGGGGGAGGTCTGCGGTTGAGTTGGTCCACGCTCCACTAATACCGCCGGTCAGGCATCTCATGGCGCCTCTCAGCAGTTCGTCCGGTCCATGCCGTACATGTTGCATCGCCCCGCTTCGCGTCGGCCCAGTGCCCCCGCGTGTTCCCGCAACTCGCTTGCACACCCACCGGCCAGCGGCGGCCCCTCGGCGTGTGCCTCAGAAAGCGCGGCACGCACACAGCTAGCCAGCATCGTGCCCAAGTCTCTCCTAATGAACCAGATCCCCATGCCCCCACGCCTCCATCTTCCCCATCAGCGACGCCCATCACCACTCCTCTATCTCCCCCTATGCGAGCTGCCGCCGTCAGCCTAGACAGCCCCGCCCCTCCCACAACCCTCTTTTCTTGGGGCGACCTCGCTCCTCCCTCAACGCTGCCCCTCTCCTCTGACCCACCGCCGACAGCCTAGACAGCCCCGTCGGACCGATTCCTTGCGAACATGCCGTCCCTCAGCTGTACGCATCGACACCCAGCAGATTCCGGTGGATCAGAGGTAGGGGAGGAGGGGATTTTTTGATTGATTCGATTGACTGTTCGAGATCGGCGCTGTCGTGAGCGAGGCGGAGCTTGGGAAATAGAGGAAAAGAACAACGAACCGGTACCGTGGCATTACCGTGTAATATGGGCGTCGGTGGGAGGGTAAAAAGGTCCAAATAAAAAGCTGGTTGACAGAAGCGTTACTTCTTTTATTATTACTAGCAAAATGCCCGCGCGTTGCGGCGAAAAAAGTTAGTCGTTGTTGTACCGGTAGTGAGTTTTTTTAAATCAGTGGCATGT
This sequence comes from Avena eriantha, assembly GCA_910589775.1. NCBI lineage: Eukaryota > Viridiplantae > Streptophyta > Magnoliopsida > Poales > Poaceae > Avena > Avena eriantha. The sequence continues at coordinate 170,034,140 of OU342743.1, read as the reverse complement.
CGCAACATAGACAGTTTTTTTACTCGCTTGGTGATATCCGCTCCTCGATCAATTGATTATTCTACTTCGCAAACTTTCTTGGCGCGCTTCTCTTTCATCTCATCGTGGTTTGCTTTAATAAAAAAGGCATCAATACTTAATTTCCAAAAAAATAGATCCCGCCAATTTCTATAAATCCCTCGACACGCTTCCACCTGCACGTCCCTGCCTGGCCCCACCCCACGGCCTACAACGCCGTCCGCATGCCACGCCACCATCCCGCCTCGCTCGCGTCCCATCCCGCTCCCCTCTCCCGCAACACCTGGCCCCATCCCGCCTCTCTCCCTCACGGCCACTTCTTCCTCCCCATACCCCGCTTCCCCTCCCGCAGAACCGCGTCGCCGCCATCCCTTCCTCCCCAACCACCTCCTCCCCAAGCGCCGCCGGATGTTGTTGGGCCTGAAAGACTTGGTCCTGAGCATGGTCAGTCACTGTCCAAAGCCGCCCATCCGGCGTCTCCCCGATGTTACTTGGTGGAACAATCACGTCCAGCACCGGCATGTAGGATAACTTAAGGGTGGAAGGGTCTAGCACGAGTAGGCACGAAGAGTTGCAAATGTACCATTAGATCTTCCCGGCCGCATGGCGGCATGCACGACACTGCTCATGCCAAATCAAAGAACATACAAAAAAGCAGGAACCAGATGAACGAAAGGAAGTTAGGATGAGGCCGCCGTCGCCTCGCACATAACTAATTCATGTATGAAGAACAAAACACATGAAATTGGTTAAAACAAATATAATTCCTAGTATGGAAAAACTTTAGCAATCAATATTGCTGCAGAACTGATACTTGATAGGTGTACTACTAATTTTATACTTATCCTAGATTTTCAGTACGACGGGTACCTATAATATGCCAGATCAAAGAACATACAAAAAAGCAGGAACCAGATAAACGAAAGGAAGTTAGGATGTAGCCGCCTTCGCCTCGCACATAACTAATTCATGTATGAAGAACAAAACGCATGAAATTGGATAAAACAGATATAATTTCTAGTACATAAAAACTTTAGCAATCAATATTGCTGCAGAACTGATACTTGATACGTGTACTACTAATTTTATACTTATCCTAGATTTTCAGTACGACGGTACCTATAATAGATGTATTCATATTCAAGACATGCTCCTGGTATTTTCTTGAAATGGGGGTTAAGTGTATCTTATATTGCATATCTGAAGTAGATACAAATCACTTTCAGAAATAGGAATACGAGCAGTCTCAGGTCTTCACAAACAAGAATGGTTTTTTGGTCCCCGGCATTGACAACAATGATTTTCTGGATTAGTTTTGAGATCAACATCATCCTTTCCTCTTTATCTTCATTACCATCAGCTTCATCATGTACAAGTGCACCTGATGCTACATTAGCTACTACATCATCCAAACTCTTTCCATCAACAAAACTTTTAGTGTCACTAAATTGAAACCGAATTTCGTCTAAAAACTCATAGTACGACACAACTGCTTGTTTCGTGGCTGAAGTATTGATGCGTTTTTAGGTAAAATTTGTTGACCAGATGTTTATTTTAATTGAACTCTGTTGTTTTTGTTTGCAGGGAGTACTGATGCACTTTAGGGTAATTGAGAGATTAAGATAGACATTCAGAGGAGAAGCATGCCATCCCCATCCTCTCTTCCCCTGCACGCACAAGCAATTATTTGTCAGCTGAAATCAGACACCAACACACGGTGGCAAAACATGAACAACCTGCTCCAGCTCGGCATCGGCAGCCATCCACCCCTATTTTCCTCCCCTTATTCCCTATGTTCGTCCCTCTCACCACGACCTGCTCTAGCTCGAAATCCATCCCACCACCACTCCTCTTTTCCTCTCCCCTTCCGTCTGTCCGTACCTCTCTCACCCCGGCGTGGATTTGCAAAGTGGGGACGAAAAAGTTGTTCAGGAGAAATTCGATCTTACCTTTGGTCAGTGGTGGAGCGCTGAAGCGAGCGGGTGGTGCGGAACCCTCCTGGCGAGCCTGAGAGCTAGAGGACGAGACACATACGTCCATGGGAAACACGCACACATCGCCCGTGCCGGGAACCACGCAGCGAATCTGACAACAGCCGGGTCGATCTCAGATAGCGGGAATCGAGCGACGGCGGCAGATCGAGGCCAGATCAAAGAGGGGTGGCGGCGGTGTCTTCTATTCGGGAGGAGGAGGTGAACGACACGGTTGGATGGTGTGCCCAAGAGGCCGGGCGACCTTCTCTCGCTTGGCCGCTTGCTTGCCTGCCTCAAGGCCCCCTGTCTTCTCCTTTCGTTCCCAACGCCGGGAAGACCAAGACCCAACGCCGGGAAGACCAAGACCCCAACACCGCCTAGGTGGGATACCATCCCTCCTCTGCACGTCGTCTGCTGCCTCCCCCGACAACCCTCGCCTTGCTTCCCCAACATGCTCGACGCCGGCAGGCCCTGCTCCGCCTCAACCTCTTCCCCGTCTCCTCATACTGAACGCCGCCGCCGACTCTGCTCCATCCGGACGACCGTGACGGCCCACCTCCTCTCTGGCTCGACACCCTCAGTTCAGCTACTTGTGTCCAGCTAATCGCTAGCCTTGCTGTTCTGTTATCATCTCGAGGTCATGCTTGGCTCGTTGATAGCTCATCTGTGAAAGTATATAAACAGGTGTATTTTGATTTAAGATAGCGAGGTGGTACTATACGCAACGAACATAAGCGAAGAAGCGTAGCTCATGTTTAGGATTTAGGACTCCCTGGGCCTGCCGGCCAGACGAACAACCCACCTTGCCTCGGTCCAGTTAGCCTCGGTACATGGCAATGCAGTAATATAGAAATTCGTAGAAGGGCAAAACGGTCTAAAAAAGTGTTGGACCGGAAGAAACAATCCGTCCTTTATTATTAGGTATAGAAAAAAAGTAGTAAAAAAATAGTTTTCTCCTAAAAAAAGGTAAAGTTATTATAGTATTCCACTAAAAAGTATAGTTAAAGCCAAACAAATCTGGCCAACTCAATATAAAAATAAAAATATTTATATTATCAAATCAATTATATTAGAAATATAATAAAACATACTGAAAGGGCATGTATGCCCCCATGTGTGGTTTTGGTAATTAATGACAATCCCTATGGACTAATGTGCAAATTGAGTTTCACTTGTAGGTTTGTCCATTGGCATCGCTTGGACCATGTGTTGGTTTCAAGGATGAAAAAGAAGAAGCATCGTCCAAAGACTTTGTGCCTATTGGAATCAAGTAGAAGAAGAAGATCAAGTATGTCTTGAAGAAGAAGAAGATGGAGTTCCTCATGGCTATCTTCAAGACATCATCAAGAATTGTTGTGCAAGCTCAATATGCACCATCTCTAGAAGATCTCATGCTTGGAGCTTGCCTCCTCGGCGTTCATGGAGTGATGAAGAGAAGGACAAAGAAGAGGTTTCCCCATGAAGTATGGGGGAGCCATTCGCAAGTCTTCATCAAGCAAGAGCAAGCACGAGCAATCAAGAAAGGTGTTCCATCTTGAAGGTGACAAGATCGTCTACATCACGCTCAAGGGATGCTCAAGGCAAAGGTATGATCTTGATAGAGTTTCTATTTTACCGGTCTCTTGTAGTGTTGGGAGACCGGGTTTAGGATAGATAGCCGTACTATCAAGAGGGGCTCTTGAGTGGGTGACTTGTTCCTATCTTTCGGAGAGAGCTCAAACCTTTGCATTCATAGCATCATTTTTCTTGGTTGTTGTTTGATTCTTGTCCATGTGAGGATCTAGAGCTTTTGGTTATCTTCATAACAAGCTCTAGTTCATCAAAAACGGATTTCCCTTCCATATCTTATTGCGTTTTTGATCTTGCGGGTTTTCCGGCTCCACACCTTGGGAGGTATCTCACATTTATATTCATGGTATTTTCTCCCTTGGATTTTACACGTCGTTATCTTTCCAACAAAATTGGTTTCATCTCGTTTGGAGTTCGGATGCAAAAGTTGTGGCATTTCTGGTTCTAAAGTTTCTCTGACCGGAACTACCGGCTAGACGCCGGAAGTACCGCTCGGGCAGAAATGCCGCCGGTCGTACCGGTGTTAATACCGGCCCAACTTCCGATGAACCCATTTTTGGTTCAGTATGCTCTCTGCCTGGTCTGCGCTATTTGACGGAACTTCGGTCGGAATCTTGGGCGGTAGTACCAGTGACCAACCGGTAGTACCGGTCGGCCTCGTTTTTGTGTTCGTTTGCACCGTGTTTTTGGACCGTTGGCTGAGTGCCACCGGTAGTACCAAGCCACCCACCGGTACTACCGGTTGTGCGTGATTCTGTGGGTAACGGGCAGATCGGGGAGCCCTTTAAAAGGAGCTCCCCTTTCCCCTTTGGCCCTAACTAGCTTTTTTGGTTCTTGCTCTCTCTCTCTCTCTCCTCCATTGTTGACCTTGAAGAGCTTGCTCTCTCCCCTTCTCCCTCCTATGATTCTTGCATCTTTTTGAGGGATTTGAGACAGGAGATCTAGATCTACAAGCCCCACCAAGTAAAATCCCTTCTTTGTGAAGGAATCCTTGGGATCTAGATCTTGGAGAGTTTTGTGTTCTCCTCTTGTGTTCTTTCTCCCTTATTCCCCCAATAGCTTTTGTAGCTTTGGTGGAATTTGAGAGAGAAGGACTTGCCTCTTGCATTTGGTGCATAGGTTTGAGTTCTCCTCGGAGATTCGGCGAGTTCAAGCCCTTGGGCTTGTTTCTCTTGGGTTCTTGGAACCCTAGACGGTTGTGTGGTTGGATTGTTGACCTTTTGTGGTCTTGTAGCCTTTTGTGACATTGTGGAGCCTTTGTGGCATTTCTTGGGAGCCCTCCGATTAAGTTGTGGAGATTGCCCCAAGCCTTGTACGGGTTCGGTGACCGCCCTCAAGTGTCCCATAGTGGAACGTGAGTAGGCCTTTGTGGCGAGCTCACGGGAGATAGGGTGAGCCTTTTGTGACGTTGGTAGGTTGCGTGCCTTCACATCTTGGGGTGATGCCTTGTGTGGCGTTGGGTGAGCATCGTGCCACCACACCTCGAGGTGAGCCACTTGTGGCGTTCGAAGTACATTGCGCCCCCGCACCTCTCAAACGGAGACGTAGCTTCTTTGGAAGTGAACTTCGGAAAACAAATCATCGTCTCCGCGTCCATCGGTTATCTCTCAACCGAGTCCTTTACTTATGCAATTTACATTGTGATAGCTTTCGTGCTTGAAGTATTATATCTTGCTATCACCTTGTTGCTTGTCTTGCTTAGCATAGGTTGTTGGTGCACTTAGTGAAACTAGTGGATATAGGTTTTGGCTTGATAAATTAAACGTTAAGTTTTATTCCGCATTTATTAGAGCCTAAACCATAATAATTTTAAAACGCCTAGTCACCCTCCCTCTAGGCGACGTCCATTTCCCTTTCACATACGTTCATAGTATACACATTAATATTGTAGATAGGATATATTCACACTACTTGGGTGTAGTTATACTAACGTGTGTCTTACACAATCACATAATTTTTTTTATGTACAAATATGAAGGTGTTTCAAAAGTTTAGTGCAAACTATTAGATCAATTGTTGCGAAATTTCACACTTAATTTGAACTATCTTAGATATTAGATGAACATACTCAATGTCACAAGTCGGGTAGGCCCACTAGGAGGGAACTACCACAAGACCATGGAGGGCCACGGGAATAAAGGAGATTGTGGTCGACTGATAGCCGCCCCCTGCACGATCTGGACCAGCTATCCTCTATCTTGGTCGGATCAAGGGAGTCATAGAGTGACTTGACGTCCGAGACTTAGCGTACAAGACGCATAGATACTAGCCGGGATCTGTTAGCACTACGACTACCGAACCAATACGGGATACTTGTGAACCCTAAGCCGATCATGTATATAAAGCTGGCTATGATTGTCCATAGGGGGCACCCTATTCACGCGAACATAACTCGCAAGTTAGAACTCGGCTCCTGAGCGCAGAGGCTCACCCGATGAAACCTTGTAATTGCCTTGTAATCAATACAACAATGTAGGAAGTAGGTCTTTACCTCCAGAGAGGGGTCGAACCTAGGTGCATCGTGCGTATGCATCTCGCCCCCGGTACCCTCGATGTCGTTATGCTTTGCATCATCGGTAACTCTCGTGATGGTACCCGCCATGGTTTACTCAAACCAATAAAGTATCATATATCCTTTTGTATCTCGGCCCCGGTACCTCCGATGTCACTAGGCTCCGCATCATCCGTAACTCTCGCGATGATACCCCACATGGTTTACTCAAACCAATAAAGTATTGTATATACTTTCGTATGGTAGTACTCTGTATATGAGATATAGGTGTAACTACATGCATGAGTTGAAAGTATTTACTGTAGAAGTTGATATTTTACACTTTATCCTTGACAAAACATTAAAAAATTACTTTAACTAAACCCAATATAGGAAAAATATAGAACGGAGGGTGTATAGCTTGGAGATTGAGCCGCTATGGGCTTATTTTGTTTTAGAAAGTAAGATCCATACACAGCTTGTGCAAGTTGGACATCAACGTGGTAGTTCGGTTGATCTTACTGAACATAGTCAACTTGTCAACCATTTTGTACAGAAAAATGATGTACAAAGTGTCACAAAACAATTATGGCTTGTTTTAGCTTTCAATCGTAGGTGCCACGAGACCACCACGGAAGGAAGCATATTTTTCATCTATTTCCCCTATCCTCCTCTCATGTGTTCTCCACTCAGCTTGAGGGGGTAGGTACTTCGACTTCCATGGGTACCTTTATATTTCTATGGGTCATTTGTTTCTCTAAATTCAAATTCATGTTTTGTATGACAAATTCTGTTTGGGTTCCGCGCATGAAAACAATAAATTTTACCCTACGCCCCTGAACCCCTGAAGCTGTCAGGACCTATCTATTAGTAATACAGTAACGGGAGGGGCTTTTCGCGAACTTACCCTTAAAGACCGAAAAGCGTTGTCAACACTCAGGAGAGCGTGGTTGATGTAGATGAGCCGAAGCCGACCTCAAGGTCGTGATGAAGTCTTTGCGCTCCTGTGGCTCCAACGACTTGAGTGCCTCAAGCGTGGCACCTCGCGGGGAGTTACACACGTCCGGTGCCTGACGATGACTCCTGCTTCTCCGATCCAGCAGCAGTCGCGGAAGTAGAGCTCCCGGATCCGAATCCCATAGCACGACGGCGCTCCGCGGTGAAGATGTCTCGTTCGCGCAGTCCAGACTTGGGACCACAGTCACGAGAGAGAGACGGGAGAGAAAAAATATCAATTAGAGGTCCTCCCAAAAGTGAGAAGACCTTTATTGATTGTTGGTGTGTTTTATTTGTCCAAATACCCCCACTATATATAGGGGGAGGGGAGGTACTACCTCCCTCAAAGTCCCGGGGTGGGACTAAAGGAGAGGAGGGGGAGGGGAGGCCGCCGGCCACCTAGTGGGCCCTGCGCGGGGGGGCTAGGCCCAGCCGGCCAGACTGTAGCATCCCAATTGTCTAACAATGGTAATGCTACTTGGTCTAGTAAGATAATGGCTACTTCCTACATATAATTGTTGCATCATAATTATATCTTGCTCATGTCATCATACCACCTTGCATTTGAGCATCATATAAACCCTTTTCTTTTGGTTCTTCTCTCATATGCATTATTAATTGTATTTGCCTCTTGATATTGTATTTGGTTATTGATATATTGTTTAAATGCCCAAGTTGAGTTGGGGGCATATCTTTTATTCAACTCCATCACCTTTCTTTTCACCACTTTATATTCCACCATTCCATTCACCATGGGCTTTTATTTTCTTTTGGTATTTAATCTAGCTCATGGGAGATAGGATGGATCTAATTCTATAAATTCTTTTGCTTGGACTTTAGTCCACTATTTGGGAATGCATAAGAATAATGCCATATGATTATTATTGTTTTCACAAAATAAAACATGGCATTTATTGTTTTGCATGGGCCATGCAACATCATCACCACCTCTAGCTCCTTTGTTTTTCTCTTTGGGTTAGTGAGTCTTTCTTTGTGGGATCTTTTCCACCTCTCTCCACCATTTTCCCCTTGCCCCAACAAAACCATTTCTCCATCATGCATGTTCATATGGGATCTTCCCCTTTATTTAATTTTAGACCCCACCTCTCTCTCCTTTTGGTGTTGTCCTCACCATCACCTTGTGTCCCTCTACCAAACCCTCATCTCTTTTTCCTTTGAATCATATTGCAAAAACTTCCAAAATGGTTAATTCTTGGGCTTGTTTAAATCTGCAACAAAACAAAAATCAAAACAGTTATTTAAATAAAAAGAAAAACGAAATAACATAAAAACCTCACCAGCAGCCCAGCAGCAGCCCCTCCCTACCTGGCCACGGCCCAGCAGCAGCGTCGGCCCGCCCTTTTCCTTTCCAGCCGCGGCCCAACCTCCTCCCCATCCCGATACCTCTTCGCCGTCAGGCCGTTGCCACACACCCCCTGTTCCTCTTCTTCCTGCCTCTAACGCCGTTCGCCTCCTCTCCCTCGGAAATAGACGGAAAGCAGCTGCGCGGCAGGTGGCCGTCCTCCGCCGTCAGCTCACGCCACCGCACGCCAGCCCCTCCTTCTTATCCTCGTGCCGAGCCGCCTTTTTCCCTAACCCTAGCTACTTGCTCTGTTCCCCTCTTCCTCTTCTCCGCGTGCCGCCGCCAGTTTGAGGGCCGCGTCGCCACCGCCGCCAGTCTGAGGGCCACGTCGCGGTGACCGAGAACTCGCTGGGGAGCGTCGCCGCAGACCGTGGAGTCGATTCTGCCCGCTGGGAGACACCAAGCTCGCCCGCAGCTGCCCCTCGCCAGTGAACAGAACCCCACCGCAGCAGCCCTGCCGTCCTCCTCCGCTCCGACCACCTCCTGCCCCGATTCCGGTGGGAATTGATCAAGGTGAGCGCCCCCTCGTTCCTCTCCCGTTTTCCCCACACCGCGTGCCTAGCGCCGCCCGATTTGGACCCCCGCCAGTGATCTGCCCCGCCGGTGAGCAGCCCAGACCTGCGTTCCCCCCCTCTGTTCCCCGAGACGCCCCGACCAGTGCAGCCCGGCGCCGCCGATCCTTCCTGAACAAGATCCGTAGCTGGAGCTTCCCTCTTTCTTTTTCGTTTTTACGGCAAGATCTATCTCGCCGTGGTTGTGACGCCACCCTTGCCGAAAAACATCACCGTCGTCAGTCGTCGTCGCGATTCAGAGAGCAGCATCAGATTCAGTTCAGAGCTCGCGTGGCAGTTTTGCGAAAAGCCCCCCCGCAACTTCTGTCGATCACGCCTAGGTCCCTCGCCGCCCCAGCGACCCCACTAGTCAGCCTCGGTATAGAACTGCAAGAAAACCCCCAGCTTTCCAGGCCTCAACCCGCACTCCCCTCGCTGCGCCACGTGGTCCACCCTTGCCCCTCGCTGTCACGTGGGACCTACTGCTCCGTCGGGCCCGCATGTCAACCGCAGCAGCTAGCTAAGGCCGAGGTGAGAAAGATTTTTCCGCGCGCGTGGCCCCAGTTTGTGCCGGCCCCATCTGTCAGCGGCTTGGGCTGGAATATCCTGGGTGTAAAAAGTCCTGGCCATTTCCGTTAAAATAAAAATGTTTTCAGTAATTGTTTAAAATCAAATTCAAATCAGATTTTAATAACTTTTAAAATACAAATCCAAATAATACAAATAATATATGTTTTTAAATCATAAAAATGTGAGGAATTCAAATATGGCCTTCAAAATATCATTTGGACACTTTAAAATTTCGAGATGATTAAAATTACAATAAAATGCCCTTTTCTTAATAAATTAATAACTTTAATTCTACAACTCCAAATTTGGCAAATAATATGTCTAAATCGATCAGCGCGACGAGCCCGTTCTATCTATGCACTCCTTGTTCTGAATTGAAGCATGCATCATGTCATTATTAAACATCTGAACTGTTTATGACAATAAAATTGGACCAAATAAATAATAAAATGCTTTATTCTTGTATTCCACACCTCACCATGCCATGCTACTTTAATGCCATGTAAATTGTGCATCATTTATCATGGCATGCTTGTTTGCTTGACGCATTTTGTTTCCTATGCTTGTGCACTTTATTTATGTTGGCCTTGTTTGTTTGGTTCTTCTTCGAATAGACGCGCAGCAGGAGAATTACCAGGAATCACAGGAGTACTACCTAGATCCATCTCTCGCTTCAACTGAGCTGCCAGGAAAGCACTACCACATGCTTGCATACATATAGTACCTATTGTCTCTATCTTATTCTTGCATCATTGAGTCGCGATTGCATTAAATTGAATCCGAAGTACTGCATAGCCTTTACTTTTAAACCCCTCGTAGCTTGTTCTTCCATCCCATGAGCCATTACTACAGGAGTTGTTTGAGCCATGCGAGTCGTAGAGAAGCATGTGTAGGGTATGTGAGTGTCTGATGGATAACGAGGTACCTAAACAATTTAACCTGAGTAGTAATGGGATAACTAATGAAAGAGGCACCGGAGAGTAATATCTGCTATTTGGTTTTTCATGCTCACTTGTGTCCCGTAGGACCCTGAGTACTTGATTCCTGTTCCTTGACTATTCGCACTATCCACATCCGGGAGGCCTTATGGACCCCCCTGAGCCAGAGCTTGATTCATTCTTATTTCTTGGGGCCACAAGTAGTTTGGGGCTTTATTACTATCCTGTACTTATGCCATGTTACTGCTTTATTTAAGATTGTGCGTGGAGCACCTGTACTGTTTTGGATCGTGGAATGTTTTCGCGGTATCGACAAGCCCAGTCACATTTTCGGGTTTCCAGTCGTTTACAGCCATTGACACAAACCTTGGGTCCGTCTCAGAGCCGGCCAACTTCATTGCAGGTAGCTTAATGGGGTGGCCCCCTGAAATATTTCTGAATCCTGTGATTGCTTTGTCGTGAATGCCTCGTTGGGTTTTGAGTTGGTTTTTCCAGGGTTGATCGAGTGTGTGTTGCTATTCGTGCTCCCCTGCAGGGTAAATCTTTCTGAGAGCCGTGTCCGCGGTTATGGACGACTTGGAGCACAGTTTCTCGATCATAGACAAGTATAACTAAAGTGCCGCTTTTAAATTGACTAAGTACTTGATTAGTAAATAGTGCAATACTCATGGAATGGTTAATAAAACTGCCAACGGATGACGGGGGTTGTTCGTCCGCTTCCTCGTTGGTAAGCGAGGAGGAGGATGGATCTGTTAATTATACTGTTATAACTGTTGTTCCTAAATAACGGACATCTGTCTATCATTGGTTAGGCAGATGGTTAGCGAGTATCTATAGAATTGCTAGACTTTATCTTTTGCTGCAATTGCGTCACCCAGGTTGTGTCCCCTTTAGTGGCATAAAGACTTGCTGAGTACCCCTAGGGTCTCACACGATAAATTGTTTGATTCAGATGAACAGGTGTACCCGCAAGATGGATACTGGGTGGAAGAGATAGATGATGTTAGCAACGATCATTCGATGTAGAGATTCCGGGAACGGGGATCCGTGAGATCTGTGGGCGGGATGTGTTTATTTATGGGGCATCTTATGCCGATTTGCTTCTTATCCGTACTCGGACCTTGTTTTCCCCTTCCGCCTGATACTCTGATGTTTGTTGTATGAGGAGCTATCCTAAACTATTATCTCTATCTAGGATATTTGAATCTTGCTGTATGGCGTTGCAATATTTCTATTTCTTTTAGATGGAATGGCTCTGAGGACTGTTGTATGTGGCTTGCATACATACTCATTTGTGTATGTAGTTGATCCCTTCGCCTGCCAATTACGCCGCTCGTTCTTGTCCCGATGTTCTGAAAGTGGTTAGGACGGCCGAAAGGTCTACCGTGAGTGGCCCTGGGCCCCACCGTACTATTTTAACTACTTTCGTTCATCCAGGCATGTAACTAAGAGCGTAATTCACCGAGGTAGTTACAAATGGTATCAGAGCCATCCCGCCCTTCAGGGTCTCAGCCAAAATGGTCGTTGTCAGTCTAGCAAATATTTTGGTAGTTATGTATACTAGGGAAAAACAAAACGTGAGAGTAAGACTGCTTCCCTTTTTCTTCTTACCCACCCACCCACCATTTTTCTGGTAAGGAAGTGTAACGTTTTCAATTCTCTTCTAAAAATTCAAACTAGGATTCACGTGTTCTGGGTTCCGTAGTACCATAGGTTGTGTGTGTGTGTGTGTGAATTCTTTGTCTATCTGTTGCATCCAAATATTATCACTATATGCCTTTTGGTTATCAACTGTTGGTACAATCCATACCGACAGGCCTTTGAAAACCGACGCGATCTATCTGATTCGTTGTATACCGATGCGATCTATCTTACTCTTTGTTATCTGACGTTATCTTGTTGGGGTGTTCTTTTTCGTAGTTACCAATCTTTAGGTTCATCTTAAGAAGAAGGTGTTGGGATATGTGTTTTACTGATTCATGTGCGGAGTAATGACTTGAGTGCGGGATGGAGTCGCGACCATACCACTACTTTTATCATTTGCTTTTGTATGTTGGACTAGTAGAGTTACTAATCTTGATTCGCTAAGTGGTCTTGCGCATATAGTGGTATTTTAATGCCGAAATTTGCGGAAAATTTTTCTTTTTTAGTTTGTGTACCACACTCCTTGTTCAGTCATGTGCGTTATGCTTAAAATCTTCTAGTTGTCTTGAACGTTTTCGATATTTTAATATCATCTCAGTGAATTGTATCCTTTAATCTTGATTAATTCCATTTTGGTACTATTTTGGATTATTATTATTCTCCATTATAGTACTGACTTGTGTTTTATATCAATCACAGGATGGCACCACCACGCCGTTCTGAGGAGGACATACCACCTGAACTGGGGGCTGCTTTGGCAAGTATTGCAAATGCTTTGGGCACTATGTAGCAGAACCAGCAGCGCTTCGAGGAAAGCGTGAGGAGGAATGAGTTTGTTCCGCTACCTCCACCTCCCAAGCGAGGAGACATCAAGAGTTTTCTCAAGTTCAACCCACGCCAATTTGAGGTGTCTGATCAGCCACTTGATGCGGATGATTGGCTTCGTGAAGTGTCAAGGTTGCTGATGACTGCGGATGTTCCTGAGCAAGAATGGGTCAAATGTGCCACTCACCTTCTGAAGGGAGATGCAGCTCTCTGGTGGGAAAATTACCTCAAGGAAGATCTCTCTGGTTTTTAGCCTACTTGGGAGCAATTCACTACTGCTTTCAGAGAGCAATACTTGTCAGAAATTGTCATGGAAAGGATGAAGGAAGTGTTTCTCAACCTCAAGAAGGGCACTGACAATGTCAACACCTACATCAGAAACTTCATGAACCTTTCTCGTTATGGTGGCGATGAGATCTCTGATGACAAGAAGAAGCAAAAGAGGTTCCGGCAAGGCCTCAATGCTTCCATCAAATATGCAATCACTCATGCAAGGCCGGCGTCTTTTCTGGAACTCCAACATACAGCTCTGCAGGAAGAAGCAAGTAGGCAAGTGTTTGAGGAGTCAAATAAACACAGCCGTGATGCAGCAAGCTCTTCTGCTATGACAGCTCCTTCTAAGCGTCGTGTCTGGGTTCCTAACACCCCACCGTCGCTCTCTGCTCCACCAAGACCGTCAAGCTACGCACCAAGGCCACCAAACTCCTTCACTGCGGCTCCTAGGGGCTACAACCACAACTACCCTGGAGCGCCTGGCGGAGTCCCTGGCTACGTTGCTCCACGTCCACATGGTGCTTGCTATACTTGTGGAAACACTGGGCATTAGCACTGGAATTGTCCAATGAACAACAAAGCTCTTCCACCACCACCTCTAAGACCTGCGGCAAGTGCTCCTATGATTCGTGTGCCTCCACCTCGGGCTCTCAACATCAACACCAAGCCTGGGTCTACGGTTGCTCGTGCCAACTGTGTCAACGTCGCTCAAGTTGAGCATGCACCTGGAGTTGTCATGGGTATGCTTCCTGTTAACTCAGTTCCTGCACGAGTTTTGTTTGATTCTGGTGCTTGACATTCTTTCGTTTCTCACAAATTTGCAAATGAGCATGAGCTTGTTATAGACCAGCTAGATAAAAAGTTAATGGTTCTTTCTCCCGGGGCAAGATTGTTATCTACCAAGATCAGCCATGGCAATCAAATTGAGATTGGTGGCTCTTCATTTCCGGCTTCCTTAATTGTTCTGGGCAATTCTGATATTGATGTTATCTTGAGCATGGATTGGTTAACAGCAAATGCAGCTGTGATTGATTGTGCTGAACGTTCGGTTTCTCTGAAAATTCCTGAAGGCCATATAGTCTATTCTCCAAGTCTGACTCCTGCAATTCAGCTTTATTCTTTGGCGGCTCTGAATGATGATGCTATGGAAGGTATTCAGAGTGTTCATGTAGTCTGTGAGTTCCCAGATGTCTTTCCTGAAGAGTTGCCAGGTATGCCTCCGGATCGTGAGGTTGATTTTGTCATTGAACTTGAACCTGGTACCGCTCTTATCTCCAAGCGGCCTTATAAAATGGGTCCTGCTGAGTTGGCTGAACTCAAACGTCAGTTGGATGAACAAGAGAAGTTGGGTTTCATTCAGCACAGTACTTCTTCTTGGGGTAGCCCAACCATCTTTGTGAAGAAGCGAGACAAGACTGATAGACTTTGTGTTGACTATCGGGCACTCAATGCTAAAACAATCAAGAATAAATATCCCCTTCCGCGGATTAATGATCTTTTCGATCAGCTAGCTGGAGCTGTGGTATTCTCTAAGCTTGATTTGAGAAGTGGCTATCATCAAATCAAGATTCGCAAGGAAGATGTTCCTAAAACAGCTTTCACCACTCGCTATGACCTGTATGAGTACACGGTCATGTCTTTCGGCCTCACCAATGCACCTGCCACCTTCTCGAGGCTTATGAACTCGGTTTTCATGGAGTATCTTGATAAATTCGTTGTGGTCTATCTGGATGACATTCTAGTCTATTCTAAGTCGAAGGAAGAACATGAAGAACACCTTCGGTGTGTCCTAAACAAGCTTCGTGAGAACCGCCTGTATGCAAAGTTCTCCAAGTGTGAGTTTTGGCTGCCGCAAGTCACCTACCTTGGTCACGTCATCTCTACCAAGGGCATTGCCGTCAACCCAGAAACTATTAAGACAATTGTGGACTGGCTTCCACCCATAAATGTCAAAGAAGTCCGAAGTTTCCTTGGTTTGGCCAGTTACTGTCGTCGCTTCGTTCAAAACTTCTCAAAGATTGCGAAGCCTCTTACCGATCTCCTCAAGAAAGGCAAGAAATACCTTTGGACTCCTGCATGTCAAGCAAGCTTTGAAACACTCAAAGAGAAGCTCACTTCCACACCAGTCTTGGTTCCTCCAGATACATCAAAGCCTTTCTAGATATTCTGTGATGCTTCATTGCAAGGATTGGGTGCGGTCCTTATGCAAGAAAAACAAGTTGTTGCTTATGCATCTCGTCAGTTGAAGACACATGAGATCAACTATCCTACACATGACCTCGAACTCGCAGCAGTTGTCTTTGCTTTGAAAGTATGGAGGCATTACTTGCTTGGCAGCCGTTGTGAGATCTTTTCTGATCACAAGAGTCTGAAGTATATCTTCACACAGCCTGACCTCAACCTTCGTCAGAGGAGGTGGATTGAAACAATCAATGATTTCGATTGGACCATCAACTACACCCCGAGCAAAGCCAATGTCATGGCCGATGCTCTCAGCCGAAAATCTTATGTCAATAACCTCATGGTGGAAGAACAACAGCCTCTCTTGTGCGAGGAATTCCGCAAGCTAAACTTTGAAATTGTGGATCAAGGGTATCTTCTGAACCTTCTAGCAACACCTCTCTTGGAAGAAAAGGTCCGTTCCATTCAACTTGGGGATCCTTACACAGATCATCTCCAATATTCAGCTTCCGAAGTATGAGTCTTTCCACGTAGACGACCAAGGCACTCTTTTCTTTGAACACCGGATGTTTGTCCCGAACTACCCGGGTTTAAGAGAGCAAGTTCTCAAGGAGGCGCATGATTCTGTTCTTTCTATCCACCCTGGCAGCACTAAGATGTACATGGACTTGAAAACACAATATTGGTGGCCTGGTTTGAAACGATATTGTGCCAAGTATGTCTCGGAGTGTGATGTCTGTCGTAGAGTTAAAGCTGTCCATCAGAAACCTTCCGGTCTTCTACAGCCATTGAAGCCTCCGGAATGGAAATGGGAGAAAGTAGAGATGGACTTCATCACTGGTTTTCCAAGGTCGCAGAAGGGCAACAATGCAATCTTTGTTGTCATTGACAGGCTTTCCAAAGTAGCTCACTTCTTTCCAGTCAAGGAAACAATTTCTGCAATTCAGTTGGCTGAGCTCTATATCAACAGAATTGTCTCTCTGTATGGAGTTCCTCTTGAGATCAGTTCAGACCGTGGAAGCATCTTCACTTCCAAGTTCTGGGGAAGTTTCCAAAATGCTTTGGGAACAAAATTAAACTTCAGCACAGCTTACCACCCTTAGTCGCAAGGACAAGTTGAAAGGATCAATCAGATTCTAGAAGATATGCTCCGTGCTTGCGTTATCTCTTTCGGCATGAAGTGGGAAGAATGTCTTCCTTATGCTGAATTCTCTTACAACAACAGCTTCCAGAAAAGTCTAAAGATGGCACCATTTGAGGCTCTCTATGGTCGCAAATGCAGAACTCCGATTGGTTGGTCGGGCGCAGGTGAAAGAATATTGTTTGGCCCCGACATTGTAACTCAAGCGGAGGAGAAAGTTCACATCATTCTAGAAAATCTAAAGATTGCTCAAAGTCGCCAGAAGAGCAATTATGACAGGAAGCACACGGACATGGAGTATGTCCCTGGTGATCTCGTTACCTTCGTGTCACTCCCATGAGAGGCACACACCGTTTTGGTATCAAAGGAAAGCTGGCTCCAAGATACATCGGTCCTTTCAAAATTCGTGGAAGAAGAGGAGAAGTTGCTTATGCTCTTGAGCTCCCTGAACAACTCAAAGTCCATGATGTTTTCCACATCTCTCAACTCAAGAAGTGCTTCAAGGATCCTGGCAGGACCGTGGACCATGAACTCATCAATCTCCAAGAAGATCTGTCTTATCAAGAACACCCCACAAAAATTCTTGAAGTCGCGGAAAGAAGGACTCGCAACAAGTCCATCAAGTTCTGCAAGGTGCAGTGGTCGCACCATTCCGTTGATGAAGCCACTTGGGAATGTGAAGATGAGCTCCGTGCCAAGTATCCTCCCCTCTTTGAGTCTTCTTCTTCTTCCTAGAATCTCGGGGCGAGATTCCTGTTTAGTGGGGGAGAGTTGTAGCATCCCAATTGTCTAACAATGGTAATGCTACTTGGTCTAGTAAGATAATGGCTACTTCCTACATATAATTGTTGCATCATAATTATATCTTGCTCATGTCATCATACCACCTTGCATTTGAGCATCATATAAACCCTTTTCTTTTGGTTCTTCTGTCATATGCATTATTAATTGTATTTGCCTCTTGATATTGTATTTGGTTATTGATATATTGTTTAAATGCCCAAGTTGAGTTGGGGGCATATCTTTTATTCAACTCCATCACCTTTCTTTTCACCACTTTATATTCCACCATTCCATTCACCATGGGCTTTTATTTTCTTTTGGTATTTAATCTAGCTCATGGGAGATAGGATGGATCTAATTCTATAAATTCTTTTGCTTGGACTTTAGTCCACTATTTGGGAATGCATAAGAATAATACCATATGATTATTATTGTTTTCACAAAATAAAACATGGCATTTATTGTTTTGCATGGGCCATGCAACATCATCACCACCTCTAGCTCCTTTGTTTTTCTCTTTGGGTTAGTGGGTCTTTCTTTGTGGGATCTTTTCCACCTCTCTCCACCATTTTCCCCTTGCCCCAACAAAACCATTTCTCCATCATGCATGTTCATATGGGATCTTCCCCTTTATTTAATTTTAGACCCCACCTCTCTCTCCTTTTGGTGTTGTCCTCACCATCACCTTGTGTCCCTCTACCAAACCCTCATCTATTTTTCCTTTGAATCATATTGCAAAAACTTCCAAAATGGTTAATTCTTGGGCTTGTTTAAATCTGCAACAAGACAAAAATCAAAACAGTTATTTAAATAAAAAGAAAAACGAAATAACATAAAAACCTCACCAGCAGCCCCTCCCTACCTGGCCACGGCCCAGCAGCAGCGCCGGCCCACCCTTTTCCTTTCCAGCCGCGGCCCAACCTCCTCCCCATCCCGATACCTCTTCGCCGTCAGGCCGTTGCCACACACCCCCTGTTCCTCTTCTTCCTGCCTCTGACGCCGTTCGCCCGCTCTCCCTCGGCAACAGACGGAAAGCAGCTGCGCGGCAGGTGGCCGTCCTCCGCCGTCAGCTCACGCCACCGCACGCCAGCCCTCCTTATCCTCGCACCGAGCCGC
Source organism: Avena eriantha (assembly GCA_910589775.1). Classification (NCBI taxonomy): domain Eukaryota; kingdom Viridiplantae; phylum Streptophyta; class Magnoliopsida; order Poales; family Poaceae; genus Avena; species Avena eriantha. The sequence goes on along the minus strand of OU342743.1, from coordinate 170,015,708 downwards.
CTTTTTCCCTAACCCTAGCAACCTGCTCTGTTCCCCTCTTCCTCTTCTCCGCGTGTCGCCGCCAGTCTGAGGGCCACGTCGCCGTTGCCGCCCTCGCCGTTGACCGGGAACTCGCTGGGGAGCGTCGCCGCAGACCGTGGAGTCGATTCCGCCCACTGGGAGACACCAAGCTCGCCCGCAGCTGCCCCTCGCCAGTGAACAGAACCCCACCACAGCAGCCCCGCCGTCCTCCTCCGCTCCGACGACCTCCTGCCCCGATTCCGGTGGGAATCGATCAAGGTGAGCGCCCCCTCGTTCCTCTCCTGTTTTCCCCACACCTCGTGTATAGCGCCGCCCGATTGTGACCCCCGCCAGTGATCTGCCCCGCCGGTGAGCAGCCCAGACCTGCGTTCCCCCCCTCTGTTCCCCGAGACGCCCCGACCAGTGCAGCCCGGCGCCGCCGATCCTTCCTGAACAAGATCCGTAGCTGCAGCTTCCCTCTTTCTTTTTCGTTTTTACGGCAAGATCTATCTCGCCGTGGTTGTGACGCCACCCTCGCCGGAAAACATCGCCGTCGTCAGTCGTCGTCGCGATTCAGAGAGCAGCATCAGATTCAGTTCAGAGCTCGCGTGGCAGTTTTGCGAAAAGCCCCCCCGCAACTTCTGTCGATCACGCCTAGGTCCCTCGCCCGCCCAGCGACCCCACTAGTCAGCCTCGGTATAGAATTGCAAGAAAACCCCCAGCTTTCCAGGCCTCAACCCGCACTCCCCTTGCTGCGCCACGTGGTCCACCCTTGCCCCTCGCTATCACGTGGGACCTACTGCTCCGTCGGGCCCGCATGTCAAACGCAGCAGCTAGCTCAGGCCGAGGTGAGAGATTTTTCCGTGCGCGTGGCCCCAGTTTGCGCCGGCCCCATCTGTCAGCGGCTTGGGCTGGAATATCCTGGGTGTAAAAAGTCCTGGCCATTTCTGTTAAAATAAAAATGTTTTCAGTAATTGTTTAAAATCAAATTCAAATCAGATTTTAATAACTTTTAAAATACAAATCCAAATAATACAAATAATATATGTTTTTAAATCAGAAAAATGTGAGGAATTCAAATATGGCCTTCAAAATATCATTTGGACACTTTAAAATTTCGAGATGATTAAAATTACAATGCTCTTTTCTTAATAAATTAATAACTTTAATTCTACAACTCCAAATTTGGCAAATAATATGTCTAAATCGATCAGCGCGACGAGCCCGTTCTATCTATGCACTCCTTGTTCTGAATTGAAGCATGCATCATGTCATTATTAAACATCTGAACTGTTTATGACAATAAAATTGGACCAAATAAATAATAAAATGCTTTATTCTTGTATTCCACACCTCACCATGACATGCTACTTTAATGCCATGTAAATTATGCAACATTAATCATGGCATGCTTGTTTGCTTGACGCATTTTATTTCCTATGCCTGTGCACTTTATTTATGTTGGCCTTGTTTGTTTGGTTCTTCTTCGAATAGACGCCCAGCAGGAGAATTACCAGGAATCACAGGAGTACTACCCAGATCCATCTCGCGCTTCAACTGAGCTGCCAGGCAAGCACTACCACATGATTGCATACATATAGTACCTATTGCCTCTATCTTATTCTTGCATCATTGAGTCGCGATTGCATTAAATTGAATCCCAAGTACTGCATAGCCTTTACTTTTAAACCCCCCGTAGCTTGTTCCTCCATCCCATGAGCCATTACTACAGGAGTTGATTGAGCCATGCGAATCGTAGAAAAGCATGTGTAGGGTATGTGAGTGTCTGATGGATAACGAGGTACCTAAACAACTTAACCTGTGTAGTAATGGGATAACTAATGAAAGAGGCACCGGTGAGCAATATCTGCTATTTGGTTTTTCATGCTCACTTGTGTCCCGTAGGACCCCGAGTACTTGATTCCTGTTCCTTAACTATTCGCACTATCCACATCCGGGAGGCCTTATGGACCCCCCGAGCCATAGCTTGATTCATTCTTATTTCTTGGGGCCACAAGTAGTTTGGGGCTTTATTACTATCCTTTACTTATGCCATGTTACTGCTTTATTTAAGATTGTGCGTGGAGCACCTGTACTGTTTTGGATCGTGGAATGTTTTCGCGGTATCGACAAGCCCAGTCACATTTTCGGGTTCCCAGTTGTTTACAGCCATTGACACAAACCTTGGGTCCGTCTCGGAGCCGGCCAACTTCGTTGCGGGTAGCTTAATGGGGTGGCCCCCTGAAATATTTCTGAATCCTGTGATTGCTTTGTCGTGAATGCCTCGTTGGGTTTTGAGTTGGTTTTTCCGGGGTTGATCGAGTGTGTGTTGCTATTCGTGCACCCCTACAGGGTAAATCTTTTTGAAAGCCGTGTCCGCAGTTATGGACGACTTGGAGCACAGTTTCTCGATCATAGACAAGTATAACTAAAGTGCCGCTTTTATATTGACTAAGTACTTGATTAGTAAATACTGCAGTACTCATGGAATGGTTAATAAAACTGCCAACGGATGATGGGGGTTGTTCGTCCGCTTCCTCGTTGGTAAGTGAGGAGGAGGATGGATCTGTTAATTATACTGTTATAACTGTTGTTCCTAAATAACGGACATCCGTCTATCATTGGTTAGGCGGATGGTTAGAGAGTATCTATAGAATTGCTAGACTTTATCTTTTGCTGCAATTGCGTCACCCCAGGTTGTGTCCCCTTTAGTGGCATAAAGACTTGCTGAGTACCCCTAGGGTCTCACACGATAAATTGTTTGATTCAGATGAACAGGTGTACCCGCAATATGGATACTGGGTGGAAGAGACAGATGATGTTGGCAACGATCATTCGGTGTAGAGATTCCGGGAATGGGGATCCGTGAGATCTGTGGGCGGGATGTGTTTATTTATGGGGCATCTTATGCCGATTTGCTTCTTATCCGTACTCGGACCTTGTGTTTCCCTTCCGCCTGATACTCTGATGTTTGTTGTATGAGGAGCTATCCTAAACTATTATCTCTATCTAGGATATTTGAATCTTGTCGTATGGCGTTGCAATATTTCTATTTCTTTTAGATGGAATGGCTCTAAGGACTGTTGTATGTGTCTTGCATACATACTCATTTGTGTATGTAGTTGATCCCTTCGCCTGCCGATTACGCCGCTCGTTCTTGTCCCGATGTTCTAAAAGTGGTTAGGACGGCCGAAAGGTCTACCGTGAGTGGCCCTGGGCCCCACCGTACTATTTTAACCACTTTCGTTCATCCAGGCATGTAACTAAGAGCGTAATTCACCGAGGTAGTTACACAGACCCCTTGCCCCTTCTCGCTCTCTCCTTTCCCTAATGGGCCATATCCCTCCGGAAATTAGCCCATTAAGCCTTTGACCATTTAAATTGATTTTCTCTTTATTAAATAATTATGAATAAATGATTAAATCAATATTTAACATTCATTCACATATTATTCAATCTCCGTGGCTATGGAACACCTTCCACCTCCACTCCGGACATCCTCCAGACTTACCGAAACCCTTTCGGTTTTCTCTGTACTATTCTTCGGTGATTCCTCCAATCCTATAAACACTCTCTAAGCATCATAAAGCTCTTAAGCGTGATACCCCATGGTTCGGGAACACTCCATACATGGTCGGGACACTCCCGCACCAATGATCGACAGAGGGATCTGGATGGCCATGTAACCCCTGTGCGTTCCACGAAGATCTTTTGTCGTTTGAACCGGGACAGTCGTGTCTTATTCCCTTTGTCACTCGATACTTGCATTGCGTGAGATCTGATCAATGACATCACCATGTCGTGTTCAATCTCGTTACTGAACAACGCTACTTGACTCGTTCCGACAAGTGATATCTCCGTGATCAAATCACACGCTACGCATCAATAAGCTCACATATCACAGCATGATATTAAGAGAAATGATATAACTTGCTATTGGCATTATGGGGGGAGGGTTAGCCCAGTAAGTTAGGACCACACTCCCCCTATATCCATGCCCACACCTAGACCAAACAAGGATTGAGACGTACGAGTGAGTGCATGGGTAATGAAGACAAACTCCCGGAGTCAATGATATTTAGCTCATTCCTCAAATAGCAGAATCTTGCTTCATCAAGTGGATTTGTAAAGATATCCGCCAGTTGGTTCTTCGTGCTCACAAAAGATAGATCAATATCGCCTCGAGCAACATGGTCACGAATAAAATGATTCTGAATCTCAATATGCTTCGTCCTTGTGTGTTGAACTGGATTGTACGCAATTTTGATAGCACTTTCATTATCACATAAAAGAGGCACTTTGTCACAATTGACACCGTATTCCTTTAAAGTTTGCCTCATCCACAATAATTGAGTACAAGCACTGGCAGCAACAACATATTCAGCTTCGGCGGTGGAGAGAGATATACAATTCTGCTTTTTGGAGGACCAACATACAAGAGATCTTCCCATGAATTGACAAGCTCTAGAAGTGGATTTCCGATCATCCTTATCACCAGCCCAATCCGAGTCAGTATAACCACATAAAGAGAAATTGGAGCCCTTGGGATACCAGAGACCAAAGTTGCGGGAATGAACCAAATATCGAAAGATCCTCTTGACCGCCACTAAGTGGCTTTCTTTAGGAGCTGCTTGATACCTTGTACACACTCCCACACTCAACACAATATCGGGTCTAGATGCGCAGAGGTAAAGAAGAGAGCCGATCATGGACCGATATACCTGTTGGTCCACATCTTTACCGTGAGGGTTGAGTTCGAGATGACACTTTGTTTGCATCGGAGTAGCGACACCATTTAGATCCGTCATCTTGAATCTCTTGAGCATGTCTTGATATACTTTGCTTGATTAATAAAGGTTCCTTCTCTAAGTTGCTTGATCTCGAATCCAAGAAAGAACCGTAATTCCCCCATCATAGACATCTCAAACCTATTAGTCATAAGCTTTGAAAATTCATCGTTAAAAGCTTTGTTAGTAGAACCAAAAATGATATCGTCTACATATAGTTGGCATACGAAGAGCTCCCCCTTAACCTTCTTAGTAAAAAGAGTGGGGTCGATTTTCCCAACTTAGAAGCCACGATCTAACAAAAGCTCTTTAAGATGCTCATACCACGCACGTGGGGCTTGTTTAAGGCCATAGAGTGCCTTATCGAGTTTGTAGACATGGTTCAGGAAGCTAGGATCCTCAAACCCCGGGGGTTGGTTTACGTATACCAACTCATGTAGAGGACCGTTAAGGAAGGCACTCTTGACGTCCATTTGCTGCAACTTGAAATTGTTATGAGCAGCATAAGCAAGTAGGATACGGATGGACTCAAGGCAAGCCACAGGAGCATAGGTCTCGCCGAAGTCAATGCCCTCAACTTGGGAGTAACCTTGTGCCACAAGTCTTGCCTTGTTCCTCACAACAATGCCATTCTCATCTTGCTTGTTCTTGAAAATCCACTTGGTGCCGATAACATTGCGGCACTCTTTGGGTTTCTCCACTAGTTTCTAGACTTTGTTGCGCTCAAAATTATTCAATTCTTCATGCATAGCAACAACCCAGTCTAGGTCTTCAAGAGCTTCAAAGACCTTCTTAGGTTCCACCATGGAGATATGAGCTTGATGCTCACCAAAACTGGCCAATTCTCTTCTTGTAGACACCCTTCGTTGAAGATCACCAACAACCTTGTCGAGAGTGTGACCCCGCAACTCAAGGTTACGATCAGCCCGAGCCTTGCGACGAAGTTCAATAAGTTTGTTGTCTCTTGGTGGAGGAGATTCATCACTTGCGTCTTGATTAGAAGCATTTTCTCTGCCTTTATCAGTAGCTGGAACATCAGTAGCAGGTGGTGGAGATGCATGCCCTTGAGGTGAATCCGAAGCCATAACAGGAGGCTGCAGAACTGGAGAGTCAGGGCCGGATAATCTGGCCGATGAAGAGCCCGGATAATTTGGCCTGGGAGAACTTGCAGCAGCTTCATCAGGAAGCCTGGGACTTGCTTGAACTGGCGAGGAGCCAGATAATCCGGGGTCAGCCGGAAAATCCGGCCTGGAGCTTGTATTGATATCTTCACCACCAGGAGTTGCATGGTCAGCTGGAGCGGGGTGGCCGGATAATCCGGTATCCACCGGAAAATCCGGCCTAGAGCTTTCTGGAGCATCTTGACCTTCAACAGTTGATGGAGATGGTGTAGAAGTTGCCCCCGTGGTTGAAGCATGTTGCGTATGTGTAGATGAGGGCTCTATATGAGTAGAGCATTGTCCTTCCCGGTCCGCCACAAGGGGTTCCTCAATGGGGCGGAACAATCCCACGCCCATTCTTCTTATGGCATCTTGGGGTATTTCAACATCTGCATCACAAACACCAACTTGCTCCGCACGGGAACCATCATTTTCCTCGAACACCACACTACAAGATTCTACAAGAGTTCCGGAGAGCTTATTGTAGACTCTATAAGTGTGGGATTCGGCACCATAACCAACAAAAAAACCTTCTAGAGCCTTAGATTCAAACTTAGATAAACGAACTCCTTTAATAAGAAAGAAACACTTACACCCGAATACCCGAAAGTATGAGATGTTTGGCTTGTTACCGGTAAGTATTTCATACGGAGTCTTGTCCAAAATCTTGCGGAGGTATAAACGGTTGGATGAATGACAAGCAGTAGAGATTGCTTCAGCCCAGAAATTATATGGAGATTTGAATTCGGCCAACATTGATCTTGCCATGTCCATTAGAGTTCGATCCTTCCTCTCGGCTACACCATTTTGTTGAGGGGTGTACACAGCGGAATATTGATGTCTTATCCCCTCTTCACTTAGGAACTCATTTAAGGTGTAGTTCTTAAACTCCCAGCCGTTATCACTCCTTATGGCCAGAATGGGGACGTTGTGTTGACGTTGAACCTCGTTGGCGAAGTCGATGACAGTTTGTTGAGTTTCACTCTTCAACTTGAAGAAATAAACCCAAGTGTATCTTGAGTAATCATCAACAATCACAAGACAATACTTCTTCCCACCGAGGCTTGCATGAGATGGAGGTCCAAAAAGATCCACATGAAGGAGCTCCAAAATCCTTTTTGAAGATATAATAGTTCTCCTTCGATGAGGAGAATCATGCATTTTCCCTTCAACACACGCCCTACAAACACGATCTTTGGCAAAAGAAACATTTTCTTTTAGTCCAAGAATGTGGCCACCCTTGTGGAGACTTTGCAAAGTTATCATATTGACGTGGGCTAGTCGGCGATGCCATAGCCAACCCGTGTGAGCCTTTCTGAAAAGACACATCGGACCTATAGTGGTTTTCCCCGAAAAGTCCACCACGTACAGGTCGTTTTCGACATATCCCACGAAAGCGACTTTTAGAGACTTGCTCCACAAGAGTACCACTAAATCAGCATCAATGTAAACTGCAAAGCCCATCTTACCAAGGGCACGAACTGAAAGTAAGTTATACCCGAGGGTCTCAACAAGCATGACGTCCACGAGAGAGATATCGTGAGCCACCACAACTTTGCCGAGACCCAATACCTCATATTTTGACTTGTCACCATAGGAGACGGTAATATGATCAAGGTTTGGCCGCACCTCCGTGATGATCTCCTTGCTTCCGGTCATATGATTCGTACAACCGCTATCGAGTACCCATTTAGAACCGCCGGAAGCATATCCCTGCAAGAAAATTACTTCTTGGTTTTAGGTACCCATTTTTCAATGGGTCCTCTCATGTTAGTAACAAGGGTCTTGGGAACCCAAATAGACCAAGGAATGTAACAATCATAAGGCCCTACATAACTAGCATAAACATCACCATAAGAATCACAATATAGTTCGAAGTTAGGATTGTTGATCCCTGCAAAACCATCATAATTAGTCTTGTCATTGGTAATGTTGCTAGTCTTCGATTGAGCAGTCTTTCTTCTTCTATTTGACCCATTCTTGCGCTCAAGTTCAGACTTGGCTTTGGCAGGGTCCTTCCAAAAGTTCCTTGCATAGAATGCCATGTACTCACCATGAGCACGTTTGACCTCATTGGGGAAGTCCATGGATACCCTCTCAAAAACTCCTTCATCGTCCTCTTGCTCAACAACATTGGCTTTGAGAGCCACATTGACACCCTTTTGCATTCCAATGGCCCGAGCACGGGCATCTTTAGCATTCTTTGCTGCCACTTTGAATGACGCCATTTCCTGCATGACTTCATTGGATGTCATTTGATGATAGTTGTGTCTACCTTGCAAGCTCTTCAAATCCGTCGGTTCGAAAGGCATTAAGGCACTCACATACTTTCTTTTTATCCATGCATCATCAATGTGAGTGGCCCCATGCTTCCGAAATGTTGTTGCGATGCCCTTTAGTCTTCTATACATGTCCTCATGGTTTTCACCATCCAGCATGTAGAATCCCTCAGCTTCGTTACTAAGGGTATCATACCGGTTTCTTCTCATGCTTTCATTTCCAACAAAAAGGTCCGTAAGAGCATCCCACGCCTCTTTAGCTGTGTTGAGATGTTCAATGTGTGGCATGTCCTTAGGACCCACACCCAGCTGTATCATGTGGAGAGCAGTGGCATTCAACTGGCTATCCACAACTTCCCTTCTTGTTAGATTGGTTTGATCTCCAATATGAAGACCTTCTTCAATAATCCTCCACAATTCAATAGAGGAGCTGCAAACATGAGATTTCATTAGAAATTGCCATTGGTTAAAAGAAGATGCAGTGAGCTTGGGTGGATCACCCATATTGTTTATATGAGGATGAGGGATAGGTGGGTCGGGGGAATATACGTGGAGAACCTCACTATATTCCTCCTTACCACTTCCCTTTTTGGAGGTGGAGCCATCTAGTTTTTCACCTTCCACATCATCATCCTTGGATCCGGTGTTACCCTTTTCGTTAGATGATGGTGTGGGAGCCTCAGAGGAGGATGGAGATGGGGCTATGGATGATGTAAGGCGAGCAATCATTTGATTCATCTCCTCCATCTTGGCCTCAAAGGATTTCAACAAGGTTGTTTCCAACAACTTGAGATCATCCATTGTGACCTTATCCACAGCCTCATTTCCATCATCCCTGGTACCCATACTACTCTTAGGCGGTTAAGCCCGAATTAAGAGCCGGGGCTCTGATACCAATTGAAATGGATCGTATGGGCACCTAGAGGGGGGGGTGAATAGGTGCTACACCAATTTTTAATTCTTTTTCAATTTTAGGCTTAGCACAAAGGTAAATTCTCTAGATAAACTAATGTGTGGAATTTCCCTATATGCAAACCTATCTACTAGCGAGTAAAGAGCGAGTGGAAGAGGAACGAGTGAACCGAAGTGAAGCACGCGGAGACACATGATTTGTTTGACCGCAGTTCCTTCCTTGTTAAGGGAAGTACGTCTGCGTTGGAGGGGTGGGCGGTACTAAGACCACCACGCCACAAAAGGCCTCACCCTGTTCTCCGATGGATCTCGCCACAACAGGCCTGATCCACCTTCCACTATAGGTACCCTTCGAGGCGGGCACCGGCGCCTTTACACAACTAGCGAGACAACAACTCCACAACAACTTGGAGGCTCCCAAAATGACAACAAGCTGCCACAAGAACAAAGTTGTCAAATACAATAACAAGATCTAGGTATTAACAAGAATACTAGATCAGGGATTTCTCCAAGTGAATGGAGAGGAGTTGAAGCGCTTGATTCTTGATGTTGATGATGAACTTCTCCTCCTTCAATTACACCAAAGATCAAGACCTTCGGGTGGTTGAAGTGGGAGATCGAGATTTAGAGCTCTTGCACAAGGTCTGGTCAAATTCGAGTGAATCAAGAGTTCTGGACGTTGGGGAAGAAGGGGTACTTATACCCCCTTCCAAAAACCAGCCATTGCACACTTTGGGGGCCGGATTATTCGGTTTGGGGAAACTCCGCCCCAGACTCGGAATATCCGGCAGAAAATCCGCCCCTCACAATGAGACGCGCCGAGCTTGCCCTTGATCGTCTTCTGGGGGCCGGATATCCGGTCCTATGCGAAGGCCGGATTATCCGGCCTGGGGAAGAAAAACTGCCCCGGTTCGGATTTTCCGGGAGAAAATCCGACCGGATACCGAGCGACGCGCCTTGGCTCCTTTTGCTCGAAAACTGGGGGCCAGATTATCTGGCCCTTGCGAAACCCAGATTATCCGGCCTAGGGAGGAAAAACCGCCCCAGTTCGGATTTTCCGGGAGAAAATCCAACTGGACACAGAGCGACGCGCTTTGGCTTCCTTGAGAGATGAGGTAGGCCGGATTATCCGGCCCTTGGAGGGGCGGATTATCCGGCCCCCCTCAAAACTTCCTGCACACTTAGCACACATGACAAGTCTCCATAGTATTGTTATCTAACACGCAAAACAAAGGAAAACATAAAATGTTTTTTCAACTGGGAACCCCTGGTTGTTTATATATCACACGTGTATTGATGTTTCCACTCAATACAGTTATAGCATGATATAAAACTTAATCATAAACTATATGAAATATGATAATAGTCCTTATAACTATTTGTCTCTAGGGCATATTTCAAACAGTCTCCCACTTGCACTAGAGTACAAATACACTAGCTGCATTTGTTCTCAATCATTGGCACCATAACCGGTACCCTGAACATGCTTGCTCATGGAAGAGGTTGAGTTTTGGGCCTGCACTTTACAGTCCCAAATCCTTCGCAACTTATTAATGTCACCTTGATTGCCATTAATACTTTATCATCACATGACAACATCTGTGTGTATGCATCGTCGCTATGGCAGCAGAACGAGGCCTAATTCCAGGAACCTACAGTGACGTTAGATCAACCTCAAGGACTTTCTCACGGGCACTGTGCCCTGGGACACATCATTCTACGTTAAAAGCGAACTAGCCCCGCCGTAACATTATACAACACTTTAGATGGTACTCTTATCTATTATAAATGTATTCATCGAAACACTTGTGCACTCTGTGCAACTTTCGATGTTTTTTGTTCTCCTCGCTTCCTACTTGACTTTAATCGGTATTTACAGGAGTTTCCAACATATTCCCTTATAACATAACTCTTTATGCTTTAAGATATGACATCCTTTATGGATTTGGAAAACATGTCTACAGCTCTCTATTAGACACTGTGGATAAACTTAGCTCAACGTTTTGTGATTCGAACTTAAGCACTTTTAAACATTCCTTATTAGATCATATATTATGTTAAGTTATCATCACGGTTTTGTAAGATAGAACCTATGTCTCAACATAGTGGATGATGATCATCCTTTTCTTTCTTTCAACCATTGATGTTAAACTTGTTACTATTCCTAACTTGAGTCATTAAGGACCAGTTCCTTAATTAACTTCTATTCTGAAACCCTTTTCAGAATCCCTTAAGGAATACTACATAATATCATAATACACATATTAACAACTTCTACACTTTATAAATCATTATTTATAAGTACTTGCGCTTTTATTTTTAACACTCTTAAGAATCACTATATAAGCTCCGACTCAAAAATATGTCACCAACATATTGTTTTAGGAAGACTTTCATAGCTCCCACTCAATTTTATGCAAATTGCATATCTACTCACTATTTTGAACAACTTCAAATCCTTTGATCAAATATCAAATTGAGAGATTTACTATGAGACACTAGTACTTTTACTAGTTTTAATCCACTAGACATTTAACACACTTGATCAAATTCATTTGAATTTGTCCAATACTTGACAAATTGTGCTTTTGTCATTCACCCCCTTTTCCCACTATGGCTTTGCAGTCATTTGGGAAAATCCAAGTAACCCCTTTTACTTATGAGATTCAGCAACGAATTGCTTTCTAATCTAATCTCAAGTGAATTTTACTTTTAGGATTTCTCAAAGTCTAGTTTACCATTATTTCCTTAGTAGTTCGTACGTATGTCATATTCTGGTAATCATGACAAATGATTCACAAATATCTCCATACAATATATGGGTTACATTTTGAATCCTACTTTATGTAGTGAAAACACTAGTATGGAAATTACAATGATCATTATCATTGATTCTTTCCTTTGTGAAGAGAATCATTCAGGAACTTTGTCCGTTACGCTTCTCAATACTCTGATGCAGGGATTTGAATCCTCATCATGTTTTTCACTATCTTCCATCTGCTTCATAATCGAGAAGTATCACTGAATGTGAACTTCCTCAAGAATGCACCAAAATCCAAGCAATACAAGTTTTGCTTCCTTTTGGTTTTAGCTATGGATTTCGTATTCAAAGTTTCCAATGAATACTCTACAAGGACTTATTCGTTATTGTTTTGGTTATATCGAATAACCCTAAAACTTTTACGAATCCAGATGGTTCACTATATTTTCTAATTGAGTGCTAACTATTTCTAACTTACGGTCTCTACATCTACACTACAATGATTTATTTGGTGCCATCTATTTACCCACTTTGATATCTAATATCATATTGTGATGTTTTGCATTTTGACGTTTCAAAACGCTTTGCATTTCACAATTTATTTATGCCAATCTTATAAAGTTGAATTTCATTACTATTGATCAAATCGTAGTAATTAGATTCTCTTTTATATTCATACCCTTTGTTGATGAAACACTTTGATCATATCAAATAGTTTCATATTCATGTTTCCTTTGGTAAACTACTTTACACATTTAAATAATCATATAATGATAATTACCATTTTTCGTTGAAACACAATACATCGAATATGTGTTTACTTTCAACAATTCACCAAAACACTTTGTATTCAAGTAATACTCGGTGTTCAAGTTATTTTGCCGAACTTAGGCATGATCCATATGTGATAAGAAATCGAATGACTCTCACATATTATCAATATAACTTTTTGAATTTAAAAAATGGTTTCATTCATTAATGAACATATCATTAAGTTGGGTATTTTTAAAGCATTTCAATATTTTACAAATGTTCATGCATTATCAATTAGTTTCAAACAACAAGGACAATTCACAAGTAATCAAACAAGATATGAACACGAATAGAAATCATTCATAATAGTAGAACAACTGTTTCTTACAAACTGATATGAATAATTGTCTCACTAAGTGTGAGACATACTAAAAGTGTTCACGATCCATTGATTACAATAATCATCCTAAACACAAACTAAGTGATAAATATCGAGGGAGAGTGTCGTCGGCCATCATCATCATGCTCGCCATCAACACGCAACGTCACCTCCTCTCTAGCAAGCACCTCTCATGCAGAAGGACCTGTTTTCAGCAAAACAGAACAAGTATCAAATATACTTAACACTGCAAATGTGTTTGCAAGATTATAACATTTATAAAACTGTATATCAAATATATACCTTTGTCATCGATGACCCTAGTGACGTCGGGTTCAACGACCACATTTCTGAAATGGGATATGAACTCGTGGAAATCCAGTGTTTCCGTGTCGCCTCTCATAATGCAGATCCTGACTTGTGCTTGGAAGCTTGGTGGTAGCGACCGCAGCACAACTCCCATCGCAAAAGAGCTTGAGAACCAGTTGTCCAGGTAGTATGCCAGACTCATGTATGCATCGTATATTCTCAATAAGTGATCGTCCAGTGAGGAGCCCTCCTCCATCTTTATGGAGAGGAAATCCCCCATCAGCTCATACTCCCACATGCGCACTTGTTCCACGAAATGCGATCTCAGATGTGCCATAACCATTCGGGGATTAAGACTTCCCACAGTCGGCCACAACCCATCTTCCATCTCGAGGCGCATCGTTACTGATATGAATGTGGCCATCACACGACGACGGTAGTGGAGATCCCACTGCTCCTGGGTCTCATGAGAATAGGGTGGCTCCAAGTACATCTCGCAGGTCATGTAGTCAGCTACTTTGTTCTCACCAAGGAGATCAAAAAGGCGCATGACCCATGCAGAAAAGTTGGATCATCTAACTTGAGCTTTTCTCCTTTTAACCAATTGTCGATAGGGAAGGTAATCTCGGGAAGAACCATTTTCTACATTTATGTCTGACACCCGATCATCACGGCCTGCCTCATACCGAAGAACTTTCTTGGTGGTGCACACTAAGGGGGAACACAATCATTGGTAATTTTAACAGGGATCATCTTATTAGGCTACCATCGAGTATCTAATACTAGCACACAATAAGATATTCAAACAATAACATTGAATGTAAATGCGATGTGATATGGTCCTTCACGTCGTGATCTCCATCCTTCGTCACCGGGTTCCGGCGCCAGGGTTCTAGCGCCGTAGACACCAGGGTACCGGTGTCATTCTGGCGTGGTAGTCCGTCACCTCTATGACTGTCTACTACTAAGTAACAAAAGGTAATCACTTTACCTTTGCCACAACCATATCACAAAGAAATGCCCCCCTGCAAAACAAAGTTAGACGCCTCTACTTTATCTTTGCATGTTTTACGTGGCTGAATGGGCTTTCGCACAAGAACCGTTCTTATCTATGAACTTTTAGCACAACGCTGATCAAGTAGTTGTCTCTACTACACCCCTTTAGGGGCCCTCCGTTGCAAATGGCATACCAACTAATGCGAGAGAGACAGACACCCCCCTAAGCCACTTTATACGGTACAAGCCGTATGTCAAGCGTGTACCAGTCTCGCGAATGAATGCGTAAAGTCGGTTGGGGGCCACTTCATCAAGCATTACTGCGGTATACACAAGTGCACATGAGAGGGTAACAACTAAAAGATCAATGCCCACACGCTACATCTCGTGTGTTCTACCTGTACTAGCATTACTACGGATAGATCTAGTACCACTATAGGGGTTCCACGTATGAAAACAATAAATTTTACCCTACGCCCCTGAACCCCTGGAGCCGCCAGGACCTATCTATTAGTAATACAGTAACGGGAGGGGCTTTTCACGAACTTACCCTTGAAGACCGAAAAGCGTTGTCAACGCTTAGGAGAGCGTGGTTGATGTAGACGAGCCGAAGCCGACCTCAAGGTCGTGATGAAGTCCTTGCGCTCTTGTGGCTCCAACGACTTGAGTGCCTCAAGCGTGACACCTCGCGGGGAGTTACATACGTCCGGTGCCTGACGATGACTCCTGCTTCCCCGATCCAGCAGCAGTTGCGGAAGTAGAGCTCCCGGATCCGAATCCCGCAACACGACGACGCTCCACGGTGAAGATGTCTCTCGTTCGCGCAGTCCAGACTTGGGACCACGGTCACGAGAGAGAGGGGGAGAGAGAAAATATCAATTAGAGGTCCTCCCAAAAGTGAGAAGACCTTTATTGATTATTGGTGTGTTTTATTTGGCCAAATACCCCCACTATATATAGGGGGAGGGGAGGTACTACCTCCCTCAAAGTCCCGGGGTGGGACTAAAGGAGAGGAGGGGAGGGGAGGCCGCCGGCCACCTAGTGGGCCCTGCGCGGGGGGGCTAGGCCCAGCCGGCCAGACCCCTTGCCCCTTCTCGCTCTCTCCTTTCCCTAATGGGCCCTCTCCCTCCGGAAATTAGCCCATTAAGCCTTTGACCATTTAAATTGATTTTCTCTTTATTAAATAATTATGAATAAATGATTAAATCAATATTTAACATTCATTCACATATTATTCAATCTCCGTGGCTATGGAACACCTTCCACCTCCACTCCGGACATCCTCCGGACTTACCGAAACCCTTCCGGTATTTTCTCTACTATTCTTCGGCGATTCCTCCAATCCTATAAACACTCTCTAAGCATCATCAAGCCCTTAAGTGTGATACCCCACGGTTCGGGAACACTCTAGACATGGTCGGGACACTCCCGCACCAATGATCGACAGAGGGACCTGGATACTCGATACTTGCATTGCCCGAGATCTGATCAATGACATCACCATGTCGTGTTCAATCTCGTTACTGAACAACGCTACTTGGCTCGTTCCGACAAGTGATATCCCTGTGATCAAATCACACGATGCACAGCTATTGGATATTACTTCTCCGAGTAGGCCCTCGAGTATCTTTCTGTCACATGGACGGACAAATCCCGCTCTTGACATATATTGCCTCTACGGTTTCCTCTGAGTACCTGAACACACCTTTATAACCACTGTATTACCAAGTGGCGCTTGATGCTATCTAAGCACTCTCGGGAGACAGTGATTGATATAGCCTCACGGTCTAAGGAATAGTCTACGAGGATCTATTTCTAATCATCATAACGTGAACTTCGTGACATGATTGGGTCACGATGTTTAGGTTGGGTATTGGTTCATCATCTCATTCTCAGAATGAGATGACTCCATTTCCAACTGGCATAAATGCCACATGATCAGGAAACGTGATCATCTGTTGACCAATGAACTAATGACTAGAGTTTCACTAGGAACCCCTGGTTGTTTATATATCACATGTGTATTGATGTTTCCACTCAATATAGTTATAGCATGATATAAAACTTAATCATAAACTATATGAAATATGATAATAGTCCTTATAACTATTTGTCCTAGGGCATATTTCCAACAAATTCTTAATTTGAAGGCTCACTAGGACGCTAATCTTTTACACCATAAATTCACCCAAGGCCAAGTCATGCAATCATGGGGGATGGTTCCATCTAGCCAAGCCATTCATTCCTTTTTATGAAAGAAAGATAAGGGACAGAATAAAGAAAAAAATTAAAGAAACAAACATATTCAATAAGCAAAAGGAGAGAGAGGGATTCGACCCCTCGAGAGTTCCTAGAACTATACTGGTTTTTAAGACCGGAGCTATCAACCACTCAGCCATCTCTCCACAGCCTAATCTCTATTTTACTCCTACAAATAGAACATAGCCATATAAAAAGATCTACTAACCTATAGAAAGATCTCAGATGCAAGTTCCTTTTTGACATATCTATGTATACTGTATACACGGATACATGATCCGCTATATCCGCTTGTGAAATTTGTGAAATAAAGACTAAACCCCCTCTCCTCACCCCCATATCCAAATAAAAAAAGGGTAAGTGGGGATGGTTGAGGGAGGAGACATCGTGGAGCTACACCGAGAGGAGCTACACTAGGAGGAGTCAGCATCAGATGTACACTATAATCGGGCACGCCGCCATGGCCATTGATGAGACGAGGAAGGATGGCAAAAGGAGGTGAAGGAGTTAGCTTCTCTCCTTAAGTTAGACAAGGGTAGTTTGGGGAGTTTCAAAAACGTTTACTAGCACTTCACCACTAACATAAAATGTTTGACATCTCATAGGAGTGCTATTTTGGCAATAAAATAAGATCCTAATGGTATTTTGATAATCTTTATTTTGTGAGTGGTGTTTTGAAACTTTTGATTCTAAGTAGTGGTATATAGGCTATTCTCTCATTTTTGTTAGGTCTCATGTCTACTTCTAGTTTCCTTGAGCATAGTATATTAGCTTTTGTTTTATTCTAAATTCCTAGACAACTCATTACAAATATTAATAAAGGACACTAATATATTTACAATAGTTAGTTTTCTCTCACATGGCATTCACTTTATTACTTCAAAATGATAGTCTCAACCCGTATAGTTATGACCATGAAACCTCGTACAAATAGAAGATGGAAGGGAAGCATATAATGAAATTACCAATTCAAATAATAGTTCGTTTGATTCATGCAACAACAACCATACATTTTATCAAAAAACATGGTTGTCTTATAAAAGAATTTTGCTTAATTTATTTTTGCTATATCCAAAATTGTAGTTAATACACCCTTTCATTGATATAATTTAAGAAAACAAAACACGACATATGCATCCATCTTTCAGGTAGAAAATTTCACATGATAGAAATACGGTACGGGAACTAGGGTATTAAGTATAATACTACATGAATTATGGATATAGCTTTGCTGGATATCCCATACATTGTGGGCGGTGTGCTTGCTTTATTCTTGGGTAGCAATAGAAGCATGATCATGCTTCGTCGGTGATGCTCTCTATATAATAAGTATTGGGAATGCTATTTCTTCCATGAGATTTTTGGGATTATTTTGCAATGAATTTATTTTTTTGCAATAATGGCTACAATTGAGTTTATCAACGAAACTGTCAACGGAGACGAGGTAGCATTATAATTCTTAATTTCGTGTCCAGGATAAAATAAAAAAAGCTGAGTACTATTGTACCAAATGTACCTTTGCCTACCGTTGCCATAGAGATGCCAATACAAGTCAGAGATACTTCTCGAAGGAACTTTCACAAAACAAACTACATACAGTGCTGTGGCGAATTAAAATCTAAACCCTTGCATATCGTTGCATCCTTGAGACCTTGACATGCTGCTGCTGCGTGGCTCATGAACTGCGTTGCGTGGGAAACATCAGAACATAGCAGGGGCTAAGGATTAAGGAAGCCACTCCCGGCCGTAGAGCAGCCGGGCCTCGTGCGGTGTCTGGTAGAGCATGTTCATCTCGCGGATGGTGTCCTGGGTGTTCTCCCAGTCGAACGAGAAGCGGAACCTCTCCGAGGGCCTGATGACCCGCTTCCTGGGCTTCTTGGACCCCAGGGACTGCTCCCGCTCCCTCTCCGCCACCCGATCACGGTCTCGGCGGGAGTTGTCATCGAGGTGAACTGGGGGGAGGATTTGTCGCTGGACGGGGAAGGGGGCCGGGTGAGCGGCTGGAGGATCTCGAGCTCGGAGCCACGCTGGTCGGCGACGGGACTCTCCTCAGGCCTCGCCTCCATCTCCATGGCGTCCACGGAACGCTTCGTGACGGCGGCGGCTATGCAGCGGGAAGTGTAGCCGTGGCGATGCGATGCCTGCAAAGGGGGTTCGGACTAGCTTCATCAGAGAAACCGACCTAGTGGAGTTCGGGCCGGAAGAGGAGTTCTACCCGCATATTAGGAAGTTCTTTGTCTCCACTCAAAAAAAAAAAGAGGAAGTTCTTTGTAAATCCGGGCCACAATAGGTTGAAAGGGGGAGCCTGGGACGCAGCGGGCCAGCCTTCTTCTCTTCCTCCCGGAAGCAGGGCTCTGATATTTCAACATGGAGCTTCAACAAAAAAAAAACATGGAAGCCTTGTTTTGAATCAGAAACTAATATCCATCTACAGCTAGTGCAGGTTACACATCAAATGTACTTTGGGAGTTGCTAAAAAAACCAATTTGGTTAGAAACAGAGTGACTACATTTTGCAAAGTTACAAAAAGTTATGTATAAAAAAGAATGATCTTGGACGAGTTCGGCATCCATCCCGATAGACCGCCATGGAAGGAAGCATATTTGTCGATCATTTTTCCCTACCGATTCTCCGACATTTCTCCTTACCGCGGTGAGCGGGTGGGAACTTTGATCTTCATGAGTACACTAAATTTCTAAGGAGTTGTTTGTTCCCTGCATGAATCATTTTTTTTCTGTGATATGACGAATTCTTTATTTGATTCTGTTTATTTTATGATGAGTTTCAAACCGACTCCACAAGACTACAATATGTACAACATACATTCACAAGACTAAGTGGGATGCAATGAAATAAACAGTTATTTTTTTACTTATTTTTTGGTTCTGTTTTTTAGTTACTTTTCAAGATGTTCTAACTGAGGTGTCTAACGGATCTTGGATGACGATGCATCCGGGTGCAACATTACAACACCTGGAGTATGTTTGGTCAGACCACCGAGCGATACTGCTAGATACAGACTGTCAATCAGCCCAAACGAATGTGAATTCTAGATAAAAAAGGTTTGAGGCTAAGTGGCTTAAAGAGGAAGGTTTTAGACCGGAAGCGGAACGTGCATGGGGGCGGGAGGGTTCTAAAAAGACCCAAACATAGATTGAGAAAAGCTCAGAGGGAATTCAATAAAGATATGAGTGGTGTTGCTACATATGAGAGTGAAGCTAAAGCTAAGAAAATGGCAAATCTGATTGAAATATTGCTAGAATAGGAGGAGGTCCATTGGGCACAAAGATCAAGAGCTAATTGGCTGCAGATGGGTGGCCGAAATACTTTCTTCTTTCATAACTTCACTTCAACTCGTTGCAAGAAACTTTTTATCAAAAAATTAAGAAATAATCTGAATGAATGGGTGGAAGGTATGGAACCACTTAAGTCAATTGTCTTTGATTGGAAAAAATTCTACCAAGAGTGACGTTGGAGATGAATGAGAAGCTACTGAATCATTTTACTGCCAAAGGGGTAAACAAAACAGTGTTCAGTATAGGGGATTTCAAAGCCCCTGGACCAGATAGAATTCATGTTGTTTTCTAAAAAAAAATTGGTATGTGTGTGGAGAGGAGATTACTCATGAAATTTTGCATGCTCTGAATACTGGAGTGATGCCGGATGGATGGAACAATACTATGTTCATACGTATTCCGAAAGTTGATGACCCTAAATTAATAACTCAATTTCGGCCCATTAATTTATGCAATGGGATTTACAAATCATATCCAAGATGCTTGATCTTAGGCTCAAGGATATTTTGCCAGATGTTGTATCCCCCACTCAAAGTGTGTTTGTTCTAGGACGCCTTATCACGGATAATGTTCTTGTGGTATATGAATGTGTGCGTTCAAATAAGAGTAAAAGGAGTGGGAATCTGGATACTGTGCAGTTAAATTGGACATGCATAAACTTATGATCGAGTAGAGTGGATTTTCTTGGAAAATATGATGATGTGACTGGATTTTGATGACAGATGGATTACTTTAATGATGGCGTGTGTTAAATCGGTGAGATATCAGGTGAGATTTAATTCTGAAGAAACGAAGATGTTTACCCCTACCATAGGTTTTCGGCGGGGGGATCCGCTATCTCCTCATTTGTTTCTTCTATGTCCGGAAGGTTTATCTAGTTTGTTGCTGCATGAAGAAGAAGTTGGTGGCATCGATAGGGTGAGGGTGTGTAGAAATGCACCATCAGTTTTACATCTACTATTTGCTGATGATTCCCTTATTCTCGTGAAAGCTGATATGAATAATGCAACTTCGTTGCAACAAGTTCTGGAGACCTTGATACATTGCAAATGTATCTATAATTTTTGATGTTCCATGCTTGGTTTTATCCACTTTCTTGTGTTTTGTCCATACTTTGGAGTACTTTTCATATGATTTCTTGGACTAACCTATTAACAAGAGCCACAGTGCCAGCTGCCTGTTTTCTGCTGTTTTTGGTTCCAGGAAAGTCAGAAAATGAATATTCTCGGAATTGGACGGGACAAAAGCCAAAAATCCTATTTCACCAGAAGACTCCTAGAGCCAGAATATGAGACGGAGTGGGGCTGGGGCCCAGTCACACCACCTGGCCACGCGGGTTGGGCCTGGCCGCGCCAGGGGGTGGTCTGGCCACCCCAGACACCCCCTCGGTCTCCCTCTTTGCCTATAAGATGCCTTCTGACCTAAAAACTCAGGGGGGTTCGACGTTTTTCCAGAAGGAGTTCCGCTCTGCCGCCACCACCAGATTCCATGAAACAGCACCAGAAACTCCGTTCTGGCACCCTGCCGGGACGGGGAATTGGAGGAGATCATCGCCATCATCATCACCATCGCTTCTCCATCGACCATCCATGTTTCCCCCATCTATGAATGAGTAATCGCCCGCTGTAGGCTATGGGAATGGTAGGGATTGGATGAGATCGTTCATGTAATGGCATCAAATTGTTAGGACATGGTGCCTAGTATCTTCTATTAGTGATTTATGACTTTGTTGCGACTTGTTATGCTTAATGCTTGTCACTAGGGCCTGAGTGCCATGATTTCAGATCTGAACATGTTATTGATTCATTATGATAGTATTGTTTTTGGTCTTACCTGCAAGTTGTATACACACATTGTTGTCCGGAACCAATGGCCCCGAAGTGACAGAAATCGGGATAACCGGTGGGAATGGCTTTGATGTGAGGATCACATGTGTTCACGGAGTGTTAATGCTTTGCTCCGGTGCTCTATTAAAATGAGCACCTTAATTGCCAGTAGTTCCCTTGAGGCCCCGCTGCAAACGGGCTGGCAGGACAAAAGATGGTGTGCAAGTTCTCATTGCAAGCACGTATGACTATAGATGGAACACATGCCTATAATTATCTAGTACTTGGATGCTTTATCTTATTTATCTGCAATTGTCCTATGTTCTGATTGCTATGTGAATTGTCTTGTCCATGCAACGCCCGTCCATCCATCCCTATGCCTACCGCACTCGAATCCTACTGTTTACTGCTATTGTTACTGCTGTCTTTACTTTACTATTGCTACTTTACTATTGTTACTATAAAACTGTTGCTACTGATAAACTGTTGTGAGCAAGATTGTTTCCAGGTGCAGCTGAATTGACAACTCAGTTGTTAATGTTGGGTCCGCAGCATAGAAAACAAAAAATTCCTACGATGACAACTATACGCCAAGATCTATCTACTAGATACAGAGCGACGGGTGGACATACATCCATAGAGAACTTACCCTCGAAGACAACGAGTTTTGTTAACGAGTAGGAACTCGTGGTTGATGTTGTCGTACACTTGCCGATCTCAAGATCATGTGGAAGTCCGAGCGCCGCAAATCAGCAGCGCATCCATCCTCGCACACACGTTCAAGCCACCGGATAACCTCCACCTCCTCGCTCCAGCGATGCAGCGGAAGCAGCAACTCCTTCCAGACGAAATGCC
Organism: Avena eriantha; assembly: GCA_910589775.1. Taxonomy (NCBI): domain Eukaryota; kingdom Viridiplantae; phylum Streptophyta; class Magnoliopsida; order Poales; family Poaceae; genus Avena; species Avena eriantha. The sequence continues at coordinate 169,993,136 of OU342743.1, read as the reverse complement.
ACCGGGAACATGTATCTCGCTAATTCGAGACCATGGGGGAATAATTCTAGAGGGGGGGAGACATCTTTCACGAGGAGGTGTGAGGAAGGAGGAAGAGGGGGGCCATTGTTGGAATCCGGGCTCATCATCACTTCTTCATATGTCGCAAGGTCATCTATTTCATCAATCATGAAATTCACAACAGGATTGTCGTACAGTTCAGGAGCTGCACGTGTCCTACTTGACCTACGAGGTTTGGTAGTGTCCTCTTTCGGAGTTTCATGATCAATATCATTAGCTCTCTCTTCATTAGGTGAAGTCAACTCCGAAACAACTTCCGGTGCTGCGCTACTCGCCATTTCATGAAGAGAAGGTTCAATAACCTCTTCGAGTTCTATCTTCCGACTACTCACACCTTTCGCGAGAAACTCTTCTCAAGAAAGGATCCATTCTTGGCAACAAAAACCTTGCCCTTGGATCTGTGATAGAAGGTATACCCAATCATTTCCTTAGGGTATCCTATGAAGATGCATTTTTCCGCTTTGGGTTCGAGTTTATCCGGCTGAAGTTTCTTCACACAAACATCGCATCCCCAAACTTTAAGAAATGACAGCTTAGGTTTGTTTCCAAACCATAATTCATACGGTGTCGTTTCAACTGATTTAGATGGTGCCCGATTTAAAGTGAATGCAGCGGTTTCCAGTGCATAACCCAAAAATGACAGTGGCAAGTCAGTCAGAGACATCATAGATCGAACCATATCCAATAAAGTACGATTGCGACGTTCTGACACACCATTACGTTGTGGTGTTCCGGCAGGCGTGAGTTGTGAAACTATTTCACAGTCTTTCATATGTGTGCTAAACTCATAACTAAGATACTCTCCTCCACGGTCGAACCACAGAAATTTGATCTTTCTGTTACGATGATTTTCCACTTCATTCTGAAATTCCTTGAACTTTTCAAAGGTTTCAGACTTATGTTTCATCAAATAGATATACCTGTATCTACTCAAATCATCCGTGAAAGTAACAAAATAACGATATCCACCTTACACCGACACACTCATTGGTCCACACACATCAGTATGTATAATTTCCATTAAATCTATCGCCCGTTCCATTGAACCGGAAAACGGCGTTCTAGTCATCTTGCCCATAAGGCACGACTCACATGTATCAAATGATTCAAAATCAAGTGATTCCAAAAGTCCATCAGAATGGAGTTTCTTCATGCGTTTAACGCCAATATAACCTAGACGGCAGTGCCACATATATGCAGATATATCACTATCAAGTTTAATCCTTTTAGCATCAACATTATGAATATGCGTAATACTACTATCGATATCCAATAGAAATAAACCATTCAACACAGGTGCATGACCATAGAAGATATCATTCTTATAAATCAAACAACCATTGTTTTCAGATTTAAAGGAATAACCACTTTGCATCAAACACGATCCGGATACAATGTTCATGCTCAGTGCAGGCACCAAATAATAATTGTTCAGATTTATAACTAATCCCGATGGCATATGGAGAGGTAACGTCCCGACGGCGATCACATCAACTCTTGATCCATTGCTGACCCGCATCTTGACCTCGTACCTTGCTAGCCGTCACTTGTTCTGCATCCCCTAAATCGAGTTACATATACTAGCAACCGATCCTGTATCAAATACCCAGGTGATACTGCGAGTACTAGTCAAGTACACATCAATAACATGTATATCACATATACCTTTGTTTGCCTTGCCGGCCTTCTTGTCCGCCAAATACTTGGGGCAGTTGCGCTTCCAATGGCTAGTCCCCTTGCAATAGTAGCACTCGGTATCAGACTTAGGGCCAGCTCGGGATATCTTTTCTGGTGCGGCAACAGATTTCCCACCCTTCTTTCCCTTCTGCTTTCCTTTCTTGTCCTTCTTGAAACCGGTGGTCTTATTGATCATCAACACTTGATGTTCTTTCCTAATCTCCACTTCTGTAGTCTTAAGCATTAACAGAAGCTCAGGAAGAGACTTCTTCATGCCCTGCAAATTATAGTTCATCACGAAGCTCTTGTAGCTAGGTGGCAGAGATTGGAGAACACGATGTATGCCTAAGTCAATGGGAATCGTTATTCCCAAGGACACAAGTTTATCGGCGTACCCAGACATTTTGAGTACGTGCTCACTAACGGAGCTGTTCTCCTCCATCATGCAACTAAAGAACTTTTCAGAAGCATTATAACTCTCTACGGCAGCATGGGTATCGAAAATCATTTTCAATTCTCCCATGGTATCAAAGGCACTGCCATTTTCGAAACGCTTTCAAAGTTCTGGCTCTAGCCCATATAATATGCCACAATGAACTAAGTTGTGGTTCTCTTGACGAGTTATATAGACATTCTTTTCCTTGTCAGGGGCATCAGGAGCTGGTGGGGGGCCTAGCGGCGCCTCTAGCACATATTGCTTTTGTGCAGCAGTGAGGAGAATCCTCAAATTCATAGCCGAGTTGGTGAAGTTGCTACCATTCGCAACAAGTTTCTCTTCCTCCATGAACATATTGAAATTAAAAACAGGTGGTGCCATCTACAACAGAATTTGTAAAGTTTATTTAGACTAAGTTTATAATAGAGTGAGTTCAACTAATCCAAATTACTAATGAACTCCCACTCAAAAACGACATCCCTCGTGTCTTTTTGGTGATTACATGAACCAAATCCACTACACCAAGTCCGATCATCACGTGAGTCGGTGTAGCTTCAAAGGCGAGCATCTATATGGGCATCATATCAACTATATGACTCATGCTTAACCTTTCGGTCCATGTTCCGAGGCCATGTTTGTACATGCTAGGCTCGCCAAGTAAGAACCTTAGTATTCGCGTGTGTAAAACTGTCTTACACCCGTTATATGAAAGCGTAGAGTCGAGTACACCCGATCATCACGTGATGTCTCGAAACACGATCCACAGAACGGTGCATACTTAAGGAAGAACACATTTTATCTTCATATCTAAATGAGGGATCATCTTACAATGCTACAAAAAGCGCCAAACTAGCAGTATAAGGTGCTAACATCTAATGTGTAAAGTGAGATGATATGGTCCATGCATTTGATCTCTATCATTTGCATCGTGGTATGATCTCTATCATTCCTTTGTGTGTAAGGCCAAGGTCTATGGAACTTACACGTTGAGTGTGTTGTAAGAGTATCTATCATACATCTACTCACAACAATACCATATCAAGACACTAGCTCAGCAACGATCTAAACTAGATGCCTCTAATTTATCAATTGCAAGTTTTACATGGCTTAGGGCTTTCGGAGATAGAACCGGTCTTACCTACGAACATGAACCACAACAAGGATAACCAAGTTATTAGCAACTCGTTGTAAATCAGATATTGACTATAGTAGGAGAGACAGACACCCGCTAGCCACTTATGCAAAACAAGTTGCATGTTAGTCGTGGAACCGGTCTCATGTACGATGACATGTAAGGTTGGTCCGGGCCACTTCATCCCACTATGCCACCAATATCCAAAATACATAGAAGATGCAATAACATGATCATCATCGCCCATATATAAACATATGTGTACTACCCGTGCAAAGCACCTAAGCATAGACCTGGCTCTGATACCACTGTTGGGTCCAGAGCATAGAAAACAAAAAAAATCCTACGATGAGAACTATACGCCAAGATCTATCTACTAGATACAGAGCAACGGGTGGACATATATTCATGGAGAACTTACCCTCGAAGACAATGATATTTGTTAACGAGTAGGAACTCGTGGTTGATGTAGTCATACACTTGCCGATCTCAAGATCGTGTGGAAGTCCGAGCGCCGCAAATCAGCAGCGCATCCGTCCTCGCACACACGTTCAAGCCACCGGACAACTCCACCTCCTCGCTCCAGCGATGCAGCGGAAGCAGCAACTCCTTCCAGACGAAATGCCACTAGGAACATGTATCTCGCTAATCCGAGACCATGGGGGAATAATTCTAGAGGGGGAGAGAGATCATTCACGAGGAGGTGTGACGAAGAAGGAGGAAGAGGGGGGCCTTTTATAGCAGGAGGGGGTACCCCTCCCCATGGCCGGCGCCCCATGGGGGGTGACGCATCACCTCCCCCATTCATGTGGTGGTAACTCCCTCCACATTAAAATGCCTCTTCACATTCTCTTTTAAAGTCTCCACTTTAAATGCATTAAAATTCTCTAAGTTTAATGCTCTCTCATTTAATAAAACTCTTTTATTGGAATTATTCAGAATTTTGTTAATTACTTTAATTAAAAAACATTCACATAAAACCCCTTGCAAAACTTCAATATCACATGCGGAACCACTTTCTGCAATTTCACCCGAAACAATTCTGGTTTCTATCGAAACAATTCCTGCGCTTTGCAATTCTTTCGTCTGAAACATATGTGCTCCAAAATGGTGTCTGACAACCCTTAAGTGTGTCACCCTACGGTTCACGAATAATGCAGACATGATTGAGACTCCTCTCAGATCAATAATCAGAAGCGGGACCTAGAGATCCATACTGACTCCTGCACATTCAACGATGACTTCTGTGATCGTGAGAACCTTTAACGCTAGTAACTTAATCCCTTTGTCTCATGATATAATACATGTCCAAGATTCGATCATCGGTATCCAAATACCTAGTTTGATCTTGTTACCGACATGCACTCTTTTCTCATTCCCGTGATATAACATTCTAGTGTTCACATCACTTGCTTGGAAGCTATCTTAATGTGATATCACCGAGAGGGCCCAAAGTATATCTATCCGTCATAGGGATTTACAAATTCCACTCTTGATCCATGAACCTCAACATAACACCTTTGTAGCACTAAAACCATCTTTATAGTCACCCTGTTACGGTGTGACGTTTGATGTTATCAAGATACTCTTCCGGTGTTAGCAATTGACATAATCTCATGGTCTAAGGATAAAGATTACTTCGTCTGATGTTATAGCAATATAAACATAATGACTTGATCGTAATGCTATACTTTGGATGAATGTTCATCACATCATTTCACAAATGTTGTGACCTTGTTATTAACAACATCCAATGTCCATGATCAAGAAATCTTGATCATCTTGTTAATCAACAAGCTAGTCTATAAGAGAGGCATAACTAGGAATCCTTTTTGTTTATTAAACACACATGTATTGACGTTTCCGATCAATACAATTATAACATGCAAAATAAACATCTATCATATACGAGGAATACATAATAACAATTTTATTATTGCCTCTCAGGGCATATTTCCTTCAGCTAAGGCTTATAAATATTCTTTGGCTCCCCTTGTGTCGAATCAATAAATTGGATTTCACTTCGCTCGAAAATACTGCGATACACCCCCTATACTTGTGGGTCATCAAGACTATTTTTTGGCGCCGGTGCCGGGGAGCATAGCTTTATTTATCAAGTCCACTTGGTATCACTATTGTTCAAGCTTAGTTTATTTCCGCCTTGTTTGCTTGTTTCTTTATCAAAAATACAAAAAAATTATTTCCTACTCTAGTTGTTATTTTCGTTGGTCTGTTATTGTCTTGCTTTATCATGCTTTTTATCAATGGTTGGTTTCTTTGAAAATGAATCTTATTGGCAAGGTGGGTTCACGGAAGATCAAAAATATTATTATAAGGAACACCGCTTGTCACAAAAAGGGAAACACTTATGGGAACAAATTGATAAATTGTATACCATTGCTAGAAACGTGTGCTCTACGTATTATGTTACTTATTGCTTTGATAAATCTTGTTGCTGTAAGAGGTATAAACACCTCCCTTTTCAATGTCAGTATAATGATAATTTTACCATATCTTCTTATGTTAAAGAAAATTATGACTTTTATGATGTGGAACAAATTGAGGAATTTATTGCTTGGAAGGGTGCATTTGAACTTGCTAGTTTGCTTGAAAATATTGATGATTCACCTTATAAATATGAGGTTTATGATATACTTAGACTTTGCTTTTATAATTACAAGGAATAAAATGGCTATATTCTTGAATATATTAATAGATGCTTTCCACAAATAAAAGAGACTAATACCTTGCAGGATCCTATGGAAGAAGAAATTGATGAACCTGAAAGATCATTAGATGAAAAAGAGGAGGAGAGTGATGAACAAAAGGAGGAAGCGTGGATTAGCTACCCATGCCTACCTTCTAATGAGAGTAACTCTTTATCCCTTACATTATTTGATTGTCCCCCATGCTTACCAAAGGAGGATGAATGTTATGCTCATGTTATCTGTGATAATCCTTTATTTGTGCCTAACTTCGAGATGCATGGTACTAAAGAGTTTTGCTTACAAATTGTTTATGATAAAGCTCTAGACGATGGTCCTATATTGAATGATCAGTCATCTTGTTATAGAATTGTTAAAAGTGGGTTTGAAGGTTTAAATCCCACTATTTTTGAGCTTGATAAAAACTATGTTTTGGTAGAACATGAAAAGCATGCTTTATGTGATAGTTATATTGTTGAGTTTATTCATGAGGCTACTGAAAATTATTATGAGAGAGGAAAATATGGTTGTAGAAGTTTTCATGGTATTGAAACACCTCTCTATGTGCTGAAAGTTTTGAAGTTACTCTTGTTTTATCTTCCTATGCATGTCACTTTGTTCTTTGCGAATTTATTTGCATACAAGATTCCTATGCATAGGAAGTGGTAGACTTAAATGTGTTTTTAATTTGCTTCTTGATGCTCTCTTTTACTTCAATTCATATTTCTTATGTGAGCATTTTTTCAAACTATCATGCCTAACTTAAAGGCGTTAAAGAAAAGTACTTCTTGGAAGATAGTTTTAGTTGAGTCTTGGAAGTTATTACTTCATTAATAACCTCTCCTTATCCTTTTTTTGCTTTTTATGCCAAGAATAACCTCTAATGAGAGAGAAGTAATGATTGGGAAAGTTGATGTCCCAAAACAGATTTCTGTGATTCACCATAAAAATTCGTGCAAAATCTCTGAAAGTCCTTTTGAAACGTAAATTTTTGTGCTTTTGCCCCAGACTGTCATATAAATTTCGTTAGTTCAACACTTTTTGATTTGAGCAATAGAAGGTCTTCAAAAAAATTCGTCTTTACCTGCTGATCTGTTTTGACAGATTTCTGCCATTTTCTGCATTTGCTTCTTGTTGTTTCCTTTTTGAGTTCTTTTCGGGAATTGAGCTTTTTGAGGGAAGTGCTACAGTAGCTAGTGTTCTAATGGAAGTTTATTTGGTGTTAGAACTGAATCTTAAGACTTATTTATCTTGAGTGCACTAATGTTGCTAATAAAGATTCTGTGAAGTTTTGTATGAAGGAAAAATTTCAGGTGTATGGGAGGAATGAGTAATGAGATGACAGATGGACCAAAGCTCAATCTTGGGGATGCCACGCGTGTCACCCCAAGAAATATCCAAGAAGTACAAGCGTCAAAGCTTGGGGATGTCCAAGGCATCCCCTTCTTCATCAATAAAAATCTCAGGTTTCTTCCAAACACTTCATTTTTATTGTTTCATGCACAGTTGTGTTGTTCTTGGAGCGTCTTCTTTTTCGTTTTTGTTTTGGATCTTTGTTTGCTTAGTTTGCTGAATAGAATGGTTGGACCCCCTCTTTCATACATTGGTTTTCAAATAGTTTGGTTTGGATTGGAAAAGAGTACGAAAGCTCATGCTTAACAGGGAAAGAGACCTTGTTCTTGACTATGGCCTATGCTTTGTCATACCATGATTGATATTGTTTTGGCTTTATGCTTAGTATTCTTTGTTGTAGCATGACTTGTTCTAAACAATTGAGATTTCTTAATGTGCCTTGGATGAATCATGCGTTGTTTTAGCATATTAAAGCATAGTATTGTGGTATTCTCCTTTGATGCTTTATTTGGGTTGACTTGGCACATGCTCACACCATGTTATGACTATCCCTAGTCACCATAAGCCTTTATGATCCTTTAGTTTTCAACTTTTAGTATCACTTTATGCTTTGATCAATGATGTTTTGTCGCTCTGCATGATTATGGCCATTATTGCTCTCTTAGTTTGTCGCTCCCAGTCTTTTGCTAGCCTCCACAACCAAGTATGAGTTCCACTCATGCATCCAACTCCTTAAACCAAGTTATTCCAAAGAGTCCACCATACCTACCTACTAGCATATGCTATTCCAATTATATTCATGTTTTTGTCTAACTTCCAAATTAAACTTGTTATGAGAAAACTAGTGATTAAAGCTCTCACGAACTTGATGGCACACTTTACTTTTTTGCTTTTAATAAACTTGAACCATTGGGTCCTTCTTTGTTGCGTATATGCTTGCGCTTTATAAGTTGAAATTAGCAGAACCATATATCATGGGGAATGCTTTCAACATTGCACTTGTACTTTGTACCCCGTTGATATCATGTTCTTTTGCTTATGGATCCCGGTGGTGTGAAATAAAAGTGGAACTTGTAAGTTCATGGAGTTTGTATGTGTGTTAGAGAAACGCCTGGGCCGCTAGCCTAAGCCATGCCTAATCATGGTGGAAACTTGCAGCATCACCATAATGAGCACTCTATGAAGCATCCTCAATAAAAACCTATGCAAATAGCAAATAAAAAGATCGCTGAGATGCTCATTGTCTGCTTGCCTTGTCATTTTGATTATGGGATAGCTCCTGTATCATGTGCAAGGGGTACCCCGTTGGCGGTTCTTTATGATACATATGTACTTACAATGACAAGAGCTTACTCGTGACTAAAGTTGAGTAGCATGAGGTTCGGTCTTCGTAAGTTAGGGGCATGAGATTTTGGTTTATAACTTGTCAAGCATATCCTCTTAGTTGTGTCACTTTAACCTTAATCACCTTCAAGATGCTTATGGTAGGGGCAATGAGAGATGAAAGCTATAAGTACCATACTTTTTAGAAGCTCTTTATGAGACTTGAACCCCTACTTCCTTCTATGAAGGCCTTTCTTTTACTTTTATGTTGAGTCCCCACCTTCTATATTTATGCATCTACTTTGAGAGCATAGTGGCCATTCTTAGTTCTATGTGCATTGTCCCAAGACTTGTTGATTGATGCATACCTTGATATTGCTTGTTTTAAACTATTTGTATCTAGTCACTCTTGTAAACTTTGAAGGTGTCATATGCATTTATGTTTGCTACTCTATGAGGGACAAGCAAAATGCTACTATGCTATGTTTTCTTTATGTGAAACAAACAAACGTCTTGCAAAGCATTGTTATTCATGAATATTTTGTTTGTGCCTTTTCATGTTGCATCATAGTTTCTTTGTCTTATTGCTAGAACTTTGCCTTTCATGTTATGATTGAAGTACTATGATCCCAGCTTTGAATCTTTTACAAATACTTTGATCAAGTTTATGATGGTGCATGTTACCTCAAAAATTATTCTTTCTTTTTATCACTTATCTACTCGAGGACGAGCAGGAGTTAAGCTTGGGGATGTTGATGTTGGGGTTCGCAGCATAGAAAACAAAAAATTTCCTATGATGGGAACTATACGCCAAGATCTATCTACTAGATACAAGCAACGGGTGGATATACATCCATAGAGAACTTACCCTCGAAGACAACAAAGCTTTGTTAACGAGTTGGAACTCGTGGATGATGTAGTCGTACACTTGCCGATCTCAAGATCGTGATGAAGTCCAGCAGGTCCGGCTCCAGCACATCCATCAGATCGAGCTCCAGCAAGTCCAACACCACCAAGTCTAGCACCGCAAAGCAGCGGTGCATCCGTGATCGCACACACGTCCGGTACCCCGACAACCTCCATCCCTCGCTCCAGCAAAGCAGCGGAAGCAGCAACTCCTTTCCAGATAAAGCCACCGGGAACATGTATCTCGCTAATCCGAGACCATGGGGGAATAATACTAGAGGGGGAGAGAGATCCTTCACGAGGAGGTGTGTGGAAGAAGGGGTGTGAGGGGGGCCTTTTATTGGAGGAGGGGGGTACCCCTCCCCCATGGCCGGCGCCCCATGGGAGGGTGACTCCTCACCTCCCCCATTCATGTGGTGGTAACCCCTCCACATTAAAATGCCCCTTCACATTCTCTTTTAAAGTCTCCACTTTAAATGCATTAAATTTCTCCAAATTTAATGCTCTCTCATTTAATAAAACTCTTATATTAATTTTATTCCTAATTTTGTTAATTACTTTAATTAACAAACATTCACATAAAACCCCCTGCAACATTTCAATATTACATGCAGAACCAATTTCAGCAATTTCACCCGAAACAGTTTTGATGTCTATTGAAATAATTCCAGCGCTTTCTTAAATCTTTATCTAAAACATATTTGCTCCAAATGGTGTTGGTATCCCTTAAGTGTGTCACCCTACGGTTCGTGAATAATGCAAACATGATCGAGACCCCTCTCAGATCAATAATCAGAAGCGGGACCTGGAGATCCATACTGACTCCTACACATTCAACGATGACTTCTGTGATCGTAAGAACCTTTAACGCTAGTAACTAAATCCCTTTGTCTCATGATATAATATATGTCCGAGATTCAATCATCGGCATCCAAATACCTAGTTTGATCTCGTTATCGATATGCACTCTTTTCTCGTTCCCGTGATATAACATTCTAGTGATCTGATACATTGCAAATGTATCTATAATTTTTGATGTTCCATGCTTTATTTTATCCACTTTCTTGTGTTTTGTTCCAACTTTGGAGTACTTTTCATATGATTTCTTGGACTAACCTATTAACAAGAGCCACAGTGCCAGCTGCCTATTTTCTGCTGTTTTTGGTTCCAGGAAAGTCAGAAAATGAATATTCTCGGAATTGGACGGGAAAAAAGCCAAAGTGCCTATTTTTTCAGAAGGGATCAAGTGCTAGAATACGAGACGGAGAGGGGCCAGGGGCCGGCCACACCACCTGGCCACGCGGCCAGGCCTGGCCCGCGCCAGGGGGTGGTGTGGTGGCTCCCGGTACCCCCTCGGCCTCCCCTTCCGCCTATAAGTTGCCCTCGGGATGAAAACCCTAAGTACCCGATCAAAAATCCACGGAAGAGTTTGTAGCCACCGTCGTCTCTGTCCCTAGATCGGGAGGGATCTGAAGCTCTTCCCGGCACCCTACCGGAGAGGGGAATTCACCTTGGAGGCCTTCTTCATCACCATGCAAGCCTCCGGTGTGATGCGTGAGTAGTTCATCCTTGGACTACGGATCCATGTAGTAGCTAGATGGCTGGTTCTCCTCCTTTGTGCTTTCATGTTTAGATCTTGTGAGCTCCGTTCATGATCAAGATCATCTATTTGTAATTCTGCATGTTGTGTTTGCGGGGATCCGATGGATATTGAGATGCTATTTCAGATTGATTATTGATTCTATCATGTCTTTGTTATTTGAGATCTTGCATGCTTTCCGTTGTTAGTAGCTATCTTGGCCAAGTAGATGCTAGCAACCCCAAGAGTTAGTATTTATGCTCGATAGTGGGTTCATGCCTCTGGTAATCTGGGGAAGTGACAGAAATCTCTAAGGTACTAGATGTGATGTTGCTACTAGGGATAAAACAACAATCCTTTGTTCATAGAACAATCGTATTGTTTACTTTACACGCAGTTCGTAAAGCAATAATCTGTTGCTTGCAACTTAATACTGGAGGGGGTTCGGATGATAACCAGAAGGTGGATTATTAGTCATAGATGCAGTTGGATGGTGGTCTATGTATTATGTTGTAATGCCCAATCAAGTCTCAAAGGAGTCAAGATGATTAGTATATGCATGTATTGCTTTCTCGGTGTTTGTTAATTGCCCCGCTGTAATTTGTTCACCCAGCATGTTATCTATCTTAAGGAGAGCCACCTCTAGTGAACTATGGATCCCGGTCCTTGTCTTTTACATACAATCTACAATCTTTTACTGCTTTGTGTTTACTTTCTGCAAACTTTTACTTCTTTCCATTCGATAGTTTAATCCTTTGTTTTCTGCAAAACACGGTGAAATTGACAACCTCATCGCAAGTTGGGGACAATGTTATGTGGTTGTGTTGTGCAGGTCTCCACGTTACTACTAGCACCGCGTCGTGGTGGTGTCACGGCAGATGCCATGGATAGGCTAAAGGTGGGGACTAATACACGCTAGGGGAATCCAGGGAGGGATAGTGAAGTGATTCTCCACACAGAAGTTTGTATTGATCTCTTTCCAAGGTTACAAGTGCTCCTAGAGCTGTATTGGCAAGAGGAGGAAGAAGGAGCTCTCTTACTCTCACCCACAGATCACCCCTGAAACCCTAGCCCAAAACACAATAGTAGAGAGACCAACCCCTCCTACAGAAGCCCTAGCCACCTTTTATAGAGGAGGCTCGGTTCCTGCCTAGGGCATACGTGGAGGCATATTCCTAAGAATATGCTTCCTCCCAAAGGGGTAAGCCGACCGGGGTGCTTTTCCCCCCACATCATACTTGCTTTAGCCACGTGAGCCTCTGCGGCGCCCGCATCAGCCGACATGGGCATCGTCACCCCTGTCGGCCATGACCCGGTGGTCCCGCTCTTGTCTGCTTCGCTCATGCAGTGCGTACTGGACCCTCCTTTTGACCAGCAAGATTCCTTCATTCTCCTAGAAGTCAAACATGACCCGGATCACAGCTGATCCAGGCACCCCTGTTTCGACATACATGTAAACATACACTTCTGATTTACTGCTTAAGTCGGTTGAGACTTAGTTAGGCGATCACCCCCCTCCCCCCGGTCCGGGTTACTTCGTGATCCGGCCTGCCTTTAGGTGACCCGTCCAGCATTTGCTTTGGCCTTGCCGAACCTTGGCTAACTCGGCCTTTATACCCCGACGTGACCCTACCCTGGGGTATCCCCCCAACATTAGTCCCCGAAGGTGGTGCGGTCTTAGCTGCCTTGGCCGCTGAGGCCACATCAGGTTCAATCTTGTGCTCCGGTCTTTACCTCGGATTGTATGGATTTACGTTCCCTTCACACATTTCAAGTTTTCACTTGCCGGCCGGGTTACCATAGTTCCATCCGGGTCTTGCTTCCTTCTCTCGTACGCTAACCCATGTGAAGGGTAATCATTATGTCGTCTTATTATAAGGGCCTGCACAGTAACCGCCGCAGTAATTGTCAGTTATCACTGTGTGTGGGTCACGTCATGCCTGCCTCCTCGTTTACCGCATCAGCGCGTCGCGTCATGGGATCGCCTCTGCCTTGTGGCCCTCTGTGTGGCCCCTCACTGATTGGCTGAGGCGGGTGATACACAGCCACACCATGTGGCTCATCTGCAGGGTGCGATCCCACTCACCTCTTTAGGGAGAGGTTAAATAGCGGAGGGGCTCACCCCTTAGGATTTTTCCCCTCCGCGCCCCTCTGCCTGCTGCTATTCTTCTTCGTCTTCCTCGCGACCGCGCCACCGCCAGCACTGCCAAATAGCAGCGTCGCTGCCGAACCTCTCCGTCGTGCCTGCGCGTCGCCGCCATCGCGACGCAAACTTCTCGCCACGGGTCCTCGCCAATCCCGGCCTCTGCCCCCCACCGCCGCTAGCGCCAGCGAGGGCCTCGAGGACCAGATGACGGAAGAAGAACTCATCGTCGCTGAGCAGGAGATGGAGGAGGACGCCGCGGCGGCGGACCGCGGCGCGTGGGCCGGGTCATGGGTCTGTCAAGATGATCTTGACTGGCTTTACCGAACCAGGCGCATCCCCGCCGGCGTCGCCGCTTGTCTCCCTTCTAACGAACTGCCCCCCTCACCCAATCTGGGCGAGTTCGTCGTGTTCTTGTCCCATTTCCAACGGGGCTTCGGCTTGCCGGTGAGTGATTTTTTCCGGGACTGGCTCGGTACGTACCAACTCCAGCCGCACCATCTTCCAGCCAACGCCATCACCTCTCTCTCTGCCTTTGCTTCTACGATCAAAGGCTACGACGGACTATGGCCCACGAAGGAGCTATGGATCTGGTTCTTCGGCCTCCGTCCCAATGTCATTCCCAACATCCACGCTGATCCAGAGGACAAGCGACTCACTCAATTCGGAGCGGCCTCCATTTCACCCCGGAAGTTTTCTGTTTTTCCCCGGGTCACCGGGTTAGAGTCCTGCAAGGGATGGGCCCGGACCTTCTTCTATGTCCGGAATACGGGCACTGAAGACTTGATCCGGTTGCTTCCCTACACTCCGGGTCCACCTAACCCGGATCTATGGGATGAGATCCCCAAGAAGCCCACGGCGTTGGCCAACCAAGTGAACAAAAGGTTCGCGGAGCTGAAGGAGCTCGGGCTACGCAACGAGGATGCCATGATCACTTTTGTGCGTAACCGAATCTCACCCCTCCAGAAGCGCACCCACAAGGTGTGCCACATGAGCTTCGGCCGCGACCCTAACCGGACCTCATCCTTCGAGCTGAGCAACACGGAGATTTATCGTCGGGTTAAGGCTCTCTTCACCACTCACAAGGACTTCTCCTCTGAGTGGACTTGGGGGATTGAGCATTTCTGCCGTGACCGGCTTCCTCCCATGGTAAGTTTCATGTTGCAAACTTCCCCCGGACTACTTACATGTCAGTTATTGTTGCATTTTTGACTCTTTTGTTGGTTCTTTTCCTCAGCAATTCCTTCAGCAGACCCTCGAGGATGGCACCGATCCGACCCTTAAGTGGGCGCCGGACCGGGAGACTCCAGATGAGGAAGAGCCGGACCAGGAGATGTTCCTCCCCATGACAGACGCCACAAAACGACCCACGGGTAAATCCTCTTCTATTAGAGATTGGCCCGATGATGAAGATGACTCGGATGTCGAGGTGATTGAATCTTTTGAGGCTGTCCCCCTTTCTTTTGCTTTTCTGCCATCAGCTCACCCTGGCGGTCACATCCACGAGGATCCCCCTCTCACTACGGGCGAACCTGTTCCGGTGGCATCGAAGAAGAAACGCGGGGCTTCTTCAAGTTCTTCCTCCAGACCTTCCCAGCCCATTAAAAGGCGAAAGAAGTCCGGGGACAAGACTGCCTCCAAACCAGCAGGCAAGGCCCCATCACGAAGGGCTCGGAAACCCAAGGAGGCCGAAACCTCGGATGCAGTCATTCTTTCTTCTGTAACTTGCTCTTCCTCACTTCGTCGTAATTTTTCTTCTGACATTGTTTGATTTTGCTGGGCTCCGGTGGAGGTCCCTCAAAGCGGATCTAGCATCTCTTCCCCTCTCCGACCTAGCCCTTCTCCCCGCCACGACGACGAGTTACGCCCGCTGAGCCCTATTCTAGAGGGTTCTGCGGTCGCTCCGGGTTCAGCTCCACCTCGGCAAGAGGGGGTAGCCTTGGCGCGGGGAGACCGGCCCAGCCGGAGCAACGACATCCACCACCTCGGCAACGCCGCAACCGGCATCCACTGAGGCTACTTCGGCTCTAGCACCAGTTCTAGTACCAACAACCAGACCAGCACCAACTCCCACTTCGGCATCAGCACCAACTCCGGCTGCGAAAGAATCAGCGCCTACACCAAGTCCAGCAGCGAGAGTACCAGCGCCTAGTTCCTCTGCATCTTCCGAGTCTGATGGAATTTGTTATGAATTGGAACAAGGCAGAGATAGTTCAGGATTCTGATCTCCTGGAAAAGTTTGGCCCTGCTGAGTTTTCCTCTCAGATGAACACAGCAACAAAGGCAATTAACCTCGCTGGGCGAAAGATGGAGGTACGTCGCTTCCCCTTTACAAGTTGTAGATAATAACCATTAGTCCCCGAGCCTCCGGGGGAGTAACTTGTTACTCGGCCGGATGCTCTTTTAGAAAACCTACGTAGCTCCATGAGAACTTCGAATATGCACACACCTAGAGCCGGGTTAAGTTCCACTTGGCCCGGATTTTAGTACACTTCGAATATGCACACACCTAGAGCCGGGTTAAGTTCCACTTGTCCCGGATTTTAGTACACTTCGAATATGCACACACCTAGAGCCGGGTTAAGTTCCACTTGGCCCGGATTTTAGTACGCTTCGAATATGCACACACCTAGAGCCGGGTTAAGTTCCACTTGGCCCGGATTTTAGTACACTTCGAATATGCACACACCTAGAGCCGGGTTAAGTTCCACTTGGCCCGGATTTTAGTACGCTTCGAATATGCACACACCCAGAGCCGGGTTAAGTTCCACTTGGCCCGGATTTTAGTACCCTTCGAATATGCACACACCTAGAGCCGGGTTAAGTTCCACTTGGCCCGGATTTTAGTACACTTAGAACATGCATCAAGTTGACTTAAGTTTCTGTATCTCTTTAGGTGACCACCAACCGCTGGAGTGCTGAATTCCAACGCTTGCTGGATACCCACAAGAATCTACGCACAAAGCAGGCTGCACTTATTGCAGAATACGAGAAGAGGGGTAAATTTCTTCCTTAACGCTCCTTCGTTTTGCTTCATTTTCCTTTGTCGGACTAATCTGATTGCTCGGTTTCCGCAGCTGGGGTGGAGGCTGAGAACAAGATAATGCGGAAGAACTTGGAGCAGATCAAGGGTACGTCCTTTTTGTCTATCCTTACCATACTTTCCATCGGCTTTCCTCCTTGGCTCGGCAAACATTCATACCTCGGCACTGCCGGGCCAACACACTATTTCAGCATCGCTTGAAGATAGTGTGCCCGTGCCTGATATGATGCTGCATTTTCTCGAACCAAAAGGGCAGCACCAAGCCGAGCTAAAGAAGAAAGATGATGAGCTCGCCCTCCTCCGGACCAAAGACGATGAGATAGCCAGGCTCAAGGCTGAGATGGCTAAGATGAAGGCGCAGCACCAAACCGAGCTAAAAAAAGGCTGGCCAGGACTACACCGAAGAACGTGAGCGCCTCAACCTCCAAATTGCTAAGGACCGTGAGCTTCTTCAGGAGGCCGAGGTCAAACTTGAGTCGGCGAATGCTGACCTTGAGTAGCTTCGGAAGAGGCGTGATGCTTGTACCAAGGAACTGACCCGGATTCACAGCCCCATCTCGCGTAATTTCTTTTCCCTTATCCGCCTTATTTCCCCGGGTTACTTCATACTTCTTGTTTTCTCAACTTCGTCCTTTGCCTTGTTTCTCAGGCCATTTTCCAGAGGGTACTGCTATTGCAAGTACTGCTGTTGCCAATTTCCGCCGAGAAAGGGGTACTCCCGTCGCTCCTGACGGTGAGAGCATTCCCTTTGACATGGAGGACCTATTGGTCAGCCTGTCGTCTCGCGTGGAAATCATTAAGAACTATGGCAAAGATCTCCTTGATGTTTCAGTCCGAGTCTTCAACACTTTCTGGCCCGCTGATGACACTCCGGAGAGAGTTACACATCTCGCTGAAAAGCTTTCGGAAATCGAGACCCAGCTCGACCTCTAGAGAGAGTCCGCTGGACGTGCCGCAGCTGATACCATCCTTCACCACATTCTGACGTGGTATGAGAAGATAGATCTCAGCCTCCTCACACGCCTGCGCACAGGATCCAAATGGAAAGACGACCCGGAGTGGGTAGCTCGACGCCAGGCTTGCGCCCACAACCTCATTGAATATGCCCCCATTCACGAATGGACTGAGGGCCCGAGCTTCCTAGAAGTCGCTGGCGAAGAAGAAGTTGAGAACGTTGAAGATGATTCGGGTGAGGACGAAGAGGACACTGTCTCGGATATCGAAGAGGGCGACGATGATGCCGAACTTCCTCCCGCTGCTCCTTAAGTAAAAACACTTGAAAATTTATGAGATCCCCGGTATGCCGGGTGGAATTGTATTCCAAACACATGTGATATTTTGCTACTAAGTGCTTATGCCGGATAAACTTGGGTGTAATCCCCAAGTTCCTTTTTCTTGTTCATTCAATATTTTGGCTCGGATCGTGTCTACCTTGATTCGGTTTTACAACTTACGAATCCGAGCTTCAAAATTGTTTTAACAATACTGGGAAACTTTTATACTTAGCTCAAAAATAAAATTGCATGAAAACTTGAAAAATAAATACAGAGTTAGTCCGAAAAACAAACGTCGGCTCGAATAAATTATTTTCCTTAGTCGTTTTTCATGTGCTACGCAATTCCAAACTTGTTCTCTTGCTTGCCATGAAGCCAATTCTTTTTGGACAGCAGCAAGTCGAAGAGTTGGGTTTTTGGTGCTCACACACTACTAATCCGAGTTAAGTAGAATAACTTATTCCAGCTGGCGCACGAAAAAAACAGCAAATATTGTTAAGGCAGTCCCCGAGTTACTGCTCGAGGTGCCAGTATTTCATTGATAAGCTCATTGCCGACATACATATCGACATATGAGAAGGCTCGGATACATTCACTTCTTAGCTAAGTGTAGAAGGGACGAAGTAGTGCTATATTCCATGGTCGCTTAGATTCCTCTCCGGACCTGTCCGCTTTGTTCTTTTCCTGTGGCTTTGCATCTATAAGATAGTAAGAATCGTTGTGAAATGCTTTGCTCACGATGAATGGCCCTTCCCATGGGGGGGATAATTTATGCATTCCAGTAGTACGTTGTACCAACCGGAGCACCAGATCGCCTTCCCGAAAGACTCGGGGGCACACTTTTCGGCTATGATAGCGTCGGAGATTTTGCTGATATATGGCGGATCTAGACAGTGCCAGTTCTCTCGCTTCTTCCAGCAGATCAACATCATTTTGCCGGGCTTCTTGCACTTCGGCTTCTGTGTATTGGGTGACCCTAGGCGAATCATGCTCTATGTCGGCTGGTAATACAGCTTCTGCCCCATATACCAGAAAGAATGGGGTATAGCCTGTTGATCGATTCGGAGTTGTTCTTAAGCTCCACAGTACCACTGGTAGTTATTCTATCCAGCACCCCGCTGATCTTTGCAGCGGCTCAATGAGCCGGGGTTTTATCCTGGATAATACTAATCCGTTGGATCTCTCCACTTGTCCGTTTGATGCGGGGTGGGCTATCGAGGCTACGTCCAGCCGGATCCTCTTATCCCGGCAGAAACGTGCAAATGCTCCTTCCGCAAAATTCGTGCCATTATCAGTTATGATACTGTGAGGGTAACCGTACCTCAAGATGATATCTTTGAGAAACGTTACGGCCGTAGCTCCATTACATTTTCTTATAGGCTTTACCTCAATCCACTTCGTAAACTTGTCCACCATTACCAGAATGTGAGTCATATTTCCCCTTGCTGGTTTGAACGGGCCAACCATATCCAAGCACCATACG
Organism: Avena eriantha; assembly: GCA_910589775.1. NCBI lineage: Eukaryota > Viridiplantae > Streptophyta > Magnoliopsida > Poales > Poaceae > Avena > Avena eriantha. The sequence continues at coordinate 169,974,022 of OU342743.1, read as the reverse complement.
GCAAATGGCCAAGTGATTGGGATGGTCTTGAGTTCCGACATTGGCATATGTGTCTTGGTAGCGTACCTCTGACAACCATTACATTTTCTCACCATATCTTCCGCTTGCTCTAAGGCATTTGGCCAGTAGAATCCGTGCCGGAAAGCTTTTGCTACCAAGGCTCGGGATGAGTCGTGATGCCCGCATTCCCCCTGATGTATATCTCGGATGATTTCAAGCCCTTCTTCCGGGTCAACACACCGCTGGAGGACATTGGTCACACTTCTTTTGTATAGTTCGGAATTGATGATCGTGTAGGCCTTTGCCCTCCTCTGTGTTTGTCTGGACAGCACCTCCTCAGTGGGTAACGTTCCATCTTTCAGGAATTGAAATATAGGTAGTGCCCAAGCCGGTATTGGTTGCACAGGGAACACATCCTCGTCTATCGCCATCTGATCCACCGGCATAACTTCAACGGGATCACGCTGAGCAGTCCCCGGGTCTTGCGAAGCAGTCCCCGGGTCTGCTGAGGCAGTCCCCGAGTTTCGCGCACCACTTCCTGTGTCAACATCCATGGGCACAGCTCCGGATTCGGTGTCCTCCGGGACATAGATTGACTCGGATTCTGGGGATGGCCCGATGGATGGTTTCCTGAGATGCTCTAACGCTACACCCGGTGGAATTGCTTGTCTGGTTGACCCGAGCTTCGACAGCATGTCGGCAGCCTCATTTTCCACCCGGGGTACATGATGAAATTCGCATCCCTCAAAGTAACCAGATATCTTCTGCACATGAAATCTGTATAGTGCCATGTTTGGATCAAGGGCGTCCCACACTCCGGACACTTGCTGCACCACCAAATCCGAGTCGCCAAAGCATATGATCCGACGTATGCCAATTTCTTTTGCCACCTTGAGCCCGTGCACAAGTGCTTCATACTCAGCGACATTGTTTGATGCCGTGAAATGGATCTGCAGGACATATTTCAACTGGTCCTTTTTTGGCGACGTGAGTACAACTCCAGCACCTAGCCCGGTTTTGGTTTTTGATCCGTCAAAGTGCATTCGCCAATAGTTCGGATCAGGAAGCGGTGGTTCGTACTGCACCTCAGCCCAATCCACGAAAAGTCCGCCACAGCTTGAGATTTGATGGCTTCTCTTCTGTCATATTGCGGAGCAAAAGGAGCTAGCTCAATTGCCCATTTTGCAATTTTGCCGCTCGCATCCTTGTTACTCATTATCTTAGATATGGGGGCTTCACATATGACCCGTATGGGATGCTCCTCAAAGTAGTGCTTCAGTTTCTTGGCGGCCATGTACACGCCATATGCCACTTTTTGATAATGTGGGTAGTTCTGCTTTGAGGCAGACAACACTTCACTCAAATAATACACCGGCCTTTGCACCGACTTACCTTCCTCATCGCGCTCCACCACTATCACTGCACTTACAACTCGGTTGGTTGCGGCTATATAGAGTAACATTGGCTCCTTTGATAGTGGTGAGGCTAGCACCGGTGCCGTGGCTAACATCTTCTTCAGGTGGGTAAAGGCTTCATCGGCCTGCGGTGTCCAAATGAACTTATCCGACTTTTTCATGAGTTGGTAAAGAAGCAATGCCTTTTCTCCCAAACGACATACAAACCGACTTAACGAGGCCAGGCAACCCGTGAACTTCTGGACATCGTTAAGACACTTCGGCAGTTCCATTCGTTCGATGGCCCGGATTTTGGTTGGATTAACCTCGATACCTCGGCTGGAAACAAGAAAGCCGAGCAATTTTCCAGCTGGGACACCAAAGGTGCATTTTTCCGGGTTAAGTTTCATCCAGAACCTTCTTAGGTTCGCAAACATTTGCCTAATATCGTCAAGGAGCGTTTTGCTTTCCTTGGTCTTGATAACCACATCATCCACGTACACCTGTACATTTTGACCTATTTGGTCGTGCAAACATTTTTGCATACATCTCTGGTACGTTGCCCCTGCATTACGTAAACCAAACGGCATGATGCGATAGCAATAAGCCCCATACGGGGTAATAAACACAGTCTTTATTTGATCATCCGGATTCAGAGGTATCTGGTGGAAACCAGAGTAGGCATCAATGAATGACAACAGTTCACATCCAGCAGTTGAGTCTATGACCTGATCTATTCTTGGCAGCGGAAATGGATCTTTCGGACACGCCTTGTTCAGGTTCGTGTAATCAATACACATGCGCCAAACCACTGCCACGTTCGGGTCATCCTTCTTCTTCTCCACCAGCACCGGATTAGACAGCCAATCCGGGTAAAGAACTTCCATGATGAATCCTGCAGCTAGCAACCGAGCTATCTCATCCCCAGTGACTTTCCTCCTATCTTCGGTGAAGTGGCGGAGTGGTTGCTTCACCGGCTTAGCTCCGGGTCTCACATTTAAAGAGTGCTTGGCCAACTCCCTCGGAACACCTTGCAAGTCCTGTGCGGACCAAGCAAAAATGTCCCGATTCTCATGGAGGAAGCTGACGAGCTCACTTTCCTATTTATCACTTAGCCCGGCACCAATTGTTACGGTGCGCTCTGGGAACATGTCATCAACATGAACCTTCTTGGTATCTTTTGTGGCCTGGAAAGAAACAAATCCATGCGGGTTACTCAGCGTCGGCATATACTGCTGCACGGACTGAGCTAAAGCTGCCACTTCTTGAATTTTCCTTTTTTCCTGCGCAATCACAAGCGACTCGGCTAAGTTTGATCCGGCCGACGCACACTCCATGGAATGTCGGAAGTCCCCAACAATGGTAATCACTCCGTTCGGTCCGGGCAATTTCATCTTCAAGTAGCTAACGTGACAGCTTGCCATGAACTTACTCAGGGCTGGCCTTCCGAGTAACGCATGATACGCGCTTTCTAAGTTCACCACTTCGAACTCCAGATTTTCAGTTCGGCAGTTGTCTCTTGTGCCGAACAACACGTCAACCCGGACTCTGCCTATGGGCTCACAAGAAATGCCGGGCACAATGCCATGGAAAGTTGTCCTCGTGGCCTGGAGCATGTTCTCCGAGATACCCAACTTTCGCATTGTGTCCGCATACATGATGTTAATGCTACTGCCATTGTCGATCAACACCTTTGAGAATCTTACGTTAATGCTAGGTCTAATGAATGTAGGATCCAGCACCAACGCATACGAACCAGGGCTTGGCATGAGCTTGGGATGATCCCTGATGCTCCAGGTGATTTCCTGATCGGACCAAGGCATGTACCTCGTCACTGCAGGCATTACTGCATTCACCTCCATATGCCTACGCTGCAAGATTTTTCTATCATTTTCCTCAGTGGTGAATACACGGTAGCTCTGGTGATGTTCCCTATACTCGTTTCTCCCCTCATTTCTGGGGTACCTCTGATCCGGCTGACGCTGATTTTCTACCTGATGCACTGCATCTTTTCTGTCATTGTTATCATACCTCGGTAGTGGGGGAGGCAACAATAGCTGTTGCGTGTTCGCTCCGGAGAGCAGTTGCTGGCGGGGTAACTCCTGCCGGGGCTAATCATTCCGGGGTGCTTGAGCATTCCCCGAACCACTTTGTTCGATCTTGCGCATCCACTCACATTGCCTCGTCGTATGACCCACTGGGTTGTTCAGATTTGGCGTGTGAAACTTACACGGCTGGTCCAACATCGACTCATAAGTATACCTCAGACGGTCTTTCCTTTCTTGCCACTGCTTCTTTTGCTCCGGTGTCCAAGTTTTCTTGCCATCGTTTCTTGGGGTCCATTGCCCTCCAGTTTTCTGGCGCTGGCTACCCCCTGCTCCGGGTTGATCTTGATTCACAGCTGCAACTTGGTACGAACCGTATCGGTGGTCCGGTCTATCATCTCTCCTTTTTCCTCTGTAGTCATTCCTCCGGGATGATCCGGCTCCATCCCTCCAATAGTACTCATCGCTTGACTCGTTTGGCGCGAGCCTAGGTTGGGTCGGATCACCCAACGCATACGAATCTGCAATCCAGATCATTCCTGCCAACGTAGTTGGCATTTTCCTTTGCAACTTCATCCACAGCTCGCTTCCATATCTGCACCCCTGTGCAAACCATGCTATGGCCTGTGATTCTATCACGCCCTCACATGAGTTTCTCACGGTACACCATCGGGTTAAGAACTCCCGGTCTGTCTCATTAGGTCTTTGCTTGCACATAGCTAGGGTATGTGGCCTATTTGGCCTCTGATATGTACTCGAGAAATTGCTGATGAACATTTCCTCAAAGTCTATCCAGCAATTGATGTTCCCTGGTGGCAAATTGTTCAGCCATACTCTTGCCGGGCCTTCCAACATCTAGGGTACGTATCGTACAGCCCATCTCAAGTTGCCAGTGGAAATTTTCATGGCTGTAGCGTAGTTTATCAGCCAATCCTCCGGCTTGGTACTACCGTCATACGTCTTTGTGCCCCTGGGCAGCTGAAAGTTCGGTACTGGTGGCTCTTTCATGATCCGGGGTCCAAAACACGCCAGACCTGGTGGACCTTGACATTCAATCTGTTCCGACCTATACAGTCGATCCAGTTTCAACCTTGCATCATCTGGCATCAAATCCCTGCTTCCCAATCTCGACCCTATCACATGATAGTCCGGTCTTGGGTATCGCACGTTTGCCATCTCCGAATCACCGTCGTTGTATCGGTTTTGCTCTTGTGGTGCACCTTTCTGTTGCATACCTTGGCCGGCACTTTCCTCTTGCCTTGGTATGTTCCGCTGCTGCGGTTGTCCTACTCCAGCCGAGTTTCGCTGTCCGGCATTGCCGTTGACAATGTTCCCTTGATCAGCATTGCCTTTGTCGCGGTTACCTCGGCCAGCTTCGCCTCGGCTCACACTCCGTCGATCATCATTTTTCTACGCCTCTTTTCCTTTCCCTGCCCGTGTCGGGTCATACGGGACGATCTGTTTGTTCCGTCTGGCCGAGGTTACCACCTCCTCTCTCCTTGGACCACCATGAGGGGACGATGCGGCTCCAGCGGATCTCTCCGGGTTACCCACCGCCGAATGGACGATCTTGGAGGCTCCAGCTCTCTCCGGGTTACCCCTGAGCAGTTCCTCGTTTTGCCTATTTGCAATCCGAACCAGCTCGTTAACCCTATCTTGCTGTCTTTGTCGGGCCTCACCCGTCAGTCCCTCTAACTCGGACGCAGCTGCATCCGCTGCTCTGAGGTTCTTGGCCGGGGTACTATACCTCGGCAGCCCCACGGACAAACAGTTTTCTGATTCCTCAATTCCAGCATCACCCTCTCTGTTCATCTCGCTGATGAGATTTCTCCCTTTCACTTTTACATTATCAACTTTGTTCACCTTAGCGTACTCACGCAGCGTCATGTTCAACGACTGCTGGGCCGCGGCTATTTTCTTTGCGCCCTCTAGTATTTTCTGCCTAGTTTCTTCCAGCTCGGCCTGTGCACGAGCCGGATCTACCGCTGCTACTACAGGGTTTGCCAAGCTGTCCATTGCCTCTCTCAACACATTTTCCGGCCTCTCTAGCGGAGGATCTCTTCCTTTCCTCGGTGCCTTGGGCGTTACCTCCGGATCTGGCGCCGGATCCATGCTCGCGCCCGCACCAGGCGCGGTCATCATCACCTCTGCATGGCCCGGGAAACGAGCGATACGCGCCTCGCGAGCCACCGTGAGGGGTGTTTCGCCTGCTTCGACGACGTGGCGCGGATGAACGCAAGATACGTCCACCACAACGTAGACCCTGTGCGCGCCGAGCTTGACGAAGATGCCATTGCGCGGAAGAGGGCGCGTGCCGAAGCAGCCTGCGTTGTCGCTGACGAAATCCCGTGCTCCAAAGCGCTGAACGAGCCCGGAGACGATGCGTTCGCCGGTGGCGATGAGGTTTCCCATCCGGATCTTGACCCCTGCTAGCGCCGCTAGCCCCACGGTGGGCGCCAACTGTCATGGTGGTGTCACGGCAGATGCCATGGATAGGCTAAAGGTGGGGACTAATACACGCTAGGGGAATCCAGGGAGGGATAGTGAAGTGATTCTCCACACAGAAGTTTGTATTGATCTCCTTCCAAGGTTACAAGTGCTCCTAGAGCTGTATTAGCAAGAGGAGGAAGAAGGAGCTCTCTTACTCTCACCCAAAGATCACCCCTGAAACCCTAGCCCAAAACAGAATAGTAGAGAGACCAACCCCTCCTACAGAAGCCCTAGCCCCCCTTTTATAGAGGAGGCTCGGTTCCTGCCTAGGGCATACGTGGAGGCATATTCCTAAGAATATGCTTCCTCCCAAAGGGGTAAGCCGACCGGGGTGCTTTTCCCCCCGCGTCATACTTGCTTTAGCCACGTGAGCCTCTGCGGCGCCCGCGTCAGCCGACAGGGGCATCGTCACCCCTGTCGGCCATGGCCCGGTGGTCCTGCTCTAGTCTGCTTCGCTCATGCAGTGCGTACCGGACCCTCCTTTTGACCAGCAAGATTCCTTCCTTCTCCTAGAAGCCAAACATGACCCGGATCATAGCTGATCCAGGCACCCCTGTTTCTGCATACATGTAAACATACACTTTCTACTTACTGCTTAAGTCGGTTGAGACTTAGTTAGGCGATCACCCCCCCCCCCCGGTCCGGGTTACTTCGTGATCTGGCCTGCCTTTAGGTGACCCGGCCAGCATTCGCTTTGGCCTTGCCGAACCTTGGCTAACTCGGCCTTTATACCCCGGCGTGACCCTACCCGGGGGTATCCCCCCAACACACCGGTAGTGCGCCCTGCCAAAGCTCAGCTACTAACACCTTTGGGGTGTTTCCTTGCTTCTACTTGTTCGATTAAACCTTGGTTTCATAACTGAGGGAAAACTTGCTGCTGTGCTCATCATACCTTCCTCTTGGGGTTCCCAACGAGCTCTATATTTACAAGAGCCAGCATGATCTCATCACTTGCTTGCAAGTTATCTTAATGTGATATCACCGAGAGGGCCCAGAGTATATCTATCCATCATCAGGATGGAAAAATCCCACGCTTGATCCATGAGCCTCAACATAACACCTTCGTAGCACTGAACCCTGTTACGGTGTGACATTTGATGTTATCAAGATACTCTTCCGGTGTTAGTAATTAACATGATCTCATGGTCTAAGGACTAAGATTACTTCGTATGATGTTATAGCAATATAAACATAATGACTTTGATCGTAATGCTATACTTCGGATGAATGTTCATCACATCATTCCACCAATGTTGTGACCTCGTTATTAACAACATCCAATGTCCATGATCAGGAAACCTTGATCGTCTTGTTAATCAACGAGCTAGTTTATATGAGAGGCATTACTAGGAACTTCGTATTTTGTTTATTAAACACACATGTACTAACGTTTCCAATTAATACAATTATAGCATGCAAAATAAACATTTATCATAAACATGGAATAAGATAATAACCACTTTATTATTGCCTCTCGGGCATATTCCCTTCAGTTGATACATTGCAAATGTATCTATAATTTTTGATGTTCCATGCTTGGTTTTATCCACTTTCTTGTGTTTTTTCCACACTTTGGAGTACTTTTCATATGATTTCTTGGACTAACCTATTAACAAGAGCCACAGTGCCAGCTGCCTGTTTTCTGTTGTTTTTGGTTCTAGGAAAGTCAGAAAATGAATATTCTCAGAATTGGACGGGACAAAAGTCAAAAATCCTATTTCACCACAAGACTCCCGGAGCTAGAATATGAGACAGAATGGGGCTGGGGCCCAGCCACACCACCTGGCCACGCGGGCTTGGCCTGGCCGCGCCAGGGGGTGGTCTGGCCGCCCTAGACACCCCCTCGGTCTCCCTCTTCGCCTATAAGATGCCTTCTGACCTAAAAACTCAGGGGGTTTCGACGTTTTTCCAGAAAGAGTTCCGCTCCACCGCCACCACCAGATTCCACGATTCAGAACCAGAAAGTCCGTTCTGGCACCCTGCCGGGACGGGGAATTGGAGGAGATCATCACCATCGCTTCTCCATCGACCATCCATGTTTCCCCCATCTATGAGTGAGTAATCCCCCGCTGTAGGCTATAGGGATGGTTGAGATTGGATGAGATCGTTCATGTAATGACATCAGATTGTTAGGGCATTGTGCCTAGTATCTATTATTAGTGATTTTTGACTTTTTTGCGACTTGTTATGCTTAATGCTTGTCACTAGGGCCCGAGTGCCATGATTTCAAATCTGAACATGTTATTGATTCATTATGATAGTATTGTTTTTGGTCTTACCTGCAAGTTGTATACACACGTTGTTGTCCGGAACCAATGGCCCGAAGTGACAGAAATCGGGATAACCGGAGGGAATGGCTTTGATGTGAGGATCACATGTGTTCATGGAGTGTTAATGCTTTGCTCCGGTGCTCTATTAAAAGGAGCACCTTAATTGCCAGTAGTTCCCTTGAGGCCCCGCTGCAAACGGGCTGGTAGGACAAAAGATGTTGTGCAAGTTCTCATTGCAAGCACGTATCACTATATATGGAACACATGCCTATGATTATCTAGTACTTGGATGCTTTATCTTATTTATCTGCAATTTCCCTATGTTATGATTTCTATGTGAATTGTCTTGTCCATGCAACGCCCGCCCATACATCCCTATGCCTACCGCACTCGAATCCTACTGTTTACTGCTATTGTTACTGATGTCTTTACTTTACTACTGCTGCTACTTTACTATTGTTACTACAAAACTGTTGCTACTGATAAACTGTTGTGAGCAAGATTGTTTCCAGGTGCAGCTGAATTGACAACTCAGTTGTTAAGGCTTATAAATATTCTTTGGCTCCCCTTGTGTCGAATCAATAAATTGGGTTTCACTTCCCTCGAAAATACTGCGATACACCCCCTATACGTGTGGGTCATCAGACCTATTGTGCAAATTTGGGGCAACTGGTGAGTGTAGCTAAGTCAAGCATTTTATTTTCTCCTAATACTCATTTATTGGTTAAGGAGGATATTTGTGAATCTTTACATATTGATTCTGAAGCTATATCGGATAAATATCTTGGTCTCTCAGCTATTGTGGGGGCGGATAAGAGTGATTGTTTCTTACATTTTGTGGAAAGGATTATCTAATGGATCAATGGATGGAATGAAAAGTTGTTGTCCATTATAGGTAAGGACATTTTATTGAAGGCAGCGGTGCAAGCTATCCCTATCTATGCCATGTCGGTTTTTCAGATTCCTATTGGTATTTGCAAGAGGATGATGGATGCTATCTCACAATTCTGGTGGGGTGATGATGAGAATAGCAATAAAATGCATTGAATAGCATGGTGGAAATTGTGCTACCTGAAGAGTGAAGGGGGCATGGGTTTCAGCGACTTCCACTTCTTTAACCTTACAATGCTAGCTAAGCAAGTTCAGAGGCTGATTACTGATCCTGATTACTTGTGTGCGAGAGTATTGCGAACTAAGTACTACCTCGATGGTGATATCCTAAAGGCGGGACCAAAGGCTGGCTCTTCATTCACTTGATAGAGCTTGTTAGCGGGCCTTGCAACTATCAAAAGAGGCCTGGTGGAGGCTTGACAATGGGGAATCAATCAATATATGGACTGATCCTTGGATTCAAGCAAGCCCGTACAAGAAGGTTTTGACATCGAGATTAACCCGGCCACATGCTATTGGGACAAGGAGCTCATTAAGAATTTATTTTGTTCTATGGATGTTTGTTGAATCCTACAAATTACAATTAATACTCATGGGTTTGAAGATTTTATTGCTTGGAAATTTACAAAGCATGGCCAGTACACTATTCGGTCTGGCTACTATCTTCAATGGAAACACAAGTTTGGTCCTAGAGAAAATCAATTAGCCTTGCCAAGGAGTTCAATTAATAATCATGTATGGAAAATCCTTTGGAAACTCAAGCTACCTAGTAAAGTGAAATAAATTGTTTGGCGTGCCCTCCATGAAATTTACCTGTTAAGAGTATTCTTGCAAACCATCATATCAGTATAGTGTTGCATGCCCAGTATGCAATCAAGGAGCTAAGGACATTGCATACCTTATTTTAGCTATTTCGTTGCACAAGAAATGTGGGCAGAATTAGGACAACATGAAATGATCGAATAGGCAAGAGGCATGAACATATCTGGATCGATTATTTTGGAGGCCTTGCTGTGGCGTACTAACAATAGGCTACCAGGTTTTGATCTTATTGATCTAAGTGAGACAATGTCTGTTACATGTTGGTACTTATGGTGGATGCTTCATCGTCTTACTCACAATGAGGATGTGCCACCGATGTATAAGTGCAAGCTGTATATTCTCTCTATAACAACAAATTCGCTGCAAAGGCCGAAGCAAAAAACATAGCCTGTCATGGGGGAGAAGTGGTTGAGACCAGAACCCAGGCATATTAAAGTTAATGTAGATTCTTCTTATCATTGTGATGTTAATGTAGTTGTAGTGGGAGTTGTGCTAAGGGACTACTAAGGAAATTTTATTGCAGCTATCAATCACTTCTTGCCATATGTGGCATCAATGGCGATGGATGAAGCGTTGGCTATGAAAGAAGGACTATCATTGGTTGTTTGTTTGGAGTGCAATAGGGTGGTGGCTAGATTAGTTTCTACGAAGATCATCGAAGCATGCTCAAGCCAAGAGTCCTGGTGGAATGAATCGGCGACTGTTTTTGTGGATTGCATGGACCCGACATCTTCAATTGGGACTGTTAGTTTTAATCATTGTTTGAGGGGAGCAAACCAAGTGGCTCATAATTTAGCTAAGTTTAGTTTCTTAATAAAAGTTCTTGTAAATGGGTTGATGAGTCTCCTAGTTTTATTTTGAGCTCGATCATAAACGATGTAATAATTGTTTGGTATTAATAAAGCCTAGCAGCGGGATGGAGTCCCGCTGTTTCCCTAAAAAAGAGGTTAACCAGAGGCAAAACATTCAATTCTATTATGAAATAAATATATGTGCCTAATGGGATAATTCTTGTGTTACAGAACAATTAGTGTATTTTTCTAGGATATAAGCTCTAATCTATCTACATCTCTTTTAAAGTAAAACCCCACTAATATTTATTAATGGTAGTCAATCTCTACATGCCATCTACCCACATCATCTAGTCATTTAACTAGCCAACCATTTGTCCATGTCACTGGCACTAACATATATTAATAACAATCTATCTTTACATGGATATCATCTATTTTTTCCGCCATCCAATTGTCCACATCACTAAAATTTAGCATTCCAATAAACATGACTATAAAATATTGTATTTTGTTATGTTCTGATATCCTATACTACTTATTAGAATTATTAATGGGCGAATATGTTATGTGCGCATTGCTTAGATTGTACCTCTTTTTATTCACTTTATTATACTTTTATAATGGACCGCACCCATGAATTATCATGATGAAGTGTCGTATAAATATAAGGTGAAGAGATGATATAATAAAATTCACAATTTGATCTTAGGACTTAATAACTTGATTAATGCACAACAAACAAACGACCCATTTATGAAAAGGGGCAATGTCCTTTTTGGAATTCAAAGGTTTTCTCTACTGCATAGAATATAAGAATATTTCTGTTTTTGTTTTTCTATATCCATTTTTTGCACTTTATACACCATTTCATCGATATAGTTTAACAAAAACAAAACATACGCATCCTTTTTTATCTCAAGAATTCCACATGGTAGATGAATTGTGGATATCCCTATGCTAGTTGCATCAGATCCCAAGTATGAATCTCACTCATCCAAACATTTGGTGTGTGGTGTGCTTGCTCTATTTTGTGTAACAACAGAAACATGCCCATAAAGTTCAAAAAACAGAAACATGCCCATGCTGCTTCAACGACGATCTCCATATATATCAAGTAAATATCCATTTCTTTCCATGAGGCTACTAGTCACAATAAAAAAACTCAAGGAGTTTATCAATGAGATTTCCATTTGCTCATCATTACTAGTTTAGGTTGCTTTGTATTATCAAATAGAGCACTTCTTATTTAGCTAGGCCTGACCCACCTAAGAACTAAGCGAATTAGATTATTCACAATCAAGATTGTAGGCTTTCTTTGCTTCTAAATCGATAAGCATTCGATACTAGGACTTAACTAGGAGAAATTCCTCCTATGGGCACTAAAAGTAGAAAAAATTAAAAGAAAATCCATTCAAGTGGGGAGATTCTAGGAGCAGAGGGTGTCATATTTATTAGTTGACAATTGTATCAATGCCAAAGGAAAGGCCCTCATCAGCAATGTAGACACTGTACTAGGTAGTGGTACTTAATTTCATGTCCAGGCCGGATAAAAGTTGAATAGTTTTGTACTTTTGTCATAGAGATGTTGCTAAAAGGAACTTCCGCAACACATAGTACAATATATATGTGCAGTACTATGGCAAATTGAAATGTGAACTCTACCATTCCCGTTATATCCTGGACATGGTAATGGTGGTACTACTATAGTGGTTTAACGACCTCGATTACGGAACCAACCGTTATGTAATTCGACATCCAAGACTGCATTCACATCTTGTTATGGGCCCGTTGATAGATACTGGTATGCTATATCATTCACATCATCCAGGGTCACAACTTCCTAAAAGGGGGCTTCCCTATCACATCATCGATCTTCTCACCAGTGACAGATGAAGACGAACACGAATTTGCAATGGCGGCAGATGGATACACCAAACCCTAGCCTCTAACACAGAAGCCACACATGAACCAAGCAAGCCGACCAGGGTCTACCTTTAAGACAGGAACGCATGGCTCGCGAGGAGGGATGGGGATAGGGACATAATTTGGCCGGAACCGAGTAGAACGGGGTCTCACCGTCATGTCGCGTCAAGAGACCCTAAACACATTGTCTCGGTATTATTTACGGAAAGCATGTGAGCTCGGTAGACGAATATGCTATGACATTTCTTAGATTGTCCCTCTTTTATTCACTTTATTTAAATAGATCATACCATGTAGTTATCACGATGAAATCTCATATAAATAGAAGTTGAGGAATGATATAATAAAATTCCCAATTCGATCTTAGGACTTAACTAACTTTGTTAATGCACAACAAACAAACCACCCATTTATGAAAAGGGACAACGTCCTTACTGGAATTGAAAGGTTTTTTCTTCTACTCTACATAGAATAAAAGAATCTTTCTGTTTTTGTTTTCCTATATCCATTTTTTGCACTTTATACACCATTTCATCGATATAGTTTAACTAAAATGAAACACAACATGTGCATCCAGATTTTAGCTCGAGAACTCCACATGGGGTAGATGAACCGTGGATATCCATTTGTTGGATGCGTACGGATCCCACGTATGAGACTCACTCACCCAACCGTTTGGTGTGCGGTGCACTTGCTCTATTTTCGCGTAGCAACAGAAGCATGCCCATGCCGCTTCAGCGACGATCTCCATATCAAGTAGACGTCCGTTTCTTTCAGCGACGTTGTCGGGGTAATTCGCAACGAAAACTCGAGGAGCTTATCGATGAGATTTCCGTTTGTTCACATTGGCATTGTCACCGGCAAGGTGTACACTGTAGCAGACAGTGGTAGTTCCTAATTGCATGTCCAGGCCGGCCGGATGAAAGTTGAATAGCATTGTACTTTTGTCATAGATATGTTGCTGAAAGGAACTTCCACAAAACATACTAGTACAGTACTATATGGTGCAGCACTGTGGCGAATTAAAATGTGAACTCTACCAATCCGTTGCATCCTGGAACATGCTGATGGTGGTGGTGCTACTACTACAGTGGTTTGACGACCTGGATTACCCAACCAACAGTTCTGTAATTCGACGTCCCAGAGCATGTGGTGCCGCCGGGAGCAGACCATTAATTAACCACAGTTCTATTTGACCGCTTAACGCACGTGTTAATTTTCTCCCGGCCTTACCGCACTCCGCGTGCAGGAGACAGATCCGCCTGATTTCCTCCGTCCCCATGCTTGAATCCAAAGCAAGCGTCCCTCTCGCATCAGTTCGATCGATCGATCGGGGGAATGCGACGCAGCTCGTTGTTAGCCCGTTCGTCCTTTCGCGATCAGGGTGCCAGTAACAGACACAGGACGTGTCACCTCGCTTACACGCGGGCCCTCGACAGCAACGGTACCAGTAGTGAGTACCCAACGTCTAGCAGCTGGCTACGTTAGCAAGTGCTCCCTCCGTTTTAAAATATAAGATATTGCTTCCTCCGTTTTAAAATATAAGATGTTTTAGCTTTATAAAAGGAGTGTATCTCGACTCCTTTTAGCATGTAAGTTCACTTTAAGTCTAGATGAACCCAACACTAAAATAGGTCTAGATACACTCCTTTCACAAAGCTAAAATCCCTCCGTTTCAAAATGTAAGATGTTTTAGCTTTATCAAAGAAGTGTATCTAGATCTTTTTAGTGTGTAGGTTTACTTCAAACCTAGATGAACCTAGACACTAAGATGGGTCTAAAAATCACTGGAATTTTCCAACTTGTGTCTCCTGCCTTCTTTCGTCGCAACCCAAGTTCGGCTACATTTTATGGTGAGAATTTTGATACTACTTATTATTCTGATTATAATTTCCTTTTAGTTATAAGCCATGTTCTCTCAGCCTAATATGAGCTAAATTTTATTTAAAAAATCATTGCAGCAGCAGACAAAGCTCTGAGTTCGACGGATGCAAGGGAGATCGGAGAAGCTGCTCTTGTCGAATGTGGAGCTCGATCGAGGCAGTACCATCTTAGCTAGAGCGGATATGACGATGCACCGGCACAGCAAGGTTCATGAACTGTATAGCATTACATACGCAGCACCACAACATGGTAGGGCTAGGCACGGCAGGTCCAACATCCCAACCAACACATCGTTCGGTGAGCTGCATCCATGATTTCTGACAGCTAAACACCAATCAATCATGGAACGGAAGCCTGTTGCTTTCAGTGCATCCATCCGTTCTTCCGATCTCAAAAGGTGAAAAGGGAGTTCTAGTATCCTAGTAGTCTAGTGGTACTGGTACTGGTACCCCAAGATCCTAGTAAGTGAAGCTCAAGCTACAGTACAGTACACACAGCAATGCTTCCTCTTCTTCACCAGACAATCATGCTACGCACGATGCACTCAAATTAACAACCCTCACATTCCAAAAGCCAAAAGGCATTGCTTGCACATCTACTACAGGATTTACAGGGAAAAAAGAAAAGAGCTAAGGCTAACCAAGAAAAATCTTTTTTATATCCACCCTATACCTGGCACCAGAGCTGGCGGTGGCCTGTTCCATGTTTAATTAATGCATGCATCATCATCCCAAAGGCCCTCCCAAAAGCCATGATTTCTGCCCACAAAACACACCTCATGGGGGGTGGGCGGCTCACCAACCCTATCGCGCCAAAGTTTGGAACTCCTCCCCCCACATCCAAAATGAAAGCAGAATCTAAATTTAAGGGACACGGCGTGGGGAGAGTGGTCCACAAAGAAAACCTTACAAGGCAGATTCGCAGCACGATCCGCCTTCCGAATCCCGATGGCGATGGCGATGCCGTGAGAGCACCAGGAGGAGCTCCTTCTCCTCCTGAGACAAGCCAAACTTCTGGCATGGCTATAACTTCTAGCTACTCGACAAGCTTTTCCTTCTCTCGCGCTGTTGGTGTATGCAAACTTTCTTTTTCTTCTTGTTGGTGTTTTCATCTTGATGCATTGCTGTCGAACATGATCGCGCGGCTTTGCTGGTGCTGATCTGTAAGCTGAAAGCAAGAATTAAGGTTCTGACATATAATTCAATCAGGCCAGAATGCGGTCTTGTTAGGCAGAAAATGTTGGTGGAAACTTACGTATTCTACAGAAGGCATGTGGAGTGCATTGCTTCCTTTAGGAAAGTATAGTATTTTGTCTATTTTAACTCTCTATGGGAAGTAATGAGCTTGTACGGTTGCACTAAACTAATTCCATTGGAATGTAAGTGAAGAAACAATGATTGCACTATATACCCCATGTGCAATATAATATTCAGCAAGTTATGATCAAAAGTGCACCGTCTTACCTTTAATCCATGTAAGGATGCACATAAGGGGGCGAAAGTTCTCCAGGGTTCCTTGCACGCTGCTCAATCCTTCTGAGGTCCCGGAGATGCTGCAAGATCTCCTGAAGAAGAGCAAACCCTTTGCCTCCTTTATTCAAAGACCTCACACACTGTTTTATGAACTCCTTATCTGCCTCGAGAGCATGCAAGCGCTCGTGGACTTGATCGATTTCACTGGCAATTGCGAGTTTATCTTGCTCTTTAGCAAGCTCCAACACGACTTCTGCTGATGGATCTGCCTCGGTGCATTGCTTTGTTAGGAGGCCATTACCATTTTGCACAGTAGCGTCATCGAATAGAGGGAGGAGCTTCTTTCGACTATAGCTTGCACCTCTTCTACTCTCATGAAGTTTGAAGCTGATATCGTCATCAGAGAAACCATTTGAGGCACCGTTTAAATGGTTATCTTCTGAGAAAAGTTTGTCTACCTTCATGTTATCAGATTCTTCGTCTTCGAGGTCAAAAAGCCTCTCCTCGAGTACTTTAAGCTGCTCCAATATGGAGAGCCTCTCTTCCTCGCAATCAGCTAGCGAGCCATCAATTGTAACAATATGACCAGAGGTTTCATGTAAAACAACATCAGTAGGAATACTGCCATTGCTTCCATTCAGACCATGGGCAGATTCATCACCCTCATAGAAGCTTTGGGAAAGATCATCACTGTCCTCAGCACTTGATGATGCTGAGGATGATCCATTCTGGTCATCAACCTTCTGCCCGGACATCTTCCTCCTCTCCTTTGCTTCATACAGATGAATCTTGTGGCGGTATAGTTCAAGCTCTCTCTCCATATCTTGCCTCTCCTTGTCTCTCTTTACAGCTAGATCATTCAACCTCTGCAGTGCTTCCTGGTCATACTCTGACTGCTCTTCCATAAGCCGCTGGTACTGCATTGCCTCCATCTGCATTGCAGCTTTCTGTTCTTGCAAGCGATTAATCATTGCCATGGTCTCATCAGCAGCTATAGCTGCTGCACTCCTCTCATTTTCAAGTTCTGCATATAGTGTACTCAATGATCCGCGTGCAGCTGCCAAAGCAGACTTTAGTTGATCAACAGTCACCAGTTCAACGCTTTCCAGATCAGTAGACATAGTAGCAACACTTGAATCAACAGACTTAGTATCAGAGGCCACTGCTTCAGGGTATGGCAATTCTTGCAAGTAACTGATGCCTTCAATATGAGTTCGTGTATCAGAAACTCTCTTATCTTCGACATCGCTGCAGTCAGGTGATGATTTATCTGAACTTATTGAATGCCCATCAGAAAGTTGGTGCAAGCTTGGTAGAAGAGACTCTGCTGGATCAACTTCAATATCGACTGTTCAAAAATTCAAATATTAAGAATTGTTTTAAATATGTCTATAATATTAGACAAGTCAATCGAAATTCAGCAAACAGGTAGAAACAAACAAAACACACATACACTCATTTTACCTTTGCATGTGGTTGTGTTAACACGGAAAAACTCAAGAACCCCTGCTTCCATAGAAGTTGACAAGTGCTTCAGCTCAGGCTGTTCAACATTCTTTTCAGTGTTCTCACTTGAAGTCTCGGTAATTTGTTCCCAAGAATCAAGTGCCACAGAGTCCAATTCTTGTTGTGACTCAGCCTGTGCAGTTATGTCATCTTCAAATTCTTCATCGACATGCTTTACCTCAGTGTTCTCAATCGAAACCTCAGAGTCACATGACCCACCTTCCATTGGCTCAGTGTCCCATTCATTCTTTATATCAGCTTCTTGAATCGTCACCTCTTCAGTATTTCCATCAGACCTGTCAACAACAAATCCATGCTCCATGTAATCTGATGGCACCGAAAACAGTTCATATTTTACAGCGCCCTGTTGAGCTTGCTCATCATCCTCTGAAATCTCATCCCCAATTGATATTTCCTGATACTTGTCCTTCAATCCGTTGTTCCCCTGAGGAGCTGCGTGTAACATTTTAAAATCATTATGGTTTTCTGATTAAAATTAAATAAGCAAAACTATCAGCACGGAACAACTCAAAGGACAGAACATGGCATGAAATCTCTTCTATTTTGTTAAGAGGTCTGTTTCATGCTATCAATGTCACTTGCCATTTTTCTTCAGTTTCATTAAAGGTTCATCAATACAGGTGCTAGAATCTAGCATAGCATATGGATGGATCAGCTGAAATAAGAAGTGTAGGTAGAAATAGGCATGGTATTCACAAGAAATAATACTGTCTGTTCTACTCACTGAATGACTAGCATCAAATGGATATGCAGTGGAAATGGAAGGTACAGTAAATAAATATATGCGGCAAAGCAATTCAAAAGGTATTATTATTGCTTTCGCCAAAAAAAAAGGGTAGATTGTTGCTACAGCCAGAGCATGGATAAAATTGATTACAAAGAATGTAAGTGTATGAAAGGAAGAAGAATGACTTACAGCGCTGGTCAGCTAAGATCTCCGCAGTTTCTCCGGGGTTTGCCTCGCAGTTGAGTTCATTCTCCATACTAGCAACCGAGGTGACCAGGGCGGCAATTTCTCCATCAATCAACCTATCATCCACCTTCTCATCATCAGAGGTCACCCCAATTTTCTCCTCATTGGCATTAACCTCGTTCATCGGTGCCACATAATCCCGCGCAACGGACCCATGATCAACTGCTTCTGGCATGCCGACGGCCAACAAGTCGATGGATTCAAGAGGCACCAGTCGCTCAACATTGCCAGCATCGTGAGCTGGCATGACACCAATGGAATCATCCTCCACCAATGGCTTCTCATCGAAAAGCTCGATGACAGGACCGTCCTCGGACACAAATACGACATCTCTGCCTAGACATGATATGGCGTCTTGCTTGTAGGAGGAGCCGCAGTCGAGGTCGCGTTCCGCCGGCCTGTGGAGCAAGAGGGGCGGCGAGTAGAATCCGCTCTCGAGCGCGACGCCGCAGCAGGCGCATGCGAGGTCCCGTTCGCCGAGCTCGCTCCGCCTCATCCACGAGAGCCGCTCCTTCCCGCCGGAAGCCGGCGCCGCGGCCCCGCAGTCCTCGCACATGTCTGCGGCGTCGGCGAGCCTCCGGTGCGCGCGGCAGTAGCCTAGGCGCGCCATCTCGGCGGCGTGCGCGTCGCAGACGACGCGGCGCAGGGGCTCTGCGCCTCCGCGTCGGCGGCGGGGCGAAGAAGGGTCGGAGGAGAATAGGCTGTCGACGCCGAGGCGGGAGCAGAGCGCGCAGGGCGGCGGCAGGCCGCAGAAGGCTGCGAACCTGGCGATGAGGTGCGAGAAGACGCCGTTGGCGAGGAGGAGCGCGATGAGGATCCACTCGAGGAGCGCGTGGGCGAGCGCCCGCGCGACGCGGTTGCTCCTCTTGCGCATGGCCGCGGTGACGCCCGCCGCCGCCGGCGCGGGCGCGGCCTCCGGCGACTCCGAGACCGCCATCTCCTCCTCCCCGGGTCGACCGGGTGGGAATGCGATCGATACGCCCGCTGCCTTCGCGGCGGCAGGATTTGGCGTGGAATCGAAGGAAGCGGAGAAATCCCGCGCCGGCGTCGGCGATTTTGACTGGAAAGAAAAGTATCGGAGAATAGGGACGACCCGAAGTGCGATTTCTGGTGGAACAGCCCAACCACTCTCGAGAGAGAGAGAGAAGAGGAAGAAGCCCGGTTTCGTTGGACAAAATAACAGGAACAAGAAAACAAAAGAGAAGTGCCTCTGACTGACTATACGAGCAGATTGCAAGGAGGGGGAGGAGGAGATTATTTCACAGGCGGAATCTGGGGGGGTGGCGAGGGAGAGGAGCAAGAACACCGGGACGGAATCTCGCTAACGCGGAGGAGTTGGTCTAGGAGGGCGATGGCGACAGAATTACGAAGGGGAGAGGAGTCTGGGAGGACGGCGAAGAAGGGGGGTGGAGTAGAAGGGAGACGAAGGAGAGAAGATATCTGGGACTGGGGGAAGGGCGAGAATAAACGGGACGAAAAGCGCTTGGGCGGCAGGCAGCGAGGCTACTGGTGGTACTAGTAGTAATCCGCATCATTATAAGCCGTAATAATGGCGTCATTTACTCGGCGGTATTTTCCTAGATCGTCCTAATTAATTCAGTAAGTATCGAGGAACGTTGGGGCGACGCGATGATCGGACGGGACGGTACTGGTCGGGAGCTCTCTTTCCCACTGCTCGATCTTTCGGACTGACCGCGCCCCAGATAGACAGATACTACGGAGGAGGAGGAGCGTGTCGTTAGATTTTTTCCAACATGCTTTTCCGTTTGTGGCACGGACGGGCTACGTAGATACTAGATAGATTCGGGTGCTCACTGCTTTTCTCCAAACACGTCCCCGTTGGGACGGCGACGAGGTACTGCTGCTGGTGGTACGACTTGCCGGAGCCGCACGGCGAGTTGAAAGATCCTTTGTTGTGGAAAATGGCACGGGCACGGAGTAGCAGTTTTAATCCGGTACCCGAAGACGACCGGATCAGAGACGGACATGGTGGTGGTGGTGCTGCTGCTGCTGCTACCTCATCTGTCACTCCCTCACGATCTGGATTCTGGAACGTGGTGGCACTTCTCGCGTCTTTGACCTGGCTTTTCTGTCCGGACAGCTACTATACACATCGGTCGTTTAAAAGCCAGCTAAAATGTTTTCCCTTTCCGCCCAAAACACCGTGGACAAGCGTGGGGAATGGGTCTCCGGTGCGTGAATATGCCTTCTCTTTCTTAAGACAGTGGAACAATCCTGGTCTAGTCTATCCATCCTAACATGCGCGCAACAGAATTATATTCAAAATGGCCTTCCAAACATATGGAGATCTAACGAGTGACAAATGGAAAAGAGATTATCACCCACGCTGCTTATCAGTCAATAATGTCATGGGCTTATCTGAACTTTGGGACACGAATAGCCGTGTCTTCAAGAAAGCCTCCGCCATCGTCGGAGGAAGCCCCGGGCATGCGCCGGCTGACGATGGTGGCATGCTTTCATCTCGCACGGAGGGTGGTGGCGCGGGCCTTTCATCCCCACGCGGCAAGATCTCCGGCTCATTGCAAGTTGATGGCCCTAAACTATGAGATGCACGTGGTGGAGACGGACGCCGAGGCGGCGGCCCCGGGCTCCTTCGGCGACCGTTGTGGTTGCGAGGGCGGCATGACGTTGGTTCTGCTAACTTGGCGCGGCTAAGCTCCTCATCTCCGCGTGCTGCGGGAGGTGGTGGCGGTGCCTTCTGGGATCTCCAGCCTGCTGTTTGGGAAGCTCACGGACGGCAGCGTGGGGACGTCATTCTGCTATTAAAGGAGGAGGTCACTAGGTTCTTCTCGTGACAATACACTGGTATGTTGGGTGTCTGCCCTCATGGATCTGGCCGGTGACGAGTTCCGGAAGGCTTCCGCTGCCGATCTCCCTTGAGCGCCTCGTGCATGGAGTTTACTGGATCAGATGGGAATCGGTTCTGCGCACCCTTATTTTTCCGACCATTCGATTTTAGGAGGAAAGAGCCATGAAGCTTCATTGTCTGCTGCCGTCATGGGACATGTCTTCTGAGTTCCATGGTGAAGTCAGAGACAAAGAATGTCGTGGAGGCTGAGATATGATGACTAGCAATGGTGGTTCGAGTCTTCATGACGATGAGGAACTTGCTTGGTGAATCGTTGATCGGTAGCAGCAGCATCAGCAAGTGGGGCCGGTAGCACAGGAGAAGTACCAAGTCCTATTTTCTAGAGTGAAAATCCAAGGTTTAGCCTTAATTGGTTGTGCCTCGTAGTGACCTTGTTAAATACATTGTCAGACTTTCTCCATGGTAAAAACCTATGATCTATGATCGGGTGATGATGATGCGTGTGCACTATTTTCTTCTTGGAGGCGTCGCTTTTGGAGAATTTGGACTTTGGGTGTTTCTTGGTGGTGTTTGTACTACTGCTACAAGGAATAGATCGTTGTAGCGTGACTTTTCTTTTCTTTTCTTTTTCTTTTTAGTGCTATGTGCATCGGTAGAAGGCATTGTGTTGTTGAAGAGGTTGAGTGTAATTGGTATCTTCGTGATACTAATAAATTCCCTTTGTCAAAAAAAAGTCTTCAAGAAAGTAGAAACAACGGTATGGTAGATTGTCACAACCAGCAATTTAAACTGTTGTTTCTATTCTAGTGTTTTCTTGAGTTTTCTGTTTCGGTTGTTTTAATTTTAGTTATAGTTTGGAGGGGAGTAGAAGTGTGGTGTGTTTGGAAACTCGGGTTCGTAAATATATTCGGGTACCGTCTCTTTCATGATTTTTTCAATGGGTAGAACTATTGTGAGCGGTCTAAACTTTGACCCTTTCTTCTTTCTTCATTTTAAAAAGGAGAGCAAAGCCTTTCTTTTTTCCCTATATATCAATATATACATATATAATTTCTACATAATATCTCTATATATACATATTATATGTATATTGTTAAGGTGTATTAGTATTGGTCTAGGAGTCCGTATTAGTATTGGTCTAGGAGTCCGTATTTGTCTAGATTTATCTTCTTGTACCGCAAGTCAGATGTACTATATATTGTGGCCTTTGGCCCCCAGATAATACAAGTTGCACAAGTTGCTTATTCCTAACATGGTATCAGAGCGTGTCGCTCCTTGGCTTACGTTTTAGCCACCGCCTCCGCCGCGCCGCCCCCGGCGAGGTCGATCTCCATGATCTCCGTCGGGGGCATCGCATCTCGTAGCTAGTAGCCGTAAGGCCTTTTTTTGTCTCCCTCGTAGCCGCCGCCGCCGCTCGCCCCGGCACCCCGCCGCCGCCTCCGCCTCCGCCGTTAGCAACTTCCGGTCGCTGGCTCCTTTCCGGTAATTCATGCCGGTGTTTCTTCCGTTAAATTCTTCCTTCCTTACTTCGTCGCTCTATGTCGACTCTCGTGGCTTTCTTCACGCGGTTATGACCGCCTTTTGCCGACTTTGTCTTTGTCGGCCCACCGCTCTACGTCGACACTCGCGGTTTCTTCACGCGGCTATGACCGCCTTTCGTCCACTTTGTCTTTGTTGGCACGCCTCTCTACTTCGACTCTCGCGGCTTCTTCATGCGGTTATGACCGCCTTTCGCCGACTTTGTCTTTGTTGGCACGCCGCTCTACTTCGACTTCTGCGTCTTCTATTCTTTCTGCTCTTCGCTCTCTTATTTCTCTTGTCCGTGTTATCACGGCTGATGGTACCTCTCTTCCTGTTTCCAGTCGAGGCACCCTCTCTACTTCCTCTTTCTCTTTTTCCTGATACATCTCTCGCTATCTCTACTCCTCCACCTTCTCCTTCTGATGCGTCTCCTTTGTTTTTGGCGCCATCCTCTCCTCCGTCTATTTCCTCTAGTTCTTCTCTCCGGCCGCCGCCGCTCTCTCTTCCTCACTCTTCGGTGCTATTCTTCTGACCGCCTCTTGGTCTGTGTCGATCTCTTCTTCGATCGACTGTGGCTTGACTCTATAGGTTTTGAAGACTATTCATGCTATGGCGACACTTTGAAGACGCGGATTTTGGATTATCATTTTTTTTTTGGTTTTGTTTTCACTTCTTCAAATGCAATGCTATTGCATACGCTTTGCATTTGAGGGGGGGTGTTAAGGTGTATTAGTATTGGTCTAGGAGTCCGTATTAGTATTGGTCTAGGAGTCCGTATTTGTCTAGATTTATCTTCTTGTACCGCAAGTCAGATGTACTATATATTGTGGCCTTTGGCCCCCAGATAATACAAGTTGCACAAGTTGCTTATTCCTAACATATATTATGCAGCAGACGAAATCAAAGTGCTAAAATTTTGAATTAAATAAAAAGTCCTACACATAGGACTCACCCTTGACTTGAGAATGGAAGAAGGTAAACATAGCATCTCACAAGAGCGAGGCAAGAGGGCTCCACCCTACAGCGAGAGGAACGCCTCGCGAGTCAGGATTTGGAGATGAGGCCTTTTGGTGAAGCCACGTCAGTTTTGGGCCTAACAAGATGTAGCATTATTTCCGAGTTGATTCCTTGAATCAACTTTAAGGGGAATAGATCTTTGTGCTTTATAACGCATACTTAAGGAGGTTTCCCTCGGTTCTTTCAGTCGTGACAAAATAGTGGTAGTCTCCTCTCCTTTGGTCATGTGATAGATTAAGAGAATCGAGATATGGTATGAATGGACTCATCGCAACCAAAGGGTTACATGGTCCTGTCTGAACCCACATATGTGGCAGAATATGGAGATGCCTTGTGTCTAGGGGTGAAAGGCCAACTAAGATCGGATATACTTGGGTTTTCACGAAATCAATTTCAGTAGAGAGTATGATATCGATGGCCCGAGGTAGAGAACTCAATGGGCTAGGGTCGCCCCCATTTCGTTTTACCAACCCCAGGAAATAAGTGAGATTCAACTTCTAAGAAAGTATTATTTTGGCTTTTGAGAAATGCATTACCATCCACTCCGATGTACAATGTCTCTATTCCGTCACCCATATTTAGTTAGAGGGGATCTAGGTCAAGGACAAGAGCCAACAAGAGGTGAACGGGGTGTGGTTGCTAGCACAGAGGCCAGGGACATGTCTTCGAGAAAGTAGCACCACACATATAATAACATTGTCGTAACAGACCAATAAAATCTAAAATAAGAGGATTTTACCTTGCAACTCTCCTTATCACCTACGGATGTGTGAATCTATTATTTGTTGTTAGGTCGTACGATCAAGTGGTACAACAAGGAGTTACTGTTTCAAAATTACATATGTTGGTCCACTTAGGAAAAACGGATGGCCAGTCCTCCATGGAGCGCGTGAATATTTTTCACAAAATGGCGGGAAATTTTCCGCTCATTTATTGCAAAAGTGGCGCACTAAAACATGACCTCAACCAAAAAGACAATTAATTACATGAATATGGAAATACACGCATGAAGACTATTGTAGTGGTGAGGAGTGGCTAGGGTAGTTCAAACACACTCGAATTTATGTCAAGCCCAATCAATGTGATACCATTGGGGGCTCCCGATTTTCACGAATTTAGGTACATAGCCTAGCAAACTAAAGAGCACAACCCAATAACTAATATCTTGTGTAAATCTCTAGGGATCGAATTAAAATCTCTAAAGTTGCATGGACTACTTGAAATCATTGTATAAGTGGGTTCTTACAATAAAATAGAAAAAATTGAACAAGATGATGTTTTGGTCTTGGACTCCACAAAGAAAGGTGGGAGCAAAGCTCAACTAATTCAAGGTAAAAGGATATTTATAGTCTCAAACCCTATCCACTAAAGTCACGAGCCTCAAATGGGATACATAGGCCACAATCTAACTAACTGCATACACGCACACATAATTAGAGGTACTGAGTGTATGCGGCTTCGAGCCTAGAATATGCAACTACAAGCAGAGGTACATGTTCTTCTTCTATTTCCATGTTTTCTTCTTGGAGAAGATGAACTTGGTCTTCCTTCCATCTAATGCATCTCTCTTGAATGGTTTATTCGCCCTCACGTACGGTGGCGGAGCTGCATGTATCGCATGTGGTCAGGCGACATCACAAGAAAAACGTAAGCACTGAAGAAACTAGCTAAGTACACTCGTTTTGACCCCAATAAAATTTGATTAATGACCACACTTTGTGATTTTGACATCACTTGCTGCCAATCCCAGCTCCGCCGCTGCTCACGTACGCCACTTCCTCTCTTTAGTACATGTTGGATTTTACACCTAAATACACGTAGGAAAGGAGTGTCAGGCAGTTCATCCTCGAGAGTAATAGACAGAAACGAGGAAAATGAGAAGGTTCGCCATTTTTGCCATGTTTTGGTGACGAATTGGCTAATAAGAGTGACACTTGCACTTGAAGTCTTGTACATGGTCATACTTGTGTATCCTGCCATACCAAATGCACTTTAAAATGTTATAAATTCGGTTGAAATATGAAGCCAACAAGCATGTCACGCAGCAAAGCAAGTTAACTAGATCGTTTGAGACCGCAAGATGGATATATGTGAACATCAGATAGTTTGGTGGTTGTTCATGTTCTCATGGTCAATGTTAACCACTTCTATGCATTCTCTTGCATACATGCACCAAAACATGGAAAAAATGGTAAAACATTACCACCACTTGATTTTTGATATGTGAGATTGAATACGACACCTCATTGGCAACACCTGACCTCCTTTTTAAAGTTATATCAAGTGTGCATAGGAACACAACCCTGGAATGGTTATTTCACATCATGAAGATGACCCCTCAAAAGAAAGTTTAAGATCACACGAACAAATGCATGAATCATAGCAGGCGTGCTTGAGGACAAACAAATAAACAACATTGAAGACCATATGTATTGAAGCATGAAATGTGTAAACGTTGTCTTGAAGCAAGGAGTGTTTCAAGCATGCTTGAAGGCTCGAAGAGAACAAGATGAAGACAATAATGTATTACTTATTTCTTTGAGTCATCATAGGAACAACTTGTTGAAAATATAACAATAATACATATGATTTAATTTGAATAAATAATTGATAAAGCATGATCATACAAATAAAAATAAAATAGATCATGCAAACTAATAGAGTAGATGAACATATTGCATCTAAATAGGATAAACTAATTACATCTACTCCAAATGCTAGAACAAAGAGATTCGGTTTTTAAGAAACATAGTTATAGCCTTTAGAAGGACAACTAACATTCAAGTGTTTTTTTTTTGAAATTGGGCAAAAGCATTGCCTTTTATATTAATAAAGGAGGAGAAAACAAAGTGGGCCTAAGCCATCAGAAAGGAAAAACAACAACCCCATACAACTCAAGAAACAATATATGCAAGCCCCTTAGTCCCGGCCAGAATCCAATGCAAGCCCTCCCCTCCTCCTTGATCTTAAGCATCAGGTCTGATGGCATTGGACATTTGTTGTTGAAAACCCTAGCATTCCTCTCCTTCCAAATCTCTCACAAGATTAGCATGATGGCAGAACGAAGCCCCTTAGGCGACGATGTTGGGAACTTGGCAATGGCATGCCAGTAGTCTATCACCTTAGGGCACCCTGAGCCCATGCTCATTAGGAGGTTAGGGCAAGACAGCCAAGAAGCCGCGGCAGTCCATATTCGCTTGGAGTAACGACATTCGAAGAGAATGTGTACAGCCGTTTCGGAGGCACATTTGCAAATTTGGCATGTGATGGCTCCAAAATTAGCCATCTTCCACCATGTTTAAACATTGTTTTTAGTCAAGCAATTGACAAGAAACTCTCTATCCTTGCCACTAATGACTAATAATTACAAAGATATGCAAACCATTGCTTTGATTTGTGTTGTGCAGGAAATCACGTTTTTTAGTGCGAAATCTGGAGTCATAATGAAGGTTTTTGAAGAAATCCATACGACCAAGTAATTATGGAGAAAATTCTAGGCGACAACAACCGTAACGACCACTGGTACGGATAGGTCCCACCCGTACCGTCTGCCCGTACCATGTGGTGGCGGATCCGTCTCGTCAAACCCTACAACTTTCATGAAGATGCCTATATATTTTAAGGTCTCAGCCGCCGCCCAGAAGGCCGTCATTCTAAGATTGTATCACAACACCACCAAAAGATATCTACACTATTGTTCATCCCTTCCATTGTCCATCCCCTCCATTAGCCATAGCCATTACTTTGTACTTGATATCTCCTTGTGATTCGGTGACCATTGTAAGAATATTTGATTTCAATCTAAGTATTTTGCACAATGTTTTCTATCCTTGATATTATTGTTATGAGTGAGTATTCCTCATGGGCTGCACGTTGGGGAGAAACCTCACAGTGATTATGTGCATCTAATCTATGGGAGCATTGTGTATTGTTTGAAATAGAAATTTGTATCTTTTCTTTCTTTGTCTCTTGTCTCGATCTTTAAACTTGTAGGTACCCGAGACTCTCAGGATTGATAAAGGCTTGAGGTGAGGTACTTGGCTAGCGACGATCTCATAGGAACCATAGTGATAGAAAGGGTAGTACGGTCTTTGCTTAGGCCCCATTCAGGATTACAACAATATCACCACTTAATGCTTTGATCTGTGTTTTACACTTAATAATCGTTTGTACCCCGTTGCTTCATGGTGCACTCGGTTGGTCAAAGACTATTGCTATGCCTGCTGCATCATAGAGGCTCTAGTATATTAGGATGTGTTGTCCACAAGAGATTATCCCTATGAAAACATTACACGTGACTATACTTATTATTATCTTTTATCCCATATGATGTGCAGCTGTAGGTGGATCTTCAACCCTGGCCTATCTCCATCCATTGAATCAACCAACTATAAAAGTAAACTAGATTGATCCGGTAAACAAAGGTAAAACGAAAAAACAAAGTCTTGTAGACGTGTCCTTTTTTTTCTGTTTAGCATTGCTTTCCAAGGTTCGATTACACTTAGGTCTATGATGACCCACAAGTATAGGGGTGTATCGCAGTATTTTCGATAAGTAAGAGTGTCGAACCCAACAAGGAGCAGATGGTGCTGGCTAGTGGTATGGATCAGGAATTCTCTGCAAATACTTAGCAAACGGATTTTTAGCGTTTTTTGATAAAGCAAGTAAACAAAGTACGAGTAAATAAAAGACAGTAGGAATAAATGCAGCAAGTGGCCCAATCCTTTATGCAGCAAAGGACAGGCCGGTTGTATTTCTATAAATGACCAAACGTTCTTGAGGACACATGGGAAGACTGTCAAGTGCTTTCGCTTCATATAGTTGATTAATCTTCTTTAGCTTGCTAAGTGTTGTGTGGGTGAACCTGTGCTAATGTACCAACCTTCCTAGGACAAATACATACTTGTGATTATACCCCTTGCAAACATCCGTAAGTACAAGAAAGTAATTAAGGTAGAAACCTAACCACAGCTTTAAACTCTAAGACCCTTACGTCCCTTGTGCAATGATTTCCTAACGGGGGTTCAGGTTTCTGTCACTCCGGCAACCCCTACGATTAGTAGCCAAATACACAATGCATTCCCCTAGGCCCATATAGGTGAAGTGTCATGTAGTCGACGTTCACATGACACCACTAGAAGAAGTACACCACAACTTAAATATCAAACTATTGAATCTTTCTCAACACAACTCCGCTACTAACAACATGACTTCTACCATGTCCTCAAGAACAAAACGAACTACTCACAAGACATCATATGGATCATGATCAGAGATGGAATAATGATGTATAACAATCTGAACATAAACAATAATTCAACGGTTCACTCAATAGCATCAACTACAAAGAGTAATCAACACTGGGAAAGTTTCCCCTATGAACTATGTAAGATTCAAACCAATTGTTACAGCAATATGGAGATGGTGATGAGGGTGTTGATCATGATGATGGTGGTGGTGATGATGATGATGATCCTGATGAAGTCCAGCTTGATGGTGGTGTTGATGGCGACGATCTCCCCTCTCCAGGAAGGAATTCCCTCGGTAGAAATCTATCTGCCGGAGAGATCTTTCTCTCTCGGTGTTTTCCGCCCCGCAGAGGCGGCGGTATCTTTCTGTGGTCGCTCCCCGAGTCTTAGGGTTTCGGGAGGATGATATACGCTAGAGGGGAGAGCCTAGAGTGGGCCAGGGCGGCCAAACCACCTGCTGGCGCGGCCTAGGGCTTCCCGCGCCAGGGATGGTGTGGGCCCCCTGTGGCCCATCTCCAGACCCCCTTATGGCTTCCTTCGTATTTTGGAAAAATAGGATTTTCCGTATATTTTCTCGGATTTTCTGATCTTCGCGAATTTTGCCTCCAAACAGCGCATTTTCCATCAGAATCCTGACTTCAGCGGTCCATGCTCCAAAAGTCATCAACCATGCAAAAACAGATGAAATAACATAAGTATCACCTCTCAATACGAAATATATCAATGAATAATAGTGAATTAAGACATAGAATAGTGATGCAAAATGGACGTATCACCTCCCCCCAAGCTTAGACTTCGCTTGTCCCCAAGCGAAACTGAGCTCAATAAACATGACCTCAAGTTTATGGAGTGAAGAGTCGATAAAACAAAACGGACAAGAAGCATCACATTCATCTAATACATAGATCATAATAGAAAGCAACTCACTATCATACAACTCAACTTGCAATGAGTAAAAGAAACACAATAAAGATACATAAAGTGAATCATAATTGGTAATGGCAAACTTAGGTCTTGGTCGAAGAATAGTTGATAATTTGTTGGAGTTCACAAATAGCTGGTTTTCCAAAGAAAGCTTTCAAAGTAGTAAACATCAAGATAAGAGCAATGTGCAAAACAAGGAACATAAGAAACATGAATGCATAAATCATCGTATGAATGAATGAAACACATCTACTCAAAATACTTGCCGAGATAGATGGGAATAGGTTTACTGACTCAACTATAAAGCAAAAGAAAGGGTCCCTTCGCAGAGGGAAGCAGGGATTGCAAGTCTCATAAAGAGCTCCCAAAAATTATGATACTTACTAGCTTTCAGCTCTCATTGCCCCTATCATAGGCATCTTTAGGTGATTAAGGTTAAAGTGACACAACTAAGAGGATATGCTTGACAAGTTATAAGTTGAAATCTCAAGCCCCTTACTTATGAGTACCGATCCTCATGCTACTCAACTTCAGTCACGAGCAAGCTCTTGTCATTGTAAATACATGCGTATCATTGAGAACCGCCAACGGGGTACCCCTTGCACATGACACAGGAGCTATCCCATAATCAAAATGATAAGGCAAGCAGACAGTGAGCATCTCAGCGATCTTTTTATTTGCTATTTGCATAGGTTTTTATTGAGGATGCTTCATAGAATGCTCACTATAGTTATGCTGCAAGTTTCCACCATGATTAGGCATGGCTTAGGCTAGCGGCCCAGGCGTTTCTCTAACACACATATAAACTCCATGATCTTACAAGTTCCACTTTTATTTCACACCGCCGGGATCCATAAGCAAAAGAACATGATATCAACTAGGTACAAGTACCAATGAAGTGTTGAAAGCGGTCCCCATGATACATGGTTCGGCTAACTTCAACTCATAAAGCGCAAGCATATACGCAACAAAGAAGGACCCAATGGTTCAAGTTTATTAAATGCAAGAAAATAAAGTGTGCCATCAAGTTCGTGAGAGCTTCAATCACTAATTTTCACATAACAAGTTTAATTTGGGAGGTAGATAAAACAATAATTTACTTGGAATAGCAATAATGCTACTAGGTAGGTATGGTGGACACAAATGGGAAAGGTTTTGGTTTAAAGGAGGTGGATGCACGAGAAGAATACCCTCTCGGTACAGGTTTTTGGCTAGCAAGGCTGGGTAGCAAGTATAAGAGTTGAAGGAAACAAACAAACATACAAATGGTAAAGACAAACATGCAATCTTCCTTGGAAGCACAAAAGATCGTAACTAGAGAAAACTAGACTTATGAGCAAATCAAGAAAGAAAGATGATGAAATTATTTTCCTCTAGAGTACTTCTATCTTTTTCTTTTCAACTCTCAAAAAGGTGTTGCTACTGACCGAGCCAGGTTTGCCAAAACCAACTAAATTAACTCAATGATCCCAAAGTGCTACCAATACTAACAACAAGATCAATCATATAACCACGAGTTGAAAACTAATATAAGCTAAGCAAAAGAGTGAATGATAGAACTTCTCATTAATATTCCATAACGGAAACTCACACCAAGGGATACATATCTAACTAGAGAGGGGACACTTCTATAATGCAAACCATACTACACAATAACTCCTCTATTCATGATATGACTCTACTAATAAGGTAAAAAGATAGAAGATAGTGATATGATACCGCAGCACTCCCCCAAGCTTGGAACAAACCAAGGGGATGCCAAACCTGATGACGAATTACTCCTTTGGTGGTGGTGGTATCTTCTCATCTTCGTCCGTCTTCCAGGGTAAAGGCTTCTCATCAACAAAGGACAACGTGGTTTCCAACATCCTGAAACTTGCAGCAGCACTTATGCGTTTAAATCTAGCCTCATACTCACAGTTTTGATTTTGAACGTCATAGAACTGTGCTTGCAGTTTGTTGGTTGTTTGGCGGAGTGAAGAGACTTCATCTTTGAGTTCAGAAGTCTCCTTTTGGTGCTCGGCGATGAGTTCGGAACAAATCTTGTGAATGATGTCCACTTCGCGCTCCGCCATCTTCCTGTACCTAAAGACTTCTTGCTCCAATGCTTCCATCCTGTCCTCCAGATTTCCTTCACCTTTAGGGCCTTGAACCTCCTTTATCCGGACCTCCCCACCTTCGAGCAACAACTCCTTGGGATGAATCTTCAATTCTCTCATATATGGGTTGATGATATCTTCTAAGGGATCTCCCTTGGATGTTCCAGGGGAAGACATTGTGGCTCCAAATCTCATATTACACCTGGCAGAAATAGATCGAAACAAAAACACAACGAAAACACGATATACGAACCTCGGAAGATCTGGGGGGTTATATATTACGAAGTTTCATATCAAAAGGAAGGTACGTGGAGAAAACAGGTCGGAGACGGAGTCCTGGGTGGCCTCACCACCTAGTGGCGCGGCCAGGGGTGGGCCCGCGCCATGGGGTGGTGTGGGACACCCTGGCTCCGGTTTCGTCCCTTTTTCGCTTCATAGCTTTCCTTATTGACTGTAAACTGCAAAAATATAGTTGGATTGTATTTTCGCGGAACTTTTCTTACCAGAACTGTTACCTAGTTGGAAACGGACTCTGCAGGTCTCTGAATTTGGTATTGAGTGGATCCTTCCAGAGTCATCACTTGAATATCATCGATATCTTCATCTTCATATACTTATTACTCGAGTCATAAAACCTTTGTCTACCTTGTTACACCATTATCTCCACTTCCTGGAATTTTTTTTCACACAAAACTTCACAGAGTTCTTATTAGTAACATTAGTATAAGTGAAGTGATAAAACCTTTTGAGTCCAACTTCGAATGAAAACCATCAAAACAAAAGTTACTGTAGCAACTCCTTTCGAAAACCCAAAAAGAATTCAAAAATGAAATCGAATAAAGAAGCAAATGCAAGATTGGCAAAATCTGTCAAACAGACCAGCAGGTAAAGATCAATTTTTTTGAAAATCTTCTGTTGCTCAAATCAAAAAGTGCAAAACTAACGAAATTTAAATAACAACCTGGGGCAGAAGCACAAAAATTCTATTTCAGGACATCAACTTCCCCAAATCTTACTTCTCTCTCATTAGAGGTTGATCTTGACACAAAAACCAAACAAAACGGATAAGGAGCGGTTATTACCGAGGTAATAACTTCCAAGACTCAAAGAAACAAAAACAAACTAAAAGAAAAAACAAATTGGGTTGTCTCCCATAAAGCTCTTTCTTTATAGCCATTAAGATGGGCATGATAATTTTGAAGAAGCTCTCATAGGGATATGATTTGAAGTGAAAGAGAGCATTAAGAAGCAAAAACATACGCACATTTAAGTCTAACCACTTCCTATGCAAGGGAATTTTGTAAACAAACAAGTTATTGGAACCAAAGGCAACTTGCATAAGAAGGCAAAAGAAGTGCAACATAAAAACTTTCAGCATAAAACAAGGAAACTTGATATTATTGAGATGCACAAGAACACTTTTCCCTCTCTCATAATAGCTTTCAGTATCATGCATAAACTTGACAATATAGCTATCACAAGGACTATCATAGCAATGATCACTTATTCTAACAGAAAACACAGGAATACTAGCTCTCATAACACTACTATGCGAAACAATATTAGAGGTATCCTTACAAAGGATAGTGTGTCCCTCTTTTTCATATTTAGCAACAAAGTCTTTCACATTTGCTACAATAGGTTCATCAATCATTTGTTTATCAGGTTCAGCAGCCCTACTCATACTTTTATTAACCATACTAGCTATCATAGAATGCTCCTTTATCTTAACTGGTAAAGGCATTTTCTCAATATAAGGTTTAGGTAAAACATGACTAGCAGTATAAACTTTAGTATTTCTTGCAGGAATACTCTTAGCAATATCTTTATAAGGTTCATGATAATTATTCCACTTCTTTTTAGGCACTTCAATATAAGAAGAAAAAGCCTTAAAATAAGAAGCAATAGCTTGAGAGTCTAGACCATAAGCATTTTTAATATTTTGAAAGTCATTAGTTCCCATAAAAGATTCAATGCATTCATAATCATAATTTATACCTGACTTTAAACCTTTGTCGTTCTCCCAAGCTTCAGCATTGTCTTGAATATGGTCCAGAAGGTCCCATTTAACTTCTTCTTCCATACGAGTGAATGATCCAGCACAACAAGCGTCCAATAAATCCTTGTCATGTAGAGGGAGCCTTGCATAAAAGTTATTGATAATAATATTGTTGGGGAGCTCATGAATGGGACATTTGAGCATTAGTAACTTCAATCTCCCCCAAGCTTGAGTAGTACTCTCTCCATCAAGAGGCCAAAAGTTGTATATTTGATTCTGATCTTTATGAATTTCACTAGGAGGATAAAACTTTGAATAAAAGAGAGGCACTATTTCCTCCCATTCCAGAGCTTGACCATTCTTCAGCAGCTTATACCATTCCTCAACTCTTCCTTTCAGTGATAATGAGAATAACTTCTTCTTAACTTGATCTGTAGTAATACCTACACACTTGAACAACCCGCATAATTCGTGTATAAAGAGTAAATGATCACCGGGATGGACAGTTCCATCCTCAACATAGTAGTTATCCATAACACGGTCAATAATTCTTGTAGGTATTTTGAAAACATCTTTCTCAGTAGGTGGTGGCTTATCTACTACCTTAGTAGTGGTAGTAGCATTACCAAATAAGAAACTCAGCGAATTATCCATAATGAAAATAAAGCAACTAGCAGAAGTAAACAATACTCACAGTAGAAGTTTCCTTTACCAGTTCCACTCTCCAATAGCGCTTCACTCCCCGGCAACGGCGCCAGAAAATAGTCTTGATGACCCACAAGTATAGGGGGTGTATCGCAGTATTTTCGATAAGTAAGAGTGTCGAACCCAACGAGGAGCAGAAGGTGCTGGCTAGTGGTATGGATGACGAATTCTCTGCAAATACTTAGCAAACGGTTTTTTAGGAGTTTTCGATAAAGCAAGTAAACAAAGTACGAGTAAATAAAAGATAGTAGGAATAAATGCAGCAAGTGGCCCAATCCTTTATGCAGCAAAGGACAAGCCGGTTGTATTTCTATAGATGACCAAACATTCTCAAGGACACATGGGAAGACTGTCAAGTGCTTTCGCTTCATATAGTCGATTAATCTTCTCTAGCTTGCTAAGTGTTGTGTGGGTGAACCTGTGCTAATGTACCGTCCATCCAAGACTTAATACATACTTGTGATTAAACCCCCTTGCAAACATCCGTAAGTACAAGAAAGTAATTAAGGTAGAAACCTAACCACAACTTTGAACTCTAAGACCCTTACGTCCCTTGTGCAATGGTTTCCTAACGGGGGTTCAGGTTTCTGTCACTCCGGCAACCCCTACGATTAGTAGCCAAATACACAATGCATTCCCCTAGGCCCATATAGGTGAAGTGTCATGTAGTCGACGTTCACATGACACCACTAGAAGAAGTGCACCACAACTTAAATAACAATCTATTGAATCTTTCTCAACGCAACTCCACTACTAACAACAAGACTTCTCCCATGTCCTCAAGAACAAAACGAACTACTCACAAGACATCATATGGATCATGATCAGAGATGGAATAATGATGTATAACAATCTGAACATAAACAATAATTCAATGGTTCACTCAATAGCATCAACTACAAAGAGTAATCAACACCGGGAAAGTTTCCCCTATGAACTATGCAAGATTCAACGCAATTGTTACAGCAATATGGAGATGGTGATGAGGGTGCTGATGGTGATGATGGTGGTGGTGATGATGATGATGATCCCGATGAAGTCCAGCTTGATGGTGGTGTTGATGGCGACGATCTCCCTTCTCTGGGAAGGAATTCCCCCGGCAGAAATCTGTCTGCCGGAGAGATCTTTCTCTCTCGGTGTTTCCCGCCCCGCAGAGGCGGCAGAATCTTTCTGTGGTCGCTCTTCGAGTCTTAGGGTTTCGGGAGGAAGATATACGCCAGAGGGGAGAGGCTAGAGTGGGCCAGGGTAGCCACACCACTCCCTGGCGCGGCCTAGGCCTGCCCGCGCCATGGGGTGGTGTGGGCCCCCTGTGGCCCATCTCCACTCCATCTTCTGGCATTCTTAATCTTCTGGAAAAATAGGATGTTCCCTATATTTTCCTGGATTTTCTGATCTTCGCGAATTTTGCCTCAAAACAGCACCTTTTCCATCAGAATCCTGACTGCAGCGGTCCATGCTCCAAAAGTCATCAACCATGCAAAAACAGATGAAATAACATAAGTATCACCTCTCAATACGAAATATATCAATGAATAATAGTGAATTAAGACATAGAATAGTGATGCAAAATGGACGTATCAGACACCATTGTGCTTCTAAACCTTCAAAGAGTATGTCCTAGCAGAAACAGATCGAAACAAAAACACGATATACGAACCTCGGGAGATCCGGGGGATGATATATTACGAAGTTTCATATCATAAGAAAGGTACTGGGAAAAAACGAGTCGGAGGCGGAGTCCGGGGTGGACTCACCACCTGGTGGCGCGGCCAGGGGTGGGCCTGCGCCACAGGGTGGTGTGAGCCACCCTGGCTCCGTTTCCGTCCCTTTTTCGCTTCGCAGCTTTCCTTATTGACTGAAAACTACAAAAATATAATTGGATTGTATTTTCGCGGAACTTTCCTTACCAGAACTGTTACCTATTTGAAAACAGACTCTGTTGGTCTCTAAATTTGGTACTTAGTAGGTTCTTCCAGAGTCACCACTTGAATAATCAACAGTATCTTCATCTTCATACACTTATTACTTGAGTCATAAGACCTTTCTCTTCCTCATTACACCATTATCTCTATTTCCTGGAAATTTCTTTCACACAAAGCTTCACACAGTTCTCATTAGCAACATTAGTATATAAGAAGTGATAAAACCTTTTGAGTCCAACTTCAACTAAAAACCATCAAAACATAAGCTACTGTGGCAACTCCTTCTGAAAACCCAAAAAGAATTCAAAAAGGAAATCGATTAAAGAAGCAAATGCAAGATTGGTAAAATCTGTCAAAACAGACCAGCAGGTAAAAATCATTTTTTTCTAAAATCTTCTGTTGCTCAAATCAAAAAGTGAAAAACTAACGAAAGTTAAATAACATCCTGGGGCAGAAGCACAAAAAATTACAGTCAAACCGATATACAGAGATCTCTGACGAATTTTTACGGTGAAGCACAAAAATCTGTTTCGGGACAGCAACTTCCCCAAATCTTACTTATCTCTCATTAGAGGTTGATCTTAACACAAAAACCAAACAAAATGGATAAGGAGCGGGAATTACCGAAGTAATAACTTCCAAGACTCAAAGAAACAAAAACAACTGAAAGCAAAAACAAATTGGATTGTCTCCCAAAAAGCTCTTTCTTTATAGCCATTAAGATGGGCATAATAATTTTGAAGATGCTCACATAAGAATATGAATTGAGGTGAAAGAGAGCATTAAGAAGCAAAAATACACACATTTAAGTCTAACCCACTTCCTATGCAAGAGAATTTTGTAAACAAACAAGTTGTTGAAGCCAGAGGCTACTTGCATAGGAAGGCAAAAGAATTGCAACATAAATACTTTCAGCATAAAACGAGGAAACTTGATATTATTGAGATAAATAAGAACACTTTTCCCTCTCTCATAATAACTTTCAGTATCATGCATAAACTTAACAATATAACTATCACAAGGATCATCATAACAATGATCACTTATTCTAACAGAAAACACAGGAATACTAGCTCTCATAACACTACTACGTGAAACAAAATTAGAGGTATCCTTACAAAGGATAGTGTGTACCTCTTCTTCATACTTAATGACTAAGTCTTTCACATTTGCTATTATAAGTTCATCAACCATTTGTTTATCAGGTTCAACAACTTTGTTTGCACTTTCATTAATCATACTAGCTATCATAGAATGTTCCTTAATCTTAACTGGGAAGGGCATTTTCTCAATATAAGGTTCAGGTAAGACATGATTAGCAGTATAAACTTCAGTATTTCTTGCAGGAACACTCTTAGCAATATCTTTATAAGGTTCATGATACTTATTCCACTTCTTTTTAGGCACTTCAATGTAGGAAGCAAAAGCTTGAAAATAAGAAGCAATAGCTTGAGAGTCTAGACCATAAGCATTTTTAATATTTTGAAAGTCATCAGTTCCCATAAAAGATTCAATGCATTCATAATCATAATTTATACCTGACTTTCTACCTTTGTCATTCTCCAAAGCTTCAACATTGTCTTGAATACGGTCAAGAAGATCCCATTTAGTTTCTTCTTCCATGCGAGTGAATGATCTAGCACAAGAAGCATCCAATAAATCTTGGTCATGTAGAGGGAGCCTTGCATAAAAGTTATTGATAATAATATTGTTCGGGAGCTCATGAATGGGACATTTGAGCATTAGTAACTTCAATCTCCCCCAAGCTTGAGCTGTACTCTCTCCATCAAGAGGCCAAAAGTTGTATATTTGATTCCGATCTTTATGAATCTCACTAGGAGGATAAAACTTTGAATAAAAGAGAGGCACTATTTCCTCCCATTCCAGAGCTTGACCATTCTTCAGCAGCTTATACCATTCCTCAGCTCTTCCTTTCAGTGATAATGAGAATAACTTCTTCTTAACTTGATCTGTAGTAATACCTACACACTTGAACAACCCGCATAATTCGTGTATAAAGAGTAAATGATCACCGAGATGGACAGTTCCATCCCCAACATAATAGTTACCCATAACACGATCAATAATTCTTGTAGGTATTTTGAAAACATCATTCTCAGTAGGTGGTGGCTTATCTACTACCTTAGTAGTGGTAGTAGCATTATGAAATAAGAAACTCAGCGAATTATCCATAATGAAAATAAAGCAACTAACAGAAGTAAACAATACTTACAGTAGAAGTTTCCTTTACTAGTTCCACTCTCCAATAGCACTTCACTCCCCGGCAACGGCGCCAAAAAATAGTCTTGATGATCCAGAAGTATAGGGGGTGTATCGCAGTATTTTCGATAAGTAAGAGTGTCGAACCCAACGAGGAGCAGAAGGTGCTGGCTAGTGGTATAGATCAGGAATTCTCTGCAAATACTTAGCAAACGGATTTTTAGCGTTTTTTGATAAAGCAAGTAAACAAAGTACGAGTAAATAAAAGACAATAGGAATGAATGCTGCAAGTGGCCCAATCCTTTATGCAGCAAAGGAATTCCCTCGGTAGAAATCTATCTGCCGGAGAGATCTTTCTCTCTCGGTGTTTTCCGCCCCGCAGAGGCGGCGGAATCTTTCTGTGGTCGCTCTTCGAGTCTTAGTGTTTCGGGAGGATGATATACGCCAGAGGGGAGAGCCTAGAGTAGGCCAGGGCGGCCACACCACCTGTTGGCGCGACCTAGGGCTGCCCGCGCCAGGGGGTGGTGTGGGCCCCCTGTGGCCCATCTCCAGCCCCCCTTCTGGCTTGCTTCGTCTTCTGGAAAAATAGTATTTTCCGTATATTTTCCCGGATTTTCTGATCTTCGCAAATTTTGCCTCCAAACAGCACCTTTTCCATCAGAATCCTGACTGCAGCGGTCCATCCTCCAAAAGCCATCGACCATGCAAAAATAGATGAAATAACATAAGTATCACCTCTCAATACGAAATATATCAATGAATAATAGTGAATTATGACATAGAATAGTGATGCAAAATGGAGGTATCAGTCTAGTAGGGAAAAAGCTATTATACAACATCTGTAAATCCAGATCAAACGTATCAACATGTCGGGTGGTGCAACTATCCATGCTTGGCCATTCGATCAGACGTCCAAAAACGGGTTTTCATAGCCAGTCGGGCGAAGAAGCGACATTTCAAAGAGAATCTGTCGAAGAGTAACGACATTCGAAGAGAATGTGCCAAGCCATTTTGGGGGCACATTTGCAAAGTTGCCAGGTCGAGTGGTGCGGCTATCCATGCTTGGCCAGTCGATCGGACGTCCAGAAGCGGTTTTGCACAGCCATCCAGGCGAAGAAGCGACATTTCGGAGGCACATAGGTCTTCCACACGATCTCCTTGAAGGAGAAGGGGCAAGATGCTATGAATTGAGCCTTGTAGGCTGAGCCCCGAGTATTGGCCACTAGGGGTGAGAATCCAAATGATAGTCCTCGGTGTCTAGGGAGAGTTGAATTGCAGAAATTCACCCCCAAAGATGCATAAATTGCTCGATGTGATCGACGAAGAAACTGTCCACGACAAGGTCCTCAATCCATTTCTAATCGTTCAGAGCTTCATAGACCGACTTTTTTTGCATTTGGAGGTAGCAAAGTGCAACAGAGATAGGTCTTTGGGAGTGCCACCGTCCAACCAAGAGGATGACCAGAAAGAGGCTTTTCTTCCGTCTCCGATGGAGACTCTGGTGGCGATAGTGAAAAGTTGCTTGTCTTCTTCATCGTTTGGTATTTCGATGCCCACCCAGGGTTTCTCCAGAGCCATCCATTCGAACCAAAGCTAACGCAGGCTTAGGGCCCGTGAAATTTCTCCAAGTCGAGGATCCCCAAACCACCCAGAGCCTTGGGGCGGCAAACCTTGGACCATTTAACCTTGCACTTCCCACCACTGACAGTCTCCTTGCAGGCGGCCCACAACAAACCGCTGCTGATTTTTCCAAAATCCTTAAGAATGCTTTTATCTGCTTTTAATGCAATGAGAAGGAAAAATAGGCATTGATGATATCACGGACTTCACGAGAGCCAAGCACCTCGCACGATTCAAAAACCTGCCCTTCCATGGGTTGAGCCTCGAAGCAGCCTTGTCGATGTAAGGTTGGAGGTCTGCCTTCATGAGCCTGCCGAGCGAAAGAGGCAACCCGAGATATTTGAGCAGGAAATGGGCAACAACGGCGCTGAAACTAGCAAGAATTGCCACGAGGTCATGGGCATTCAAGTTTGATAGTTCCAATTGCTCACGAAGATTGAAGTCTAGATATTTAGGAAGAAGGGTAGATAGACGGATGACATTCCCATCCTTGCGGCACATTATGGCCATAGCCATCTAAACATCGTTGGTCATCTAATGAATTAGTCGTCCTCCTCATTACTCCCTCCATTCACAATTACCCGTATCCTAGGTTTAGTCAAAGTCAAACTTTGTAAACTTTGATCATATATTTAGAAACAAATATCAATATCAATAATGTAAAATCTGTTGTATTAGAATTATCATGAACTATACTTTCATATTATATTCATTTGGAATTATAGATGTTTGTACCTTTTCTTATATTGTTGGTGAAACTTTACCAAATTTGACTTTAAATAAATCCATAACGTGTGGTAATTGTAAACGGAGGGAGTATGTTCCTCGAATCCAAGGGATTCCGTTGGGATACATTGGCAAACATAGTATCCCTACGAGACAAATCGCGATATTATTACGAGATATGAACCGTTGCAAATGAGCATTTGCCAGAAGCAGAACGGACCCGAGAGATTCTCAAACACGCGGTCACCGAATAATTGCAGCACGGCTCGGAGAGACATAGATGCTCTACTGATTGACAATTGGTTTGTACTTTGTACCACCGCTCTGCCAACTCGTCTGAACCGCGCATGATCAACATGTGATATCTGTCCATGTAAAAAGAAAGTGATATCTGTTGGTACATCAGTTTCAGGCTGATCAGTGAACCAATACTAACTAGTAGTAACTACTAGCAATTGTCAAACAAACAAAAGATCTAGTACTACTACC
This sequence comes from Avena eriantha, assembly GCA_910589775.1. NCBI lineage: Eukaryota > Viridiplantae > Streptophyta > Magnoliopsida > Poales > Poaceae > Avena > Avena eriantha. The sequence continues at coordinate 169,932,216 of OU342743.1, read as the reverse complement.
TTCGTTCCTAAATATAAGATGTTTTGGTACATATTTAGGAACGGAAGTAGCAGCATTACAATACTAGTGCAAGACTGTTCATACTGAAATGGTGCATCGTACGTACATCGCATACATGACAGGCTGGGGTCCTGACAGGTCGAGTGCAGTGGATCAAGGCGGCGTAGGCGGACGAGGTGAAGAAAAAGAAAGCGAATTTGCAACGCAGGGGATTGGGAGGAAAATATTTCTCGTGTTGTAGCTCTAGAAAAGACTGAGGAAAAATAAGCCACCTTGATTTTTCGAGACAGACAAACTAAGCTGTTGTTCGCAAAAATGAAAATGAAAATGAGAGCCTTGTTTTGCCGTTGTTTGTGAACCGAGGCATAGCTGCTTTGGATGGATAGGAGGTGTTGATACCTGTCCTGCTTATAGACAACAAGGTGGAAAGGAAGGTCGACAGATCTTGATGCAACTTCCGGTTTTGACAAGGATCTATGTTTGTTCGTTTTTGTTTCGGCATCTCTGATCTAACACAGCCACTTAACATTTTGCAATAACTTGCACCAGTAAGCCATCACATAGGTGTTGCCAATGTAGTTGCCATTTCCAGTAGTCCAATATGACAAGCCTCATGGAGGCCATCACATAGGTTTTGCTTGACGAAAATGGAGTTTCAGCCAGACCTGATCAGAAAGCTGAGAGCATTGGCAAAAAATAAGTAAGTGAATAAGCTTTTGCTTTCGGCTGAAACTCTTCATCGTACGTTTTGCTTTGTGTATAAAGCTCACTCTTACCTTTGGTCGCACGTACGTAACCCCACCAACAAAATTCCTCAAATCATCATCGCCCGACGAACCAGAAGAATCTGCATTACCATTAGTCCATAGTTTCCCGCCGATTACTTTTGGGTTTCTGAAGCCGGAATGATTCGACAACGATTATGTTTTCGCCCGGGAGGAATGTCATGGCAGTTCATGATTACAGCACTAGTGCATGCACGTGTAATCCCAGACAAAGAAAAGGCTAATCCCGTAGTAGTATATTGTAAACAGGCTATAGAAGTGAACCAACACAACTATGCCAATAAAGTGAGCAACTGAGAGGTTAATTTGCCTAGTTTTTCTTTTTGAATTTAGCTAGTACTACTACCTATCTAGTGCCTAGTACCAACTGAATTTCTGATGTTTAGTACTACTCCAGAATTGGAACTAGTATAATAATTATGTCACTGAACACAATGATTATACTGCTACCTCTAGCAACGAAAGCCAGGCATGTAGTTAGCGGCGCCGTCAAGCCACTGACCGGAACAAGGACGAAGACAGACCAAGCTAATCCATGAAATCCTAGCTGGGAGCATCCGAGTAATCATGGAGTTGTGCATCTTCGGAACCTGACCACTGAGTTCGCTTCTGTGACCTCATATCAGTCATCTGCACTCTGTGCTCATGACAGCAAAATTGGCAATTCAATTTGTGATATCGTCAAAAAGATACAACAGCCAAAGATATATCTGATAAAATCAGCAAAATTCACAAACACTTTTTTTGACCTTGCTAACTTCACAAATATAGGTCAACTCAATCATTCTACCTCCTTCGACAGACTCGTAAAAATTAAAACTGCGAACTGATGACTCCTTTGATGATAGGAGTTCAGGGAAACACATAATTTCCCCTATTTCAGTAGATCATGCTAGTAGTAAATGCACACGGATTGACAGATGTGTCCCTATCGAAGGAATTTTTGGCGAAGTCAACTAGAGTTCAAGACCTCCGGTTGGTGGAATGGTGTGTATAGACATTTAGCTTGATATATGATCATGCAGTTTGCTGCTTATTATAGTTGTAGAGGACCAGCAAGATCAACCACCATTCTTTTGTCAACAATGTAAAAGTAACATGTTCATAAATAGTTATCTGAAATATTGTTCAGTTTATGCTTATAAATAGTTGTCTCCTGCCTCCAAACCAACACTGCACTTTCCTAAGACAACAATCAAAACATCAGTGAAAATTACCTAGTTAAATAATAAGAATTTTGCATCTGCCACCACTGGGAATTGATAGTTGGTACCACAATATGAAAAGATAATAAAAAACTGGGAAAAGGGAAAGCATTCATCACTACAAAAGCTGTATGTGTGGTACTACACATCTGCAAAAGCCAGTTCTCGTGGAAATGGAAGAATCAATTTGCAACAATCTTGCACCAACAACATTACCTAAAGAAATACAGGTCACAAACAGAAATCATGCCAATGCTTTCAAAAGGTTAAGGAAATTATAAGAAATTATCCATGGATTCAACAAAGTATGGCTTAGTTCAAACGTACAAACATAGAACTTTTAGAAAGACAAGTTTCCCTGGAAATATGCATACATACTGGGATCATGCTTCTCTGAAGCAAATTTAGTAGTACTATTTCTTGAAGCATTGCACTAAATTCATTATGGGATCTGACAATAACAATGGATCGACTAGTATATAACTATTTAATATATCCTAAAATGAAATGAGCAAATCAGATATGAAGGTTCATATTCTGCTATCGTTGAGCTAACCATGTTGGCCCCCTAAATAAGAGCCAGCATGTCATACTTACAAACTGCACCCATCTTAGGAACTGTAACAAAATTGCACAGGCATCCCTATGTAGTATGGAAATTATAATGGGGTATGTGATTTTACACACTTTCTGACTTCTCAAGTATGATTACTGGGTATTTGGTTGAGCTAAATGCTTCCTCCATAGTGAGACTAGTTCATTAACGCTTAGAACCCTATCAAGTATGCAGACAAGCACCACCGCATCATATCACCAACCACCAGGGCATACAGCAAGAAGCACAATGTAATTTGCTATCCAATGATTTCACGGAAAATATAATACGGTTTACCTCTATAAATAACCTATTGATGAATAAAATACAAACAATAAGCTAAGGACACAGACACAGGTGGGATAAGCCTCGCGCAGAATGTAGAGTGGCTAATGTTGATTGAATAAATTCTACTGCTTGTTCTCAAGTCAGGTAAAAGGACGTCATCCGACAATTTATCTAATACTCCAACAAACAAGACACTTGGTCAGACCCACACAAACGAATTGCTTCTATACCTTCTTGTCCTCTTCTGCAAGTATGATCAGAGAAGAAACCCAAATATGGCTTAAATCAGGTGGCAATAAATATTTCACATGGTCATTGTGGTCATTAGACTTAAATACAAAAATCTTCATCTGAATGAAACTAGTAATACCAACTTTCATACTTATCCTGAACACCAAGTGTAACTATTCCACCCAGGAAGAACAATATTGCCCAATATATCTGCTAAAGTATACAACAGGATCACATGATAACCAAACAAAAAGGCCAAATTTTTTCTAGAGTCGGGACATAAGGTTGATGTTTCTGATATTGCAGCACCTTCTGACAAGTTAATATGCCAGGTTAAATTCAGATATTACAGTGAAGGGATAGTTGAAATTGCATGGAGCTGGGTTAAGAAAAAAGGGTCAGCAGAGAAGAGGTCCGTATGGAAACTTACAACAGTCTCTAGTGGAGAAAGTTGAAAAGGCTTAATCTACATGAACTACTTCTCATTACTCATTGGTGGCAATTCAAAATAATACCCACAGCAGGAAACTATATAAACAGTAGTGCTAGAATCACAAGGTATTATTACGATGATGGAATGATTGAATTATTAAACTAGACAACAATATCCGTAGCAACGTTACATAGGCATAAAACATGATAGACCGGCTAAAGCAAGGCTCAAGCAGAGCAATGAGCTACATAAGCATAGCACAGTAAGCTAGCTTTCTATACATACTGGCAAAGGGTGGAAGCATGCCTGCCAAAAATAAATCTCGCTTTAGTGCCCTGCGGCAGGTGCATCCTCAACGATCAACCTTAGCCTCCGGCTCAACACATCAAGCTCATCAATCCTCTGTTGCCTCCACCGCTTTGCAAGTTCGCTTTCCTCGGCGTTTGCATGAAAGATCGTTCCATCGGCCTTTGCCTCCCTCATACACTCCTCAAAGATATCCAGCACGGCGCTTGCCAAGCGATGCTCATTGCTACGTGGCAGCATCGCCGTGCAGTTTCCGTTTCCATTGTCAGCCACGTTGTTGTTGTTGTTGTTTGCAGCAAGCATGTTGTTGTTGTTTGCAGCAAGCATGTTGTTGTTGTTGTTGTTGCCAACAAGCATGCTGTTGCTGTTGCCAATGATATTGGGGACATGAGTGGCAACTCCATTGTCTGCAACGTTGGTGAAAGCAGCGATGGTCTCTCCCTGGTTGATGGCAATCCCATCCATCTCAATCCCTTCTACAAGGCTGCAGTCAGCTGCCAGAGCAGCAGCACCTTCGTCGAAATAAAGCTGTCCGCTTTGCTGCTCAAGATACATCACATCCTCGCCATTCTCATCCGGGAAGGCGCCAGGAGTGGAGGAACTAATCCCGTTGTAGCTATTGTCCCCCGAGGGGGCCGGGATGTCGAGCGGGGCGACGCCTCCCTGGGGGTTGGCGCGTCGGCGCTTGTTCCAGGAGGATCCGGTGCTGGCTGCGGCGAAGGGCGAGGTGGCGGCGTTGGCGGGGTCCCAGAGGCGGGAGCAGAGGTGCAGCACGTCGCGGTCGTGCGGGGCGAGGCGCGCCGGGTCGAGCCCCTTGGCGACGCGTGTGGAGACGCTGCGGTGCTTGTTCTTGAGGCGGCGGAGCTTCTCGGAGAGCTGTGAGCGGGTGTAGGGCTGTGGCATGGACTCGGAGAAGCGGTCGTAGAAGACGTTGAGGTCGCGCGGGAAGACGAGGCCCTGCGCGCCGCAGCCGAGGAGGCCCTGTAGGAAGCGGAGCTCGTCGGACTCGGACCAGATGCGCTGGAACTTGAAGGCCGGGTGCTGCTTGAGGGGGTCTCCGCCGGAGGAGGCGGGGCCGGAGGAGGACGGGGAGGAGGAGGGGCGCGGCGGGGAGCGGCGCTTGATGGGGAGCTTCCTGGCGGCGGAGGAGGAGGTGGGGGGCGGGGGCGGGGCCGGGGTGAGGTCGTCTTCCGGGAGTGGTGCGGTCGGGGTGTGGTGGATCTGGTTAGGGTTGGACGGGGCGGGGAGTGGCGGGAGTGGGAGGGTCTGGTCCGAGGCCATGGATGGATCGATCGAGCCTCTGCGCTGCGAGGTGAGGCGCGACGAGACGGGACGGGATGAGGCGTGGGGATCGATCTGCGTGGATTGGGTCGCGGCGCGGCCGGGACTGGAGATTGGGGTTGGGACTTGGGAGAGGTGGTGCGGGGCGAGGGGATGGGGACGGCTAGACCTAGACGAGTAGACGGGGCCTTGGTGCGTGAGTTCTGGCTCGTGTGTTGTGTTTTTTTTTTTTTTTTTGAGGGATGCGTGAGTTCTGGCTCGTGTGTTGTGTTGTGTGGATGCAGGTGCACCTTCGATGGGACCGGGAAGGGAGGCTGATGCATGGGCCGCGACCGGGTCCTAGAATTTCTTTACTCAGCGTTTTACTAGGGGCGACGGAGTTTTTTTTAGGGCTTACAAGTTCGGAAATCCAATTCGGCTAGACGAACCCGTCGTTGAAAAGCACATTTTAAAATTTCAAAAAAATAGAAAAAACTGTGCATGTATATCTAGAAATTATATGTTCGTACATAAGCTTTTGGGAAAAAGAATATATTTTCTGCCCACGTAAAAAAGCCAAATTTGACTATTCATGGATATTTATTTTGTTTCTTTACACAAGCCAAATAAAATATATTTTTTCTAAAAAACTTGTGTATCAATAAAATTCAGATGTACGTGCCAAATTTTTGTTCAAGTTTTTTTTAACATTTTAAAATTTGTTTTTTATGCATTTTCATGATAGGTTCATTTGCACGCGTGAGCCAAAACACTCCCTCCGAAGTTTTAGAATATACATTCGCATCTGCTATTTTTTACTCCCTCATATTCATATTAATGGTTTCAACTTTGTCTAGATACGAATACATCTATAATTACTTAACTAGATACATACGGATCTAGATAAAATTGACGCCATTAATACGGACTAGAGTGAGTATGAAATTCCACCGATCTGTTAGTACAAATAGTTTCAAAATAATAAATATTACAAATAGGTTCTTAGACCACCTAGCGACAACTATAGACACTAACGCGAGCCGAAGGCACGCCACCGTCATCACCCCTCCATCACCAAAGTCGGACAAAGCTTATCGTAGTAGAGCTTCTTGTAGTAGATAAACAGAAAGTTGTCGTGCTAAAATCTTAAATGACCAGCGCACCAGAGAAACAACCATCGCCCATGATGAAAATCGTATATCAAGAGAGACTGATTTGCACCAACGAACATGAAAAATAACCGGATTTCGGGAGATCTGTCGGACACATGAATCCACACGCCCTCTGCCAGCGCTACACGCAACACCAATAGGACGAGGAGTACTTTATTCTGACTTTAGGATATAGTCGTCGCCTCACCTTCCCGAAGAAGACACTAGAAACCAACCTAAACAAAGAACAGAACACTCCCACTAGCGAAGGGACGTGGTCCACCATACCTCCAAATCCCCCAAGGCCACCTGAGGAGGAGCGGACCAACAGCGTCGCCGGTGGGAGGATGGAACCCTAGGTGGGGTTTTAGGAGATTTTTCGATTGCCTCACCTGGAGACGCTCGTGTACCCATTTGGTTTCAATAGGATGCCCTACGACAGACATTCTCATATGCTATTAACTTTTGCTGCAATTCCTTTGTTTGGATTTTTGCACATCAAAGACCCCTAAATTCAAATTCTCATAGTGCTGACATGTCACTTTAATCCTATGTTTTCCTATGTTTTGTTTTGAAAATCATGTGAACCGAGGAGACCATTAGGGTGCTTGGTGTGAATGTCAGACCTTTTTTACAATATGTAAGTATCTTACTCCAAAGCTCCTTTGAATTGTAGGAATGGACTTATAAGTTTCTACAGCTAAGGTCCGAGTGTTGGGCCTTTTTTTCAAGCGCTTTAGCTCTAGTGTCCTCCCCCGGGGAAAAGGTTGCAACTGCTGGAGAACAAACGGCAAGAACCTTCTCTCGGGCGGCTCGGATATGTTGGTACCGCTTATGTACGATGCGTTGTACGGTGCAACCATACACACATACACGTATTATTGGAGATATGCCCAAGTGACAATAATAAAGTGGTTATTATTATATATTTGTGTTTATGATAAATGTTTACATATCATGCTATAATTGTATTAATAGGAAACAATAATATTTGTGTGTTTTGTAAACATAAAGGAGTCCCTAGTGAGCCTCTTGTTAAGCTATCTTGTTGATTAATAGATGATCATGGTTTTCTGATCATAAACATTGGATGTTATTAATAACAAGATCATATCATGAGGATAATGATGTGATGGACACACACCCATAGTAAGCATAGCATAAGATCAAATCATTATGTTCGTTTTGCTACAAGCTTTCAAATACATAGTAACCTAATCCTTCGACCATGAGATCATGTTAATCACCATCACCAATAGAGTACTTTGATGATATCAAACATCACTTCGTAACTGGGTGGTTATAAAGGTGTAATTAGGTATTCTGAAAGTATGTGTTGAAGCGCATGGATCAAGAATGAGATTTGTCCATCCTAATGCCGGATATATATACTCTGGGCCCTCTCGGTGGAATGTCATCCAATCGGCTTGCAAGCATGTGACTAGGTCACAAGGGATGTCATATCACAGTACGAGTAAAGAGTACTTATTGGTAACGAGGTTGAACTAGGTATGGATATACCGATGATCAAAACTCAGATAAGTAGAGTATCACGCGACAAAGGGAATCGATATCGTATGTTAATGGTTCTTTCGATCACGAAGTCATCGTTGAATATGTGGGAGCCATTATGGATCTCCAGGTCCCGCTATTGGTTATTGATCGGAGAGGGGTCTCAATCATGTCTGCATAGTTCGTGAACCGTAGGGTGACACACTTAAGGTTCGATGTTGTTTAAAGTAGATATGGAATGTGAGTTGGAGACTGAATGTTATTCGGAGTCTCGGATGGGATCCAAGATATCACAAAGAGTTCCAGAATGGTCCGGAGAATAAGATTCATATAATGGAAGTCATCTTTCGGGGTTCGGAAAAGTTTTCAGTATTTTGACCAGAGCTTCTAGAAGGTTCTAGAGGGCCACCAGTGGGCCCACCACCTCGGGAGGGGCCACATGGGCTGAGGGAATGTTGTGGGGGCCCATGGGACAGCCGCACCTGGCCCAAAAAGCCCAACTGGCCAAGCCCCATAGGGATAAGATCAAATCCCTAGAAAATTGGGGATAGACTTGGGGGGTTCTCCCCCCCTTCCCATGCACTGGCCCTAGGAGGAGGTGGGCCAAAGAGGGCAACCCTAGTCGCACCCTCCCTTTATAAATAGAGGGGAGGGGTGGTCGGACTGTTGGGCCACGCTGAAAGTGCATGTGTACCCCCATGTGTGGTTTTGGTAATTAATGATAATCTTTATGGACTTATATTTGCATTGAGTTTTACTTGTAGGATTTGTCCATAGGCAATGCTTGAACCATATGTTGGCTTAAAGGTTGGGAGAAGAAGAAAGTAGAGAAGATCAAGTGTTGACCAAGGTTTTAATGAGCGATCCGGAGATTGGTCAAGTGAGAGTTGGGCCTATAGCAAGTGTGTCTTGAAGAATAAAGTTGGAGTGATATCTCTTATGTACCTTCAGGACACCAACATAATGAAGAAAGAAGAAATGATGTGCAAGTTCAAGATGAGCCATCTCGAAGAGATCATTTGCTTGAATCTTGTCATCCTATGGTGGTCATCGATATGGTAAGATGATATGTCCAAAAGAGAAGCTCTACCATAGAGGAGTATGGGGGAGCAATTTGCAAGTCTTCACCAAGCTAGCACAATCAAGAAAGGTGTTCCATCTTGAGGTGGAGAAGATCGTCATCATCAAGCTCAAGTGGAATATGCGCAAGGAAAAGGTATGTTATTGATATGGTTTCCTTATTACCGGTCTCGTGGTGTTAGTTGGAGAGACTGGTTTATAGGATAGATAACCGTACTATCAAGAGGGGCTCTCGAGTGAGTAACTTGATCATATCCTTCGGAGAGAGATTAAACCTTTTCATACTTGGCATCATCTTTCTTGGTTGTTATTTGTATCTTATCCATGTGAGATTCTAGATCTTGTGGTAATATTCATAACAAGCTCTAGTTCATCGAAAATGGATTTCATATGCATTCTCTATTGTGTTTTCGATATTGGAGGTTTTACCGGGTTTGTATTTTAGAGATAGGTAAAACCTCCTATTATTTGGTTCTTACCCATGTGGGGATTTAGAGCTTGTGTTAATCTTCATGACAATCCCAAGTTCATCGAAAACGGATTTCATATGTATTCTCTATTGCGTTTTCGATGTTGGAGGTTTTACCGGTTTATCTTTTAAGAGAGATCAAACCTTTCGTCATTTGGTTCTATCATTACTTGCTGTACTATGATTTTTTTCTGTATGATCTTGTAGAGCTTATTGTCCTCTTTAAAATGAGCCCAAGATCATTAAAATCGGAGTCCGGATGCAAAAGTTATGGTTATTTTCGTATTGGTCTTTCTGCCAATTTTTGTAAGACCGGAGTTTCCGGACTAAGTCTCCGGTCTATATCCGGACCGCGTACATATTGTCCTCCAATTTATCCCTATTTGGCCTAGGTACATCGGAGACTCTGGTCCCAGTCCGTAGACTCCGGAACGGGCGATTCCTCGGCCTAACGGTTGGATTCCTAGGGACCTATTTAAGGGGCCCTTCTTCCTCAATGGTTCCCTAACCTTTCTTGCAAGTTTTCCCCTCCATTGTTAACCTTCTTGAGCTTGCTATCCCTCAATCCCTCCTATGATTCTTGCATATTCTTGAGGGATTTGAAAAAGGAGATCTAGATCTACAATCCCACCAATCAATCTCTCTTCTAAGCGAGGGGAACATCTTGGGATCTAGATCTTGGAGTCTTATGTGGATTTTCTCCATTGTTCTTCCTCTCTTATTCCCCCATAAGCTTTTGTAGCTTTGGTGGAATTTGGAAGAGAAGAACTTGAGCACTTCTTGTGTTGTTGCCATTGCATTTGGTGCATCAGTTTGAGTTCTCGGTGAGGATTCGATTGGGTGAAAGGTGAGAAGCTTTTTACTCTTGGGTTCTTGGAACCCTAGATGGTTTTCTTGTAATTGCAGGTTTGTGGATTACTTGGGGCCTCCAATTAAGTTGTGGAGCTTTCCCCAATATTGTTTGTTAGGAGCCTCCAATTGAATTATGGAGAAGTGCCCCAATCTTGTGAGAGGTTCCGGATTGCCACCGACAAGTGCATCGATAGTGGAAGTGTGGATCGATCCCGTTGGGGTGAGATTCACCGGAGAATAAGGGCGGCCTTTTGTGGCGTTGGTGGTTTGAAACCACACTCTCTCCAAACGATACGTACTCCATTGTTGGGAGGAATTTGGTAAAACATCGTCGTCTACGCGTGCCTCGGTTATCTCTATACTCGAGCTCTTACTTATGCACCTTACTTTGTGATAGCCTTCGTGCTTGAAGTCTATATCTTGCTATCACATAGTTTCTTGTCTTGCTTAGCATAAGTTGTTGTGCTCATAGGTTAACCCTAGTTATTCTAGGTCTTGTGCTTGACAAAGTAAACTCTAGTTTAATTCCGCCTTTGTTAAGCCACTCTCGTAAAAGTTTTAAACCGCCTATTCACCCCTCCCGCCTCTAAGAGACATCCGTGATCTTTCAATTTGGTATCAGAGCCCGGTCTCTCATTTTAGGCTTCACCGCCTTGAGAGTAAAGATGTCGGCTAGGGGATTTGTGCACGATGACATTCTCATATTCGATGGCACAAATTATGATGTTTGGAAGTATCGTATGCTTATTCATTTTCATGCCATGGACCCAAATTTGGAGAGGATTGTAGATATAGGTTTTTCTCCTCCAATGGATTTCCGAAATCTATCTTGTGAGGATGAGAAAAACTTATATCTCGATGCTCAAGCTTCTAATGTGCTTATTAATGCTTTGAGATATGTAGTTACTTCTTCAATCATACCTTTTTGGAGCGCTCATGAGTTATGGACAAAACTTCAAGGTAAATATGATGTGTCCAACATTATTAAGGATGATTGTATCGCTTCCACTTCCGGCCGTGATGAGTTCTCATCTTCTTCCACTTCACCAAAGTGTGGCAAGACACAAGGTAATGATATGGTGAGTGGTGATAGAAATTGCAATGTGGATAGTGAGCTAACTATTTGTGATCCTTCATCTCTATCTAGTCGTAATGGTCTATCGTTGGACCCCTAACACTTGTAGCACCCAAAACTCCTTATATGCTTGTGTTGGTAGTCCTTGCATATCATGTAGAAATGACGTTGATAAATCTTATGATGATATGCTTGTGTTGTCTTGTTACCATGGTAAAAATACTTCTATTTCCTCTAGTGCTTGTGTTGCTAACCATGTAGAGGAAAACAAAGATTCTATTGGCCAATACAAGGTCTTGAATGAAGCTTCAAATAATTCACCATGATCATCTCATGGTACCCACCTATGCCTTATGGCTAGAGATTCAAAGGTAACTCCTACTTTGGAACCCAATACCTCTTGTGATCATGAGGATGGGGATAATGAGGAAGAAGAGTTAGATGTTGATGATTTATATGAAAAGGGTGAGATGGTTTATCATGCTCTTGTTAAGAATAATATTGCTTACTCTAACTTTGTTGAAATCTTGGACTTTGCTATTAAGAGCAAAGAACATATTGATAAGTTAGAAGCACAAATTTAGGAGCATGAGAACACCATTGATAAAATAAGTATCTTTGAGCGTGAGTATGCTAATCAAATTTGCATCTAAATGAATCTCTTAAAGAGGAAGAAACCACTAAGGAATCTATTGGGGAGACTTTTTCTCTAGAGTTGTCTAGAGTGAAGGAATCTCATGATAGAGATCTTGAGGTGGCAAGTGATCTCAAAAGTGATGGGCTTCAAGTTGCTTATGCTAAACTCCTTGAGTATTTTGAGAACCACAAAAATGGCTCTAGGGTCATCAAGGGCGAGTTCATCAAACTCACCGAGTCACATGAGCAACATAAAGCCTCTTACTCAAAAGAGCCTTGGAAGTTTCCCTCACCTCTTGCAATTAATGATGATGCTTGTGCTACTAACTCTATTTCTTGTGAAGCATCTATTTTGAAGGAGAATGTTGAGCTAAGGGCTCAACTTGAGTTGCTAACTAGACAGTATGGGAAATTCGAAGAAAGTCATGAAAATCTCTCTAGCTCTAATGAGGACCTTCTAACATCCCATGATAGGCTAAAATTAGCTCATGAGGCTATTATGTCAAAGGTAACATCTAATGAGCCTCATGTGGACATTAGCACTACTTCTACTCCAAATGTCATATTGCCATGTGCTAGTCCTTGTAATTCATACACTCATGCCAATGCTACATCTTGTGATGAATTACATTATGTTCCTTGTTTCTCTAACAATATAGCATCCACTTCCTATAGTATTGTTGTTCACACTAACCATGTAGAGGAAATTAAAGAGCTCAAGGCTCAAGTCACTTCTTTAAAGAATGACTTGAAACAGGGTCATAAAGGGAATGCCACACTCAATAGCATCTTAAGTGTGCAAAAATCCCCCAATGACAAGAGTGGACTTGGATTCAACTCTAATATCAAGAACAAGTCTAGTATAAAGTTGAAGCACAAGGGCAACAAGAAAAAGGGCCAAGATCAAATCAAGAATCCGGCCAACATTGTTTGCTTCAAGTGCAAGGAAGAAGGGCATCATGTTAAGTATTGCCCATTGAAGAAGAAGCCCCTTGGAAAGAAGCAACAAGGTAAGCAACCTCAAGATCTACCTCTTGTTAGAGATGGGCCTCCTTCTAAGAATACTCAAGGTCTTCCTCAAGTTGTTGCTTCACCCAACAAGAAAGATGGAAAGAGAAGAACTTGCTACATTTGCCGCAAGAAAGGGCACATTTCTTCCTCATGCACCATTGGTATCTCCTCATCCAACCCTATCATGATTGATGATGATTATTCTCTTTATACGGATGAGGTTGGCAATGTGTTTGCCAAATTTGTTGGTGCTCAATGTGGGTTCAAGAAAAGAACCATTTGGGTTGCCAAGCCTATTGTGACTAACTTCTTAGGACCCAACTTGGTTGGGGACCAACAAGCCAAAACTTGATCAATAGGTGTGTTTGGAGGGCATTGGAGGCTTGGCTACATTATGAAGAATTGAGGGATCTTCATCATCAATTCTTGTCAACTCAAGCCATTTGGATTATCATGCTTCTATCATATATCCAATGTTCCTCCTTGCATTAATATGTGCTTAACTCATTTTCATTGAAAGTTACTCGCCCCCTTGTGCATGTGTTAGTTTTGTACCTTGGATGCTTGTGTACATATTGTGCCTTCCATGTAATTATCTTGAGTTATCAAGTATATTTGTGTATGTTGGGTGGCACACCATGTATATGTGTTTCTTGTGTTGGTTCATTTCTTGATTATATTTGGTATCTTATTTGGCTCTTATGAGAGATTAATGGACCAACCCATTTTGGGGGAGTGTTATGCTCGGGTATTCCACAATCCTAAAAATGTGTGCACATGAGGAATACCATCTAATATTGACATTACAATATTATCTAGTCTCTATGTGGTATGATTCTCATGAGAAATTCAAGTTCTATTATGTCCATTAATTATCTCTATTTAGATCTTTTTGCCTCGTGTTGAGATTTATGGCTTATCACATTTTGGGGGAGTCATATGTTTAGTGCATATTACAAGCCTAGAAAATGTGAAAATTCGAGGTTGTGTCACTTAGAATTGATATTGATAATTATCTAGCTCCTATGTGACACATTTGGTCAAACAAGTTCAAATTTGCTTGAATACATTTGTTTCTCATCTCTTGGATCTTGTTTGTGAGAGTTTCTCTTGGTATGTGTTTCCTCATAATTGGGTCTCTATATCCTCATGGAAACCATTAACTTTAAGTTACTCTAATCACCAGTGATTGTGTGACTATTGGAAGCTACCAAGAATCTCTTCTGGAGCATCAAGCGTAATTCTTATACTTTGGTATATGCTTCTTTGTGTGAATATGATCTTGGATATCCGTGTGAAATACCCCGAGAAGATTATTCCCAGTACTTCTTGTCCTTGGACAATTAGTACTAGATTTATGGTAGAATTTGTTGATCATATTCACTTTGGACTTTGCTTAATCTTGTACTATCTCTTGCCAAGATTATTTTTTGTGTTTTCTCCCATGTCTTCCTTGCCTCTTGTGGATAATTTTATTTTATTGGTACCCTCTTGTCTCTTATTTAATATAGGTAATAGTGATGATCTCATTTGTGTGCATTTTGCATTCAAAAGCAAAATTCTACATAATGCACCATTCATGGGAGAGCTCTCCTATATTATTTAGAACACTCCCTTTTGTGCTTGGAAGTTTGGTATTTTCTTTTGGTACTTTGTGCCATCATGAAAAGTGTAGAGAGTTTGGTTTGTGTGTTGGAACCTTGATCTTTGGGAGTTGGTTTTGTCTCATTCCTTGTTACTTGTTTGATCCCTTAGGATGAGATAAATCCTTGAGCATTGGTGTTTTTGTCTATCTTTTGCTCTTTGGCTTTTGCCTTGTGATGGCTCGTGGTTGATGTAGAGCTCGTTGGGAACCCCAAGAGGAAGGTATGATGAGCACATCAGCAAGTTTCCCTCAGTTATGAAACCAAGGTTTAATCGAACCAGTAGGAGTAAGGAAACACCCCAAAGGTGTTACTAGCTGAGCTTTGGCAGGGCGCACTACTAGTGCTAGTAGCAACATGGACACCTGCACAACACAACCACAGAACTTTGTCCCCAACTTGCGATGAGGTTGTCAATCTCACCGTGTTTTGCGGAAAACAAAGGATTAAATGTATCGAATGGAAAGAAGTAAAAGTTTGTAGAAAGTAAACACAAAGCAGTAAAAGGTTGTAGATTGTATGTAAAAGACAAGGACCGGGATCCATAGTTCACTAGAGGTGGCTCTCCTTAAGATAGATAACATGCTGGGTGAAAAAATTACAGCGGGGCAATTGACAAACACCGAGAAAGCAATACATGCATATACTAATCATCTTGACTCCTTTGAGACTTGATTGGGCATTACAACATAATACATAGACCACCATCCAACTGCATCTATGACTAATAATCCACCTTCAGGTTATCATCCGAACCCCCTCCAGTATTAAGTTGCAAGCAACAGATTATTGCTTTACGAACTGCGTGTAAAGTAAACAATACGATTGTTCTATGAACAAAGGATTGTTGTTTTATCCCTAGTAGCAACATCACATCTAGTACCTTAGAGATTTCTGTCACTTCCCCAGATTACCAGAGGCATGAACCCACTATCGAGCATAAATACTAACTCTTGGAGTTGCTAGCATCTACTTGGCCAAGATAGCTACTAACAACGGAAAGCATGCAAGATCTCAAATAACAAAGACATGATAGAATCAATAATCAATCTGAAATAGCATCTCAATATCCATCGGATCCCCGCAAACACAACAAGCAGAATTACAAATAGATGATCTTGATCATGAACGGAGCTCACAAGATCTAAACATGAAAGCACAAAGGAGGAGAACCAGCCATCTAGCTACTACATGGATCCGTAGTCCAAGGATGAACTACTCACGCATCACACCGGAGGCTTGCATGGTGATGAAGAAGGCCTCCAAGGTGAATTCCCCTCTCCGGCAGGGTGCCGGGAAGAGCTTCAGAACCCTCCCGATCAAGGGATGAAGATGACGGCGGCTACAGACTCTTTCGTGGATTTTTGATCGGGTACTTAGGGTTTTCGTCCCGAGGGCAATATATAGGCGGAAGGAGAGGCCGAGGAGGTGCCGGGAGCCACCACACCACCCCCTGGCACGGGCCCAGCCTGGCCGCGCGGCCAGGTGGTGTGGCCGGCCCTTCTCCATCTCGTATTCTGGCACTTGATCACTTCCGGAAAAATAGGCACTTTGGCTTTTGTCCCGTCCAATTCCGAGAATATTCATTTTCTGACTTTCCTGGAACCAAAAACAGCAGAAAACAGGCAGCTGGCACTGTGGCTCTTGTTAATATGTTAGTCCAAGAAATCATATGAAAAGTACTCCAAAGTTGGCACAAAACACAAGAAAGTGGATAAAACCAAGCATGGAACATAAAAAATTATAGATACATTTGCAATGTATCAACATCCCCACGCTTAACTCCTGCTCGTCCTCGAGTAGGTAAGTGATAAAAACAAAGAATAATTTTTGAGGTGACATGCACGATCAAAGACTTGATCAAAGTATTTGCACAATATTCAAAGCTGGGATCATAGTACTTCAATCATAACATGAAAGACAAAGTTCTAGCAATAAGCAAAGAAACTATGATGCAACATGAAAAGGCACAAACAAAAGATTCATGAATAACAATGCTTTGTAAGACTTTTGTCTGTTTCACATAAATAAAACATAGCATAATAGTATTCAGCTTGTCCCTCAATAGAGTAGCAAATATAAATGCATATGACACGTTCAAAGTTCATAAGAGTGAGTAGATACAATAGTTTAAAACAAGCAATAACAAGTTATGCATCAATCAACTAGTCTTGGGACAATGCACTTAGAACTAAGAATGGCCACTATGCTCTCAAAGTAGGTGCATAAAGATAGAAGGTGGAGACTCAATATAATGGTGGAAGAAAAGCCTTTTGTAAAAGGAAGTGGGGATTCAAGTCTCATAAAGAGCTTCCAAAAATTATGGTACTTATAGCTTTCATCTCTCATTGCCCCTATCATAAGCATCTTGAAGTGATTAAGGTTAAAGTGAACAAACTATGGTGTACATGCTTGACGAAGTATAAGTCAAAAATCTCATGTCCCTTGTATACGAGGGCCGCTCCTCATGCTACTCAAGTTTAGTCACCGGTAAGTTCTTGTCATCGTAAGTAAATGTGTATCATAGAGAACCGCCAACGGGGTACTCCTTGCCCGATGATACGGAAGAATCCCCATATAAAAATGACAAGGAAAGCAGACAACGAGCATCTCAGCATTCTTCTTATTTACCATGGGAATATGGTGCTTTTTTCTCTCTTTCCTCTTTTCATAGTATTTTTTTCTTTTCTCTTTTTTCTCAATATAGGACTCTTTTTTTATAAGAAGAATGCTTCATAGACAACTCATTATGGTTACGCTGCAGGTTTCCATCATGTCAGCATGGATTAGACCAGCGGCCCAGGCGTTTCTCTAACACATATACATAACTCCATGTTCTTACAAGCTCCCCTTTCATTTCACACCGACGACATCCATATACAAAAGAGCATGATATCAACTAGGTACAAGTACCAAGCGCAATGTTGAAAGCGTTCCCCATGAAAGCATGGTTCTGCTAATTCCCAACAAATAAGTGCAAGCATATACAACATAGAAGACACAATGGTTCAAGTTTATTAAGGGCAAGTAAAGTAAAGTGTGCCATCAAGTTCGTGAGAGCTTTAATCACTAGTTTTCTCATAACAAGTGGAAGGTAAACAAAAGCATGAATGTACTTGGAATAGCATAAGATAGTAGGTAGGTATGGTGGACTCTTTGGAATAACTTGGTTTAGGGAATTGGATGCATGAGTGGAACTCATAATTTGTTGTGGAGGCTAGCAAAAGACTGGGAGCGACAAACTAAGAGAGAAATAATGGCCATAATCATGCAGAGCGACAAAACATCATTGATCAAAGCATAAAGTGATACTACAAGTTGAAAACTAAAGGATCATAAAGGCTATGGTGACTTTGGATAGTCATAACATGGTGTGAGCATGCGCCAAGTCAACCCAAATAAAGCATCAAAGGAGAATACCACTATACTATGCTTTTAAGATGCTAAAACAACACATGATTCATCCAAGGCACATTAAGCAATCTCAATTGTTTATAACAAGTCATGCTACAGCAAAGAATACTAAGCATAAAGCCAAAACAATATCAAGCATGGCATGACAAAGTATAGGCCACAGTCAAAAACAAGCTCTTTTTACCACATAAGCATGAACTTTCCTACTCTTTTCCAAACCCAATGTATGAAAGAGGGGGTCCAACAAATTTATTCAGCAAACTAAGCAAACCAAGCAAACTAAAAACCAAAATGAAAACGAAAAAGAAGACGCTCCAAGAACAACACAACTGTGCATGAAACAATAAAATGAAGCGTTTGGAAGAAACCTGGAATTTTTATTGATGAAGAAGGGGAACCCTTGGGCATCCCCAAGCTTTAACGCTTGCACTTCTTGGATATTTCTTGGGGTGACATGCGTGGCATCCCCAAGCTTGAGCTTTAGTCCATCCTTCATCTCATTACTCATTTCTTCCATACACCTGAAATTTTTGCTTCATACAAAACTTCACACAATCTCATTAGCAACATTAGTGCACTCAAGATAAATAAGTCTCAAGGTTCAGTTCTAACACCAAATAAACTTCCATTAGAACACTAGCTATTGTAGTACTTCCCTCAAAAAGCTCAATTCCCCAAAATAACTCAAGAAGGAACCAACAAGAAGCAAATACAGAAAATGGCAGAAATCTGTCAAAACAGACCAGCAGGTAAAGACAAATTTTTTCGAAGACCTTCTGTTGCTCAAATCAAAAAGTGTTGAACTAACGAAAGTTAGATAAAAACCTGGGTCAGAAGCACAAAACATTACAGCTCAATCCGACATACATATCTCTCTCACGAATTTTTACGTGAAGCACAAAAATCTGTTTCAGGACAGCAACTTTCCCAATCATTAGTTCTCTCTCATTAGAGGTTACTCTTGGCACAAAAAGCAAATAAAAAGGATAAGGAGAGGTTATTACAGAGGTAATAACTTACAAGACTCATCTAAAACTTTTGGGTTATCTCTCAATAAGTACTTTTCTTTAACACCTTTAAGTTAGGCATAAGAAGCAAAGAAAGAATCAAGTGTTCTCCAATGAAGAAGCATTAAAACCAACTTTCTTGCCCTTACCTCTCTTACTTTTATTCTTAACGTTGGTGAAAATATGATTGTTTGGTGGAGAAGAAAGGTGCATGGTCCCCTTTCCCACATCTATTATTGCTCCAAGGAGTTCTAATAGGGACCTTCCAAGTGTAATTTGTCCTTTTCCTGCACATTCAATAACAAGATAATCAATAGAAATCGTTTTCCCAAGGATCTTTGTAAAGACTCCTTTAGCTATTCCAAGAGGTAATATGGTAGTATTATTAGTAAGAGATATTTCTTTTCCTCCCTCAATGAGCCCAAGTATTCAGAGGTTTATAAATATCTTTGGGCATAAGGCAAAATTCAGACATGATATCACAACGAGCTTGAAAAGTTTAGTGTTCATCTCAATCTTTACTGTAGGGAACCACTTTGATGGTTCAGAGTTTATTGGAACATAATCGTGATGCTCCCTAAGCGTATTATAGCAACTTTCTAATCTAGTAATACTAGCCTCAAGAGTGTCCAACCTAGCAAATATTTTTGCGAAAGAAGTATCAGTTTAGCTAGGCAAGTTGTAAGTGCGGATCAATTTCTTTATAGCATTAATAGCATCATCCTCATTACAATGGAGGAAATCTCCTCCCACAATAGTATCTAAAGCATATCTATAGAAAAGAGCAATTCCAAGGTAAAAACTACTAAGGAACAAGCTTTGAGTCATTTTAGGCTCAGTTTTTTCATGTAGATCGGAGATTCTAGACCAAGCTTCCTTGAAACTTTCCTCAATTCCTTGTTTAAAAGTGAAAATCATTTCCTCGGGTGACATAGTGATTGGAGCAAGGCTAGACATAGTGACAACTTAGGATAGGAACTAATTTTTGTGTGTTTTTCAAATAAGAAAGCAAACTAGTAAAACTATTTTTTTGGATTTTTGAATAACAAAACAAGCCAACAAAGCAAAAGAAACTAAGCAAAACAAAAACAACAAAGTAAAGAGATTGGTTATGAGGGACTCCCCTTGTGAAGATGTCCTTGACTCCCCGGCAACGGCGCCAAAAAATGCTTGATGGCTCTTGGTTGATGTAGAGCTCGTTGGGAACCCCAAGAGGAAGGTATGATGAGCACAATAGCAAGTTTCCCTCAGCTATGAAACCAAGGTTTAATCGAACTAGTAGGAGCAAGGAAACACCCCAAAGGTGTTACTAGCTGAGCTTTGGCAGGGCGCACTACTGGTGCTAGTAGCAACGTGGAGACCTGCACAACACAACCACATAACTTTGTCCCCAACTTGCGATGAGGTTGTCAATCTCACCGTGTTTTGCGGAAAACAAAGGATGAAATGTATTGAATGGAAAGAAGTAAAAGTTTGCAGAAAGTAAACACAAAGCAGTAAAAGGTTGTAGATTGTATGTAAAAGACAAGGACCGGGATCCATAGTTCACTAGAGGTGGCTCTCCTTAAGATAGATAACATGCTGGGTGAACAAATTACAACGGGGCAATTGACAAACACTGAGAAAGCAATACATGCATATACTAATCATCTTGACTCCTTTGAGACTTGATTAGGCATTACAACATAATACATAGACCACCATCCAACTGCATCTATGACTAATAATCCACCTTCAGGTTATCATCCGAACCCCCTCCAGTATTAAGTTACAAGCAACAGATTATTGCTTTACGAACTGCGTGTAAAGTAAACAATACGATTGTTCTATGAACAAAGGATTGTTGTTTTATCCCTAGTAGCAACATCACATCTAGTACCTTAGAGATTTCTGTCACTTCCCCAGATTACCAGAGGCATGAACCCACTATCGAGCATAAATACTAACTCTTGGAGTTGCTAGCATCTACTTGGCCAAGATAGCTACTAACAACGGAAAGCATGCAAGATCTCAAATAACAAAGACATGATAGAATCAATAATCAATCTAAAATAGCATCTCAATATCCATCGGATCCCCGCAAACACAACATGCAGAATTACAAATAGATGATCTTGATCATGAACGGAGCTCACAAGATCTAAACATGAAAGCACAAAGGAGGAGAACCAGCCATCTAGCTACTACATGGATCTGTAGTCCAAGGATGAACTACTCACGCATCACACCGGAGGCTTGCATGGTGATGAAGAAGGCCTCTAGGGTGAATTCCCCTCTCTGGCAGGGTGCTGGGAAGAGCTTCAGATCCCTCCCGGTCTAGGATGGAGATGACGGCGGCTATAGACTCTTTCATGGATTTTTGATCAGGTACTTAGGGTTTTCATCCCGAGGGCAATATATAGGCAGAAGGAGAGGCCGAGGGGGTGCCGGGAGCCACCACACCACCCCCTGGCGCGGGCCCAGCCTGGCCGCGTGGCCAGGTGGTGTGGCCGGCCCCTGGCCCTTCTCCGTCTCGTATTCTGGCACTTGATCACTTCTGGAAAAATAGGCACTTTAGCTTTTGTCCCGTCCAATTCCGAGAATATTCATTTTCCGACTTCCCTGGAACCAAAAACAGCAGAAAACAGGCAGCTAGCACTGTGGCTCTTGTTAATAGGTTAGTCCAAGAAATCATAAGAAAAGTACTCCAAAGTTGGAACAAAACACAAGAAAGTGGATAAAACCAAGCATGGAACATCAAAAATTATAGATACATTTGCAATGTATCACCTTGTTCATTTATTGAATTTGTGTCCTTTCATGTGTTTATTTGGCTCTTTTATGCAATTTGTACACCATTTTGTCGTGTCACACTCTTGTGTGCGACTTCTTGGTTTACTTGGTGTTATTTTTCAAATTGTATCTCCTTTTTTGGTTCTTGAAAATCTTGTACATGCATATTTACTACATGTTCTATATTATGGCATGCATGCTTTCATGATCCAATATATAGGGGATTCTCCACCAAATCCTATCGGCTAAGATGTGCATGAAATTCAACTTCATATCAATATGCACATATTTATGTGGATGGTCTGCTATTTATTGTAGTTGAACTAACTACTTTGGACCCAATTTGTTTGGGGACCATAGTGTACTTAATGTTGTTTTAGGTGCATTGGAGATACATTGGATGCTTGTCTCAATAATAAAAAGATGTGGTGACTAATGATAATTTGAGGCAAGCTAGGATGATCAACAAACTCATATCTACTACATCCTACCAATGTCATCTCGGTAACAAGTATCCCTCTCATGCATAATTTTCTAGCATCCAACCTTTGTGGTTGCATCATGGCATGATTTCCTTTAGTTGCCTTTATTGTGGTTCTTGCAAGAATTTTATTATATCATCCTTATTGTGGTATGAGTAAGTTGAGATGAATGCATATTTTGGGGAGTATATAAAAATCATGTTTATGATTCACCAATCCCACATATGCCAATCTAGCAATTCTATTGCTAATCATTTCCTCAATTTTTCTCATGTGCAATATGGATGAATTTGCAAGGTTTATTTTGTATGATACTTGTTGCCTTTCCCAACGCATTCCAGCTATCTCTAGTTCCCTTGTGATAGTTGTGATGTGTTTGTTGGTGTTTGAAGGTCATTGATGTTTAATAAGATAAATTTGAGCCTTTGGCCATGCTTTCTAGCAAAAATCTTATTAGCATTATCTATGACTTTCGTTTGGATATCTTGTTCATTCTTGAGTATCCATTTTGTGTGTACATGTTTCTTTTTGGATATATATCTTAGTGATTGTTGTCTACCTAAAAACTTATACACATGATTATGGCTAAATATCTAGTTGATATCAATTTTCTTTGGTGTCCACCTTGTGCTCCTTTTTAGGTTTTGTTTGAGTGCTTGACCTTTTCATTTGCACCTTTTGACACTCATTGGTGTTAACAAAGTTGATCTCTCATGCCTTTGAAGTTGTTATGTAAGTTTGGGGGAGCAAGGATACCATGTTTATGCACTTTGCATTCAAATCAATTATTACATTTGGTGCATAAACCTTGGAGAGCTTTCCTAATCTACCTAAGAACACACATTTGCTTTCTTTTTCTTCTTTGGTGTTTTGTTTGATTATAGGGAGTCAGGATTCCATAATTGTGCACTTTGTGGTGCATGAACCTTGGGCAGCTTCCTAACATCTAAACACTCATTTGCTCTCATCATAATATCTTCTCTCTTGCTCGTGGTTGTGGTTTAAATGATATAGAGGGAATGAGGATGCCATGTTATGCATATTGTATTCAAATCCAAATTATAATTTGTGCAAAAACCTTGGGTAGTATCCTCATATTATTTAGATCACTCAGTTTTCGACCTCATCATAATAACTATCTTTCTTTTGTATCTTCCTTTTTGTGAAGTGGTTCTTTGGATCTTTTGATTGCTTGCTTCATTCGTTGATGCTTCTTCACCAGTTTATTTCTTCAGAATCTTTGGATCCTTAGTTTAGTTTGATTTCCTCCTGGTATTCATCATTGGATACGTGCATTTGAGTCCACTCATATTATGATAAATGCACACCATATGGAGGAACTCTCACTAAATTGGCCTTCTAATTTTTTTCACCCATTTCGGCAATCGATGCCAATGGGGGAGAAGTTTTAGAGGGTTTAAGGGAATTTGGTTTTATTCTTTGAGTTTTGTACTTAAACATTTGCCTCTTGTGCTTTGCATCTTAGCATGTTGCTTTGCATGTTGAATATATCGAGGAAACTCCACCACCGGTAATGGTTGGCAATATATGCAATGAAATTCAAGTTCATCCACACGTGCATAGATTGTAGGGGAGTTTGCTCTATATTGTGGTTGTACAAACATCACATACTTATGTAGTATCTAATGTTAGCACAATTTTTTGTATAGTTAATTCCTTATATAAACCCTCTCAAAGGGATTGTCATCAATTACCAAAATGGGGGAGATTGAAAGTGGACGTGTACCCCATGTGTGGTTTTGGTAATTAATGACAATCTTTATGGACTTATATTGGCATTGAGTTTTACTTGTAGGATTTGTCCATAGGCAATGCTTGAACCATATGTTGGCTTTGATACGTCCATTTTGCATCACTATTTTATATCATAATTTACTGTTATTTATTGATATATTTCATATTAATAGATGATACTTATGTTATTTCAGCTATTTTTGCATGATTAATGAGTTTTGGAGGATGAACCACCAGAGTCAGGATTCTGATGGAAAAAGCACTGTCTAGATGCAATATTTGCGAAGATCAGAAAATCCCAGAATTTATATGGAAAATCCTATTTTTCCAGAAGATGAAGAATGCCAGAAGGGGAGGTGGAGATGGGCCACAGGGGGCCCATACCAACCCTGGCGCGGCCTCCCCTGGGCCACGCCACCAAGTGGTGTGGCCACCCTGGCCCACCTCCGGCATCGCCCTTCTGCGTATATATTCCCCTCGGAAACCTAAAGTTCGGGGAGCGACCACAAAAAGATTCCGCCACCTCTGCGGGGCGAAAACTACAGAGAGAGAAAGAGCTCTCCGGCAGGCAGAAATCTACCAAGGAAATTCCGTCCCGGAGAGGGGAGATCGTCGCTATCAACACCGTCATCAAGCTAGACTTCATCGGTATCATCATCATCATCTTCACCATCATATCCACTAGCACCATCACCACCACTCCGTACCGCTTTAACAATTGGGTTGAATCTTGCATAGTTCTTAGGGGAAACTTTCCCGGTGTTGATTACTTGTTGTAGTTGATGCTATTGAGTGGAACCATTTAATAATTGTTCATGTTCAAATTGTTACTTATCATTATTTCATCTCTGATCTTGATCCATATGATGTCTCGTGAGTAGTTCATTTAGTTCTTGAGGACATGGGAGAAGTCATGTTGTTAGTAGTGGAATTGTGTTGAGAAAGATTAAATGGTTTGATATTTAAGTTGTGGTGCTATTCTTCTAGTGGTGTCATGTGAATGTCGACTACGGATACTTCACCTTTATGGGCCTAGGGGAATGCATTGTGTATTTGGCTACTAATCGTGAGGTTACCGGAGTGACAGAAACCTAAACCCCTGTTAGGAAACCATTGCACAAGGGAGTGTAGGATCTCAGAGTTTAAGGTTGTGGTTAGGTTTTTATCTTAATTACTTTCTTGTAGTTGTGTATGCTTGTAAGGGGTATAATCACAAGTATGTATTAGTCCTAGTAAGGTCAATACATTAGCATAGGTTCACCCACATAACACTTATCCAACCAAAGAATATTAATGAACTATATGAAGCGAAAGCACTTAACAATATTCCCATGTGTCATCGAGAACGTTTGGTCATCTTAAGTAATACAACCGGCTTGTCCTTTGCTAAAGAAAGGATTGGGCCACTTGTTGTAATTATTATTATTGTCTTTTATTTACTCGCACTTTATTTATCTACATTATCAAAAAAACCTAAAAATCTGTTTGCTAAGTATTTACAGAGAATTCCTGATCCAAACCACTTGTCAACACCTTCTGCTCCTCGTTGGGTTTGACACTCTTATTTATCAAAAGTAAAACGATACACCCCCTATACTTGTGGGTCATCAAGACTATTTTCTGGCACCGTTGCCGGGGAGTGAAGCGCTATTGAAGAGTGGAACTGGTAAAGGAAACTTCTACTGTGAGTATTATTTATTTATGTTTGTTACTTTATTTCAATATGGATAATTCACTTAGTTTCTTATTTCAGAATTCTACTACCACTGCTAAGGTAGTAGATGAACCACCACCTGCTAAAATTGATCCTTTAAAAAACCTACAAAAATTGTTGATCGTGTTATGGATAACTACTATTTTGGAGATGGAACTGTCCATCCCGATGAACATTTGCTTTTTATACATGAATTATGCGGATTGTTCAAGTGTGCATGTATTATAACAGATCTAGTTAAGAAAAAGTTATCATCTGTATCACTGAAAGGCAGAGCTGAGGAATGGTATAAGCTGCTAAAGAATAGCCGATCTCTCGAATGGGAGGAAATTGTACCTCTCTTTAATTCCAAATTCTATCCTCCTAGTGAGATTCATAAAGATCGGAATCAAATATATAACTTCTGGCCTCGTGATGGAGAGAGTGCCGCCCAAGCATGGGGGGGATTGAAGTTACTAATGCTCAAATGTCCTATTCATGACCTCCCTAATAATATTAGTATCAATAACTTTTATACAAGGCTTTCTCTTCATGATAAGGATTTATTGGATGCTTCTTGTGTTGGATCATTTACACGTATGAAAGAAGAAGCTAAATGGGATCTTCTAGACCATATTCAAGACAATGCTGAAGCATGGGAGAATGATAAAGGAAGAAAGTCAGGTATAAATTATGATTATGAATGCATTAAGTCTTTTATGGGAATTGATGACTTTCATAATATTAGTACTGTTTATGGTCTTGATTCTCAAGTTCTTGCAAATTGTTTTAAGGCATTTGCCTCTTAAATTGAAATTCCCAAAAAGGAATGGAACAAGTATCATGCACCATATAAAGATATTGTTGATTGTGTTCCTGCTAGAAATACTGAAGTTTGCACCGTTGATCGTATTTTACCTGAACCTTACATTGAGAAAATACATTTCCCTGTTAAGGTAAAGGAGCATTCTATGATAATTAGTGTGGTTAACAAAAGTACAAAGAAAGCTGTAAAACCTGATGAACAAATAAACATTGAGCCTGTAGTAGCAATTGTGAAAGACCTTGTCACTAAAAGTGTAGAAGATGGACACATTATCTTTTGTGAGGATGCTTCTAATATTGTTTCACAACCTAGTAGAACTAGGAAAGCTAGTGTCCCTGTGCTATCTATTAGAATTGGTGATCATTGCTATTATGGTTTATGTGATATTGGTGCAAGTTCAAGTGCTATTCCTTATGAGCTTTACAAAGAAATTATGCATGAAATCAGTCCCTGTGAACTAGAAGAAATTGATGTGGTTATTCACCTTGCTAATAGAGAGACCATCTCTCCAATTGGTATTGTAAGAGATGTGGAAGTTCTTTGTGGTAAGATTAAATATCCTGCTGATTTTCTAGTACTTGGTTCAGCTGCTAGTAAAACTTGTCCTATCATTTTTGGTAGACCTTTCTTGAACACTTGTGGAGCAGTTATAGATTGTAAGAGGGAGAAAATTTTAACTAAATTTGATGGAGAATCTTATGAGTTTAATTTTTCAAAATTTGCTAAAGTTCCTTATGAAAATGAATTGCCTGATGAGGATTTTAGAGTTGAACAACTTGCTTCTATTTCTCTTGCTCCTAACAATATTTTGCAGCAATATATGGAAGACCACGAAAGTGAGATCTTCATGGAAGAAAGAAATGAGATTGACGAGATTATCCTTCGTCAACCCAAGATGCTTAAGCATAACTTACCTGTGGAAGATTTGGGTACCACATTACCACCTAAAAATGATCTGGTTTTCGATCTAAAACCTTTACCTGATGATCTTAAATATGCTTACATTGATGATAAGAAAATATATCTTGTTATTATTAGTTCTAAACTTTTAGGAAAGGAAGAGGAAAGATTATTAGAAGTATTGAAGAAACACCGAGGAGGTATGGGTTATACTCTTGATGATTTAAAAGGGAATTCTCCTACTATATGTCAGCATGCTATTAATATAGAACCTGATGCAAAACTAGTGGTAGAACATCCATGTTGTTTAAATCCTAAGATGAAGGAAGTGGTAAGACATGAGGTATTAAAACTCCTTATGCTGGTATTATTTATCCTATTGCTGATAGTCAATGGGTTAGTCATGTTCATTGTGTCCCTAAGAAAGGAGGAGTTACTGTTGTGCCTAATGAGAATAATGAGCTTATTCCCCAAAGAGTAGTAGTTGGTTATAGGATGTGCATTGATTTCAGAAAAGTTAACAAAGTTACTAAGAAAGATCATTACCCGCTGCCTTTTATTGATCAAATGTTAGAAAGGTTGTCTAAGAAGACTCATTTTTTGCTTTCTTGATGGATACTCTGGGTTCTCTCAAATTGCTATTAAACAACAAGATCGAGAGAATACCACTTCTACGTGTCCTTATGGAACTTATGCTTATAGGCGTATGCCTTTTGGTTTGTGTAATGCTCCTGTTACTTTTTAAAGATGCATGCTTGCTATCTTTCATGGTTTTTGTGAGGAAATTGTGGAAGTATTCATGGACGATTTTTCGGTCTATGGAACTTCTTTTGATAATTGTCTACACAACCTTGATAAAGTTTTGCAGAGATGTGAAGAAACTAACCTTGTTCTTAATTGGGAGAAATGCCACTTCATGGTTAATGAAGGAATTGTCCTTGGACATAAAATTTCTAAAAGAGGCATTGAAGTTGACATAGCCAAAGTTGAAGTAATTGAGAAAATGCCCTGTCCTAGGGATGTCAAATATATTCGTAGTATCCTTGGTCATGCTGGTTTCTATAGAAGGTTTATTAAATATTTCTCCAAGATATCAAAACCTCTTACTAATCTTCTCCAAAAAGATGTACCTTTTGTTTTTGATGATGATTGTAAGGAAGCTTTTGAAACTCTAAAGAAAGCTTTAACTATTGCTCCTATTGTCCAACCACCTGATTGGAATTTACCCTTTGAAATTATGTGTGATGCTAGTGATCTTGCTGTAGGTGCTGTTCTTAGACAACGAATAGATAAAAAGTTGAATGTTATCCATTATGCTAGTAAGACTCTTGATGCTACTACTGAAAAAGAGTTCTTAGGTGTTGTCTTTGCTTGTGATAAGTTATGACCTTATATTGTTGATTCAAAAGTTACCATTCATACTGATCATGCTGCTATTAAGTACCTTATGACAAAGAAAAAATGCTAAGCCTTGGCTTATTAGATGGGTGTTACTTTTACAAGAGTTCGATCTGCATATTGTACATAGGAAAGGTGCTAAAAATCCCGTTGCTGATAATTTATCTTGATTGGAAAACATTTCTTTTGATCATATGCCTGTTAATGATAGCTTTCCAAATGAACAGTTGGCTGCAATAGAGGTAAGCTCGCGAGAGAGTCCTTGGTATGCTGATTATGCTTTACTTTATTGTTTCCAAGTATTTTCCTCCAACTTTTACAACCCAATAAAGAAGGAAATTCTTTTATGATTCGAGGCATTATTTTTGGGATGACCCACATTTATATAAAGAGGGAGTGGATGGTATTGTGCGAAGATGTGTTCTAGAATATGAAAAAAAAAGATATTGTGGAAATGTCATGGTAGTGCCTATGGAGGTCATCATGCTGGAGATAGAACCGCACAAAAGGTTCTACAATCAGGTTTCTATTGGCCCACCCTCTTTAAATATGCAAGAAAGTTTACTTATCATGTGATGAATGTCAACGAGTTGGTAATATTTCCAGATGCAATGAAATGCCTATGATTTACTCTCTTGTTATTGAACCATTTAACTGTTGGGGATTTGACTTTATGGGTCATTTTCCCCCTTCAAAAGGTTATACTCATATTCTTGTTGATGTTGATTATGTTACTAAGTGGGTAGAAGCCATACCTACAAAAAGTGCTAATGGTGAGACCTCTTTAAAAATGCTTAAGGATGTTATCTTTCCTAGGTTTGGAGTGAATAGATATCTTATGACTGATGGAGGTTCACATTTCATTCATGGTGGTTTTAGGAAGACCCTTGCTAACTATGACATTAATCATAGAATTGCTTCAGCTTATCATCCCCAAACCAGTGGGCAAGTAGAACTATCAAACAGAGAAATTAAATCTATCTTGCAAAAGTCTGTTAATAGATCTAGAAAAAATTCGGCTAAAAAGTTGAATGATGCTTTATGGGCTTATAGAACTGCTTATAAAAATCCTATGGGAATGTCTCCTTACAAAATGGTTTATGGAAAAGCTTGTCACCTGCCTTTAGAATTTGAACACAAAGCTTATTGGGCAGTGAAAGAACTTAATAGAGATTTTAAACTTGCTGGTAAGAAAAAGATTGCTTGACTTGAGTTCTTTAGATGAGTGGAGAAGTGGGGCTTATGAAAATGCTAGACTCTTTAAAGAAAAAGTTAACAGATGGCATGATAGTAGAATTCTTAAGAGAGAGTTTCATGTTGGTGAGAAAGTTCTATTGTATAGGTCTCGTCTCAGATTTTTTGCAGGAAAACTACTTTCAAAATGGGAAGGACCTTTTGTTATTGAAGAGGTGTATCATTCAGGTGCAATAAAAATTTCTTCCTTAAGATACAACACTACACAAGTGGTGAATGGTCAAAGACTCAAGCACTATATTTCTAGAGATTCTTACAATGAAGATATTGATATTATTCAAGTGGTGACTCCGGAATAATTTATTAAAGACCAAATTCAGAAACCTACAGAGTCCGTTTTCGAATAGGTAACAGTTCTAGTAAGAAAAGGTCCGTGAAAAACTTTTCAATTTATATTTTTGCAGTTTTTATCTAACATGGAAGATAATGAGTCGGAAAAGGGACGGAAACGCAGCCCGGGGGGCTCACACCACCCCGTGGCGTGCTTGTTGGCCCAAAATATATCGAGCTCGTTGGGGAACCCCAAGAGGAAGGTATGATGAGCACAACAACAAGTTTTCCCTCAGTTATGAAACCAAGGTTATCAATCCAGTAGGAGCAAGGAAAGACCCCAAAGGTGTTGCTAGCTGGACTTTGGCACGACGCACTACCGGCGTCAGCAACAATGTGGAGACCTGCACAACACAACCACAGAACTCTGTCCCCAACTTACAGTGAGGTTGTCAATCTCACCGGTTTTGCTGAAAACAAGGGATTAAATGTATTGTGTGGAAGAAAGTAGTAGTTTGCAGAAAGTAAACAAAAAGCAATAAACAATTGTAGATTGATGATAAAAGAAAGGACCGAGGGTCCATATTTCACTAGTGGTGGCTCTCCTTAAGATAGATGACATGTTGGGTGAACAAATTACAGCGGGGCAATTGACAAACATCGAGAAAGCAATCATGCATATACTACTCATCTTGATTCCTTTAATACTTGATTGGACATTACAACATTATACATAGACCATAATCCAACTGCATCTATGACTAATAATCCACCTTTAGGTTATCATGTGAACCCCCTCCAGTATTAAGTTGCAAGCAACAGATAATTGCATTACGCATTGCATGTAAAGTAAACAATACGATTGTTCTATGAACAAAGGATTGTTGTTTTCTCCCTAGTAGCAACAACACATCTAGTACCTTAGAGATTTATGTCACTTCCCCAGATTATTAGAGGCATGCACCCACTATTGAGCATAAATACTAACTCTTGGAGTTGCTAGCATCTACTTGGCCAAGATAGCTACTAACAACAGAAAGCATGCAAGATCTCAAATAACAAAGACATGATAGAATCAATAATCAATCTGAAATAGCATCTCAATATCCATCGGATCCCCGCAAACACAACATGTATGAATTACAAATAGATTATCTTGATCATGAACGGAGCTCACAAGATCTAAACATGATAGCACAAAGGAGGAGAACGAGCCATCTAGCTACTACATGGACCCGTAGTCCAAGGATGAACTACTCACGCATCACACAGGAGGCTTGCATGATGATGAAGAAGGCCTCCAGGGTGAATTCTCCCCTCTGGCAGGGTGCCGGGAAGAGCTTCAGATCCCTCCCGATCTAGGGATGGAGATGACGGTGACTACAGAATCTTTCGTGGAATTTTGATCGGGTACTTAGGGTTTCTGTATCGAAGGCTTCTTATAGGCGAAAGGAGAAGCTGAGGGGGTGCTGGAGGCGACCAGACCACCCCCTGGCGCGGGCCAGGGTGGGCTACGTGGCCAGGTGGTGTGGCGGCCCCTGGCCCCTCTCCGTCTCGTATTCTGACTCCGTGTGTCCCTCGGTGAAAAACTGACTTTGGCTTTTGTCCCGTCCAATTCCGAGGATATTCATTTTCTGACGTTCCTGGAACCAAAAATAGCAGAAAACAGGCAGCTGGCACTGTGGCTCTTGTTAATAGGTTAGTGATACATTGCAAATGGATCTTTAATTTTTGATGTTCCATGCTTGGTTTTATCCACTTTCTTGTGTTTTGTTCCAACTTTGGAGTACTTTTCATATGATTTCTTGGACTAACCTATTAACAAGAGCCACAGTGCCAGCTGCCAGTTTTCTGCTGTTTTTGGTTCCAGGAAAGTCAGAAAATGAATATTCTCGGAATTGGACGGGACAAAAGCCAAAGTGCCTATTTTTCCGGAAGTCATCAAGTGCCAGAATACGAGGTGGAGAAGGGCCAGAGGCCAGCCACACCACCTAGCCACGCAGCCAAGCTGGGCCCACGCCAGGGGGTGGTGTGGTGGCCCCTGGCACCCCCTCGGCCTCCCCTTCCGACTATAAGATGCCCTCGGGACGAAAACCCTAAGTGCCAGATCAAAATTCCACAAAAGAGTCTGTAGCCCCCGTCATCTCCATCCCTAGATCGGGAGGGATCTGAAGCTCTTCCTGACACCCTGCCGAAGAGGGGAATTCACCCTAGAGGCCTTCTTCATCACAATGCAAGCCTCCGGTGTGATGTGTGCGTAGTTCATCTTTGGACTACGGATCCATGTAGTAGCTAGATGGCTGGTTCTCCTCCTTTGTGCTTTCATGTCTAGATATTGTGAGCTCTGTTCATGATCAAGATCATCTATTTGTAATTGTGCATGTTATGTTTGTGGGGATCCGATGGATATTGAGATGCTATTTCAGATTGATTATTGATTCTATCATGTCTTTGTTATTTGTGATCTTGCATGATTTCCGTTGTTAGTAGCTATCTTGGCTAAGTAGATGCTAGCAACTCCAAGAGTTAGTATTTATGCTCGATAGTGGATTCATGCCTCTGGTAATCTGGGGAAGTGACAAAAATCTCTAAGGTACTAGATGTGTTGTTGCTACTAGGGAGAAAACAACAATCCTTTGTTCATAGAACAATCGTATTGTTTACTTTACACGCAGTTCGTAAAGCAATAATCTGTTGCTCAAAACTTAATACTAGAGGGGGTTCGGATGATAACCTGAAGGTGGATTATTAGTCATAGATGTAGTTGGATGGCGGTCTATGTATAATGTTGTAATGCCCAATCAAGTCTCAAAGGAGTCAAGATGATTAGTATATGCATGTATTGCTTTCTCGATGTTTGTCAATTGCCCCGCTATAATTTGGTCACCCAGCATGTTATCTATCTTAAGGAGAGCCACCTCTAGTGAACTATGGATCCCAGTCCTTGTCTTTTACATTCAATCTACAAACTGTTTACTTCTTTGTGTTTACTTTCTACAAACTTTTACTTCTTTCCATTCGATATGTTTAATCCTTTGTTTTCCACAAAACACTGTGAGATTGACAACCTCATCGCAAGTTGGGGAAAAAGTTCTGTGGTTGTGTTGTGCAGGTCTCCACGTTGCTACTAGCACCGGTAGTGCGCCCTGCCAAAGCTCAGCTAGTAACACCTTTGGGGTGTTTCCTTGCTCCTACTAGTTCGATTAAACCTTGGTTTCATAACTGAGGGAAACTTGCTGCTGTGCTCATCATACCTTCCTCTTGGGGTTCCCAACGAGCTCTACATCAACCATGCACCATCACTTTTCTGGGCGCCGTGCATTGAGCCATCAAGCATTTTTCTGGCACCGTTGCCGGGGAGTCAAGGACATCTTCACAAGGGGAGTCCCTCATAACCAATCTCTTTACTTTTATTATTTTTGTTTTGCTTAGTTCTTTTTGCTTTGTTTGCTTGTTTCTTTATCAAAAACACACACAAAATAGTTCCTACTATAGTTGGTATTTTCGTTTGTCTGTTATTGTCTTGCTTTATCATGCTTTCTATCAATGGTTGATTTCTTTGAAACTGAATCTTATTGGCAAGGTGGGTTCACAGAATAACAAAAATATTATTATAAGGAACACCGCTTGTCACAAAAAGGGAAACACTTATGGGAACAAATTGATAAATTGTATACCATTGCTAGAAACGTGTGCTCTACTTATAATGTTACTTATTGCTTTGATAAATCTTGTTGCTGTAAGAGGTATAAACACCTCCCTTTTCAATGTGAGTATAATGATAATGTTACCATATGTTCTTATGTTAAAGGAAATTATGACTTTTATGATGTGGAACAAATTGAAGAATTTATTGCTTGGAAGGGTGCATTTGAACTTGCTAGTTTGCTTGAAAATATTGATGATTCACCTTATAAATATGAGGTTTATGATATACTTAGATTTTTCTTTGATAATTACAAGGAAGAAAATGGCTATATTCTTGAATATATTAATAGATGCTTTCCACAAATGGAAGAGACTAATGCCTTACAGGATCCTATGGAAGAAGAAATTGATGAACCGGAAAGCTCATTAGATGAAAAAGAGGAGGAGAGTGATGAACAAAAGGAGGAAGAATGGATTAGCTACCCATGCCTACCTTCTAATGAGAGTAACTCTTTGTCCCTTACATTATTTGAATGTCCCCCATGCTTGCCAAAGGAGGATGAATGTTATGCTGATGTTGTCTGTGATAATCCTTTATTTGTGCCTAACTTCGAGATGCATGGTACTAAAGAGATTTGCTTAGAAAATGTTTATGATAAAGCTCTAGACGATGGTCCTATATTGAATGATCAGCCATCTTGTTATAGAATTGTTAAAAGTGGGTTTGAAGATTTTAATCCCACTATTTTTGAGCTTGACAAAAATTATGTTTTTGTAGAACATGAAAAGCATGCTTTATGTGATAGTTATATTGTTGAGTGTATTCATGAGGCTACTTAAAATTATTATGAGAGAGGAAAATATGGTTGTAGAAGTTTTCATGGTATTGAAACACCTCTCTATGTGCTGAAAGTTTTGAAGTTACTCTTGTTTTATCTTCCTATGTCTGTCACTCTGTTCTTTGCGAATTTATTTGCATACAAGATTCCTATGCATAGGAAGTGGGTTAGAATTAAATGTGTTTTGAATTTGCTTCTTGATGCTCTCTTTTACTTCAATTCATATTTATTATGTGAGCATCTTCTCAAACTATCATGCCTAACTTAAAGGCGTTAAAGAAAAGTATTTATTGGGAGATAACCCAAAAGTTTTAGATGAGTCTTGGAAGTTATTACCTCTGTAATAACCTCTCCTTATCCTTTTTATTTGCTTTTTGTGCCAAGAGTAACCTATAATGAGAGAGAAGTAATGATTGGGAAAGTTGCTGTCCCGAAACAGATTTCTGTGCTTTACCGTAAAAATTCGTGTAAAATCTCTTAAAGACTTTTTGAGGCTTGAATTTTTGTGCTTTTTCCCCAGGTTGTTATCTAACTTTATCTAGTTCAGCACTTTTTGATTTGAGCAACAGAAGGTCATCGAAAAAATTCGTCTTTACGTGCTGGTCTGTTTTGATAGATTTTTGCCATTTTCTGCATTTGCTTCTTGCTGGTTCCTTCTTGAGTTCTTTTGGGGAATTGAGGTTTTTGAGGGAAGTGCTACAGTATCTAGTGTTCTAATGGAAGTTTATTTGGTGTTAGAACCTTAAGACTTATTTATCTTGAGTGCACTAATGTTGCTAATAAAGATTGTGTGAAGTTTTGTATGAAGGAAAATTTTCAGGTGTATGGAAGGAATGAGCAATGAGATGAAGGATGGACTAAAGCTCAAGCTTGGGGATGCCACGCGTGTCACCCCAAGAAATATCCAAGAAGTACAAGCGTCAAAGCTTGGGGATGCCCAAGGCATCCCCTTCTTCATCAATAAAATTCCCAGGTTTCTTCCAAACGCTTCATTTTTATTGTTTCATGCACAGTTGTGTTGTTTTTGGAGCGTCTTCTTTTTCGTTTTCGTTTTGGTTTTTAGTTTGCTTATTTTTCTGAATAAATTGGTTGGACCCCCTCTTTCATACATTGGTTTGCAAATAGGTTGGTTTGGTTTGGAAAAGAGTAGGAAAGTTCATGCTTATGTGGTAAAAAGAGCTCGTTTTTGAGTGTGGCCTATGCTCTATCATGCCATGCTTGATATTGTTTTGGCTTTATGCTTAGTATTCTTTGCTGTATCATGACTTGTCATAAACAACTGAGATTGCTTAATGTGCCTTGGATGAATCATGTGTTGTTTTAGCATATTAAAGCATAGTATAGTGGTATTCTCCTTTGATGCTTTATTTGGGTTGACTTGGCGCATGCTCACACCATGTTATGACTATCTCAAGTCACCATAGCCTTTATGATCCTTTAGTCTTCAACTTGTAGTATCACTTTATGCTTTGATCAATGATGTTTTGTTGCTCTGCATGATTATGGCCATTATTGCTCTCTTAGTTTGCCGCTCCCAGTCTTTTGCTAGCCTCCACAACAAAGTATGAGTTCCACTCATGCATCCAACTCCGTAAACCCAGTTATTCCAAAGATTCCACCATACCTACCTACTAGCTTATGCTATTCCAAGTATATTCATGCTTTTGTTTACCTTCCAAATTAAACTTGTTATGATAAAACTAGTGATTAAAGCTCTCACGAACTTGACGGCACACTTTACTTTTTGCATCTAATAAACTTGAACCATTGGGTCCTTCTTTGTTGCGTATATGCTTGCGCTTTATAAGTTGAAATTAGCAGAACCATGTTTCATGGGGAACACTTTCAACATTGCACTTG
The DNA here is from genome assembly GCA_910589775.1 of Avena eriantha. Classification (NCBI taxonomy): domain Eukaryota; kingdom Viridiplantae; phylum Streptophyta; class Magnoliopsida; order Poales; family Poaceae; genus Avena; species Avena eriantha. The sequence goes on along the minus strand of OU342743.1, from coordinate 169,895,566 downwards.
TACTTTATACCCCGTTGATATCATGTTCTTTTGCTTACGGATCCCGGCGGTGTGAAATAAAAGTGGAACTTGTAAGATCATGGAGTTTGTATGTGTGTTAGAGAAACGCCTAGGCCGCTAGCCTAAGCCATGCCTAATTTTGGTGGAAACTTGCAGCATAACCATAATGAGCACTCTATGAAGCATCCTCAATAAAACCTATGCAAATAGCAAATAAAAAGATCGCTGCGATGCTCATTGTCTGCTTGCCTTGTCATTTTGATTATGGGAAAGCTCCCGTATCATGTGCAAGTGGTACCCCGTTGGCGGTTCTTAATGATACACATGTACTTACAATGACAAGAGCTTACTCGTGACTGAAGTTGAGTAGCATGAGGATCGGTCTTCGTAAGTAAGGGGCATGATATTTCGGTTTATAACTTGTGAAGCATATCCTCTTAGTTGTGTCACTTTAACATTAATCACCTTAAAGATGCTTATGATAGGGGCAATGAGAGCTGAAAGCTATAAGTACCATAATTTTTGGAAGCTCTTTATGAGACTTGAATCCCTAGTTCCTTTTACAAAGGCCTTTCTTCCACCATTACATTGAGTCTCCACCTTCTATCTTTATGCACCTACTTTGAGAGCATAGTGGCCATTCTTAGTTCTATGTGCATTGTCCCAAGACTAGTTGATTGATGCATAACTTGTTATTGCTTGTTTCAAACTATTGTATCTAGTCACTCTTATGAACTTTGAAGGTGTCCTATGCATTTATATTTGCTACTCTATTGAGGGACAAGCTGAATACTATTATGCTATGTTTTATTTATGTGAAACAAACAAACGTCTTGCAAAGCATTGTTATTCATGAATCTTTTGTTTGTGCCTTTTCATGTTGCATCATAGTTTCTTTGCTTATTGCTAGAACTTTGTCTTTCATGTTATGACTGAAGTACTATGATCCCAGCTTTGAATGTTTTGCAAATACTTTGATCAACTCTTTGAGGGTGCATGTCACCTCAAAAATTATTCTTTGTTTTTATCACTTACCTACTCGAGGATGAGCAGGAGTTAAGCTTGGGATGTTGATACATTGCAAATGTATCTATAATTTTTGATGTTCCATGCTTGGTTTTATCCACTTGTGTTTTGTTCCAACTTTGGAGTACTTTTCATATGATTTCTTGGACTAACCTATTAACAAGAGCCACAGTGCCAGCTGCCTGTTTTCTGCTGTTTTTGGTTCCAGGAAAATTAGAAAATGAATATTCTCGGAATTGGACGGGACAAAAGCCAAAGTGCCTATTTTTCCGGAAGTCATCAAGTACCAGAATACGAGAAGGAGAAGGGCCAGAGGCCGGCCACACCACCTGGCCGTGCGGCCAGGCTGGGCCCGCGCCAGGGGGTGGTGTGGTGGCCCCTAGATCCCCCCTCGGCCTCCCCTTCCGACTATAAGATGCCCTAGGGACGAAAACCCTAAGTGCCCGATCAAAAATCCACGAAAGAGTCTGTAGCCGCCATCATATCCATCCCTAGATCGGGAGGGATCTGAAGCTCTTCCCGGCACCCTGCCGGAGAGGGGAATTCACCCTAGAGGCCTTCTTCATCACCATGCAAGGCTCCGGTGTGATGCGTGAGTAGTTCATCTTTGGACTACGGATCCATGTAGTAGCTAGATGGTTGGTTCTCCTCCTTTGTGCTTTCATGTCTAGATCTTGTGAGCTCCGTTCATGATCAAGATCATCTATTTGTAATTCTGCATGTTGTGTTTGCGGGGATCCGATGGATATTGAGATGCTATTTCAGATTGATTATCGATTCTATCATGTCTTTGTTATTTGTGATCTTGCATGCTTTCCGTTGTTAGTAGCTATCTTGGCCAAGTAGATGCTAGCAACTCCAAGAGTTAGTATTTATGCTCGATAGTGGCTTCATGCCTCTGGTAATCTGGGGAAGTGAATAAAATCTCTAAGGTACTAGATGTGTTGTTGCTACTAGGGAGAAAACAATAATCCTTTGTTCATAGAACAATCATATTGTTTACTTTATATGCAGTTCATAAAGCAATAATCTGTTGCTTGCAACTTAATATTGGAGGGGGTTCGGATGATAACCTGAAGGTGGATTATTAGTTATAGATGCAGTTGGATGGCGGTCTATGTATAATGTTGTAATGCCAATCAAGTCTCAAAGGAGTCAAGGTGATTAGTATATGCATGTATTGCTTTCTCGATATTTGTCAATTGCCCCACTGTAATTTGTTCACCCGGCATGTTATCTATCTTAAGGAGAGACACCTCTAGTGAACTATGGATCCCGGTCCTTGTCTTTTACATTCAATCTACAAACTGTTTACTTCTTTGTGTTTACTCTCTGCAAACTTTTACTTCTTTCCATTCGATACGTTTAATCCTTTGTTTTCCGCAAAACACGGTGAGATTGACAACCTCATCGCAAGTTGGGGACAAAGTTTTGTGGTTGTGTGTTGCAGGTCTCCATTATGCTACTAGCACCGGTAGTGCGCCCTGCCAAAGCTCAGCTAGTAACACATTTGGGGTGTTTCCTTGCTCCTACTGGTTCGATTAAACCTCGGTTTCATAACTGAGGGAAACTTGCTACTGTGCTCATCATACCTTCCTATTGGGGTTCCCAACGGCTCTACATCAACCACGCACCAGCACTTTTCTGGGCGCCATGCATTGAGCCATCAATTAGTCCAAGAAAGTGTAAAGAAAGTAGATAAAACCAAGCATGGAACATCGAAAATTATGGATACGTTAGCAACGTTTTTTTTTATCATGGCGCGGGCCCACCTGGCCACGCCACCAGGGGGTGTGGCCACCCCGGAGCCTGATGTCTACGCACTTCTATTCTTGTAGATAGTTGTTGGGCCTCCAAGTGTAGAGGTTTGTAGAACAGCAGCAAGTTTCCCTTAAGTGGATTACCTAAGGTTTATCGAACTCAGGGAGGAAGTGGTCAAAGGTATCCCTCTCAAGCAACCCTGAAATCAAGATACAAGAAGTCTCTTGTGTCCCCAACACACCCAATACACTTGTCAGGTGTATAGGTGCACTAGTTCGGCGAAGAGATAGTGAAATACAAGTGGTATGGATAATTATAAGTGGTAACGGTGACAGAAAATAGCTTGACGGGAGGAAAAGACTAAAGGAAAAAAGATGGAAGCAAGCAAACATGTAACATATCTAGTTGCAAACGGTGTTTCAATGCTTAGAAACAAGGCCTAGGGATCATACTTTCACTAGTGAACACTCTCATATAAATATCTTCTCTTTATGATACTACTCTAAACTACTCTCCGGTTGGACACTCTAATCCATGGTAGGGCTATAACAACACTCCTCAAAGTTCGCTTTCCCCACTAGATAACCCCACACTGTCACCTTGAGCACTAGATGGTTCCAACAAACACCACAATTTCATAGAGACATCCAACTCCAAATATAACTCATAACAAGTATTTTTAATCTCTAGCCTAAGTGCCGCCATGGTGTGCACGCTATCACTTTCACACACATGGGGAGAGCAGAGATCTATTAAAGCACTTGAGTAGAAAGGTAGATCTACTTTATTACAAAGCTCATGTTCACAATATGATCATGCATAGAGAGAGAGATGAACACATAGATACCGCTAGAACCCTTAGCCTCGAGGAAGAACTACTCCCTCGTCATCATGGGAATCAGCAACGGTGATGGAGATGGTGGTGGAGATCGATGGAGATGGCCCCGGGGGAACTTCCCCATCCCGGCAGGATGCCGGAACAGAGACTTTCTGTCCCCCGAATCTCCCCTTCGGTGGCAGCGGCACTGCGGAACTTTTCGTGGCTGGAAGCTGTTCGATTTAGGGTTTTCTTACCGAGGGCTTCTTATAGGCAAAGGGGCAAGGTCGGTGGCCGGAGAGGGGGCCCACACCACCTGGTGGCGCGGCCAGGGGTCACCTGCACCACCATATGGTGTGGCCAGGCCCTGGCCCTCCTCCGTCTCTGCTTTGGGCTCCGAGAGTCTCCCGGTAAAATATTGACTTTGGCTTTTGTCCGGTCTAATTCCGAGAATATTCATTTTCTGGCTTTTCTGAAACCAAAAACAGTAGAAAATAGGCAACTGGCACTGTGTCATCTTGTTAATAGGTTAGTCCCAGAAAGTGTATAAAAATACTCCAAAGAGTGGACAAAACATAAGAAAGTAGATATTAAACAAGCATGAAACATCAAAATTTATAGATACGTTTGCAACGTATCAACATCCCCAAGCTTAACTCTTGCCCGTCCTCAAGTAGGTAAGTGATAAAAAGAAAGAATAATTTTTGAGGTGACATGCACCATCATAATCTTGATCAAGGTATTTGTAGAACATTGATAGCTAAGATCATAGTACTTTAACATAGCATGAAAGATATAGTTCTAACAATAAGACATAGTAACTATGTTGTAACATGAAAAGGCACAAACAAAAGATTCATGAATAACAATGCTTTGCAAGACGTTTTTTTGTTTCACATAAATCAAGCATAATGAGAATGGTGTTTAGCTTGTCCCTCATAGAGTAGCAAAACATAAATGCATAGGACACCTTCAAAGTTCATAAGGGTGACTAGATACAAATAGTTTAAGAACAAGCAATATCAAAGTTATGCATCAATCAACAAGTCTTGGGACAATGCACATTAAACTAAGAATGGCCACTATGCTCTCTCAATAGTTGCATAAAGATAGAAGATGGATACTCAACATAAAAGTAAAAGAAAGGCCTTCATAGAAGGAAGCAGGGATTCAAGTCTTATAAAGAGCTTCAAAAAATTATGGTACTTGTTAGCTTTCAGCTCTCATTGCCTCTATCATAAGTATCTTGAAGTGATTAAGTTTAAAGTGAACAAACTATGGAGTATATGCTTGACAAAGTATAAGTTGGCAATCTCATGTCCCTTGAATACGAGGGCCGCTCCTCATGCTACTCAAGTTTAGTTACCGGTAAGTTATTATCATAGTAAGTACATGTGTATCATAGAGAACCGCCAACGGGGTACCCCTTGCCCGATGATACGGAAGAATTCCCATATCAAAATGACAAGGCAAGCAGACAACGAGCATCTAAGCAATCTTCTTATTTACCATGGGAAAATGGTGCTTTTTTCTCTCTTTCCTCTTTTCTCATCTCTTTTTTTTATTTTTTTCTCAATCTCTATCACTTTTTTATAAGAAGAATGCTTCATAGATTGCTCATTATGGTTACGCTGCAGGTTTCCACCATGATTAGGCATGGATTAGACCAACGGCCCAGGAGTTTCTCTAACACACATACATAACTCCATAGACTTGCAAGCTCCCCTTTCATTTCACACCGACGACATCCATAGACAAAGGAGCATGATATCAGCTGGGTACAATGTACAAGTGCAATGTTGAAATCGTTCCCCATGACAGCATGGTTCTGCTAATCCCCAACATATAAGTGCAAGCATATACAACATAGATGACACAATGGTTCAAGTTTATTAGGGGCAAGAAAAGTAAAGTGTGCCATCAAGTTCGTGAGAGCTTTAATCACTAGTTTTCTCATAACAAGTTTAATTCGGAAGGTACATAAAAAAGTGAATATACTTGGAATAGCAAATGCTAGTAGGTAGGTATGGTGGACTCTTTGGAATAACTTTATTTTATTCGGAGTTGGATGCATGAGTGGAACTCATACTTGGTTATGGATGCTAGCAAAAGACTAGGAGCGACCAACTAAGAGTGCAATAATGGCCATATCATGCAAAGCAACAAAACATCATTAATTAAAGCATAAAGTGATATTATAAGACGAAATATAAAGGATCATAAAGGTTGTGGTGACTTGGGATAGTCATAACATGGCGTGAGCATGCGCCAAGTCAACCCAAATAAAGCATCAAAGGAGAATACCACAATACTATGCTTTAGTATGCTAAAACAACGCATGATTCTTTCAACGCACATTAAGCAATCTCAGTTGTTTATAACATGTCATGCTACAGAAAAAATCACTAAGCATAAATCCAAAACAATATTAAGCATGACATGACAAAGCATAGGCCACAGTCAAAAACAAGCTCTCTTTACCACTTAAGCATGAACTTTGCCTACTCTTTTCCAATTCAAACCAACTTATTTGAAAACTAATGCATGAATGAGGTTGTACAACCAATTTATTCAAGCAAACTATGCAAACCAAGCAAACAAAAACCAAAAACAAAAACGAAGACACTCCAAGAACAACAGAACTGTGCATGAAATAATAAAAACGAAGTGTTTGGAAGAAACCTGAAATTTTTATTGATGAAGAAGGGGATGCCTTGGGCATCCCCAAGCTTTGACGCTTGTACCTCTTGAATATTTCTTGGGGTGACACGGGGTGGCATCCCCAAGCTTGATATTTTGTCCATTCTTCATCTCATTACATCATTCTTTCCCTACACCTGAAAATTTCCTTCATACAAAACTTCACACAATCTTTATTAGCAATATTAGTGCATTTAAAAGATCATAAACCTTTGGGTTTTAGTTTTAAAACAGCAAAACTTTCATTAAAAACACAAGCTACTGTAGGAATTCCCTCAAAAAGCTCAATTCACCAAAAAGAACCCAAAAATGAATCGATAAAGAGGCAAATGCAAATAATGGCAGAAATCTGTCAAAACAGACCACCAGGTGAAAATCGATTTTTTCGAAGTCCTTTTGTTGCTGAAATCAAAACGTGTTGAACTAACAAAAGTTAGCTAACAACCTGGGGGATTTATTCAGATAATTACAGCTCAATCCGACATACAGAGAATTTTCACGAATTTTTACAGTGAAGCACACAAATCTGTTTCGACACAGCACTTCCCCAAATCTTACTTCCCTCTCATTAGAGGTTATTCTTGGCAAAAAACCACACAAAAATGATAAGGAGAGGTTATTACTGAAGCAATTACTTCCAAGACTCAACTAAAACTTTTGGGTTATCTCCCAATAAGTACTTTTTTTAGCGCCTTTAAGTTAGGCATGATAGTTTGAGAAGATACTCACATAAGAAATATGAATTAAAGTAAAAGAGGGCATCAAGAAGCAAATTCAAAGCACATTTAAGTCTAACCCACTTCCTATGCATATGAATCTTGTAAATAAATAAGTCATGAAAGCACAAAGCAACAAGCATAGTAAAGCAAATCAAGTGCAACTTTAAAATTTTCAACATAAAGAGGGGAAACTTAATATTGTTGAGACACATAAAACCATGTTTCCCTCTCTCATAATAACTTTCAGTAGCATCATGAATACAATTAACAATATAACTATCACATAAAACATTCTTATCATGAGCCACATGCATAAAAGAATTAATACTCCCCAAATAAACATAGTCATTTATTAATTGTAGTGGGAGAAAATTCAACAAAAATAGCTATCATTATTATTCTCATCACCATAATCATCAAATTTAGGAGGCATATTGTAATCATAATTAATTTTCTTCTCAATAGTAAGTGTACTAAAAATACCATATTCAGCATTGCAATCATCATATATTGGAGGTATAGTATCATCATAAGCAATAGAATAGTTATCTTCCAAAGTGTGTTCATTTGTAAACGTATCATCATTAGAAGGAACATGGATAGCACTAATAGTACAGTAATTATTAATATCGTCATTTTCAGAATTGGTACCATAGAGATTTTCAATATCAAAAGTAGTGTGCTTTTCCCAATCATGATCACTACTATAGGTAATAGGCATAGGAACATCATCAAGTTCAGACTCATCAAAAACTATAATAGGAGCAACATGCTTAGGGGAAAATACCGTTCCTCTCTCCTTTTACTCCTCCTCTTCTTCTTTTTCTTATTCTCTTTAGGAGGGAGAGGCTTGAAAGGAAGCTTCTCCATATACCATGGTTTATTGTTAGACAATAGAAGAAACTTTGGAGGATTCCTTCTTTTCATTAATAAGATCAAAACACATATTAGTCCTATCATATTTTTGTAAAATCTCATCTTTTATAATATTTTGTATGTAAGTATTTGTGTGGAAATTATCAACACAATAAAGATGACAACCATGCAGGACGCTATTCATACCAAAATCACTCATATCTACCAAAGAAGTTTTTCTTGATAACTCTTCACACCCCAAAAATAATGTAAGTTCATCATGTTGATTAGGAGTGATCATGTCATCACAATACAAAATTGCAGTACTCATTGGATTATAAGGGCTATTATTATGGCCTAAGCATTGAAAATTGAAATGACCCACTTCAAAGCAAACTTCACAAATAAAAGGATAGAGGGCACAAACTTTTTTACCAAGATCAGTTAGAGCCCTATACCACGTTCTAGTTTTTTCATTCCTGTGGGTGATACAATATTCTTCTTCAATTTGATTATTCTCACAAGTTCTATGTATTCCACAAAAAATAACATGCTTATAAGAAATAGTACTTTCAGAGGTTTGAGCATGTTTATTGTTATCATTAATAACAATTTCATTTTCCATGCAAGTGTCTTTAAAAGGCTCATGATACATGTACCATTTTTCTTTAGGAGCATTAATATGAGAATCAAAGGCTCTACAACAATCAACAAGAATTTGAGGATCAAGACCATATTTAGAACTAAGCCTTTGAAAATCAGCAGTTTCAATGAAAGACTTAATGCAATCATACTCATAGTTTATACATGGTTCTTTACCTTTGTCATTATCCCAATCTTCGGTATTGCTTTGAATTGTTTCAAGAAGATCCCACTTAGCTTTGACCTCCTTACTTGTGAAGGATCCCTCTAAACAGGTATCTAGATAGTCCTTGTAATGTCCTGAAAGCCTTGCATAAAAATTATTACTAACAATATTACTAGGGAGCTCATGAATGGGACATTTGAGCATTAGTGACTTCAATCTCCCCCATGCTTGGGGGACTAAAAAGATCATCTTCATAAAAACTAGCTTCCCCAAGCTTATACTTTTCCATAGAATTAGCAATAATGGTGTCCAAAGAATTCATACTAACAACATTGCTATTAGTATGCAAATAAAGTTCCATAGGTTTTTTAATTTTCACTTCAAACACTTCATGTCCTAACTCTAGATAAATACTATAAAGCTCTATAATTTTGTTATTGTTTTCTATTAAGCCTAACTAGTGAAAATAAAAACAAGAAACAAAAAGATATAATTGCAGAATCTAAAGGAAATAACTTCGAGCACTCACACCAGAGGATGTGAGTAACTTTTACCTTACCTCCCCGGCAACGGCGCCAAAAAATAGCTTGATGTCTACGCACTTCTATTCTTGTAGACAATTGTTGGGCCTCCAAGTGCAGAGGTTTGTATAACAGCAGCAAGTTTCCCTTAAGTGGATTACCCAAGGTTTAGCGAACTCAGGGAGGAAGTGGTCAAAGGTATCCCTCTGAAGCAACCCTGCAATCAAGATACAAGAAGTCTCTTGTGTCCCCAACACACCCAATACAATTGTCAGGTGTATAGGTGCACTAGTTCGGCGAAGAGATATCGAAATACAAGTGGTATGGATAATTATGAGTGGTAACGGTGCTAGAAAATAGCTTGACGGGAGGAAAAGACTAAAGGCAAAAAGATGGAAGCAAGAAAACATGTAACAAATCTAGTTGCAAATGGTGTTTCAATGCTTAGAAACAAGGCCTAGGGATCATACTTTCACTAGTGAACACTCTCATATAAATATATTCTCTTTATGATACTACTCTGAACTACTCTCCGGTTGGACACTCTAATCCATGGTAGGGCTATAACAGCACTCCTCAAAGTTTGCTTTCCTCATCTAGATAACCCCACACTGTCACCTTTAGCACTAGATGGTTCCAACAAACACCACAATTTCATAGAGACATCCAACTCCAAATATAACTCATAAAAAGTATTTTTAATCTGTAGCCTAAGTGCCGCCATGGTGTGCACGCTGTCACTGTCACACACATGGGGAGAGCAGAGATCTGTTAAAGCACTTGAGTAGAAAGGTAGATCTACTTTATTACAAAGCTCATGATCACAATATGATCATGCATAGAGAGAGATGAACACATAGATACCGGTAGAACCCTTAGCCTCGAGGAAGAACTACTCCCTCGTCATCTTGGGAATCAGCAACGGTGATGGAGATGGTGGTGGAGATCGATGGAGATGGCTCTGGGGGAACTTCCCCGTCCTGGCAGGATGCCGGAACAGAGACTTTATGTCCCTCGAATCTCCCCTTCGGTGGCGGCGGCACTGCGGAACGTTTCGTGGCTGGAAGCTGTTCGATTTAGGGTTTTCTTACCGAGGGCTTCTTATAGGCGAAGGGGCAAGGTCGGTGGCTGGCGAGGGGGCCCACACCACCTGGTGGCGTGGCCAGGGGTCACCCGCACCACCATATGGTGTGGTCGGGCCCTGGCCCTCCTCCGTCTCTGCTTTGGGCTCCATGCGTCTCCCGGTAAAATATTGACTTTGGCTTTTGTCCGGTCCAATTCCGAGAATATTCATTTTCTAGCTTTTCTGAAACCAAAAATAGTAGAAAACAGGCAACTGGCACTATGGCATCTTGTTAATAGGTTAGTCCCGGAAAGTGTATAAAAATTCTCCAAAGAGTGGACAAAACATAAGAAAGTAGATATAAAACAAGCATGGAACATCAGAAATTATAGATACATTTGCAACGTATCAGAGCCCGTCTCCGACCCGTTTTCTCCTAGTACCTTCTTTTTGTTGTTAAACTTTGTAATATATAATCCCCCGGACCCCCTGGGGTCCGTATATCGTGTTCTCATCATGTTTTTGTTTCGATCTGTTTCTGTCAGGAACTATTCTCAAGTTTAGAAGCACGATGGTCTCCACCAGTGATAAGGGCAAGAAGCTTGTGGAAGATGATCTCCAAGACCCCAAGCAGGAGGAGGAGATCAAGGGTGAAGTTGAAGAGGAAGTGAAGGAAGACCAGGATCCACGCACTAGCACCACCATTGTAAGCATTAGAGTGGTGGTAAATCCTATCAAGCTCAAAACGACTGCACGGATGTCCACTAGAGGGAAGGTTCCACGCCTTCGCTTGGCTTCACGGTCACTTCCTCCATGCATCAAGAATCCCTTCCATACCCTTATACATGAGCAGCAATTCCAAAAGATTCCTAAGGAAAAATTACCCTCCAATTGGGATATGCCTCGTTGTAACCATGCACGAAAAGAACACTCTAAGCAGGAAGAGTGGGGAAAGAATCACAAGGGTTGGGATTCACAGTCCGACATGATCATGAACCGCATTGAGCACAATTCGGAGTTGATTCGTACTCTCACCTTCGAGATTGAGGATTTGAAGAAATTGATTGAAAAGCTTATCGAGAGAACACCACCACCTCCGAAGGAGTAATTTGTCATCAGGTTTTGGCATCCCCTTGGTTTGTTCCAAGCTTGGGGGAGTGCTGCAGTATCACATCATTATCTTTCATCTTTTTACCTTTTTAGTAGAATCATATCAAGAATAGAGAAGTTATCATATAGGATGGTTTACATTATGGAAGTATCTCTCCTCTAGTTAGTTATCTATGTATCCCTTGGTGTGAGTTACCGTTATGGAATATTAATGAGAAGTTCTATCATTTACTTTTTGCACATCTTATTTTAGTTTGCAATTTCTGTTATATGAATGATCTTGTTGTTAGTATTGGTATCACTTTGGGATCATTAAGTAAATTTAGTTGGTTTTGGCAAACCTAGCTCTGGTCAGTAGAAACACTATTTGAGGATTGAATGGAAAAGAGAAAAGTGCTTTTAGAAATATAATTTTATTATCTTTCTTTCTTGATTGGCTCATAAGCTTAGTATTCTCTAGTTAACATCAATTGTGTTTCCAAGGAAGATTGCATGATTGTTTCTATCACTTGTATGTTTGTTTGTTTCCTTCAACTCTTATGCTTGCTACCCAGCCTTGCTAGCCAAAAACATGTACTGAGAGAGAATGTTTCTCGTGCATCCAATCCTTGAACTAAAACCTATGCCATCTATGTCCACCATATCTACCTATTAGCATTATTTATATTTCAAGTAAATTCTCAAGTTTTATCTATCTTCCAAATTAAACTTGTTATGTGAAAATTAGTGATTAAAGCTCTCACAAACTTGATGGCACACTTTATTTTCTTGTACTTAATAAATTTGAACCATTGTGACTATCTTATGAAGCTTGTATGCTTGCAAATTTTAAGTTGGGAGTTAGCAAAACCATGTTATCATGGGGTCCGCTTTCGACATTGCTCTTATTATTTAGTTGATATCGTGTTCTTTTATTTATGGATGCCGGTGGTGTGAAATAAAAGGGGGGCTTGTAAGCTCATGGAGTTTGTATATGTGTTAGAGAAATGCCTGGGCGGCTAGCCTAAGCCATGCCTAATCATGGTGGAAACTTGCAGCATAACCATAGTGGCATTCTATGAAGCATCCTCAATAAAAACCTATGCAAATAGCAAATAAAAAGATCGCTGAGATGCTCACTGTCTGTTGCCTTGTCATTTTGATATGGGATAGCTCCTGTGTCATGGGGAAAGGGGCACCCCGTTGGCGGTTCTCTATGATACACATACACTTACAATGACAAGAACTTACCGGAGACCAAAGTTGAGTAGCATGAGGTCTGGTACTCGTACTCAAGGGGCATGAGATTTTCAACTTATAATTTGATCACTTTAACCTTAATCACTTCAAGATGCCTATGATAGGGGCAATTTGGGCTCAAAGCTAGTAAGTACCATAATTTTTGGAAGCTCTTTATGAAACTTGAAATCCCTGCTTCCCTCTGCGAAGGGCCTATCTTTTACTTTTTAGTTGAGTCAGCAAACCTATTCCTTTCTATATCAAGCAAGCATTTGAGTTGTTGTGATTCAATCATCCATACGATGATTTATTCAATCATGTTTCTTATGTTCCTTGTTTTGCACACTACTCTTATCTGAGTGAATATTACTTTGAAAGCTATCATTGAAAACCCCATTATGTTTGACTCCTGCAATTTGTTAACCGTTCTCTGACCAAGAACAAAGTTTGCCATTACCAATTATGATTTAATTTGTGTATATTTATTGTGTTTCCCTTACTCATTGCAAGTTAAGTTATATAATAGTGAGTTGTTTTCTATTATGATTTGTGTATTGATGAATGTGATGCTTCTTGTCCGTATTCTCTTTATCGACACTTCACTCCATAAACTTGTGGTTATGTTTATTGAGCTTAGTTTTCGCTTGGGGACAAGCGAGGTCTAAGCTTCGGGGAGTTGATACGTCCATTTTGCATCACTATTTTATATCATAATTTACTGTTATTCATTGATATATTTCATATTAAGAGATGATTCTTATGTTATTTCATCTATTTTTGCATGATTGATGACTTTTGGAGGATGAACCACCGGAGTCAGGATTCTGATGGAAAAAGCACAATCCAGAGCAATATTTGTGAAGATCAGAAAATCCCAGAAAATATACGGAAAATCCTATTTTTCCAGAAGATGAAGAATGCCAGAAGGGGAGGTGGAGATGGGCCACAGGGGGCCCACACCACCCCCTGGTGTTGCCTCCCCTGGGCCATGCCACCAGGTGGTGTGGCCACCCTAGCCCACCTCCGGCATCGCCGTTCCACATATATATTTCCCTCGGAAACTTAAAGTTCGGGGAGCAACCACAGAAAGATTCTGCCGCCTCTACGGGGCGGAAACTACAGAGAGAGAAAGAGCTCTCTGGTAGGCAGAAATCTGCTGGGGAAATTCCATCCCGGAGAGGGGAGATCGTCGCCATCAACACCATCACCAAGCTAGACTTCATCGAGATCATCATCATCATCTTCACCATCATCTCCACCAACACCATCACCACCACTCTGTACTGTTGTAACAATTGGGTTGAATCTTGCATAGTTCTTAGGGGAAACTTTCCCGGTGTTGATTAGTTGTTGTAGTTGATGCTATTGAGTGGAACCGTTGAATTATTGTTCATGTTCAGATTGTTACTTATCATTATTTCATCTCTGATCTTGATCCATATGATGTATCGTGAGTAGTTCATTTAGTTCTGGAGGACATGGAAGAAGTCATGTTGTTAGTAATGGAATTGTGTTGAGAAAGATTTAATGGTTTGATATTTAAGTTGTGGTGCTATTCTTCTAGCGGTGTCATGTTGTAACACCCCAAAACTTCTAATCAAGATTATGAAGTTAAAATCACCCAATTTAGGGTTAACAAAAACTTTTATTAAGAAAATGAATATGAATGCATGTTAGCTTTGCATTAGGGTGTGATTGATTGAAAATGCCATGTTTGATTGTTACAAATGATGTGAAATGGTTTAAAGGTGAATGCTACATCATCTAGACCAAGTTCAAACAAAATCAAAAGAAAAAGAAATAAAAAAGGAATTAAATAACCAAATGGTCATTTTGACAAAAGTTAACCACTAGGTCATTTTGTGTGTTCCTAGAAGAGAAATTTTAACAAAAACATTTCTATTTATTTCCACCCCTTGCTAGACCAAGTAAAAGTGTATCAAGGCCCACTTTACGAACTTAAAAAAACATCTTTCAAATCAATTTAATGGACAGTTAAAAATTAAATCTAGTTCATATGTTAAGATCCCACTTTCTCAAAAACCTATCAAACCAATTCCACTTGATCTCTCCAAGCAAACATAAACTCTCAAGCTTAAGTTCAAACCACTCACCAAATTTGAATCAAAATTTTCAAACTAATTCTCTTGCGGCCATTTCATCAAACACCTTATTTACACAAATTAATCTACTGCCTAATTTCACTGTTTCCACAGCAATCCCTCGACCATTTGGTCCTCTCTTAACTCCCTTGTCTCCCCTGAGCATAGCCAACACCTAGACCAAGTCCCACCTTAGCCGTGTGCACAGTGGAGTGCCACCCATTTTTGGTCATCGCCGGTCGACAGTGGACAGAGTGCCAGGAGCCTCGCCGCCCTAGTCCACGACACGCACTAGACACGCCGCACTCCACCGCCACCCCCTGTCCAAGCCTCGACCGTAAACGAGCCCTGGACCATCCTAGCACCGCCACACCATATGCCTCTGTGCCATGCCCAGAGCGCGCCAGCTCGCCGTGCCTCACCCTCGCCACACACGCTCACGCTCGCCATGATCACAACAACCCCGCAGACACCCCCATTCGCCGCTGCGTGACCCGCAGCTCCCGCACGCCGATGCAAACACCTCTGCGGCCGCGCGGAGCGCCGCACGCTCCCGACCAAACTACGCCGCCCCACGCCTCGCCATTATGCCCGTGAGAACCGCTAGGGAACCACGCACCCTCCACTAGCCTCCGCCACGCTGATATCAGCCTATAGCATCGTCACCGACGAGCTCGCACCCGCACCGTTCGGTCCCCTCGCCGTAGTATAAAAGGAGCCCCCTGCCTCATTTCTCCACACTCCAGCACTCACCACTCCTCACTGATCCTCCCCCACTTCTTCCCGGAGCAAGGCGAGCTCTCTCCCGCCGAAATTTGGCCGGATCCCGCCGCTGTTGGGGGAGAAGGGCGCCGTCGATTTCGACCATCCCAAGGCCTGCCGTGACCGCGCCTCGAACCGCTGTCATCTACCACGTCGATCGCCCCATCGCCGATCCTAGTTGGAGCCCAAGTGAGCCTAGCTAGACCCCCACTGCCGCGTTAGGTCATTTTCCTCGCTGAAGTAGTTCGTCGTCGACGACGACTCCTAGCCGTTGGATTAGAATTAGATCGCACGACTCAGATGCGTAGATACCGTTTCGCTTAGATGTAGTTGCTGACGAGTGGACCCCCTCTGTCAGCAGCCCGCTGCGCTGTGCAGTGCAGTTGGACCGGCCCGTTTAGCTTTCCCGCGCAGCCTAGGGAATTCAAATATTGATTTTTCATTTTAGTTTAAACTAGATTTTGTCCACAGATTCAAAAATCAATTCAGAGAGTTTCACTACACCAAATTGCATGATTCAGATTTTGTTAGAAAGATATTTAAATTATCTATCCAAGCCCGTTGGATTTAAATCATTTGGAGTTAGAGATAATCTTTAGTAAAAATACTAAGACATAGACTTCTGCAACTTTAACTATTTTCCAAAAATCAACCATAATAGCTTTTGAGTTGATTCCAACTCTCAAAAATCACATTTGACAATATCTATCTGAACATGTAAAAATATTTAGGTTTACATGCAGTGACTTTGGACTAGTACCAAAAGAATGCTATTAGGGCATTCCTAGTCACTTTAAATCTATTAGATGATAATCTTACACTTTATAAAATATGATCAACACTTTAAATCACATTCCCATGTATTAGAATATGTGGTGATGACATGTGTCCACATGATCCCATATTTTAATTGGAGAATATTAAATCTTAATTAATTTCAATGAGTAGAAATTACTTTTCTCAAATAAGATAAATAAAACTAGTTCTTTAATTCATGTGATGATTGTGATGATACTAGATCATCAAGTGTGAGCTTTAGTGTGCTAAATAGAATTAGTTAAGTATTTTTTGGTGATTGTGTACCCCGTATTTATTTATAGATGATAGTACCAACCAACCTACCGGGAGGAGGAGTTCTACCCAGAAGAAGAGGAGGAAAACTTCAACCACTGCTCTACTCAAGGCAAGCTATTATTGGCAAGCTAACACTTGCAAGTATTATGCCAATGCAAGCTAGAATTATGCAAGTTAACACTTGCCCCCTTGATAACTTAAGCAAAATGCATTAGGCATGCTTTGGTTATATACTTTGATTTATACCCATCCCAAGTTTTACTTGCAAGCTTTACTCTTTTACTTTACCAAAGTTCTTTACTTTTAGCTAGTGCTTTGTGAGTAGCATAAAGAGTATAAAACTAGGCCTATACTAGATGCCATTCTATGGCATGAGATTGAAGATTAGGACCCCTCATTAGTGAACACTCTTAATTTAGTGGCTAGTGCTAAGCATAAAACTTGATCACTTTAGATGGGAATACTTGGTGAAAATGATTATGAAAACCTTGGAAGGATGAGTCATTCTATTGAAATGTTTTGACATGTGTTGAGAAACACAAAAGGATTTGATGATGAAAATGTTGAGGCATGAGCCTTAACCCTTTTATTAAAAACTGATGGTTGGGTTCGGATGCGATACCATTCCAATTTTATCGTACAACCACAATACCGAATTGGGTAGGGCTTAGCTAGAAGTTTATATGCATTAGTATGGGTTCCCTCGCAGAAGAGGTTTGAGCTGAGGCTACCTCGTGAGTGTGAATTGTCCACCTATGCAGTGCCCAGGATGGCAGATGGCCATGGCTGGGAGGCCAAGCTCATAGGGGAGGTGCCTATACTAGAGTGTGTAATTGAAAGGTTATGATTGATTATCCACATACTAAGTATGATGATTCAGGGTTATCCCTGACGGATGTATCAAATTTTGTGGTGAAAGTGTACCACCTCTATGGAGTGTCAAACTATTCGAATAGTCGCGTCCGCGGTCATGGACAATTGGAGTGGCCATACTGTTCCATCGTCAGATATTTTCAAAATGACTTGTGAAGTGAACTATGATTTTGACTAAACCACAACAGGGTTGTGAATATGAAAACTAGATTCCCACTTAAGTGATTTAGAACATTAATTTAGTTTTCTTTAGTTCTAAACTCAGTTTAGATAAACCTTCCTTTTTGCAAATAAACCTAGAGCTTAAGATTCCTACTAGAACTACCTTACTTGTTAGTGATAGTTTGCGAGTACTTAAAGAGTACTCATGGCTTTGGCCCTGGCTATTCCCGTGGCCAGACTATGAGGAGGACTATCAGGATGATGGATAGCAGGACGTCTATGACAACTAGGATCATCTCCCATCGTCAGCATTGCCTATGACCCTGAAGATGGAGCCCACTACTACGCTTATTATTCCGCTGCTTGTTTGTATTAAGAGTGATCATGAGATCCTCTATTTGTGTAAGACCTTATTATGGTTTGTAATGGATGATGTACTGTGATATCCAATCTGTTATGTCTCGCAAAAATGGTAATCCTGGGATTGTGGTGTATGGCATAATAGGCATTTGGGATTAAAAATCCGGGTGTTGACACATGTGAACATAGACTACATGATACTTCACCTTTATGGGCCTAGGGGAATGCATTGTGTATTTGGCTACTAATCATGGCATTGTCGGAGTGATAGAAACCTAAACCCCCGTTAGGAAACCATTGCATAAGGGAGTGTAGGATCTCAAAGTTTAAGGCTGTGGTTAGGTTTTTATCTTAATTACTTTCTTGTAGTTGCGGATGCTTGCAAGGGGTATAATCACAAGTATGTATTAGTCCTAGTAAGATTAGTTCATTAGCATAGGTTCACCCACACAACACTTATCCAACCAAAGAATATTAATCAACTATATGAAGCGAAAGCACTTGACAATATTCCCATGTGTCATCGAGAACGTTTGCTCATCTTAAGTAATACAACCGTCTTGTCGTTTGCTAAAGAAAGGATTGGGCCACTTGCTGCAATTATTATTATTGTCTTTTATTTACTCGCAATTTATTTATCTGCATTATCAAAAAAAAATTAAAAATCCGTTTGCTAAGTAATTATAGAGAATTCCTGATTCAAACAACTTGTCAACACCTTCTGCTCCTTGTTGGGTTTGACACTCTTATTTATCGAAAGTACTACAATACACCCCCTATACTTGTGGGTCATAAGGCTTCAAGGTTGGGAGAAGAAGAAAGTAGAGAATATCAAGTGTTGACCAAGGTTTCAATGAGTGATCTGGAGAATTGTCAAGTGAGAGTTGGGCCTATAGCAAGTGTGTCTTGAAGAATAAAGTTGGAGTGATATCTCTTATGTACCTTCAAGACACCAACATAATGAAGAAAGAAGAAATGATGTGCAAGTTCAAGATGAGCCATCTCGAAAAGATCATTTGCTTGAAGCTTGCCATCCTATGGTGATCATGGATATGGGAAGATGGTATGCCCAAAAGAGAAGCTCTACCATAGAGGAGTATGGGGAGCAATTTGCAAGTCTTCACCAAGCTAGCACAATCAAGAAAGGTGTTCCATCTTAAGGTGGAGAAGATCATCATCATCAAGCTCAAGTGAAATATGCGCAAGGCAAAGGTATGTTATTGATATGGTTTCCTTCTTCTGGTCTCGTGGTGTTAGTTGGAGAGACCGGTTTATAGGATAGATAACCATACTATCAAGAGGGGCTCTCGAGTGAGTAACTTGATCATATCCTTCGGAGAGAGCTCAAACCTTTGCATAATTGACATCATATTTCTTGGTTGTTATTTGGATCTTATCCATGTGAGATTCTAGAGCTTGTGGTAATATTCATAACAAGCTCTAGTTCATCGAAAATGGATTTCATATGCATTCTCTATTGCGTTTTCGATATTGGAGGTTTTACCAGGTTTGTGTTTTAGAGATAGGTAAAACCTTCCATTATTTGGTTATTACTCATGTGGGTAATTAGAGCTTGTGTTAATCTTCATTACAAGCCCAAGTTCATCGAAAACGGATTTCATATGTATTCTCTATTGCGTTTTCAATGTTGGAGGTTTTACTGATTTGTCTTTTAAGAGAGATCAAACCTTTCGTCATTTGGTTTTATCATCCCTTTCTATACTATGATGTTTTTCTGTATGATCTTGTAGAGCTTATTGTCCTCTTTAAAACGAGCTGAAGATCATCAAAATCAGAGTGGGGATGCAAAAGTTATGGCTATTTTCGTATTGGTCATTCTGCCAGTTTTTGTAAGACCGGAGATTCCAGACTAAGTCTCCGGTCTATCTCTAGACCGCGTACAAATTGTCCTCTAGTTTATTGGCCCGGGTACACCGGAGACTCCAGTCCCAGTCCGAAGACTCCGGACCGGGCGATTCCTAGGCCTAACCGTTTGATTTCTAGGGACCTATTTAAGGGTCCTTCTTCCCCAATGGTTCCATAACCTTTCTTGCAAGTTTCCCCTCCATTGTTGACCTTCTTGAGCTTGCTATCCCTCAATCCCACCTATGATTCTTGCACATTCTTGAGGGATTTGAAAGAGGAGATCTACATCTACAATCCCACCAATCAGTGAGGGGAACATCTTGGGATCTAGATCTTGTAGTCTTGTGTGGATTTCCTCCATTGTTCTTCCTATCTCATTCCCCCATAAGCTTTTGTAGCTTTGGTGGAATTTGGGAGAGAAGGACTTGAGCGTTGTTGCCATTAAATTTGGTGCATCGGCTTGAGTTCTCGGTGAGGATTCGATTGGGTGAAAGGTGAGAAGCTTTTTACTCTTGGGTTCTTGGAACCCTAGACAATTTTCTTGTAATTGTAGGTTTGTGGATTACTTGGGGCCTCCAATTAAGTTGTGGAGCTTTCCCCAATCTTTTTTGTTGGGAGCCTCCAATTAAGTTGTGGAGAAGTGCCCCAATCTTGTGAGAGGTTCTGAATTGCCACCGACAAGTGCACCGATAGTGGAAGTATGGATCGATCCCGTTGGGGTGAGATTCACCGGAGAATAAGGGAGGCCTTTTGTGGCGTTGGTGGTTTGAAACCACCCCCTCTCCAAACGAGACGTACTCCATTGTTGGGAGGAACTCGGTAAAACATCGTTGTCTCCGCGTGCCTCGGTTATCTCTATACCCGAGCTCTTACTTATGCACCTTACTTTGTGATAGCCTTCGTTCTTGAAGTCTATATCTTGCTATCACATAGTTGCTTGTCTTGCTTAGCATAAGTTGTTGGTGATCAAAGGTGAACCCTAGTTGTTCTAGGTCTTGTGCTTGACAAAGTAAACTCTAGTTTAATTCCACCTTTGTTGAACCACTCTCATAAAAGTTTTAAACCGCCTATTCACCCCCCTCTAGGCGACATCCGTGATCTTTCACACGTAGAGATAAACAAAAACTTTTACCCTACACGGTACACCCAAGATCTAGCTCTGGTGATAAGCCACAAGATTTACCACTAGGCGCGCAGGTGCAGATTATTGATGAAGCGCGTCAGTTGATGCCGTGCCGAACGATCCCTGTACAACACGTCCAGATCCCCATGGACCTCCTTATCTCCAGCGCCGCACGTGCAACGCCTATACCGGTATCCACACATACAGGAAGGAGCTCTAGGTAGAGGACTGTTAGATCCTGTCTAGCCCGAAATGGATGTGGAGAAAGTGACGGCTAGTTTAGGGACTATCCCTTGTCACTCCACTTATATACACTCCTAGGTGGGCTCAACGCTTGAGGCCCATCTAGGATGTACCCCAATCTCCACATGGACTGAATCCACATGGGCTCCTTCCCTTTAAGTATGTGACCTTGTAGGTTCACGTACACCTCGACACGACACGAGTCACTAATCCGAGTCAATAGATGGTAAAGTCAGAAGACAAACCTTTTCTCAATGTGACTTTCGTCCAAGTCCCTTTGCCTCATGATATATCTTGTCAAGCTATAGGTGAGTTGCTGCCATCCCTTTAATAGCTCAACTCTCTCTTCTTGTTCCGTGATATACGATTCACTTGACTAACACTTAGTTCGAATCCTTGGTTAACACTTAACCAAGTCACGCATGGCCAATGGCTCGTGAATGATGAGCTCGTTGGGGAACCCCAAGAGGAAGGTATGATGAGCACAGAAGTAAGTTTCCCTCAGTTATGAAACCAAGGTTTAATCGAACCAGTAGGAGCAAGGAAACACCCCAAAGGTGTTGCTAGCTGAGCCTTGGCAGGGCGCACTACCGGTGCTAGTAGCAACATGGAGACCTGCACAACACAACCACAAAACTCTATCCCCAACTTGCGATGAGGTTGTCAATCTCACCGGTTTTGCTAAAAACAAAGGATTAAACGTATCGAATGGAAGGAAGTAATAGTTTGCAGAAAGTAAATACAAAGCAGTAAACAGTTTGTAGATTGTATGTAAAAGAAAGGACCAGGGTCCATAGTTCACTAGAGGTGGCTCTCCTTAAGATAGATAACAATTTGGGTGAACAAATTACAGCGGGGCAATTGACAAACATCGAGAAAGCATACAAGCATATACTAATCATCTTGACTCCTTTGAGACTTGATTGGGCATTACAACATTATACATAGACCTCCATCCAACTGCATCTATGACTAATAATCGACCTTCAGGTTATCATTTGAACCCCCTCCAGTATTAAGTTGCAAGTAACAGATTATTGCTTTTCGAATTGCGTGTAATGTAAACAATACGATTGTTCTATGAACAAATGATTGTTGTTTTCTCCCTAGTAGCAACAGCACATCTAGTACCTTAGAGATTTCTGTCACTTCCCCAGATTACCAGAGGCATGAACCCACTATCGAGCATAAATACTAACTCTTAGAGTTGCTAGCATCTACTTGGCCAAGGTAGCTACTAACAACGGAAAGCATGCAAGCTCACAAATAACAAAGACATGATAGAATCAATAATCAATCTGAAATATCATCTTAATATCCATCGGATCCCCGCATACACAACATGCAGAATTACAAATAGATGATCTTGATCATGAACGGAGCTCACTAGATCTAAACATGAAAGCACAAAGGAGGAGAACCAGCCATCTAGCTACTACATGGACCCGTAGTCCAGAGATGAACTACTCACGCATCACACCGGAGGCTTGCATGGTGATGAAGCAGGCCTCTAGGGTGAATTACCCTCTCCGGCAGGGTGCCTGGAAGAGCTTAAGATCCCTCCCGATATAGGGATAGAGATGACGGTGGCTACAGACTCTTTCATGGATTTTTGATCGGGTACTTAGGGTTTTGGTCCTGAAGGCAATATATAGGCGGAAGGAGAGGCCGAGGGGGTGCTGGGGTCGGCCAGACAACCCCCTGGCACGGGTCAGGCCTAGCCACATGGCCAAGTGGTGTGGCCAGGCCCCAGCCCTTCTCCGTCTCGTATTCTGGCTCCAGACGACTTCCGGTAAAATAGCGACTTTGGCTTTTGTCCCGTCCAATTCCGAGAATATTCATTTTCTGACTTTCCTGGAACCAAAAACAGCAGAAAACAGGCAACTAGCACTGTGGCTCTTATTAATAGGTTAGTCCAAGAAATCATATGAAAAGTACTCCAAAGTGTGGACAAAACACAAGAAAGTAGATAAAACCAAGCATGGAACATCAAAAATTATAGATACATTTGCAATGTATCAATGGCCATGCTTCTGAAGCATATCACACGAGAGGGCCCAAAGAATATCTCTCCATTACGGAGGGGCAAATCCCATCTTGATAATCCACGTCACGCAGCTTGCTTCACAACCAACCCGAACTCTACCTTTATGACTGCCCATTTACGGAACAACATTTGATATAACCTTTTGGGAAAGTTTGTGACTTCTGGCCTGCTTTGGCTCTGGTATTAACCCTTTTGGTCAAGTTTTTGACTTCTGGCCTATTTTGGCTCTAGTCTTAACCCTTTTGGGTAAGTTTATGACTTCTGGCCTTCTTTGGCTCTAGTCTTAACCCTTTTGGGTAAGTTTGTGACTTCTGGCCTGCTTTGGCTCTAGTCTTAACCCTTTTGGCCAAGTTTTTGACTTCTGGCATGCTTTGGCTCTCCTCTTAACCCTTTGGGCAAGTTTATGACTTGTAGCCTGCTTTGGCTCTCCTCTTAAGCCGTTTGGGCAAGTTTTTGACTTCTGGCCTTCTTTGGCTCTAGTCTTAACCCTTTTGGGTAAGTTGGTGACTTCAGGCCTGCTTTGGCTCTCCTCTTAACCCTTTTGGGCAAGTTTTTGACTTCTGGCCTTCTTGGGCTCTATACTTAACCCTTTTGCGTAAGTTGGTGACTTCTAGCCCGCTTTGGCTCTCCTCTTAACCCTTTTGGGCAAGTTTTTGACTTCTAGCCTTATTTGGCTCTCGTCTTATAAATTTCAATTCGAGTTATCTCATACAAGATATAATTGCTGAGTTATATGACTCAAGTCTGACATATGTCTTAGATCCGAGTTACTTGACTCAAATCTGAGTTACTTGAATCAAAATCCAAGTTACCTGACTCAAAATCCGAGTTACTTGGCTCGAATCCGAGTGTCTTAACTCAAAATCTGAGTTACTTGACTCAAAATCCAAGTTACTTGACTCAAATCTGAGTTACTATTGCTGAGATACGATATGACCTTATGATATGCTGGCAAACTGCCATAGATTTGGATCCGCGATATGATTTTGAGTTGTGATATGACTTTATGATACGGTGGCAAACTGCCATAGATACGGACCCGAGATTGAATATGATGAGTTCAAGATACGATGGCAAAATGCCATTCGAGATATAGAGTAAACTGATTCAAATAGTAATTTGAGTCAGTTTGATAACCTGGCAAGCTGAGTTACACGGTAACTAGGCAACTTGAGTTCAATCCGAGTTACAAGGTAACTAGGCAACCTGAGTTAAATCCGAGTTAAGGATAACCTGGCAAGCTAAAGTAACTACCAATCCGAGTTAAGGATAATCTGGCAAGCTGAAGTATACACCAATTCGAGTTAAGGATAACCTGGTAAGCTGAAGTTATACCAAACCGAGTTAAATCCGAGTTACAAGGTAACTAGGCTATCTGAAGTAAATCCGACTTACAAGGTAACTTGGCTATATGAAGTAAATCCGAGTTACAAGGTAACTAGGCTACCTGAAGCAAATCCGAGTTACCGGGTAACTAGGCTATCTAAAGCAAATCTGAGTTACCATGTAACTAGGTTATTTGAAGCAAATCCGAGTTACCAGGTGATATGTCCAAAATGTATCTACTTTCCCAAACACTTTTGCTATTGTTTCTTCTCTAATTTGTGGGATTTGGATACGACTAATGCGGACTAATGCTGTTTTCCGTAGAATTGCTTTGGTGTCTCGTTTTTGTGCTGGAAATCAACTTTCAGGAAAAATCCCGGAAAATATCGCAAAACTCCTATTTTACCAGAAGACTCGCGGAGCCAGAAGACGAGATGGAGAGGGGCCACAAGGGGCCCACACCACCTGGTGGTGCGGGCTAGGCCAGGCCGCACCAGGGGTGGTTTGGCTGCCTCGCTCTCCGCCTCGACCTCTCCTTTCGCCTACATAAGCCCTTTGACCTAAAAACATAGGGGGTTTTGACGTTTTTCCAGATAGAGTTCCGTTGCGCCGCCACCACCAGAAACCGTGATTCGGAACCAGAAACTCTGTTCTGGCAACCTGCCGGGACGGGGAATTGGAGGAGATCATCTCCATCATCATCACCAACACTTATCCATCAACCATCCATGATTCCCTCATCTATGAGTGAGTAATTGATACGTTGCTAACGTATACATAATTTTTGATGTTCCATGCTTGGTTTTATCTACGTTCTTGTGTTTTGTCCACACTTTGGAGTACTTTTTATATACTTTATTGGACTAACCTATTAACAAGAGCCACAGTGCCAGCTGCCTGTTTTCTGTTGGTTTTGGTTCCAGGAAAGTCAGAAAATGAATATTCTCGGAATTGGACGGGACAAAAGCCAAAGTCAGTTTTTCACCGAGGGACACAAGGAGCCAGAATACGAGACAGAGAGGGTCCAGGGGGCGCCACACCACCTGGCTGTGCAGCCTAGCCTGGCCCGCACCAGGGGGTGGTCTGGCCGCCTCTGGCACCCCCTCGGCTTCCCCTTTCGCCTATATATTGCCTCCGATATAGAAACCCCAAGTACCCGATCCAAATTCCACGAAAGAGTCTGTAGCCGCTGTCATCTCCATCCCTAGATCAGGAGGGGTCTGAAGCTCTTCTCGACACCATGTCGGAGAGAGGAATTCACCCTGGAGGCCTTCTTCATCACCATGAAAGCCTCCGGTGTGAGGCGTGGGTAGTTCATCTCTGGACTACGGGTCCATGTAGTAGCTAGATGGCTGGTTCTCCTCCTTTGTGCTATCATGTATAGATCTTGTGAGCTTCGTTCATGATCAAGATCATCTATTTGTAATTCATACATGTTGTGTTTGCGGGGATCCGATGGATATTGAGATGCTATTTCAGATTGATTATTGATTCTATCATGTCTTTGTTATTTGTGATCTTGCATGATTTCCGTTGTTAGTAGCTATCTTGGCCAAGTAGATGCTAGCAACTCCAAGAGTTAGTATTTATGCTCGATAGTGGGTTCATGCCTCTAGTAATCTGGGGAAGTGACAGAAATCTCTAAGGTACTAGATGTGTTGTTGCTAGTAAGGAGAAAACAACAATCCTGTGTTCATAGAACAATCGTATTGTTTACTTTACACGCAATGCGTAATGCAATTATCCGTTGCTTGCAACTTAATACTGGAGGGGGTTCGCATGATAACCTGAAGGTGGATTATTAGTCATATATGCAGTTGGATTATGGTCTATGTATAATGTTGTAATGCCCAATCAAGTCTCAAAGGAGTCAAGATGAGTAGTATATGCATATTGCTTTCTCGATGTTTTCCAATTGCCCCGCTGTAATTTGTTCACCCAACATGTCATCTATCTTAAGAAGAGCCACCACTAGTGAACTATGGACCCTGGTCCTTTCTTTTACCATCAATCTACAACTGTTTACTATTTTCTGTTTACTTTCTGCAAACTATTACTTTCTTCCACTCGATACGTTTAATCCTTTGTTTTCAGCAAAACCGGTGAGATTGACAACCTCATTGCAAGTTGGGGGCAAAGTTCTATGGTTGTGTTGTGCAGGTCTCCATGTTGCTGCTGGCACCGGTAGTGCGACCTGCCAAAGTTCAGCTAGCAACACCTTTGAGGTGTTTCCTTGCTCCTTCTGGTTCGATTAAACCTTGGTTTCATAACTAAGGGAAAACTTGCTACTATGCTCATCATACCTTCCTCTTGGGGTTCCCCAACGGGCTCGATATATTTTGGGCTTAGCAATAATCCCCCGTAGTAGGCTATGGGGATGGTAGGGATTGGATGAGATCGTTCATGTAATTGCATCGGATTGTTAGGGCATGGTACCTAGTATCTATTGTTAGTGCTTTTTGACATTGTTGCAACTTGTTATGCTTAATGCTTGTCACTAGGGCCCGATTGCCATGATTTCAGATCTGAACATGTTATTGATTCATGATGTTTTATGATCTTACCTGCAAGTTGTATACACAAATTATTGCCCGGAACCCAAGGCCCCGAAGTGACAGAAATCGGGATAACCAGAGGGGATGGCTATGATGTGAGGATCACATGTGTTCACGGAGTGTTAATGCTTTGCTCCGGTGCTCTATTAAAAGGAGCACCTTAATTGCTAGTAGATTCCCTTGAGGCCCCGCTGCAACGGGCTGGCAGGACAAAAGATGTTGTGCAAGTTATCATTGTGAGCACGTATGACTATATATGGAACACATGTCTATGATTATTTAGTACTTGTATACTTTATCTTATTTATCTACGAATGCCCTATGTCTTGATTATTACATGATTGTCTTGTCCATGCAACGCCCGTCCATCCATCCCTATGCCTACCACAGTTTAATCCTACTGTTTACTGCAATTATTACTACTGTCTTTATTTTACTATTGCTACTACAAAACTGGTGCTACGGATAAACTACTACAAGCAAGATTATTTCCAGGTGCAGATGAATTGACAACTTAGTTGTTAAGGCATATAAATATTCTTTGGCTCCCCTTGTGTCGAATCAATAAATTGGGTTTTACTTCCCTCAAAGACTATTGTGATCCCCTATACTTGTGGGTCATCAAGACTATTTTCTAGCGCCGTTGCCAGGAAGCATAGCTCTATTTATAAAGTTCACTTGGATTTTTTTTGCCGCTATCCATTCATCATGGGTAAAACTCGTGATGGAAAAGTTCCTATATTACCATCCTCTACAAGGAGAGGTACAGTTCTGAACACCTCTATTGCTCTTGATTCACCATCTGTGATGAGTAAGCTCATTACAACACCACCACATACACATGTTACACATACTGCTACTTCTGTTGAATCTGAAATTTCTTCTGATACTTATGATGCTACTTCTACTGTGCTTGATGAGAGTGGTTCATTAGGTCCTTTCCTAGATGCTACAATTGCTAGAACCATAGTTGGAAACACTGAAACTCCTAATGAAGATACTGCTACACCTGTTAGTTCACCTGAGTCTAAAGAGAGCTATGATCTTGATGACGGTTATATTGATATGACTGATGAATTTATTGAAGAATGTCGAAACACTCATGGTGCAAGTTCTATTAAGAGTCTTCTTGAGAGACGTACTGTTAGACCTAAATTATCTCCTAATGTTAAGTTTGCTACATCTCCCATAAACATTAAAGATAAGGATTATGATTTCTCTCTTGATTTATCTTACATAACCATTGCTGAGAAACAACCTTTCTGTGGGACTGAAAATGAATGTGTTGTAGCACTATGACTGGGCTTTCTACCATGAGTGGCTTATTTTCTGATGATATTAAGATGCGCACCTACTTTGTTGCTAAAATTTCCCCCTTTTCACTGAAAGGAGAAGCTAAAGCTTGGTTTAATAATTTACCTCCTGGATCTATTGATAGCCCTAATTGCTTGATTGATATTTTCTTTCAGAAACATTTCCCTCCTAGTGCTCGACATGCCATTGTGTAGGAACTTTTTGACTTTAAACAGGGAGAAGAGGAGAAATTGCCTGAATCATGGGCAAGGTTTTGTGCTTTAATTCATGCACAGACTGGATGTCCAATACCTAAAAATGAGATTCTTGATATATATTATAATGGACTAACTGATGAATCTAAGACATACCTAGATAGTTTTGCTGATTGTGTTTTCAGGAAGAGAACTCCCAAAGAAGCTGAGGAATTAATGCCTAAAATAAGCAAGAATTATGATGATTGGACTTCACCTGAGTTAACTACACCCGAGCCAACACCAAATAAGAGGGGAGTGATTGAACTAAATAATGAATTGATGAAGGAAGCTAGGAAATGTCTTAAGGAGAAGGGTATTAAATCTAAAGATGTGAAGGATTTACCATCTATAGAAGAATTATATAAGCCAATCTCCCACTCATCCACTATTGAGGTGCACTCTCTCCGACATTTTGATGAAGGTGATATTCCTTATTCTAAACCTCCTGATCGATGCTTAGAAGAATATGATATCTATGTTGTTAAGCAAGATAATTTTAATAATATAGTGCATAATCATTTAATGGAAAACTCTAGAGCTATTAATGAGTTGAAAGATATTGTGGAAAGAACCTCCAATGATGTTAAAATGCTTGTTAAACATTTCCAAATGGTTCAAACTCAAATTGATGAGCTTACTAAAGTACAAAAAGATTTGCTAGTTAATGCTTCTAAAGAAAAACATGCTTATGAAATTAGAACTAGGAGTGGTGCTTTCACTTAGGATCCTTTATATCCTGAGGGACATCCTAAAAGAATTGAGCAGGATTCTCAACAAATTGAAAATAGTGCTACTTCTTCTAAGAGAAAGAAAACGAAACATAAAACAGTTGTAGAATCTTCTGAACCTGCTAAAGATCCTAATAGTATATCTGTCTTTGATGCTGAAACTGGAACTGGTAATGATAAAAATGATGCTCCGGATAAAGAAGAAATTGAAGAAGAACCTTAAAGGCACACTAAGAATACTAAGTACACTAAGGAAGATTTTGTTGCTAACAAACATGGTAGTGAAAGAGAGCCTTGGGTTCAAAAACCAATGCCTTTTCCTGATAAGAAACACAAGTCAAAGGAAGAAGAACACTATAACAAGTTTTGTGAGTGGATGAAACCTTTATTTTTGGAAATTCCTTTGACTGATGCTATTAAATTGCCTCCATATTCAAAGTATATGAAGGATACTATCTCTAATAAAAGGAAGATTCCTAATGAGGAAATTCTACTTTACTTGCTAATTATTCCTTCAATGGTAAGGTTCCAAAGAAACTTGGAGACCCAGGGATTCCAACTATTCCTTGTTCTATTAAAAATAATTATGTTAGAACTGCTTTGTGTGATTTGGGAGTAGGAATTAGTGTTATGCCTTTTTCTCTCTATAAGAGACTTCAATTGGAAAAATTGATACCAACTAATATATCTTTGCAAATGGCTGATAAATCTACTACTATTCCTGTTGGTATATGTGAGTATGTTCCTATTCAAGTGGCTCATAATTGCTTGATATTAACTGACTTTGTTGTGCTTGAAATGCCTGAAGATGATAATATGTCTATTATTCCTGGGAGACCTTTTCTTAATACTACAGGTGCTATCATTAATTGTAATCAAGGATAGGTAACTTTTAATGTTAATGACAAGGAGCATACTGTCTATTTCCCCAAGAAGATTTATAAGACTTATGGCCTAAATTCAATTAAAAATATGTAAGGCATCAAAGTTGGAGAAATATATTGTCCCATACTACAAGAAAATATGAAACTATTATGATTGGGACTATTGCTATCAGGGTTGAGGTAACATAATCATTTAGTAGAATGCAAAGTTTTGTTTCATATAACATTGTTTTGGTAACAAGACGTGATCAACCTTGTTAACAAAGGGATTTTAATGAACAAAACAATGTTTCCACCATGATTATCCTGGCTTACTTTTATTTTATCTATTTGAATTTTTTGCTTTCACCTTGTTTAGTTTTCTATTGCTAGTTACTTGCATATTAGAGTGTCTTAGAACTTCTAAAGTTTTAGTTTTGTTTTTACATCATTCCAAAATCATCTTTCTGCTACAAAATCATTTAGCAATACCTGAAAATTGCTCAAAAATAAAGTTTCTCAAAAAATTCCAAAAAAATCATATTAAATTTTTACGCCAAAAAAGGGGTAGAGAGGTATATGGAGTGACCCAGGGGGCCCCCACCAGGCAGGCACACCACCTGGTGGCGCGGCCACACTAGGGGCACACCTGGCCATGGTGTGGGCCACCCCTGGGCCTCCACTTATTCTCCCACCTGCCACTCCTTTCCCATATAGAGGCTTGATCTTAATTCCATGATACAACATAAATTTGTTTCTTTTGGGCTAATTTGAGTGATTTATCTTATGAAATAACCTTTCTCAAGAGTGGATGGAGAGGAGGTAAGTCTAAGCGAGTGGTTCTTTTGCCTACGTCTGCTTTGTTTAACCTTGATACCAGGGTAGGATGGTCACTCACGGAGGAAGAGATCGACACATATTTGGAGGAGCTCTCCTAGCAAGAGCAAAATGTTGGAAGGGAGGCCGAGGACAATTCGGTCCAGCCCTCCAATGAGGGGGAGTCTTCATACCAGTAGCCAGCCTATGATTGGGGAGCTTATTCTTCTTTTTCACAAGGGCATGATTATGATCATTCTTACAATGACCCGTCGGCTTGGATTTCCTAACCGCGTTGGGTTGATCCCCACTTAGGCCAAAATCCTAAGCTTGGGGGGGAGGTATACCGACATCACACTCATCTACATATCTTGTTCTATCGGTACTTTGTATATCCATGTTTCGCTTTCTTTTTAGTTTTTGTACTCGCTTTATTTCTGCTTTCCAAAACACAAAAAGACCAAAATTATTTTCGTTATTTCTCTTTGTTTGCTTCTTTATCTTTTAGCCTTGGTTTGCTTCATCCTTTTTAGCTTTGATTTGATTATTCGAAAAACCCCAAAAGATTTTGCTTTGTTTGCTCTTTCCTTCGGTTCTTATCTTTAAAATTGAAAACCCAAAAATATTTGTTCTTCTTCTCTGGCTTTTTAAAGTTCGTTGCAGGGTTCAGCGGTCCTTAGTGACTCCTTAGAGTTTGGTTTTATCTTATTATTCAAGTCACACAAGTGAAAGGCAATGATGATTTATGACAATTCGAGGTGTGGTAAGAGGCTGGTATGAACTCTATTTGTTTTCATTTTTGTACATACACTCATCATTGTGGGAATGCTTAGTCTGTTCATGTAAGGTGTATGTTATTTATTGGATGCCTAGTAGATATTGCTCTCTTATGATCAGTTCCAAGGCACTAATAGTTTGTAACATGTCATATAAATGTTTGCTTGCATTGTTTTATTCATAACTTGGTATGACATTGTGGTATCCTCCTCTGAATGTTTTATCTGAATCGACTTGGCACATGCTCACGCATGCATATTACTAAACAAAAAGTCAGTTAAGCCTCGATGATTTATTTTGCCCCAGAGTTCTTGTGTCACTTTTATGCCACTATTAATTTTGTTTCGTTGCAAGAATGATTATGACAGTTACTGCTCTCTCGATTGTCACTCCCTTTCTATTGCTAGCCTTCACTTGTGCTGAGTATAAGCTTTACTCGTGCATCCAACTACCCAAAACCAAAGTTGTCAAAAAGAGTCCACCATATCTACCTATTAGCATCATTGCTATTCCTTGCATATTTATTATGCTTTGTTTTCTTCCAAATAAAAATGTTTGCTTGTTATGTGAAAATTAGTTAATAAATCTCTCACGAACTTGATGGCACACTTTATTTTCTTGCACTTAATAAACCTGAACCATTGTGCCCATCTATGTTGCTTATATGCTTGCGCTTTATAAGTTGTGAATTAGCAGAACCATGTTACCATGGGGAACGCTTTCAACATTGCACTTATTATTTAGTTGATATCATGTTCTTTTGTTTATGGATCCCGGCGGTGTGAAATAAAAGGGGAGCTTATATGCTCATGGAGTTTGTATATGTGTTAGAGAAACGCCTGGGCGGCTAGCCTAAGCCATGCCTAATCATGGTGGAAACTTGCAGCATAAACATAGTGAGCATTCTGTGAAGCATCCTTAATAAAAACCTATGCAAATAACAAATCAAAAGATTGCTGAGATGCTCATTGTCTGTTGCCTTGTCATTTTGATATGGGAAAGCTCATGTGTCATGGGGCAAGGGGTACCCTGTTGGCTGTTCTCTATGATACACATGCACTTACAATGACAAGAACTTGCTTGTGACTAAAGTTGAGTAGCATGGGGTTCGGTACTCGTAAGCAAGGGCATGCGATTTTCAACTTATAACTTGTCAAGCATACCCTCATATTTGAGTCACTTTAACCTTAATCACCTCAAGATGCTTATGATAGGGGCAATGAGAGCTCAAAGCTAATGAGTACCATACTTTCAACATTTGGAAGCCTTTCAAACTTTTCAAATCTTTTCTTTCACTTTTATGTCGAGTCACCATTTACTCTTTGAGCACCTTCCCGAGAGCATAGCTGTCATTCTTAGTGTAATGTGCTTGTCCCAAAACACGGTTAATTGTGACATAACTTTGACGCTTGTATCTTTGATATTTTTTACTTCTAGTATTCACTTAAACTTTAGAGGTGCTTTGGCATTTATGTTTTGCTCCAAAAATAAGGGGAAGCGAGATACCACTTTATCATATCTTCTTATAAGCATTACAATCCTGCATATGCTTATGTGTCATGTCGCTTATTATTATTATTGGGTTGGAATCTCTTCATAGCTTGCATGACTACTAGGTAAACTTATTTGCATAATCTTTATTCTGAATTTCCAAAGTATTTGATCATATGCTGAGAATATATACATCCTATGAAGCAAATGTGTTCGTGAAAGGTTCTTTTATCGCACTCAGTTTTCAACTGAATTGCTTGAGGACAAACAATAAGCTAAGATTGGGGGGAGTTGATATGTCCAAAATGTATCTACTTTCCTGAACACTTTTGCTATTGTTTCTTCTCTAATTTGTGTGATTTGGATACGACTAATGCGGACTAACGTTGTTTTCAGCATAATTGCTTTGGTGTCTCGTTTTTGTGCAGGAAATCAACTTTCAGGAAAAATCTCGAAAAATATCGCAAAACTCTTATTTTACCAGAAGACTCACGGGGCTAGAAGACGAGACAGAGAGGCGCCACGAGGGGCCCACACCACTTGGCGGCGCGGGCCAGGCCACGCCACGCCAGGGGGTGGTGTGGCCGCCTCGGTCTTTGCCTCGACCACTCCTTCCGCCTACATAAGCCCTCTGACCTAAAAACAAAGGGGTTTTTGATGTTTTTCTAGATAGAGTTCTGCTGCGCCGTCACCACCAGAAACCGCACTTCGGAACCAGAAACTTCGTTCTAGCACCCTGTCGAGACGGGGAATTGGAGGAGATCATCGCCATCATCATCACCAACGCTTCTCCATCAACCATCCATGATTCCCCCATCTATGAGTGAGTAATCCCCCGCAGTAGGCTATGGGGATGATAGGGATTTGATGAAATTGTTCATGTAATTACATCAGATTGTTAGGGCATGGTACCTAGTATCTATTGCTAGTGCTTTTTGACATTGTTGCAACTTGTTATGCTTAATGCTTGTCACTAGGGCCCGAGTGCCATGATTTCAGATCTGAACATGTTATTGATTCATGATGATATTATTGTTTTATGATCTTACCTGCAAGTTGTATACACATATTATTTTCCAGAACCCGAGGCCCCGAAGTGACAAAAATCGGGATAACCGGAGGGGATGGCTATGATGTGAGGATCATGTGTGTTCACGGAGTGTTAATGCTTTGCTCCGGTGCTCTATTAAAAGGAGCACCTTAATTGCCAGTAGATTCCCTCGAGGCCCCGCTGCAACGGGTTGGTAGGACAAAAGATGTTGTGCAAGTTCTCATTACGAGCACGTATGACTATATATGGAACACATGCCTATGATTATTTAGTACTTGGATACTTTATCTTATTTATCTGCAAATGCCCTATGTCTTGATTATTACATGATTGCCTTGTCCATGCAACGTCCGTCCATCCATCCCTATGCCTACCGCACTTTAATCCTACTATTTACTGCAATTGTTACTACTATCTTTATTTTACTACTGCTATTACTTTGCTATTGCTACTACAAAACTATTGCTACTGATAAACTACTGCAAGCAAGATTATTTCCAGGTGCAGATGAATTGACAACTCAGTTGTTAAGGCTTATAAATATTCTTTGGCTCCCCTTGTGTTGAATCAATAAATTGGGTTTTACTTCCCTCGAAGACTGTTGCGATCCCCTATACTTGTGGGTCATCAGCAGGTAACTAGGTTATCTGAAGCAAATCCGAGTTACCATGTAACTAGGCTATTTGAGGCAAATCTGAGTTATTATGAGTTGCAACGACTCGGTGAGTTGGTCTTATCAACAGATGTAGCCTAAAGACATAAGGCAGTTGACATATACGAGGTCATGGCATATCTTAAGTCTACTATGAGTTTTAGTTCTATGCAAGGGGACACCGAGTCTCCGAGACACTTTTTATATCCTTAAGTGACTCAAGTGATACGTTGGCTAGTCCCCGGGTTGAGTTGTCTATTTCCTGGGGTGAACAACTAAGTGATTGAAGGTGACAGCCCCCGAGTGACATTCGGGGTTATCTCATGTGCGTGTTGGTTATGTTACTTGATACTCACTATATCCTTGGTAAGGAGGTTGAGTTATTCTAGTTGAGTCACACTTGTTGAGTCAACTAGTACTTATAGTACTGTTGGCGAAGAGGTTGAGGTTGAGGTTGAGTCATCTCAACAAGGGAGGCTTGTATGCCAACTCCCCCGCTCTCTATACGTTGAGGAAGAGGATGCAGAGGCTTTCGATCAATGATGAAGTAGAGCTTGATGAAGATGTTCCCGTCCAGATGGAAACCCAACCAGCGCCTCTGATCAGCCCCAGGATGTGCGCCAGATGTTGTAGTGGGATCACGACATATGCCTGGTATAGGCTAAAGTTGGGGCTTATGGACACTAGAGGAATCCGGGGAGGGATGATGAAGTGAGGACCTCACACGGAAAAACTCGGAGACACAAGATATACCCAGGTTCGAGGCTCTCCTAGTGAGATAACACCTCTACTCCTGCATCTAATCTCATATAACTTTCCATTCTTGTGGCTACAATGGTGTGCAGGGAAACATGTAGGCTACACTAGCGTAAAATCAAAAATTTCTACCGCGTTAACTAGGAATACTATTGTCATAGATCACGGGATTACCGCTAGATGCACAGTTGCGCAACTCGATGAAGCATGTCGCGGCAGTGTAGATGTTCTACGTCTCCTCCTTGTCCTCGTCTCACGAGCAGCCCCGTGTGCGCGGCTCGTCCAAGTGCTATAGCTGCAGCACCTCCGAGGTACCCACACGTCCGGAGTGGAAGCCGTCACACGCCAGACTGCTAGGTCTGCTCGTGCAACACAAGCATAAGAGGAACGACGGCTGGGTGGAATGCTCAACACTATTCAGCTTGCCTCACTCTCTCTTATATAGGCATCCCTGGTGGGCTTCTACATTAGCATCCCATTAACAGCCTAAGCCTGGTCTAATTCGGATCCAATCCTCATTAGGCTTCCAGCCCCTAAAGTGTGTGACCCTATAAGTTCATACACGTATAGACATGACACGAGTACACTTACTCTGTCAATAGTTGGTAGCGGCCTCTAGCAAGACGTGCCAACTCCTAAACGTATATAAAGATCATTCGGACAAACCATCACAAGGTAGAGTACATGTCTTTCCCTTTGCCCTACGATATTTGGTCTAGCTCCAAGCTGACCTCACTTTCTCGATACTGTGATTCGGAATCCCTTTACTAGGTTAACTCTTAACCATATGTAGCACGGCCATGCATTTCTGGATCTGATCACTCGAGGGGCCCAGAGATATCTCTCGCAAGTAGAGAGGGGCAAATCCCATCTTGATTGACCGATGCCTTACAGCATGTATCAGGACAAACCCGAAAGCTACCTTTATAACTACCCAGTTATGGAGTAGTGTTTGATAGCCCCAAAGTAGGTCGATCCACATCTCAAGTACATGCGACAATCTCAGGTCTAAGGACAAAACATACACAATGTATAGAGAGAGCTGCAAGTATTATTGCTAGTCTCAAGTTGAGTCAGTCCAACCCCATGTTCATAACATGTGTCCACATCATTGGTTTGACATCTCCATGTCTATGACTTGTGAAACATAGTCATTAACCAATCGATGTGCTAGTCTAATATTCACGTGTGTCCTCACATGAACTCTGACTAGGGACAACTATTAGATAACCATACAAGTAAAGAGTTTCACAAACAATTCACATAATTGCCAATAAATACAAGTTGCCTGATATATGGATATTCAAGTAACATTATAAAAACTCATGGATACATATGAAATACAATCATCTCTATGATTGCCTCTAGGGCATATTTCCTTCATGGTGCTCCTTGGGATGTACTATTATGCCTCTAATGGAGAGAGCAGAGGAAGAGGAAACCATGCTCCTAGTGAGCAGAGGGAGAGGAGCCCTTTGGGGCCTCCCAGAGAACGATCCCCCTGGTGCTCCTTATAAAGGGGAGCCGATGGGACTAGGTATGTCATCACAAGTACTCTCTATGAGTTGTCTAGTGGGTCTTTGCCCAGTCATATTTTCCTTTAGTGAGTCACCGGTCTTATCCCTTAGCCTCTTAGGATATGCCCAACATATTCCCTAGCATCTATCAAGATGTCCAACATATTCCGTAGTATCTTGGACCAACTATGCCAGTCTGAGCCAGGGGCGTCCCAAGATTGGCACCTCACGTAAGCTTGACTTGACTTGGTGGTGTGTCGATGTAGAGGTCGAGGGAGCGCCCTAATATGAATAAAGTGGTATCCAAGACGATGTAGTTTGGCCTGGTGAAGTGAAATTCGGCCCTGGGTGGAAATAAATGGGACCAGGGGTGAAATGGGGCCTAGGTGGGCGGTGAATAGTCCCCCAGCCGAATTACCTCTCACCCAGCCGAGTCAGGCCTTATTCGGCCCAGCTAGGGTAGGAATAGGAGCCCAGCCGGATTATTCGTCAAGGCCCAGCTAGGCTATCTGCTATGGCTGATGAGTGCATATTTGCACCATGTTTTATTTTATTATTTTGCATTGTAGATGTAGGATCTTGGTATTTTACGGCGCTCGCGCGCACATTTATGTCTATTTTCACCAGGATCAGGACATATGATGGATCCAATGGACACAATTATTGGAGTAGTTGTATTGGGGATAAAAGGAGTAAAAAACAACATAAAAGGCTTATTTGGGAAATATCAATAACACTAGAAGAAAACCCAAAGCAATCAAGACATACAAACGGTTCAACGACCAACTATACGACCAAAATACTTTTCCCGGCCATATAGTTCCGGTCATATAGTTGGCGCCACCACCGCCTCTTCAAATAGTTTCACCCCGTGCAACTAGATTAGAGAGACGACATACATAACATCCAGAAGGCATATGGAGGGGGAACTCGTCCACCAGGGATCTATCTTCACCCTGCATAGATCCGGGAGGCTAAGGCATCAATCTTTGTCATCAACCGCTGCATCACCACCATCTCCACCCATCCCATCTACATCTTGTCTAGATCTTGTTGTAATTTCCATACTCGTTGTGGATTTATGCAAGTACTATTCATCTATGATATATACCATTACCATTGCCATGATGTTGATTGCCTCCATGTCTAAGTAGATCTCTAGTTCTTGGGGAGATGGAGAAACCCTAGCATATGATTGAGATGAGATAGAGATTATTATGTTATACATCATTATGTGTATGTGTTAATTGTATTCATCTTGATGTTGGGAGTTGTGCACCTCCTTAATATTTTCCTCTTATGGGGACTCGATGAAGGGGATTACTTGTTGGTAGACAGAAGGATGATAACACTTACTGTGACTATAAAGTTGTTGTCATTCTTTACATATTAACTTGGGGAATCAAGGAGAACTCATAAAGCCATGTCCATGCCACAGGAGAAATCCCTTAATAGCGAGATAATACAATTGTTGTCGTTTATTCGTCAGCTGTGGTTATGAAGGATGATGTGAGCAGTGGTTGCTGCCTATTTGTCCATATATGGAGCTCCTCCCACATACATACATATTATGAGAATATTTGTTATAATAATCTTGATTGCTTAGTCTAAATTGCTAGCGGTGTATCCACCACTCCCTGAGAATGCCCTTTTTCCCTATTGCAGTTCCAAAGTTCTTTACACACGTGATTCTCACTTTCTGCATTAATATTTGCTTTACTTTAAATTACCTCGTTAAATCAAAAACCCAGAAACAACTCTACTTTTCTTGCATCTTAAAGTTATTTCTTAATTACTTCGTTTAGTTGTAGTTAAAAGAATTTTAGTCTTTTGCCTACTGCTCCCTGTGGGATCGATATCTTTATTTCGAAACTAGCTACAAACGATCTGTGCACTTGCAGTCATCAAGCTATTTTCTGGCGCCGTTGTCGGGGAGCTTAGCGTTATAAGTCACTTTACTTTTAGTTATTTACTTTCGCTGTACTAATTTTTATGTAAGTTGTAGGACCGCAACAATGGACAACACTCCACATTTAATCCAGCTTGAGGCAGTAAGAAAAATGGGTTCACCCATGGACGCTTTTATAACTGTCAATAAACGCATAAATCCGGATGGAATTGAGATCCACCCTTTATTATTTGAACTACTGCACTCTAAGAAATTTGCAGGAACCAACGAAGAGAGTCCATATGGACAATTACAATTCTTTGAAGACATTCTCAGTTCCTTTATATTCGATGATTGCAATCTTGATATGGTTAAAACCCAGTTGTTTAGACAAAGTCTCTCTAATAATGTTTGCTACTAGTATAGATCTTTTTGTGCAGAAGCACTAAGGACTTGGATGGAATTGACAACCAATTTCCTATCAAGATATTACTCAGAAAGCAAAGCTCATAGGATGATAGGTATTATTATCAGTTTCAAAAATAATCCCGGTGAGGGTTTGTATGAAGGATACCTAAGGTACGAAAGCTACCTAGATAATTGCCCCATCACCGTTTGCATGATCGGTTAATCACTCACACTTTTTATGGAGGGCTTAATATTGAAAATAGAATGAATCTAGACACTACTTCTAATGGCAGTTTTATATCTTATACCTATGATGAAGCTTGGAAACTAATAATAAAGATGAGGGAGGAAACATAAAATCTTAAAAATGAGGAGAACATTACAAATAGTTTTTCTGAATATGCTTGTGTTAACGATTTCCTTGCAGATGAAAGGACTTGTGAAATGATTAAAACCCTCGGTATTGATTCTTACTCAGTAAGGAAAATTATTGAGGATTATGCAAGGCATTTGCAGGTACCTACAGAATGGAAACCCCATAAACCCCTCAAAGAAAAGAAGTGTGCAAGAGCGCTAATGGAAGAGTTCTCCTCAACACCTATACAAGGGATCATCAAGAAAACGCAAAAAGAGGAAGAACAAATAAAGAAGAGACCGAAGAAACCAGAAAAGAACCCCGAAGCTACCAATATAAATATTGTTATATTAAAGGATCTTATGGAAACACGAATAGTGGATAATGAAGTGGTTATACTAGGCCCAGAAACTTCAGAGTTCATCGAAGGTAAGGTACGAGGTAACGAAACTTCTAAACCTATGACTCCTATATATTGTGGAGAAACTTTCTTATACGGAATTTGTGAGCTGATTTCCACTATAAATATTATGCCCTCATCACTTTATGAGGAACTTCGCTACAATTTAAATAATCCAGATGTTGAACCGGTAGACACTACTATTAAATTGTCTAATAGGACCAATGTAAACCTGGAAGGTGTAATCAGTAACATCTATGTCTTTATTGGATCACTCATGTACCCCCTTGATTTTCATATTGTTGATATGCCTCGAGATTCTTTTTGTCCTATTCTTTTAGGCAGGCCTTTTGTTTCCATAACCAAAGCTCGAGTTGATAATAAGAAGGATACTATTTCACTGATGTTTGGAGAAGAGGAAACAACATTCCACTTCACCAAACTAAAGAAGAGGACATATGAAGTGGGAGATATCAAGGAAGAGAAAACGATTGCCGAGCTGGTCGCAATTCATTTCAGCACTCCACATGATAAATTAGAGAGGAGCCTAATTAATTGGGAGGAAGCACTAGATGATGAGGAGAGAGAATAAATGGATGATTACCTTGATTCAGTTCTAGAAGCACAAAATCCACATGACTATGAAGAACTGGTAAGAAAAGGAGATGAAGAGCCTCCACTGATTGAATTGAAACAACTTCCATACGATATGAGGTATGAGTTTTTAGATAATGAAAATAAATGTCCTGTCATTATTAGCAAAAATTTATCAGAGAATGAAACAAATAAACTCATTTCAGTCTTGGTTAAGCATCGTGAAGCCTTTATATATACTCTATGTTATATTAAAGGAATATATCCATCTATTGTAACACATAAGATTACCATGTTGATGATGCTAAACCTGTAGTGGATACACAAAGAAGGATTAATCCGAAAATGAAGGAAGTAGTAAGAAAAGAGGTTATACGCTTATTAGTGGCATAATATATCCTATTTCTGACAGTAAGTGGGTTAGCCCAGCTCATTGCATACCAAGACAAGGTGGTCTTGATACTGCTATGAATGAGGACGAGGAGCTAGTTCCTGTAAGGCCTATTATTGGATATCGTATGTGCATTGATTTTAGGAAGCTAAACCGCGAGACACAGAAAAATCATAAACCTATACCATTCATGGATAAAATTTTAGAAAGACTTAGTAATAATTCGTATTTCTGTTTTCTTGATGGTTATTCTAGATATTCTCAAATTTCCATACAACTGGAAGATCAAGTGAAAATAACTTTCACTTGCCCTTATGGCACATATGCTTATAGATTAATTTTGTTTGGCTTATGTAACACGACAACAAATTTTCAAGAATGTGTTCTAAAGATCTTTGATGATTTTGTTGAGAAGACTATGGAAGTTCTAACAAATGATTTTGTTGTTTGTGGAACAACCTTTGATAATTTCCTCTACAATCTAACCAAAGTTTTCCAGAGATGCAGGCAATCAAATTTGGTTTTGAATTGGGAACAATGTCGTTTCATAGAAAGAGAAGGTAAAGTTTTCGAGCATAAGGTTTCGGAGAAGGGAATAGAAACAGATAAAACTAATATAAATGCTATACAAAATCTTCCAATACCTCAGGACATTAAAAACTTAAAAATGTTTCTGGGACATGCAGGTTTTTTTAAGTGTTTTATAAAATATTTTGCTAAAATAGGTATGCCTCTCACCAACCTTCTTGATAAAGAAACTCCATTCTACTTAGATCATAACTGCATTGCAGCTTTTGAGAACCTTAAGAATAAATTAGTTTCAGCACCTATCATGCAATCTCCAAAATGGGATGAACCTTTCGAAATCATGTGTGATGCTAGTGACTATGCTTTAGGGGTTGTGTTAGGACAGCGAGATGGAAAGAATTTGATATGCTAGTAGACCTCTTAATAAGATTCAAAAACATTACGCTACTATAGAAAAAGAGTTCCTAGCTATAATTTTTGCTTGCGACAAATTTAGATCTTACATCATTAATTCTAAGGTAATAGTTCATACGGATCACCAAGATTTGCGTCACCTCCTTGTGAAAAAGGATGTGAAGACCAGGTTGATTAGGTGGGTTTTATTACTACAAGAATATGATTTGCAAATAGTAGATAGGAGGGGTAAGGATAATCCGGTAGCAGATCATCTCTCTAGGATGGAGGGGATAATTACTAGCCCCGTACCTATAAATGAATCATTTCTGGGAGAATATTTAGCAAATGTTGAAATTGCTGATCTGTGGTATGCAGATTATGCTAATTATCTCGCAACAAAATTTAAACCTCCTGGTATGACAAGAAATCAAAGAATGACATTCTATAATGATCTTAAATATTACTTTTGGGATGAACCGTATCTATATCGTCATGGACCTGACGGAATGATTCGGAAGTGTGTTCCTAACCAAGAAATGAATGCAATATTGCAATCTTGTCATGACAATCTGTATGGAGGACATCATGCAGGTAAGCGAACTGCAGCGAAGGTACTTCAATCTGGATTCTATTGGCCCACCTTGCTCAAGGATGCACACATGTATGTGGAATACTGCGATGCTTGCCAAAGAAGAGGTAATATAGGTAGGAGACAATAAATGGCAATGAATTATAGTCTCATAATTGAACCCTTTGATGTATGGAGAATGGATTACATGGGACCTTTTATAGAATCAAATGATTATACTCATATTCTTGTTGTTGTTGATTATGTTACCAAATGGGTTGAAGCTATTCTAACAAGTCATGCAGATGCAACCGCCTCAGTGAAGATGATCAAGGATGTCATATTCCCCAGGTTTGGAGTTCCTAGATTTTTAATCACTCAGGGTGGTTCTCATTTTATGAAAGGAACTTTCAGGAAGATCCTCAACAAATATGGAGTAACTCACCGTGTTT
Organism: Avena eriantha; assembly: GCA_910589775.1. Taxonomy (NCBI): domain Eukaryota; kingdom Viridiplantae; phylum Streptophyta; class Magnoliopsida; order Poales; family Poaceae; genus Avena; species Avena eriantha. Next base: position 169,852,294 of record OU342743.1, on the reverse strand, counting down.
CTTCACCATATCATCCTTAAACAAGTGGTCAAGTGGAACTCTCTAATAGAGAATTAAAGACCATACTCGAGAAGACGGTGGCCAAATCAAGAAAAGATTGGTCATACAAGTTAAATGACACTCTATGGGCATACCGTACCGCATTTAAAAATCCAATGGGTTGACACCTTATAAGATGGTGTACGGTAAGGCATGCCATTTACCTTTAGAATGGGAACACAAAGCTTTTTGGGCAATCAAGAACTTAAATTATGATTTTAAAGTAGCAGGAGAAAAACGTTTATTAGATATACATGCCTTAGATGAGTTTAGAAGTGAGGCCTATGAAAATGCTAGGTTGTTTAAGGAAAATGTGAAAAGATGGCATGATGGAAAAATAGAGAATAAGACCTTTAAAAGTGGAGACGAAGTGTTGATCTATAATTCTTGTCTTAACTTGTTTCCAGGAAAGCTCAGATCGAAGTGGGAAAGCCCATATATAGTTGACGAAGCTTACTCATCAGGAGCAGTGAAGCTCCAGGGAAAAACACCCTCTCTTTCATGGGTGGTAAACGGACAACGCCTGAAGCATTATCGAGTAAAAGAGGATATAAGTGCAGTCAGCATAGAAGTGATAACCCCAGAAGAAGTGATTAAGCAAAGATATACAAAGAATGGCAACTGCAAGAAGAATGGACTCAAGACGGAATGAACAACACTACGGTCAAGCTATTGACCAAAAAAGAGCGCTTCATGGGAGGCAACCCAACCGAAGTAAAGGTTTGAGTAAGTTTTTAAATTTTTAATGAAAGTTTTATTTGACCATTGTGTTAAATAAGGAACATTTGATGCTCTAGCGAATAAGAAGGAAGATTGATAATGCCAAAATTGGTCAAAAATCTAAGCTAACATTTTGGTGTCAAAACTTGATATTTCGTTAAGTTTCAGATTAGTAAAGAATCCTTGGAGAAGCAGAATTTTTTTGGTGGACACAGAAGGTTTAACGACCAACTATACGGCGGGAATAAAAATTTCGGCTGTATAGCTGCGGTCATATAGTTGTTTCGACATCACCCCTTCCATCCATGAAAGGTAATGATGGTTTAATGACTAACTATACAACTGGAACTAAAATTCCACCCGTATAGCTACCGTTGTATAGATATCGATGCCTTTGACAAAATTATTTTCTAAGTACTGATAGTTTAACGACCAACTATACGGCGGGAATAAAAATTCCACCCGTATAGTTATGGTCGTATATATATCGACCCATCTCCAAAAATCTTATTCAGAGTCCAGATAATTTAATGACCAACTATACGACGGGAATAAAAATTCCCGCCCGTATAGTTTTGGACATATAGTTGATTCCACCGTAGATATAACCTATAGTCGGTTCATAACTATACGGCGGGATCTATACGGCCCGTTCCTGTATAGTTGCTCATTACGAAAGGCGGCTAGGGTTTTTGACCTCCCCTTTTAAAGCTGATCGCATCTAACCTTTTTTATTAAGTTTTCACAGAGCTATAGCCTCTAGCCTTGAAAAATCCTCGCCATCCTTATACAATCCCCTCTAACAACATCCGTGCAGTGAAGCCATGCAGCCTTTCCATGCCAACAAGATCTGGAAGAAGAAGGAAGAGAAGCCCGTGAAGAGGATTGAAGAAGTAGAACCTAAAGGATCATCGTCATCATCCAGCTCAGAGATCAATCCTCTCCCAAATTGGGAGGACATGTTCTCGCAAAGGATGGAGATGATGAGGCAAGCGGAGCGGGGAAAGAGCAAGGATGAGTATCTCCCTAATCCCTATCGTCACAACATAGGATCCTATTATAAACCTCCTCTGGGTCCATCACCTCTTAAACCTAAGAAGGTGCGGCAAGATGAGATTCATGATAAGATCTATGAGTTGGAAAAAGCTTCGAAGGCATGCGTTGAAACAATTGGAGAGGGGATTGACTCCTACTAGATGATGAGCAAAGACCTTGAGAAAAAGGTCGATGACATCGATGGTAGCGTTGGTTTCTTGATTAAAACTGTCTTTGAGTTGACATATGAGAAGAAATTCCTCAAGAAGAAAATGTTGAAGCTTCAATACGACATGGCCGAGCTCAGCATCCGCTTTGCAAGCATAGTTAAATACGGCAACACAAAAGAAGAGGGCAACACTCTTCCTACCCAGGAGGAGGAATAGGTACCAACAAGGAGTTATTTGATCCCGCCTGGCTTAATTCCAAGCTTGGGGAGATTTTTAAAGACCTTGTAATTATCTTATAAATTTTATATCACTATTTTGTTTTGCATTAGTTCAAACTGGAAATAAAATTTGCATCAATAGAATTCCCTTCAGGAATAGTCGATCCCTTTTATGAAATTCCGACTTTATTATTATATATGGAGAAATATTGAGTTTGTGCTTGTCTTATTAGATATATGAATGGCTTGAGTATAATTTTACTCGCACTCGATGATAGCAATAGTAGTCTTCCACACCATTGGTATTAATGGAACATATAAAGATAATTTGGTCAATATGTTGTAAGTCTACGGTTTGATTTACAAAGAAAATTTATCTATTTAGTTAAGTTGAAAAAGAAACCTCGAACAAAGGAAAATAAAAAGTGCTATCAAAATAGAGTGAGAATAAGTCGAGGTAGAATCTTCAAGTCATAAAAATGCTTCATATACAATTGGAATTTGATAATTGAGATCGTTAAACTTTGAATTCCTACATGAAGTGGAATGTATGGCTAGCTCATTTGCACAACACTTAAACAGAAGTGTGAGCATATACAAAAAACAAGAAGAAAAGAAAGAAGAAAAAGAGCAAGTGTGCAAAGAGCAAATAGACATACACCACTATATTGTAGTATGACAAAGATACACTTTTGAGATTTTGAATCCCAAGTGAATACGTTGATCCTAAAACACTTGGGACTACCTCGCTAACTCATTCGATTAAACCGGATACTTTTACATTATGTTGAGATTCATCTTTTGTGAAGTGTTGATCACTAAGGTGTGGAAGCCTACTAATACTATTCAGATGGTTCGAGTAAGGTACTATTCATAAACTTATTCCTATGTATCATATATGATAAACACATGCTGCAACTTCCTCATTTGTTTTATCAACTCAGCTTCATGAATATGAGGATCACATCCATCAAGCTAAAATTCCTCAGGACAAGCAAGTGTCTAAGCTTAGGGAAGTTGATGAGTGCATATTTACATCATATTTTATATTATTATTTTGCATTGTAGATGTAGGATCTTGGTATTTTATGGCGCTCACGCGCATGTTTTATGTCTATTTTCACCAGGATCAGGACAAATGATGGATCCAATGGACACAATTATTGGAGCAGTTGTATTGGAGAGAAAAGGAGTCAAAAACAACGTAAAAGGCTTATTTGGGAAATATCAAAAACACAAGAAGAAAACCCAATGCAATCGAGGCATATAAACGGTTCAACGACCAACTATACGACCGGGATACTTTTTCCAACCGTATAGTTCCGGTCGTATAGTTAGTGCCGCCACCGCCTCTTCAAATAGTTTCACCCCGTGCAACTAGATTGGAGAAACGACATATAGAACATCCAGAAATCACTGAAACGTCACCTCCGAAAGGCATCTGGAGGGGGAACTCTTCCACCGAGGATTGATCTTCACCTTGCGCAGATCCGTGATGCTAAGGCATCAATCTTTGTCATCAACCGCTGCATCACCACCATCTCCACCATCCCATCTACATCTTGTCTAGATCTTGTTGTAATTTCCATACTCGTTGTGGATTTGTGCAAGTACTATTCATCTATGATAGATACCATTACCATTGCCATGATGTTGATTGCCTCCATGTCTGAGTAGATCTCTAGTTCTTGGGGAGATGGAGAAACCCTAGCATATGATTGAGATGAGATAGAGATTATTATGTTATACATCATTAATATTTGCCTCTTATGGGGACTCGATGAAGGGGATTACTTGTTGGTAGACGGAAGGATGATAACACTTACTGTGACTATAAAGTTGTTGTCATTCTTTACCTACTAACTTGTGGAATCAAGGAGAACTCATAAAGCCATGTGCATGCCATGGGAGAAATCCCTTAATAGCGGGATACTATGATTGATGTCATTTATTCGTCAGCTGTGGTTATGAAGGATGATGTGAGCAGTGGTTGCTGCCTATTTGTCCATATATGGAGCTCCTCCCACATACATACATATTATGAGAATATTTGTTATAATAATCTTGATTGCTTAGTCTAAATTGCTAGCGGTGTATCCACCACTCCCTGAGAACGCCTTTTTCCCTATTGCAGTTCCAAAGTTCTTTACACACGCGATTCTCACTTTCTACATTAAGTTTTGCTTTACTTTAAATTACCTTGTTCAATCAAAAACCCAAAAACAACTCTACTTTTCTTGCATCTTAAAGTTAGTCCTTAAGTACTTCGTTTAGTTGTAGTTAAAGCATTTTAGTCTTTCGCCTACTGCTCCCTGTGGGATCGATAACTTTATTTCGAAACTAGCTACAAACGATCCATGCACTTGAAGTCATCAGTGGCCTAGCTAGAAATGGACAGTTGGCCCGCGATGGGTCGGCCGGGTTGAAGGGGAAGGCCTGCCCGGGTTTGCAGCGTAGGGGTGGCGGTGAGGAAGCCCCACGGTGGGATCAGTATGCCTCACTCCATCCCACCCGGGTGAAGCGACGTAGTGGTGACGGAGAAGCCCCATGGTGGGCTGAGTTCTCCTTACTCCGGCCCACCCAGGTGACGCGACGTAGTGGTGACGGAGAAGCCCTGCGGTGGGCCGAGTTCTCCTTACTCCGGCCCACCCGGGTGACGCGTTGGCGGGGGTTTAGCGGGAGATTGCGAGGTGGCATTGGCGAGAGCTTGGCGAGGTGGTGGCGACGAGATGGCCCGTGGTGGGCCGAATTGACTTGTGTCAGCCCACCCAGGGAGGAGAAGGACGCCCCAGTTGGCCGGATTACTCTCTAATTCGGCGCAAGCTTAGAAAATTCGGCCCATATGGTGCAGATTTGGTCCGAGAGGATTCTCTCTTAGGACGAATTTGCACTTAAGTCGACCCAGTTGTAATTTCTTTCTCTTTTCCTTTATTCTTTTCACTTTACACCTTATTTTACTCACATGCCTTCTATTTGAATCCCTTATTCACCAACTCTGGGGTATCCGGGGTTGCACCCCTAACACCTTAGGAATTTATCATACATTCGCAAGAGACACGCTAAGTGGGTTGAGTTTATGGAGTCTTTTCCGTACATTGTCAAGTACAAGAAGGGCAAAGAGAATGTAGTTACAGACGCTTTGTCTCGCAAGCACACAAGCCTTCTTACTCGAATTGAAGTAAACGTGTTGGGTCTCGATGAAATCAAGACTTTGTATGCTTCCGACCCGTTCTTTGGACCAATTTTCGCAAAGTGCTCCATTGACAAATGAGTTGATGATTTCTATTTGCATAAGGGCTTTCTATTTAAACAAAACAAGATTTGCATTCCAAAGTAGTCTCTCCAACTTTTGCTTCTCCAAGAATCACATGGTGGAGGCCTCATGGGTTAGTTTGGTCATGACAAAACATTGGACATGCTCGCCACTCATTACTATTGTCCCAAGATGAAGCGAGACATGGAGCGCTACGTTCAATGATGGACGGCATGTGTTCAAGCTAAAGAAATCGTCCATTTTCATGGTGTGCCAAGAACAATCGTCTCCGACCAGGACGTCAAATTCATGAGCTACTTGTGGAAGACCCTCATGGCCAAGCTCGGCGTCAAGCTACTCTTCTCGTCCGCATCGCACCCGTAAACCGATGGCCAAACCGAGGTCATAAACCGAAGCCTCGGTACTCTCCTTCGTGTGTTGATCAAGAAGAACTTGAAGGATTGGGAGGAATGCATTCCCCACACCGAGTTTGCCTACAATCGAGCCAAGCAATCAACAACCAAGATGAGTCCCTTCATGATCGTCTACGGTTTCAAGCCCCTCATCGCACTCGACATCCTACAACTACCTCTCCATGAGTGCACCAACATGGACGTTGAGAAGCGCGCCCAAGCTATGAAGAAGTTTCATGAAAAACCAAGAGCTACTATCGAACAACAAGTCCTTCGCCAAGCTTCAAGGTTAAACGAGGACAAGAAGGAGATGATCTTTGAAGAAGGTGACCTTGTGTGGACACACTTGAGCAAGGACCGCTTCCCCAATGAACGAGATTCCAAGATCAAACCAAGAGGAGATGGCCCTTTCAAGGTCCTCAAGAGAATCAACAACAAAGCCTACATCATCGACATTCCAACCTCCAAGTACCTTCTAAGCAATACAATCAATGTCAAGGACCTCTCACCCTACCATGAAGATGTTCAAGATGATAACCATGAAGAGTCGAGGATGAATCTTTCCCAAGGGGGGAGCTGATGCATCCCATCCTACGGACGTCCCTACATCTCCACCACCAAGTCCCCCAAGTAGACAAATGACTCGTGCACGAGCTAAACTCCTACAAGCTAAGGTTAACTCGCTGCTCTCCTTGTGCCAATTTGATACATCCTTGGATGGTGTGCTACTTCATGCAACTAATCTATGCATCATCAGGTACGAAGCCCCAACACATCACCAAGCACCCAAGGATGGAGGACAAGGAGCAGGGCATGAAGAGGAAGCTGTTGGAGCTACTCACACTGGAGTCTTCGGCCTGACAGACCGGAGTCTCCGGACTGAGGCACCGGAGTATCCATCCCATCTCCAGACTAGCCCCCAGATCGAGCTTGAGGACACTCAGATTGCCACTCCGGAGACAGACCAGAATCTCCGGTCCAGATCGGAGTCTCCGGTCCGCCACACCAGAGTCTCCGGATCGTGCGTCGACATGCATGTAAAAGCCTTTGGGCCTTCGGCCCATGTACCCCTTAGTCCGTCCAGAACTTACCTTTTATTCCCAAAATACCTTTGAATTAGTGGTTGGCCTTTATATAGCCCCCACCTCTATTGTGAACCCTAGGAATGATATTTGGATTTACTGGACACCCTTGTGGATCTATCTAATTCTTGCCTCATGCTCCTTGATTAAGGAGCACCCAAATATCACAAACCTCGTTGGAGTTTGCATCGTGCCTCCCTCGTTGTACAAGGACTTGGCATCGGATTCCCTTTGCCAAGATGTCAAGATCTCACCGAGACTCCCTACTCGTCGTGCCGGTTCGAGAGAGAGCCCTCCACCCAACGCTGATCCTAGGGATTGCACCGGACCGGTCACTGCCGACGTGAGCTATTGGTGTGTATCATGGGTTTGCGTGAGTGTGTTCATCGTGTTCTTCATGCATGATTTCGTCGAGTTCATCCCCTCTCTCCTTCCCCTGCATTCACCCTCGATTTGAAAGGGATTCGTGAAAGATCCGGCCACCCACGAGGTTGACCCTCAACACAACCTCCCCACACTTAGGTGTTTGCACAAGTTGATGAAGACGATGCTAGAAAGTGTTTTAGCAGTTGCTATGGAAAACCACACTACAACCACTATGATATGCTCCTCTTCAATTCCCCGACAACAACGCTAGAGAATGTTTTGGCACTTGTCGTGGGAATTATCCAGAAACCACCTTCTGTAAAATTGTTCCTTCCAACTCCATGGAAATAGTGCTAGAAAAGGTTATTGATGGAAAAAACTCTGTTTGTACCCACTCATCGGGACTCCAAGTGCAGAGTGTTGTAGCAAGCATCTTTTCCCCACAACGGTGACTCAAGGGTTTATACCGAACTCTTGGGGAATTGGAAGGAATATCTTCTCTTATCCTCTTCTAGCAACCTCCAAAACAAAGTTTTTTTTGTTTTGCGTCCCCAACTCCACCGTGTGGTTGTCAGGCGCAAGGTTTCATATTAGTAAAACTGAGATAAAACTATAAAAGTAAACAATCTATGACTAGACAAGAAAGTCTAAAAAATAAACTAAAGTTCTCTTTCAGTTTTTGTTTGTGTTTGTTAATAGTAAAAGTGTTTTTGTATTTTCAGAATTAATTAATGCAGAAAATATAAATAGCAATAAAATAATGAAAAGTGGTTTCTTATAATAAAAAGTGGACCAGGATTCATAGGTTCACATGTCTACTCTCTCATAAGGTGTAATGGACATAAACCTGTTCATAGAAGATATAATATTTATGAAACTTCATTATGTGTTTGATTATCATTCATATGGGCACCACGTCCTAATATAAAGATGATACAACACATCTCACTTATACTCCTCTAGAAATGGAAAATTCCATGCAATCTAGAATTAAGAATAAATAGAGTATAACCTTAGGTACTCTGACATGATGTTTTAATATCAAATGTGCTACCTTGAACAAACAAGATCACCTTGGCTGCCACCGATGATTATAACACATGCATTCACTTTATCCCTAGTGAGGTAACAAAAGGAAGGTAAAATCCATAGCGAATCTCGAGTTTTCTGTCATTGCCCAAAACCCACCACGATGCTACTCTATCTAATACAACGTCCCCCACATGTTTCTCCATATGAGTTTGATCATAATAAGTAATTAAAAACGGGGTACATAATATGCATGTATCAATACTACACATAATGGAATTCCAATCTCAAATATCAACTCATAAATCAAAGATCCACCACATAGGAATTACATAGATAACGATAATCATGTTGGACAACTCATATGGTACTAAAACAATGATAGCACAAGAGATAGATAGATCAAGCTACTGCCACGAACCCATAGTCTAGAGGTGCACTACTCCCTTGTCATCATGGAGATGATGTAGATGGTGATGGCGAAGGTGGAGATCCAATCGGTGGTAGCTCCGGCGATATTTTCTCCTCCAATCTTCACTGGTTAGGTCTCTATTTTGGTGTTTCTTTGTTTCTACGAAACCTACCCCAAGGACGCATCGGGGGACCTTTTTATAGTTGTTTTCAGGTCAAGACTTCAAGGCTGAGTGATACGTTGTAAACGTATCTATAATTTTTGATGTTTCATGCTTGTTTTATATCTACTTTCTTATGTTTTGTCCACACTTTGGAGTATTTTTACACATTTTCTGGACCTAACCTATTAACAAGATGCCATAGTGCCAGTTGCCTGTTTTCTGCTATTTTTGGTTTCAGAAAAGCTAGTAAGGAAATATTCTCGGAATTGGACCGGACAAAAGCCAAAGTCAATATTTTACCCAAAGCAACACGGAGTCCGGAGGGGAGACGAAGTGGCGCACCAGGGCGGCCACACCTGGTGGCGGCGCAGTCAGCCCTAGCCACGCCACCAGGGGGTGTGGGCCCCTGGTACTCCATCGACCTTGCCCCTTCGCCTATAAAAGTCTCCCAGGACGAAAACCCTAAGGACCCGATCAAAATTCCACGAAAGAGTCTGTAGCCACCATCATCTCCATCCCTAGATCGAGAGGGATCTGAAGCTCTTCCCGGCACCCTACCGGAGGGGAGAGATCACCCTGGAGGCCTTCTTCATCACCATGCCTGCCTCTGGTGTGATGCGTGAGTAGTTCATCTCTGGACTACGGGTCCATGTAGTATCTAGATGGTTGGTTCTCCTCCTTTGTGCTACCATGTTTAGATCTTGTGAGCTCCATTCATGATCAAGATCATCTATTTGTAGTCCTACATGTTGTGTTAGCGGGGATCCGATGGATATTGAGATGCTATTTCAGATTGATTATTGATTCTATCATGTCTATGTTATTTGTGATCTTGCATGCTTTCCGTTGTTAGTAGCTATCTTGGCCGAGTAGATGCTAGCAACTCCAAGAGGGAGTATTTATGCTCGATAGTGGGTTCATGCCTCTAGGAATCCGGGGAAGTGACGGAAATCTCTGAGGTACTAGATGTGATGTTGCTACTAGGGAGAAAACAACAATCCTTTGTTCATAGAACAATCGTATTGTTTACTTTACACACTTTGCTTAATGCAATTATCTGTTGCTTGCAACTTAATACTGGAGGGGGTTCGGATGATAACCTAAAGGTGGATTATTAGTCATAGATGTAGTTATATTACGGTCTATGTATAATGTTGTAATGCCCAATCAAATATCGTAGGAGTCAAGATGATTAGTATATGCATGTATGCTTTCTCGGTCTGTCAATTTCCCCGTTGTAATTTGTTCACCCAACACGTTAACTATCTTAAGGAGAATCACCTCTAGTGAACTATGGACCCTGGTCCATTCTTTTACCACCAATCTACAATCTATTTACTGTTTCTGTTTACTTTCTACAAGCAATTACTGTCTTCCACACAATACGTTTAATCCTTTGTTTTCAGCAAAACCGGTGAGATTGACAACCTCACTATAAGTTGGGGGCAAATTTCTGTGGTTGTGTTGTGCAGGATTCTAGGTTGGAAACAACACCTTGGAGGTGTTTCCTTGCTGCTACTGGTTCGATAACGTTGGTTTCATAACTGAGGGAAAACTTGTTGTTGTGCTCATCATACCTTCCTCTTGGGGTTCCCCAACGAGCTTGATATATTTTGAGCCAACAAGCAACCTTTTTTCTGGCACCGTTGCCGGGGAGTCAAGGACATCTTCACAAGGGGAGTCCTTCATAACCAATCTCTTTACTTTGTTTTTTGTTTTTCTTAGTTTATTTTCTGTGTTGTTTCCTTGTTTCTTTATCAAAAACACACAAAAATATATGTACTAGTTTTCTTGTTTATATTAAAAACACACAAAAAATGACTACTCTTGAAAACACTAAGTTGTGTGACTTCACTAGCACCAACAACAATGATTTCATGTGCACACATATTGCTCCACCTGTTCCTAAAACTACTTTCTTTGAAATTAAACCTGCTTTGCTCAATCTTGTTATGAAAGAACAATTCTTTGGTGTTGGTACTGAAGATGTTGCTGCTCACCTTAATAAATTTGTTGAACTTTGTGAGATGCAAAAACATAGGGATATAGATGGAAATATTATTAAGCTTAAATTGTTTCCTTTCTCTTTGAGAGGAAAAGCTAAAGAATGGTTGCTATCCCTAACTAGAAATAGTATTGATTCTTGGACTAAATGCAAAGATGCTTTCATTAGAAAATACCATCCTCCTACTGAGATTATATCTAGAAGTGAAATAATGAAATTTAAACAATCTGATAATGAACATGTTGCTCAAGCTTGGGAAAGAATGAAATCTTTCATAAAGAATTGTCCCACTCATGGACTGACTGCTTGGATGATTATCCAAACCTTTTATGCAGGACTGAATTATTCTTTAAGAAATCTGCTGGATTCTACTGCTGGAGGTACCTTTATGACCATTACTTTGGGTGCTGCAACAAAGCTTTTCGATAATATGATGGTTAACTATTCTGAAAGGCACACTGAGAGGGATCCACAAGGTAAGAAGGTAAATTATGTTGAACAAACCTCCTCCTTGAGTGATAAAATTGATGTTATTATGTCTATGCTTGTTAATGGGAAAGCTCATGTTGATCCAAATCATGTTCCCTTAGCCTCTTTGGTTGCTCAAGAAGAGCAAGTCGATGTGAACTTTATTAGAAATAATAATTTTAGCAATAATGCCCACATGAATAATTTTGGTAATAATAATTACAGGCCATATCCTCCCAATGATGGTAATGCTTGTGGAAATTCCTACAACAATAATAGAAGTGCACCCTCTGAACTTGAAGTTATGCTTAAAGAATTTATTAGTAAACAAACTGCTTTCAAAAAAACTATCGAGGAAAAACTCTCTAATGCTGAAAGAAATATAGCATCATTGTCTGAAGCACAACCTTCTCTAAATAAAATGGCTGCTAAACCTGAAACTATTGAAAATCCCTTTGCTGCTACTAATGCCATACAAGTTAGAATTGATGAAAATGTTAGATTGTTAGCTGAATTGCATGCTAAGTGGGGAGAGAAGATGAAATTGCTAGAAATATTAGTATTTGTACTATCAACACCACTAATGTTAATGCTAGTGATGACCCACAAGTATAGGGGGTGTATCGCAGTATTTTCGAGGGAAGTGAAACCCAATTTATTGATTCGACACAAGGGGAGCCAAAGAATATTTATAATCCTTAACAACTGAGTTGTCAATTCAGCTGCACCTGGAAACAATCTTGCTCACAGTAGTTTATCAGTAGCAACCGTTTTGTAGTAGGAATAGCAAAGTACCAGCAGTAGTAAAGTAAAGACAACAGTAACAATAGTAGTAAACAGTAGGATTCGAGTGCGGTAGGCATAGGGATGGATGGACCGGTATTGCATGGACAAGACAATTCACATAGCAATCAGAACATAGGGCAATTGCAGATAAATAAGATAAAGCATCCAAGTTCTAGATAATCCTAGGCATGTGTTCCATATATAGTCATATGTGCTCGCAATGAGAACTTGCACAACATCTTTTGTCCTGCCAGCCTGTTTTTAGTGGGGCCACAAGGGAACTACTGGCAATTAAGGTGCTCCTTTTAATAGAGCACCGGAGCAAAGCATTAACACTCTGTGAACACATGTGATCCTCACATCAAAGCCATTCCCTCCGGTTATCCCGATTTCTGTCACTTCGGGGCCATTGGTTCCGGACAACAACGTGTGTATACAACTTGTAGATAAGACCATAAACAATAATATCATAATGAATCAATAACATGTTCACATCTGAAATCATGGCACTCGGGCCCTAGTGACAAGCATTAAGCATAACAAGTCGCAACAAAGTCATAAAGCACTAATAAAAGATACTAGGCACCATGCCCTAACAATCTGATGCCATTACATGAATGATCTCATCCAATCCCTACCATCCCCATAGCCTACAGCGGGGGATTACTCACTCATAGATGGGGAAACATGGATGGTCGATGGAGAAGCGATAGTGATGATGCTGGCGATGATCTCCTCCAATTCCCCATCCCGGCAGGGTGCCAGAACGGAGTTTCTGGTGCTGTTTCTTGGAATCTGGTGGTGGCGGCGAGGCGGAACTCCTTCTGGAAAAACGTCGAACCCCCCTGAGTTTTTAGGTTAGAAGGCTCCTTATAGGCGAAGAGGGAGACCGAGGGGGTGCCTGGGGGGCCCACACCACCCCCTGGCGCGGCCTGGCCTGGCCCGCGCTAGCAGGTGGTGTGGCCACCCCCTGGCTCTTCTCCGTCTCGTATTCTGGCTCCTGGAGTCTTCGGGTGAAATAGGATTTTTGGCATATTTTACCGGATTTTCCCTGATAGTTGGTTTTCTGCACAAAAAGTAGACACCAAGGCAATTCTGCTGAAAACAGCGTCAGTCCGCGTTAGTTGTATCCAAATCAGACAAGTATAGAGGAGAAACAATAGCAAAAGTGTTCGGGAAAGTAGATACGTTTTGGACGTATCAACTCCCCCCAAGCTTAGCTTATTGCTTGTCCTCAAGCAATTCAATTGAAAACTGAGTGCGATAAAAGAACTTTCACGAACACATTTGCTTCATATGATGTAAATATTCTCAGCAATATGATCAACTACTTAGACAGTTCATAATAAAGAGTATGCAACTAATATTACTTAATAGGCATTGCAAGCTATCATTCCAACTCAAAAATAATAAGTAGCATGAAGCATAAACATAAGCAACATTACAACACTCATAAAAAGGTATGATAGAGTGGTATCTCGCTTGCCTTTGATTGTGCATATCAAGGCACCTCTGAAGTTCAAGTGATGACTAGAAGTAAAGATATCAAGGATACAAGCATCAAAGTCATAACACAAATAATCAAGTAATGGGACAAGCACAAATAATGACAACTATGCTCTCAAGAAGGTGTGTTATTATAGCCCTACCATCGATTAGAGTGTTCAAACGGAGAGTAGTTAAGAGTAAAGAGATGATATTTATATGAGAGTGTTCACTAGTGAAAGTATGATCCCTAGGCCTTGTTTCTAAGCATTGATACACCGTTTGCTACTAGATCTGTTACATGCTTGCTTGCTTACATCTTTATTTCAGTTTGCTTTTAGTCTCTTCCACGCCATCAAGTTATCTTCTATCACCGTTACCACTTATAATTATCCATACCACTTGTATTTCACTATCTCTTCGCCGAACTATTGCACCTATACACCTGACAAGTGTATTGGGTGTGTTGGGGACACAAGAGACTTCTTGTATCTTGATTGCAGGGTTGCTTGAGAGGGGATACCTTTGACCACTTCCTCCCTGAGTTCGATAAACCTTGGGTGATCCACTTAAGGGAAAACTTGCTGCTGTTCTACAAACCTCTGCACTTGGAGGCCCAACAACTGTCTACAAGAATAGAAGTGCGTAGACATCAGTATGTCCTAGATTCTTCGGTTAGTCCATTATAAAATATATCAAGAAGCTCATTCTTAGGTAATGGACTTCTAGCTTGTGCATGAATCAAAGCACAAAACCTTGCACAAGATTCAGGCAATACCTCTTTTTCTCCCTGTTTAAAATCAAAAAGTTCCTGCAAAATAGCATGTCTAGCACTAGGAGGAAAATATTTATGCAGGAAAGTACTAATCAAGCATTCAGGGCTATCAATAGATCTAGGAGGTAAATTACTAAACCAAGTTTTAGCTTCTCCTTTCAGTGAAAAGGGGAAATCTTAGCAACAAAGTAAGTACACATCTTAATATCATCAGAAAACAAGCCACTCATGGTAGAAAGTTCATTCATATGTGCTACCGCACTTTCATTCCTAGTCCCACAAAAAAGTTCTTTATCAACAATATCTATGTAAGATAGATCGAGAGAGAAACCATAATCTTTATCTATAATGTTTATGGGAGAAGCAGCAAACTTAGCAATAGGAGACAATTTGGGTCTAATAGTACGCCTCTCAAGGAGACTCTTAGCAACGCTCCTATCATGGGTGTTTTTACATTCTTTAATAAATTCATCGGTCATTTCAGCATAACCATCTTCAATATCATAACTTTCACTAGACTCAGGTAAACTAACAGGTGTGGTAGTGTCTTCATTAGGAGTTTCGGTATTTCCAGCTATAGTTCTAGCAATCATAGCATCTAGGAAAGGACCTAATGAACCACTCTTATCAAGCACAGTAGAAGCAGCATCAGAAGTTTCAGATTCAGTAGTAGTAGCAGTGTGTGTAGCATGTGTATGTGGTGGTGTAACGAGCTTACTTATAATAGACGGTGAATCAAGAGCAGCAGAGGTGTTCAGAACCGTACTCCTTCTTGTAGTGGATGGTAAAATAGGAACTTTGCCATCACGAGGCTTACCCATGATGGATGGATAGCAGCGAACAATAGAGAATCCAAGTGAGCTTGATAAATAAAGCTATGCTCCCCGACAACAGCGCTAGAAAATAGTCTTGATGACCCACAAGTATAGGGGGTGTATCGTAGTATTTTTGAGGGAAGTGAAACCCAATTTATTGATTCGACACAAGGGGAGCCAAAGAATATTTATAAGCCTTAACAACTGAGTTGTTAATTCAGCTGCACCTGGAAACAATCTTACTCACAACATTTTATCAGTAGCAACAGTTTTGTAGTAGGAATAGCAAAGTAGCAGCAGTAGTAAAGTAAAGACAGCAGTAACAATAGCAGTAAACAGTAGGATTCGAGTGTGGTAGGCATAGGGATGGATGGACGGACGTTGCATGGACAAGACAATTCACATAGCAATCAGAACATATGGCACTTGCAGATAAATAAGATAAAGCATCCAAGTACTAGATAACCCTAGGCATGTGTTCCATATATAGTCATACGTGCTCGCAATGAGAACTTGCACAATATCTTTTGTCCTGCTAGCCCGTTTGCAGCAGGGCCTCAAGGGAACTACTAGCAATTAAGATGCTCCTTTTAATAGAGCACCGGAGCAAAGCATTAACACTCCATGAATACATGTGATCCTCACATCAAAGCCCTCCAGTTATCCCGATTTCTGTCACTTCGGGGCCATTGGTTCCGGACAACAACGTGTGTATACAACTTGCAGATAAGACCATAAACAATAATATCATAATGAATCAATAACATGTTCACATCTGAAATCATGGCACTCGGGCCCTAGTGACAAGCATTAAGCATAACAAGTCGCAACAAAGTCATAAAGCACTAATAAAAGATACTAGGCACCATGCCCTAACAATCTGATGCCATTACATGAATGATCTCATCCAATCCCTACCATCCCCATAGCCTACAGCGGGGGATTACTCACTCATAGATGGGGAAACATGGATGGTCGATGGAGAAGCGATAGTGATGATGCTGGCGATGATCTCCTCCAATTCCCCATCCCGGCAGGGTGCCAGAACGGAGTTTCTGGTGCTGTTTTGTGGAATCTGGTGGTGGCGGCGGGGCGGAACTCCTTCTGGAAAAACGTCGAACCCCCCTGAGTTTTTAGGTTAGAAGGCTCCTTATAGGCGAAGAGGGAGACCGAGGGGGTGCCTGGGGGGCCCACACCACCCCCTGGCGCGGCCTGGCCTGGCCCGCGCCAGCAGGTGGTGTGGCCACCCCCTGGCTCTTCTCCGTCTCGTATTTTGGCTCCTGGAGTCTTCGGGTGAAATAGGATTTTTGGCATATTTTACCGGATTTTCCCTGATAGTTGGTTTTCTGCACAAAAAGTAGACACCAAGGCAATTCTGCTGAAAACAGCGTCAGTCCGCGTTAGTTGTATCCAAATCAGACAAGTATAGAGGAGAAACAATAGCAAAAGTGTTCGGGAAAGTAGATACGTTTTGGACGTATCAACTCCCCCCAAGCTTAGCTTATTGCTTGTCCTCAAGCAATTCAATTGAAAACTGAGTGCGATAAAAGAACTTTCACGAACACATTTGCTTCATATGATGTAAATATTCTCAGCAATATGATCAACTACTTAGACAGTTCATAATAAAGAGTATGCAACTAAGATTACTTAATAGGCATTGCAAGCTATCATTCCAACTCAAAAATAATAAGTAGCATGAAGCATAAACATAAGCAACATTACAACACTCATAAAAAGGTATGATAGAGTGGTATCTCGCTTGCCTTTGATTGTGCATATCAAGGCACCTCTGAAGTTCAAGTGATGACTAGAAGTAAAGATATCAAGGATACAAGCATCAAAGTCATAACACAAATAATCAAGTAATGGGACAAGCACAAATAATGACAACTATGCTCTCAAGAAGGTGCTCAAAGAATAAATGGAGACTCAACAAGTAAAGGAAAAGATTTTGAATAATTTGAAAAGCTTCCAAATGCTGAATGTATGGTACTCATTAGCTTTGAGCTCTCATTGCCCCTATCATAAGCATCTTTAATGTGTTTAAGGTGAAAGTGAGGTCCAATTTGAGTTATATGCTTGACAGACTATAAACTGAAAATCCCATGTCCCTTGAGTACGAGGGCCGCTCCTCATGCTACTCAACTTTAGTTACCGGTAAGTTCTTGTCATCGTAAATATGTGCGTATCATTGAGAACCGCCAACGGGGTACCCCTTGCCCGATGATACGGAAGAATCCCCATATCAAAATGACAAGGCAAGCAGACAATGAGTATCTCAGCAATCTTCTTATTTACCATGGGAAAATGGTGCTTTTTTCTCTCTTTCCTCTTTTCATAAATCTTTTTTTCTCAATAGTTATCTCTCTCTCTTTTTTATAAGATGAATGCTTCATAGATATCATTATGGTTACGCTGCAGGTTTCCACCATGTCAGCATGGATTAGACCAGCGGCCCAAGCGTTTCTCTAACACACATACATAACTCCATGGACTTACAAGCTCCCCTTTTATTTCACACCGACGACATCCGCAAACAAAAGAGCAAGGTATCAACTGGGTATATATTTACAAGTGTTGAAAGCATTCCCCGTGTCAGCACG
Source organism: Avena eriantha (assembly GCA_910589775.1). Taxonomy (NCBI): domain Eukaryota; kingdom Viridiplantae; phylum Streptophyta; class Magnoliopsida; order Poales; family Poaceae; genus Avena; species Avena eriantha. Next base: position 169,834,454 of record OU342743.1, on the reverse strand, counting down.
GTTCTGCTAATCCCCAGCCTATAATTTGCAAGCATATAACTTTCATGGAGAATCATAATGGTTCAGGTTTATTAAGTGCAGGAAATAAAGTGTGCCATCAAGTTCGTGAGAGCTTTACTAACTAACTTTCTCATAACAAGCAAACATTTTATTCGGAAGAAAACAAGGCATATTGAATATGCACGGAAGTAGCAAATGATGCTAATAGGTAGGTATGGTGGACACTTTGGCAATATTTGGTTTAAGGGAGTTGGAAACGTGAGTAAAACACTCAGTGGAAGTGAAGACTAGCAATAGTAAGGGAGCGACAAACGAGAGAGCAATAGCTGTCATTATCATGCTTGCAACAAAACAGGACTACTCATGGCATGAAAGTGATTCAAGATCCTCAAGGCAAAATACCTCATCGAGGCTCAACTGATTATTACAGTCATGTGCATGCGTGAGCATGTGCCAAGTCAATTCAAATGAAACATTCAGAGGAGGATACCATGGTGTCATACCAATATATGAATAGAGCAATGCAAGCAAACATACATAAGACATGCTACAAACTATTAGCAAGCTGGAGCTAATCATAAGAAAGCAAGAACTACTAAGCATCCAAAGAAAACATACACTCTACATGAACGGACTAAGCATGCCCACAGTGATGAGTATATGTACAAAAATGCAAACAAATAGAGTTCGTTACCAGCCTCTTACCACACGTCAAGTTGTCATTAATCCTCATTATTGCTCTTCACTTGTGTGGCTTGAATAATAATATGAAACCAATATCCACTTAGGACTGCTGAACCCTGTAGCCAACTTACAAAAACCAAAGAAGAACGACAAATATTTTTGTTGTTTTTTATTTTTAGAACAAGAATCAAAGGGGAAAAACAAGCAAAGCAAAATCTTTTTGGGTTTTTCGAATAGTTCAAACAAAGCAAAAAGGGAAAAACAAACCAAGGCAAAAAGAAAAGGAAGCAAACTAAAGAGAAACAACATAAATATTTTTGGTCTTTTTGTATTTTAGAAAGCAAAAGCGAAGAAGAAGGAAAACTAAAAAGAGAACGAAAACATGAATATACAAAGTACCGACGCAACATGATATGGAGATGAGTGCGGTGTTGGCGTACCTCCCCCCAAGCTTAGGCTTTTGGCCTAAGTGGGTATCAGTCCCAAGCCGGCCAGGATGAAGTGTCACTGTGGTATGACGAGGAGGTACCCTCGTCCTGGTGCAAGCTCGAGTACGTCCCTCCATAATGCGCGGAGTAATCATAGGAGGGCACATCCTCCTGGTGCTCCTCGTGGAAACCCAGCAAGCGAAGCTGCTCGTCCACCTCCTCCTTGGAGCGTGACCACGGTCTCCTGTGAACACTAAACAAAGAAGGCCGTGGCAAAAGGATCTCCCTTTCATCCCCGTCAGTGAAAAGCATCCTATATACTAGACTGTCCAAATCAGAAGTAGCAGTGACAAAGTGATGAGTTTTCATAGCAACAAGGTCAAGCCTCTGTGGTGCCAGCATAGCATCATTGGGATCCACTAAAATACCTAATGCATTGACTATACACGAGGCAATGATGCCCCCATAAATAGGCCCCCTAGCAACTAGGCGGCGAGCAATAAGCGTGCCAAGATTGTACCGAGTATCATTGTTAAGCGCAGCAACAAGGAATGCTAAATGATAGTTGGAGATATTACTTGTGTTCTCCCTACCAAGTACACTAGTAGCAAGATAATATGCAAAGTATCTAAGAGCGGGGAGTTGGATATTTCTTATCTTTCCGTGTTGCGCCACGCGGTCATCATCATTGGTCACCCCTCGGTAAAGCTCCAACAAATCAGCGGGTCGCCCTTGAATTTTCTTCACGGTCCCTGTCATGCGTACACCTACAATACTGCAAAATCTCTCCAAAGGCATGGTGAAGGGCAGTTTCTAGATTTTAAAAGAGACAATCGACTGATAGGATGTGTTAGTAAACGTGAAGCTCTCAACAAAAGTTTTGGTGAGCATAGTATTGCGCACTCTTATCTTGCATATATGAGGTCAAACCAACCCTCTCAATCAGTAGCAAGAAATCATCAAGAATACCTGCAGCTTGTAAGAAAGTAAAACAAGGAAAAGAGGATGGGTGAGCATCCCCATCATCCCTTTCACTACCAATACGAGTTGCAATGAGATCTTCGTTGTATGATGGCCTAGCCTAAGAGGCTGATCTTAAGGGCCTCGACCTCCTAGGTGCATCACTCTCAAATATCTCTCCAAAAGTATGGTTGTTCATGCTTCGTATTCTGAAATTTAAACACCTATTAAACAAGTGATTGCAAAGTGAATATAATGAAGGATTCTACTCATAGGGACTTGTAAGAGGCCTAAACATGCATCAAAACTATATCTCTAAGCATCAAACAAGCTTACAATCTCTCATAACCAGTCACCTACAGCAGCAAAATACTCAATATATAATCCACTAAACACAAATCTACTTGGACAAGGGGAGGAGCCACATACCAGGTAACAAATGCTCCAAATTTCAGCAAGAAAGATGGGCTGAGCAAGGAGATCGAAAAAATCGAGAGCAAGCGCAGCAAGAACGTGATTTTGAGCAATGAACTGGAGCTTACTCGGGAGAGAGAAGAAAGTGGCAGGTGAGAGAGTTAGTGGGGGGCCAGGGGTGGCCCACACCAGGGCATGGCGCGCCACCAGGTGGTGTGCCTGCCTGGTGGGTCCCCCTGGTACCTCCCAGGTACTCCTCTGCCCCTTTTTTCACGTAAAATTTTCTGGAATTTTTTGAGACACTTTATTTTGGGCAATTTCAGGCATAGAAGAATGATTTTCTGACAGACAGACTTTTTTTCTTTTGGAAACATGATGCAACGACAAAACAAAGCTAGAACTACAGAAGTTCTAAGACTCTCTAACATGTAAGCAACTAACAACAAAAAGAAAACTAAACGAAAGCAAAAACTAAAATGAAAGGATAGAAGTAAATGGAAATTATCATAGTGAAAACATTGTTTTGTTCAATGAAATCCTTTTGTTAACAAGGTTTATCAAGTCTTACTAGCAAAACAATTCCATATGAGACAAAACTTTGTATTCCACTAATGATTATGTTACCTCAACCTTGATAGCAATGGTCCCAATCATAATAGTTTCAAATTTTTCTCTTGGTATGGGACAATATATTTCTCCAACTTGAATGCCCTCAACATGTTCAATTGAATTCAAACCATAAGTCCTTTCAATCTTCTTGGGGAAATAGACAGTATGTTCCTTGTCATTAACATTGAAAGTCACCTTTCCTTGTTTACAATTGATAACAGCTCCTGCAGTATTAAGAAAAGGTCTCCCAAGAATAATGGACATATTATCATCTTCAGGCATTTCAAGCACAACAAAATCAGTTAATATCAAGCAATTATGAGCCACTTGAACAGGTACATCCTCACATATACTAACAGGAATAGTGGTAGATTTATCAGCCATTTGCAAAGATATATCAGTTGGTATTAAATTTTCAAGTTGAAGCCTCTTATAGAGAGAAAAAGTCATAACACTAACTCCAGCTCCAAAATCACACAAAGCAGTTCTAACATAACTATTATTAATAGAGCAAGGGATACTTGGAATCCCTGGGTCTCCAAGTTTCTTAGGAACCTTACCATTAAAGGAATAATTAGCAAGCAAAGTAGAAATTTTTTCATTAGGGATCTTCCTTTTATTCGAGACAATATCCTTCATATACTTTGAGTAAGGAGGCAATTTAATAGCATCAGTCAAAGGAATTTGCAAGAATAAAGGTTTCATCCACTCACAAAACTTATTATAGTGTTCGTCCTCCTTTGACTTGTGTTTCTTATCAGGGAATGGCATAGGTTTTTGGACCCAAGGCTCTCTTTCACTACCATGTTTCTTAGCAATAAAATCTTCTTTGGTGTATTTAGTATTCTTAGTGTGGTTTTCAGGTTCTTCTTCAACTTTTTCTTCATTAGGAACTTCATTTTCTTCATTACCACTTTCAGTTTCAGCATCAGAGATAGATATACTATTAGGATCTATAGCAGGTTCAGAGGGTTCTACAACAGTTTTATGTTTCTTTTTCCTTTTCTTACGAGTAGAGCCACTATTTTTAGCTTTTTGAGAATCCTGCTCAATTCTTTTGGGATGCCCCTCAGGATATAGAGGATCCTGGGTAGCAGCACCACTTCTAGTTCTAATTTCATAAGCATGTTTTTCTTTAGCAGCATTAACTAGCAAGTCTTTTTGCACTTTAACGCGTTGATCTATTTGAGTTTGAACCATTTGAAAGTGTTTAACAATCATTTTAACATCATTAGGGTTTCTGTCCACAATATCTTTCAACTCAACAATAGCTCTAGTGTTTTCCATTAGATGATTTTGCACCCTTTTATTAAAATTATCTTGCTTAACAATAAAGATATCGAATTCTTCTAAGCATTGATCGGGAGGTTTAGAGTAAGGGATATCACCTTCATCAAAGTGTTGGAGAGAGTGTACCTCAATAGTGAGTGAGTAGGGAATAGGCTTACATAATTCTTCTATAGGAGGTAAATTCTTAACATCTGCAGCTTTAATTTCCTTCTCCTTAAGACATTTCTTAGCTTCCTTCATCACTTCATCATTCAATTCAATAACTCCCCTCTTCTTTGATATTGGAATAGGCACCGGAATAGTAGGCTCAGGTACAATTACTTCAGATATAGCTTGTTTAGGAGGAGTCCAATCTTCATAATTCTTACTTATTTTAGCCATTAATTCCTCAGCTTCCTTAGGAGTCCTATTCCTGAAAACACAATCAGCATAACTATCTAGGTATGTGATACATTGCAAATGTATCTATAATTTTTGATCTTCCATGCTTGGTTTTATCTACTTTCTTATGTTTTGTCCACACTTTGGAATACTTTTCATATGATTATTTGGACTAACCTACTAATAGTTGCAAAAGTGCACAATGTTCTTGTTTTACACTTTGATGTGCAGGAATAACCAAGAATACAAGTGGAAACCTTGTTGGAGTCAAATTGGGATTTTCCAGAAATCTGTGTCAAAACTCTTTTTGAAGATGGTCACGTTCCGGGTCGAAGACGGCGTCAAACGAAAAACTCTTTAACTACAAAGTTTTTGGAAATTTCGCGACAAACATTCTAGACATAAAATTTAGCTGATTCTGAGTCTGGACGGGCCAGATAGGCCTGATTTACTGCAGCCCAAGATGGGTTGACGGAAATCCGAGAAGTTATATAAAGGGAGGAAACCTAATTCGTGGGAGAGACCTCCACCCACGAATTTGCAGCCACCAAAGCCACGTTTTTGCCTTTCCCATAGATCCATCTCCATGGGGAAGGGCTCCCAAGAAGCCATGAAGAAAGGGTGCTAAGGGACGGTGCTCCCCTGTGATACCGGCGGCGGGGAAGGAGTCCTCCGCGCCGCCGCCGCCGGAGCCATCTCCATCGATCTCCACCACCATCTCCATCACCATTGCTGATTCCCATGATGAGGAGGGAGTAGTTCTCTATCAAGGCTAAGGGCTCTACCGGTAGCTATGTATTCATCTCTCTATCTATGCATGATCTTATTGAGATCATGAGCTTGTAATCTATAGATCTATTCTGCTACTCAAGTGCTTTAATGAATCTCTGCTCTCCCCATGTGTGTGAAAGTGACAGCGTGCTCACCATGGTGGCACTTAGTTTAGAGATTACAAATACTTGTTATGAGTTATATTTGGAGTTGGATGTCTTTATGAAATTGTGGTGTTTGTTGGACTCATCTAGTACTCAAGGTGACAGTGTGGGGTTTTCTAGATGGGAAAGACTTACTTTGAGGTGTGTTATTATAGCCCTACCATCGATTAGAGTGTTCAAACGGAGAGTACTTAAGAGTAGTATCATAAAGAGATGATATTTATATGAGAGTGTTCACTAGTGAAAGTATGATCCCTAGGCCTTGTTTCTAAGCATTGATACACCGTTTGCTACTAGATCTGTTACATGCTTGCTTGCTTACATCTTTATTTCAGTTTGCTTTTAGTCTCTTCCACGCCATCAAGTTATCTTCTATCACCGTTACCACTTATAATTATCCATACCACTTGTATTTCACTATCTCTTCGCCGAACTATTGCACCTATACACCTGACAAGTGTATTGGGTGTGTTGGGGACACAAGAGACTTCTTGTATCTTGATTGCAGGGTTGCTTGAGAGGGGATACCTTTGACCACTTCCTCCCTGAGTTCGATAAACCTTGGGTGATCCACTTAAGGGAAAACTTGCTGCTGTTCTACAAACCTCTGCACTTGGAGGCCCAACAACTGTCTACAAGAATAGAAGTGCGTAGACATCAGTATGTCCTAGATTCTTCGGTTAGTCCATTATAAAATATATCAAGAATCTCATTCTTAGGTAATGGACTTCTAGCTTGTGCATGAATCAAAGCACAAAACCTTGCACAAGATTCAGGCAATACCTCTTTTTCTCCCTGTTTAAAATCAAAAAGTTCCTGCAAAATAGCATGTCTAGCACTAGGAGGAAAATATTTATGCAGGAAAGTACTAATCAAGCATTCAGGGCTATCAATAGATCTAGGAGGTAAATTACTAAACCAAGTTTTAGCTTCTCCTTTCAGTGAAAAGGGGAAATCTTAGCAACAAAGTAAGTACACATCTTAATATCATCAGAAAACAAGCCACTCATGGTAGAAAGTTCATTCATATGTGCTACCGCACTTTCATTCCTAGTCCCACAAAAAAGTTCTTTATCAACAATAGCTATGTAAGATAGATCGAGAGAGAAACCATAATCTTTATCTATAATGTTTATGGGAGAAGCAGCAAACTTAGCAATAGGAGACAATTTGGGTCTAATAGTATGCCTCTCAAGGAGACTCTTAGCAACGCTCCTATCATGGGTGTTTTTACATTCTTTAATAAATTCATCGGTCATTTCAGCATAACCATCTTCAATATCATAACTTTCACTAGACTCAGGTGAACTAACAGGTGTGGTAGTGTCTTCATTAGGAGTTTCGGTATTTCCAGCTATAGTTCTAGCAATCGTAGCATCTAGGAAAGGACCTAATGAACCACTCTTATCAAGCACAGTAGAAGCAGCATCAGAAGTTTCAGATTCAGTAGTAGTAGCAGTGTGTGTAGCATGTGTATGTGGTGGTGTAACGAGCTTACTTATAATAGACGGTGAATCAAGAGCAGCAGAGGTGTTCAGAACCGTACTCCTTCTTGTAGTGGATGATAAAATAGGAACTTTGCCATCACGAGGCTTACCCATGATGGATGGATAGCAGCGAACAATAGAGAATCCAAGTGAGCTTGATAAATAAAGCTATGCTCCCCGACAACAACGCTAGAAAATAGTCTTGATGACCCACAAGTATAGGGGGTGTATCGTAGTATTTTTGAGGGAAGTGAAACCCAATTTATTGATTCGACACAAGGGGAGCCAAAGAATATTTATAAGCCTTAACAACTGAGTTGTTAATTCAGCTGCACCTGGAAACAATCTTACTCACAACATTTTATCAGTAGCAACAGTTTTGTAGTAGGAATAGCAAAGTAGCAGCAGTAGTAAAGTAAAGACAGCAGTAACAATAGCAGTAAACAGTAGGATTCGAGTGTGGTAGGCATAGGGATGGATGGACGGGCGTTGCATGGACAAGACAATTCACATAGCAATCAGAACATATGGCACTTGCAGATAAATAAGATAAAGCATCCAAGTACTAGATAATCCTAGGCATGTGTTCCATATATAGTCATACGTGCTCGCAATGAGAACTTGCACAATATCTTTTGTCCTGCTAGCCCGTTTGCAGCAGGGCCTCAAGGGAACTACTAGCAATTAAGGTGCTCCTTTTAATAGAGCACCGGAGCAAAGCATTAACACTCCATGAATACATGTGATCCTCACATCAAAGCCCTCCAGTTATCCCGATTTCTGTCACTTCGGGGCCATTGGTTCCGGACAACAACGTGTGTATACAACTTGCAGATAAGACCATAAACAATACTATCATAATGAATCAATAACATGTTCAAATCTGAAATCATGGCACTCGGGCCCTAGTGACAAGCATTACGCATAACAAGTCGCAACAAAGTCATAAAGCACTAATAAAAGATACTAGGCACCATGCCCTAACAATCTGATGCCATTACATGAATGATCTCATCCAATCCCTACCATCCCCATAGCCTACAGCGGAGGATTACTCACTCATAGATGGGGGAAACATGGATGGTCGATGGAGAAGCGATAGTGATGATGATGGCGATGATCTCCTCCAATTCCCCGTCCCGGCAGGGTGCCAGAACAGAGTTTCTGGTGCTATTTCGTGGAATCTGGTGGTGGCGGCGGAGCGGAACTCATTCTGGAAAAACATCGACCCCCCCTGAGTTTTTAGGTCAAAAGGCTCCTTATAGGCGAAGAGGGAGACTGAGGGGGTGCCTGGGAGGCCCACACCACCCCCTGGCACGGCCTGGCCTAGCTCGCGCCAGTAGGTGGTGTGGCCACCCCCTGGCTCTTCTCCGTCTCGTATTCTGGCTCCTAGAGTCTTCGGGTGAAATAGGATTTTTGGCATATTTTCCCGGATTTTTCCTGATAGTTGGTTTTCTGCATAAAAAGTAGACACCAAGGCAATTCTGCTAAAAACTGCGTCAGTCCGCGTTAGTTGTATCCAAATCACACAAGTATAGAGGAGAAACAATAGCAAAAGTGTTCGGGAAGGTAGATACATTTTGGACGTATCAGCTAGCAAACCACATGAAGTTCCCCTTCAACAATTCTTAAAACCAATGGAAACTTTTCTAATAAAAATGCTAAAATTCTTCGAAATATGGGAAACAATAGCTCTACTACTTTAGATGGTAATTATGATTTTTATCTTGATGGTTGCAATATCTCTAAAGTAATTATGTTCTTACAAAAGCTTGCTAAAAGTCCTAATGCTAGTGCTATGGATATGGCCTTTACAAAACACATTACTGATGCTCTCATAAAAATTAAAGAATAAAAGATAAAACATAAAGCTTCTATCCCTATGCAATTAGAAGATGGTTGGGAACCCATCATTAATATGAAAGTGAATGATTTTGATCTCAAAGCTCTATGTGATCTTGATAGTAGTGTTTCTATTATGCATAGAAAGATCCCTGAAATGCTTGATTTGCCACCATTGGAAGATTGTTATTTAAATGTCCAGCTTGATGATAATGCTAAAAAGAAACTCATGGGGAGTATTAATGATGTTCTTATTATGGTTAACAATGCTTATGTCCCTGTTGATTTCTATGTTTTGGATGTTAAATGCAATGCTTCTTGTCCTATTATTTTGGGAATACCTTTTCTTAGAACTGTTGGTGCCATTATTGATATGAAATAAGGCACCATTAAATATCAATTCCCACTCAAGAAAGGTATAGAACACTTCCCTAAGAAGAGAGAGAAGATTACTTTTGTCTCTCCTATTAAAACAAAATTTGCTCTTAATGCTTCTTCATTTGAGAATACTTGATTCTTTTCTTGCTTCTTATGCCTAGCTCAAAGGCGTTAAAGAAAAGCACTTATTAGGAGATAACCCAAATTTCTTTAGGAACCTTTTGTTGAGTCTTGGAAGTTATTACTGTAATAACCGCTCCTTATCCTTTTTGTGTGGTTTTTGTGCCAAGAATAACCTCTAATAAGAGAGAAATAATGCTTGGGAAAGTTGATGTCCCAAAATAGATTTTTGTGCTTCACTCTAAAAAATCGTGAAAAATCTCCATATGTCGGATTGAGCTGTATTTTTTTGTGCTTCCACCCCAAGTTGTTATCCAACTTTAGTTAGTTCAACACTTTTCGATTTGAGCAACAGAAGGTCTTCGGAAAAAATCGGGTTTTACCTGTTGGTCTGTTTTGACAAATTTCTGCCATTATTTGCATTTGCCTCTTAATCTCTTTCTCTTTGAGTTTTCTTTGATCATTTGAACTTTTTAAAGGAAGTGCTACAGTATCTTGTGTTTTAATGAAAGTTTTACTTGTGTTGGAACTGAACCAAAAATACTTATTATCTTGAGTAGACTAATGTTGCTAATGAAGATTGTGTGAAGTTTTGTATGAAGGAAATTTTAAAGTGTAGGGAACAGTAATGTGATAAGATGAAGTATGTAAAAAACCTCAAGCTTGGGGATGCCACCCGTGTCACCCCAAGAAATATTCAAGAAGTACAAGCGTCAAAGCTTGGGGATGCCCAAGGCATCCCCTTCTTCATCAATAAAAATCTCAGGTTTCTTCCAAACACTTCATTTTTATTGTTTTATGCACAATTGTGTTGTTCTTGGAGCTTCTTCATTTTGTTTTTATTTTCCGTTTGCTTAGTTTTCTTGAATAAATTGGTTGGACCCCCACGTTCATATATACATAGTTTCAAATAGGTTGATTTGGATCGGAAAAGAGTAGGAAAGTTCATGCTTAAGTGGTATAAAAGGAGCTTGTTTTTGACTGTGACTTAGACTTTGTCATGACATGCTTGATATTGTTTTGAATTTATGATTAGTGATTATTGTTGTAGCATGAATTGTTCCAAACAATTGAGATTTCTTAATGTGCCTTTAAAGAATCATGCGTTGTTTTAGCATATAAAAGCATAATATTGTGGTATTCTCCTTTAAATGCTTTATTTGGGTTGACTTGGCGCATGCTCACACCATGTTAAGACTATCCCAAGTCACCATATCCTCTATTATCATTTAGTTTTCGACTTGTAATATCACTTTATGCTTTAATTAATAATGTTTTGTCGCTTTGCATGATTATGGTCATTATTGCTCTCTTAGTTGGTCGCTCCCAGTCTTTTGCTAGCCTCCATACCAAGTATGAGTTCCACTCATGCATCCAACTCCAAATAAAACCAAGTTATTCCAAAGAGTCCACCATACGTACCTATTAGCATTTGCTATTCCAAGTATATTCATGTTTTTATCTACCTTCCGAATTAAACTTGTTATGTGAAAATTAGTGATTAAAGCTCTCACAAACTTGATGGCACACTTTACATTTCTTACACTTAATAAACTTGAACCATTGTGCCCATCTATGTTGCATATATGCTTGCGCTTTATAAGTTGTGAATTAGCATAACCATGTTACCATAGGGAACATTTTCAACATTGCACTTTATTTGGTTGATATCATGTTCTTTTGCTTATGGATCCCGGCAGTGTGAAATAAAAGGGGAGCTTGTAAGCTCATGGAGTTTATATATGTGTTAGAGAAACGCCTGGGCCACTAGCCTAAGCCATGCCTAATCATGGTGGGAACTTGCAGCATAACCATAGTGAGCAATCTATGAAGCATCCTTAATAAAAACCTATGCAAATAGCAAATAAAAAGATCGCTGAGATACTCATTGTCTGCTTACCTTGTCATTTTGATATGGGAAAGCTTCCGTATCATCAGGCAAGGGGTACCCCGTTGGCAGTTCTCTATGATACACATGTACTTACAATGACAAGAACTTACTCGTGACTAAAGTTGAGTAGCATGAGGTTCGGTCTTCGTAAGTAAGGGCCTGAGATTTCAACTTATAACTTGTCAAGAATATCCTCATATTTTTTCACTTTAACCTTAATCACTTAAAAGATTCTTATGATAGGGGCAATGAGAGCTGAAAGCTAATATGTACCATAATTTTTGGAAGCTCTTTATGAAACTAGAATCCCTGCTTCCTTCTATGAAGGGCCTTTCTTTTACTTTTATGTTGAGTCTTCATCTTCTATCTTTATGCACCTATTGATAGAGCATAGTGGTCATTCTTAGTTTAATGTGCATTGTCCCAATACTTTTTGACTGATTCATAACTTTGATATTGCTTGTTCTTAAATTATTCGTATCTAGTCACCCTTATGAACTTTGAAGGTATCCTATGCATTTATGTTTTGCTACACTATGAGAGATGATGTCTATGCACTTCTATTCTTGTAGACAGTTGTTGGGCCTCCAAGTGCAGAGGTTTGTAGAACATCAGCAAGTTTTCCCTTAAGTGGATTACCCAAGGTTTATCGAACTCAGGGAGGAAGTGGTCAAAGGTATTCCCTCTGAAGCAATCCTTCAATCAAGATACAAGAAGTCTCTTGTGTCCCCAACACACCCAATACACTTGTCAGGTGTATAGGTCCACTAGTTCGGCGAAGAGATAGTAAAATACAAGTGGTATGGATAATTATAAGTGGTAACGGTGCCAGAAAATAGCTTGTTGGCGTGTGGTTGACATGGGAAAAGACTAAAGGCAAACTGAAATAAAGATGGAAGCAAGCAAACATGTAACAGATCTAATTGCAAACGGTGTATCAATGCTTAGAAACAAGGCCTAGGGATCGTACTTTCACTAGTGAATACTCTCATATAAATATCTTCTCTTTATGATACTACTCTAAACTACTCTCCGGTTGAACACTCTAATCGATGGTAGGGCTATAACACCACACCTCAAAGTTCGCTTTCCGCATCTAGATAACCCCACACTGTCACCTTCAGCACTAGATGGTTCCAACGAACACCACAATTTCATAGAAACATCCAACTCCAAATATAACTCATAACAAGTATTTGTAATCTATAGCCAAAGTGCCACCATGGTGTGCACGCTGTCACTTTCACACACATGGGGAGAGAAGAGATCTATTAAAGCACTTGAGTAGCAAGGTAGATCTACTTGATTAAAAAGCTCATGATCACAATATGATCATGCATAGAGAGAGAGAGAGAGATGAACACATAGCTACCGGTAGAACCCTTAGCCTCGAGGAAGAACTACTCCCTCCTCATCATGGGAATCAGCAACGGTGATGGAGATGGTGGTGGAGATCGATGGAGATGGATCCGAGGGCACTTCCCCGTCCCGGCAGGGTGCCAGAACAGAAACTTTCTGTCCCCCGAATCTCCTCTTTGGTGGCAGCGACGCTGCAGAATTTTCGTGGCTGGAGGCTTGATTATTTAGGGTTTATGCATCGGGAGGCTCTTATAGGCGAGAAGGGAGACCTAGGGGGTGCCGGAGGGGCCCACACCACCCCCTGGCGTGGCCTGGCCTTGCCCGTGCCACCAGTTGGTGTGGCTAGCCCCTGGCCCCTCTCTGTCTCGTCTTACGGCTCCATGAGTCTTCCGGTAAAATATCGACTTTGGCTTTTGTCCAGTCCAATTCCGAGAATATTAATTTTCTGACTTTCTTGGAACCAAAAATAGCAGAAAATAGGCAACTGGCACTGTGGCATCTTGTTAATAGGTTAGTCCAAGAAAGTCTATGAAAAGTACTCCAAAGTTGGAACAAAACATAAGAAAGTAGATAAAACCAAGCATGGAACATCAAAAATTATAGATACATTTGAAGTGTATCAACATCCCCAAGCTTAACTCCTGCTTGTCCTCGAATAGGTAAGTGACAAAAAGAAAGAATAATTTTTGAGGTGACATGCAACATCATAAACTTGATCAAAGTATTTGTAAAACATTCAAAGCTGGGATCATAGTAATTCAATCATAACATGAAAGACAAAGTTCTAGCAATAAGACAAAGAAACTATGTTGCAACATGAAAAGACACAAACAAAAGATTAATGAATAACAATGCTTTGCAAGACGTTTGTTTGTTTCACATAAAGAAAACATAGCATAATAGTATTCAGCTTGTCCCTCATAGAGTAGCAAATATAAATGCATAGAACACCTTCAAAGTTTATAAGAGTGACTAGATACAAATAGTTTAAAACAAGCAATATCAAGTTATGCATCAATCAACTAGTCTTGGGACAATGCACATAGAACTAAAAATGGCCACTATGCTCTCAAAGTAGGTGCATAAAGGTAGAAGGTGGAGACTCAATATAATGGTGGAAGAAAGGCCTTCATAGAAGGAAGTAGGGATTCAAGTCTCATAAAGAGCTTCCAAAAATTATGGTACTTGTTAGCTTTCAGCTCTCATTGCCCCTATCATAAGCATCTTGAAGGTGGTTAAGGTTAAAGTGACACAACTAAGAGGATATGCTTGACAAGTTATAAGCCGAAATCTCATGCCCCTTACTTACGAAGACCGAACATCGTGCTACTCAACTTTAGTCACAAGTAAGCTCTTGTCATTGTAAGTGCATATGTATCATAAAGAACCACCAACGGGGTACCCCTTGCACATGATACAGGAGCTATCCCATAATCAAAATGACAAGGCAAGCAGACAATGGGCATCTCAACGATCTTTTTATTTGCTATTTGCATAGGTTTTTATTGAGGATGCTTCATAGAGTGCTCATTATGGTGATGCTGTAAGTTTCCACCATGATTAGGCATGGATTACGCTAGCGGCCCAGGCGTTTATCTAACACACATACAAACTCCATGATCTTACAAGTTCCACTTTTATTTCACACCGCCGGGATCCATAAGCAAAAGAACATGATATCAACGGGGTACAAAGTACAAGTGCAATGTTGAAAGCGTTCCCCATGATACATGGTTCTGCTAATTTCAACTTATAAAGCGCAAGCATATACGCAACAAAGATGGACACAATGGGTCAAGTTTATTAATTGCAAGAAAGTAAAGTGTGCCATCAAGTTCGTGAGAGCTTTAATCACTAATTTTCACATAACAAGTTTAATTCAGAAGGTAGATAAAAACATGAATATACTTGGAATAGCAAATGCTAATAGGTAGGTATGGTGGGATCTTTGGAATAACTTGGTTTTAGGAGTTGGATGCATGAGTGGGACTCATACTTGATTACGGAGGCTAGCAAAAGACTGGGAGCGACCAACTAAGAGAGCAATAATGGCCATAATCATGCAGAGCGACAAAACATCATTAATTAAAGCATAAAGTGATATTACAAGTCGAAAACTAAAGGATCATAAAGGCTATGATGACTTGGGATAGTCATAACATGGTGTGAGCATGCGCCAAGTCAACCCAAATAAAGCATCAAAGGAGAATGCCACAATCCTATGCTTTAATATGCTAAAACAACGCATGATTCTTCAAAGGCACATTAAGAAATCTCAATTGTTTATAACATTTCATGCTACAACAAAGAATACTAAGCCTAAAGCCAAAACAATATCAAGCATGGCATGACAAGGCATATGCCACAGTCAAAAACAAGCTCTTTTTACCACTTAAGCATGAACTTTCCTACTCTTCTCCAATCCAAACCAAACTATTTGAAAACCAATGTATGAAAGAGGTGGTACAACCAATTTATTCAAGCAAACTAAGAAAACCAAGCGAACTAAAAACATAACGAAAAAGAAGACGCTCCAAGAACAACACAACTGTGCATGAAACAATAAAAATGAAGTGTTTGGAAGGAACCTCAAATTTTTATTGATGAAGAAGGGGATGCCTTGGGCATCCCCAAGCTTTGACGCTTGTACTTCTTGGATATTCCTTGGGGTGACACGCGTGGAATCCTCAAGCTTGAGCTTTAGTCCATCCTTCATCTCATTACTCATTCCTTCCATACACCTGAAATTTTTCCTTCATACAAAACTTCACACAATCTTTATTAGCAACATTAGTGCACTCAAGATAATAGGTCTTGGGTTCAGTTTCAACACCAATAAAACTTCCATTAAAACATAAGCTATTGTAGCACTCCCCTCAAAAAGCTCAATTCCCCAAAAGAACTCAAAAAGGAACCAACAAGAAGCAAATGCAAATAATGGCAGAAATCTGTCAAAACAGACCAACAGGTAAAGACGATTTTTTTGAAGACCTTGTGTTGCTCAAATCGAAAAGTGTTGAACTAACGAAAGTTAGATAACAACCTGGGTCAGAAGCACAAAGCTTCACGACTCAAAAGGACGTACAAAGATTTTACACGAATTTTTACAGTGAAGCATAGAAATCTGTTTCGGGACAACAACTTTCCCAAGCATTACTTCTCTCTCATTAGAGGTTACTCTTGGCACAAAAAGCAAATAAAAAGGATAAGGAGTGGTTATTACAGAAGTAATAACTTCCAAGACTCATCTAAAACTTTTGGGTTATCTCCCAATAAGTACTTTTCTTTAACGCCTTTAAGTTAGGCATGATAGTTTGAGAAGATGCTCACATAAGAAATATGAATTGAATTAAAAGAGAGCATCAAGAAGCAAATTCAAAGCACATTTAAGTCTAACCCACTTCCTATGCATAGGAATCTTGTAAATAAACAAGTCATGAAAGCACAAAGCAACAAGCATAGGAAAGCAAAACAAGTGTAACTTCAAGACTTTCAACATAAAGAGGGGAAACCTAATATTATTGAGATGCATAAAAGTATGTTTCCCTCTCTCACAATAACTTTCAGTAGCATCATGAATAAAATTAACAATATAACTATCACATAAAACATTCTTATCATGAGCCACATGCATATAATAATTATTACTCTCCACATAAGCATAGTCATTCTTATTAATTGTAGTGGGAGCAAATTCAACAAAATAGCTATCATTATTATTCTCATCACCATAATCATCAAATATAGGAGGCATATTGTAATCATAATTAATTTTCTCCTCAATAGTAGGTGGACTGAAAATATCATATTCATCATTGTAATCATCATATATTGGAGGTTTTGTATCATCATAAGCAATAGAATAGCTATCTTCCAAAGCCGGGGAACTAAAAAGATCATTTTCATAAAAACTAGCTTCCCCAAGCTTAGACTTTTCCATAGCATTAGCAATAATGGTTTCCAAAGAATTCATACTAACAACATTGCTATTAGCATGCAAATAAAGTTCCATAGGTTTTTTAAATTTTTCTTCAAACACCACATGTCCTAACTTAAGATAAATACTATAAAGCTCTCTAATTTTTTTGTTGTTTTACATTAAGCCTAACTAGTGAAAACAAGAAACAAAAAGACAAAATTGTAATCTAAAGGAAATAACTTCGAGCACTCACACCGGAGGATGTGAGTACCTTTTACCTTACCTCCCCGGCAACGGCGCCAGAAAAGAGCTTGATGTCTACGCACTTCTATTCTCGTAGACAGTTGTTGGGCCTCCAAGTGCAGAGGTTTGTAGAACAGAAGCAAGTTTCTCTTAAGTGGATTACCCAAGGTTTATCGAACTTAGGGAGGAAGTGGTCAAAGGTATTCCCTCTCAAGCAATCCTGCAATCAAGATACAAGAAGTCTCTTGTGTCCCCAACACACCCAATACACTTGTCAGGTGTATAGGTCCACTAGTTCGGCGAAGAGATAGTAAAATACAAGTGGTATGGTTAATTATAAGTGGTAACGGTGCCAGAAAATAGCTTGCTGGCATGTGGTTGACGTGGGAAAAGACTAAAGGCAAACGGAAATAAAGATGGAAGCAAGCAAACATGTAACAGATCTAATTGCAAACGGTGTATCAATCCTTAGAAACAAGGCCTAGGGATCGTACTTTCACTAGTGAACACTCTCATATAAATATCTTCTCTTTATGATACTACTCTAAACTACTCTCCGGTTGAACACTCTAATCGATGGTAGGGCTATAACAGCACACCTCAAAGTTCGCTTTCCGCATCTAGATAACCCCACACTGTCACCTTCAGCACTAGATGGTTCCAGCGAACACCACAATTTCATAGAAACATCCAACTCCAAATATAACTCATAACAAGTATTTGTAATCTACAGCCAAAGTGCCACCATGGTGTGCACGCTGTCACTTTCACACACATGGGGAGAGCAGAGATCTATTAAAGTACTTGAGTAGCAAGGTAGATCTACTTGATTACAAAGCTCGTGATCACAATATGATCATGCATAGAGAGAGAGATGAACACATAGCTACCGATAGAACCCTTAGCCTCGAGGAAGAACTACTCCCTCCTCATCATGGGAATCAGCAACGGTGATGGAGATGGTGGTGGAGATCGATGGAGATGGATCCGAGGGCACTTCCCCGTCCCGGCAGGGTGCCGGAACAGAGACTTTCTGTCCCCCGAATCTCCTCTTTGGTGGCAGCGACGCTGCAGAGTTTTTGTGGCTAGAGGCTTGATTATTTAGGGTTTATGCATTGGGAGGCTCTTATAGGCGAGAAGGGAGACCTAGGGGGTGCCGGAGGGGCCCACACCACCCCTAGCACAGCCTGGCCTTGCCCGTGCCACCAATTGGTGTGGCTAGCCCCTGGCCCCTCTCTGTCTCGTCTTCTGGCTCCATGAGTCTTCCGGTAAAATATCGACTTTGGCTTTTGTCCGGTCCAATTCCGAGAATATTGATTTTCTGACTTTCTTGGAACCAAAACAGCAGAAAACAGGCAACTGGCACTGTTTCATCTTTTTAATAGGTTAGTCCAAGAAAGTCTATGAAAAGTACTCCAAAGTTGGAACAAAACATAAGAAAGTAGATAAAACCAAGCATGGAACATAAAAAATTATAGATACATTTGCAATGTATCAAGGGACAAGCTGAATGCCATTCTCATTATGTTTTCTATATGTGGAACAAACAAATGTCTTTCAAAGCATTGTTATTCATGAATCTTTTGTTTGTACCTTTTCATGTTACAACATAGTTGCTATGTCTTATTGTTAGAACTATATCTTTCATGCTATGTTAAAGTACTATGATCCCAGCTATCAATGTTATACAAATACCTTGATCAAATGGTGCATGTCACCTCAATTTTTTTTGTATCACTTACCTACTCGAGGACAAGCAGGAGTTAAGCTTGGGGATGTTGATACGTTGTAAACATATCTATAATTTTTGATGTTCCTTGCTTGTTTTATATCTACTTTCTTATGTTCTGTCCACACTTTGGAGTATTTTTACACATTTTTTAGAACTAACCTATTAACAAGATGCCACAGTGCTAGTTGCCTATTTTCTGCTGTTTTTGGTTTCAGAAAAGCCAGTAAGGAAATATTCTCGGCATTGGACCGGACAAAAGCCAAAGTCAATATTTTACCCGAAGCAACACAGAGTCTGGAGGGGAGACGAAGTGGCACACCAGGGCGGCCACACCTGGTGGCGGCGCGGTCAGCCCTAGCCGCGCCACCAGGGGGTGTAGGCCCCCTGGTACTCCACCGACCTTGCCCCTTCGCCTATAAAAGTCTCCCGAGACAAAAACCCTAAGGACCCGATCAAAATTCCACAAAAGAGTCTGTAGCCGCCGTCATCTCCATCCCTAGATCGGGAGGGATCTGAAGCTCTTCCCAGTACTCTGCCGGAGGGGAGAGATCACCCTGGAGGCCTTCTTCATCACCATGCCTGCCTCTGGTGTGATGCGTGAGTAGTCATCTCTAGACTACGGGTCCATGTAGTAGCTAGATGGTTGGTTCTCCTCCTTTGTGCTACCATGTTTAGATCTTGTGAGCTCTGTTCATGATCAATATCATCTATTTGTAATCCTACATGTTGTGTTTGCAGGGATCCGATGGATATTGAGATGCTATTTCAGATTGATTATTGATTCTATCATGTCTATGTTATTTGTGATCTTGCATGCTTTCCGTTGTTAGTAGCTATCTTGGCCGAGTAGATGCTAGCAACTCCAAGCGGGAGTATTTATGCTCGATAGTGAGTTCATGCCTCTAGGAATCTGGGGAAGTGATAGAAATCTCTAAGGTACTAGATGTGCTGTTGCTACTAGGGAGAAAACAACAATCCTTTGTTCATAGAACAATCATATTGTTTACTTTACACACTTTGCTTAATGCAATTATCTCTTGCTTGCAACTTAATACTGCAGGGGTTCGGATGATAACCTGAAGGTGGATTATTAGTCATAGATGTAGTTGGATTACGGGATATGTATAATGTTGTAATGCCCAATCAAATCTCGTAGGATTCAAGATGATTAGTATATGCATGTATGCTTTCTCGGTGTCTGTCAATTTCCCCACTGTAATTTGTTCACCCAACATGTCAACTATCTTAAGGAGAATCACCTCTAGTGAACTATGGACCTCGGTCCATTCTTTTACCATCAATCTACAATCTATTTACTATTTTCGATTTACTTTTTGTAAGCAATTACTATCTTCCACACAATACATTTAATCCTTTGTTTTCAGCAAAACCAGTGAGATTGACAACCTCACTGTAAGTTGGGGGCAAAGTTCTGTGGTTGTGTTGTCCAGGATTCCAGGTTGGAACAACACCTTGGAGGTGTTTCCTTGCTCCTACTGGTTCGATAACTTTGGTTTCGTAACTGAGGGAAAACTTACTGTTGTGCTCATCATACCTTCCTCTTGGGGTTCCCAACTATGCTCGATATATTTTGAGCCAACAAGCACTAAGATGAAGACAGGCGACTGCGGATGCCCCAAGAGAGAAAGAACACGGGTGGCATGACCCATGGTGAGGCCCGTGCCACCTGGTCTCTTTTGTTCCTGTGAGCTCCCCTCCTGAGGTTCTAGTGCTCCAGGTTATTGTCCTCGTGAGAAAATAATCCTCAAAAAATCTCAAGTCCGTTTGACTTCGTTTAGGTTCCTAAAAGTTAAAAATACACAAAACAAGGTTTTCTTGTCCTATAGGGTTATAACCCAAATAAAGGTGATCATTGGTAAATCCCCATAAATCAATTGGTAAATCCCCATAAATCAATGTAAAACATGGATATAACATTCTATATGATGCAAATATATGGGAATATGTATCAATAAACTACAAAGTTCATGTATGCATTTTACATGCATGAACCATGCCTTCTACCTTGTTTGTTAACCGGAAAATCCACCAGCATACTCTTCTTACCTAAAACCCAAGTCCACCATCCATGGGTATTGCCATGGATACCCCATGTTAGAATTGGGGAAGGAGTTCACCCTACAATTGAAGTCGCCGTCTATCCTCTATTGATCCTCAGGTGAGTACCCGAGTGTGACAGTCTCGCTCTTGCCGAAGTTAATCCTGAGTCCATACATGTCCTAAAAGCCGAGAAGGAGAAACTTGAGGTTTGCAATGTCCATATCTAAGCCTTCAATCATAATCATCGTGTCACCCGCGTATTGTAGGAGGGTGACCCTACCTCCTAGGATAAGGTGTCCTACCACCACAGAGATATGATTGACACTCTTGGCCTTCTCTAAGAACTCCGCGAGTGCATCCACCGCCACCTTGAAGAGTAAGGGGATATGGGACCCCCTGCCTCACTCCGCATGACGGGTGGAAGTAGGGACCTATCTCACAATCAGTGTTAATCGTGTTGTTTCTGATCATGATGAACTGCATGATCCATGTGATCAACGGTCATCGAATCCTTGTCTTTGGAGGACTTGGTGTAGAATCCGCTAGTCCAGTCGGTCATAGGCCTTCTGAAAATCTAATTTTAGAAATACACCTTTCAACCTCCTGTATTTTACCTCATGGATAATCTCATGTAGTGCGAGAACCCCATCATGTATTAGTCGGCCTTTGAGGAAGGCGGACTGATACTGATGGGTTAGTATCTCCATGACAGGAGCAAGGCAGGTTGCTCATACTTCCGCGAAGATGCATTGGATGATGTTAAGCACCGTGATGGGTCTGGATTGACGAATGTCGGATGCCCCTACAACTTTAAGGATCAGGGTGATTACGCCAAAATTAAGGCGAGACATCACCATCGTCCCAGTGTAGAACTCCTGAAACCTCGACATGATCGCTGCCTGAAGCTCCTTCCAGAAAGCCTAGAAGAAGGCAACCAATAGGCCATCAGGCTTCGGGGCAGAGTTGACCTTCATGGTCTTCACCACCCGCTCTATCTCTTCTAGCAGAAATGTGAGAGTGAGTTTCGCATTCTCATCAGCAGAGACCCTGGCCATAGATGGCCAGAAGTCCTCCGCCAACACATCCCCTATGTGGGTTCCTGCCGAGAAGAGCTCCTTATAGAATGCGCATACATGGGAGGAAGCTCCCCTGCCTCCTCCAATAGGCGCTCATCATCCCATAGGCAAGGGATGGATCACTTCCCGCGACGCCCATTGGCCACAACATGGAAGTAGGTTGTGTTCGCATCTCCCTTTAGAAGCCAGTTCTGGCGACTCCTTTGTCTCCAGAAGATCTCCTCACCCTTGTAAATCTCCACCGGGGAATCTCCAGGGCGTAGCGGCAAGATCATTCATCAGAAGATAGGCCCAATGAATCTGCTAACTGGTCTAGAACCTGGATCTCTTCCAGCAGCGCCCCTTTCTGGAGCCTAATCCTGCGCCCAGATTAGCCCCATCCTCTCATGAACTGGCGGGCCATCTTGGGGCAATGACGCCAGACGTCCACTTGGCTTGTACCGCCTCCACAAACCCTAGCTGGTGTAGCCAGACGTTGTCGAAGTAAGTTTACATACATTAAAAGAACGCCAAGAACTTCATGTCAAATTATGTTTTTTATTTTATCGTGTCTTTAAAATTTGCCCGGAGGAACACTTGCTTTGGGCATAACTTTTACAAGATTGTTCTAAAGTGGCTAATGCTCTTAGCCTCAGTGCTCACAATTTTGGGTTGACAAATGATATTCTTAATAATTACTAAAACATAAAAATATACAATTCTTCTTAGCAACAATGCCTAGCTCCATAATCCTACACTAGCCAAAACAGACGACGATCTTAAGATTTTTTTAGGTAACCATATATTTTATTAAACAATTTATTTATAGAGATTGCACGTATGGTAAACAATTTATTTATAGAGATTGCACGTATGGTTACCGTACGAGACAACCATGCATGTCACATAGTTTTTTTTATTACATAAAATAACACTTTATTGATCAAATAACATCAATATAAATTGTCCCACGGATACAATCCGGAACAGAATAGAAAACATCACTATGGTTCAAAGAAAGTTTTGCACAAAGAAAAAATTATAATTATCTTTGGGAAAACTTATGCCTAGCCTCTTGTTATACTCCTCCGACCCAAATTAATTGACTTGGATCAATTAATTTGGGTCGGAGGACGTACTACTATCATTGGTTAGGTTTCTCCGAGTAAAAAAACTTGTGAAACAAAGGAGGGTGTTGCCAATCCTAGCCCAACAACGCTGTTCTCGTTACTAAACCCTTTAAACCCTAATCCTCCTTCTATCCATTCTCCCTCTCTGCTCTCACCCGGCCAGCCAGCTCCGCCTCCATGCTCACCTGAGGAATCCCGTACACCTCCATCCCCGCGCCATGGCCTCCTCCAAGCTCCTAACCACCGCCATGAGCGCCTCCTTCCGGCGCTTCTACCGCCTCGCCTCCTCCCCCCTCCTGCCGCCCGCCTCCCGCCGCCTCCCGGGGCCGTTCCTCTCCGCGCGCTTCTGCTCCGCCGCCGCCGCCGCCACCAAAACCGCCCCGGAAGCGCTAGACGTCGCCTACTCCGCCGTCGCCGCCGTATCCGCGGGCCACCCATGGCCGGAGTGGGGCGACTTCCTCGAGAAGCTGCGGGCCAAGGGGTACTTCGAGCGGCCCCCTCCCCCCGGCTCTGATGCCGCCAAGAGCGCCGCCGGAGATGGAGAGGTGGCCGCGGCGGACCCTTACGTCCTGCGGGACCAGAACAGGGTGAAGAACGCCTGTCTCAAGTTCGCGCGCGAGCGCTTCGATCTTCTCAGGTTGGGATTTGGGAACCGTGAGATGGATTTCTTCTGTGCATGAATTGGATTCAGCTTTGTTGCATACTGTACCTAGTCAGGGAGGCCTCACTTTATTTGGAGTTCGCAGCTCTTAGAATGGTGGATACAACGAAAATGATCATGTCTGTACCTAGGTGAAAATGCAGCAAAATTTGCTAATTTAGGCTTTGATCTGATCCTGAAGTATAGCATACTAAGTAGTCCTCCATACAGTATTTTCTTGTGTAGCTTTCTACTTTTTCCTCGGCAGTGTAGCACTTTCCGATGATGAAGGTCTTGGAGCATCAGCTGAATTCGTTGCTGCATCTTTTTGATGAACATGTGCTGTATAGCATCCTCGTCGTAGGATCATATGATTCTATGATCACAAAAACACAATACCAGTATGACTTAAAGTTGTACCCCGAGTTGTTAGGATCGCACTCGGCCCTCCTAGGCCTAGAATCCCATGGTAGAATCCTGCACGCTCCCAGGTCTAGTGTAGTCGGTTCTTTCCTCTCCCGCAATTCAAATTGTATGGTAAGTAGTCAAATTACTTGTTCAGATTCGAAGGTCCAGAATACAAGTAGTACTATTTTTATTTTTTAAATGGTCTGGTAGTCACAAGGTTGCTCAATCGACATTGAAAAAAAAACCTAAGATTCTAGCGATTAATAATATATTAGTCAAATTATTCGTGAGATGGCAAAGGAGAACTCTGTGCAGTTGTGAACTGTGATTTGATCCTAAACTGTGACCTCTACCAGAACGTGTTCAGCTCAGTTCAGAAGTTATCCTTGCCATGAGGATCTGGGGGTGTTTCTCTAGGCTTATTTATGGCTTTTGGCTTATAAGCCACAAAAACATCTAAATAGGTACTTTTGATTTTGGCTTTTTCTTGCAATCGCTGTGGAAGCATCTAGTTGTGCGTCCATTGATGCATCAATCTGCTTCCAGTAGGGCAGCGCTCGAGAAGATCGTGGATGGCTGCTGCCGCCCCTGACAAGGGTCGGACGGAGGGCACTCCGGAGGAGAGTAGAGGAAGGCAGGCAGGCGTGCAGGAGGGGGGTGTTACCGCCGGAGTGTCTGTGAGAGACCTGCACACGTGAGAGAGATCACCGTAGAAATCAACACTTGAGTGTTCACAAGCCTGAAGTATTTCGAGGCAGCCAGGATGGGGATTCACAGAGGGTTACTGGGGATTCCAAGGCGACGGGGGTGAACGAGGATGCCGGGGTGAGGAGGGGTGAAGCCAAAAGCCAAAATCTAGGTGCTTTTATGGCTTATAAGCTAAAATCCAAAAGCCAGAAATAAGCCCCAACCAAACAGCCCATAATATTATCCAGAAATTCATATTGAATTAATTTTAGAATCATGATTATCGGCAAGTGATTCTGTTAATCGTTACTCTGTTTATGCCTATTACCTTTATAACTATATTACATTTCTGGCTTGATTGGAAATTAATTTGATTGCATTGTTGTCACAGCTCTCTTCCAAAGCAGGATATTCAAGCTATTGTTGAGTGTGGATGTCCCAATATCTTTCGAAAGGCTGTCAGTTCTGCAAAAAGGCTGAGAGAATTTGTGCAGGTTGACGAAGGAGATGTAAGTTAAAGTGTTCTTCTTTAGTATGTATTCCCCTTGTAGTGACTCTTAAATTTTTTCAACATACAACTAGTTTCTGTTTGGTTTTCATATCTAGCCTACCCCCAACTTGATTGGGATAAAAGGCTTGGTTGTTGTTGTATACAACAAGTTTCTTTCTTTACTCACAGTTTACTTTGATCTCAAAAGTTCGGTCTCATATTTTCTGCTTTAATACAGGCATGCAGCGTTTGCAAATTACGTGGATCTTGTGACAAAGCCTATGTCATTCCAAATGCTGAGGAAGCTGCTCGGACCGTAGATGTTGTGCGCATACTGCTAACTTATGCAATAGATCCAACCAGCCTTTCAGGAGAAAATCCTGTTGCCGGGGGTGTGCAAGAATCTGCACGCAAGCTTCTCTCAGATCTTACTACGCTTTGTGACACAACAATTGATCCATCTCTTCCTAAACCTGTACTTCAAACTTCTAGCAAGCAGGAGTCATCGACCAAGCCTGGCAAGGGCACACAGTCACATACAAAGTCTAGGGTATCAGCTGGAAATGGTAGAGAAACAGCTGTGACTGAAATGAAGAAGGGCGATTGGCTGTGCCCAAAGTAAGTGTGTTATGCTGCTCCACCTTTCTGTTATGTGAACCTTGAAGTTAGTTTTCTTTACACTGCACTGTGAGATGGCTAAGTTACCATTAACCTGTGCTGTTATTTGTTGTTCCTGACGATCAATGATTCTCTCACCTCATCTCGTGTAAACACTAGGTGTCCAATACTATCATTAGCATCTGTTATTTCTGCACAGGTTTAACTAATATTTTCCGTAGTTTCCACAGTTAATAGAATCATCGAACTACTCCATGCCATATTACATAAGGCCATATATATACCTATTTGTGGTATGGCGATTACTTCATCCCATTTGAATGCTTTCACAGTTTTATTACAAGAATCCATTTCATGGTTGTCATTATGTCCTCATGTACCACTAACCACAGCTTAATTTTTCCTTTTCTTAATGTGGCTTTTATATGATTCGGAATCCCTCTTTATTATTACTGCTTGGTGACCAAAATTTGCTCTTAGATTTTGCACCTACCATGTTAAACATTCTGAATTTCTTGTTGAAATTGTTCCTTTTTCTTATTTAAGCGCTCGAGTTTGTACAATTACAGTGTATCCTAATGTACTTAACCTGATGTGCCATGATAATGCCCTCAAGCTCTTGGTGCAGTTCCTTGCTTAAATTTGAAATCTATATTTTTTAGGAAATAAAATTTAAAATAATATCAGTTATGGATCGATTATCTATAGCATAATATATTCGACAGCCTCTATCTGCATGTTCAGCGATAGTCTCTCCATTGAGATTTGGACCAAATTCAGATGTATCGATTATTTCTTGAAGGCAAAGCTTGAAATACGTAATGTCGTGATGAGATTCCCAACTTCCTAGCATATCCAGATAGTATCTAATAAAAGATTCCCAACCATCCCGCTCAAAAAAAAGATTCCCAACTTCTTATTGTCTCGTTAATGGTTTTTTCTGTAATTTTGCCAGCTGCAACTTCTTAAACTTTGCTCGGAATCGACAATGTCTCGAATGCAAAGAAGATGGACCAAAGAAGATTCAATCAGACACAAGTGAAATGAAAATGGGAGATTGGATCTGTCCACAGTAATTATCTAGTCCTATATACGGTTTCTCCTAGTGTTTTAGCACTGCTCTATTTTCTTTAATCATTTGAATGTGCTTTCAGGTGTAACTTTATGAACTTCTCTCGCAATAAGATGTGTTTTAAATGTGAAGGGCATCGGCCAAAGAGGCAGCTGAACCCTGGAGAATGGGAATGCCCCTCGTATGTGACCAACACTCGTACCATTTGTGACTCTTCCCTGCTTACAAACTAATCATAAGTCATCTCCTTTTATAGGTGTGACTTTGTGAACTTCCGGCGCAACCAGGAGTGCAAGAAGTGCAACCACGACCGCCCTGAAGATGATACCCAGGATAGTAAGCTCGGGTATGATGTATGGAGAAACACCAAGGGAGCTGACAAGGCCAGAAGCTTTGACACTCAGGAAGATGACGATGGCGATGAAGAGGTGCTCCCATACAAAACGGAGCGCAGGCATGTAGCGAGCAGAAGAGCGCCACCTGCCCAGAGGGGGTTCGCTGGCAGGAGTAGGAGGGGTGATGATGGAGACGACTCCTTGCCATACGAAGGGGAGCGCAGGCATGTATCAAGCAGAAGGGAGGCACCAGCACGGAAGGGATTCAGGAAAGATGATGACGATGACGTCGAATTCGACGTCGTGCCAGACGAAGGGGAGCGCAGGCATGCATCAAACAGAAGGGCGGGACCAGCTAGGAGGGAATTCAGAAAGGATGACGGCAGCGAAGACGATGTCTTGCCGTACGAAGGGCAGCGTAAGCATGTAGCGAGCAGAAGGGCGAGCCCATCTCCAAGGAGATTCACTGCTGCTAGAGGCCGTTGAGAATATGTGGTGGCTAAAAGGCCTTGTTTTTTTTTTGCTTGTAGTGGAGACTTATTTCGTTTATACTTTAGGTCACTCACGCAATAATGCGGTTCAAAATTTTGGGGACAATATTGACATCCTCATATCCTCAGCTGGTGTATGTTATGGCCCTCGGGTGCAAGTAAAAGGAGATCAGTACAGCTATTTCTGTACGAGGTTTTCCTTGGCTACCATTTTTGCGTTCAGTGGATGTATCTTAGATTTAGGAACAGACTGATATGTGTAAGACAAACGCATGCATGCTGAAATTCGTCAGAAATAACAAGGAAAATAGAAGGTGGAGACAGACAAAGGAAGTTCACAGGGAAATTTACGATAGTATATAAAACTAATGCTGCAAAAGCTAAACCTGTATACAAAGAAAACAGGGAAGGAACCAGTATGTAGAACTGTAATTCTACGGCTGGTATCATCTTGCATCCAGCCTTAATCCGTGAGACTCAAAAGATACCAAAACACACAAGAGTATGTGGAGTCTGTCAGACAAACCCTGTGGCGTCCTGCAGCAGGGTTAGCTGGACAGGAACGATCATCTTCAGCCGTCAGATCCAGCCTTAACCCGTGAGACTTGAACAGATACCGAAACACACAAGAGTAGTACTCCCTCTGTTTCAAATTACTCCACACGCACGCTTACCTAGGTGGACTAGTACTCTCTTATTTTTTATCTAAAAAATTTCTGGGACTTTTGGTATACGTAGTATATATTTCATACTATCTATTTTAAAAATAGCAGGATTTTTTTGAATGAAAAATGACGGAGTACTAGCCCAGCTACATAAGCATGCCGGCGGAGTAATTTGAAACCGAGGGAGTATGTGGCTAAAATCTCAAATAGCAAAACCGAAACACACAAGAGTATTGTGAATAAAATAAGTACTCCCTCCGACAAATCCGAGTCAACTAATATAGGTCAGAGGGAGTAGCAAATAGCAAAAGTTTTCTTGCTTCCATATTAGTAAAGGATGCAGGGTTATAATTCTATAGAACAGATCCTGCTCAAGTAAAGTAGTGATTGCGTAGCTCAGTCTCCACCTTATAAACCGGCAAGAATATTACTCAACTGGCGAGGTGGGACTAATTTCCGCACCCGACGCCGCTCTGGTACGAGCTTGCTATGGTTCGCGAGTCATGGGCCCGTGTCGTTGGGCTTGGAGAACAGAGACGGCCCATCGGATAACTCGTGACGAAACCTTGTCCCTTCGGAGCCCAGTCAGATCGTCGTCGTCGCCGTCGCCGGCTCGCGTTTCCTCCCAAGGGCGCACCTGCTCCATGGCCTTCGCCTCTTTCACGCGGCCGTTACGCCGCCGAAACAGCAGCGGAGAGTAGACGGCGCAAGCAAACCCGCTGCCCCCTCCGCCGCGGAGGAGGAGGAGTTCGGCGTGACGCCGCTGCTCCTCTACTTCCTCGAGACCCTCTCTCCCGACGCCTTCAAGTCGTCCGCCCTCCAGCTTAACCAAGGCGCTCCTCCAAACCTCCTTGTTTGCTTATTTGGATCGCTAGGTGTCGATCTAGAGAGAATAGGGGTTAGAGGAACATACCGTCGGCCTTCAAGGTTGACGACGAGCTCGTCATTGGAGCTCGACGGAGTGGTGGCGGCGGTGAGATGGGTGATTCCCGCCGCTGTAGCGCAATGCCAGATCGGGTGGCCTAGGGTTTTGGGTTGTTCGGTGGGCGAGTCGGCGGACGAACCTTGAGGTTCGTGCCTCCGGACCCCACTTCTTTATATGCGCTGCGCGACGGGGGCCCACCAACGATGATAATGTTGGGCGCCCCCGATCAGGGCGCGAGACCGAGTCGGTCGTCCGTTGGGACGACCGTGGAGATCAATCTAACATTCTCCCCCTTGATATCATCTTCCATTCGACTTATACTTTTATACCCATTTCATCACAGATCAGCATACAGAGCATGTCTCATCATAATGGTCAGTTACACACCATAGATTCAACAGCCGCTATACACCTCTCTATTTTAAAACAGACTTTTGTTCTTAGGCCCTTAATATCCAGGGATCATAGGCTTTCCCTTAAACCCATGCCGGCTAAGTGTTCTCTGAACACACTGGATGATAAGCCTTTTGTGAGCGGACCCGCGAGTATTTCTTTTGTACTTATATGCTCCAAACTTATGGTATGATCCTAGATTCTTTCTTTCACAACATAAAACTTAATGTTAATGTGTTTGGCAGCAACACTTGACTTATTGTTGTGAGCATAGAATACTGCTGGCTCATTGTCGTAGTACATTCTGAGTGGTCTTTGGATGCTGTTCACCACTCTTAACCCGGGTACAAACTTCTTTAACCATTTTGCCTGCCCCGTGGCCTCATAACATGCTACATACTCAGCTACCATCGTGGACGATGCCGTGATGGTTTGCTTGGAGCTTTTCCACGATATAGCTCCACCTGCGAGAGTAAATATGTATCCTGACGTGGATTTTCTTTCATCTATATCTCCCGCATAGTCTGCATCTGAATACCCTTCTATCTCAAGAGAATCAGATCTTCTGTATGTTAACATGAGGCCTTTTGTGCCTTTTACATAACGCAATGCCTTCTTTACCATTTTCCAATGATCTATTCCTAGATTACTTTGAAATCTGCCAAGTACCCCGGTAACAAAAGCTAAGTCAGGGCGTGTACATACTTGAGCATACATCAAGCTTCCGACAGCAAAAGCATATGGAACCGCTTTCATTTGATCGATCTCATATTGGTTCCTGGGACATTGAAAATTCCCAAATCTATCGCCCTTGACTATAGGGACAGGCGTAGGATTGCTCGCATGCATACTATACTTCTCCAGAATCTTCTCTAAGTATGCCTTTCTGTGATAGCCCTAAGACCCCTTTTTCTCTATCTCGGAGAATCTCAATTCCTAGAACGAATGAAGCATCATCGAGATCTTTCATATCAAAGTTCGAAGACAAGAACTTCTTTGTTTCCAGTAGTAGGCTAACATCACTTCTGGCAAGTAGAATGTCATCCACATACAGGATAAGGAAAATGAATTTCCCATTCTTGAACTTTGCATATACGCAATTGTCCTCTTCATTCTCATCGAACCCAAACTTTCTTATTGTTTCATGGAACTTTAAGTACCATTGCCTAGAGGCTTGTTTTAATCCATAAATAGATTTCTTCAGACGACATCCCATACGTTCTTTTCCTTCCACAACAAAACCCTTGGGTTGTGCCATGTAAACCTTTTCTTTTAGGTCTCAGGAAAGCCGTCTTTACATCCATCTGATGCAATTCTAAATCATAGTGTGCCAGTAAAGCCATTACGATTCTAAAAGAATCCTTGCTTGAGACTAGAGAAAATGTCTCATTGTAATCTATTCCCTCTCTTTGGGTGAAGCCTTTAGCAACAAGTCGTTCTTTATATCTTTCTATTCCCTCTAGAGTCACATTTTGTTTTGTAGACCCATTTACAGCCAACTGTTTTGGCTCCTTTAGGAATTTCTTCTAAATCCCAGACTTTGTTGCTACTCATGGATTTCATTTCATCTTCCATGGCTTCAAGCCACTTCGATGAGTGAGCACCTTTGATGGCTTCTTCAAATGTTGTGGGATCACCCTCCATTTGAACTTCTTCACTAACATAGACTTCAAAATCATTGGGAATAGCTGGCTTTCTAGTTCTTTGAGACCTTCTAAGGGTCTCGCCTTATGGCACATTCTCTGTATGGGGCTGTTGCAACTCTCCCTCTTGTGTGACAACAGGGTCTTCATTTTCATTCATTGTTGCTACGGGAGAACTAACAACATGTGTCACATCGACATATTCCTGTGTCGGTGCAACATCAGTTATCAAGAAAAACGGTTCCTGAATCATCGGAGTGGGTGCATGCACTGGCTTCTCCTCAAGGTTGATTTCTCGCGACACCGTGCTCCCCCTGATCATCTGATCCTCTAGAAACACATTGTGTCTTGTTTCCACAAACTTAGTAAATCTGTTTGGACAATAGAAACGATAACCTTTTGACTTGTCTGGATAGCCAATGAAATGACAACTTACTGTCTTAGAATCTAACTTCCCAAGGTTTGGGTTGAAGATATTAGCCTCAGCTGGACAACCCCACACTCGCAAATAATTGAGTGAAGGTTCGCGACTAGTCCATAACTCATATGGTGTTTTAGACACCGACTTACTGGGAACTTGATTAAGTATGTGAATGGCGGTTTTTAACGCCTCCATCCACAAACCAACTGGTAAGGTGGAGTAACTTAACATGATTCTTGCCATATCCATCAAGGTACGGTTACGTCTTTCAGCTACTCCATTCTACTGAGGCTCGCTCGACGTTGAATACTGGGCAACTATACCATGTTTCTGTAGAAACCTTGCAAAAGGTCCAGGAACTTGGCCATATGGGGTGTGCCGACCGTAGTATTCGTCTCCACGATCAGACCTTACTACTTTAATTTTTAAACTATGCTGATTTTCAACTTCAGCCTTAAATATCCTAAATTTATCCAATGCTTCTGAACGCTCTCTAATTGGATAAATATAACTATAACGCAAATAATCATCCGTGAATGTTATGAAAGAATCATATCCATCTACAGATGTCACAGGAAACGGACCGCATATATCCGTATGAATTATTTCTAAGACTCCTGTGCTTCTTTTGGTGCCCTTTTTAATGTTCTTTACGAACTTTTTTTTAATGCAATCGATGCATTGCTCTAAATTTGAAAATTCTAAAGGCGGTAGAATTGATTCTTTTACTAAGCGTTCTATTCCCCCCTCGAAATATGGCCTAAACGACAGTGCCATAATTTCTAAGAGACATCATCAATTTTTTTCCTTTTATTCTTTCCATTCAGGGATGAGGAGGCATTCTCATTCTCAGCGCTTAATGCATACACATTCTCACAAAGTGATAACAAATAAAGCTTGTCTTGTCTGAAGGCAAGACCAACAATCTCATTATTATGCTTGATTTTACATTGTCCATCACCAAAATGGCAAGCAAAACCATCACCATCTAAGCGCGATACACTTATTAAGTTTCGATGCAAAGAGGATACATAAAGTACATCTACTAGTAAAAGTACAAAGCCATTTGATAATTCTAATGGGAGATCTCCAATAGCTTCGACTTCAGCTTGGACGCCATTTGCCACTTTAATTCTTCTTTCTCCTCTTCGCAGGGTCCTTCTCATACGGAATTCCTGTAATGAATTTGCAACATGGACAGTTGCACCTGAGTCAATCCACCAAGTAGATTTTGCATAACTTAAAAATAGTGATTCATCAACAAAAGTAATTAAATCCTCACCTTTCTTGCATAGATGCTTTAGGAAGCTCACACAGTCGCTCATGTAGTGGCCCTTTTCCTTGCACCACCTGCAGGTGTCCTTGTCCACTTCCTGCTGTCGGTGATCATCATCCTTTCCATGCGGCTTAGAAGGAGGGGGATGCCCTTGAGGTTTCCCTTGTGGCCTCCCTTGTGGCCTGGAACCCTAAAAGTTCATCTTCTTAGTTGGGCTTAGGTAGTTCACAGAATCACCAGATTGTCCCTTGAGCCTCTTTTCTTCTTGTACGAACATGGACATCATCTTCTCAATGCCCTACTTTTCTGGCTGTGCGTTGTAGTTCACAGCAAAAGTCTCAAATTGGTTTGGCAGTGAGGCAAAGATCAGATGAATAATGAACTCGACTAGGAGCTCCATTCCCATGGGCTTGAGCTTGGAAGACATGTTGCTCATTCGCAATATGTGGTCCCTTACTCCACCACCAGTGTATCTTGTAGTAACAGGTTTCTTAATGAGAGAGCTTGCATAGGCCTTTGAAGACCCAGTAAACTGACTCTCTACCTTTTTCAGGTACTCACTGGCAGTGCTACACGCTGGGATTGCTCCCCTTATTGCCTCCATAATGGAGCTCTTAATGACCATCAAGCACTTTCTATTAGACGAGTCCCACTTTGCACAATCAAGGTCGTACTTCATTCTTATTGGTCCATAGTCATGGACCCTTTTGTTGAAGTCATCTTCACTTTCTTTTTCGCTCCTCACGGGGTCCTCGGGTTTTTTGGGACAAGTCTCAATCAGTGCCAAGTCGAGGTCAAGCAAAGCAAGCCCCATCTCAACCTTCTCTCGCCATGAGCCGTAGTTCCCTCCATTGAGGGGCTCAATAGCCGAGATGAAACTCATAGGATTGCCTGAAAACAAAATATCATCAAAATGAGTTAATTCAAAGTTGATCAAATTAAAACATGAAACTTTTCAATATTAATTCCACATCACTGTTGGGAAGAAATAGAACTAATAGTGATAAAACTTACTATTCATAGTGAAAATCTTACTAACAACGTTGGTCATCAAATAAAATCATCACTTTATTGCTTTTAAGCAATTACTTTTAACTATTTGCAGCGGAAAACTATGAATAAAATTCATCAACTTTATAATTTATAGAAACTTTACTATTACTTTATTATTTTCCTACACAAAATTTCGTTGGACAATTTTGCTATAAAAAAAACTGTGCAAAAATCATCAAAAAAACTGATAATAAACTGTCTAAAAGCTTCTGTTAAAAAAAAGACAGAAAACTATGCGCTGAGGCGGAAAACAACGGCCCACCGGCCTCTGTTCGAGCCTGGGCGAGAAACAACTGCCATCCGTGGCCCGCTATTCCTTGACCATGGCCCATGGCCGTCCTGGCCTCCTGTGCTCGCTGTCACGGCCCGCTTAGCAGCCCAGCCCGACGCCGCCCGCCCCGCCCGATCGTGGCCGTCCAATCCAATCGAACGGACGCGCGCGCCCTTCGCGCGGTCAAAACCGCTAGTACCGGGCGAGCAGGGAAACCCTAGCCCATTTCCTCCCCTCTCCCCCACGAGCGCACACTCCTCCCGGCGGTGCCGCTCTCTGTAGATGAGGTGAGGTGGCCGCCCCGCCCGGCAACAGCGCCGGCGTGCAAGCCCCTCCCTCTCCCCCTCTTCTCTGCTCCCGGCGGTGGCGGCGCACCGCCCCGCGCTGGTGAGGTTGGTGAGGCGGCGGCGTCGACCGGCGCAACGCCGGCGACGAGCCCCTCCCTCCTCCATGCGAGCCCCTTCCACTTCCTCTGTCCCGAGCACATCCCCTCCACCCCGACGAATCGGAGAGGAGAGTGAGCAGCAGCGAGCAGTGGCACCCCCTAGGCTCCTTGCCGACGAGCACATCTGCCCGAAGGTGGGTGCGCCGCCGTCAAGTGGCCTAGCGGTGGTGCCCTATGCCGGCGGTGTCCCTTTTTTCTTTGGATTTGGGGTTTTGGGGACTTTTCTGTGGGGGTTTGGGGATTTTCTTTTGATTCTTGATCGATTTGATCCGAGAGGGGGGAATCTGTGGCTTTAGGAGTTTTGATTTCTTCACCCTAGATGGGTTTGTGTTCTTCTTCCCGACCTCGGCTTGCCGATGCGTCGAGATCGAGAGGAACGGCGCGGCCTTGCGGTGGCGCTTCTTAAAAACCCTAGCCTTTTAACTTTCTACCTCAGATCTTTTGCTTTCTCTACTAGATCAACTAGCCTAGTCGCTCTGATACCATTGTTTGCTTATTTGGATCGCTAGGTGTCGATCTAGAGAGAATAGGGGTTAGAGGAACATACCGTCGGCCTTCGAGGTTGACGACGAGCTCGTCATTGGAGGTCGACGGAGTGGTGGCGGCGGTGAGATGGGTGATTCCTGCCACTGCAGCGCAATGCCAGATCGGGTGGCCTAGGGTTTTGGGTTGGTCGGTGGGCGAGTCGGCGGACGAACCTTGAGGTTCGTGCCTCCGGACCCCGCCTCTTTATATGCGCTGTGCGACGGGGACCCACCAACGATGATAACGTTGGGCGCCCCCGATTAAGACGCGAGACCGAGTCGGTCGTCCGTTGCGACGACCGTGGAGATCAATTTAACATTTCCTCAGTTCTCCCCTATCGATTCCGCTCCCCTGCTCAGTTTCTGACTGTGCTGCTGCCGTGCTTTGTCGCAGGTGGCTCCGCGGAGGTGGTGGGCGGCGAGCTGTCGGACTGGGACCGGCAGCAGCGGCACGCCGTCCTCGTGCTCGCCGGAGCCAAGGTAGGTTTCCCCACGGATCTCGTGTCGCGTGGCCATTTTTTCTCTCCGGCTCTGAACTGTCAAGTGTGCTCTCTGCAATTTCGCAAAAAAGAAAGAAAGAAGTGTGCTCTCTGCAGGAATTCGCTAAGATCCGGTATGATCTGTGCTCACGCCACATGAAGGATAAGCAGTTCTGGACATTATACTTCCTGATCGCCAGGAGCTACATCTTACCGTGAGCTCTTTGCCTTGTTTTGTTTTCACCTATGTTTGAGTGCATATTGTGCAAGTCGAAGAGCTTAGTGAGCTTCATCGTGGTGTTGATCCAATTGCAGTTCAGTACTGGTCGATGTGTAGAAAGAAACTAGCCATCACGATTCAACGTCGGACACAAACTAACTCGAGAATAGCTTGATTTTGTAAATATTCAGCGAGGAATTGCAGCCACATGAAGGATAAGCAGTTCTGTACTTGTACCATTGTTTGCTTATAGTGACATTTTCGGTGTCACACATAGTGACATATTCTGTACTTGTACATAAACATTCAGCATCTGGGGATTCAACATCTGACGCAAAACTAACTTGAGAATAGCTTTTTTGATTTCGTAAATATTCAGCGGGGAATTGTAGTCCATGTTGTGTCTTGCTAGTTTCTATCCATAATGTAATTCGGTTTCCAAACTTAGTTACCTCCATCACGCTAGTGACATTTTCTGTACTTTGTACATAAGCATTCGGCAAATAGGGGTCTAGATCTTTTATAAGATCATCATGTAAAATGCAACCTCTGTATGCCACAGTTCTTTTAGGTCTCATCTTTGATTTGCCGCCCATGTATGTAAAACCGAATTCCATCTAAAGAAATTAAAGCATGCCAAATATGAGTACCTCTGTTTCGATACATTAAGCAAGGTCATCGTGTAAACTGTCTCTGTTTGCTCAAGTCTTTGTTGAGGTGTATTTCCTCTAGATTTAGCTATAATATACTAGTCCTGTTGGTTTCATAAATTTTCTCGAATAACATCAATATCTCAATGGATTTTTGGAGCCATGGAGATCATTGCAACAATTCAGTAACTTTTACTGCCTGAAAGACTGCATCGAGTGGGTTTATAGAGAACATGGAAGAGGGATTTACCATTCTTAGTTCGTCCTGAAGAATCTAGCAACCTTGCCATAAGGATTAAATATTACCCAGAAAGACATATTGTAATTAATTTTAGTATCATGGTTTTCGACAATTCAGCACTGATTCTGTGATTCGTTACTGTGTAGCCTGTATATGAACATGGCCCTAGCGTGCAAGAAAAATGAGTTCAATACAGCTGTATCTGTACGAGGTTTTCATCGGCTACCGTTTGCGTTCAGAGGATAAATCTTATGACAACCATCGCAGGCCAATAGGAAAATCTATTTTGTTTTCTTTCCTTATCCATGTATGTATCAGACACAAACATAAATAAGGTCATTTAGTAAGTTCATAACAATTTCTGTAAAGGGGCAAAGCTTCTACCACAGCTTCCCCCTCATTGCCATGGCCTTCCCCAGCTCCCCTCCTTCGTCGCTTCTGGCTGGAAAGGAGGCGACTAGTCGCTTCTGGGGAAGCAGCAAGTTCATGAGCAAGTGAATGAACGAGCAGCGAGTGAAGGGCAACAGTTCGTAAGTAAGGTTAGCCATGTTCCTAAAAGGAGTGACCATCTTTTCTTCCCTTCTACTGACACTGAGCGAGCTGCAAGCGTAGCCAATAGGTTCAGTATGGGTGGGGTGCAACCGTGCAAGCAAGCGTTTTCTTGCTCCGCTAGCTAGCACACTCTTCTGCTACCAATGAAACCGAAAACACTGGAGAGTGGAAATGTCCCTCGTATGTGACCAACACCCATCCCCTTTGTGAGTCTTCCCTGCTTACAAACTAATCATAAATTATCTCCTTTTGTAGGTGTGACTTTGTGAACTTCCGGCACAACCAGGAGTGCAAGAAGTGTAGCCACGACTGCCCTGAAGATGATACCCAGGATAGTAAGCTCGGGTATGATGTATGGAGAAACACCAAGGGAGCTGACAAGGCCAGAAGCTTTGACACTCAGGAAGATGACGATGGCGATGAAGAGGTGCTCCCATACAAAACGGAGCGCAGGCATGTAGCGAGCAGAAGGGCGCCGCCTGCCCAGAGGGGGTTCGCTGGCAGGAGTAGGAGGGGTGATGATGGAGACGAGACTTCTTGCCATATGAAGGGGAGCGCAGGCCTGTATCAACTATCAAGCAGAAGGGAGGCACTAGCCCGGAACTCCGGAAGGGATTCAGGAAAGATGACGATGATGACGTTGAATTTGACGTCGTGCCAGACAATGGGGAGCGCAGCCATGCATCAAATCGAAGGGCAGGCCTTGCTCGGAGGGAATTCAGAAAGGATGATGGCAGCGAAGGGGCGCGGAAGCATGTTCTGAGCAAGAGGGAGAGCCCATCTCCAAGGAGATTCACTGCTGCTAGAGGCCATTGAGAAAGGCCTTGATTTTTTTGCTTGTAGTGGAGACTGTATTGCGTGTATACACTCGCGAAATAATAGCGATTGGAAAATTTGCGGACAATATTGACATCCTTACATCCTCTACTGATGTATGAATATGGCCCCAGGGTGAGAGAAAAAAGGATATCAATACAGCTATTTCTGCAGGAGGTTTTTCTTGGCTACCATTTGAGTTCAGTGGATATATCTTAGATTCAGGAACAGAATGATATGTGTCATGCACAAACGCGTACAGGCTGAAATTCGTCGGAGATAACAAGGAAACTAGAAGACCGTGACCCCCCCAAAAAATACAGACATATCATGTTCACAAAGATATACACGGTAATGTAGTGAAACTGATGCTGCAAAATTAAACCTCGACATCAACAGAACCGTAATTGGACAGGTGATATCATCTCCAGTAATCCGCCGAACATTCAAATACAAAGATATACAGTAATGTATTGAAACTAACGATGCTGCAAAAATAAGATATACAGTACTGTATTGAAACTAACGATGATGCAAAACGGTAATGTAGTGAAACTGATGCTGCAAAATTAAACCTCGACATCAACAGAACCGTAATTGGACAGGTGATATCATCTCCAGTAATCCGCCGAACATTCAAATACAAAGATATACAGTAATGTATTGAAACTAACGATGCTGCAAAAATAAGATATACAGTACTGTATTGAAACTAACGATGATGCAAAAATTAAACCTCGACATCAACAGAACCGTAATTGGACGGGTGATATCAGTTTTGTGGAGTCTGTCAGACAACCTCTGGGCCACCCTGCACCAGGGTTAGCTGGGCAGGAACGATCATCTACAGCAATTGGATTGTTCCCATCAGGATAATCCTAGCCGTTAATCACGCTCTGGCCCAGAGGTCAGAATGCATCAACCAGACTTAAGTGCTTGCCTCCTTATTAGTAAGGGATGCAGCGGTACGATCCTATAGAACAGATCCTGTTCAAGTAAGGTCGTGCTGGTGTTGCTCAGTCTCCGCCTTATAAATTGGTCCGAACGTTACTCAACCGGCGAGGTGGGACTAATGTTCCGCACCCGACGCCGCTGTGGTACGAGCTTGCTGTGGTTCGCGAGTCGTGGCCCATGTCGTTGGGCTTGGAGAACATAGACGGCCCAGCGGATAACTGAGTGCCGTCGTCGTCGCCGGTTCCGCCCAGGGGCACGTGGCCGTTCCGCCGTCGAAACAACAGCGGAGACGGCGCAAGCAAACCCGCTGCCCCCTCCGTCGCGGAGGAGGAGGAGCTGCGGCGTCTTCCTCTGGAACCTCTCCCCTGACGCCTTCAAGTCGTCCGCCCTCCAGCTCAACCAAGGCGCTCCTCAGTCCTCCCCTCTCGATTCCGCTCCCCCGCTCGGTTTCTGACTGTGCTGTTGCCGTGCTTTCTCGCAGGTGGCTCCGCAGAGGGGGCGGGCGGCGAGCTGTCGGACTGGCAGAAGCGGCACGCCGTCCTCGTGCTTGCCGGAGCCAAGGTAGGTTTCCTTGCGGATCTCGTGTCGCGTGGCCACTTTCTTTTCTCCGGCTCTGAACTGTCAAATGTGTTCTCCGCAGGAACTCGCTAAGATCCGGTATGATCTGCGCCCACGCCACATGAAGGATAAGCAGTTCTGTACATTATACTTCCTACTCGCCAGGA
The DNA here is from genome assembly GCA_910589775.1 of Avena eriantha. Lineage (NCBI taxonomy): Eukaryota > Viridiplantae > Streptophyta > Magnoliopsida > Poales > Poaceae > Avena > Avena eriantha. The sequence goes on along the minus strand of OU342743.1, from coordinate 169,794,542 downwards.
GCTACATCTTACCGTGAGCTCTTTGCCTTGTTTGTTTTCGCGTATGTTTAAGTGCATATTGTGCAAGTCGAAGAGCTTAGTAAGCTTCATCGTGGTGTTGATACAATTGCAGTTCAGTACTGGTCGATGTGTAGAAACTAGCCCTCACGATTCAACCTCGGACACAAACTAACTCGAGAATAGCTTGATTTTGTAAATATTCAGCGAGGAATTGCAGCCTGCCAGCCCATGTTGTGCCTTGCTATCCATAGTGTAATCCGGTGTCACACATAGTGACATTTTCTGTACTTGTACATAAACATTCAGCATCCGAGGATTCAACATCTGACACAAACTAACTCGAGACTAGTTTTTTTTTTCGTAAATATTCAGCGGGGAATTGTAGTCCATTTTGTGTCTTGCTAGTTTCTATCCATAATGTGATTCGGTTTCCAAACTTAGTTACCTTCGTCACGCATAGTGACATTTTCTGTACTTTGTACATAAGCTTTCCGCAAATAGGGGTCTAGATCTTTTATAAGATCATCATGTAAAATGCAACCTCTGTATGCCACAGTTCTTTTAGATCTCATCTTTGATTGCCGCCCATGTATGTAAAACCGAATTCCATCTAAATAAATTAAAGCATGCCAAATATGAGTACCTCTGTTTCGTTACATTAAGCAAGGGCATCGTGTAAACTGTCTCTGTTCGCTCAAGTCTTTGTTGAGGCGTATTTCCACTAGATTTAGCTATAATATATACTAGTCCTGTTGGTTTCATAAATTTTCTCGAATAACATCAATATCTCAATGGATCCTTGGAGCCATGGAGATCATTGCAACAATTCAGTAACTTTTACTGCCTGGAAGACTGCATCGAGTGGGTCTATAGAGAACATGGAAGAGGGATTTACCATTCTTAGTTCGTCCTGAAGATTTATCACTAAGTTGTGCAAGACTTCAGAATGAACTACTTAAGGTACCTTGTAGTGCAATCTTGGCATGCAGCCATTTTGCCAACACAATGCTGGACTTCCATGATTCGAGCTTGCATTGGCTATCATGTATGATGGTAGATCAAAATGTCAAATGTGCAGTTGTCAGATAGACTTTAGTTGTAGCTGTTACAGGATAATCTCATTTTCTCTTACCATGGGTCATTGACAGTATTGAGATTATGAGAGCATGTTATATTCTTGCAGGTACGAGCTACGTGCCATACAAAAAGAAAAGGTAAGAAGGATGGAGACAGAAAACGGGAAGCACAAAGATGCAATTACTTTTAAGGTGGAGATGCAAGAATCGAAGTGCAGTAGAGAATATCAAACATTAACAGATGATTCAGAATATCATGGTTCTTAGTTAATGTAAGAAACTACAATCCATGATCTGAAAATTGCTCTGATTTTTTGCCAACTTATTCCAATCCCACTTCTGATTTCTGAACAACAACAGGTTTACAAATCTGGAACCTACAGAAGGTCTCTTGATATCACTAGGTTTAGTAAGTATCATGAACTACGTCCCCGATTACAAAAAAGGAGGCGAGCTCCGGTCTGAAATAAAGTCTATTTGGAGCTTCTTCCAAAGAGGTAGGGAAGAAAACTGGGGCGCCTATTTGGCCTTGAGGGCCAGTTGGAAGACCCTTTGAGATCGTTCTGGCAGCTTGTATTCGTCGACCGGGAGGACGATGTCCTTCTTGTTGGTGAAAATCCTTGGCAGTAAGTTCTGCAACCATCCTCCTAATGATCCACTGTGTTTCTATGATGTTCCTTACAGTGCTGTCGCGCCTTTGCACGTGCAGGGAATTTGTGAACAGCGTGTCCTGCATAAAGATCCTCTCCCTGCAGGAGGTGCAGCAGATTCGCAAACCGGGCCTCGAGCTCCTGACCTCGGCCCCCGGGAAGAGGCTAGGTAGTAGCAGCTGCAACGATTACCTCGCGCCCCCCCCCCCCCCGGGAAGAGGCCATGTTCACACCATAAGGCTAGCTCTGTCGCGTATGTTTCCACAGCCCTTCTCTTTTCCCTAGTTTTTTTTAGACCTGGAACTGGAAGCACATAGATCATGCCTTGCCTTTTAAGTTATGTGCACCATCCAATAATCCTGAACTGTGACCTCTACCAGATTGTCTTTGGTTAAGTTCAGAATCTAGCAACCTTGCCATAAGGATTAAATATTACCCAGAAAGACATATTGTAATTAATTTTAGTATCATGGTTTTCGACAATTCAGCAGTGATTCTGTGATTCGTTACTGTGTAGCCTGTAATGAACATGGCCCTAGCCTGCAAGAAAAATGAGTTCAATACAGCTGTATCTGTACGAGGTTTTCATCGGCTGCCGTTTGCGTTCAGAGGATAAATCTTATGACAACCATCGCAGGCCAATAGGAAAATCTATTTTGTTTTCTTGCCTTATCGATGTATTTATCAGACACAAACATAAATAAGGTCATTTAGTAAGTTCATAACAATTTCTGTAAAGGGGCAAAGCTTCTACCACAGCTTCCCCCTCATTGCCATGGCCTTCCCTAGCTCCCCTCCTTCGTCGCTTCTGGCTGGAAAGGAGGCGACTAGTCGCTTCTGGGGAAGCAGCAAGTTCATGAGCAAGTGAATGAACGAGCAGCGAGTGAAGGGCAACAGTCGTAAGTAAGGTTAGCCATGTTCCTAAAAGGAGTGACCATCTTTTCTTCCCTTCTACTGACACTGAGCAGCAAGCGTTTTCTTGCTCCGCTAGCTAGCACACTCTTCTGCTACCAATGAAACCGAAAACACTGGAGAGTGGGAATGTCCCTCGTATGTGACCAACACCCATCCCCTTTGTGAGTCTTCCCTGCTTACAAACTAATCATAAATTATCTCCTTTTATAGGTGCGACTTTGTGAACTTCCAGCGCAACCAGGAGTGCAAGAAGTGTAGCCACGACCGTCCTGAAGATGATACCCAGGATAGTAAGCTCGGGTATGATGTATGGAGAAACACCAAGGGAGTTGACAAGGCCAGAAGCTTTGACGCTCAGGAAGATGACGATGTCGATGAAGAGGTGCTCCCATACAAAACGGAGCGTAGGCATGTAGCGAGCAGATGTACCTGCTCTACATCAACGCCGAGGTCATCTACCTCAAACCGGCCATGGCACCGCCGTCCGCCCGTCCCATGTCGATTGAAGCCACCTGGGAGTGAGGACTCTACATCTCCGCCGCCCCCTTTTTTATACTTGTACTACTTTCAGTTCCAAAGGCAACTGAATATCCAAATTCGTCTGATTCCTGCATTTGATAGATCGCTGATGTTTCTGTTGTTTGCTAGGGATGGATTCCTCCGTCTACCGCATGATGTAAACTATGCTTGCGGTAAGAGCGGCCGCGCAAGCTTGGGCCTCGAGCCTCGACGGAGAAGGTAAAAGCCGAACCGGGCAGCAACGGGCAATGCACTAGGGGCGCCACGTTTGTGCTGGAAGAAGAGAAGTCTGGAGCAAGCCAACACCGAGGAAGGTGCGCCTCTTTCTATGCCTCTGAAAATAGCTCTATCAGACCTTCCGATGTAATCAATTCAAGCTATGCATCAATTCTGTAGGTATGACGGTAGCTAATGCAATGGCAAATCGTTCATGCGTCCTGATCGTGTACATTGTTTGTTTGCAGGCTGTGAACTACTCAATTCCTTGACCTATGCATTGGAGCTGGATATGTGGATTTCACTTTTGTTCATGATATTATATGTTCTGATCTACACATGCTCTCTGAAGCTGCTTCAATTATAGCTTTGGTACCACTGGTATTTATACATATCTAATATTTCAACCAAGGTACATAATTTCCGCGTTTTCTTTATCTGCTATCTTGCACATTGCAGTGAACTTTGGACCGATTAGGTGCTAACTTCCTAGTGCTGATAGTGTAGTTTGTATTTTGAGTATGTTTCAGAATGATGTTGCAGTTCCATGGAGGAAAATAGAAAATGTATTTAGTTGAGAGATTCCAGAAGAAACTATACTCAAGCAATACCATAATACTTCTGCAGACGAATCCATAGTGTAGCTCAAGAAACACCATAATATTTTTGCATTTCCCTTATCTTGATAAACTTCCGTATATGGATATAAGCATAACACTTCTCACATTCACTTTGTTTTTTTAATTCAAGGCCAAATCCGGTTATCGAAGGCTGGAAAACGTCAAATCGGGTGCCTTTTCTTGTAATATTTACTCGATTCTATCCTATTATATTTTAGAAGTAACTTTCATGAACCGAGGATTTACTAATCAAAAGCAACTAACCTATGTACTCCCTCCGTCCCAAAATAAGTGACTTGAGTTTGTCTAGATTTGAATGTACCTATATACTAAAACGTGTCTAGATACGTCTGAATCTAGATAAACCCACGTCACTTATTTTAGGACGGAGGGAGTATTTCACTTCGTTAGCTGAATCCTGCTATTACTCGCAAACAAAGACATTTTTTTTGTAGTTCTATATATGTAAGTGCTTATGCAATATATCCTCCTTTAAGATGGGTGGGCGATCAGTGCAACGAAAGTGTTTATGGAGAGATCTGATGTGCTTTATGTTACCACTTGTACATCCTGCTATTACTCGCAAACAAAGACATTCTTTTTTTTGTAGTTCTATATATGTAACTGCTTATGCAATATATCCTCCTTTAAGATGGGTGGGCGATCAGTGCAACGGAAGTGTTTATGGAGAGATTTGATGTGCTTTATGTTACCACTTGTACATCCCCCCCCCCCCCCCCAATTCTGTTTGCTTCAGAACTTGCTTAACCCTTTTGGTGTTGGGGGGATACCCCGGGTAGGGTCACGCCGGCGTATAAAGGCCGAGTTAGCCGAGGTTCGGCAAGGCCAAAGCAGATGCTGGCCGGGTCACCTCAAGGCAGGCCGAATCACGAGGTAATCCGGACCTGGGGGCGTCCACCTAACTAGCCCTCATCCGAGTCGGAAGTGTGTGTTTTGCCTGTATGCAGGAAAGGGTGTGGCCGGATGAACCATCATCCGGGTCGCAGCAAGCTTCTAGGAGAAGGAAGGAATCTCGCTGGTCAAAAGGAGCCCCAGTACGCACTGCCTGAGCGAAGCGAGCAAGGACAGGACCACCGGGGCGTGGCCGACAAGCATGGCGACGCCCGTGTCAGCTGACGAGGGCGCCGCAGTGGCTAACGTAGCTAAAGCATGTGTGACGCGGGGAAAAAAGCACCCCGGTCGGCTTACCACTTTGGGTGGAGGCATATTCTTAGGAATATGTCTCCACGTATGCCCTAGGCAGAAACCGAGCCTCCCCTATAAAAGGAGGGCTAGGGCTTCAGTAGAAGGGGTTGACTGTTTTTTCTCTGTACGATTCTGTTAAGGTCTAGGGTTTCAGGTGATATCTGTGGGTGAGAGTAAGAGAGCTCCTTCTTCCTCCTCTCGCCAATACAGCTCTAGGAGCACTTGTAACCTTGGAAGGAAATCAATACAAATTCTTGTGTGGAGAATCACTTCACTATCCCTCCCTGGATTCCCCTAGCGTGTATTAGTCCTCACCTTTAGCCTATACATGGCATCTGCCGTGACACCACCACGACAGTTGGCGCCCATCGTGGGGCCAGCAGCGCTAGCAGGGGTCAAAATCCGGACGGGAAACTTCATCGCCACCGGCGAGCGCATCGTCTCCGGGCTCGTTCAACGCTTTGAAGCGCGGGACTTCGTCAGCGACAACGCAGGCTGCTTCGGCACGCGCCCTCTCCCGCGCAACGGCATCTTCCTCAAGCTCGGCGCGCACAAGGTCTATGTTGCGGTGGACGTGTCTTGTGTTCATCCGCGCCACGTCGTCGAAGCAGGCGAACCGCCCCTCACTGTGGCTCGCGGGGAGCGTACCGCTCGTTTCCTGGACCATGCAGAGGTAATGATGACAGCGCCGGGTGCGGGTGCGAGCAAGGATCCGGCGCCAGATCCGGAGGTGACGCCCAAGGCACCAAGGAAAGGTAGGGGTCCTCCGCTAGAGAGGCCGGAAAACGTGCTGAGAGAGGCAATGGATAGCCTGGCGAACCTTGTAGTAGCAGCGGTAGATCCGGCTCGTGCACAGGCCGAGCTGGAAGAAACTAGGCAAAAAAATACTAGAGGACGCAAAGAAAATAGTCGCAGCCCAGCAGTCGTTGAACATGACGCTGCGTGAGTACGCCAAGGCGAACAAAGTTGATACTGTAAAGGTTAAAGGGAGAAATCTCATGAGCGAGATGAACAGAGAAGGTGATGTTGGAGTCGAGGAATCAGAAAACTGTTTTTCCGTGGGGCTGCCGAGGTATAGTACCCCGGCCAAGAACCTCAGAGCGGCGGATGCAGCTGCATCCGAGTTAGAGGGACTGACGGGTGAAGCCCGACAAAGGCAGCAAGATCGGGTTAAAGAGCTGGTTCGGATTGCGAATAGGCAAAACGAGGAACTGCTTAGGGCAAACCCGGATAGAGCTGGGGCCTCCAAGATCGTCCATTCGGCGATGGGTAACCCGGAGAAATCCGCTGGAGCCGCATCGTCCCTCATGGTGGTCCAAGGAGAGAGGAGGTGGTAACCTAGGCCAGACGGAACAAACAGATTGTCCCGTATGACCCGACACGGGCAGGGAAAGAAAAAGAAGCGCAGAAAAATGATGATCGACGGAGTGTGAGCCGAGGCGAAGCTGGCTGAGGTAACCGTGACCAAGGCAATGCCGGTCAAAGGAACATAAGTGCAGTGATAGTGGTGGAGCGCGATGAGGAAGGTAAGTCAGTGCAAAAGCCGGTGTATTATTTGAGTGAAGTGTTGTCAACCTCAAAGCAGAACTACCCACATTATCAAAAAGTGGCGTATGGCGTGTACATGGCCGCCAAGAAATTGAAGCACTACTTTGAGGAGCATCCCATCCGGGTCATATGTGAGGCCCCTATATCCGAGATAATGAGTAACAAGGATGCAAGCGGCAGAATTGCAAAATGGGCAATTGAGCTAGCTCCTTATGCTCCGCAATATGACCGGAGAGAAGCCATCAAGTCTCAGGCTGTGGCGGACTTTTTCGTGGACTGGGCCGAGGTACAGTACGAACCACCACTTCCGGATCCGAACTATTGGCGGATGCACTTTGACGGATCAAAAACCAAAACCGGGCTAGGTGTCGGAGTTGTACTAACGGCGCCAAAGAAGGACCAGTTGAAATATGTGTGCTGCAGATCCACTTCACCGCATCAAACAATGTCGCTGAGTATGAAGCACTTGTGCATGGGCTCAAGGTAGCAAAAGAAATTGGTATACGTCGGATTATATGCTTTGGCGACTCGGATTTAGTGGTGCAGCAAGTGTCCGGAGTGTGGGACGCCCTTGATCCAAACATGGCACTATACATATTTCATGTGCAGAAGATTTCTGGTTACTTTGAGGGATGCGAATTTCATCATGTACCCCGGGTGGAAAATGAGGCTGCTGACATGCTGTCGAAGCTCGGGTCAACCAGACAAGCAATTCCACCAGGTGTAGCATTAGAGCACCTCAAGAAACCATCCATCAGGCCATCTCCGGAATCCGAGTCAATCTACGTCCCGGAGGACACAGAGTCCGGAGCTGTGTCCATGGACATTGACGCGGGAAGTGGTGCGCAAAACCCGGGGACTGCTTCGCGAGACCTGAGGACTGCTCAGCGTGGTCCGGTTGAAGTTATGCCGGTGGATCAAATGGAGATAGACGAGGACGTGTTCCCCGTGCGGCCAATACCGGCTTGGGCACTGCCTATATTTCAATTCCTGAAGATGGAACGTTACCCACTGAGGAGGTGCTGTCCAGGCAAACACAGAGGAGGGCAAAGGCCTACACGATCATCAATTCTGAGTTATACAAAAGAAGTGTGACCAATGTCCTCCAGCGGTGTGTTGACCCGGAAGAAGGGCTTGAAATCATCCGAGATATACATCAGGGGGAATGCGGGCATCACGCCTTATCCCGAGCCTTGGTAGCAAAAGCTTTCCGACACGGATTCTACTGGCCAAATGCCTTAGAGCAAGTAGAAGATCTGGTGAGAAAATGTAATGGTTGTCAGAGGTATGCTACAAAGACACATGCCAATGTCGGAACTCAAGACCATACCAATCACTTGGCCATTTGCCGTATGGTGCTTGGATATGGTGGGCCCGTTCAAACCAGCAAGAGGAAACATGACTCACATTCTGGTAATGGTGGACAAGTTTACGAAGTGGATCGAGGTAAAGCCTATAAGAAAATGTGATGGAGCTACGGCCGTAACGTTTCTCAAAGATATCATCTTGAGGTACGGTTATCCACACAGTATCATAACTGATAATGGCACAAATTTTGCGGAAGGAGCATTTGCTCGTTTCTGCCGGGATAAGAGGATCCGACTTGACGTAGCTTCGGTAGCCCACCCCGCATCGAACGGGCAAGTGGAGAGATCCAACGGATTAGTATTATCCGGGATAAAACCCTGGCTCATTGAGCCGCTGCAAAGATCAGCGGGGTGTTGGATAGAAGATCTACCAGCGGTACTGTGGAGTTTAAGAACAACTCTGAATCGATCAACAGGCCATACGCCTTTTTTCTGGTATATGGGGCAGAAGCTGTATTACCAGCCGACATAGAGCATGATTCGCCTAGGGTCACCCAATACACAGAAGCCGAAGTGCAAGAAGCCTGGCAAAATGATGTTGATCTGCTGGAAGAAGCAAGAGAACTGGTACTGTCCAGATCCGCCATATATCAGCAAAATCTCCGACGCTATCATAGCCGGAAAGTGTGCCCCCGGGTCTTTCGGGAAGGCGATCTGGTGCTTCGGTTGGTACAACGTACTACTGGAATGCATAAATTATCCCCCCATGGGAAGGGCCGTTCATCGTGAGAAAAGCATTGCACAATGATTCTTACTATCTTATAGATGCAAAGCCACAGGAAAAGAACAAGGCGGACAGGTCCGGTGAGGAATCAAAGCGACCATGGAACATAGCTCTACTTCAGCCTTTCTACACCTAGCTAAGAAGTAAATGTATCCGGGTTATCTCATATGTCAGTATGTATGTCGGCAATGAGCTTATCAATGAAATGTGGGCACCTCGAGCAGTAACTCGGGGACTGCCTTAATAATATTTGTTGTCTTTTGTTATTTGTGCGTCGTCTGGAATAGGTTATTCTACTTAGCTCGGATTAGTAGTGTGTGAGCACAAAAAACCCAACTCTTCGACTTGCTGCTGTCCAACAAGAATTGGCTTCATGGCAAGCAAGAGAACAAGTTTGGAATTGCGTAGCACATGGAAAACGACTAAGGAAAATAATTTATTCGAGCCGACGTTTGTTCTTCGGACTAACCCTGTATTTATTTTCAAGTTATTATGCAGTTTTATTTTTGAGCTAAGTCTAAAAGTTTCCAAGTATTGTTAAGACAATTTTTCAAGCTCGGATTCGTAAGTTGTAAAACTGAATCAAGGTAGACACGATCCGAGCCAAAAGATTGAACGAACAAGAAAAAGAAACTCGGGGACTACGCCCAAGTTAATCCGGCATAAGTACTCAGTAGCAAAATATCACATGTATTTGGAATACAATTTCACCCGGCACACCGGGGATCTCATGAATTTTCAAGTGTTTTTTACTTAGGAGCAGCAGGAGGAAGTTCGGCATCATCGTCGCCCTCTTCGATATCCGAGGCAGTGTCCTCCTCGTCTTCACCCGAGTCATCTTCAATGTTCTTAACTTCCTCTTCACCTGCGGCTTCCAGGAAGCTCGGACCCTCAGTCCATTCATGAATGGGGGCATATTCAATGAGGCTGTGGGCGCAAGCCTGGCGCCGAGCTACCCACTCCGGGTCATCTGTCCATTTGGACCCGGTGCGCAGGCGTGTGAGGAGGCTGAGGTCTATCTTCTCGTACCACGTCAAAATGTGGTGAAGGACGGTATCGGCAGCAGCGCGTCCAGCGGATTCTCGCCAGAGGTCGAGCTGGGTCTCAACTTCTGAAAGCCTTTCAGCGAGCTGCGTGACTCTCTCCGGAGCATCATCGGCGGGCCAGAAGGCGTTGAAGACCCGGACTAAAACATCGAGGAGGTCCCTGCCGTAGTTCTTGATAATTTCCACGCGAGATGATAGGCTGACCAACAGGTCCTCCATGTCAAAGGGAATGCTCTCACCCTCAGCAGTGACCAGAGTACCCCTTTCTCGGCGGAAATTGGCAACAGCAGCACTTACAATGGCAGTACCCTCTAGAAAGTGGCATGGGAAACAAGGCAAAGGACAAAGTTGAGAAAACAAGGCATATGAAGTAACCCGAAGAAATAAGGCAGATAAAGAAAAAGAACTTACGTGAGATGTGACTGTGAATCCGGGTCAACTCCTTGATGCAAGCATCGCGCCTCTTCCGAAGCTGCTCGAGCTCAGCATTTGCCGACTCAAGTTTGACCTCGGCTTCCTGAAGAAGCTCACGATCCTTAGCACTTTGGAGTTTGAGGCGCTCGCGTTCTTCGGTGTAGTCCTGGCCAACCCTTTTCAGCTCGGTTTGGTGCTGCACCTTCATCTTAGCCATTTCAGCTTTGAGCTTGGCTACGTCATCATCTTTGGTCCGGAGGAGGGCGAGCTCATCATCTTTCTTCTTCAGCTCGGCTTGGTGCTGTCCTGCTTGTTCGAGAAAATGCAGCATCATGTCAGGCACATGCACACTTTCTTCAAGCAATGCTGAAACCGTGTGTTGGCCCGACAGAGCCGAGGTATGAATGTTTGCCGAGCCAAGGAGGAAAGATGATGAAAAGCACAGTAAAAACAGACAAGAAGGACGTACCCTTGATCTGCTCCAAGTTCTTTCGCATTATTTTGTTTTCAGCTTCCACCCCAGCTGCGGAAATCGAACAATCAGGTTAGTTCGGCAAGCGAAGTGGAAGAAAAACGAGGAAAGGAATGAGAAAGAAATTTACCCATTTTCTCGTACTCCGCGATGAGTGCAGCCTGTTTCGTGCGAAGATTTTTGTGCGTATCCAACAAGCGCTGGAATTCGGCACTTCGGCGGTTGGTGGTCACCTAAAAAAGATACAGAAACTTAAGTCAGCTTAGTGCATGTTCGAAGTGTACTAAAATCCGGGCCAAGTGGAACTTAACCCGGCTCTAGGTGTGTGCATGTTCGAAGTGTACTAAAATCCGGGCCAAGTGGAACTTAACCCGGCTCTAGGTGTGTGCATGTTCGAAGTGTACTAAAATCCGGGCCAAGTGGAACTTAACCTGGCTCTAGGTGTGTGCATGTTCGAAGTTATCATGGAGCCACGTTAGTTCTATAAAAGAGCATCCGGCCAAGTAACAAGTTACTCCCCCGGAGGCTCGAGGACTAATGGTTATTATCTACAATCTGCAAAGGAGAAACGACGTACCTCCGTCATTCGTCCAACGAGGTTAATGGCCTTGGGGGCGGTATTCACCTGATCAGATTCATGGACTACCTCAACCTTGCTCCAGTTCATGACAAACTCCATCAGGCTCGGGGGGGGTACCGTTCACCTGTGGGCATATGAGACGTCACCAAACTCTTAGCATGTGCTTCCTTCCTCTCCACCAAACCCTTGGTCTATTACATTATTTCTCTACTATATCTAATTCCATCGGCTTTTCAACTTCTCGGTTCAAATCCAAATAAATTTAAATCAATACCTAACATTCTATTCCTAATGGACGGGCGCGGCAACGCGCGCCAACATGATCTAGACTGATATGTGTAAGACACAAGACAGGCAAAACAAGCTCACAAAGAGATTTACGATAATACTGTAGTATCTTAAAACTGATGCTGCAAAAGCCAAACCTCTGACATCACAGACAGCATACAAAGACAATAGGGAAGAAAACAGTATGTAGAACAGCTGGTAGGGATGCAAGCCGTTTGTCTGGCGGACAATTAAGGAGCCGTGAATATGTAGTATTGATTGAGGATGAAACGGACACATCTGGATGAAACGGACACACGCGGATGCCTACACGGACGTCTGTTTACATCCCTAACTGCTGGGGCACCCTGCACCAATTTGGATTCAGTGGATATATCATAGATTTACGAACAGACTGATATATGTCAGACATAAACGCATACATGCTGAAATTAGTCGGAGATAACAAGGAATATAGAAGGCTGAAATTCGTTGGAGATAACAAGGAAATTAGAAGGCAATGACGCAAGAAAGAAACAGATAAAGGAAGTTCACAAGGACTGATGTTGCAAAAGCTAAAATAGGTAAGAAACCAGTATATAGAACAAGAACTGTAGTTCTACGGCCGGTATCATCTGCACCCAGCTTAATCCGTGAGAGTCGAACACACACATGAGCTGATCCCATCAGCTCAAATCCGAACAGCAAAAAGTAATTGGTGTAGTCCGTCAGACAACCTCTGTGCCCATCCTGCACCAGGGTTAGCTGGGCAGGAACGATCATCTACAGCCATTGGATAGACCCCATCAGGATCATCTAGCCGCTAATTACGCTCTGGCCCAGAGGTCTGAATGCATCAACCAGACTAAAGTGCTTGACTCCTTATTAGTAAAGGATGCAGCGGTACGATCCTATAGAACAGATCCTGTTCAAGTAAGGTCGTGCTGGCGTCGCTCAGTCTCCGCGTTATAAACCGGTTTGGATGTTACTCAACTGGCGAGGTGGGACTAATGTTCCGCAACCGACCCTCTGTGGTACGAGCTTGCGCTGGTTCGCGACTCGCGAGTCATTGCCCGTGTCGTTGGGCTTGGAGAACAGAGACGGCCCAGCGACTTCGGAGCCCAATCTGATGGCCGTCGTCGCCGGTTCGCGTTTCCTCCCAGAGGCACCTGGCTGCCCAATCAGATGGCCTTCTCCTCTTTCACGTGGCCGTTCCGCCGCCGAAGCAGCAGCGCAAGCAAACCCGCTGCCCCCTCCGCTGCGGAGGAGGAGAAGCTCGTCGTGACGCTGCAGCTCCTCGAGACCTCCTCAGTCCCCCCCCCCCCCCCCCTCTCGATTCTGCTACCCCGCTCGGTTTCTGACTGTGCTGTTGCCGTGCTTTGTCGCAGGTGGCTCCGCGGAGGCGGCGGGCTGCGACATGTCGGACTGGCAGAAGGGTCACGCCGTCCTCGTGCTCGCCGGAGTCAAGGTAGGTTTCCCTGCGGATCTTGTGTCGTGTGGCCACTTTTTTCTCCCCGGCTCTGAACTGTAAGTGTGCTCCAGGAACTCGCTAAGATCCGGTATGATCTGTGCCCGCGCCACATGAAGGATAAGCAGTTCTGGACATTATACTTCCTGCTCGCCTTTTTTGCTTTCGCCTATGTTTAGTTACATATTGTGTAAGTCGAAGAGCTTAGTTAGCTTCGTCATGTTGATCCCACTGCAGTACTGGTAAATGTGTAGAAATTAGCCCTCACGATGCAACATCTGACGCAGACTAACTTGAGAATGCTTTTTTTGATTTGGTAACTATTCAGCGAAGAATTGTAGTCCATGTTGTGCCTTGCTAGTTGCTATCCATAATGTATTTCGGTGCCCAAACATAGTTCTCCCGTCACACATAGTGACATTTTCTGAACTTGTACATAAGCATTCAGCAAATAGGGGTCTAGATCTTTTATAAGATCATCATGTAAAGTGCAACCTCTGTATGCCACAGTTCTTTCAGATCTCAGCTTTGATTTGCCACCCATGTATGTAAAACCGAATTTCATCTAAAGAAATTAAAGTATGCCAATTATGAGTACCTCTGTTTCGACACATTAAGCAAAATGGGATTTTGATGTTTCAAGGTCATCTTGTAAACTGCCTCTGTTTGCTCAAGTCTTTGTTGGGGTGTATTTCCACTAGATTTAGCTATAATATATTAGTCCTGTTGGTTTCATAAATTTTCTCAAATAGCATCAATATCTCAATGGATTCTTGGAGCCACGGAGATCATTGCAACAATTCACTAATTTTTGCTGTCTGAAAGACTACATCGAGTGGGTTTATAGAGAACCTGCAAGAGGGATTTACCATTCTTAGTTTGCCGTGAAGATGTATTCACTAAGTTGTGCAAGACTTCAGAGTGAATTACTAGTGCAATCTTGGCCTGCAACCATTTTGCCTACACAATGCTGGACTTCCATAATTCAGGCTAGCATTGGCATTCATGTATTATGGTAGATCAAAATGTCAAATGTGCAGTTGTCAGATAGACTTTAGCTATAGCTGTTACATGATAACCTCATTTTCTCTTAACATGGGTCATTGACAGCATCGACATTATGAAAGCATGGTATATTCTTGCAGGTACGAGCTATGTGCCATACAAAAAGAAAAGGTAAGAAGGATGAAGATAGAAAACGGGAAGCCGAAAGATGCGATTACTGTTGAGGTGGAGATGCAAGAATCGAAGTGCAGTAGAGAATCTCAAACTTTAACAGATGATTCAGAACATGATTTCTTAGTTAATGTAAGAAACTACTCCCCTCCGTCACATAATATAAAAATCTCGAGGTGGAGTTCAATCCATGCTCTGATTTTTTGCTACTCCCTCTGATCCAAATTAATTGACTTGGATTTGTCTAGATTTGGATGTATCTAGCACTAAAACATGTCTAGATACATCCGAATCTAGATAAATTGAAGTCAATTAATTTGGATCGGAGGGAGTAGCTTATTCCATACCAACTTTTGATATGTGAACACCCAACAGGTTTAGGAATCTGGAACCTGCGGAAGGTCGCTTGATATCACTTGTTTTAGTAACTAGCACGAACTACGTAGAGAACTGGTTGGAAGTGATTACCCTTGTCAGCAAGTTCAGGCTGGCAGCTTGTATCCGTCTACCAGTAGGATGATTTCCTTGTCGATGACGACCCTTGGCAGTAAATTCAGGCTGACAGCTTGTATTCGTCGAAGTCGGAGTTTTGAAGATCGTAGCTAGCTCCGCGGCGTATGTTTCCGCAGCCCTTTTCTTTTCCCTAGTTTTCTCTTGAGATCTGGAACTGGAAGCACATAGATCATCCCTGCATTAAGTTACATCTTAATAATCCTGAACTGTAACCTCTACCAGACTTCTTTGTTTCAATTCAGAAGCTGGCAACCATGCCGTAAGTATTACCCCGAGAGTCATATTGTAATTAATTTTAGTATCATGGTTATCAGCAATTCAGCGATTATTCTGTGATTGGTTTCTCTGTATATGAACATGGCCTTGCCCTTTGGGTGCAAGAAAAGCGAGATCAATACAACTACTATTTGCGTTCATAGAATAAATCTTATGATAAACATCGTGTGCGGAATAGGCAAATCTAATTTGTTTTCTTGCCATATGGATATATCTATCGGACACAACGCGTAAAGGCTGAAATCTGCCGGAGATAACAACGAAAATAGGGATGTGACGCATGAGAGACAGACAAAGGAAGTTCACAAGGAAATTTACGCTAGTAAGTATATTAAAACCGATGCTGCAAAAGCTAAACATCGACATCAGACAGTTTACAAGGAAAACAAGAAGAAACCAGTATGTGGAACTGTTAGTCCACTTCTGGTATCCTCTGCATTCAGCCTTATTCCGTGAGAGTCGAACACACACGCACACATGACACTTCAAACTTTGCTTGTTAACACCAAAAGACAGTGGAGACCACTACATCTAAATGATTCGAGTCACAACGCCTATGAAATCAGGCATCAGTCCGAAAACCACATTCAGATGGCCTCCCTGATGACGAGGTTGATGCCGAACGACGCCGTGCAGAGGATCAGGCCGATGATCGCCAAGAAGTTGAGCCCCCTGCGGTGTTCACCAAAAGGAGAAAATGAAGTCAGACAAATATAGAAAACAACCTCTGGCAAAAACAAGTCTGCATTGGAGAAGAAAAACGAACTGATATCACGCATAAGCAGGCGTCATAAGCCGCAAACTTAGTTCCAAGTCAGTCAATTTCCATACTCAATCCAGATCGAGCTCACTGCTTTGCTAGGGTAATCATTTTATAAACTGAGGTGGTTGACATGGGACAGAGGTTTAGGTAGGATTGTGGCTTTACAAGTATGCCATTTACCTACTTCTGAGTGCTGACAGACGCATGGCGTCTGACCGACTCCATATCCAATTATTCAATGACCTATGATATGATGCAATGTGCAGGAAACCCCACATAACTAGTACTACCAACCAAGGTCTTCACCTACCGCAGTGAGCGACCTATGTCAATTTGGACAATGATGTGCAGGCAAGCTGCAGCTGGAGTCCTATGATCTGCTGGGGCCTCAAGCCAAAACTCAGAAATGAAGAACTGAAGATGAAGGCACGTCTATGTATTCAGGAGGTTAAAGAATCGCTTCAAAGCTACTCCGTGTTGTCGGTGAGCATCAATGAAAGCCGCTCGCACCTTTGACATAGTATTCAGTTAATTAATGGAGCAGCACGTCGAGCACTGTGTACCCACTCTCACTGCATTGATGAGTTGAGTGTTTGGTTGACTAATACTGCATCAAATGGCTCACATATTTGCAGGACCTGTAAATTCCTAAGAAACTACTACTTGAGCATACTACTAGAAATCATCGAGTGGATATGTACTGCTTCACACACAGCCACAAGGATTTGGATGCCATTGTCATCAACTAAGCAAATTATGTGCATAATATGGGCCAGTTGGGAGGAAATACAGTAGATAACAACAGGTGTGCTCATTCATTGCTGGTAAGCAAAGCATCCATACCCGAGCTTGAGGCGGTTGTCCGGCACGCCGGTGGCGTAGCCCTTGAAGTAGAAGAACCTGGCGAGCGTGTAAAGGGCCCCCAGCGCGGCGGCGATGACCGGGTGCTGCAGGCCTCCGACGAGCACGGTGACGAAGAAGAGCGGCATCATCTCAAGCGAGTTCTGGTGCCCCCTCTGCATTCCACAACAGGAATTTAACATACTTCTGCTACGACGGAAGAGAAATCAGCAACGGGACAGGGTAATCTGGGCGGCGGAACGGACCTGGACGCAGTTGAAGAGCTTGGCATCCTTGTTCTCCGACTCGATGGCGTACAGGGTGGGGTAGAACACCTTGTACCTGAACAAAACAGCCGCAAGACAGACTCGCTTCAGATGAGATTTCCGCAGGGGACAACAAAATCGGGAAGGGAGAGGAGGAAGCCGGGATTAAGGGGATTCGTACTTCCTGCGGGCCTTGCCGACCTGGAAGGTCATCCAGAAGTTGAGGAAGGCGTAGGCCACCACGGTGAGCACCACGTAGCCGTACTCCTTGCTCAGCTCGATCAACACCGCCATCTCTGATCTCTCCCCTTCGTCTACCTCGGTTTTCCTGGATTCGTTTTTCTTTTCCTTCTCCCCTTCCTTGGAAACGCTGTGTTGGTTGCGGAGGATGGGTGGGGAGTGGAGGTCTATCTTATAGGAGGGCGGAAGGGTCTAGAAGTCCTGGGGCAAGTGTGCCTGCCCTCCGGCCCAAGAAAGCTTTGACCCATTCGCTCGGGCCCAACTCGGCCACGACACTCACCCAATGAGACAATGAGCATTCTCAAACAAGATATTTATTTAAGTATAAGCCTCAAAAAAAGAAAACAAGATATTTATTTTCAAGATAACTGACATTTGAAGAAATACACATAATCTGGAAATAACCCGGTCGTTCTTACTTGGAGAGAGTTGCCGGAAGATGGTGCTCAAGTCAACGGGAGGCTTTGCGTCATGCCTGATGTGTGTCTGTCCCACGTCCACTGAACACGGTTTCCGTTAAAAGATTGTCATAAGATTCATCCCCATAGATCCACATCTCGCTGTGGCTTCAGATTTCGGTGGTTTCAGAGAACGCCAGCACACAGAGTCACAGAGAGGTCCAAGTGTTGGGCTGGTCGGCTGGAGATCATGCAGACAGACAGTACGATGCCCAGCCATTTTCGTCTACTAGATAGCTGGTAGGATTCACGGCGGATCTACCGAGTATACGCCTCTGCTTTCCAACTTCCAGAAATTAGAAAAGAAAATCGCGGACTAGTAATTCTTCAGAGTGTGATGAGTCTCCAGTTCGTTTGGTGGCACTAACTACTCCGCTGTTTAGTCATGTTGTCTAATTTTCTCGGTTCAGATGTGGGCAAAGTAGTAGAGACCGGTGAGGCGACGGCTGGGGACCTGGGCGTGGGCCGGTTTCCTCCTGCGAGGGCAGTGACGCGACATAGTTGCGATGCGTGCGCCAAGAGCGGGAGACGCTCCACCACGGGGACTAGGGTTGTTTCGGCGACGATGCTGGCGCCGGCGGCTGGAGTTGGCGCAGGGCATGGCGGGGCGGGTCTATCGGCCCAGATCTGGGTCCTTCAGGCGTTCTGGGTCAGGGGGGCCCAACCGATCTAGTCCCATGCGCCTGGGTGCGGCCACCTCCCCCTCCTTGCGTGTCCTCCTCGGCTCCGAGCGCAACGTTGTTGTTGCTGCTCTAACCGGGTTGAGTTGAGTCCAACACCATCTTGGCGTGCCGGCTTGAGGCGTCCGTGTGGCGCCGGTGGCGGGGTGGGCGGTGCTAGGTGGACGGCGATGCATCTCTGAGACGGCTGAGCGCCAACCCCCCTTTTTTTTAGAAAGGAGCATATATTAATATCGCGAGCCTCTGCAACAACACATTACCTTATTGGTATTACAGATGCACACACCCATAAAAAATTACATAAAGAAAAGTCCCTCTACAACGATAAGATCCTTAATAGCACTGACACTGACCCCACCGGAACAACACTAGAAGTCCAACATCTCTAATAGTGACGCCTTCAAGAAAGAAACGGAGCACAAGCACCGTCGTCGCCCGATCAAAGATCATAGGTTTCCACCCTGGAGAAAGTCCTCGCTCACAAAACAATGCCTTCAACAAGGTCATTGCCAGGCATGACCAATTACGGCCTGACCTTGAATTTTCACCCTGCAAGGTAAGACTGTGAACTCCTCCTGTGTTGCCGTCCCAACTTTCCGATGCCACTGCTACAATTCACGAATCACCAAGCTAATTCCTCGTCGCTACCAGTACTCGACCCACCATAGCTAGTCCACAAATCTTGGCTTCCATGACATTTTCTGCACACTGAATTCACCATGGAACTAAAGACAAGTTCCACGATAGCAACAGACTACAGAGCTTCTCGCCTCGCTCCTTCTTAAACCAAACGGTCAGAAAATCAACGGTTGTGCCCGACCGAATCCCATCCGTTCCAGCAATCTCCAAGCATGGATCGTCCATGGGAGTTCACCGACAGAGCCTTCTGGAACACGACACTGCCACCAGATCAATGGAAACAAGATGAATGCGGATCTTCGTCTTGGTGTGAGAGAAACCCTAGGACCGTGCCCCTGCCAGCAGATGCGACCCGCGTCGCCATCCGCCGAGGAAGAACCTCCATCAAAGCCCGAGGCCACCGCTCCGGCTTCCAGATCCGCCGCCATCAGATCATCGTCGGGGTGACAACCTTTGAGCGCCCAAGGGGCTCCCTGTGGGGAGAGGCCCCCATGCAAGGAAGCAGCCCTGCCGCCACCATCGGCCGACAGGGATTTGCCTGCCGGCGTCCTCCGGTGGCAGCGAAGGAGAAGCGGGAGGAGGAGTCGGGGGGCTTAGTGTTCCGCCCGTGCCGCCCCCGAGAGTGGCTCGTGCATTTGTCGAAACGAGAACAACTCTCAAAATGGAGGGAGGATTTCACTTTCCAGGCCTCTGCACCAACTAGGAATGCACCACAACCATTAAGCATGGGTACCAGGATTATTAAACTTGGTTAAGCACCAAGCCTGATCCTCGGGATAAATTGCATGAGTACCAGGATAGTCTGGTCGTTAAGTGTAAATAAGAACCTAAATTCTCATCCGTGAGGAAAAATGGAGGGAGGATTTTACTTTCCCGACCTCTGCACCAATTACGGATGCACACAACCATTAAGCACGAGTACCATGATTTTTAAACTTGGTTAAGCACCAAGACTGGTCCTCAAGATTAATTGCATGAGTACTAGGATAGTCTGATCCTTAAGTATAAAATAGGAACCTAAATTTGCATCCGTGAGGATTTGAACCTAGGTGTTGGGTTCGTACATCCACTCCCTAAAAAAGGGGAGAATTTCACTTCCCGGGCCTCTGCACCAACTAGGGATGCACATAGCCATTAAGCATGAGTACCATGATTTTTAATCTTGGTAAAATACCAAGCATGGTCCTCAGGTTAAATTGCATGAGTACCAGGAGAGCCCGATCCTCAAGTAAAAATAGGAACTCAATTTCACATTCATGAGGATTTAAACTCAAGTGTTGGGTTTGTACATCCACTCCCCAACCAGCTGAGCGCAGACCTACCAGTGTTCCCTCCATGACAGCACCTAAGCCGCTTGCGGCTCGGTGGTGCCCACTCAGGCGGCTTGTCCCCTTGTGGGCATGGCCGCCCCCGATCTAGCGTGCTAGACGTGTTGTCGGCGGGGTAGGAAAGGACAACACGGGAGCCCCTAGCAAAGAATGGATGGTTTTCGGTTGCGGTTTTGAGGTATCATGCTCTGGGCAAAAGCCCTGTCTTTCAGGGCCGGTGATGGCGACACCTGAGGGCGTCGTTTACTTCTGAGGCGTGATCGAGGAGTTTTGGCACCTCCATCGCCTGGGGTATCAAGTTCCGGGTGAAAACCTCAGATTTGGCTTGCCAGATCGGGTGACGACGGTGTCGTTGACATCGTACCCTCCATGGAGACGTCGTCTTGGGGACTTGACTCTGATTTGGGCAGTACTTCTTCGTCAGGAATCCCGGTGTTGGCCACATAGGAGGCATTTTTCGGTATTGGCATGTTGGCCTCACTAGCGATATCGCGATGGCTTGCGCGTCGAGGGTCTTCCTCAGACGGTGCGAGCGAGCCTCCGGATGTGCAATGGTGGGTTGGCCTTTGTGCTTGATGGCGGGCTGGTGAAGACTGCATGCTTGTGTTTGTTGAGGTTGCTCGGAGGTAGTCGCTGCGCCGACGGTGTACCCCGGATCTGGGCTGAGGCTGGAGCAGCAATGCTCCCAGCTGATCCTTTGTTGGCTCGCGGGATTGTGGCGGAATGTGTCTTGCCTGCGGCTGGTAGTTTCTTGTTAATATCGACAATTCGCAAGCACCGCAACTTTTATTGGCAAGGGTTCTGCTTAGCGGAGGAGCTCACCCTGTGGCGTCTTGGAGAAGCACTCGACGGATTTCGGTAGTTTAGTCGTAGTCTTGTTTGAGCGATGGGTTTGTGAGGCTTTCTTAGGCTTGTAAATATGGGTGCTCGGTTTTTTCTTAGTTTTGTAAATCAAACTGCTTTTCTATCGATGAACTGATTTTTGCATTTTCAAGAAGAAGAAAAAGCAGGTAAGTCGTACTAAAGGGCACACAACATGCGAAAAGTGGGATCAATCAGAGTTAGAAACGACGCGACCTAGGATCACGCAGTGCATAACCACACGATCAGAGTGTGCTCAGAGCATCTCCACTCGTGATCCCCATACGGGATCCGACGCGACCATTTTTTGGCCGTATAGGGGGCGCCGGCGCGAAATCAGAAATGGGGGCCGGCCGACGTCCAACCGTGCACCCCAAACCGGCTATTTTTTTATTTTATGAATTATTTCAACACAAGCAATCAATCAAATTGGAACACAAATTCAACATAATTATTCAACAAGTTCAACATAGTACACAGATAAATTATGTTTAACACACCACACAAATTAAACAAGTTTGAATCAAACTAGAGAGCTGCTTTTATATTCCACAAATGCTCGATCAAATCATTTTGCAGCTGGTGATGAGTGTTGGAGTCTCGAAGTTCTTGACGCTTGGCCAGGAAAGAGGCAAAGGCAGTAGGCACCTGATGATCAACATCTGCAAGAGGACCCTGGCGATAGTATGGTTGAGTGTCGAACACTGAGTTCTCCCAGTTGCTCTCGATGATCATGTTGTGCAAGATGATACAAGCAGCCATGACCTCCCACAACTGATCCTTGGACCATGTAAGCGCAGGGTACCGAACAATGGCAAATCAAGCTTGCAACACACTAAATGCCCTCTCCACATCTTTCCTGCAAGCCTCCTGGCACTAAGCAAACCAAGCTTTCTTTCCTCCAGGCACTGCATTTGAAATGGTCTTGACAAATGTTGGCCACTTTGGATAGATGCCATCAGCCAGATAGTAGCCCTTGTCATATTGGTGGCCATTGATCTCATAAGCCACATGAGGAGAATTGCCTGAAACAAACTTGGCAAACACATCCGAGCACTGAAGCACGTTGATGTCATTGTGAGATCCTGCCATCCCGAAGAAAGCATGCCAAATCCAGAGATCCTTATCAGCCACTGCATGAAGAACCACACTGCATGCTCCTCTGTGGCCCTTGTACATGCCCTAGTTTGTAAACGGACAGTTCTTCCATGCCCAGTGCATACAGTTGATGCTTCCAAGCATCCTAGGGAACCCTCTGTCTGCATTCTGTGCCAACAGACGAGCAGTGTCACCTTCATTGGGTGTGCGCAGATATGTGTCGCCAAACACCGCCACAATTGCCCTGCAAAACCTATACATGCAATCAATGGTCGTGGACTCTGCCATGTCTCCAGGCATTCCATATGCTAGCATCCGAAGGGCAACTGTGCATTTATGGATAGTGGAGAAGCCAAGCGTACCGACGGCATCCCTCTTCAGCTTGAAGTAGTCATCGAACTCCCTCAGCTTCTCGACGATCTTGAGGAAGAACTTCCTGCTCATCCTAAAACGGCGGCGGAATGTGACATCGTCGTGCACTGGATCATCGGCGAAGTAGTCTGCATACAACATGCAGTACCCTTCCATCCTCTGCCTCGGCTTGCTCTTGCGGCGTCCAGGCACCGAGCCACCGCGGACCGGCTTGTCCTCCTCTATGATCATGGACATGAGGGCGAGGAGGATAGACATGTGCTCGTCGTCCCCGGCTGCCGCTACATTGATCGCAGCGACCTCCTCATCCATCAGAGCGGCCATGACCTTCTCGTCGTCCAAGTCCATCGCCTTGGCAAATGGTCGAATACCTTGTGTGCGGGGAGGAAGTCGGGTGGGAGCAGAGGTTTGCCGGCCGGCGGTTGGACGCAAGGACGGCGGAGGAAGAGGCGGCGTGGGTTTATTTGGCGGTGGGGAGTGCTACCGGAGGCGGGTTCCCGACGGCGAGTTAGGGGTGGTCGCGGCGGCCGCCAGGGGGTCGAAAGGGTATAGGACAGGTTTTCTGGCCGTTTGTCACCGACAAGGCTGGCCTGCAACGTTTTCTCGATGCGCCGGCGCCCCCGCTCGCCTCCCTGTATATTGGGTTTCGCCTGGAGCCGCCAGCTAAATAATTGGACCGCGCCGGCGAAAATTCTGAAATGAGAGCCGCGTCTGGACGCGTTTTTTTGCGCCGGCGGTCCTCATAGGCCTTTGGAGGGGGGGGGGGGGGCTTTGAGGACCCCGAGTGCATATGCTCTCAGGTTAGAATAAGCAGGTGGTCGGTCAACAGAAAGTGGAACAAGTCATTGAAAATGGTAAGAACATATCGCCAACAAGAGGCAGAGACATGGAGTCGTTTCTCTTGAGCACACACAACATTCCGTCAAAGTCAACATGGCACGCACTAGATTCTAGATAGTCGTAGAAAACAAACAGAGTCACCTAATCAGGTAGAATTAAGAGCCTACTGTCACACTCACGGAGTCACGGAATCAGGTAGAATTAAGAGCCTGACTAATTAAGTGGAACAAGGAAAACATGAGGCAGGGCAGGCAGAGACATGGACCCCTTTTTCTCTTCAGAAAAACACAAACATTCCGTCAGAGTCAACACAGCACACACCAGACAGTCGTCGTCTTTAACACCCATAGAAAAGAAACATCGGTCACCTAATCAGTAATCAGGCAGCCCTAAAACCAATCGAGTCTCACACACTCACGAAATCTAGTGAAGCGGAACATAGCGCAGCAGCAGCAGCAGGGCAGGCGCTGCGGTGCGGTGCGGTCGTCACACTCACACGGCGTTCACCACCATCTTCATCCCGAGGTAGCAGTGGCCGTAGCGGGTGCAGATGAAGCGGTTGTCCCCCCTGGCGAGCGTCACGCTGTCGTTGCCGGACGCGTAGGTCCTCGACCCCGCCGGCGTGGTGCACCCGTTGTACCCTTCCTCGCCCACCGCCACCACGTTGTGCATCCACGTCATGTACCTGAACACTGCCAACCGAAGAAAGGAACAAACTGTCATACTCGCAGTGCGTGCAGCCACTAGCCGGCGAGCAAACGCATAACAGAGTGCTCAAGATTTGCACACGCCTATGGCTTACCGAGGACGTCGCCGGCGTGGAACTGCTTCCCGTTGGGCCAGCTGGCGCTGCCCAGGGACCAGCCGCCGCCGTCCCCGACGTAGTAGGTGGCCGCGCTGGCCACGCCGGCGACACAGCAGCACGCCACGGCGAACGCCGCGGCAGCGACGACGGCGGCACTGCCTCTTCCCCGGGCCATCTCGCTAGCAAACCCACCACACTTGCTACTAGTTGCTAGCTATTATATGGCGTTGGAACTTCGGAGGCGAATTGAAGGGGGAGAGAGACTTCTGTCTGTGCACTCGACTGACGCAGCACGATCTATGGGGAGTGTAGTGTAGTGTGGTGTGGCTGGCTACTCGCTGGTTGCCCGGGCGCGTGTGAGCACAGTGCAATCAAAGCTGTGGACAGACAGACGACGAGCACGAGCAGCGTGGCAGGAGGCTGTAGCGTATGGCTTGGCTTCAATGCGGTGGGCATAGGACGCGAGCCCGTGATCACATGGCCGGTCAGATACGCATACACGGACAAGTGTATGTATATCACGGCGCAACGCTAGACAAAAACCTGCAACTATTTATTAAGTATAAAAGTGTAGTATAAAAACTGCATTTCAAAATGTCAAAAAAAAAGAAATTGAACGAAAATTTCGTGTGTACATATTTTATAACATGTTCGAGCATTAAAATTGTCTTTTTTAAATAAGCCATAATTTTTTTTTATCAAAACATTGTTTGCAAACATAAAATATTTGCATGTACAAGGAAAATTTTATTCGGAATGTTTTGATATTTCGAAAATATATTATTTACACAATGGATGCATCTACACCAATGAGGCAAAGTAGATTTCCGGTTTCTATATATATATATATATATACTCCCGGGTGTAACTACACTCACTCATATACTACCTTACAGAAGTATTTATAATACTTTATCTATTTGAGTATGTTCATATAGTATATCTAAGATACTTCCAAACAAGTTTGGTGAAAACATTGCAAGTGCACACATAGTTTGCACTATATATGTAAAATGCCGATATATTTGTACGTAAAAAAAGTGTATGTGAAGAAAAATTACATACTACCAAAAAAATAGTAGATATACTACCTAATATTTTTATATACTTCATACTACGCGTACATACTCTCCGGTATGATAGATACTGCCTAGATAATGTGAAATACACGTGGGTGTAACTACACCCGGGTGTAATTTGAATATGTCCTATATATATACCAAGTACTTTTTAAATTTAATATACCCTCTCCTTTCATAATACTTGTGGTGATTTTAGTTCAAATTTGAACTACATTCACAACAAGAGAGGAAGTATAATGGTTCAGATCATTTGTTTGAGAGTCCTATATCATTCTTTGAAATCTCCCATTTACATCATAGATGAGAAATATTCACCTGCTAGAAAGTACCTAAGTGGTTTGCATTTACTTCTAGTTCCAAGCAATTATTGCAACCATGATGCTAATATTAATATGCACTCTACCAACTATTTTGAAACAAAAAGCATGCTAATGATGGCCATGATATATTTAATGATCCTCTAGATGCTTTAAAATATTGTAAGTTGCACTATTAAAGTGATTACAATATTGAGTTTACTTGTAGTGCTTACAATTATTATGAAACACGAGGTGATAAATGTCCTCTTTATTTTCAAATAATGTTTTTTGCGAGTAACTATGTTTGGTATATATTGGGATGCCTCTATTTGGTGTGATTTATTCATATACAAAATCTCAATGCATAAGAAGAAAGTTAGGCTTTAATATTGCTTTTTTATACCTTGAGGTGCTCTCTTCCATGGATAAACATGATATTTTGGTTGGAATGAGTACACCTTTGACACTAGTATTTATCAAGTTTTCTTCTAATAATAAAGAGGGGTGAAATCAGAAGGCATTACTCTTATTATATCCGCCCCTCCTAAAATAAAAAAGGTACGAAGACTAATTATATTACTATAAAGAAAGTGCTTTACTGGAGGCAACCGAGTTGCTTTTGTTTTTGTTTTTGTTTTTTGTTTGTGTCCTTGCTACAGCAAGAACGTTTTGTTTTAATTTTATTCTCTAAAGTTTTTGAATAAAGTGCCAAGTTTCATCCATTTGAATTTTATTTAATGTTTACACTTGTATGGAGTTGCTATTTTCTAGGCATTGTTGTTCACGAAAAGATTTATCATATTTTGTCTATAGCTCCCCAAAAATTGATTTTCATACTTAAAGAACATCTTTTAGTCCTCTACGTGGAAAAATTAGCTAAATTTTCCGATGTTCCTAAGTTGACCTAAAACTAATGTTTCCAACAGCTGTTTTTCTTGACAGATTCTGTCTTTTGTTGCAAAAGTGACTCTTTTAGGTTTCAACTTGATTCTTTTTTGGTCTTTTGATATTATGAGGATGTTAATAACTTAATAAATCTCTAGACATTGAAACAAAGTTGTTTGGGTCTTGGTCACAACAAATAATGTATCTTTATGCCACTAATGTCACCTATGTAGAAAAAGAAAGGGGGAGTTTTTGTGATGAAGTTTTTTCACCAGAAATGAAGGTAGATCAAACTGAGGATCATCCAAGAATAGGTGAAGACCATAAGCTTTGGGATTACCTTGCATCCTCTCTACACCAAGCATGAAAATATTCAAGAAAAGTTAATACCATAAGCTTGGGATGCCCCTGCATGCCATTCTACATCAACAACTCCTCGGTTTGCAAACCTTTAAACTTTTTTTTAGCACCATAAAAATTCATATGATCTTGGAGTATCATTTCTTTGCATTTAGTTTAGATACCGCCATAGTAGTTGATGTAGGAATACGATAGATGATTAAGTACTTAAATAAAATTTTATGCACCCAAAAGAAGGAAAATGAATGCATAGTTACATAAAAGAAGTCATGCATGTTCTTACACTTTGTATGGTCATTTATTTAAATTAATGATAGTGTGAAAGTGTGATATGTAGTGCTAGGTCTCATTTGCATCTTGCGTGTCTAACTATAAGTTTATCATGCATCATAAGAAATGAGTAGTACTATGGACACTATCACATCCTTTTAAGCGGTCAACTTTCTCCCTCTTGATTGCCTTTCTAATAAAAAGTTCAAGAAAATTTTGTGCATCCATAAATCTTTTGAACCAAGTTACTTCTAGTAGAGAGCACCATATCTACCTACATAACGCTAATGATATTCCAAGTATATTACATGTGCTATCTTTGAATTTTCAAAATCTTCTTATTTGTTTATGCTCATAAGCTCATGGGAAAGTAAGATGTGGGGTTAATCCACAAACTTGTCGGACACAACTAGTTAATTAATTTAAACTTTCCATTGTGATTGGAAATATGTTTATTGGATGCTTGCCATGTTTGAGTTGAGTTGTTGGCATAACCACTTTGCCATGGGGAAAGTTTTCAACTTGGACAACATCTGTTGATATCATACAACTTTGTTTGTGGCTATTTAGGCGGTGTTGAAACTGATACGATCAAGGGGATGGTATTTTTGAGTATTTATATATGTGATAAGGGGGCATTGGGCCGCCAACCTAAGTCGCGTCTTTCTATTAGCTCTATGCTTATATGGTAGAAGTTTGCAACTTGATCATATTGAGGAAGCGACTAAATAAAAAGTTATGAAGTAGTAATAAGAAAGTATGTGGAAAATGCTCATGTATGTTTGTCTCGTCATCTAAGTATAGCCTCGTGTTAGGACTACTTGTACAAGGGGCAAGAAGTACCTCAGTAAATCTATGTAGAGGACACTTTATATATAAAAGGATGAAATACTTAGAGCTCACACTAGTGAGCATGTGGAACCTATAATTGTAGTCAAGGGGCATGAGACACTCAACTATGAACATCTCAATTATATAATGGATATATTAACTCTTACATTAACCTCTTCTATACTTAAAAAATGCTTATTATAGGGTCAATGAAACTCAACTCTTGCGACTACTATTGACATGATCTGCATATGTCAAAACCATTTCACTTCTTCATTTTTATCAAAGATTTAGCATATGTTTTCCTTTCTTATAGTCTACTTCTTTAAGAGTCAAGATAAAAAGTCCCAAAAATACAAAAATATCTCTCTGATTCCAAAGATAGAATCAATACATAATGCACTTGCACTTACAATTCAGTGTGCTTTATGATCCATAGTACTTTGTACGTTTATTATAGTGCAAGCTTCACATATTGTTATGCATATTTGAAGTTTATGATATCTATCACTTCATAAGATGATGCTTGTTTTTATTTTTTAGTTAAGTATCATACTTTATGTAGAAATGATCATGACTTCTATAATGTATCTATTGACAACACACTACAATTGCCATATTAATTCTATCACCTTTATACTCGAGGACGATCATATGTTAAGCTTGGGGATGTTAATGAATGTAAAACACATACATGAAATTTGTAGTTTATTGTGTTATACTGCAACATATTTGCATCATACCCATTGTTAATACCTTAAATTACATTGATTTTGGGGATTTTTCAAAAGACCCCTTTATTTTGGTTTTAAATCTAGAAGGCAGAAAAACTTTCTAGTGGTATTTTTAACTTTCAGGGAGCTACGAAACTCGAAAAAGGGATAGATTAGTGAGTCCTATACATAATTTTCATATGAACAAAACAAGCTAAAGTAGGATCCAGGGGCCTCACAAGCTGAAAATGGAAGGCCCAACAAAGCGAACTGTGCTACCAGGAGGATCTATTGCCTCGAGCATCTGAATGCCTCGTTTTTCATGCCGTCGTGATCGTCTTGACCTAAAAACACCTATATATATACCTTCGGGGGATTATTCCCGCGGTAGACGGAGGCAGAGATCGAAAATCAAGTAATAGAGAGACATAATGCTAGTGCTGGAGGAAGAGTGGAGGGGGAACCGCTGCCGAGATCCCCTTCGGTCGCCTCTCCTCTTGCACCAACGCCTCCATGTTTCTCTCCATCATGAGAAGGGAGTAGTACACCCCTCGTACCATAGGTTCGTGGTGGTAAATGGATCGAATCTCTACATGTATGATCATTGTTGAAGTCTGCATGAGCTACCCTACATGATTACTGAACTATCTATGTAATCCCAATAGCAGTCCTCCTAAATTCCTATGATTAGGGTTGATGTGATTCTGGAGGATAGATAGATCCAGAAGTATGGAGTAGTGGCTTCTGAGGATGAGGATTCCATGGCAGTCCTCCTAGAGTATTTATAGCTCGACGAGGCTGGTTCCGACCACACCAACACCAAGAATATCCAAGATTCACCGATGATGGTGATGGGGTTCAAGGGTTCAAATGATTTCTCTGAATGGCGATGGACTTCCAAATTCCACAACGAGGTTCTCGAATGGTCATCTCGTCCAAAAAACGATCTTAATGGATTCTTGACAACAACAGTTCTCGGTGAGCCAATTTCCCAGAGAGGGAGACCAAAACGAAGACGTCTCCCTCAAGTGGGTCCCACTTGTTAGTGACTAGGCAAGCCGGTATGGTGGACTCGGCTGCTACTTAGGCTAAAGTAAGTGGCTTGCGGCCCAACTAGCTCGATTGGCTATTTTTTTCCCTCATATTTCCTTTTCCATCTTTATTTTTATTTTTTATTTATGTTTTAAATTAAGTTTGAATATTGGTTCTGGTTTGAGGATTTTGAAGATTGGATTTTATTCTAGAGTATGATTTGAGGTTATTTACTAACCATTATACATATTAGGAATATCTTCGTATTTATTTGCACATGGATTATTTTGTATGAATAATATAAGAGTGTCACTATTTTCTTAAAATAAAATTTTAGTTCAAAATTAACTTTCGGACACTAAAGAATTTCTAGAGTTTTGGCTATTTTCCTAGTAATCTGTTTTGTACTCTATAAGAATTTTGAAGCCCTTTTGTTTTAAATATATACTTGGCTATTCTCCTAGTAATTTGTTCAAATACTCATACTATGGCTTGATCCGTTAAATTCCACTAATGTTACCATTGCAAGAGAGTGTCGAACACTCATGTGACTTATTAATGATCATTTTAGTCCTTTGATCATATATACTTGATTCTAGTGGGCTAATCAAGATCCATGTTCAATCCAAGGATTAGCTTATACTACAACCATTCTCTTAGAAATTCCATTTAATTAAGATTGTTTACTTTTTGAGTGTAGCTACTTGATCTACTAAGGCTAAGCCTTGGTAACTTTATCCATGATTTCCTTCTTATGATCTCTGTTACCAGTATATATCTTAAAATCAATATAACCCATCTAGTACATTTAGGAGTGAATTAACTTGTCCAACCACAAAGTTGGTTTGATTACACACTAAGACTCGTCCTAAATATGATGTCAACACTCTAATACATATCTGGATCTCTTCCCTCTGATTATTGATTTCTATTGATTTGATCAGAAAATAATAGATCAAGAGTTGGAAGATCAAAATTTGACTTCAAGAATTTGTTTGATTTCTCATGTGCTACAGAATTGTCCAACACATGTGATGATATATTTTAAGATGGTCAAATAATATAAGAATAAATCTTATATTGGTTACTTAAAGGATGTGGTTGTGTTATAATTCACTTTATTTTCTATCTAGATTTTACATGCATAAATGCAATGCACGTATCATTTTCTATCCATTATGGATCTCTAGAACTATGAGATGTTATAGTTTTGATACTGACTTTATGATTTGCATAGGCTTAATTTTTTGTTGTCTGTGAAAAGATACCTACCCAATAAACAAGGCATATTAAGTATGTACTATAGACTATGATTTGATATTTTTCTCATCCAAACTATATTTGATAATTTGTTAGCAACACATAAAAGGACTCACCGTTAATATATTCCTTTTCTGACATTTTTATATAATATTCGAATTTTTACAGGACAATCGTTCATTATAAAAGGTTTCATACCCATGTGCATATTCCATATTAATATGACTTTTGGTAATCTTTTCATGCAACCGATTACACAACTCTAGTTCAAATTTTGTCCACTTTCAATAAATTTTAGTAATTCGATAAATGTACGGAATATAGTAAAAGGTGTGAAAATTCTCGTTATGTTTACAAAACCAATCCAATAATGGTCTATTGCATGTGACATATGTGTTGGTGTATTTTGCATCTTATTTTTGGTGCTTGCTTGAAAAATGTACCACATTTTACAATTAAAATGATAGAAACCAATTGTTTAAAAATAATAATGAGTGCACGTTACTAAAAGGTTTTAACTTGGTTCAAGTAGGGATATTTATGTCAAAATGGAACAATTAGCGTGAAACAAGCAATTGCATGGAGTCCATGGACATATTCGGAGTCTCCAAATATTTACGGGGTTGAGGTTGTACTGATAGTTTTAACTTGCCCGTCATAAATATACACAGAGCTGATTGGCCATTCAGTTCGAGGAATCAAGGTACAAAATGTGGCAGATCGATCCAGAATTCCCACTATTTCCTATTTCTCTATTTTCAGTCTTTCCTTGCTCTCCTCCTCTTGACCACAACTAGTGATGACTGAGAAAGCCTTTTTCGTAGCTCCGTCTCCAAATTAGAGTTCGCGGCCTGTAGACCCGTGCTCATGGATCTCATCCGTGGCTGACATTTCTTTGGCCACTAGATTTTTCGAGCCCAGTTTGCTAGATAGGAGGGGAAACACAGTCTTCGCGCATGGCGACAACTGGCAATTGGTGATGTGCGTCATGTTGTAATCGAGGTGGAGAGAAGAAAGAGATCGTCAGATCTGCTCCTTAGAGTGGGATTTCTTGTTTAAACAACGACCTCTCTTATGTGTATGTGCTCCAAGATCTTAACCGGTTTCTTTACTAACTTGTCCAACATGGATTTCAAATCTTAATACGTTGCCTATGAGATTTCCCGAGGATGATAATACCTCATGCGAGCACTTGCCCTATTTTGATTGATAATGCTGCATAATTTTCTACTCCTTCTGTTTTAAAATATAAGATGTTTTAGCTTGACAAAAGCTAAAACATCTTATATTTTGAAACAAATGGAGTAATTTATTTCACGTGAACTATTGGTATTTGCCAGTGAATAGTTCATACTAGCCAATCAAGCCAGACATTAAACCTGATAGACTACATCAGGAAGCAGTTTGGAAACTCGATTATTTTGGGGAAATTGAAAATTCGAGTTAGAAGTCTTGGTGCTCAATTGCTCGAATAACCTAAAATAAACTTACAACCCACTTAAAAACTCTCACAGTCATAAGAGAAACCAAGCCCATCCCAAGTTGTCCCTGCATCTCGCAAAACCTAGGTTTCCTTATAGGTAGCTAGCCGAGCCATGTTTTGCGCGTCGATCCATAAGTACGCATCTCTAGCCCGTCAACGGCTAATGAAGCAGTACGCCACTATCTCGTGTTTGTCTGCCGAGGTGAGGCCCGCGAGCGGACAAGGCATGACCCGCCTATTTCTTTTACTGTATTTTTTGTTCTTTTCGAAATAATTGGACCAAAAGGGCTTAGAAGGCCGAAAAGCAACGAGCCAACACAACATGGTTGGCTTATAAATGGGCCGCCGCGTGCTCCTAGGGCTTGTTTAGGCTCATGTTGTGCCTAAACCTGGCCACCATGTCGTGGCTAGGTGTGCCAGCCGTGCCATACAGATCCTAGCCCGCTAAGAGCCCGACATGACATGTGTCAAATGGGCCCGTGTCGGCCTGTCGCCCGTCCGGGGCCGTGCCAAGGATCTGAACTAGAGCATGCATGATCTAGTTTTTATATTTCTATATCTATACTATAATTTATCTTGAGGTAGGTTCGCCCACACAGATTTTGGTTCTGATTTTCCATTAGACCCTTGCAAGATATTACAAGGCATGCCACCGCCAAGTTGAACCAACCCATTCTGTGAAAAGAAGTTGAACCAAACCGTCATGTGAAAAATAAAAATCCCAAACCGCAGCAGGGACTCTGCTCCGCCCTCGCCGCCTCCGACCTGAATACATCCCGAAATCCACCACCTACAATCCCAAGCTCGGGGCATGCTGTGCTGTCACATCCCTGGAACAGTCGGACTACTTCCCCCTCAATGGACCCGGTGGGAGGAGATCCGGCGGTCCGGCCCAACCTCTTGTGGAGGAGTTCCCGCTGACGGGTCAAACGGGCAGCAGAGGAGACGGCTCGATTTGGAGCCGTCGGGGCTCAGGACGGGGCGGGGTTGTGGCGGGGTGTCTTTCGGGTCTATGGCGGTGCTCCAGGATGGTGGCGTGGCAATGGAGGTGTCCAGGAAGTGGAGATCAATCGGCGGTGTCTCCAGGTGGCATGCGGTAGTGTACGGCCATTCTTCACCGGAAATCAGCTGGTCTTCACCGAGAATATATGCGGACGTAGGCGAGGAGGTCCTCACTGCGAAGAATCGTTCTAGGGCGGTGCCTTCTCGCCGGATTGTTGTCGGCTGCGAAGGTGATTTCCACAAGAGAAGAGAGAGAGAGAGAGAGAGAGATGGTGGCTCGTTAGAGAGTAGAGGAGACAGAAGGCCAGCAATTAGCGCAGGACCCTGATATCTATGCACACTTCTACTCTTGTAGACAGTGTTGGGCCTCCAAGTGCAGAGGTTTGTAGAACAGCAGTGATACGTTCATAACGTATCTATAATTTTTGATGGTTTTATGCTAATAATATGCTTTTGACACTCCTTTTTGTATAAAATTTATGATTTATTTGGACTAACCTACTAATAGTTGCAAACGTGCATAATATTCTTGTTTTACACTTTGATGTGTAGGAATTACCAAGAATACAAGTGGAAACCTTGTTGGAGTCAAATTGGGATTTTTCTAGAAATCTGTCTTAGAACTCTTTTTGAAGATGGTCACGTTTCGGGTCGAAGACGGCGTCAAACAGAAAACTCTTCAACTACAAAGTTGTTGGAAATTTCGCGACAAACGTTCTAGCTGATTCCGAGTCCAGACGGGCCTTTTAGTCCCGATTTACTGCAGCCCAAGATGGGGTGACGGGAATCCGAGAAGCTATATAAAGGGAGGAAACCTAATTCGCCCAGGACATCTCCACCCACGAATTTGCAGCCACCAAAGCCACGTTTTTTCCTCCCCCATGGATCCCATCTCAATGGGGGAGGGCTCCCAGGAGGCCATGATGGAAGGGGGCTAAGGGGCGGTGCTCCCCCATGATATCGGCGGCGGGGAAGGAGTCCCCCGCGCCGCCGCCGCCCTCTTCACCATATTCACCACCATCTCCATCACCTAATCCTCCTAGTATGCAGTGGTTCATCCTCCCACACACCTTTGTACCGTCCTATGTAAACATGGTGTTTGATGCTATAAGTTATAATCCTATGATCTATGTCATGTTTGCATAGTTTCTTTGTTCTTAGATTGAATGGTTGAACGTATTTGGTTCATTAGAGTTGTATGTTGATATGGTACAGTCCTTTGGTGTCCATTATATTTATGCGCGCATGGATTAAACATCATAGGGTTTGTAGTATGTGTAAGAGGAAGGGGGAAGTTCTGCCGGAGTGACAGAAACATGAGGACGCGAACCGGAACGTTGCACGTATGGGAGTAATAGGACCATTAAACTTAAGACTATGGTTGGGGAAATCTTAATGCATTGATTAGTACTTACGAATGTTTGCTAACAATCCAATCATATAGTACATGTAATTCCAAGTAGTGAAGCGCATGTATATTTAGTCTCTCCCACATAGAAAACTGCATCGAAGACAATGAACCCGATCTATTCGCTATTTAAACTTGGACAAAGCCACCACAATTACCACCACTATTCCACACTCATGGTTCTATTAGTTTAGTGTATTTTATTGCTGCAGCAACTAGCTTTACTTTCTTTTTATTTATTACCATGCAAAGCTATCTCTACTACTCGTATTATTGCTCTAGTTTTATTTCCTAGATAATGCAAACGTTTAGTGTGCGTAGAGTTGTATCAGTGGTTGATAGAACTTGAGAGAATATTTATCCTACCTTTAGATTCTCGTTGGGTTCGACATTCTTACTTATCGAAAAGGCTACACACGATCCCCTATACCTGTAGGTTATCAAGACCTTTTCTGGCGCCGTTGCCGGGGAGCAATAGCGTGTGGGTGAATATTCTTGTGTGCACTTGTTTGCTTTATCTCTAAGTAGGTTTTACTTTTTGTTTTAAGTTGTTCTCTATCTTAGTATGGATAGGGAATGCTAATTAAAAAATAGTTGTACTTGGTACCTAAAAACGTTTTTAAAAAGGAAAGTGATTGGAAAGATGCGTAATGGTTAAGTGGGGGTCGACCTTGAACACTTGTGTTCATGCCTATGAAACCAAAACAAATATTTCCATGGAAGCTTTTTAGTTAAAAACTTGTAGGAATGCATGAAGCCTTGAAAAAGAAAAATATTTCTGGTATTGATCTTAATGCTTATTCATTCGAAAATACTTGAATCTTGCTCCTATGCCTAACTTAAAGGCGTTAAAGAAAAGTACTTATTGGGAGATAACCCAAAAGTTTTAGATGAGTCTTGAAAGTTATTACCTCTGTAATAACCGCTCCTTATCCTTTTTATTTGCTTTTTGTGCCAAGAGTAACCTCTAATGAGAGAGCAGTAATGTTTGGGAAAGTTGCTGTCCCGAAACAGATTTTTGTGCTTTGCTCTAAACATTCGTGTAAAATCTCTGTACGTCGGTTTAAGCTGTGAATTTTTGTGCTTCTGCCCCAGGTTGTTATCTAACTTTCGTTTGTTCAACACTTTTCTATTTGAGCAACAGAAGGTCTTCGAAAAAATTGATCTTTACCTGCTGGTCTGTTTTGACAGATTTCTGCCATTATTTGCATTTGCTTCTTGTTGATTCCTTTTGGGTTCTTTTAGGGGAATTGTGCTTTTTGAGGGAAGTGCCACAGTAGCTTATGTTTTAATGGAAGTTTTATTGGTGTTGGAACTGAATTCAAAGACTTATTATATTGAGTGCACTAATGTTGCTAATAAAGATTGTGTGAAGTTTTGTATGAAGGAAAATTTTCAGGTGTATGGAAAGAGTGATGTAATGAGATGAAGAATGGACTAAATCTTAAGCTTGGGGATGCCACGTGTGTCACCCCAAGAAATATCTAATAAGTACAAGCGTCAAAGCTTGGGGATGCCCAAGGCATCCCCTTCTTCATCAATAAAAATCTCAGGTTTCTTCCAAACACTTCATTTTTATTGTTTCATGCCTAGTTGTGTTGTTCTTGGAGCATCTTTGTTTTTGTTTTCTTTTTCTTGGTTATCTTAGTTTGCTTGAATAAATTGGTTGGAACCCTCTTTCATACATTAGTTTTCAAATAAGTGTGGTTTGTATTGGAAAAGAGTAGGAAAAGTTCATGCTTAAGTGGTAAAAGGAGCTTCGTTTTTTTATGGTGACCTATGCTTTGTCATGTCATGCTTGATATTGTTTTGGCTTTATTCTTAGTTATTTTTACTGTAGCATGACATGTTATAAACAATTGAGATTTCTTAATGTGCCTTGAAAGTATTATGCGTTATTTTAGCATATTAAAGCATACTATTGTGGTATTCTCTTTTGATGCTTTATTTGGGTTAACTTGGCGCATGCTCACACCATGTTATGACTATACCAAGTCACAATAGCCTTTATGATCCTTTAGTTTTCTACTTGTAATATCACTTTATGCTTTAATTAATGATGTTTTGTCGCTTTGCATGATTATGGCCACTATTGCTCTTTTAGTTGGTCGCTCCCAGTCTTTTGCTAGCCTCCATAACCAAGTATGAGTTCCACTCATGCATCCAACTCCAAATAAAACCAAGTTATACCAAAGAGTCCACCAAACCTACCTATTAGCATTTGCTATTCCAAGTATATTCATACTTTTATCTAACTTCTGAATTAAACTTGTTATGAGAAAACTAGTGATTAAAGCTCTCACGAACTTGATGACACACTTTACTTTTCTTGCCCCTAATAAACTTGAACCATTGTGTCATCTATGTTGTATATGCTTGCACTTATATGTTGGGGATTAGCAAAACCATGTTGTCATGGGGAACGCTTTCAACATTGCACTATTACATTGTACCTAGTTGATATCATGCTCTTTTGTCTATGGATGTCATCGGTGTGAAATGAAAGGGGAGCTTGTAAGTCCATAGAGTTATGTATGTGTGTTAGAGAAACGCCTGGGCCGCCGGTCTAATCCATGCCTAATCATGGTGGAAACCTGCAGCGTAACCATAATGAGCAATCTATGAAGCATTCTTCTTATAAAAAAGAGATAGAGATTGAGAAAAAAGAAAAAAAAGATGATAAAAGAGGAAAGAGAGAAAAAAGCACCATTTTCCCATGGTAAATAAGAAGATTGCTGAGATGCTCGTTGTCTGCTTGCCTTCTCATTTTGATATGGGGATTCTTCCGTATCATCGGGAAAGGGGTACCCCGTTGGTGGTTCTCTATGATACACATGTACTTACTATGACAAGAACTTACCGTAACTAAACTTGAGTAGCATGAGGAGCGGCCCTCGTATTCAAGGGACATGAGATTTCCAACTTATACTTTGTCAAGCATATACTCCATAGTTTGTTCACTTTAACCTTAATCACTCCAAGATGCTTATGATAGGGGCAATGAGAGCTGAAAGCTAATAACTACCATAATTTTTGGAAGCTCTTTATGAGACTTGAATCCCTTCTTCCTTCTATGAAGGCCTTTCTTCTACTTTTATATTGAGTCTCCACCTTCTATCTTTGTGCACCAATTAAGAGAGCATAGTTGTCATTCTTAGTTCTATGTGTATTGTCCCAAGACTTGTTGATTGATGCATAACTTTGATATTGCTTGTTCCTAAACTATTTGTATCTAGTCACCCTTATGAACTTTGAAGGTGTCCTATGCATTTATGTTTTGCTACTCTATGAGGGACAACCTGAATACCATTCTCATTATGCTTTATTTATGTGAAACAAATAAATGTCTTGCAAAGCATTGTTATTCATGAATCTTTTGTTTGTGCCTTTTCATCTTACAACATAGTTGCGATGTCTTATTGTTAAAATTCTATCTTTCATGATTCATGTTTAGAGTACCTTAATCCCAGTTATCAATACTTTTACAATAATGATGATCAAGATTGTGTTGTCTGCATGTCACCTCAAAAATTATATTGTTTTGATCGTTTACCTACTCGAGGACGAGCAGGAACTAAGCTTGGGGATGTTGATACGTTCATAACGTATCTATAATTTTTGATGGTTTTATGCTAATACTATGCTTTTGACACTCCTGTTTGTATAAAGTTTATGATTTATTTAGACTAACCTACTAATAGTTTCAAAAGTGCACAATGTTCTTGTTTTACACTTTGATGTGTAGGAATTACCAAGAATACAAGTGGAAACCCTGTTGGAGTGAAATTAGGATTTTTTCAGAAATCTGTCTCGGAACTCTTTTTGAAGATGGTCACGTTTCGGGTCGAAGACGGCGTCAAACGGAAAACTCTTCAACTACAAAGTTGTTGGAAATTTCGCGACAAACGTTTTAGCTGATTCTGAGTCCGGACGAGCCTTTTAGTCCCGATTTACTGCAGCCCAAGATGGGGTGACGGGAATCCGAGAAGCTATATAAAGGGAGGAAACCTAATTCGCCCAGGACATCTCCACCCACGAATTTGCAGCCACCAAAGCCACGTTTTTTCCTCCCCCATGGATCCCATCTCCATGGGAGAGGGCTCCCAAGAGGCCATGAAGGAAGGGGCTAAGGGGCGGTGCTCCCCCATGATACCGGCGGCGGGGAAGGAGTCCCCCGCGCCGCCGCCGCCCTCTTCACCATATTCACCACCATCTCCATCACCTAATCCTCCTAGTATGCAGTGGTTCATCCTCCCACACACCTTTGTACCGTCCTATGTAAACATGGTGTTTGATGATATAAGTTATAATCCTATGATCTATGTCATGTTTGCATAGTTTCTTTGTTCTTAGATTGAATGGTTGAACGTATTTGGTTCATTAGAGTTGTATGTTGATATGGTACAGTCCTTTGGTGTCCATTATATTTATGCGCACATGGATTAAACATCATAGGGTTTGTAGTATGTGTAAGAGGAAGGGGGAAGTTCTGCCGAAGTGACAGAAACCTGAGGACACGAACCGGAACATTGCACGTATGGGAGTAAGAGGACCATTAAACTTAAGACTACGGTTGGGGAAATCTTAATGCATTGATTAGTACTTATGAATGTTTGCTAACAATCCAATCACATAGTACATGTAATTCCAAGTAGTGAAGCGCATGTATATTTAGTCCCTCCCACATAGAAAACTGCATCAAAGACAATGAACCCGATCTATTCGCTATTTAAACTTGGACAAAGCCACCACAATTACCACCACTATTCCACACTCATGGTTCTGTTAGTTTAGTGTATTTTATTGCTGCAGCAACTAGCTTTACTTTCTTGTTATTTATTATCATGCAAAG
Source organism: Avena eriantha (assembly GCA_910589775.1). Classification (NCBI taxonomy): domain Eukaryota; kingdom Viridiplantae; phylum Streptophyta; class Magnoliopsida; order Poales; family Poaceae; genus Avena; species Avena eriantha. The sequence continues at coordinate 169,754,822 of OU342743.1, read as the reverse complement.
CTATCTCTACTACTCGTATTGTTGCTCTAGTTTTATTTCCTAGATAATGCAAACATTTAGTGTGCGTAGAGTTGTATCAGTGGTTGATAGAACTTGAGAGAATATTTATCCTACCTTTAGCTCCTCGTTGGGTTCGACACTCTTACTTATCGAAAAGGCTACACACGATCCCCTATACTTGTGGGTTATCAAGCAGCAAGTTTCCCTTAAGTGGATCACCCAAGGTTTATCGAACTCAAGGAGGAAGTGGTCAAAGGTATCCCTCTCAAGCAACCCTGCAATCAAGATACAAGAAGTCTCTTGTGTCCCCAACACACCCAATACACTTGTCAGGTGTATAGGTGCACTAGTTCAGCGAAGAGATAGTGAAATACAAGTTTTATGGATAATTATAAGTGGTAACGGTACCAGAAAAGAGCTTGACGGGTAGGAAGAGACTAAATACAATCTGAAATAAAGATGGAAGCAAGAAAACATGTAACAGATATAGTTGCAAATGGTGTTTCAATGCTTGGAGACAAGGCCTAGGGATCATACTTTCACTAGTGAACACTCTCATATAAATATCATCTCTTTATGATACTACTCGGAACTACTCTCCGGTTGGACACTCTAATCCATGGTAGGGCTATAACAACATGATGCGCTCGACTTTCGACGTAGAGCTCGTTGGGAACCCCAAGAGGAAGGTATGATGAGCACAGCAGTAAGTTTTCCCTCAGTTATGAAACCAAGGTTTAATCGAACCAGCAGGAGCAAGGAAACACCCCAAAGGTGTTACTAGCTGAGCTTTGGTAGGGCGCACTACCGGTGCTAGTAGCAACATGGAGACCTGCACAACACAACCACAGAACTTTGTCCCCAACTTGCGATGAGGTTGTCAATCTCACCATGTTTTGCGGAAAACAAAGGATTAAACGTATCGAATGGAAAGAAGTAAAAGTTTGCAGAAAGTAAACACAAAGCAGTAAACAGTTGTAGATTGTATGTAAAGAAAAAGGACCGGGATCCATAGTTCACTAGAGGTGGCTCTCCTTAGATAGATAACATGTTGGGTGAACAAATTACAGCGCGGCAATGGACAAACACCGAGAAAGCAATACATGCATATACTAATCATCTTGACTCCTCTGAGACTTGATTGGGCATTACAACATAATACATAGACCGCCATCCAACTGCATCTATGACTAATAATCCACCTTCAGGTTATCATCTGAACCCCCTCCAGTATTAAGTTGCAAGCAACAGATTATTTCTTTACGAACTGTGTGTAAAGTAAACAATACAATTGTTCTATGAACAAAGGATTGTTGTTTTCTCCCTAGTAGCAACAGCACATCTAGTACCTTAGAGATTTCTGTCACTTCCCTAGATTACCAGAGGCATGAACCCACTATCGAGCATAAATACTAACTCTTGGAGTTGCTAGCATCTACTTGGCCAAGATAGCTACTAACAACGGAAAGCATGCAAGATCTCAAATAACAAAGACATGATAGAATCAATAATCAATCTGAAATAGCATCTCAATATCCATAAGATCCCCGCAAACACAACATGTATGAATTACAAATAGATGATCTTGATCATGAACGGAGCTCATAAGATCTAAACATGAAAGCACAAAGGAGGAGAAACCAGCCATCTAGCTACTACATGGATCCGTAGTCCAAGGATGAACTACTCACGCATCACACCAGAGGCTTGCATGGTGATGAAGAAGGCCTCCAGGGTGAATTCCCCTCTCCAGCAGGGTGCCGGGAAGAGCTTCAGATCCCTCCCGATCTAGCGGTGGAGACGACGGCGGCTATAGACTCTTTCGTGGATTTTTGATCGGGTACTTAGGGTTTTCGTCCCGAGGGCAATATATAGGCGGAAGGAGAGGCCGAGGGGGTGCCGGGAGCGGCCACACCACCCCCTGGCGCGGGCCAGGCCTGGCCGCGTGGCCAGGTGGTGTGGTGGCTCCCTGGCCCTTCTCCGTCTCGTATTCTGGCACTTGATCACTTCCGGAAAAATAGGCACTTTGGCTTTTGTCCCGTCCAATTCCGAGAATATTTATTTTCTGACTTTCCTAGAACCAAAAACAGCAGAAAACAGGCAGTTGGCACTGTGGCTCTTGTTAATAGGTTAGTCCAAGAAATCATATGAAAAGTACTCCAAAGTTGGAACAAAACACAAGAAAGTGGATAAAACCAAGCATGAAACATCAAAAATTATAGATACATTTGCAATGTATCTACATCCCCAAGCTTAACTCCTACTCGTCCTCGAGTAGGTAAGTGATAAAAAGAAAGAATAATTTTTGAGGTGACATGCATCATCAAGGACTTGATCAAAGTATTTGCAAAACATTCAAAGCTGGGATCATAATACTTCAATCATAACATGAAAGACAAAGTTCTAGCAATAAGCAAAGGAACTATGATGCAACATGAAAAGGCACAAGCAAAAGATTCATGAATAACAATACTTTGCAAGACGTTTGTTTGTTTCACATAACGAAAACATAGCATAATAGTATTCAGCTTGTCCCTCAATAGAGTAGCACATATAAATGCATAGGACACCTTCAAAGTTCATAAGAGTGACTAGATACAATAGTTTAAAACAAGCAATAACAAGTTATGCATCAATCAACTAGTCTTGGGACAATGCACATAGAACTAAGAATGGCCACTATGCTCTCAAAGTAGGTGCATAAAGGTAGAAGGTGGAGACTCAATATAATGGTGGAAGAAAGGCCTTTTGTAAAAGGAAGTAGGGATTCAAGTATCATAAAGAGCTTCCAAAAATTATGGTACTTATAGCTTTCAGCTCTCATTGCCCCTATCATAAGCATCTTGAAGGTGATTAAGGTTAAAGTGACACAACTAAGAGGATATGCTTGACAAGTTATAAACCGAAATCTCATGCCCCTTACTTACGAAGACTGATCCTCATGCTACTCAACTTCAGTCACGAGTAAGCTCTTGTCATTGTAAGTATATGTGTATCATTAAGAACCGCCAACGGGGTACCCCTTGCACATGATACAGGAGCTTTCCCATAATCAAAATGACAAGGCAAGCAGACAATGAGCATCTCAGCGATCTTTTTATTTGCTATTTGCATAGGTTTTTATTGAGGATGCTTCATAGCGTGATCATTATGGTGATGCTGCAAGTTTCCACCATGATTAGGCATGGCTTAGGCTAGCGGCCCAGGCATTTCTCTAACACACATACAAACTCCATGATCTTACAAGTTCCACTTTTATTTCATACCGCCGGGATCCGTAAGCAAAAGAACATGATATCAACGGGGTACAAAGTACAAGTGCAATGTTGAAAGCGTTCCCCATGAAACACGGTTCTGCTAATTTCAACTTATAAAGCGCAAGCATATACACAACAAAGAAGGACCCAATGATTCAAGTTTATTAGAGGCAAAAAGTAAAGTGTGCCATCAAGTTCGTGAGAGCTTTAATCACTAGTTTTCTCATAACAAGTGGAAGGTAAACAAAAGCATGAATATACTTGGAATAGCATAAGCTAGTAGGTAGGTATGGTGGAGTCTTTGCAATAACTTGGTTTAGGGAGTTGGATGCATGAGTGGAACTTATACTTTGTTGTGGAGGCTAGCAAAAGACTGGGAGCGACAAACTAAGAGGGCAATAATGGCCATAATCATGCAGAGCGACAAAACATCATTGATCAAAGCATAAAGTGATACTACAAGTTGAAAACTAAAGGATCATACAGGCTATGGTGACTTGGGATAGTCATAACATGGTGTGAGCATGCGCCAAGTCAACCCAAATAAAGCATCAAAGGAGAATACCAGTATATTATGCTTTAATATGCTAAAACAACGCATGATTCATCCAAGGCACATTAAGAAATCTCAATTGTTTATAAAAAGTCATGCTACAGCAAAGAATACTAAGCATAAAGTCAAAAAAATATCAAGCATGGCATGACAAAGCATAGGCCACAGTAAAAAAACAAGCTCTTTTTACCACATAAGCATGAACTTTCCTACTCTTTTCCAAACCAAACCAAACTGTTTGCAAACCAATGTATGAAAGAGGGGGTCCAACCAATTTATTCAGAAAACTAAGCAAACCAAGCAAACTAAAAACCAAAACGAAAACGAAAAAGAAGACGCTCCAAGAAAAACACAATTGTGCATGAAACAATAAAAATGAAGCGCTTGGAAGAAACCTGGGATTTTTATTGATGAAGAAGGGGATGCCTTGGGCATCCCCAAGCTTTGACGCTTGTACTTCTTGGATGTTTCTTGGCGTGACACGCGTGGCATCCCCAAACTTGAGATTTAGTCCATCCTTCATCTCATTACTCATTCCTTCCATACACCTGAAAATTTTCCTTCATACAAAACTTCACACAATCTCATTAGCAACATTAGTGCACTTAAGATAAATAAGTCTCAAGGTTCAGTTATAACACCAAATAAACTTCCATTAGAACACTAGATACTGTAGCACTTCCCTCAAAAAGCTCAATTCCCCAAAAGAACTCAAGAAGGAACCAACAAGAAGCAAATGCAGAAAATGGCAGAAATCTGTCAAAACAGACCAGCAGGTAAAGACGAATTTTTTCGAAGAACTTCTGTTGCTCAAATCAAAAATTGTTGAACTAAAGAAAGTTAGATAACAACCTGGGGCAGAAGCACAAAACATTACAGCTCAATACGACATTTAGAGCTCTCTCACGACTTTTTACGGTGAAGCACAGAAATCTGTTTCGGGACAACAACTTTTCCAATCGTAACTTCTCTCTCATTAGAGGTTACTCTTGGCACAAAAATCAAATAAAAAGGATAAGGAGAGGTTATTATAGAGGTAATGACTTCCAAGACTCATATAAAACTTTTGGGTTATCTCCCAATAAGTACTTTTCTTTAACGCCTTTAAGTTAGGCATAAGAAGCAAAGAAAGAATCAAGTATTCTCAAATCAAGAAGCCCTAAAACCAACTTTCTTGCCCTTACTTCTCTTACTTTTATTCTTAACCTTGGGGAAAATATGATTGTTTGGTGGAGAAGAAAGGTGCATGGTCCCCTTTCCCACATCTATTATTGCTCCAAGGAGTTCTAATAGGGACCTTCCAAGTGTAATTTGTCCTTTTCCTGCACATTCAATAACAAGATAATCAATAGAAATCATTTTCCCAAGGATCTTTGTAAACACTCCTTCAGCTATTCCAAGAGGTAATATGGTAGTATTATTAGTAAGAGATATTTCCTTTTCTCCTTCAATGAGCCCCCAAGTATTCAGAGATTTATAAATATCTTTGGGCATAAGGCAAAATTCAGACATGATATCACAACGAGCTTGAAAAGTTTCAGTGTTCATCTCAATCTTTACTATAGGGAACCACTTTGATGGTTCAGAGTTTTTTGGAACATAATCATAATGCTCCCTAAGCGTATTATAGCAACTCTCTAATCTAGTAATGCTAGCCTCAAGAGTGTCCAACCTAGCAAATATTTTTGCAAAAGAAGTATCAGTTTGGCTAGGCAAGTTGTAAGTGAGGATCAATTTCTTTATAGCATTAATAGCATCATCCTCATTACAATGGAGAAAATCTCCTCCCACAACATCATCTAAAGCATATCTATAGAAAAGAGCAATTCCAAGGTAAAAACTGCTAAGGAACAAGCTTTGAGTCATTTTAGGCTCAGTTTTTTCATGTAGATCGGAGATTCTAGACCAAGCTTCCTTAAAACTTTCCTAAATTCCTTGTTTAATAGTGAAAATCATATCCTCGGGTGACATGGTGATTGGAGCAAGGCTAGACATAGTGACAACTTAGGATAGGAACTAAATTTTTTTTGTGTTTTTCAAATAAGAAAGCAAACTAGCAAAACTATTTTTTTTGTGTTTTTGAAGAACAAAACAAGCAAACAAAGCAAAAAAGAAAACTAAGCAAAACAAAAACAACAAAGTAAAGAAATTGGTTATGAGGGACTCCCCTTGTGAAGATGTCCTTGACTCCCCGGCAACGGCGCCAGAAAAGTGTCTTTTGATGGCGTGTGGTTGACTTGGGAGTTTCTTCTTCTTTGATCCCCGACAACGGCACCAGAAAAGATCTTGATGCACTCGACTTTCGACGTAGAGCTCGTTGGGAACCCCAAGAGGAAGGTATGATGAGCACAGCAGTAAGTTTTCCCTCAGTTATGAAACCAAGGTTTAATCAAACCAGTGGAGCAAGGAAACACCCCAAAGGTGTTACTAGCTGAGCTTTGGCAGGGCGCACTACCGGTGCTAGTAGCAACGTGGAGACCTGCACAACACAACCATAGAACTTTGTCCCCAACTTGCGATGAGGTTGTCAATCTCACCGTGTTTTGTGGAAAACAAAGGATTAAACGTATCGAATGGAAAGAAGTAAAAGTTTGCAGAAAGTAAACACAAAGCAGTAAACAGTTGTAGATTGTATATAAAGAAAAAGGACCGGGATCCATAGTTCACTAGAGGTGGTTCTCCTTAGATAGATAACATGCTGGGTGAACAAATTACAGCGGGGCAATTGACAAACACCGAGAAAGCAATACATGCATATACTAATCATCTTGACTCCTTTGAGACTTGATTGGGCATTACAACATAATACATAGACCACCATCCAACTGCATCTATGACTAATAATCCACCTTCAGGTTATCATCCGAACCCCCTCCAGTATTAAGTTGCAAGCAACAGATTATTGCTTTACGAACTGCGTGTAAAGTAAACAATACAATTGTTCTATGAACAAAGGATTGTTGTTTTCTCCCTAGTAGCAACAACACATCTAGTACCTTAGAGATTTCTGTCACTTCCCCAGATTACCAGAGGCATAAACCCACTATCGAGCATAAATACTAACTCTTGGAGTTGCTAGCATCTACTTGGCCAAGATAACTACTAACAACGGAACGCATGCAAGATCTCAAATAACAAAGACATGATAGAATCAATAATCAATCTGAAATAGCATCTCAATATCCATCAGATCCCCGCAAACACAACATGTATGAATTACAAATAGATGATCTTGATCATGAACGGAGCTCACAAGATCTAAACATGAAAGCACAAAGGAGGAGAAACCAACCATCTAGCTACTACATGGATCCGTAGTCTAAGGATGAACTACTCACGCATCACACAGGAGGCTTGCATGGTGATGAAGAAGGCCTCCAGGGTGAATTCCCCTCTCCGGCAGGGTGCCGGGAAGAGCTTCAGATCCCTCCTGATCTAGGGATGGAGACGGTGGCGGCTACAGACTCTTTCGTGGATTTTTGATCGGGTACTTAGGGTTTTCATCCCGAGGGAAATATATAGGCGGAAGGAGAGGCCGAGGGGGTGCCGGGAGCGGCCACACCACCCCCTGGCGTGGGCCAGGCTTGGCCGCGCGACCAGGTGGTGTGGTGGCTCCCTGGCCCTTCTCCGTCTCGTATTTTGGCACTTGATCACTTATAGAAAAATAGGTACTTTGGCTTTTGTCCCGTCCAATTCCGAGAATATTCATTTTCTGACTTTCCTGGAACCAAAAACAACAGAAAACAGGCAGCTGGCACTATGGCTCTTGTTAATCTGTTAGTCCAAGAAGTCATATGAAAAGTACTCCAAAGTTGGAACAAAACACAAGAAAGTGGATAAAACCAAGCATGGAACATCAAAAATTATATATACATTTGCAATGTATCACAACACTCCTCAAAGTTCATATTCCCCATCTAGATAACCCCACACTGTCACCTTGAGCGCTAGATGGTTCCAACAAACACCACATTTCATAGAGACATCCAACTCCAAATATAACTCATAACAAGTATTTGTAATCTCTAGCCTAAGTGCCACCATGGTGTGCACACTATCAACTTCACACACGTGGGGATATGCAGCGATTCATTAAAGCACATGAGTAGCAGAATAGATCTATAGATTACAAATCTCATGATCTCAATAAGATCACGCATAGAGAGAGATGAACACATAGCTACCGGTAGAGCCCTTAGCCTTAAGGAAGAACTACTCCCTCATCATCATGGGAATCAGCAATGGCGATGGAGATGTGGTGGAGATGGCTCCAGGGGCACTTCCCCGTCCCGGTAGGGTGTCGGAACAGAGACTTTCTGTCCCCCGAATCTCCCCTTCGGTGGCGGTGGCGCTGCGGAACTTTTTGTGGCTGGAGACTGGATTATTTAGGGTTTCTGCATCGGAGGCTTCTTATAGGCAAAAGGGCGATGTCAGAGGGTGGACCAGGGGCCCACACCACCTGGTGGCGCGGCCAGGGGGACCCGCGCCACCACATGGTGTGGCCAGCCCCTGGCCCCTCTCCGTCTCGTCTTCTGGCTCCATGAGTCTTCTGGTAAAATATCGACTTTGGCTTTTGTCCAGTCCAATTCCGAGAATATTTCTTTTCTGGTTTTTCGGGAACCAAAAACAGAAGAAAATAGGCAACTAGCACTATGGCATCTTGTTAATAGGTTAGTTCTAGAAAATGTGTAAAAGTACCCTAAAGTGTGGACAAAACATAAGAAAGTAGATATAAAACAAGCATGGAACATAAAAAATTATAGATACGTTTAGGACGTATCAACATCCCCAAGCTTAACTCCTGTTCGTCTTCGAGTAGGTAAGTGATAAAAAGAATAATTTTTGAGGTGACATGCACCATCACAATCAAGATCAAACCATTTGCAAGCATTGAAAGCTGGGATCAAAGTACTCTAAACATGAGCATGAAAGATGAAGTTCTAACAATATGACATAGTAACTATGCATGCAACATGAAAGGATACAAACAAAAGATTCATGAATAACAATGCTTTGAAAGACGTTTGTTTGTTTCACATAAAGAAAACATAACGAGAATGGTATTCAGCTAGTCCCTCATGGTATAGCAAAACATAAATGCATAGGACACCTTCAAAGTTCATAAGGGTGACTAGATACAAATAGTTCAAGAACAAGCAATATCAACATTATGCATCAATCAACAAGTCTTGGGACAATGCACATTAAACTAAGAATGGCCAGTATGCTCTCTTAATAGATGCATAAAGATAGAAGATGGAGACTCAACATAAAAGTAAAATAAATGCCTTCATAGAAGGAAGCAGGGATTCAAGTGTCATAAAGAGCTTCCTAAAATTATGGTACTTATTAGCTTTCAGCTCTCATTTGCCCCTATCATAAGCATCTTTAGGTGGTTAAGGTTAAAGTGAACAAACTATGGTGCATATGCTTAACAAAGTATAAGTTGGCAATCTCATGTCCCTTGAATACGAGAGTCGCTCCTCATGCTACTCAAGTTTAGTTATCGGTAAGTTCTTATCATAGTAAGTACATGTGTATCATAGAGAACCGCCAACGGATACCCCTTGCCTGATGATACGGAAGAATCCCCATATCAAAATGACAAGGCAATCAGACAATAAGCATCTTAGCATCTTCTTATTTACCATGGTAAAATGGTGCTTTTTTCTCTCTTTCCTCTTTTCTCATCTTTTTTTCTTTTTTTCTCAATCTCTATCTTTTATTATAAGAAGAATGCTTCATAGATTGCTCATTATGGTTACGCTTCAGGTTTCCACCATGATTAGGCATGGATTAGACCAACGGTCCAGGCGTTTCTCTAACACACATACATAACTCCATGGACTTACAAGCTCCCCTTTCATTTCACACCAACGACATCCATAAACAAAAGAGCATGATATCAACTGGGTAAAATGTACAAGTGCAATGTTGAAAGCGTTCCCCATGACAACATGGTTCTGCTAACTCCCAACGTATAAGTGCGAGCATATACAACTTAGATGACATAATGATTTAAGTTTATTAGGTGCAAGAAAAGCAAAATGTGCCATCAAGTTCGTGAGAGCTTTAATCACTAATTTTCACATAACAAGTTTAATTCGGAAGGTAGATAAAAACATGAATATATTTGGAATATCAAATACTAATAGGTAGGTATGGTGGACTCTTGGAATAACTTGGTTTTATTTGGAGTTGGATGCATGAGTGGAACTCATACTTGGTATGGAGGCCAGCAAAAGACTGGGAGCGACCAACTAAGAGAGCAATAATGGCCATAATCATGCAAAGCGACAAAACATCATTAATTAAAGCATAAAGTGATATTACAAGTCGGAAGCTAAAGGATCATAGAGGCTATGGTGACTTGGGATAGTATTAACATGGTGTGAGCATGCGCCAAGTCAACCCAAATAAAGCATCAAAGGAGAATACCACAATAGTATGCTTTAATATGCTAAAACAATGCATGATTGTTTCAAGGCACATTAAGCAATCTCAATTGTTTATAACATGTCATACTACAGCAAAAATCACTAAGCATAAAGCCAAAACAATATCAAGCATGACAGACAAAGCATAGGCCACAGTAAAAAACAAGCTCCTTTTTACCACTTAAGCATGAAATTTTCCTACTATTCTCCAATCCAAACCAATCTTATTTGAAAACTAATGTATGAATGAGGGGGTTCAACCAATTTATTCAAGCGAACTAAGCAAACTAAGCAAACGAAAACCAAAAATGAAAACAAAGACACTCCAAGGAAAACCACAGCTGTGCATGAAACAATAAAAATGTAGTGTTTGGAAGAAACCTGAGATTTTTATTGATGAAGAAGGGGATGCCTTGGGCATCCCCAAGATTTGACGCTTGTACTTCTTGGATATTTCTTGGGGTGACACGGGTGGCATCCCCAAGCTTGAGATTTTGTCTATTCTTCATCTTATCACATTACTCTTCCCTACACTTAAAATTTTTCTTCATAGAAAACTTCACACAATCTTCATTAGCAACATTAGTGTACTGAAGATAATAAGTCTTTTGGTTCAGTTCCAACACAAATAAAACTTCCATTAAAACAAAAGCTATTGTAGCACTTCCTTTAAAAAGTTCAAATGATCAAAGAGAACTCAAAGAGAAAGAGATTAAGAGGCAAATGCAAATAATGGCAGAAATCTATCAAAACAGACCAGCAGGTAAAAACCAATTTTTTCGAAGACCTTGTGTTGCTAAAATAGAAAAGTGTTGAAGTAACGAAAGTTAGCTAACAACCTGGGGGATTTATTCATAAAATTATGGCTCAATCCGACATACAGAGATTTTTCACGAATTTTTACAGTGAAGCACAAAATCTGTTTCGGGACAGCACTTCCCCAAATATTACTTCCCTCTCATTATAGATTATTCTTGGCACAAAGATCAAATAAAAAAGGATAAGGAGAGGTTATTACAGAAGTAATAACTTCCAAGACTCAAGAAAACTATTGGGTTATCTCCCAAGAAGTATTTTTCTTTAATGCCTTTAAGTTAGGCATGATAGTTTCAATGATGCTCACATAAGAAATATGAATTTAAGTAAAAGAGAACATCAAGAAGCAAATATGGAACAAATTTAAGTCTAACCCACTTCCTATGCATAGGAATCTTATAAAGAAACAAGTCATGAAAGCACCAAGCAAGAAGCATAGTAAAGCAAAACAAGTGCAACTTCAAGACTTTCAACATAAAGAGGGGAAACCTAATATTATTGAGATGCATAAAACCATATTTCCCTCCTATAGTGTTGTATAATGTTATGGCGGGGCTAGTTCGCTTTTAATGTAGAATGATATGTCCTAGGGCACAGTGCCCATGAGAAAGCCCTCGGGGTTTATCTAAAGTCACTGTAGGCTCTTGGAATCAAACCTCGTTCTGCTGCCATAGCGACGATGCATGCACACAGATGTTATCATGTGATGATAAAGTATTAATGTCAATCAAGGTGATATTAGTAAGTTGAAAAGGATTTGGGACTATAAAGTACAGACCCAAGACTCAACCTCTTCCATGAGCAAGCATGTTCAGGGTACCGGACATATGGTGCCAATGATTAAGAACAAATGCAGCTAGTGTATATGTACTCTAGTGCAAGTGGGAGACTGTTGGAAACTTGCCCTAGAGACAAAGAGTAATAAGGACTATTATCATATTTCATAAATTTTATGATTAAGTTTTATATCATGCTATAACTGTATTGAGTGGAAACATCAATACACGTGTGATATACGAACAATCAGGTGTTCCTAGTGAAACTCTAGTCACTGGTTCATTGGTCAACAGATGATCATGTTTCCTAATCATGTGGAATTTATGCCAGTTGGAAATGGAGTCAACTCATTCTGAGAATGAGATGATGAACCAATACCCAACCTAAACATCATGACCCGATCATGTTACGAAGTTCAAGTTACGATGATTAGAAATGGATCCTCGTAGACTATTCCTTAGACTTGAGGCTATATCAATCACTGTCTCCTGAGAGTGCTTAGATAGCATCAAGCGCCACTTGGTAATACAGTGGTTATAAAGGTGTGTTTAGGTGCTCGGAGGAAACCTTAGAGGCAATATATGTCAAGAGCGGGATTTGTCCGTCCATGTGACAGAAAGATACTCAAGGGCCCACTCGGAGAAGTTATATCCAATAGTTGCACAACGTGTGATTTGATCATAGGGATATCACTTGTTGGAACGAGTCAAGTAGAATTGTTCGGCAACGAGATTGAACCTAACATGGTGGTGTCATTGATCAGATATCGGGAAATGCAAGTATCGAGAGACAAAGGGAATAAGACACGACTGTCCCGGTTCAAACGACGAAAGATCTTCATGGAACACATAGGGGTCACATGGCCATCCAAGTCCCTTTGTCGATCATTGGTGCGGGAGTGTCCCGACCATGTCTGGAGTGTTCCCGAACCATGGGGTATCACGCTTAAGGGCTTGATGATGCTTAGAGAGTGTTTATAGGATCGGAAGAATCACCGAAGAATAGTAGAGAGAAAACCGGACGGGTGATGACCCACAAGTATAGGGGGTGTATCGCAGTATTTTCGATAGTAAGAGTGTCGAACCCAACAAGGAGTAGAAGGTTTTGGCTAGTGGCTTGGAGTAGAAATTCTCTGTAAATAATTAGCAAACGGATTTTTAGGAGTTTTTGATAATGCAAGTAAATAAAGTACGAGTAAATAAAAGGCAATAAGAATAAATGCAGGAAGTGGCCCAATCCTTTCTTTAGCAAAGGACAAGCCGGTTGTATTACTTAAGATGAACAAACATTCTCGAGGACACATGGGAATATCGTCAAGTGCTTTCGCTTCATATAGTTGATTAATATTCTTTGGTTTGCTAAGTGTTGTGTGGGTGAACCTGTGCTAATGTACCGACCTTCCTAGGACTAATACATACTTGTGATTATACCCCTTGCAAGCATCCGCAAGTACAATAAAGTAATTAAGGTATAAACCTAACCACAACTTTAAACTCTAAGACCATGACGTCCCTTGTGCAATGGTTTCCTAGCGGGGGTTCAGGTTTTTGTCACTCCCGCAACCCCTATGATTAGTAGCCAAATACACAATGCATTACCCTAGGCCCATATAGGTGAAGTGTCATGTAGTCGGCGTTCACATGAGACCACTAGAAGAAGTACATCACAACTTAAATATCAAACTATTGAATCTTTCTCAACACAATTCCACTACTAACAACATGACTTCTCCCATGTCCTCAAGAACAAAACAAACTACTCACAAGACATCATATGGATCATGATTAGAGATGAAATAATGATGTGTAACAATCTTAACATAAACGATAATTCAATGGTTCACTCAATAGCATCAACTACAAGGAGTAATCAACACCGGGAAAGTTTCCCCTAAGAACTATGCAAGACTCAACCCAATTGTTACAGTGGTATGGAGGTGGTGATGATGGTGCTGGTGAAGATGCTGGTGATGATGATGATTATGATCCCGATGAAGTCCAGCTTGATGGTGGTGTTGATGGCGACAATCTCCCCTCTCCGGGAAGGAATTTCCCCGGTAGAATTCTGTCTGCCGGAGAGATCTTTCTCTCTCGGTGTTTTCCGACCAGCAGAGGCAGCGGAATCTTTCTATGGTCCCTCCCCGAGTCTTAGGGTTTTGGGAGGATAATATACGCCAGAGGGGAGATCCAGGGTGGACCAGGGCGGCCACACCACCTGGTGGTGCGGCCTAGGGTGGCTCGCGCCAGGGAGTGGTGTGGGCCCCCTGTGGCCCATCTCCACTTCCCCTTCTAGCTTTCTTCGTCTTCTGGAAAAATAGGATTTTCCATGTATTTTCCCGGATTTTCTAATCTTCGCGAATTTTGCCTCCAAACAACACCTTTTCCATCAGAATCCTGACTGCAACGGTCCATGCTCCAAAAGTCATCAACCATGCAAAAACAGATGAAATAACATAAGTATCATCTATTAATATGAAATATATCAATGAATAACAGTAAATTATGATGTAGAATAGTGATGCAAAATGGACGTATCAACTCCCCCCGAGCTTAGACTTCGCTTGTCCCCAAGCGAAACTGAACTCAATAAACATGACCTCGGGTTTATGGAGTGAAGAGTCGATAAAAGAATACGGACAAGAAGCATCACATTCATCAATACATAACTCATAATAGAAGACAACTCACTATTATATAACTTTAACTTGCAATAAGTAAATGAAACACAATAAAGATACATAAAGTAAATCATAATTGGTAATGGCAAACTTAGCTCTCGGTCGAAGAATAGTTGACGATTTGCTAGAGTTCACAAATAACTAATTTTCAATGATAGCTTTCAAAGTAGTAGACACCAAGATAAGAGCAAAGTACAAAACAAGGAACATAAGAAACATGATTGGATAAATCATCATATGAATGAATGAAACACAACAACTCAAAATACTTGTTGAGGTAGAAGGGAATAGGTTTACCGACTCAACTAAAAAGTAAAAGAAAGGCCCTTTGTAGAGGGAAGCAGGGATTTGAAGTTTCATAAAGATCTTCCAAAAATTATGATACTTGTTAGCTTTCAGCTCTCATTGCCCCTATCATAGGCATCTTTAGGTGATTAAGGTTAAAGTGATCAAGTATGAGGATATGCTTGACAAGTTGTAAGTTGAAAACCTCATGTCCCGTCAATACGAGAGCCACTCCTCATGCTACTCAAGTTTAGTCACCTGTAAGTTCTTGTCATAGTAAGTACATGTGTATCATTGAGAACCGCCAACGGGGTACCCCTTGCTCGATGATACGGAAGAATCCCTATATCAAAATGACAAGGCAAGCAGACAATAAGCATCTCAGCAATCTTTTTATTTACCATGGGAATATGGTGCTTTTTTTCTCTTTCCTCTTTTCTCATCATTTTTTTATTTTTCTCTTTTTCTCAATCTCTATCTCTCTTTTTATAAGAAGAATGCTTCATAGATGCTCGTTATGGTTACGCTGCAAGTTTCCACCATGACAGCATGGATTAGACCGGCAGCCCAGACGTTTCTCTAACACACATACATAACTCCATGGACTTACAAGCTCCCCTTTCATTTCACACCGATGACATCCATAAACAAAAGAGCATGATATCAACTAGGTACAATGTACAAGTGCAATGTTGAAAGCGTTCCCCATGACAGCATGGTTCTGCTAATTCTCAACTTACAAAGCGCAAGCATATACGCAACATAGATGGGCACAATGGTTCAAGTTTATTAAGTGCAAGAAAGTAAAGTGTGCCATCAAGTTCGTGAGAGCTTTAATCACTAATTTTCACATAACAAGTTTAATTTGGAAGGTAGATAAAAACATGAATTTACTTGGAATAGCAATAGTGCTAATAGGTAGGTATGGTGGACACAAATGACATAGGTTTTGGTTTAAGGATTGGATGTACGAGAAGCATTCCCTCTCAGTACAGGTTTTTGGCTAGCAAGGCTGGGTAGCAAGCATAAGAGTTGAAGGAAACAAACAAACATACAAGTGACAAAAACAAACATGCAATCTTCCTTGGAAGCACAAAAGATCTTAACTAGAGAGTACTAAACTTATTAGCAAATCAAGAAAGAAAGATGATGAAATTATATTTCTTTAAGAGTACTTTTGTCTTTTTCATTCAATTCTCAACATAGTGTTGCTACTGACCAAGCCAGGTTTGCCAAAACCAACTAAATTAAATCAATGATCCCAAAGTGATACCAATACTAACGACAAGATCAATCATATAACCATGAATTGAAAACTAAAATAAGATATGCAAAAGAATGAATGATAGAACTTCACATTAATATTCCATAACGGCAACTCACACCAAGGGATACATAGATATCTAACGAGAGGGGGGACACTTCCATAATGTAAACCATCCTACATGATAACTTCTCTATTCATGATATGACTCTACTAAAAACGTAAAAAGATAGAAGATAGTTATATGATACCGCGACACTCCCCCAAGCTTGGAACAAACCAAGGGGATGCCAAAACCTGATGATGAATTACTCCTTTGGTGGTGGTGGTATTCTCTCGTCATCACCCGACTTCCAAGATAAGGGCTCCCCATCAACAAAAGACATCGTGGTCTCTAGCATCCTGAAACCTACAGCAGCACTTATGCGTTTAAACCTAACCTCATACTCACAGTTTTGATTTTGAACGTCGTAGAGTTGTGCTTGCAGTTGGTTGGTTGTTTGGTGGAGTGAGAGAATTTCATCCTTGAGCTCAACAGTCTCCTTTTGGTGCTCGGTGATGACCCACAAGTATAGGGGGTGTATCGCAGTATTTTTGATAAGTAAGAGTGTCGAACCCAACGAGGAGCAGAAGGTGCTGGCTAGTGGTATGGATCAGGAATTCTCTGCAAATACTTAGCAAACGGATTTTTAGGGTTTTTGATAATGCAAGTAAATAAAGTACGAGTAAACAAAAGACAATAAGAATAAATGCAGCAAGTGGCCCGATCCTTTATGCAGCAAAGGACAAGCCGGTTGTATTACTTAAGATGACCAAACGTTCTCGAGGACACACGGGAATTCTGTCAAGTGCTTTTGCTTCATATAGTTGATTAATCTTCTTTAGCGTGCTAAGTGTTGTGTGGGTAAACCTGTGCTAATGTACCGACCTTCCTAGGACTAATACATACTTGTGATTATACCCCTTGCAAACATCCGTAAGTACAAGAAAGTAATTAAGGTAGAAACCTAACCACAGCTTTAAACTCTAAGACCCTTACGTCCCTTGTGCAATGGTTTCCTAATAGGGGTTCAGGTTTCTGTCACTCCAGCAACCCCTACGATTAGTAGCCAAATACACAATGCATTCCCCAAGGCCCATATAGGTGAAGTGTCATGTAGTCGACATTCACATGAGACCACTAGAAGAAGTACATCACAACTTAAATATCAAACTATTGAATCTTTCTCAACACAATTCCACTACTAACAACATGACTTCTCCCATGTCCTCAAGAACAAAACGAACTACTCACAAGACATCATACGGATCATGATCAGAGATGGAATAATGGTGTATAACAATTTGAACATAAACAATAATTCAACGGTTCACTCAATAGCATCAACTACAAAGAGTAATCAACACCGGGAAAGTTTCCCCTAAGAACTAATGCAAGATTCAACCCAATTGTTACATCAATATGGAGATGGTGATGAGGGTGCTGATGGTGATGATGGTGGTGATGATGGTGATGATGATCCTGATGAAGTCCAGCTTGGTGGTGGTGTTGATGGTGACGATCTCCCCTCTCCGGGAAGGAATTCCCCGGGCAAAAATCTGTCTGCCGGAGAGATCTTTCTCTCTCGGTGTTTTCCGCCCTGCAGAGGCGACGGAATCTTTCTGTGGTCGCTCCTCGAGTATTAGGGTTTCGGAAGGAATATATACGCTAGAGGGGAGAGCCATAGGTGGGCCAGGGCGGCCACATCACCTGGTGGCGCGACCTAGGGTGGCCCGCGCCAGGGGTGGTGTGGCCCCCCTGTGGCCCATCTCCACTCCTCCTTCTGGGTTCCTTCGTCTTCTGGAAAAATAGGATTTTCCGTATATTTTCCTGTATTTTCTGATCTTCGTGAATTTTGCCTCCAAACATCACCTTTTCCATCAGAATCCTGACTGCAGTGGTCCATGCTCCAAAAGTCATCAACCATGCAAAAACAGATGAAATAACATAAGTATCATCTCTTAATATGGAATATATCAATGAATAACAGTAAATTATGATATATAATAGTGATGCAAAATTGACGTATCAACTCCCCCCCAAGCTTAGACTTCGCTTGTCCCCAAGCGAAAGTAAGCTCAATAAACATGACCTCAGGTTTATGGAGTGAAGAGTCGATAAAAGAATACGGACAAGAAGCATCACATTCATCAATACAGAGATCATAGTAGAAGACAACTCACTATTATAAAACTTAACTTGCAATAAGTAAAGGAAACACAATAAAGATACATAAAGTAAATCATAATTGGTAATGACAAACTTAGCTCTTGGTCGAAGAATAGTTGATAATTTGCTGGAGTTCACAAATAACTGGTTTTCAATGATAGCTTTCAAAGTAGTAAACATCAAGATAAGAGCAATGTGCAAAACAAGGAACATAAGAAACATGATTGAATAAATCATCATATGAATGAATTAAACACAAAAACTCAAAATACTTGCTGAGATAGAAGGGAATAGGTTTACTGACTCAACTAAAAAGTAAAAGAAAGGCCCCTTCGCAGAGGAAAGCAGGGATTGCAAGTTTCATAAAGAGCTCCCAAAAATTATGATACTTATTAGCTTTCAGCTCTCATTGCCCCTATCATAGGCATCTTTAGGTGATTAAGGTTAAAGTGATCAAATGTGAGGATATGCTTGACAAGTTGTAAATTAAAAATCTCATGTCCCTTGAATACGAGGGCCGCTCCTCATGCTACTCAAGTTTAGTCACCGGTAAGTTCTTGTCATCGTAAGCACATGTGTATCATAGAGAACCGCCAACGGGGTACCCCTTGCCCGATGATACGGAAGAATCCCCATATCAAAATGACAAGGCAAGCAGACAACAAGCATCTCAGCAATCTTCTTAGTTACCATGGGAATATGATGCTTTTTTCTCTCTTTCCTCTTTTCATAATATCTCTTTTTTTCTTTTTCTCTTTTTCTCAATCTCTATCTCTTTTTTTATAAGAAGAATGCTTCATAGATACTCATTATGGTTACGCTGCAGGTTTCCACCATGACAGCATTGATTAGACCGGCAGCCAAGGCGTTTCTCTAACACACATGCATAACTCCATGGACTTACAAGCTCCCCTTTCATTTCACACCAACGACATCCATAGACAAAAGAACATGATATCCACTAGGTACAAAGTACCAGTGCAATGTTGAAAGCGTTCCCCATGACAACATGGTTTTGCTAATTCACAACTTACAAAGTGCAAGCATATACGCAACATAGATGGGCACAATGGTTCAAGTTTATTAAGTGCAAGAAAGAAAGTGCGCCATCAAGTTCGTGAGAGCTTTAATCACTAATTTTCACATAACAAGTTTAATTTGGAAGGTAGACAAAAACATAAATTTACTTGGAATAGCAATAATGCTAATAGGTAGGTATGGTGGACACAAATGGCAAAGGTTTTGGTTTTAAGGAGTGGATGCACGAGAAGAATTCCCTCCCAGTACATGTTTTTGGCTAGCAAGGTTGGGTAGCAAGTATAAGAGTTGAAGGAAACAAACAAACATACAAGTGATAAAAACAAACATGCAATCTTCCTTGGAAGCACAAAAGATCTTAACTAGAGAATACTAAACTTATGAGCAAATCAATAAAGAAAGATGATGAAATTATATTTATTTAGAGTACTTTTATCTTTTCATTCAACTCTCAAAATAGTGTTGCTACTGACCGAGCCAGGTTTGCCAAAACCAACTAAATTAACTCAATGATCCCAAAGTGATACTAATACTAACAACAAGATCAATCATATAACCGCGAATTGAAAACTAATATAAACTATGCAAAAGAGTAAATGATAGAACTTCTCATTAATATTCCATAACGGCAACTCACACCAAGGGATACATATCTAACTAGAGAGGGGACACTTCCATAATGCAAACCATCCTACATGAAACTTCTCTATTCATGATAGGACTCTATTAAAAAGGTAAAAAGATAGAAGATAGTGATGTGATACCGCGACACTCCCCCAAGCTTGGAAAAAACCAAGGGGATGCCAAACCTGATGACGAATTACTCCTTTGGTGGTGGTGTTATTCTTTTAGTGAGCTTGTTGATCAGTTTCCCCAAGTCCTCAATCTCGAAGGTGAGAGTACGAATCAACTCCGAGTTGTGCTCGATGCGGTGCATGATCATGTCAGGTTGTGGATCCCAGCTCTTGCGATTCTTTTCCCACTATTCCTCCTTGAAGTCTTCTTTTCCTGCATGGCTAGAATGAGGAAAATCCCAATTGGAGGGTAATTTCTCCTTGGGCATATTCTGGTGTTGATGCTTATGGATAAGGGTATGGAAAGAATTCTTGGTGCGTGGAGGAAGTGACCGTGGAGCCAAACAGTGACACGGAGTTTTCCCTCCAGTTGACATCCGTGCAGTCCTCCTGACCCTAACAGATCTTGCCAACACTCCAATGCTTGCAATGGTAGTGCCGGTGTGAGGATGTTGGCCTTGCTTTGTCTCCTCTTCACCTTCACTCTTGATCTCCTTCTCCTTCCCGGGGTCTTAGATATCTTCCTCCATAGGCTCCTTTCCTTTATCCTTGGGGGACAGCATTGTGCTTCAAAGCTTTCAAAGATAGTTCCTAGCAGAAACAGATCGAAACGAAAATACAACGAAAATGATATACGAACCTTGGGGGATCCGGGGGATTATATATTACGAAGTTTCACATCAAAAGGAAGGTACTGGGAGAAAACGGGTCGGAGACGGAGTCCGGAGTGGCCACACCACCTGGTGGCGCGGCCAGGGGTGGGCCCACGCCACAGGGTGGTGTGAGCCACCCTGGCTCCATTTCTGCCCCTCTTTCGCTTCATAACTTTCCATATTGATTGAAAACTGCAAAAATATTGTTGGATAGATCTTTCGCGGAACTTTTCTTACCATAACTGTTACCTATTTGAAAACGGACTCTACAGGTCTCTGAATTTGGTTTTTAGTAAATTCTTATGGAGCCACCACTTGAATAACATCAATATCTTAATCTTCATACACTTATTGTTTGAGTCATGAAGCCTTGCACTTCCTTATTAGACCATCATCTCCACTACCTGGAAACTTCTTTCACACAAACTTCACACAGTTCTCATTAGCAACATTAGTATAAGTGAAGTGATAAAACCCTTTGAATCCAAACTTCAACTGAAAACCATCAAAACATAATTTACTGTAGCAACTCCTCCCGAAAACCCAAAAAGAATTCAAAAAGGAAATCAAATAAAGAAGCAAATGCAAGAGTGGCAAAATCTGTGAAAACAGACCAGCTGGTAAAGATTAATTTTTTCGAACATCTTATGTAGCTCAAATCAAAAAGTGAAAAACTAACGAAAGTTAAATAACAACCTGGGGCAGAAGCACAAACAATTTCAGCTCAATCTGACAGACAGAGATCTCTCACGAATTTTTACGGTGAAGCACAAAAATCTGTTTCGGGACAGCAACTTCCCCAAATCTTACTTCTCTCTCATTAGAGGTTGATCTTGACTAAAAAACCAAACAAAACGGATAAAGAGAGGTTATTACTGAGGTAATAACTTCTAAGACTCAAAGAAACAAAAACAAACTGAAAGCAAAAATAAATTGGGTTGTCTCCCAAAAAGCTCTTTCTTTATAGCCATTAAGATGGGCATGATAATTTTGATGATGCTCACATAGGAATATGAATTGAAGTGAAAGAGAGTATTAAGAAGCAAAAAAATACACACGTTTAAGTCTAACCTACTTCCTATGCAAGGGAATTTTTTAAACAAACAAGCTGTTGGAACAAGAGGCTACTAGCATAGGAAGGTAAAAGAAGTGCAACATAAAAACTTTTAGCATAAATCGATGAAACTTGATATTATTGAGATGCATAAGAACACTTATCCCTCTCTCATAGTAACTTTTAGTATCATGCATAAACTTAACAGTATAACTATCACAAGGGACATCGTAATAATGATCACTTATTCTAACAGAAAACACAGGAATACTAGCTCTCATAACACTACTTTGTGAAACAATATTAGAGGTATCCTTATAAAGGATAGTGTGTCCCTCTTCTTCATATTTCGTAACAAAGTCTTTCACATTTGCTATTATAGGTTCATCAACCATTCGTTTATCAGGTTCAACAGCTTCGTTCGTACTTTCGTTAACCATACTAGCTATCATAGAATGTTCCTTTATCTTAACTGGGAAAGGCATTTTCTCAATGTAAGGTTCGGGTAAAACATGATTAGCAGTATAAACTTCAGTATTTCTTACAGGAACACGCTTAGCAACGTCTTTATAAGGTTCATGATACTTATTCCACTTCTTTTTAGGCACATCAATGAAGGAAGCAAAAGCCTTAAAATAAGAAGCAATAGCTTGAGAGTCTAGGCCATAAGCATTTTTAATATTTTGAAAGTCATCAGTTCCCATAAAAGATTCAATGCATTCATAATCATAATTTATACCTGACTTTCTACCTTTGTCATTCTCCCAAGCTTCAGCATTATCTTGAATACGGTCCAGAAGATCCCATTTAGCTTCTTCTTCCATGTGAGTGAATGATCCAGCACAACAAGCATCCAATAAATCCTTATCATGTAGAGGGAGCCTTGCATAAAAGTTATTGATAATAATATTGTTGGGAAGCTCATGAATGGGACATTTAAGCATTAGTAACATAAATCTCCCCCAAGCTTGGGATGTACTCTCTCCATCAAGAGGCCAAAAGTTGTATATTTGATTCCGATCTTTATGAATCTCACTAGGAGGATAAAACTTTGAATAAAAGAGAGGCACTATTTCCTCCCATTCCAGAGCTTGACCATTCTTCAGCAGCTTATACCATTCCTCAGCTCTTCCTTTTAGTGATAATGAGAATAAATTCTTCTTAACTTGATCTGTAGTAATACCTGCACACTTGAACAACCTACATAATTCATGTATAAAGAGTAAATGATCACCGGGATGGACAGTTCCATCCCCAACATAGTAGTTATCCATAACACGATCAATAATTCTTGTAGGTATTTTAAAAGCATCATTCTCAGCAGGTGGTGGTTCATCTACTACCTTAGTAGTGGTAGTAGCTTTACCAAATAAGAAACTCAGCGAATTATTCATAACGAAAATAAAGCAACTAACAGAAGTAAACAATACTCACAGTAGAAGTTTCCTTTACCAGTTCCACTCTCCAATAGCGGTTCACTCCCCGGCAAGGGCGCTACAAAATAGCCTTGATGACCCACAAGTATAGGGGGTGTATCGCAGTATTTTCGATAAGTAAGAGTGTCGAACCCAACGAGGAGCAGAAGGTGCAGGCTAGTGGTATGGATCAGGAATTCTCTGTAAATACTTAGCAAACAGATTTTTAGGGTTTTTTGATAATGCAAGTAAATAAAGTACGAGTAAACAAAAGACAATAAGAATAAATGCAGCAAGTGGCCCAATCCTTTATGCAGCAAAGGACAAGCCGGTTGTATTACTTAAGATGACCAAACGTTCTCGAGGACACACGGGAATTCTGTCAAGTGCTTTCGCTTCATATAGTTGATTAATCTTCTTTGGTTTGCTAAGTGTTGTGTGGGTGAACCTGTGCTAATGTACCGACCTTCCTAGGACTAATACATACTTGTGATTATACCCCTTGCAAACATCCGTAAGTACAAGAAAGTAATTAAGGTAGAAACCTAACCACAGCTTTAAACTCTAAGACCCTTACATCCCTTGTGTAATGGTTTCCTAACGGGGGTTCAGGTTTCTGTCACTCCGACAACCCCTATGATTAGTAGCCAAATACACAATGCATTCCCCTAGGACCATATAGGTGAAGTGTCATGTAGTCGACATTCACATGACACCACTAGAAGAAGTACACTACAACTTAAATATCAAACTATTGAATCTTTCTCAACACAATTCCACTATTAACAACATGACTTCTCCCATGTCCTTAAGAACTAAACGAACTACTCACAAGACATCATATGGATCATGATCAGAGATGGAATAATGGTGTATAACAATCTGAAGATAAACAATAATTCAACGGTTCACTCAATAGCATCAACTACAAAGAGTAATCAACATCGAGAAAGTTTCCCCTAAGAACTAATGCAAGATTCAACCCAATTGTTACAACAATATGGAGATGGTGATGAGGGTGCTGATGGTGATGGTGGTGGTGATGTTGATCCCGATGAAGTACATCTTGATGGTGGTGTTGATGGCGATGATCTCCCCTCTTCGGGAAGGAATTCCCCTGGTAGAAATCTATCTGCCGGAGAGATCTTTCTCTCTTGGTGTTTTCCGCCCCACAGAGGCGGCGGAATCTTTCTGTGGTCGCTCCTCGAGTATTAGGGTTTCGGGAGGAATATATATGCCAGAGGGGAGAGCTAGAGGTGGGCCAGGGCGGCCACACCACCTGGTGGCACGGCCTAGGGTGGCCCGCGCCAGGGGGTGGTGTGGGCCCCCTGTGGCCCATCTCCACTCCTCCTTCTGGCTTCCTTCGTCTTCTAGAAAAATAGGATTTTCCGTATATTTTCTCGGATTTTCTGATCTTCGCGAATTTTGCCTCCAAACAACACCTTTTCCATCAGAATCCTGACTACAGCGGTCCATGCTCCAAAAGTCATCAACCATGCAAAACAGATGAAATAACATAAGTATCATCTCTTAATATGGAATATATCAATGAATAACAGTAAATTATGATATAGAATATTGATGCAAAATGGACGTATCACTCGGCAATGAGTTCGGAACAAATCTTGTGGATGATATCCACTTTGCATTCTGCCATCTTCTTGTACCTAAAGACTTCTTGCTCCAGTACTTCCATCCTGGCCTCCAGACTTCCTTCACCTTTAGGGCCTTGAACCTCTTTTATCCGTATCTGCCCATCTTCAAGCAACAACTCCTTGGGATGAACCTTCAACTCTCTCATGAATGGGTTGATTATATCCACTGAGGAATCTTCGTTGGCTGATCACCAGAGGAAGACATTGTGGCTCCAGATCTGGTACTCTTCCTGTCAGAACCAGATCGAAACGAAAACACGACGATAACACGATATACGAACCTTGGGGGATCCGGGGGATTATATATTACGAAGTTTTACATCAAAAGGAAGGTACTGGGAGAAAACGGGTCGGAGACGGAGGCCGAGGTGGCCACACCACCTGCTGGCGCGGCCAGGGGGACCCGCGCCAGGGGGTGGTGTGAGCCACCCTGGCTCCGTTTCCGTCCCTCTTTCCCTTCGTAGCTTTTCTTGTTGGATAAAAACTCCAAATATATAATTGGACAGAATTTTCGCGGAACTTTTCTTACCAGAACTGTTACCTATTCGAAAACGGACTCTGCAGGTCTCTAAATTCGGTCTTTGATAAATTTTTCCGGAGTTATAACTTGAAAAGCATCAACATCTTCATTGTAAGAATCTCCAGCAATATAGTGCTTGAGTCGCTGCCCATTCACCACTTGTGTAGTGTTATCTTTTAAAGCAGAAATTTTTATTGCTCCTAAATGGTACACTTATTCAATAACGAAAGTTCCTTCCCATTTTGACAGTAGTTTCCCTTCAAAAAATCTGAGACAAGACCTATACAATAGAAATTTCTCACCAACATGGAATTCTCTCTTAAGTATTCGCTTGTCATGCCATCTTTTAACTTTTTCCTTAAAGAGTCTAGCATTCTCATATGCTTCACTCCTCCATTCATCCAAAGAACTTAAGTCAAATAATCTTTTTTCACTAGCAGGCTTACAATCTCTATTAAGTTCTTTAACTGTCCAATAAGCTTTGTGTTCTAATTCTAAAGGTAGGTGACAAGCTTTCCCATAAACCATTTTATAAGGAGACATCCCCATAGGGTTTTTATAGGCAGTCCTATAAGCCCATAAATCATCGTCCAACTTTTTAGCCCAATTTTTTCGAGACCTATTAGCAGTCTTTTGCAAGATGGATTTAATTTCTCTATTTGATAACTCTACTTGCCCACTAGTTTGGGGATGATAAGCTGAAGCGATTCTATGATTAACACCATATTTAGCAAGGGTCTTTCTAAAACCGCCATGAATGGAACGAGAACCTCCATCGGTCATAAGATACCTAGGAACTCCAAACCTAGGAAAGATAACATCCTTAAGGATTTTTAGATAGGTCTCCCCATCAGCACTCTTCGTAGGTATAGCTTCTACCCACTTAGTGACATAATCAACGACAACAAGAATATGAGCATAACCTTTTGAGGGAGGAAAAGGACCCATAAAGTCAAATCCCCAGCAATCAAAGGGTTCAATAACTAGAGAGTAGTTCAAAGGCATTTCATTGCGTCTAGAAATATTACCAACACGCTGACACTCATCACAAGATAAAACAAATTTTCTTGAATCTTTAAAAGGGTAGGCCAGTAGAAACCTGATTGTAGCACCTTTTGCGTAGTTCTATCTCCTGCATGATGTCCTCCATAGGCACTACCATGACATTTCTGCAATATCTCCTTTTGTTCATATTCTGGAACACGTCTTTGCATAATACCATCCACTCCTTCTTTATATAAATGTGGTCATCCCAAAAATAATGCCTCAAATCGTAAAAGAACTTCCTTCTTTGCTGAGCTGTGAAATTTGGAGGCAAATACTTGGAGACAATAAAGTTAGCATAATCGGCATACCAAGGGCTCCCTCGCGACCTTACCCCTACTGCAGCCAACTGTTCATTTGGGAAACTATCATTAACAGGCATAGGATCAAAAGAGATGTTTTCCAATCGAGATAAATTATCAGCTACAGGATTTTCAGCACCTTTCCTGTCTATAATATGTAGGTCAAACTCCTGTAAGAGTAGCACCCATCTAATAAGCCTAGGCTTAGCATCTTTCTTTGTCATAAGGTACTTAATAGCAGCATGATCAGTATGAATGGTAACTTTTGAGTCTACAATATAAGGTCTAAACATATCACAAGAAAAGACGATGGCTAGGAATTCTTTTTCAGTAGTAGCACAATTCCTTTGAGCCGCATCAAGAGTCTTACTAGCATAATGGATAACATTTAACTTTTTATCAATTCGTTGCCCAAGGACAGCACCTACAACAAAATCACTAGCATCACACATTATTTCAAAGGGTAAGCGCCAATCAAGTGGTTGAACGATAGGAGATGTAGTTAAAGCCTTCTTTAGAGTTTCAAAAGCTTCCTTACAATCATCATCAAAGACAAAGGGTACATCTTTTTGATGAAGATTAGTGAGGGGTTTTGATATCTTAGAGAAATCTTTAATAAACCTTCTATAGAAACCAGCATGACCAAGGATACTACAAATACCTTTGATGTCTCTTGGACAGGGCATTTTCTCAATTGCCTCAACTTTAGCTCTATCAACTTCTATGCCTCTTTCAGAAACCTTATGTCCAAGTACAATCCCTTCATTCACCATGAAGTGGCATTTCTCCCAATTAAGAACAAGATTAGTTTCTTCACATCTCTGCAAAACTTTATCGAGGTTGTGTAGACAATTATCAAAAGAATTTCCATAGACGAAGAAGTCATCCATGGACACTTCCACAATTTCCTCACAAAAACCATGAAAGATAGCAGACATGCATCTTTGAAAAGTAGCAGGAGCATTACATAAACCAAAAGGCATACGTCTGTAAGCATAGGTTCCATAAGGGCATGTAAAAGTAGTAATTTCTTGATCTTGTTGTTTTACAACAATTTGAGAGAAACCAAAATATCCATCAAGAAAACAAAAATGGGTCTTTTTAGACAACCTTTCTAACATTTGATCAATAAAAGGAAGTGGGTAATGATCTTTCTTAGTAACTTTGTTAACTTTCCTGAAATCAATGCACATTCTATAACCTACTACTATTCTTTGGGGAATAAGCTCATCATTATCATTAGGGATGACGGTAATTCCCCCTTTTTAGGCACACAATGAACATGACTAACCCATCCACTATCGACAATAGGGTAAATAATGCCAGCATCAAGGAGTTTCAATACCTCATTTCTTACCACTTCCTTCATCTTAGGATTTAAACGCCATTGGTGCTCTACCACTGGCTTTGCATCTGGTTCTATATTGATAGCATGCTGACATATAGTAGGAGAAATCCCTTTTTAATCATCTAGAGTATAGCCCATAGCCCCTCGGTGTTTCTTCAGTACCTCCAATAGCCTTTCTTCGTCCTTCCGTGAAAGTTTAGAGCTAATAATAACAAGATATATCTTATTATCATCAATGTAAGCATATTTAAGATCATCAGGTAAAGGTTTTAGATCGAAGACCGGATCCTTTTTAGGCGGCAACGTGGTACCCAAGTCTTCTATAGGCAAGTTATGCTTAAGCATCTTAGGTTGACGACGGAGAACCTCGTCAATCTCATTTCTTTCGTCCATGAAGATTTCACTTTCATGATCTTCCATAAATTGCTGCAAAGCATTGTTAGGAGCAAGAGAAATAGAAGCAAATTGTTCAACTCTAAAATCCTCATTATGGGTTTCATTTTCACAAGGTTCTTTAGTAAATTTCGAAAAATTAAACTCATAAGATTCCCCATCAAATTTAGTCAAGATTTTCTCCCTTTTGCAGTCTATAATAGCTCCACAAGTACTCAAGAAAGGTCTACCAAAAATGATGGGATACGTTTTACTAGCAGCTGAACCAAGTACTAGAAAATCAGCAGGATATTTAATCTTACCACAAAGAACTTCTCCATCCCGCACAATACTAATTGGAGAGATGGTCTCTCTATTAGCAAGGTGAATAACCACATCAATCTCTTCCAGTTCGCAGGGACTGATTTCATGCATAATTTCTTCGTAAAGCTCATAAGGAATAGCACTTGAACTTGCACCAATATCACATAAACCATAATAGCAATGATCACCAATTCTAACAGCAAGCACATGGACACTAGCCTTTTTAGTTCTATTAGGATGTGAGACAATATTAGAAGCATCCTCACAAAATACTATGTGTCCATCTTCTACACTTTTAGTGACAAGGTCTTTCACAATTGCTACAATAGGTTCAATGTTTATTTGTTCATCAGGTTTTGCAGTTCTCTTTGCACTTTTATTGATTCCACTAGTTATCATAGGATGATCCTTTACCTTATCCGGAAAGGGTATTTTCTTGATATAAGGTTCAGGTAAGACATGATCAATAGTGCAAAATTCAGTACTCCCAACAGGAACATAGTCAACAATATCTTTATATAGTGATGATACTTGTTCCATCCCTTTTTTGGAATTTCAATATAAGAAGCAAAATCCTTAAAACAATTTGTAATAACTTGAGAATCAAGACCATAAGCATTTTTAATATTTTGAAAGTCATCAGTTCCCATAAAAGATTCAATGCATTCATAATCATAATTTATACCTAACTTTCTAGCTTTGTCATTCTCCCAAGCTTCAGCATTATCTTGAATATGGTCCAGAAGATCCCATTTAGCTTCTTCTTCCACGCGAGTGAATGATCTAGCACAAGAAGCATCCAATAAATCCTTATCATGTAGAGGGAGCCTTGCATAAAAGTTATTGATAATAATATTGTTGGGAAGCTCATGAATGGGACATTTGAGCATTAGTAACTTCAATCTCCCCCAAGCTTGGGCTGTACTCTCTCCATCAAGAGGCCAAAAGTTGTATATTTGATTCCGATTGACGAGGGTTAAACTCATCAATGCACATTGTTATGGACTTGGGTTTTGGAGAAGGAGGGAGCACTGGAGACATCTATCAGCTAGCAAACAAGCACACAGGGGACTCGAAGATTTACCCAGGTTCAGGCCTCGTAGAGGTCCCTACTCCTGCTTGTCTGCTCATGGAATTATCGAAGTAATCGAGGATTACAATGGTGCGCAGATGCAATCTGGCGAGAGTTGTGGAAACTAGGGTTGCATGTGTCCTCCTCGCCGCCCCCTCCCAGCCTTTATATAGATAGGCTAGGTCTCGGGTGACAGATCGAGTCGGTTACAGGTTAGGGTTTTCCCCTTTGAACTTTCTATCTTTAGAATCTTCTTGTTCTTCAAGCAATCAAGAGTCTGTAGGCTACTCGAGTTCTCTCTTTGGGCCTTGGCGACACCGTGGGATTTGCCATATTTGGACCGTATATGCCAAACTCGAGTACCTATAGGGTATACCCATGTCAGTAGCCCCCGAGTGTCTAGTGGAATCGCAGATTCGACTAGAGACTTCATGAAGCCTTTCGAGTGCATAAATGAGTATATTTTTCGGCTGCTTTGCCTATGTCATAGGGATTGTTGATATGTGTGCCTGATTCATCCGATGTATCGGTGTCAGTTAACTACCTTAGGTTAAAACACCGCAATCTACTCGAACTCGAGTCCCCGGACTCGAATCCGAAAAAGTGCTAGTGTAATTCGACTCAAGCCACGGAGGTCTTACAGGAGTCGAATTCTAGTGTATGGGTGTGAGCACTCGACGCGTCCGTCAAGGCATGTTCATCATGCCTGTAGGCACGGTTATATTTCTGGTAGTGCGCAGCAAAATGCGTTGCCAGGCCTTATTCAGGTCTTATCTTCACGATGTAAGCGCGACATCCGAATTTTGTCATCGCGGAGACGATTTGGGTAACCCAGGAGACGCAGTCTCTTTGTAGGGAAAAAATCATGAGGGGATGTCGCCATAAGCTTCGAGTGTGGATGTTACACAATACTTTGTTCAAATAATCATAGGGTGCGCGACCAACGCTCCCTATGGGAGTAGCCCCCAAGTGCCTGGTTGAGTCGAAGACTCAGGCAGGGACTAAAGAATGTTTTGCGACTGCAGTCGCCTTTTGTTTGCTTGTTTCAGTCGAATTTGCTTCCGGCGCTCCCTACGGGAGTAACCCATGTCCATAGTCGAACCGTGTTTCGAGTGGTTTGTTTAGCTTTGATTGTTCATGTTCCTGCAAAAAGAAAAAGGAAAAATCGTAGGGTGTGCGACCAGCGCTCCCTATGGGAGTAGCCCCCGAGTGCTTGGTGGAGTCGAAGACTCGAGCAAGGACTAAAGTAGTCGAAGTATTCTGCTATGTAGTTTTGATGACGTCAGTGCTGGCGATCCATGACCTCAGTTGCCCGCGTGAGCGAGTTTGACGGGACGTGACGAGCAGTGGGTCCCATTCTCTGACTCTGATTTGACCGGGCATGTGTAATATTTATTTTAACTATGCCTCCTCGATTTACGTGTGTAATGGGAGCAGTGGGGGACGGTTCGCGCTTCAGGTCCTCCACGTGTCGAGCGCGATGAACGCCACGCGTCTGGTAGGGTTTTTCTGAGCCGTTGGATTACATCTTCCAGGTGGTTAAGTAGCGATGCGGCGATGGTAAAATTCACATCCACTTCTTTTCATCCTTTGCCTTCATTGACATTGCCACTGCTTCTTTGCTTCTTTGCGCTCTTTTCCTTTCGCGGCGCTGGACCAGCTCCGCGTATTTCCCAGCTACTTCCTCTGTTCACATCGCCGTCGCGGAATGGGGAAGAAAAGGGGAGGCGTTGCGACCGAATCCGCTGCTGCGATGAAGAAGAAGGGCGGCTCTGCCGCTGCGGGCACCAGCACCGCCGCCGGTGAAAAGAAAAAGGGCACGGGTACTGGCATCACGAATGGCGCATGGCGTGCATCTGTGATCAAGTCCTCGGAGCTTCGTCTTCTTCGTCAAGACGGAGTTTTGTCCTCCGCAGTTGCTGACGCGCGCATCCCTGGTAGTGAGGTAATGCCCTCTCCTCCTGCCAGCTTTTAGGTGATGTTCCTTGCGTTTATCATCCGTGGCCTCTTGTTGCCCCTGCATCCTTTCTTCTGGGGCCTTCTCTGTTTTTACGGGCTCCAGCTCCATCAGCTGTCCCCCGATTCCATCCTCCACGTAGCTTGCTACATTATCCTTTGCGAGTGCTGGCTTGGAATCGAGCCGCACTTTGGCCTCTTCAAGCATCTCTTCAAGTTGAAGCGCCAATCGGCGTCTGGCTCCGTAGTCTACGATGTAGGCGGCTACGGTATCCACGTCGACTCCTCCACTCCATACTTTGATATCAAACTCATAGCGTCCATCCAAGGGTGGAGGGACAAGTGGTTTTACGTCCTCGACCTGAAGGCCGACGGAGACCACTTCGGACTCGCGCCCTTTGATCCCGCAACGCCGTGCAAGAGGAGGCGCTCCTGGAAGAACGTGATTATGCCCGGCGAGTCCGTGGAGACAGATGTGTTGTACGAGCGTGTCCGTGACCTCGAGATTCGCATGGGCAAAGAGGAGGGAGGTTGCGCCCTCATTCGCACATGGCTGCGCTATCGCGTCCATCCCCTGTAGGCCAGAGTTCACCCCATGTTTCAGTGGGCTAGCGCGGACGATGTCACTCGCGTGTCTGCCAATGGCATGTCCGCGAGTGAGGTAGACAAAAGGGTACGACTGGTCACCAAGTACACCGCCAAGGATGTGCTCCCCAGTGAACCAGTCGTTCCTCCGTTCGATGCTCCTAACCCTCCTCCTGAGGTATAGTTTTGCTACATAGTAGTGTTGTTTGTCGATTGCTTCTTTGCTATTTCTTGACTTTGTGTTATATTTGTTTTCTGTATGCAGGATTGGGCGGTGTCCCCCTGTATGCCCCCTCTTCCTGAGGGGGTTATCCCTCGTGAAGCCTTGGAAGAGGACGAGTCGGAGTCGACCGTTCCATCTGATGTGGAGGAGGAAGCCCCCGAGTCGAGTGCTCCGGACACTCGCAAGCGTTCGCGCAGCAAGGATTCAGATGCATCGTCTTCTTCGACTCCGGAAAGTGCAAATGTTGGTGCCGAGTCGCCAATACCTGCCGTCCCCGTGAGTGTCGTGGCACCATCTTCTCGCAAGAAGATGCGGCTGCCGAAGGAGTCATCATCAGAATCGGGGGATCAAACCTTCGACTTTGATAAGTTTGATTGGTAAGTATTCGAATCTTCCTTTTTGGTTTTTCTTTGCAGTTGCCTTTTCTTGATGTTGGTTTGATCTTGCAGTCAGCAGGCGTCGTCATCTTCTGGCGACGTCCAATTTCTGAAAGAATCTGGAGTCACGACCTCCAAAGCCAAGAAGGATGTTGAGTGTGCTCCTTCTCCTCCATTGGCGGCCTACTCTGGGCACAATTCATCAAGCTCTCCACACGATGGGGAGCATCGGATGGTTGCCCGGATGACTGCACACCAGTCGACTTCGGAGTCACTGGAGGATCATGTGAGTGTAGTATCTCTTCTTCTCGTGTTGCAGTCGATTTTACCTATGGCATCTGCTGATCTTTGTTGTTTTCTTTTTTGTGATAGCTACTTGTGAAGGAAGCCGCTCACCTGGCGGGGCAGGTGCTTGCGATGGGTCGCCAGCATGCAATGCTGGATATGCACTATCGCGTGGTGGAAAGTAAGTGCCCTTTACTTCTTCTTTTTTCTGCATCGTTGTTATGTAATCGACCGATAGTCTATCCCTTTTGTTTTGTTTTGCAGCTGAACATAACGCCCTTCTTCGCGACGCCGCCACCATGGAAAAGACGCTCACCGTGGCTATGAAGGGTCACGATGAGGCAATCGCGGCGCATGACGAGGCGCAAAAGCGCGAAGAGGATCTGCATGCCTCCATCACAGCTAGGGAGAAGTTGTTCGAGGAACAACTTTTCTCAATTGCCAAGGCTCTCTCAGGTATTCCGTTGTGTGAATTTGTGGTGCTTTCTTCTTCTTTCGAATTTGTTATTGGTGCTGACTCTTGTGCCTCTGCATGGTTGTAGATCCCAGCGGTTTGAGCTTTGACCCTCAGGCCCTCCGTCGTGATGATGCTTTGGCGGGTGCTGTTGCAGCAGTCGAGGATCGCAGCTCTGCCGTGCGAGAGACGCTCTCCAAGGCCAAGGGCGTGCTCAGTCGCCTCCAGGAGGAGCTGGCACCCAAGGCTGAACATATCGAGAATATGGACGAGCTGGTGGAGTCCTTTGCCGGTGGCATCCCTGTAAATTTCAAGAATTCTCTCCGTGCGACTGGTGCGTCAATGTCACTCGCGATGGTGTAAGCCCACAGAGTCGAAGTTGATCCTGCAGCAGTCTCAAGGGCGATGCCCGTCAGCGCGGATGGCCAGCAGGTAGTCTTTGCTCCTTTCGTGACTGCATGTGGCAAGTATGGGCCGCAGCTGATCAACACAGTTGCAAAGTATTCTGAGGAGCTGCAGCGAGCCAAGAAAGCGGCGAAGGATGCGGCATCAGGGGCCGGCGAAAAGTCAGTGGCATCTGATACCGCCACGGACTCGATGAGGCCCCCAGAGCCAAAGTCCAAGTCGAAGAAACCAGTTGCTCCTCAGTAGTTTTGTAATAGTTAGATAGCTTATGCCTTTAGTCAAAAACATGCCTTTTGGCGAGTGTATCTGCTGATATGTCTGCTAATCTTGAATGGACTCGAATCTTTTGTCTATGCATCGCTTTGGTCTTCTTATTTGCTTCTTGATTGGCTTGTGATAGGGCACGTCGAGTGAACCATTGAGGGAACCTCAGGATTTGCCACCCCTTGATGACACTTTGGCACCGCCGCGCTCAAGGGTGGATGAGCTGTCTCTGCTCTCGTGACTTTGTGATCACGTGAAGCAGCTGGAGCGTGAATTGCCCGTACTCCGCGGTAACGCAGATGTATGGAAATCGAAGGCAGAGAAGGCCACCGCCCGAGAACAATATCTGTTTGGGGAGGTGGCGCATTTGGGCGACCAATTTAAATGTTAGCTTTCTTACTCTTATCTTGTCCTTGTAGTCACTCGCGATGGTGTGTTGTCCTCATACTTCTACTTTTGCCTTGTATAGTTGTCAGCGCGAGCCATCCGCAGGATGAGAAGGATAGGATTGCTATTCGCATGAATGATCTGACCCAAGAGCAGCTTCAAGAGAGTGGGTATTTCTAGGTGGATCATGATCGTGCAACCGCATTGGCGACCCTGCAGGATCGTGCGTCGCGAGTGCTGCACTTCCTGAAGAAGTTGCTTTCATGTTTGAGGAATATTTATCGGACGATGTTTTCGCTGGATGTTGCTCCATCGAGCCTGCTGGCCCTCCTTGCCAAGTTCCAAGACCTGGTTGCGGTTCGCGAGTGTGTAAGACAGCAGTTGGTGGCTGGTGCCAAGGCCGCTCTGTCGCTGGTGCGACTGCATATGCCTGATGTAGACGTTGTGGCTATTGCGGCTGGTTCATCTGCGCCACCAACGGGTTCTGCTTGGAATATGGTGCCGCACTATCAGGCGGTGGATCGCCCAGCAGAGGAGATTGTGGACTTCTTCGAGGAGCAAACCAATGTTCTCTTGTTGCAATAGTAGCTTAGTTTGTATCATGCACATAAGTGTACCAATGTTGTAAAGTTCGTATATATGTTGTGTATATTGATTGTCGATGATGTATAAATAGCTTGTTAACGTGTATATTTTGTGAGTGCGTTGCACTATGCAACTCCTTTCGTTAGCCTGGCCATGCGTTTATCTCAGTCCCTTGTCAACTTGTCAGGTGTGTTGCAACTGGGTTGATGTGCGCAAAGGGTTTTGATTGGTGTGCCAGCTACTCAGGATATCGCGTGTTAAGTTGGTAGAACATATGTGTGCAGGGTGGCGCAGCCCCCGAGTGGATAAGTTGCGAAGAATAAAGGAAAACACAGAGTTTTGGGGCACTTAGCTTTATTTATTCGCGGGACAGTACGAAGTACAATGTGTGGCTAAGTAGCCTTGGCTGGGTAGCCTTATTTGCAATGTAAAAGTAAAAGCGACTAAGGGTAGAAGCATCGCAGCTGCGTGATGTTCCAGGGGTTGGAGTATGCGACTCCTGTCTCTAAATCTTGAAGGTGATAGGCGCCACCTGGGATTACTTCTGTAATCACGTATGGTCCCTCCCAGGGGGACTCGAGCTTGAGATGCCCTTGCTGCTTCAGTCGCAGGACCAGGTCACCTTCGACGAAGGATCTGGGGCATAGCCTCCTACTATGGTAGTTGCGCAGGTTCTGCTAGTAGATCGTTGATCTTTCCGCGGCGATTTCCCTTGCTTCGTCAAGGAGGTCGACGGAGTCTTCGAGTGCCAAATTTGACTCTTGCTCGCTATAAGCGATCATGCGCGGTGCTTTGTATCGTACCTCAGCGGGTAGCACCGCTTCAGCCCCGTGCACCATAAAGAACGGGGTGTATCCTATAGCACAGTTGGAGTTTTGCGTAGGCTCTAGAGTACTGATTGTAGTTCGTCTGGCCAGCAACCTGCGGCTTGTTCGAGTGGCCGGAGGAGTCGATTCTTGATGCCACCATAGACGAGCCTATTTTCTTTTTCGACCTGACCGTTGGTCTGTGGATGTGCCACCGAGGCGTAGCTGATGTTGATTCCCAGATTCTCGCAGAATTCTTGGAATTCCTTGGATGTGAAGTTCGTCCCATTGTCAGTGATGATGCTGTGCGGCACTCCGAAGCGGTAGACGATGGACTCGAAGAACTTGACTGCACTGTGCCCTGATTGATTGGTTACTTGCATGGCCTCTATCCACTTGGTGAATTTGTCGACTGCGACCAAGAGGTAGACGTAGCCTCCTCGTGAGGACCTTGGGAGTTTGCCAACCATGTCAAGTCCCCATTGCGCGAAGGGCCAGGCCAATGGAATTGGCCGAAGTTCTACGCCAGGTGCGTGCGGCTTGTAAGCGAATCGCTGGCAAGCGTTGCATACTGGACGATATCCTTGGCGTCGCACATGGCCGTAGGCCAGTAGAATCCAGCTCGTAGAGCTTTGGCAACGAGGGCGCGACTACCGGCGTGGTGCTCGTAGGTCCCCTCATGGATGTCGAGGAGAACAGCTCTTCCACCGGCTGTGGAGACGCATCGTTGGAGTACTCCTGTGATGCTGCGTTTGTACAGTTCGCCGTTGATAACAACGAATGCCTTGGATCGCCGCGCGATGTGTCATGCATCAGTCAGGTCGTCCGGTAACCTCTTGCTGAGGAGGTACATGATGTACGGTTGAGTCGAGGATGTTTCGATCATCATGACGCTCATTGGTCCTTCGAGTACTGTGTCCAGCTCCAAGCCGTCGAGTGCCATTAGCTCATTGGGCGGCGTAGCCCCCGAGTCTGTTGTTGCGCTTGTTTTCTTCTCTGCGGCCTTTGGCTTGATGGAGCATTCGCAGATGCGCTCGAGAAATACCCCAGGTGGTATGGGGGCGCAGGTAGAGCCTATGTTGGCGAGTGCGTCCGCCTCTTCATTGCTTTCGCGACCTATATGCCGCAGCTCGCAGCCGTCGAAATCCCCTTCGAGTGTGTCGTAGAGGTCGCGGTAGGCGATCATGTTGTCGTTCAGTGCGTCGCACTCGTGCATTGTCTGGTTAACCACCAGCTTGGAGTCGCCATATATTATGAGCCTTTTGGCGCCGCAGGCTTTTGCCATCCTCATCCCGTGGAGCAGGGCCTCGTATTCAGCTTCGTTGTTGGAGGCGGTGAACTGCATTCGCAGGATATATTTCAGCTTATCCCCCTGGGGTGATGTCAGTATGACACCTGCGCCAGCTCCGTCCTTTCGCTTGGATCCATCAAAGTGCATTGTCCAGAGGTAGGACATATCTGGTTTAGCGGGGAGCTGGTTCTCCATCCAGTGCACGAGGAAGTCAGGGAGAACTTGCGACTTGATTGCGTCGCGCTTTTCGTATGTAATGTCTCATGGAGACAATTCGATTCCCCAAAGCGTGACTCCATCGGAAATGTTTGATGCTTCTTGGGGCTTCTTTGGCGACCGTGAAGTCACCGGATGAATTGCCGAGTAGATAGATCAGATCCGGACGCTGCAGTTGTTCCGCGGTGATACGGACTCGACCCGCCTCGTGGCGTCGAGGTTATTGAGGATATGCCCAAGCGGGGCGTCATTGACCACCACGATTGGGTGTTCCTGGAAGTAGTGGCGCAGTCGCCGGGCGGTCATGAAGACACCGTACGCCAGCTTCTGGTAATGTGGGTACCGCTGTTTTGTTGGCATGAGGACCTCGTTGAGGTAGTAGACTGGGCATTGTACCCCGTGGACTTTGTTTTCCTCGGCTCGTTCGACTACGAGCACTGTGCTGACCACCTGGTTGGTGGCGGAGATGTATAATAACAACGGTTCCCTTTCTCGTGGGGTCACCAGTACTGGCGAGGTGGATAGTAGGCGTTTGAGGTCTTCGAATGCTTCCTGCGCCTCCGTGGTCCACTAGAACTTGTCAGCTTTGCGGAGGAGTTGGTAAAAGGGCATTTCCTTTTCACCCATCCGACTGATAAATCGACTGAGAGCCGCGATTCGCCCAGCCAGCTGTTGGATGCCCCTTATGTTTTTCGGCTTCTCCATGGCCAGTATAGCTTTTATTTTCTTCGGATTTGCCTCGATTCCCCTCGCGGAGATAAGGTACCCGAGTAGTTGCCTAGATGGTACACCGAAGGCGCACTTGTCCGGATTGAGCTTGATCCGGTAGCGATCGAGGTTGGCGAATGTTTCACGCAAATCGTCGATTAGTGAGGCTTCCTATTTGATCTTGATTACTATGTTGTCGACATAGACTTGAATGTTGCGACCGAGTTGGTTCTTGAAGCAAGCCTGCATGCACCGCTGGTAGGTGGCTCCTGCGTTCTTTAGCCCGAAGGGCATTGTGTTGTAGCAGAACACACCGAAAGGCATTGTAAACACTATTTTTTTCTTGGTCTTCCTCCTTCATTCGAATCTGGTTATAGCCTGAGTAGGCGTCGAGGAAGCAGAGGCACTCGCATCCCGTGGTGGAGTCGATGATCTGGTCGATTCGCGGTAGCGGGAAGTGATCCTTCGGACAATGCTTATTCAAAGAGGTAAAGTCAACGCACATCCGAAGGATGTCTGTGTCCTTTTTTGGTACTAGCACCGTGTTGGCGAACCAAGTGATTTCCCTAATCTCACGTATAAATTTGGCGTCGAGGAGTCTGTTGATCTCCATTCCAACTGCCTTTGCCCTTGGTTCAGACAGTCGCCGAATTGTTTGTTTGACCGGCCTTGCGTCTGGATTGACATTGAGTGCGTGCTCGGCGAATTCCCTGGGAACTCCTGGCATGTCCGCTGGACACCAGGCGAAAATTTCCCAGTGCTCACGGAGGAATTCGACGAGCGCGAGTTCCTATGCGGGACTCAAGTTGTTGGCAATGAGGCCGTCTTGGCGGGGTCCGATGGGTGGACCTGGACTTTCTTTGTGTACACTGATGAGTCAAAGGATAAGTCAGGTAAGCTTGGCCTGCTTAGGGGAGGCAGACTGTTGTCTGTCGACTCCTTTAGTCTCGCGAGTTCTTCCTGCATGCCGAAGGACTAGGAGATTCTGTTGATTTCCCTGTCGCAACTGTCAGATCTCTCAAAGCTCCCATTGACTGTGATGACACTGTTAGGGCCTGGCATCTTCATCTGCAGATAGGCGTAGTGTGGTACCGCCATGAACCTAGCGAACACGACACGTCCGAGGATGCAGTGGTACTGCGAGGGCCAGTCGACAACCTCGAAGTCGATGCGCTCGCGTCGAAGGTTTTTCGGCGTGCCGAAGATGACGTCGAGGTTGATTTTGCCAAGGGGATACACACCCTTGCCTAGGACGATGCCGTGGAACGTTGTGTTTGAGGCTTCTAAGCAAGTTAGAGGGATCCTCATTGCTCGCAAGGTACTCGCGAATATGAGGTTGATGCCGCTTCCGTCGTCCATGAAGACGCGACTCATGTCGAAGCCCCCGATTTGCGCCTCGAGTATGAGGGGACAATGGCCTGGGCGAGGTACTTGGGGCGGATGGTCGCGCTTGTCGAAGGTGATGCAAGACTCGCTTCCGCTGAGGTACTCAGTGGTAGATGGTGGCGAGTTTGTGGCCAAGTTGACTTGGCGAGTGATAGCCTTCTGCACCCAATTCGAGGGGCGCCCCTTTTGGATCATCATGGTACCCATATCCCGTGGTATGGTTCGCCTCCGTCCCGCTGGTCTGCTGCAGCTGCATTCGGGGGTGGCTCGGGTGGTGGTGGTGGTGGAGCTCCATGTGCCACGGCGCCTGGGGCGGCTCCGTAGCCCCTTTCGACTGCGCTACGGTTCATCCGAGCCAGTCCCTCGTGTAATTTGAGGAACTCGTGGCAGTCCTTGAGGAGGTGACTTGACTTCTTCTTTCTGTCATGCTTGTCTATGTAGAAGTGCACAGTGCACGGCCCGGGCAGTTTGTCCTCAATGGATGTTGCGGGTGCCTCATCGCGATTGCGGTGCTACCACACTTGCGTGGTCTTTCCGGATTCGCGGTATCCGTTGTTGTGGTAGCCGCTGTTGCGGTTGTCGTCGCGTCTGTCGGCATAGCCGGCCACGACCATGTTGACGTCTTCACGGTCATCGTAGATGCGCATGCGGCGTTTGCCTCGGTGATCGCGTCTGCGCTCGAGTTCTGCCTCATCATCGGAGTGAACGCGATTTTTCACCAAATCTTCTCCATCTGCCCAGCGATTCGCGATTTCCATCAGGTGATCGATGGTTTTGGGCTTTGAGCGTCCCAGGTCCTCCCTGAGCTCTATGCGACGTACGCCGTCGTTGAATGCATCAATCGCGCGGTCCTCCGAGATGTTCTCTGTGGAGTTCTTGATGATGGACCACCTCTGGATGTAGGATCGTAGTGATTCGCCCGATCTTTGTTGGCAGCATCTCAGCTCTTTGATTGATGCAGGGCGTTTGTATGTGCCCTTGAAGTTGCGCACGAAGCTATAAACTAGCTCTTCCCAACTGCGAATGGATCCGCGTGGGAGGTTGTTGAGCCATGCTCGGGCGGCGCCTTGCAGCTGTAGCTGCAGGCATTGCATAGTTGTACTTCGACTTCCACCGTGAAGCCTGACGGAGTAGATGTGGTCCTCCAACCAGATCTTCGGGTCCTGTAGGCTGTCAAACTTTGGGTTCTCCAACAGGAGCTTAAACCCCTTGGGCATTCGCTTTTTCCTGATGGCCCTGCTGAAGCATCTAGCGCCACAGAGCTCCACATCTTCTTCTTCTGAGTCAGTCAACCGAGCACGTCGCTCCCTTGATTTGTCGATCTTGCACTGCGTGAGGTCATCGCGCGCATCATATTCGTGGTCGTGTCGTCGTGAGCGGCGACGTCGAGACAAATCGTGACTGTCGTCGCTAGATGAGGGTGAGGAGTAGCGTTTTGCCAGAGCTTTGCCTTTTTTGGCTCTGGTGCTGGCTCTTTATCGAGGGCGGCCTCGATTAATCCCAGGCCTGCGATCGTAGATCGGTGCATGGCGGCTCGAGGATCTCCAGCTGGCGGCTGGTTGTTCAGGAGGTACATGGTGGCTGCTGTCACTGCAGCTTGCGGCGTTTTTGGAACCACGTTGCCCCGAGTGTCGACTGTCATAGAGCCGAAGTCGAGGACCTTTGCAGCTTCTATGCATTCTTGTTCGGTGAGGTGGGCAATCCGAGATCGCCTCTTATTTGCGATGTACTCGTTGCCCTTTGAGGAGGATCCTCCGTGGGAGGAGAGCCTAGCACGTCGAAGACTCGACTCATCTGCCGCCTTTTTGTGCGCCTCGAGTTGCGCGATGGTTTGCACTTGGCACTTGAATTCTTCCTTCAGGAGCCAATGGTAGCCCATTAGCAGTTCTTGCGGGGATCCGAAGGGTAGAGGGTTGCCTTGTAAGGCCTCGCGGCAGCGAGCCCACTCCTGCTCGTTGAGCCTGATCACGACGCGTTTGCCGGTTTGCTCGTTTATTATGGTTGGGGGCTCGACTGCCCCTCCATTGTTGATGGGGGCACCGTT
This sequence comes from Avena eriantha, assembly GCA_910589775.1. NCBI lineage: Eukaryota > Viridiplantae > Streptophyta > Magnoliopsida > Poales > Poaceae > Avena > Avena eriantha. The sequence goes on along the minus strand of OU342743.1, from coordinate 169,712,984 downwards.
TGGTGATGGTCTGCCGTTTGGCGGTGGTCCGTCATTGGGTATGCAGCCGTTTGGCGGTGGTCCGCCGTTGGGTGTGTTGTCGCCGCCCGTGTTGTCGCGATTGACGGAGGTGTCGCCTGCGTTGATGATGGCGCACATGACGTGGTTGGGAAAGCTGCTGCTCCCACAACTTTTAGATCCGGAACCGTAGGTCCCATCTTCAATTGCCAGATCGCTCAGATCGGATTCGCGACTGCTGTCGCTGACCGTATTCTCGACTGTTGTCGGGGCGTTGAGCTCACTGAGGGTGTCGATCGGTGGAGGGAACCATGATGCTGGAGCAATCGATGGCACCGTCGGCTGGTCAGGCATGCGAAGCGTGCCCATCTGACCAACTTGGAAGCGGAAGCTCCCGATCGCCAGGCTGATCCCATCACCCACAGACTCGAAAGCCGGGCGAGTGGCCGGCGTGTGGATGGTGAAGTCGAACGTGCCGAAAAGCTAACGAATCTCCGCTGTTGCGGAGTTGTAGATCGCGTTTGATGGGGCCGAAGAAGCCGCAACATCAGCACTCCCATTTCCCACAGACGGCGCCAACTGACGAGGGTTTAACTCATCAACGCCCATTGTTATGGACTTGGGTTTTGGAGAAGGAGGGAGCGCTAGAGACATCTATCGGCTAGCAAACAAGCACATAGGGGACTCGAAGATTTACCCACGTTTAGGCCTCGTAGAGGTCCCTACTCTTGCTTGTCTGCTCGTGGAATTATCGAAGGAATCGAGGATTACAATGGTGCGTAGATGCAATCTGGCGAGAGTTGTGGAAACTAGGGTTGCGTGTGTCCTCCTCGCCGCCCCCTCCTAGCCTTTATATAGACAGGATAGGTCTCGGATGATAGATCGAGTCGGTTACAGATTAGGGTTTTCCCCTTTGAACTTTCTATCTTTAGAATCTTCTTGTTCTTCAAGCAATCGAGAGTCCGTAGGCTACTCGAGCTCTCTCTTTGGGCCTTGGCGACACCGTGGGCTTTGCCATATCTGGACCGTATATGCCAAACTCGAGTACCTGTAGGGTATACCCATGTCACCGATCTTTATGAATCTCACTACGATAAAACTTTGAATAAAAGAGAGGCACTATTTCCTCCCATTCCAGAGCTTGACCATTCTTCAGCAGCTTATACCATTCCTCAGCTCTTCCTTTCAGTGATAATAAGAATAACTTCTTCTTAACTTGATCTGTAGTAATACCTGCACACTTGAACAACCCGCATAATTCATGTATAAAGAGTAAATGATCACCGGGATGGACGGTTCCATCCCCAACATAGTAGTTATCCATAACACGATCAATAATTCTTGTAGGTATTTTAAAAGCATCATTCTCAGCAGGTGTTGGTTCATCTACTACCTTAGCAGTGGTAGTAGCTTTACCAAATAAGAAACTCAGCGAATTATTCATAACGAAAATAAAGCAACTAACAGAAGTAAACAATACTCACAGTAGAAGTTTCCTTTACTAGTTCCACTCTCCAATAGCGCTTCACTCCCAGGCAACAGTGCCAGAAAATAGTCTTGATGACCCCCAAGTATAGGGGTGTATCGCAGTATTTTTGATAAGTAAGAGTGTCGAACCCAACGAGGAGCAGAAGGTGCTGGCTAGTGGCTTGGAGTAGGAATTCTCTGCAAATACTCACCAAACAGATTTTTAGGGTTTTTTGATAATACAAGTAAATAAAGTACAAGTAAATAAAAGGCAATAAGAATAAATGCAGTAAGTGGCCCAATCCTTTCTTTAGCAAAGGACAAGCCAGTTGTATTACTTAAGATGACCAAACATTCTCGAGGACACATGGGAATATCGTCGAGTGCTTTCGCTTCATATAGTTGATTAATCTTCTTTGGTTTGCTAAGTGTTGTGTGGGTGAACCTGTGCTAATGTACCGACCTTCCTAGGACTAATACATACTTGTGATTATACCCCTTGAAATCATCCGCAAGTACAGGAAAGTAATTAAGGTAGAAACCTAACCACAGCTTTAAACTCTAAGACCCTAACGTCCCTTGTGCAATGGTTTCCTAACGGGGGTTCAGGTTTCTGTCACTCCGGCAACCCCTACGATTAGTAGCCAAATACACAATGCATTCCCCTAGGCCCATATATGTGAAGTGTCATGTAGTCAACATTCACATGACACCACTAGAAGAAGTACACCACAACTTAAATATCAAACTATTGAATCTTTCTCAACACAATTCCACTACTAACAACATGACTTCTCCCATGTCCTCGAGAACAAAATGAACTACTCACAAGACATCATATGGATCATGATCAAAGATGAAATAATGATGTGTAACAATCTGAACATAAACGATAATTCAATGGTTCACTCAATAGCATCAACTACAAGGAGTAATCAACACCGGGAAAGTTTCCCCTAAGAACTATGCAAGATTCAACCCAATTGTTACAGCGGTATGGAGGTGGTGATGATGGTGCTGGTGGAGATGATGGTGGTGGTGATGATGATGCTGATCCCGATGAAGTCCAGCTTGATGGTGGTGTTGATGGCGATGATCTCCCCTCTCTAGGAAGGAATTTCCCCGGTAGAATCCTGTCTGCCGGAGAGATCTTTCTCTCTCGGTGTTTTCCGCCCCGCAGAGGCGGCGGAATCTTTCTGTTGTCACTCCCCGAGGTTTAGGGTTTCGGGAGGATAATATACGCTAGAGGGGAGAGCCAAGGGTGGACCAGGGCAGCCACACCACCTGGTGGCGCGGGCTAGGGTGGCCTGCGCCAGGGGGTGGTGTGGGCCCCTTCTGGCCCATCTCCACTTCCCCTTCTTGCTTTCTTCGTCTTTTGGAAAAATAGGATTTTCCATGTATTTTCCCGGATTTTCTGATCTTCACGAATTTTGCCTCCAAACAGCACCTTTTCCATCAGAATCCTGACTGCAGTGGTCCATGCTCCACAAGTCATCAACCATGCAAAAATAGATGAAATAACATAAGTATCATCTCTTAATATGAAATATATCAATGAATAACAGTAAATTATGATGTAGAATAGTGATGCAAAATGGACGTATCAAAGGGTTTCGGTAAGTCTAGAGGATGTCCAGAGTGGAGGTGGAAGGTGTTCCATAGCCACGGAGATTGAATAATATGTGAATGAATGTTAAATATTGATTTAATCATTTATTCATAATTATTTAATAAAGAGAAAATCAATTTAATAGGTCAAAGGGCTTAATGGGCCAATTTTTTCGGAGGGGAGAGGGCCCATTAGGGGAAGGAGAGAGGGAGAATGGACAAGGGGGTGGCCGGCTAGGCCTAGCCCCCCTCTCCCACGCGGGGCCCATTAGGGCCGGCCAGGCGGCTGCCCCTCCCCCTCCCCTCCTTTAGTACCACCCCGGGACTTTGAGGGAGGTAGTACCTCCCCTCCCCCTATATATATAGTGGGGGTATTTGGCCAGATAAATACACACAATATTCAATAAAGGTCTTCTCACTTTTGGGAGGACCTCCAATTCATATTCTCACTCTCTCTCTCTCTCGTGATCGTGGTCCCATGTTCGGACTGGGCGAACGAGAGACATCTTCACTGCAGAGCATCGTCGCGCTGTGGGATTTGGATCCAGGAGCTCTACTTCTGCAACTGCTATTGGATCGGGGAAGCGGGAGTCATCGTTAGGCACCGGACGTGTGTAACTCCCCGTGAGGTGTCGCACTTGAGGCACTCAAGTCGTTGGAGCCACAAGAGCGCGAGGACTTCATCACGACCTTGAGGTCGGCTTCGGCTCGTCTACATCAACCACGCTCTCCTGAGCGTTGACAACGCTTTTCGGTCTTCAAGGGTAAGTTCACAAAAAGCCCCTCCCGTTACTGTATTACTAATAGATAGGTCCTAGCAGCATCAGGGGGTCAGGGGCGTAGGGTAAAATTTATCGTTTTCATACGCGGAACCCCTACAGTGGTATCAGAGATAGATCTATGCGTAGTAATGCTAGTACGGGTAGAACACACGAGATATAGCGTGTGGGCGTTGATCTTTTAGTTTTTACCCTCCCACGTGTACTTGTGTATACCGCAGTAATGCTTGATGAAGCGGCCCCCAACCGACTTTACGCGTTCATTCGCGAGACTAGTCCACTCTTGACATACGACTTGTACCGTATAAAGTGGCTTAGGGGGTGTCTGTCTCTCTCGCATTAGTTGGTATGCCATTTACAACGGAGGGCCCCGAAAGGGGTGTAGTAGAGACAACTACTTGATCAGTGTTGTGCTGAAAGTTCATAGGTAAGAACGATTCTTATGTGAAAGCCCATTCAGCCACGTAAAACATGCAAAGATAAAGTAGAGGCGTCTAACTTTGTTTTGCAGGAGGGCATTGCTTTGTGATATGGTTGTGGCAAAGGTAAAGTGATTACCTTATGTTACGTAGTAGTAGATAGTCACGAAGGTGATGGACTACCATGCCAGAAAGACACTGGTACCCTGGTGTCTACGGCGCCGGAACCCTAGCGCCGGAATTCGGTGATGACGGATGGATATCACGACGTGAAGGACCATATCACATCGCATTTACATTCAATGTTATTGTTTGTGTATCTTATTGTGTGCTAGTATTAGATACTCGGCAGTAGCCTAATAAGATGATCCGTGTTAAAATTACCAACGATTATGTTCCCCCTTAGTGTGCACCACCAAGAAAGTTCTTCGGTATGAGGTGATCCACGGTACCGGTGTGGGTGTCAGACATATCTACGCTCGCATACAGTGGGTGTAAGCCATGTTGCACAACAAATACACTAAGGTTGAGTTGGCGAGCCTAGCACGCCATAGAAGCGTGGCCTCGGAATACGGATGGTCGAAAGATCGAGCACGAGTCGTATGAATGATGTGACCGATGTTTAGCGTCCACCCTTGAACCCACATTGATGGTCGTGACGATCGGGGAAGATGTGGCTGATAGGGGTCGTGTTATCACTAGGAACCCTTATGGGGATAGGTGTTTCTGAGTGGAGTTATCATTAACTCATATAATTATAAACTTAGTCTAAATTCCTTTTTGCAATTGTAAATGTAGAAAAGTTCTCCCCGATGCCACCTTTCCTGTTGACGATTGATTGGTTAGAAGGAGAGAAGCTCAGATTAGATGGATCAAACTTCTCTATATGGGTTGCGCGTCTCCACGTTCTCCTTAGCGAGAATGACGTGGTCGACTACATACTCGACGGGATGGATTTGGATCAGCCCATTGACCTAGATACCCTAGAGCAGCGGGAAGACCGCTATCTCCGTCGGGAGATGGCCTCCTTCATTTCAGTTACAATGTGTTTCGGAATGGTGGACGAGCTATGGCCTTGCATGGGTGATGTCAACCCTCGTACGGTAATGCTACAGCTTAGGACACATTTCATGGAACAAGCATGCATATGGGAGCATGAGCTGATGGGATACTTCCTCTCCATTAAGATGGAGGAGAACTCATCACTTGACGACCACTTGGAGCGCATGCATGATGTGTACATGAGGCCTGCATACTTCCTGGATAGCTGGATGACGGGCTCTTTTGCAAATGGCGTTGTGTTGCGGTCGCTACCACCAAGCTACCAAGCACAAGTCAGGACTTGCATTATGAGAGGCGACGCGGAATCAATGGAGTTCCACCGGTTCGTGACACATCTCAGGAATGTGTTGGTTGAACCAAATGTCGTTGAGGTCATCAATGAAAAAGGTATATATTTGATATACAATTTTATAAATGTTATAATCTTGCAAACACATTTGCAGTGTTAAGTATAATTGTACTTGTTCTGTTTTGCTAAAATAGGTCCTTCTGCATGAGAGGTGCTTGCTGGAGAGGAGGTGACGTTGCGTGTTGATGGCGAGCATGACGATGATGGCTGACGACACTCTGCCTCGACATTTATCACTTATTTTATGTTTTGGATAGTTATTGTAATCAAAAGATTATGAACTTCTTTAGTGTGTCTCACACTTTGTGAGATGGTTATTCATATCAGCTTGTAACAAACAGTTATTCCACTTTTATGAATGATTTCTATTCATGTTCATACCTTGTTTGATTATATGTGAATTATCCTTGTTGTTTGAAACTAATTGATAATGCATGAACATTTTTCAAATATTGAAATGCCTTAAAATACCCAACTTAAATGATATTTCATTACGGAATGAAAACCATTGTTTAAAATTCAAAGTTATGTGATCATATGTGAAATTCATTTGATTTCTGGTCACATATAAATCATGCCTAAGTTCAGCAAAATAACTTGAACACCATGTACTACTTGAATACAAAGTGTTTAATGAATTGTTAAAAGTAAATACATATTCGATGTATTGTGTTTTAACGAAAATGGTAATTATCATTATATGATTGTTTAAATGTGTAAATAAGTTTACCAAAGGAAACATAAGTATGAAACTATTTGATTTGATCAAAGTGTTTCATCAACAAAGGGTATAAATATAAAACATAATCTAATTACTATGATTTTATCAATAGGAATGAAATTCGACTTTATAAGAATGACATAAAAAGATTGTGGAATGCAAAGTGTTTTGAAATGTCAAAATGCAAAGCATCACAATGTGATATTAGATATCAAATTGGGTGAATAGATGGCGCCAAATAAATCGTTGTAGTATAGATGTAGAGACCATTAGTTAGAAATAGTTAGCACTCAATTAGAATATATAGTGAACCATTTGAATTCGTGAAAGCGGCTCCATATCTGATATGGATTGTCATAAAAGTTTTGGGGTTATTCCATATAACCAAAACAATAGCGAATAAATCCTTGTAGAGTATTCATTGGAAACTTTGAATACGAAATCCATAGCTGAAACCAAAAGAAAAGAAAAACTAGTATTGCTTGGATTTTGGTTCACTCTTGAGAAAGCTCACTTTCAGTGATATTTCTCGATTATGGAGAAAATTGAAGAGAGTGAAAATCACGATGAGGATTCAAAACCTTGCATCAGAGTGTTGAGAAGCGCAACGGAAAACGTTCCTAAACGATTCTCTTCAAAAAGGAAAGAATCAATGATAATGATCATTGTGTTTTCCCCGCTAGTGTTTTCACTACATGAAGTAGGATTCAAAATGTATCCCATATCTTGTATGGAGACATTTGTGAATCATTTGTCATGATTCTTGGAATATGACATACCTACGAACTACTAAGGAAATAATGGTAAGCTAAAGTTATGAGAAATCCCATAGCAAAATTCCCTTGAGATTAGAAAGCAATTCGTTGCTGAATCTCACAAGTAAAACGCGTTACTTGAATTTTCCCAAATGGCTGCAAAGCCATAGTGGAAATGGGGTGAATGACAAAAGCACAATTTGTCAAGTATTGGATGAATTCAAATGAATTTGATTCATGTGTGCTTAATGTCTAGTGGATTTAAAACTAGTAAAAATACTAGTATCTGATAGTAAAAATCTAGGTTTGATATTTGATCAAAGGATTTTGAAGTTCTTCAAAATAGTGAATGGATATGCAATTTGCATGAAATTGAGTGGGAGCTATGAAAGTCTTCCTAAAAAACAATATGTGAATGACATATTTTTGAGTGGGAGCAATATAAGTCTCAAATTCAAATATGTAGGAACATAGTTTGAGTAAGAGTACTGACTCATACCCAAATATGCTAGGAACATATTTTGAGTGGGAGCTTATAGGAGTGATTCTTAAGTGTGTATTCGACACATTAATAATAAAAGCGCAAGGGCCAATAAATAATGATTTATGAGGTGTAGAAGTTGATAATAAGTGTATTATGATATTATATAGTATTCCTTAAGGGATTCTGAAAAGGTTTCGAAATAAAAGTTAATTAAGGAACTAGTCCTTAATAACTCAAGTTAGGAATAGCATTAAGTTTAACATCAATGGTTGAAAGAAAGAAAAGGATGATCATCATCCACTATGTTGAGACATAGGTTCTATCTTAGAAAACCATGATGATAACTTAGCATAATATGTGATCCAATAAGAAACGTTTAAAAGTGATTAAGTTCGAATCACGGAACATTGAGCTAAGTTTATCTGCGGTGTCTAATAGAGAACTGCAGACACATTTTCCAAATCCATAAAGGATGACATATCTTAAAGCATAAATGGTTATGTTATAAGGGAATATGTTGGAAACTCCTGTAAATACTGATTAAAGTCAAGTGGGAAGCGAGGTGAACAAAACATCAAAAGTTGCACAGAGTGCACTAGTGTTTCGATGGTTAAATTTATAATAATAGATAAGGGTACCATCTATAGTGTTGTATAATTTTATGGCGGGGCTAGTTCGATTTTAACGTAGAATGATGTGTCCCAAGGCACATTGCCCATGAGAAAGCCCTCGAGGTTGATCTAAAGTTATTGTAGGCTCCTGGAATCAGACCTCGTTCTGCTGCCATAGCGACGATGCATACACACAGATGTTATCATGTGATGATAAAGTATTAATGTCAATCAAGGTGACATTAGTAAGTTGAAATGATTTGGGACTGTAGAGTACAGACCCAAGACTCAACCTCTTCCATGAGAAAGCATGTTCAGTGTACCGGACATATGGTGCCAATGATTAAGAACAAATGCAGCTAGTGTATATGTACTCTAGTGCAAGTGGGAGACTGTTGGAAATTCCCTAGAGACAAATAGTAATAAGGACTATTATCGTATTTCATAAAGTTTATGATTAAGTTTATATCATGCTATAACTGTATTGAGTGGAAACATCAATACACGTGTGATATACAAACAACCAGGGGTTCCCAGTGAAACTCTAGTCACTGGTTCATTGGTCAACAGATGATCATGTTTCCTGATCATGTGGCATTTATGCCAATTGGAAATGGAGTCAACTCACTCTGAGAATGAGATGATGAACCAATACCCAACCTAAACATCATGACCCGATCATGTTACGAAGTTCAAGTTACGATGATTAGAAATGAATCCTCGTAGGCTATTCCTTAGACCGTGAGGCTATATCAACCACTGTCTCCCGAGAGTGCTTAGATAGCATCAAGCGTCACTTGGTAATACAATGGATATAAAGATGTGTTCAGGTGATCGGAGGAAACCGTAAAGGCAATATATGTCAAGAGCGGGATTTGTCCATCCATGTGACGGAAAGATACTCAAGGGCCCACTCGGAGAAGTTATATCCAATAGCTGTGCGGCGTGTGATTTGATCACAGGGATATCACTTGTTGGAATGAGTCAAGTAGCATTGTTCAGTAACGAGATTGAACATGACATGGTGATGTCATTGATCAGATCTCGAGCAATGCAAGTATCGAGAGACAAAGGGAATAAGACACAACTGTCTCGGTTCGAACGGCAAAAGATCTTTGTTGAACACACAGGGGTCACATGGCCATCCAGGTCCCTCTATCGATCATTGGTGCGGGAGTGTCCCGACCATGTCTGGAGTGTTCCCGAACCGTGGGGTATCACGCTTAAGGGTTTGATGATGCTTAGAGAGTGTTTATAGGATCGGAAGAATCGCCGAAGAATAGTAGAGAGAAAACCGGAAGGGTGATGACCCACAAGTATAGGGGGTGTATCGTAGTATTTTCGAAAAGTAAGAGTGTCGAGCCCAACAAGGAGCAGAAGGTGCTGGCTAGTGGCTTGGAGCAGGAATTCTCTCTAAATACTCAGCAAACGGATTTTTAGGGTTTTTTGATAATGCAAGTAAATAAAGTATGAGTAAATAAAAGGCAATAATAATAAATGCAGCAAGTGGCCTAATCCTTTCTTTAGCAAAGGACAAGCCGGTTGTATTACTTAAGATGACCATACGTTCTCGAGGACACATGGGAATATCGTCAAGTGCTTTCGCTTCATATAGTTGATTAATCTTCTTTGGTTTGCTAAGTGTTGTGTGGGTGAACCTGTGCTAATGTACCGACCTTCCTAGGACTAGTACATACTTGTGATTATACCACTTGCAAGCATCCGCAAGTACAAGAAAGTAATTAAGGTAGAAACCTAACCACAGCTTTAAACTCTAAGACCCTGACATCCCTTGCAAGCATACTTGTCGATCATTGGTGTGGGAGTGTCTCGACCATGTTTGGAGTGTTCCCGAACCGTGGGGTATCATGCTTAAGGGCTTGATGATGCTTAGAGAGTATTTATAGGATCGGAAGAATCGCCGAATAATAGTAGAGAGAAAACCAGAAGGGTTTCGGTAAGTCCGGAGGATGTCCAGAGCGGAGGTGGAAGGTGTTCCATAGCCACGGAGATTGAATAATATGTGAATGAATGTTAAATATTGATTTAATCATTTATTCATAATTATTTAATAAAGAGAAAATCAATTTAAAAGGTAAAAGGGCTTAATGGGCCAATTTCCGGAGGGGAGAGGGCCCATTAGGGAAAGGAGAGAGAGAGTAGGGACAAGAGGGTGGCCGGCTGAGCCTAGCCCCCCGCGCGGGGCCCACTAGGGCCGGCCAGGAGGCTGCCCCTCCTCCTCCTCTCCTTTAGTCCCACCCCCGGACTTTAAGGGCGGTAGTACCTCCCCTCCCCCTATATATTGTGGGGGTATTTGGCCAGATAAATACACACAATATTCAATAAAGGTCTTCTCACTTTTGGGAGGACCTCCAATTGATACTCTTTCTCTCTCTCTCTCTCTCTCTATATATATATATATATATATATATATATCTCGTGACCGTGGTCCCAAGTTCGGACTACGCGAATGAGAGACATCTTCACCGCAGAGCGTCGTCGCGCTGATATGTTGCTAACGTATCCATAATTTTTGATGTTTCATGCTTGGTTTTATCTACTTTCTTATGTTTTGTCAACACTTTGGAGTACTTTATATACACTTTCTTGGACTAACCTATTAACAAGAGCCATAGTGCCAGCTGCCTATTTTTTGCTTATTTTGGTTCCAGGAAAGTCAGAAAATGAATATTTTCGGAATTGGACGGGACAAAAGCCAAAGTCAGTTTTTCACCGAGGGACACACGGAGCCACAATACGATAAGGAGAGGGGCAAGGGGCCACCACACCACCTGGCCGCGCGGTACAGCCTAGCCTGCGCCAGGGGGTGGTCTGGCCGCCTCCGGCACCCCCTCGGCCTCTCCTTTTGCCTATAAGATGCCTCCGATATAGAAACCCTAAGTACCCGATCAAAATTCCACGAAAGAGTCTGTAGCCGCCGTCATCTCCATCCCTAGATCGAGAGGGATCTGAAGCTCTTCCCGGCACCCTGTCGGAGGGGAGAATTCACCCTAGATGCCTTCTTCATCATCATGCAAGCCTCCGGTGTGATGTGTGAGTAGTTCATCTCTAGACTATGGGTCCATGTAGTAGCTAGATGGTTGGTTCTTCTCCTTTGTGCTATCATGTTTAGATCTTGTGAGCTCCGTTCATGATCAAGATCATCTATTTGTAATTCTTACATGTTGTGTTTGCGGGGATCTGATGTATATTGAGATGTTATTTCTGATTGATTATTGATTCTATCATGTCTTTGTTATTTGTGATCTTGCATGCTTTCTGTTGTTAGTAGCTATCTTGGCTAAGTAGATGCTAGCAACTCCAAGAGTTAGTATTTATGCTCGATAATGGGTTCATGCCTCTAGTAATCTGGGGAAGTGACAGAAATCTCTAAGGTACTAGATGTGTTGTTGCTACTAGGGAGAAAAAAACAATCCTTTGTTCATAGAACAATCGTATTGTTTACTTTACACGCAATGCGTAATGCAATTATCTGTTGCTTGCAACTTAATACTAGAGGGGGTTCAGATGATAACCTGAAGGTGGATTATCAGTCATAGATGCAGTTGGATTACAGTCTATGTATAATGTTGTAATGCCCAATCAAATCTCAAAGGAGTCAAGGTGAGTAGTATATGCATATTGCTTTCTCGATGTTTGTCAATTACCCCGCTGTAATTTGTTCACCCAACATGTCATCTATCTTAAGGAGAGCCACCACTAGTGAACTATGGACCCCGGTTCTTTCTTTTATCATCAATCTACAACTGTTTACTGCTTTCTGTTTACTTTCTGCAAACTATTACTTTCTTCGACACAATACGTTTAATCCGTTGTTTTCAGCAAAACCGGTGAGATTAACAACCTCACCATAAGTTAGGGGAAAGTTCTACGGTTGTGTTGTGCAGGTTTCCACGTTGCTGCTGGCGCCGGTAGTGCGCCCTGCCAAAGTCTAGCTAGCAACACCTTGGAGGTGTTTCCTTGCTCCTACTAGATTGATAACCTTGGTTTCATAACTGAGGGAAACTTACTGTTGTGCTCATCATACCTTCCTCTTGGGGTTCCCCAACGAGCTCGTTACTACACGAGTCAGCAAGTACTTTTCTGGCGTCATTACCGGGGAGTCAAGGACATCTTCACAAGGGGAGTCCCTCATAACCAATCTCTTTACTTTGTTGTTTTTGTTTTGCTTAGTTTATTTCTGCTTTGTTTGCTTGTTTCTTTATCAAAACCCAAAAAATAGTTTTACTACTTTGCTTTCTTTATTAAAAACACAAAAAATTAAGTCTTTCTATAGTGGTTACCTCTTCCTTAGCTCACCATGTTGATCCCTAAATTCACCCTGAAAGACCTTTCAATAGGTAGTGGCTCTATAATTAGAAAATATAATATTGAAGAATTCTTTAATCATGTTAGTAAGCATGAGGATATTGAGGATAGATCCCTTGTAGAACTTGCTGCAAACTATGAAATTGCTGCAGCTTCTTTAGTTCACATGTTGGAAGCTAGGTTTGTTAACCTTAACCCCTTAATGCAAGTAATGTTTCTTAAACTTAAAGAAATTGAGGACCCTGAAAAGTGAGATTTTATTCTGGAAACTTTGCTTAAGGAATTCTATGATGTTGTCAAGGAAGCTAGAAAAGTATTTGAACATTTTAATATGCTACGCTCAAGTGTAGATGTTGTTGGTACATGAGAAAATATGAACAAAACCGAACCTAATGGGGAGGAAATTAAGATACCAATACCTTTAAAACTTGTAGCAATGCATGAAGCCATAGAAAAGAATCTTGATTGGATTATTCCCGAAAACCCGTTTGATGAAAATAGTGAACCCAAGAGCGTTGAGAGAGGATCCTCTAGAACTTATTTGGATGAGATACCTTGCCTTGTTGAAGATATTTCCGGTATTAATCTTAATGCTTCTTCATTTGAGAGCAGTTGATTCTTTTTCTTGCTTCTTATGCCTAACTTAAAGGCATTAAAGAAAAGTACTTATTGGGAGATAAACCAAAAGTTTTAGATGAGGCTTGGAAGTTATTACTTTGGTAATAACCTCTCCTTATCCTTTTTATTTGCTTTTTGTGCCAAGAAAAACCTCTAATGAGAGAGAAGTAATGATTGGGAAAGTTGCTGTCCCAAAAAAAGATTTCTGTGCTTCATCGTAAAAGTTCGTGTAAAATATTTGTACGTTGTCTTGAGGCGTGAATTTTTGTGCTTCTGCCCCAGGTACTTATCTAACTTTAGTTAGTTCAACACTTTTTGATTTGAGCAACAGAAGGTCTTAGAAAATATTAGTTTTTACTTGTTGGTTTGTTTTAACAGATTTCTGCCATTATTTGCATTTGCTTCTTGTTGGTTCCTTTTTGAGTTCTTTTGGGGAATTGAGCTTTTTGAGGGAAGTGCTATAGTATATTGTGTTTTAATGGAAGTTTTATTGGTGTTGTAACTGAACCTAAAGACTAATTATCTTGAGTGCACTAATGTTGCTAATAAAGATTGTGTGAAGTTTTGTATGAAGGAAAAATTTCAGGTGTATGGAAGGAACGAGTGATGAGATGAAGGATGGACTAAATCTCAAGCTTGGGGATGCCACGCATCTCACCCCAAGAAATATCCAAGAAGTACAAGCGTCAAATCTTGGGGATTCCCAAGGCATCCCCTTCCTCATCAATAAAAATCCCAGGTTTCTACCAAACACCTCATGTTTATTGTTTCATGCACAATTGTGTTGTTCTTGGAGCGTCTTCGTTTTTTGTTTTTGGTTTTCGTTTGCTTGGTTTTCTTAGTTTGCTTGAATAAATTGGTTGGACCCCCTCTTTCATACATTTGTTTTCAAATAGTTTGGTTTGGATTGGAAAAGAGTAGGAAAAGTTCATGTTTAAGTGGTAAAAGGAGCTTGTTTTTGACTGTGGCCTATGCTTTGTCATGCCATGCTTGATATTGTTTTGGCTTTATGCTTAGTGATCTTTGTTGTAGCATGACATGTTATAAACAATTGAGATTGCTTAATGTACCTTTGAAGAATCATGCGTTGTTTAGCATATTAAAGCATAGAAATGTGGTATTCTCCTTTGATGCTTTATTTGGGTTGACTTGGCGCATGCTCACACCATGTTATGACTATCCCAAGTCACCATAAGCCTTTATGATCCTTCAGTTTTCGACTTGTAGTATCACTTTATGCTTTGATTAATGATGTTTTGTCGCTCTGCATGATTATGGCCATTATTGCTCTCTTAGTTGGTCACTCCCAGTCTTTTGCTAGCCTCCATAACCAAGTATGAGTTCCACTCATGCATCCAACTCCTAAAACCAAGTTATTCCAAAGAGTCCACCATACCTACCTATTAGCATATGCTATTCCAAGTATATTCATGTTTTTATCTACCTTCCGAATTAAACTTGTTATGAGAAAATTAGTGATTAAAGCTCTCATGAACTTGATGGCACACTTTACTTTCTTGCACTTAATAAACTTGAACCATTGCATCCATCTTTGTTGCGTATATGCTTGCGCTTTATAAGTCGAAGTTAGCAGAACCATGTATCATGGGGAACGCTTTCAACATTGCACTTGTACTTTGTACCCCGTTGATATCATGTTCTTTTGCTTATGGATCCCGGCGGTGTGAAATAAAAGGGGAACTTGTAAGATCATGGAGTTTGTATTTGTGTTAGAGAAACGCCTGGGCCGCTAGCCTAAGCCACGCCTAATCATGGTGGAAACTTGCAGCATAACCATAATGAGCACTCTATGAAGCATCCTCAATAAAAACCTATGCAAATAGCAAATAAAAATATCGCTGAGATGCTCATTGTCTGCTTGCCTTGTCATTTTGATTATGGGATAACTCCTGTATCATGTGCAAGGGGTACCCTGTTGGCGGTTCTCTATGATACATGTGTACTTACAATGACAAGAGCTTACTTGTTACTAAAGTTGAGTAGCATGAGGTTCGGTCTTTGTAAGTAAGGGGCATGAGACTTCAGCTTATAACTTGTCAAGCATATTATCTTAGTTGTGTCACTTTAACCTTAATCACTTAAAGATGCTTATGATAGGGGCAATGAGAGCTGAAAGCTAATAAGTACCATAAATTTTGGAAGCTCTTTATCAAACTTGAATCCCTACTACCTTCTATGAAGGCCTTTATTTTACTTTTATGTTGAGTCTCCACCTTCTATCTTTATGCACCTACTTTGAGAGCATAGTGGCCATTCTTAGTTCTATGTGCATTGTCCCAAGACTTGTTGATTGATGCATAGCTTTGATATTGCTTGTTTTAAACTATTTGTATCTAGTCACTCTTATGAACTTTGAAGGTGTCCTATGCATTTATGTTTGCTACTCTATGAGGAACAAGCTGAATGCCACTATGCTATGTTTTCTTTATGGGAAACAAACAAACGTCTTGCAAAGCATTGTTATTCATGAATCTTTTGTTTGTGCCTATTCATGTTGCAACATAGTTGCTCTGTCTTATTGTTAGAACTTTGTCTTTCATGTCATGTTGAAGTACTATGATCCCAACTATCAATGCTTTACAAATACTTTGATCAAGTTTATGATGGTGCATGTCACCTCAAAAATTATTCTTTCTTTTTATCACTTACCTACTCGAGGACGAGCAGGAGTTAAGCTTGGGGATGTTGATACCTTGCTAACATATCCATAATTTTTGATGATGCTTGGTTTTATCTACTTTCTTATGTTTTGTCCACACTTTGGAGTACTTTCTATACACTTTCTGGGACTAACCTATTAACAAGAGCCATAGTGCCAGCTGCCTATTTTCTGCTGTTTTTGGTTCTAGGAAAGTCTGAAAATGAATATTCTCGGAATTGGACGGGACAAAAGCCAAAGTCAGTTTTTCACCGAGGGACACACGAAGCCAGAATACAAGACGGAGAGGGGCCAGGGGGCCGCCACACCACCTGGCCGCGCGGCCCAGCCTAGCCTGCGCCAGGGGGTGGTCTGGCTGCCTCAGGCACCCCCTCAGCCTCTCCTTTCGCCTATAAGATGCCTCCGATACAGAAACCGTAAGTACCTGATCAAAATTCCATGAAAGAGTCTGTAGCCACCGTCATCTCCATCCCTAGACCGGGAGGGATCTGAAGCTCTTCCCGGCACCCTACCGGAGGGGAGAATTCACCCTGGAGGCCTTCTTCATCATCATGCAAGCCTCCGGTGTGATGCGTGAGTAGTTCATCTCTGGACTACGGATCCATGTAGTAGCTAGATGGCTAGTTCTTCTCCTTTGTGCTGTCCTGTTTAGATCTTGTGAGCTCCATTCATGATCAAGATCATCTATTTGTAATTCTTACATGTTGTGTTTGCGGGGATCCGATGGATATTGAGATGCTATTTCAGATTGATTATTGATTCTATCATGTCTTTGTTATTTGTGATCTTGCATCCTTTCCGTTGTTAGTAGTTATCTTGGCCAAGTAGATGCTAGCAACTCCAAGAGTTAGTATTTATGATCGATAGTGGGTTCATGCCTCTAGTAATCTAGGGAAGTGACAGAAATCTCTAAGGTACTAGATGTGTTGTTGCTACTAGGGAGAAAACAACAACCCTTTGTTCATAGAACAATCGTATTGTTTACTTTACACGCAATGCATAATGCAATTATCTGTTGCTTGCAACTTAATACTAGAGGGGTTCGGATGATAACCTGAAGGTGGATTATCAGTCATAGATGCAGTTGGATTACAGTCTATGTATAATGTTGTAATGCCCAATCAAATCTCAAAGGAGTCAAGGTGAGTAGTATATGCATATTGCTTTCTCGATGTTTGTCAATTACCCCGCTGTAATTTGTTCACCCAACATGTCATCTATCTTAAGGAGAGCCACCACTAGTGAACTATGGACCCCGGTTCTTTCTTTTATCATCAATCTACAACTGTTTACTGCTTTCTGTTTACTTTCTGCAAACTATTACTTTCTTCGACACAATACGTTTAATCCGTTGTTTTCAGCAAAACCGGTGAGATTAACAACCTCACTATAAGTTAGGGGAAAGTTCTACGGTTGTGTTGTGCAGGTTTCCACGTTGCTGCTGGCGCCGGTAGTGCGCCCTGCCAAAGTCTAGCTAGCAACACCTTGGAGGTGTTTCCTTGCTCCCACTGGATTGATAACCTTGGTTTCATAACTGAGGGAAACTTACTGCTGTGATCATCATACCTTCCTCTTGGGGTTCCCCAACGAGCTCGTTATTACACGAGTCAGCACGCGCTGCGAGATTTGGATCCAAGAGCTCTACTTCCGCAACTGCTGCTGGATCGGGGAAGCGGGAGTCATCGTCAGTCACCGGACGTGTGTAACTCCCCGTGAGGTGTCGCACTTGAGGCACTCAAGTCGTTGGAGCCACAGGAGCGCGGGGACTTCATCACGACCTTGAGGTCGGCTTTGGCTCATCTACATCAACCATGCTCTCTTGAGCGTTGACAATGCTTTTCGGTCTTCAAGGATAAGTTCGTGAAAAGCCCCTCCCGTTACTATATTACTAATAGATAGGTCCTAGCAGCATCAGGGGTTCAGGAGCGTAGGGTAAAATTTGTCGTTTTCATACGCGGAACCCCTACAAATAGTACAACAATTATTAATATCATCATTTTCAGAATTGGTACCAAAGAGATTTTCAATATCAAAAGAAGTGTGCTTTTCCCAATCATGATCACTACTATAGGTAACAGGCATAGGAACATCATCGAGTTCAGACTCATCAAAAACTATAATAGGAGCAACATGCTTAGGGGAAAATACCGTTTCCTCTCTCCTTTTACTCCTCCTTTTATTCTTTTTCTTCTTCTCTTTAGGAGGGAGAGGCTTGAAAGGAAGCTTCTCCATATACCCTGGTTTATTGTTAGAGACAATAGAAGAAACTTTGGAGGATTCCTCATTTTCATTAATAAGATCAAAACACATATTAGTCCTGTCATATTTTGGTAAAACCTCATCTTTTATAATATCTTGTATGTAAGTATTTGTGTGGCAATTATCAACACAATAAAGATGACAACCACGTAGGACACTATTCATATCAAAATCACCCATATCTACCAAAGAGGTTTTTCTTGATAATTCTTCACACCCCAAAAATAATGTAAGTTCATCATGCTGATTAGGAGTGATCATGTCATCACAATACAAACTTGCAGTACTCATTGGATTAGAAGGGATATTATTATGGCCTGAGCATTGAAAATTGAAATGACCCACTTCAAAGCAAAGTTCACAAATAAAAGGATAGAGGGCACAAACTTTTTACCAAGATCATTTAGAGCACTATACCATGTCTAGTTTTTTCATTCCTTTGGGTGATACGATATTGTTCTTCAATTTGATTATTCTCACAACGTCTATGTATTCCACAAAAATTAACATGCTTATAAGAAATAGTACTTTCATAGGTTTGAGCATGTTTATCGCTATCATTACTAACAATTTTATTTTCCATGCAAGTGTCTTTAAAAGGCTCATGATACATGTCCCATTTTTCTTTAGGAGCATTAATATGAGAATCAAAGGCTCTAAAACAATCAATAAGTATTTGAGGACCAAGACCATATTTAGCACTCAGCTCTTGAAAATCAGCAGTTTCAGCGAAAGACGCAATGCAATCATACTCATAGTTTATACCTGGTTCTTTACCTTTGTCGTTATCCCAATCTTCGGTATTGCTTTGAATTATTTCAAGAGGATCCCACTTAGCTTTGACCTCCTTACTTGTGAAGGATCCCTCTAAACAAGTATCTAGATAGTCCTTGTAATGTCCTGAAAGCCTTGCATAAAAATTATTAATAACATATTACTAGGGAGCTCATGAATGGGACATTTGAGCATTAGTGACTTCAATCTCCCCCATGCTTGGGAAATACTTTATCTATCATGTGGATGAAAATTATAAATGTAATTCCTATCTTTATGAATTTCACGAGGAGGATAAAATTTAGAGTAAAAGAGAGATTCAAGTTCCTTCCACTCCAAATGATGAGGATCGTCTAGTAGCTCATACCACTCCCTTGCTTTGCCCTCAAGTGATAAAGAGAATAGCTTCCTCTTAACTTGGTTCATTGAAATACGTGCACACTTGAACAACCCGCATAATTCATGTATAAAGAGTAGATGATCACCAAGATGGATAGTCCCATCTCCAAAATAACAGTTATTCATAACACGTTCAACAATTTTTATAGGTATTTTAAAAGGGATGCTTTTAGTATGTGGATTTAAAATATCACAAGTATCATTAGAATTACCACATATGGAAGATAAAGTATCATCAGAGCAAATTTTCTTCTTTAAAGCTGAGGAACTAAAAAGATCATTTTCATAAAAACTAACTTCCCCAAGTTTAGACGTTTCCATAGCATTAGTAACAAAGGTGTTCAAAAGATTCATACTAATAACATTGCTATTAGCATGCAAAGAAAGTTCCATGGGTTTTTTAATTTTCTATTTAGACAATTCATGTTCTACCTTAGGAAAAATACTAAAAAGCTCTCTATTTTTTGTTGTTTTCCATTATGCCTAACTAGTGAAAATAAAAACAAAAAACAAAAAATATAAAATAATTGTAGAATCTAAAGGAAATAACCTCAAGCACTCACACATCAGAAATAGTACTAGAAGATAGCTTAGTAGCCAGAGGATGTGAGTACCTTTTACCTTACCCCTCGACAACAGCGCCAAAAAATAGCTTGATGTCTACGCACGCTTCTAGTCTTGTAGATAGTGTTGGGCCCCAAAGTGCAGAGGTTTGTAGAATATCAACAAGTTTCCCTTAAGTGGATCACCCAAGGTTTATCGAACCCAGGGAGGAAGTGGTCAAAGGTATCCCTCTCAAGCAACCCTATAATCAAGATACAAGAAGTCTCTTGTATCCCCAATACACCCGATACACTTGTCAGGTGTATATGTGCACTAGTTCGGCGAAGAGATAGTGAAATACAAGTGGTATGGATAATTATAAGTGGTGACGGTGCGAGAAAAGAGCTTGACGGGTAGGAAGAGACTAAAGGCAATCTGAAATAAAGATGGAAGCAAGCAAACATGTAACAGATCTAGTTGCAAACGGTGTTTCAATGCTTAGAAACAAGGCCTAGGGATCATACTTTCACTAGTGAACACTCTCATATAAATATCATCTCTTTATGATACTACTCTGAACTACTCTCCGGTTGGACACTCTAATCCATGATAGGGATATAACAACACTCCTCAAAGTTCGTATTCCCCATCTAGATAATCCCACACTGTCACCTTGACATCCAACAAACACCACAATTTCATAGACATCCAACTCCAAATATAAATCATAACAAGTATTTGTAATCTCTAGCCTAAGTGCCACCATGGTGTGCACACTGTCAACTTCACACATGTGGGGATAAGCAGAGATTCATTAAAGCACTTGAGTAGTAGAATATATCTATAGATTACAAAGCTCATGATCTCAATAAGATCACGCATAGAGAGAGAGATAAACACATAGCTACCGGTAGAGCCCTTAGCCTCGAGGAAGAACTACTCCCTCATCATCATGGGAATCAGGAACGACGATGGAGATGGTGGTGGAGATCGATGGAGATGGCTTCGGGGGCACTTCCCTGTCCCGGCAGGGTGCCGGAACAGAGACTTTCTGTCCCCCGAATCTCCCCTTCGATGGCAGCGGTGCTGCGGAACTTTTCGTGGCTGGAGGCTGGATTATTTAGGGTTTCTGTATCGGAGGCTTCTTATAGGCAAAAGGGCAATGCCAGAGGGTGGACCAGGGGCCCACACCACCTGGTGGCGCGGCCAGGGGACCCGCGCCACCACATGGTGTGGCGAGCCCCTGGCCCCTCTCCGTCTCGTCTTCTGGCTCCGTGAGTCTTCCCGTAAAATATCGACTTTTGCTTTTGTCCGGTCCAATTCTGAGAATATTTCTTTTCTGGCTTTTGTGGAACCAAAAACAAAAGAAAACATGCAACTGACACCATGGCATCTTGTTAATAGGTTAGTTCCAGAAAATGTGTAAAAGTACTCCAAAGTGTGGACAAAACATAAGAAAGTAGATATAAAACAAACATGGAACATCAAAAATTATAGATACGTTTATGACGTATCAGACCCGACTCCAATGGCGGGCATGCGGCAGTGCGCTCTCCGGTGTGGCCTCGCTGCTCCCGTTGGCTGCCTTATTTGTGGAAAATAAAATGCAACCGACGCTAGGAGAGATCGCTCAGGTACATCCTGTTCTGCAATTGTGTGGACCTGCTCAAGAACCTTTTGGCAACATGTGCAACCCTGAGCTCCACAAAGGGAGGCTGTAGGTAATATACCATCCATCTGGATAGAAACTTTGATGCCAACTAACACTTGTTCTAGCCTTGATAATTGTATTGTTTATTGCCCGAGTGCTAGAAATGTTTGCCCTTTCCGGTGCTCAGTACATTCAAAACGTGCATCATTTATTCGTATTCCGGCAAGTAAAATTTGAACTTAGTCCTCGTATTCTGTACAATAAACCCGCTCAGACGACTCATTCACATTATGTCAATGTGTACACACGTGCATGATCGTTGAATACTTCATGAACTGCTAGGTACCCAAACTCATCAATGAGTACATTGAGGATGTATCTATTCAACAGAAGATGGTTTGCAATTCTGATTCAGACGAGTTACCTCTCGAAGAGAAACTGGCATGTATGCATGAGATAAGACATGCCTTTGGTAGACCTGCCTTACTACTAAGTGGTGGTGCTTCATTTGAATCGTTTCATGTGGGTGTTGTGAAAACATAAGCTTCTACCAAGGATTATTTCAGGATCAAACATTGGCTGAATAATATGTTCTATTGTAGCCACAAGGTCATGGCCATAACTGGAGAGCTTTTTTGAGGAGTGGCATTCCTTGAAATTCGTTGACCATGTCAGTGGGATCTTTCCTGTATTTAAAAGAAAAATTGATGCATGGAGTTGTTCATGTCATTAGGTACTTGTTGACTCCATTGAGAAATCTTACAACCAATTTGATATTTCAAGAGGCATATGACATGACTGGCGGGTTCTCGTGGTCACTGTGTGTTTTCCAAGAAAGCATGAGCCACCTTGATGACATAACTATTTGACATCGCCTCGCATTCTCATCTGGCGTGCGGTAAATGCTTCCTGTGTTTTTTCTGAACTTTTTGAGGCCCGAGAGTTGATGTCTAAAGATAGATTTGTGTATGGAAGTTAAGAATAGATTTAATCAAGCGCTGGAACTTAGATTTCTATTAGAGGTAGTAGATAAGTTGTTTGCTCAACACTAGGAAGGTGATATCACAATTGTTATTCAGCCACACTTGCTCAGGTTTTGAACGTTTCCAAACCCATTATTTCCTGCACATATCTGATATTCACACATTAATTAGTAACCTTACAAAATCCTTTCTCGTGTATATCAGTATTCGAAGATCATACATAATCTGTGTGTGATGGTTGCTTGATATAGCAACAAAACTCTTATTTCTCAAATATCATTTCGTCAATACTAATCAAGGAAAAGAAACAAACCTTTAGGGACATTTCACCGAGAAGCTTGTGGCCATTCTGGATGTCTAACATTGAAATCGATTTCTCTAAGATGAAATGGCATTACCAAAGACAGAGCAACATAAACTAGCCCCCAAAGCTGAGCATGGACGGTCAAAGGCTCGACCCTGCATATGATAGGTCGACGACCCACACAAATTAACAGGAATACATATGGCTAGATATGACTTCTAGATTTGGTGTGACGACATGAGAGGGACACATAGAGGGGCACATGGAGAGACCAAAGGCCACAAGCACAGGGGGAGTCTCATTGTCATTGTTGGCTAACTGCCAGTGACGGGAAGGAGAGGGAAGTGACGCATGTGTCACTAGCAGATAGGGTTGTGGTTCCCTGGTGTCGTCCAATAGCAACATGGAACGCTGGGGTGAAGGATGCTGAAAGTGCTCTCAGTTCTTGTGGTTTGATCTTACACGACAAACAATAACACAATATCATCGTTTTATAGCCCGTAGCAACGCACGGCATTATGCTAATATTTTTAAAATATAGGCCGTTTAGCTTAACAGACCGGTCTGTTTAGCTCCTCTAGCGTGCCTGGCCCTGGAAGCTGGGCAGCGTGCCGGGCCGGGCCGGGCCGGGCACCTGATCGCTGTGCGGGCCGTGCCGGTCTCCGCCTCTCCCAGTCTTACGCACCTGCAGAGCGCGCCGACGCACACCCTCGTCGTCTCCGACTCCGGCGACCGCCGCCACGTTCTCCGCTGCACTAGCTGCTGGCGACCTCCTCTTCGACTTTCCGGCATAGCGAGCTGCCCATTTATCTTTCTATTTGGGAAAAGATCGGGTAAACCCGAACCCCACCCTGACCGCCCCGGCGCACGCGCGCGCCCCGCCCAGCAGCTGGCGAGCGATGGAGGACGAGGAGATGGAGAAGAAGGTGCAGCAGTACCTGCACCGCAAGGGCTTCCGCCTCACCGAGCTCGCGCTGCAGGAGGAGCGGAACCGCCTCTCCACCACCTCCCTCTCCGACGTCTCGCTTTCCAGGTAATACTCGTCGACAAAAAAAATCCCTGAATCTGTACCCCGCTTGTCCTGTCTGGTGGCCCCAGCGGCCTCGATCCCGAATTCCAGAGCAAGTAAGCCTAGTAGCTGCTGATTTGGTGCAGTTCGTGAGTAGAGATGGTGCCAAATTGGTGCTCATGTACGGCTACGATTCGTTTACTTGCTCGGGTTGAGCTGTTTCTGCTAGGTTTAAGTTCTCCGAGTTCAGAATTTGTTTAGCAAGTCGTGTGTGGGAAATTGATACTTCTCTCTGGCAGTGACAGACCTTTAACAAGATCTGAGTGGGGGCTAAAGGAGCCTTGAATTGATAGTTGAGGGGGCTAATCTAGAGTATCATGTAAAAAACATGCTCCAAAACCAAAAGTGCTCTGTATTCCATGTTAATCTGAAAAATTACTGTCATGTAGTAACTGCAAATGTTCCCCATTGACAGGTCGGATAATGATCCGGCAAGATACTATGATGGTTACAACAAGCTAAGAACATGGGCATACAGTTCTCTGGACCAATACAAGGTGTGTTACCCTAAGTTCATTTATTTAGTATGCTAGTAGTTTTGTATCTTCATGCTTCTCTTGTTAGAAATGATCATGCCTACTTGGTGCACAAAGCTTCTAGGATCATGGCTGAATGTATGCCTACTAGCTTCAGATGTAGCATTTACAGAAGGATCTTTCTGTTTTATGGCATGCATTCCCACTGAGGAACTCCTAGAAAGCAAAATAATATTCATATAAGCATAATCATGTGCTTGTTACATGATTGTATTCACCAGAAAAAGGATATTTGCTTGCGGTGGATGGGCTGCTTGCTATAATTCGATGTACTCCCTACTTCCAAGAATAAATGATTTGGATTTGTCTAGATTTGTATGTATCTACACACTAAAACATGTCTAGATACATGCGAATCCAAGTCATTTATTTCCGGACGGAGGGACTACATACTTAATGAAATGGCCTTTTCTGTTATTGTATTCAGCTATATGCTTCGTGCCTCTGAGTTATGATTTTTTTTGTAGCACGAATTACTCCGTGTCCTTTATCCAGCGTTTATCCATTGCTTCATGGATCTAGTCACAGAGGGACATGCACAAGAAGGTAATTTTTTTACGGGCAACGAAGGAATGGGTAGTTGGTAATACATAATTGGATTTACTATGTTGCATATGTTTCCTCTTAGTTTATTTTGGGAAATCAGGTCATTGATATAATAATGTATGAATCCTGCAGCTCGGTCATTTTTCCATACGTTTCGGGAAGATCATGAACTGATGCATTCAAGGGATCTTCAAAAGCTGGAAGGCATTCTTTCTCCTTTGCATTTGGAGGTTATCATTTAGCTCTCTTACATCCATTCAAGTGTGAATGAAGATTTGCATTTGTTTATTTGAATTTTAGCTTCTCAGGATTCACAAAACATGCACTTATTGTCACACGTGCTAAAATTTGCAGGAAATGGATCTGGCTAGATCTTTAAGGGAGAATAAATTCAGAATTAAATTATGTGAGGTAGTACCCCGCCAAGTTCTTCTATACTTCCATTCTGCTCCTGGTTGCAACTTGCAACTACGATGGTTCAGTCTCCTTTTATCATCTAAATCAATGCGCAGAGATAAACGTTCCACTGAATCCATATTCGTTGTTGTGGCAATAGCTTAGAAGTTCAGATGCTCTATCCTCATGTATCATTTCCCTCCACTTATTTCATAAGTGTTGTTAAGACCAAGATAAAGGGACACAGTTTAGGTCTGTTTTTACTTCTTTTGTTGCTGAATCCTAATGGGCAACTCATGGAAAATAAGAGTACATGATACAGTGTGATGATGATACAATAATACATATACTGTATCCTAGTGTTAAATATGAGACACAAACCATGTATAGATCATTTTTTCATGGATGTTACCGGCAAAGTGCATTCCAAGCATTGATTATTAGTTCATCTTGCAAACTATACTAGATGATTCATGCATCATGATCTCACTTTTCATTGCTGCTATTCTGTTTTTGCTTAAAAATAAGTCAACTACTCAGCTTAAAGCTTCTACCCTGTGTTTTATTGCAGTATTCATATGAATTGCTTCTCCAGTATCTCCAGAAAACACAAGCTCTTGTGATGCTTGGAATAATCAATGAAAGGATAATTTTTGAAGGTACAGTTCCCCAGTCTATTGAGAGTATATCATCCAATTTTACTTATTCTCACTTGTCAAATCTTCTCTGCCACTTTTCTCTATGCTACATTGGCAGTATCTGCTGGGCAACCTTCATTGATCTCTGACGATGCGGATGTTGTTGCTCTGGTTGGGACCAGTAAGGACTTGGCAAAACAGATAAATCAGAAGGAAGTGCATTGGGGGGTATGTTACTCAAGCACATCAGTTAATCTGTTTGTTTTCTATTATCTGTTCTACCAAAACAGTTAAAAATGCAGATCAAAGAGGAAAAAATGGCTCTAGTAGCACTACTGTGTTTGCCACTTCCGTAACACACCTCTACCACAAGTGCAATTTTTCAGTTTGCTATTTATTCTTGATTATCCTCGGGCACGTACTGTTCTTAAAAAATAAAATTTGGGTATGTAGTTGCTTGAAGATTCAGTCGAGGAGCGTATGGAGAAAGCACTCTCAGATTCTGATAAAACTGAAGCAGAAAGTAAGGATGCAGATGCGGAAGATAATAACAAGGCAAGAAACTCTCTCAGAGTACGGGAGCCTTGTTACATTGTATTTGCTATGCTCTCTGCATCGAAACATGACCATTCCTTTTCTTTATTTTGTCTTTCTGTTAGCAGCATGTGGTTGTTCTTCTCTTCTTCTGTTGTTATCTTGAGAACAGGAATGCTAATGTCCATTGCTTGGTTCCAGTATGCATGTGTCCTTGTTTGTTAGTCACGATCATTTTTTCATTATTTCTTACTGTTTTTGGTACAGAAAAAATCCTCAGAAGGTGGAAAGCAGGGTGGTCCTTTTAAAAAGCTAAAAAGGGATAAGGTTGTTGGTGCAACAGGGAAAAACAACAAATCTGAAACAAGCATGGTTTCTGCAGCACCTCGTGTGAAACCAGAGCTAACCCTTCCAGCAATGTACAATTTTATTCTCTTTGTTGTTTTCTTTTGAGAAGCTCAGTTTGGTCTATATTTTTTTTCAAGTCTGCATAATTTCTCAGCTGTTGCTTTTTAAAGAGAACACCATTCTCTTAACTGAATTTGAGTCCATACTCCAGACCCCATATGTAACTGTCATGCTTTTGAGCTTGTAATTGGGATCCCTTCTAGGAACCTGAAATAAAAGTGGAGGGGTTTTATGGTGGTCACTTGGAATAGTTTCCTTAAAGGTTCAGGAGGACCAAATATTTTATTTTCCACTTTTCACAGAACATACTCATGTGTCTACTTTTTATCTGTCAAGTGTCAGCCTTGAGTTGTACGAACCTGAGAAATATTACTCCTTTGTTTCAGGCCTATTGAAGTTGAGCAATCAATTCTTGAGGACTTGCGAAATCGTGCACAATTGAATAACTTGACATTGCCATCCGTTAGCTTCTACACATTCCTTAATACACATAATGGGTAATTGTAGCTGTAACTTAGTATCAACTGTTTCAGTGCGCGTACATCGGTTTGATCATTATCCCGTGGAACCACAGATTAAACTGCTCATCTATCTCAAACGATGGATCATTGGTTGTTGGTGGGTTCTCAGACTCATCAGTAAAGGTTAGTCCCTTTTCTTGATATTTTTCTTTTCATCTGATCACTGTTATTAACTGGTAAAATTCCCTTGTTCACTAGGTTTGGGATATGGCAAAGACTGGCCAACCTGCCAAAACATGTTAGTCATTCTGCACTACATAATTTTCTTGTTCTGTTCCACTGTGTTATGATGAAGTGCTTCAGTAATAGCACATCTGGTTTTGTTCATGATAGCGTTTTGTTCTAAGTATTGTATAGTTTGTTTCAGTCAGTTTAAGTTATGACCTAGAACAGCACTGATGCATCTGTAGGATAATGCAAAAATGTCTTCTCGACCTTCTTGCTGGACATGGTAGAATACTGTAACGGACTAACGGTCTTGCAGTATTAGACTGGAACCTCTCCAGAACCTCAGAATAATCTCAGAATTGATTCTTCTAACATAGTAACGTTTCCAGTTATATATTGATCGTGTTTACTGATTGGGAAAATTTGGACTCTCAGCTAGTTCACAAGCACAGAATGGATCTTCACAGGGTGAACACTTGTCATCAACATTTGAGGGGAAGAGACCTTATACATTATTCCAAGGTCATTCTGGACCAGTTTATTCCGCTGCCTTTAGTCCATCTGGGGATTTTCTCCTGTCATCATCTTCAGATTCAACAAGTAAAACATCACTTAAATTCTGGTTATTTTATAACATCCATTTTCTTGTCTATTTATAATTTATAATTATCTTCTCATCTATTTTTTAAATACTTGTTACAGTTCGACTGTGGAGTACAAAGCTGAACGCCAATCTTGTTTGTTACAAAGGACACAATTACCCAGTTTGGGATGTCCAAGTACGTGAACAAACCTTTTCTCTGTATCATTGTTGTGAAAACATTTGAGATGTTTTTTCTTCATGAGATGTATTGACTGCCTAGTTCATGTCAAAGCATTTGATTAGTTAGTTTATTCAAATGATGTCAGACAGAATTATATGATCCGTGGAAGCTAGTGTACTGAGCGCTCAGGCATCTGATACTGTTTTATTTTTTGGGAAAACGCAATGACATTGCGTTCCTTTGCATTGCATAGAAGAGTTTCAAAATTACATGCCACCAAGTAGGTGGTTACAGAGTTTTACAGATTACAACTACTGTCAGAACCAGTTTATGCATTTCTACCTACATTTTTTATTGAGTTAATCTCTTTATGACTGGTTTAAGCCTCAAATGTGGTTGATCATATAGTGAAATCGGACACTGAGTTTCCGCTGGCCATCAATATTTACTCTCTGATTGCCTGAGAGGATGCATACATTATTAATAAACTCTTCTGAACTCTAATATTGTCCTAATGTCCTGTATGAATGTGATATAAAGACGAATATTCTGGAGCTGAGAACGGATGTCTCCATTGTTACAATCAATGTCATACTCGACTATTGTCTGTCTTGATCTTGGTGCAAGGAGTGCAAAAGTGCAAATGCTTGTGATAAATATTCCTAATTTGCTCTTCATTTTTAATACTTCTGATGATGGGATCTGGAATAGGTCCATTGGGCTTGATGTTCTTTTCAAGAGCTTATGACCGGTCTAGATATCTACGCTGCTTAACTTTCTAATTCTTTTCTGTTGAACATCATGACATCGTTATGTATTTTAATATTTGCTGACATTTGTTTTATGTTTTTGTGGCAGTTTAGTCCAGTTGGTCATTACTTTGCCAGTGCCTCGCATGACAGGACTGCTCGAATCTGGTCAATGGATAAAATACAACCTTTGCGAATTATGGCTGGACATCTTGCTGATGTTGATGTAAGTGTGCTTCTGGCTCAGAACTTTAATGATTTGAAAATTGATAGTTTTCCTATAGGAATGCGCTTGACCTACATGCTTATGCTTTGAATGTTTACTGATGCTTTGCTCTTCTGCAAATTACTTGTCTGACAGTGTGTGCAATGGCATGTCAACTGTAACTACATTGCCACCGGCTCCAGCGACAAAACTGTAAGGCTGTGGGATGTTCAAACAGGTGAATGTATACGGATGTTTATTGGTCATAGGAGTATGGTCTTGTCATTGGCAATGTCTCCTGATGGGCGATACATGGCCTCCGGAGACGAAGATGGAACCATCATGATATGGGATCTTTCTACTGGTCGCTGCGTTTCACCACTAGCGGGTCACAACTCTTGCGTGTGGTCACTTGCTTTCAGGTAATCATATATTATACATGTTTTTCTTGCTTAGTATTGCATGTATTCTTGTTAGTGATGGTAGTCAAACATTAGCAGATACCGAATGTTTGTGAATAGTAGGAGTTTATGGTTGGGCTTGACAAACGGCCTTTCGGGCTGCTGCCTATAATCAGTTATCTGATCAGGGCACAGGCCTAGTCTTGGAAAAGCAGTTTCTTCAATTCACACTGGGTTAGATTTATCTATAAACAAGCAATGGCTTTATTAACCATCTTGGCCATCATTTCTGAGAGTACTTAACTGGATGGTTGTGTGATGCTGTCTTCTAATGACCGCGCCATGGAACATGAGCTCATGTGCTTACTCATGTGGTTATTTTATCTTGAATATGCGTTGATGGTCTAGGCTTATGGCTTATGCACTTGGCAGCAATGCACTTATTGGCTGATCACAGTGGATTTTCTGATGGAACCATTGTTTAAAAAAATTCTGTAAAAACGTCTGCCGTATCTTATGCATTGTTGTCTAGTAGATTTAAATTTCCAGCAGGTTAATTTTAATATGCATTGATAGTTCTGCTTCAAAATGTACATTTTTTCTTTTGTGATAAGTCATGCAGTACTATTCTTTATAGCTGTATATGTTTTTTAATTTTATATAAGTATGATCAGTAATTGTATGCTAATATGCTATATAAAAGATCATCTTATTTAAACCATGTTTTCTTTGTTATAGCTGCGAAGGAGCATTGCTTGCATCTGGATCAGCAGATTGCACTGTTAAACTCTGGGATGTCGCTTCCAGCACAAAGGCCCTGAAGATGGATGACACGTAAGTTTGTTGGCTTACTTGTAAAAATGCTACTCTGGTTGCTTCACTCTAGCTGTAAAATATCTTTTATTTTTGCAAAGCTTGTCCTTGTAAAAATGCTACTCTAGCTTCTTTACTCAAGTTGTTAAATATCCTTTATTTTCTTGTAACAGCAAAGCTGGTTCTACGAACCGGCTGAGGTTGCTAAAAGCTCTCCCGACAAAATCGACTCCTGTTTATAACTTGCGGGTGAGAAATCTTTTCTCCTTTCATGCATCGTTTCAGTCAGTTAACTTATGGTTGTTGCCATGTGCACTGAAAACAGAGAACTAACTGCTTTCTTGCAATTGCAGTTTTCTCGGAGGAATCTTCTATTTGCAACTGGTACTCTCTCGCTAGGCTCCAAAGCTTGACGTATGTTCTCTAGAATACAATTGTCCATTAGTGCTCTCAGTGAATCCTATAACCAGGGTTAAACTGTATCCTGGCTGTGAGCAGTGCGACTCATCGTGTGTATTGATGTAACATTAGCTAATTTAGATTACGTGAAAGGTAGGATTTATAAAGAGGAAGTGCTGAGACTTAGCTGGAGAAAGAAGTTAATGACCCATCGAGGGTTGTTTTCACATGTTAAGAGAATGCGTTTAGATACAATCCTTCTTGTGGCTTGTATCTTACTGTAGTGTCTAAACGAGTTGTAATTTGATAAAAGCCATAGCTGGTCTCATTGCAGTGGGACTTTCCTTATTGGTGGAACTTTTTCTTGTTGTGTGTTAAGTATCTCTTGAGATGTACCACATCTGGAACATCTTAAGGTGTGTTGTCACTAATTTGTTGCAATGAGATTGACCTTGATGATGTGCTTGAGAGGCTACCGGCGATACGTGCAACATTCCCCTTGAAATATCTTGGCCTTTCGCTTTCGGTTAGGCAACTTAAAAGGGTGTATTT
Source organism: Avena eriantha (assembly GCA_910589775.1). Classification (NCBI taxonomy): domain Eukaryota; kingdom Viridiplantae; phylum Streptophyta; class Magnoliopsida; order Poales; family Poaceae; genus Avena; species Avena eriantha. Next base: position 169,681,493 of record OU342743.1, on the reverse strand, counting down.
CCAACCGTTGGAGGATAAGATGGCTGGAAAACTTGTTACTTTGGATGGGAAGAACTTCAATGTGGCCGGACGAGGGGCTCAACTCTCAATCCAAAAGGTTTGGAGTTGCATTGTCAAATCCGTGCTCACCTCTCAGGCGATCTTCCACCTCACTCCGCTCCCCATTCCACCAGGTTGTTATCCTAGCATGCTCAAGATCTTCCACCTCACTCCGCTACCCATTCCACCAGGTTGTTATCCTAGCATGACCAAAATTGAGCGTGCATTCCTTTGGGTGGGCATAAGAGAGATCTGGGGGCAGGTGCAAGATCAATTGGGAGACGAATTGTAGCCTACTCACCTTTGGCGGCTTAGGGATTCTTCAGCTTGAAAAGTTTGCTTGGGCACTCTTGTTGAGGTGGCCATGGTTAGAATGGTGTGATCCAAATAAGCTTTGGGTTGGGACGGGCTCCCTTGCAACCACTATCACCATTGGGAATGGAAACATTAGACCTTTTGGGGGCTCCCCATGGATAAATGGTAAGAGGCTAAAGACACTGCTCTGCTAAGTTTTGAGGCCTCTACGAAAAGGAAATGGAGTGTCAAGCAAGCTCTGCAACAACGCGTGGATCTCCAAGATCAAGATGGACATAAACTTAACAATTTCCCCACACACCAATATATTCGTTTATGGAGTGAGCTAAGCCGCATTCAACTTAGAGAGGATGTTGAAGACTCAATCATTTGGAACTCACAAGCAATGGCGAGTACACCTCCAAGTCGGCCTACAATGCCCAATTTGGGGGCAACCCTCACTAACATGAACAAGATGGTGTGGAAGTCTTGGGCTCCACCAAAAGTGAAATTCTTTGCATGATTGGCCATTGAAAATAGATTATGAAAAAAGAGGATGAGAGAATTGTGGTATTTGTCCGCTTTGCAAGCAAATGCAAGAGATGGCGGCACATCTCTTCTCCCATTGCCATTTCACCAAGAGGGTTTGGAGATTAGTTAAAGATTGGATTGGGCTTCCATCCATCCAGACCGAAGCATGGGCACCAAGCCAAACCCTCAAGCAATGGTGGACTATGGTGACGGCTAAGACAATGACAAACCACAAGGTGATGGTTTTCCTCGTCATGCTCACTTGTTGGACTGTTTGGAAAGAGAGAAACGCGGGAGTCTCTAATAACAAAGCAGCCCCACCTCCAATCCTTATCAGATTATAAAGGGGGAGGCTAGATTTTGGGTCACCGTGGGTGCCACTTTTTTGAGTCATGTAATATTTAGAGAGTAACCCCGTAGCGCAACTCCTTTTCTTTTTTTGTTTATAGTTTGTCATGTCATGACTCTTCTTCTTTATTAATGGAATGACACAAATCTTTTGCCTTCGGTTCTAAAGAAAAAGTGGGATTTCCAGACTGGTCCCAGACTCCCAGGAACTCATCATGGACACTCGTTGTGGACGGTCTACATGCCGTAAGACACAGAAGATTTACATGATCTATGAGGGCACGGCTATATATGTTTATGTTACACGTGTTTGAGGTTTCTACCGTCCAATCCTTTGTTGGCCAACTCATAAATCACTACACGTATGTTCTTTTCCTGTCCAGCATCAATCCCGGATGTGTACTCTCAGTCAGAGAGTTCCCTTCTGCTATTTAACTATCGACCCTCCTAACGAAAAATATGTTATGTTTGCTCCCAGACATCTTAATCTTAGTTAAGCACTCACACAATCTGCATACATGCTCGTCGATCGAGTAGCCAGAGCGCCGGGAAATACTTGGCACAAACGATGGCAACTTCTTAATTTAGTCTCACATTGCATGCATACCCACGGCACATTTGACAGACAAGCTAGCACATTACATACCCATGGCACATTTAACCAGACACCACAAATAACAGACATCCAAATTGGGCTCGGAAGATATATACTCCATGATCCCGCTTAAGCCTGTTGCCGCCGGGGGAAGCGCGCACGTACACTCCGGCGAGCCTGAGCAATACTTCGCCATGAGCAGTCCGATAAGGTAACAGACGACGGAGGCCAAGAGACGCAAGACAATAGCACCAAACACGAAGCCAACGACGCCGCCTGCGAAGCGGAAAAGCAAACACACGACGCGGATCAAGATGCCCGGGAGGCCGCCGAACATGAAGCCAGCGAAGCCGCCGCCGAAGGTGTGGAGGAGGAAGAAGTAAAGCTTGGGGACGGCCGCGAACGCTGCCCGCGAGATGTAGATCCCGGCGGCGCCCGGCGCCTTCATCATCGCCACCGGCCAGAAGAAGTAGGCCACCACGACCGCAAGGATCACGGCAGCAATCATCGGGTCACCTGGGGACGAGGATGATGTCCCTGCTGAAGTGGCCGGAGGTGGGGGGCTCGATCGGATCGATAGGCGGAGAACGAGCTGGGGAAAGTGGCTCGCTGGGCGTCGGATTTGTGGGTTCTCACAGCATCTACTTTACCAGCTGCCTCCTTTTGCAGCACCGGCTGCTGCAGCTGCTCCATTCAACAAAATACATTCAAATTTTGAATTTGGAGCCAAATACATATAGTTCAACATTGCAAAATTAAGGATAGTTCAACATTAAGAAATTAAGCAAACGGAGATTGGCTCTGATGATTGGGTTCCCTTTGCTGGAACCAGACCACCTAGGTTCAAGTCCTAGACTTAGCGCGGGCGTTTGCATTTACCTTAATTTATTTCAGGATTATTTGGCGCTATTCTTTCAGTGATAGGTGACGTGCCCGTCAACAGCGAGTCGCTTGTGATGACTCCGTCAACCTCAATATCCACTGGCTCAATCCTTCAGTGATGTTCATAGAGGTGAGTGTACGTGCTTGTTTGTGAGGGTCTGACCGTGTTCTAAAAAAAACATCCCAAAATTAAACCCTAAATCTATGGCCAGCCGGAGTTCCAAAAATCGGAATCTAACTCCAATGAGGAAACCGATGCCCTGGTAGTAGCACTGGATGGCCCCACGCCATCGACTCGACGTTCTTATTCATCGCGTAGAAGGCGAGCTTGGCCCGCACGTACTCTGGGTGGTCGCGACGCAGCTATACCATCTTCATCTCGTGGAGCACCGCCGCCTGCGGGTGCATCGCGGCACGGTGCTGCCTCAGGCGCGTGTTGAGGTCGACGAACTGAATCGGCGGCACGAGGAATTGCACCTCCTCTAGCGTCTCTACCTCCGGGAAGTTGAGGTTACGGCGGGGCCGACCGAATGTCCACGTCGTCGCGTCGTAGGCACGACGAGCAAGCTTGGCGGTGTCGAAGGTGCCGAGCCACAAGTGTTCGCCGCCGTTGTTGATGCCGGTGGTGTAGCGGCCAGAGGGGCATATCCTCACAATGAGGAAGCCGGAGCTTCCCCTCGCTGGTGGCGGCGCGACAGCATCTCGTCCATGCAACTGCGACCATGCGGCCTCGATTCGCCTGGGGGAGGCATGATGGACCGATAGGAAGGGCGATTGGGTGGCGGCCAGATCTTTAGGAGATAGGGTTCGACGGTGGCGGAATCAACATCGACGGTCGGTGGCGGCTACAACACTGCGCAGGGAGGGTAGGTGGGGGATTTTCAGTGTTGGTTGGGCTACGTGCGTGGGTAGGATATGTGTCAGCCACGCATATGCCACATATATGCAACACGAGGTGGGCGTGCCACCAAAAATGAGGCAAGAAACATCGATGGGAAGCTATTCGTTTTTTGTCCCAAACTACCCCATTTGGTAGTTACTTGTGGTCTTGTCCCGAAATGGGGTAGTTATTAGACCATCTCCGCACAACCCCCAAACGGTTTTGGGGGTACCGACGTGAAAAATCGCTCCCAGTCGACCGCCCAAATCATTTTTCGTCCGACAGAGACTCAAAAATCATCCGGTGATCGGGGATGCCGGTTACCATTTTGGCCCCAAGGTCCCGCCCAACAGCCTCCCCACTCTCTTTAATATTAGGGGCGTGACTAGGTAGCATCCATCCCCTATAATCAAAAACCATCCGGCGTCCTCCCATACGGCTATTGCCGGACGATGTATGGGAGGACACCACGACTGTGTGTGATGTTTAGGGACTGACGCGCCATATCCTTTAATTGGGAGAAAATTGCAAGGAACTGCCACAATTGGGGTGAGGAGTGCAAGTCAATGGGCACGACTAGTAAGTAGAACGCCTTATGATACGATCGTGTTATATCCACGTGCAACTTCTCTTAGTGTTACCGCGTGCGCACCGGCCACGTACGTCTGAATACACGTGTACAACGATATAAGATGTAGCTTTGCACGTATTTAGTACCCATGACATGACTTACGAAGTGGCGTCTACTGGTCATATCGAAAGGTATAACCACCATCCCTAGCTCACATAAAAATTTAATAACCGGATAGTCTATGTTAGTTGTGTATTTGTATAATTTCTCAACCGTACACGTAGACACCTCTTTGCGTGAGGCTAGGACAGTACAATCTTACACGTAAAGTATTATGGTCGTTTAGAACGAAAAACAGGAAGACGCAAACATGCAAAGCATTTTTGAAAATCGAAGATGCAAGTATAGAGTAATAGAAAGAGGAACAGAAAGACGTGGAAATACACATCAAAATTGGACGTCTGGAGAGAAGAGACTACAGAACATCTAAAAAGTATGACCAAATATAAGTAATTAGTCCTTGAACATCATCACATGAGTAGCACGTTAAACACACTTATACACTAAAGACGGATTTTATGATTCAAACATATGCTTCGATAATCGTTGTTGTTCGTCAAAATTTCTTATTAATCATAGAACACTGAAACTGTACACACAACACTTCCATGCGAGAACTTACGCAGTACATGGGTAATTAAGGATATTATAACCGGAACATCTACGATCTGTCTCAGGCCATCAGCATTTCCGACTGTACCATCGCGGTTCCTACTCAATCCGGCCTGTTTGATTTGTTGTCAACATGTAGTGGGTCAAATATCCTAGGACCAGCTACTCTGCTCACCAAAGCGGTGTCGGAAATCCTAAAAAAAGCCGACCTTCGCAAAGGTCCATCCCGCGCGTCGTCATCGCGCTGGGTGCCATCTTCTCCTTCGTGCACTCCTCCTAGTGAGACTCTACATGGTTGACAAGTGTCGCAACCAGAATCAAAGTGGGATTAGGATAAGAGAGAGAGGGAGATATGGAGGGTGTGAGCATATATTTTCCCTTTTATTTTTCAAATCCAATGATTCAAAATGAAATATCTTGAGAACCGTTTGTCCAAATTACAAACCATTTTCACTTTTAAACTACTCATGCCGAGATCTTTAAAACTAGATCCCATGTTTAGGTTTCGAACAACTTTTTTATACCTTCCAAACCGTTGCGCTCGTACTTTGCATTACTTCGGTTCTGTATTTGTTGTACTTCGGGTTCTTAGTGTAGTTTGTACTTGGGTTATTACAAACTTATACTTCCACGTACATTGATATTGAGTACACTTGTATTTTCTATACTTTAGCTCTTAGTACAGTAGTACTTTCATGTACTTGGTTCTGAGTACATTTGTACCTTCGTGTACTTCGACTATGAGTACACTTGTACTTATGTGTACTTTAGATCTTACTACAGTTGTTGTTACATGTACTTCAACTTTTAGTACATTTGTACTTTCACATACTTCAGCTCTGAGTAGAGTTATACTTTCGCGTATTTCGACTTTGAGTACAGTTGTATTTTTTCTGTACTTTGTCTATGAGCATAAGTGTACTTTCACATACTTTGGATCTCCATATACTTATAATTCTGTGTACTTTGTCTCTTAGTACAGTTTTTGTTCCGTGGTGTTGAAGAGCGCGGAAGATTTTGCGGAAACTTCCTGTTGGTTTTTGACACACACATGAAACACAAACAACAAAGGAAGGTTGGCCAAAACGGAGAGGAGGCAAAATTGTCAAAATCAGGCGTTAGGACGGAGAATCCGATCTTCGATAGCCGAAAACTCCGGTCGGACCGAGAGTCCGGGGTTCAGCGGTGGAAACTCCGGTGTCTCGTCAGTAGAGACTCCGTCTGTTGCGGAACGGAGACTCCGGGATCAGGTTGTAGGAACGGCTCGTGTTTTAGACGGAAATCCACACCTTTGGGCCTCAAATCCGCGAAAAAATGGCCAAAATTGGGCTGGGAAACGCAGACAAAAGTTGGATCAACACCTTAGACAATATTTGGTTGGATCAAAACCACAAAAAACTCTCCAAGACGAGAGATCGATCCAAAGGAAAATTTGGGGCTCTTTTTTGTGGGATTTTCGAATTTATGGTGGATAGAAGAAAAATTGGTAGAGAAATTGATGATGAACGAGGCTCTTGATACCAATATGTTAGGGGTGACCCCTTAGGGTTGCCTGATCTTTCACGAATCTCTAGGAATCGCGAGGGAATCGAAGAGGGAGAGAGGGAGGATGAAATACACACGAACTCAGACTCGAAGGACACGATGAACACAACACACACGTGATACACAAAGCAACCTATAGCTCACGCCAGCAGATACCGGTCCAACACAATCCCTATAATCGATGGCGGGTAAGAACACACTCTCTCTAACCGGCACGGCGAGCGGGAGGCTTGGTGAGATCTTGACAACTTGGCGAAGGAACACCGACTCCAAGGCCTTGTACAACTTGAACACACTATGCCAAAATCAAAGAGGTTGGTGACGATAGTCGGTCCCCTTGATTAAGGGGATAAGGAAAAACTAGAGATTCCACAAGGGGTTGTGTTTAGTCTATCATCTATGCTTAGGGTTACAATAAGGAGGAGGTGATCTATCATCTATTCCTAGGGTAGTTTGGGTATAAAAGGATAATTTCTGGACAGATTTCTAGGTACATGGGCTGAAGGCCCAACTGTCGGCGTGCATGACCATCACTTACCCCGGAGACTCCGGACTCATGGATTGATGACCCACAAGTATAGGGGGTGTATCGCAGTATTTTCGAGGGAAGTGAAACCCAATTTATTGATTCGACACAAGGGGAGCCAAAGAATATTTATAAGCCTTAACAACTAAGTTGTCAATTCAGCTTCACCTGGAAACAATCTTGCTCACAACAGTTTATCAGAAGGAACAGTTTTGTAGTAGGAATAGCAAAGTAACAGTAGTAGTAAAGCAAAGACAGTAGTAACAAAAGCAGTAAACAGTGGGATTTGAGTGCGGTAGGCATATGGATGGATGGACGGGCGTTGCATGGACAAGACAATTCACATAGCAATCAGAACATAGGGCAATTGCAGATAAATAAGATAAAGCACCCAAGTACTAGACAATCCTAGGCATGTGTTCCATATATAGTCATACGTGCTCGCAATGAGAACTTGCACAACATCTTTTGTCCTGCCAGCCCGTTTGCAGCGGGGCCTCTAGGGAACTACTGGCAATTAAGGTGCTCCTTTTAATAGAGCATCAGAGCAAAGCATTAACACTCCGTGAACAACTGTGATCCTCACATCAAAGCCTTTCCCTTCCGGTTATCCCGATTTCTGTCAATTCAGGGCCATAGGTTCCGGACAACAACGTGTGTATACAACTTGTAGATAAGACCAAAAACAATACTATCATAATGAATCAATAATATGTTCAGATCTGAAATCATGCCACTCGGGCCCCAGTGACAAGCATTAAGCACAACAAGTCGCAACAAAGTCATAAATCACTAATAAAAGATACTAGGCACCATGCCCTAACAATCTGATGCCATTACATGGACGATCTCATCCAATCCCTACCATCCCCATAGCCTACAGCGGGGGATTACTCACTCATAGATGGGGGAAACATGGATGGTCGATGGAGATGATGGTGAAGATCGATGGAGATGGCTCTGGGGGCACTTCCCTGTCCCGGCAGGGTGCCGGAACAGAGACTTTCTGTCCCCCGAATCTCCCCTTCGGTGGCGGTGGTGCAGCGAAACTTTTCGTGGAAAAACGTCGAACCCTCCCAAGGTTTTTAGGTCAGAAGGCTTCTTATAGGCGAAGAGGGGGACCGAGGGGGTGCCTAGGGCCACCACACCATGCTCTAGCACGACCAAGCCCAGCCCGCGCCTGGGGGTGGTGTGGCCAGGCCCTGGCCCTCCTCCGTCTCGTATTGTGGCTTCGTGAGTCTTCTGGAAAAATAGGCACTTTGGCTCTTGTCCCGTCCAATTCCGAGAATATTCATTTTCTGACTTTCCTGGAACCAAAAACAGCAGAAAACAGGCAGCTGGCACTGTGGCTCTTGTTAATAGGTTAGTCGAAGAAATCATATGAAAAGTACTCCAAAGTGTGGACAAAACACAAGAAAGTGGATAAAACCAAGCATGGAGCATCAAAACTTATAGATACATTTGCAATGTATCATGGATCCGGAGACTCCGGTCGAGGTGAAAACACTGGGGTAGCAGGCGGAGACTCTGGGCACGTTCCAGGGGTTGAAGCCGCAGTCGTAAGCGGTCGGACTAGAGACTCCGGTTGTAGGCGAGCGGAGACTCTGGGGTTGGCCGTAGACTCCTGATTTGAGGCGGAGACTCCAGAACGCTTACAGGGGCTTGCAACCTGACGTTGTGCGAGAAGGGGCGAGAGACTCCGAGTGGTCACGGGCAGAGACTCCGGTCCTAGAGCCGACTTTGCATGTTCTTCTTCCGAGGTGGCTTGTCGATGCGGCGGGGCTTTGTAACTGAGTAGCACAGTGTAGTGGCATGAAGTAGCAAGCCATTCAAGGGTGTATTGAAGTCACACGAGAAGAGGGACGAGTTAACCTTATCTTGTAGGGTGTATTAAGGTCGCACTGGATTCCTGCACCGACATATCCAGTCTGCGAGTTTGTTTTTCATGCTTGCTACACATCACGACTAATCATTTTCTTTTAGATCAGCATGTTTATTATTCTTTCTTCTTAATGATCATTGTTACTTGTCTTTTAGATCCACGAAGAGGTCATTAGCATATGGTGTGAGAACGACGGCACCTAGATCCGCATTGATCATGTTGGCACGCGGAGGATGAACCGTAGATCCTTCTACCTGACGTGATGCTAGTGTTGTACCGAATAGAGAGGCACTCAAGGAATGTAGAAAATGTGAGATTTTTCATAATTAGGTGTAGTTTTTCTATTTGTATGTAGGTATGATGAATAAACAGGGATCAATACCTTCTATGTTTATAGCAGGATTACATCTAATATATAATGAATAGAGATGGGTTTAAATCTAGTGTAATGCGATGTAATGTGTGGAATTCTATATGTCAAGGAACTGGAATTTTCGATTCAAATGGAAACAACAAACTAATTTGTTTACATTGATTGTAATTAACATTTTTGCTGGTGAAAGGTGTACTAACACGACAAAATATTGTGCCACTACCGAGGCACATCGTCTTGGTGTCGCTAACTAGATCGCACAGAGGATCAGATGTGCCAAGCGAAACAAAGCGGCACGAGCACAATTTTTCTGACATAGTTATTCTCGGTGGCTATTATGTGTTTCCTAACCTTGATTGCAGTGATTACGTGTGTGCCTCGGTGTTTAAAACCAACATCACCCACCTACGATGTTGTTCTTAGAGCCAACAAGTCTAAGAGTTGTGTGAACTTGTCAATGTCAAGAGTTGCAAGTCCGCCAAGGCATTTCGGCATGCACACTTTGAGCCAGTTAACCTTACACTTGCCTTCAGGCATTCACTATTATCCCAAAGCACGCCCTCCCCCTCTCCTAAGCTTGTCGAAGGGGGACATAATGGCTTTGTCGACCTTGAGGGCCATGAGCAGAAAAATCAGCAAGGCGATGATCACAAATTTTACAGGCGTTGCACAATGAGTGTGAGTGATGAATTTTCTCATCCAAGGTTTGAGATGGCTAGAAGCTATGTGGATGTATGACGGAAGGTCCACCACGCGAAGCCTCCCGAGGGAGAGTGGGAGGCCAAGTTACTCAAGAGGGAACTGGGTAGTGTCCATAGGAAAATCCGCCAAGATGACATCAAGGTCTAGTTCAATGCAACAAGCTAGAGCGACGAAGCTCTGTGAAATGTTTTTTAAACTAGACAAAAGATTTACCATTTTCATTGATTACGAAGAAGTTTTAAGAAAGTCTTACAAACCATGCCTTGACCAAAGTGGTCAATGCAAGGTCTTTGCTCAAGTGAGGCACCATATCACCGCCTCTTCCTTTATTTTTCCACAAGCATGCTCGAAGTGATAAATTGGTTGCGGAGCACACGTCTATTTCTTTCCTTCCACACCTCCCAAGAAACTAGCATGGCAAGGGAGGCCATGGCTTTCCTTGATTGACCTCTCTTTTGGATCAACTCTATCCACCAATTCTTGACAGTGTTCATATGGTGCTAAGCGGAGGTATCGGTGTCAACAAGGCCAATTCTATTCTTCCAAGTGGACCACACTCTCATGGTGAAGTGGCACTTGAAAAGGAGATGGGCAGTCGGCTCTTGATGTTGATTTCATAACTTGCATACCACAATTTTGCCTTCCTATTTGATCTAATATATCCTCCACCAAACTCGATTTTGGATAATCAACCAAGCAAACATTTTGAATTTTGGACCAGACCATGGTTTCCAAACAAAGGAAGACACAAAGGATGTTGTGAGACCCAAAAATTGCATCTTCTAGTCCAACTTTGCGCAGTAAGCACCGTCAAGAGTGAGAACCATAAGATCATGTCAGAGGTGCAGTCGTCCAAAGTGACATTGGCAAGTTTTCGCATAACTTGTAGAATTGATCGATGTATTCCATGCTTAGACCATCACGTGTGATGGCTGTGAAAATACCACCATTTCTCTCTGCATTTAAACCTCCTATTCGTCAAATACTTGATAAAATATCTATCTAGCCTGCCACTAATAACTAATTATTGCATATATGTGCAAATCCTTTGTTTGATCTTCCTCCTTGCAGAATTATACACTTTTATGGCGAAATTTGGAGCAATTAAGGAAGAATCACAAGTTGCCAACAACCTCGAGTCAAAGAGGCAACGAAGAGGTCTCACAAATGGTTTAATGAGCACTAATACAGTGTGCCCATACAACACGCCACTGCCTCCGCCTGGTCAACACAAGCAACTTTGGTGAAGGCCCCTATATGAGAAACACAACAGAGCGGTCAAAAACCCTAACACGACTCTGTAGAACACATCTAGAGCCATTTTGCATTTGGGAGAGGAGATATCAGCCGCCATTACCATCACCATATACACCCCTCCTTTCTATCTCCACTCCATATCTATAGCCTTCTACTTGTAATCTTGATCTCATCACGATTGGCGAAATTGTAAGATTATTTGGTATTTGTCTTAAGAATTACTCCACAATGTTTATGATTGTTGATCTCATCATGTGTGCTGCAGGCTAAGGTAGAAGCCTCATAGTGAGTTGTGCATCTTCTAACTCCATGGGATATTGTGTTGTGATTGAATGTCATATTTATTATTTGTATTCTTGTATATTGCCTCGATCTAAGGACTTGTTAGATATCCAAGACCCCGAGAATGGGAATATGTAATTAGGTGAGATGAGTGGTGATAACATTCTACTTGTGAAATAAAGTGACAGCAGGGGGATTACGGTAGTTATTTTAGAGATGCATTTGGGAGTAACAGTAACGTCATTGATCATAAAAGTTTGGGTATGTTTGACTTAATAACTATGTCACCCGACGTAAATGGTGGTACAACGGTTGGACAAAACGCTATAATAGATATGGCTAGAAAATACTATAGTAGTTACGGACGTACCGCCATCATTCTTTATCGATATAAATCACAACTCATAAACGATATTGTTAACATTATCTTTATCCCTAACATATTTGCACAGCTATAGGTGGATCCTTATCCCTGGCCTATCTCCATACATTGATTAAAACCACAGAGAGTAAACGTGAAAGGTCCCGTAAACAAAGATATTACGAGCTTTCAAGGTCTTGTTAAACATAATCTTACACCATAGCAAATTCTTCCCAAGGTTTGATAAACCTAGGTCTTCTAGGGAAAAAGTAAGCTATACTACATCCGCAATCCGGATCGAAGGTATCAACCCTTTTTAGTGTCGTTGCTGCAGAAGCAATTCTGGCTACCCTAGTGAGGTATTAGAGCCCTTTCTAGTTAGTTTTATTTTTTGTTTTAGTTTATTTATTGTTCTTAGTTTACATTTTTTGTCTATTCAAAACACACAAAAATTAGGTAATCTTTTTATATTTACTACTATTGTTTTAAAACAAAAAATCTAAGAACGCATTATCCATGGCAGAAAAGAAGATTGGGGTGTATGCTACTCCCAATGATGATTATTTGTGTGCACCTATTACTCATCCCACTATTATAGCGGAGAACTATGAAATTAAGCCTATCTATTTAAGTTTGTTTCATCAGAACCAATTTGGAGGCTCGGTTACTAAGGACGTAGGTATGCACTTGAATAAATTTACTGAGATATGCGACATACACATAAAATATGTTGACCCCGATGTAGTAAAGTTGAGTTTATTCCCTTTCTTCATTAGAGGAAATGGAAAAGATTGGTTTCTAGCATTTCCTAAAGGCACTATTACTTCATTGGAGGAATGTACTGCATTTTCCATGACTAAGTTTTTTCCCTCCAGCTAAAGGTATGCAACTTAGAGCTAATTTTACAGGTTTTATACAAGAAGACCGCGAGTCACTAGCACTTGCATAGAAAAGGATGAGAGAGTCCATAAGAAACTGTCCAAACCAGGAATGGAAGAGTGGTTAATTCTATACTTATTTTATAATGCTTTTAATTCTATGTCTAAATCTAGCTTGACACTGCAGCTGGAGGCATGTTCATAGGCAAGCAAGTTAATGTTACCATAAAGCTACTTGATGATATGCAAAACAACCATATCCAATGGCATGTGAAAAGATCCTCCTCGAAGAAAGTAAACTCTATTAATAAGGAGAAGAATGAGGATCTTACTACAAAGGTGAATGAGCTTATAGAAATAATTAAGGATAAGGAAGAAACCTAAGTAAATGCCATCACCAAAACTATTGAAGAAGTATAGTTCATTGCTCATAATCCTTATAATCCTACATGGAAGAACCAAAACTATGGTTTCAACTTTCAAAAGTCTTATGCTAATCTTGCAGGTGCTCCAATGAATAGTAATAATAATAATGGAACAAATCATAGTAATCTCTCAGTGCTTGAGAATTCTTTTAGAAATTTTATGCAAACTCAAGCTGAACAAAATAGCCTTCTTACTAAGATAACGAATAACCTTGATCATATTATTGGTAAACTATCTAATCAAGCAATTCCTATTAAAAATGATGTGCATGCTCTACATGAAAGAACAAAGAACAAATAATGTTGGACAAGATAGCCGAGAGTCAAACTCTCATACTTACAAAATTTGCTGGCAAATCCGAGCCCAATCTGGTTGAAGGCCTCAAAATGATGAGGGTTGAATATGAAGAATCTGAGAGCTAGACTATAGTAAAGCTCCATTCCCGGATTATACCGTGGAGGACCTTGTGAAGATGGCAACTTTGAAGAACCCCGGTATCGAGGGAGGTAATGAAGCTATGTACCAACACTTTATTATTCAAGTTGATGAGAAGTACGTGAGCTAGAAAGTGAATATAATTTTTTTCTGAAAAATTACCGGCCAAGTTAGATGATATATTTGAATCAACAATTTAAATAATGTAGGAGTTAATAAGATTGCTGCACTTTGTGATCTTGGTGCAAGTATTTCAACTATTCCTAAAAGATTATTTATAATAAGCTCAATCTTGGTTCCTTTGAAATGACTGAATTTAAGCTACATCTATCGGATTCTACTTTTAAACAAGTTGTGGGCATCAAGGAAAATATTGTCGTACATAGGATGCCCATCACTTATTGACTTTGTTATAGTTTATATGCTTGAAGATCCGGTAGTACGAATAACTTTGAATATATTGGCCCAAACATGACCGGGACTAATGCTCCGGACGAAAGGCATGTTTTGTACTAGTAATTAGGCCGGTGACACCCCTGCAGTTCTGAAGAATTTGGTTGTTTTTATCTTTACCACACAGCTTTATTTTGGGTTGGGGGGGGGGGATGAAAACAAGGGTAACATATCTTGCGTAACTTTATTGTTGCCTATGAGAGTAAAAAAATCAAAATGTCACAGTACAAAATAGCCACATGCGTAGATAACCACAAATTGTATGAGGTGCTGGAATGTCTTACTTGGTAGGCAGGCGACACTCGTCTTGATAGGCAAATAGGCTATGCGAATGCGGCATCACGTACGGCCTTGAAGTCATAATTCTCGTCATGGCCGTGTCAACAACGGCTAAGTGGCACTGGTACAGGTCGATTCTCGGAAACATGCATGCTATTTTTGCTTCAAAAGTATTAGACTAGACCCAATGAAGGTATCATAGTTAGTATCATGCATCCTATATTGGCAAAATTCTGACGTGGCATGCTAATTAATGATGAAAGCGGTTGTGTTGGTATCATAAGTAGATACAATATCATCGCACGTAGAACTAGAAAAACTAATTCCAAATAAATCTTGTACACAATTTTGCATTGAGATTCTACAAAATAATAAATAAACTAAAACTATGATACTACTACATAATACTATGCATTGTGGAGATGATATCATATACTAGTATCATATGCATGATACTACTATATGATACTCTCCATTGTGACTAGTCTTAGAGTAACTTAAAAGGTGTCATATTTTTGCGAAATTTCACCGATCTTTAATAATTATCAATACGAGTACAAAGATATCTAAAAGAAATAAACATCTCTCGATCTCGATCTTAGTTAAGCACTTACAAAAGGAATGCATACATGCTCATCGAGTAGCCAAATTAAGCACGGGAAAAATACAGGGCGACATAAGTAAACGATAGAGAACAGAGCACAAGACTCAGTTCTTGGCACAAACGATAGCGACTTAAGTAATCAGTGCTCCATGGCACATTACATCACGTTACATAGTACCAACGGAACATTTGAACAGGCAGGCACATTACATAGCAATGGTACATTTGACCAGACACCACAAATAACAGACATCGAAATTGGGCTCGGAAGATCTGTATTCCACGATTCCACTTACGCTTGCTGCCGCCGGGTCCGGCGAGCACGCACACGTCGGCGAGCTGGAGCAGTACGTAGCCAACAGCAGTCCCAGAAGATAACAGACGACGCAGGCCAAGAGACGCAAGATTATACTGCTGATCACGAAGCCGGCGGCGCCGCCTGCGAAGCGCAAGATCAAACCCACGGCTGGGATGAAGAAGCCCGGGAGGATCAGGAAACCACCGAACGCGAAGCGGAGAGGAAAACACACGACGCGGATCAGGAAGCCGGGGAGACTGCCGAACACGAAACCGGCGACGCCGCCGCCGAAGGTGCGGAGCAGGTAGAAGTAGAGCTTGGGCGTGGCCTCGAACAACGCCCGCATGATGTAGGTCCCGGCGGCGGCGCCCGGCGCCTTCATCACCTCCACCACCGGCGCGAACGCCCAGAAGAAGTTGGCGCACATCGCCTGGATCACGGCCGGAATCGTTGCGTCGCGTTCGAGCGGATGAGGATGATGTCTTGCTTGTCCCTGGACTGGCCGGAGCTGGGCAGGTCGGATCGATAGGGCAGAGGATGAGGCGTGGAAGGTACATTTCGCGTCGGATTGGTGGGTTCTTATACAGGACTCCCAGCCCACCAACGCAGACTGCATGCGCGCGGCCTAACGGCTAGCTGGCGGCGAATGTGCATTGGCTGCATGCGCTGGGAGCTACCGAGGCAGGAGTTATGTTTTGCCGCGAGATTTGAGGCGCAGAGCTTCACGATGACCCGCTGCGACTGCGACGTTTAGGGACTTTTGTGCGAAAGCGGCGCCGGTACGTACCGGTGCAGAATCAACACAATTTTGATTTTGAGACACGATGGCCATGTCTCCAGTTAACTCGCCGTTTGTTCTTTCCATCCATGCTTTTTTAATAGGCCCCACCCACATGCACAACTTGCTTTATTTGTTCAATAGTATATATTAGCCTGCTCTCCTATCACACGTGACTTGTTGTTTCAACTTTTTAGAAAAGGTAGTACTAATTTACGAAGACAAGTTTATCTTAGTATTAATCTATAATTAGTTTAAGATCCCTCTGACCCAAATTAGTTGAATTAGATTTGTCTAGATTTGAATGTATTAAGACTTATTTTAGTGCTAGATATATCCGAATCTAGACCAAACCAAGTTAACTAATATGGATCGGGGAGTATTAATCTATGGAAATTTCTTTCTAAATTAAATTATCGGGAATTGACCCACTGCACGAGCGTTCACGATTCATCTTATCATTTCGCTGCGTGGCTAGGCGGCGGCTGAAGCGCGAGCTGTGCGACAACATTTGCTCTCCTGTCCGGTCTCTAGCGGTGACGGCCGGAGGATTCATCTTGTCGTTTCGCTGTGCGGCTAGGCGGCTGAAGCGCGAGCTGTGCGACAACATCTGCTCTCCTGTCCGATCTCTAGCGGTGATGGCCGAAGCACGAGACAGCGGTGTCGTGCACGATGTCGCGTCGACCCTACCTTGGTTTCAATAAAACGGTCCTTCAACACCATTTTTTTTTGAAAATACGAAACATAACCAAAACATGATAAACAAGATTGAAAACCACACCGGGCCGTCGGCCGCTTCGCTCGTGCCGACCGCCGCTCACCGGCGGCGCCGTCCGCTCGACCGACAGCTCCGGCCTCCACCGCACCGTGCGGGCTTCAACAAAAAAAACACCATCTTCCACCACGCAGTCCGGGCTCTAGCCGCTACCGTGTTGTCCGCCAAACATGTATTAGTGATTTCAATTGTTTCAAACATGGTTTTGTGGTTTCAATGAAATGAAACTTCGTCTTATGGTTCCGTTTCTTCTTATGGGGTGGTTTCAATTGTTTCAAACATGTATTAGTAGTTTCAAATGTTTCAAACATGTTTTAGTAGTTTCAAATGTTTGGACTAGTGGTTTCAATTGTTTTCAACATGGTTTTGTGGTTTCAATAAAATGAAACTTGGTCTTGTGGTTCCTGTTCTTCTTATGTGGTAGTTTCAATTGTTTCAAACATATATTAGTGGTTTCAAATATTTCAAACATGTTTTAGTGGTTTCAGTTGTTTCAAATATATTTTAGTGGTTTCAAATGTTTGAAGTTGTGCTTTCAATTGTTTCGAACATGGTTTTATGGTTTCAATTAAATGAAACTTTGTCGTGTGGTTCCGATTTTTCTTACGTGGTGGTTTTAATTATTTCAAACATGTAATAGTGGTTTCAAATGTTTTTAAACATGTTTTACTAGTTTCAAATATTTAAAGTGCTGGTTTCAATTATTTCAAACATGATTTTGTGGTTTCATTAAATGAAACTTGGTCTTGTAGTTCCGGTTCTTCTTATGGGGTGGTTTCAATTGTTTCAAACATTATTAGTGGTTTCAAATGTTTCAAACATTATTAGTGGTTTCAAATATTTGGAGTGGTGTTTTCAACTGTTTCAAACATGGTTTATTGGTTTCAATGAAATAAAAGTTGGTCTTATGGTTCCGGTTCTTCTTATGTGGCAGATTCAATTGTTTCAAACATTTATTAGCAGTTTCAAATGTTTTAAACATGTTTTAGTGATTTCAATTGTTTCAAACATGTTTTAGTGGTTTCAAATGTTTAAAGTGGTGGTTTCAATTGTTTCAAACATGGTTTCGTGGTTTCATTTAAATGAAACTTCGCCTTGTGTTTCCGGTTTTTCTTATGGGTGGTTTCAATTGTCTTAAACATGTATTAATGGTTTCAAATGTTTCAAACATGTTTTAGTGGTTTCAAATATGGTTTTGTGGTTTCAATGAAATAAAACTTGGTCTTGTGGTTTAGATTCCTCTTATGTGGTGGTTTCAATTGTTTTAAACATGTATTAGTGGTTTTGAATATTTGATACATGTTTTAGTGGTTTCAAATGTTTGAAGTGGTGGTTTCAATTGTTTCGAACATGGTTTTACGGTTTCAATTAAATGAAACTTGGTCTTGTGGTTTCGGTATTTTTTACGTGGTGGTTTCAATTGTTTCAAACATGTAATAGTGGTTTCAAATGGTTTTAAACATGTTTTAGTGATTTCAAATATTTAAAGTGGTGGTTTCAATTGTTTTAAACATGGTTTTGTAGTTTCAATTAAATGAAGCTTGTTCTTGTGGTTCCAGTTTCTTCTTATGGGGTGATTTGAATTGTTTAAAAAATGTATTAGTGGTTTCAAATGTTTCAAATATGTTTTAGCGGTTTCAAATGTTTGGAGTGGTGGTTTCAATTGTTTCAAACATGATTTTATGGTTTCAATAAAATGAAACTTGGTCTTGTGGTTCCGGTTCTTCTTCTGTGGTTTGAATTGTTCGAAACATGTTGGTGTGCTTTTGGTTATTTGAAAACATCTTTGAAACCACAACACCATGTTTGAAACAATTGAATCCACCAATTCAAGCATTTTAAACCAATAAAACATGTTTGCAACATTTGAAACCACTAATGCAAGCATTTGAGACCAATAAAACAGGTTTGAAACATTTGAAACCACCACATAACAAGAACAGGAACCACAAGACCAAGCTTCATTTATTTGAAACCACGGAAGCATCATTAAACAGTCGAAACCACCAATTCAAGTATTTGAAACTAACAAAACATGTTGAAACAATTGAAACCATAAATACTTGTTTGAACTAATTGAAACCACAAAATAAGAAGAACCGGAACCACAAGACCAAGTTTCATTTAATTGAAACCACAAAACCATGTTTGCAAAAATTGAAACCACCAGTTCTAACATTTGAATCCATTAAAACTTGTTTTAAACATTTAAAACCAATAATATATGTTAGAAACAATTGAAACCAACATTTAAGAAGAACTAGAACCACAAGACTAAGTTTCATTTAATTGAAACCACAAAAACATGGTTGAAACAATTGAAACCACCACTTCAAACATCTGAAACCACTAAAATAGGTTTGAAATATTTCAAACCACTAATACATGTTTTAAACAATTAAAACCACCACATAAAAAGAACCGGAACCCCAAGACCAAGTTTCATTTAATTTAAACCACAAAACCAATTTTGAAACAATTGAAACCACCACTTCAAACATTTTAAATCACTAAAACATGTTTGAAACATTTCAGAGCATTTAAACATGTTTGAAACATTTGAAATCACTAATTCAAGTTTGAAATATTTGAAACCACCATATAAGTAGAACCAGAACCATAAGACCAAGTTTCATTTAATTGAAACATGATTTTGTGGTTTTATTTCTATACGGGTGGTGGTTTCAATTGTTTTGAATATGTTTTTATGATTTGAATTGTTTGACCCATACTTGTCTGGTTTTAATCTAGTGAAACACGATTTCTTATTTCAATTGTTTCTAAGATGTTTGTTTGGTTTCGGATTTTTGAAATGTGGTTTCAATAGTTACAGACATTCTTGTTTGGTTTGACTCGGTTTCGGAGGGAGAGCTTTGAGGAGAGCAGTGCGGCGAGGCGGTCGCGGGAATACCGCTGGCCACCCGGTCGACGATGGCTGCGGGGGTTTCAACATGGTTCAATGCGGATTCAATTGTTTTAAAAAGGTTCAGTGTAGTTTCAAAATATTCATAGAAGGTAGCGTGGTGGTTTCAATTTATTCGAAGCTAGTTGATGTGGTTTCGATTGTTTCATAAAGGTTTTATGTTTTTTCAATTGTTTCATAAAGATTTGATGTGGTTTCAGTAGTTCATAAAAAACATTACCGTAGGGTCATAAAGGTTTCAATGGTTTTGATTTGGTTTCAATAGTGATCTATTTGGTTTTGATTGGTTCATAGAAGGTTTGAACAAGTATAAATTTGGTTTGAATATTTCCACTAAGTTTCAACGATGTTTGAAAATCTAGATAAGTAGTAGCGATGGGGTTTCACTTGTTTCAAACATGCTTGTGTAGTTTCAATCGATTAATAAAGGTTCCAACAAGGTTTGGTTTGGTTTCAATTGGGTCACAAAGGTTTCAACAAGTATCCTTTGGGTTTTAATTGTTCCACTAAATTTCAATGTGGTTGCAAAATTTTCATAATTGGTTGCGATATGGTTATCAATTGTTCCAAACATGCTTGTGTGGTTCTGATTGATTTATAAATATTTTTAAAAAGGTTCAATTTGGTTTCATTTGGGTTTAAAAGGTTTTTTGGAATATCTAATTGGTTTCAATACTTTCAATAATTTGCAATGTCGTTTAAAAATCTCGAAAAGTAATTGTGATATGACTCAATTGTTATAGACATGCTTGATGGTTTCAATTCGTTCTCAAAGGTTTTAACAAGGTTCAATTGGGTTTCAGTTGGGCCAGAAAGCTATAAACAAGTACCATTTTGTTCCAACAAGCTATCAACAAGAAAATCAGGAGGGCCCCTTAGAGCAACTCTAGCCGTCACGCTATCGTTCGACACGCTAAAATCCGTATAGAGCGCACTGCATCCGTATTAGTGGTTTTTAATGTTTCAAACCTATTTTAGTGGTTTTAAATGTTTGAAGTTGTGACTGCAATTGTTTGAAACATGGTTGATAGGAAAGCGAAGCACGAGGGCGTGTTGTCGGGCACGCTCCTCCTGGGTGATGATGCGAGGCGGGACACGAGCACCTCGGCTCGCGCGTCCACACGTCGTGGAAGTTCATTGAGGCGCCTGGACGCCCAAGCCAGCCCGCCACCGCGTTGTACACGCACGCTGCCTTGTGCGCGATCTCGAACGTGCCGAGACCGATACGCTCATCGCCGATGCGGATCTCAGCGTAGTAGTTGCCGGTGGGACGCACGTGGACGCCGCGATACCCCGAGCTCGACCGGCATGGCGACATCTCGGGGGTGGCGCGACGGAACGGCGAAGCGGTGCATGCTGACATCAGTGAAACGGTGAAAGTGAAAAGGAGTGTGCTGAAGAGTCAGTGATAGTTGGAGACGTGTGCCGCACGTGTTTTATGTTTGAGCGCTCAGCGGCGCCCAAAATAAAGAGCGCGCCGGCGAGCAAAACTTCTAGAGCGCAGGTGGTCTCCGGGCGAAAAAAATCTGCTATCTTTTTAGTCACGCGGCCCATTTAGCGCAACTGCTAGACTTGCTCTAAGAAAATAGGCTAGAGTATACACTTATTACTGAAACTAAATTCTTCAGCCGCCCGCCTCTCGCGCTCGACATGCATATTTTTTCTAAGTACAAAATTATTTTATTAAACACCATATTTTATTTCCTAATTTATTCATACGGTTTGAAATACATAAAGCCGTCATCTCTTAACTTATTTTAAATTAAAACAAATAATATCTTTCAGTCAGTTATGATCGTAAGAGAGATTTTCTTCTTTTTGCTAAAAGTAAATTAGGCAAAAATCCGTTAAAGTTTTGGCCTTAAACTAGACTCAGCTTGTCTACTTTGGACTATATAAATAGTCTATTTCTCTCTGTTTGAGAGAGAGGAGAGAGACCATGACGTGTACTTGGGCGAGAAAAACCGTGCCAGCTTTTGCAGTGGACCCGTACGGTAGAAAACGGAACGCCGGAGGGAGTTAAACGGCAACACGAATCTTGAGTCGTCGAGCGGTGGATGCTACTGCTGTATGTACCGGCGCCGGTAAATAATAGTTTTCGACTTTTGTACGTGGTGTAGCAAGGATTGGCACATTGCAGTGATAGGAGGTACGGTGCGGTGATCTAGTTTTACTTTGGGTAATTACTTTTCAAGCTACAATCAAGTGGTATCCTGCTGCTGGAAAATCGTTTTAGAAGACCGCTTTTACATACGGGAGTCCTATCTGCCACCTAGTTTCGCTTTAAGATTGATGGGCCAGTTTGGCCCTTTTCTAGCCAGCACACATAGATGACGCCATACTAACGCCACGGACTGAAACACAATTGAAACCGAACTGAAACATTTATAAAATAGTGAAACGTTTGTGAAATAGTTTCTGAATAGTAAGACACGTTTGTTTCAGACAAATTTTATCTTTTTATCCACAAAATTTTCCGTTTTATACACAGCACATGGCTGACGTGAGCACTCAGCTACGTAACGGAGCCTTTAGAATGGCCGGGTTACTATCCTGTTATCTGTCTTTAACGAGGACGTACGGCGTGGAACTGATTCTATCGGGTTTTATTTATTTTTCACTTTTGAGGTACGTTTTCAAAGGGGAAAAAGACCATTTTTTTTTCTTTCAAGGGTTGTTTATTATTTTTGAGTGGAAGCTTGATCACGACGTTAAGGGTCTCTTTAATTTAGATTGCACGAATTTAAGATGCCACGTATACAGTGGAGAGAATTTCTTATTTGACACTATTTCCCAATATGATTACTTATTTGACACTGAAATATTTTCACTTCCTTAAAGCATCTCTAGCCGAACCCGCATCGGTTAGCCGCGCAAAATCGCCCCTATTCTAGGGCAAATAGGAGTGCAAAAGTAAGCTTGTGCATCTGCATTTATGCATTGAAAATCCGAATAGTTTTCGCGCAAACCTAAAAGAGGTGTAGATGGATCGAGGTCTCTCCTGTTCTGATGGAGACTTCAGGGCAAGTGCAATGGACTTTGACATGACCTTTGCAGATTTTGGTGTTTTGAGGGAAAACAATTCAAGTTTGAGTATTGAAAACAAAATATTTAATTTTAAACAAAAATGAAATTGAATTACTGATAATAAAGTAATTCCAAAATGGAATGCTATTTCAAATAAAGAGTAGAATTGTTATTTATTTAAACAATAGTGAAATAATCTACAAGACACAAGGAATTGAATATTAATAAGTTACAAAAAGAACAGTGACATTGTTATAAATAATTAAGGTAATATAAGCCTTATAATTGTCTATAAGAAAAGATATTATAATTCAATAATATTTAATAATACAAGTAATTGTACTCCCAAAGAATAGTTTATAACAATTGTTGAGTATTACAATGTACAAATGTAGCAAACAAAAAGAAAAGAATACAATAAAGAATAAGGAATGACTTTATTGGATAATACAAGGTTGCATTGTTATTTACAATAAAAGGATAAAAGAAAATTACAATAGTAAAAAAATCCTATGTTGCTTTCCTATCTAAAGTCTTGAGCTTCTTCTTGATCCTGATCCCTGCAAAGACAAAGGAAAAGAAAATAAGTAATAAAGGAAAAGAGGAGAGTTAGTTTGGTATAGTGCTCTCAAAAGTTAACAGTGAGATGCACTGTTTATGTTTATCACTAAGCAGTAATTAGGGGCCAAAGTAGAATATGTTCTTATGAAGTTTATTGCCTAAAAAACATCATAGGCCAACGTGCAAGTTTCACCAAACTAAGTAAATAGGCAAAAGGGTAAAAACTTGAGAAAATATCAAGTTATTACTTGATCTAATCTTCAATTCCAGCCAAAACAAACATAGGTAGTTGCTATTGGGTCCGCAGCATAGAAAACAAAATATTTCCTACGATGAGAACTACACGCCAAGATCTATCTACTAGGTACAGAGCAACGGGTGGACATACATCCATCGATAACTTACCCTCTAAGACAATGAGTTTTGTTAACGAGTAGGAACTCGTGGTTGATGTAGTCGTACACTTGTCGATCTCATGATCGTTTGGAAGTCCGAGCGCCGCAACTCAGCAGCGTATCCGTACTCGCACACACGTTCAAGCCACCAGACAACCTCCACCTCCTCGCTCCAGCGATCCAGCGGAAGCAGCAACTCCTTTAGACGAAATGCCACCGGGAACATGTATCTCGCTAATCCGAAACCATGGGGTAATAATTCTAGAGGGGGAGAGAGATCCTTCACGAGGAGGTGTGAGGAAGAAGGGGTGTGAGGAGGGCCTTTTATAGGAGGAGGGGAGGGTACCCCTCCCCATGGCCGGCGCCTCAAGGGGTGACCCTTCACCTCCTCATTCATGTGGTGGTAACTTCCTCCACATAAATTTTCCCCCTCACATTCTCTTTTAAAGTCTCCACTTTAAATGCATTAAGTTTCTCCAAATTTAATGCTCTCTCATTTAATAAAACTATTTTATTAATTTTATTCAGAATTTTGTTAATTACTTTAATTAACAAACATTCACATAAAACCCCCTGCAACATTTCAATATAACATGCAGAACCAATTTCAGCAATTTCACTCAAAATAGTTTTGGTGTCTATTGAAATAATTCCAGCGTTTTCTTAAATCTTTATCTGAAACATATTTGCTCCAAATGGTGTCGGTATCCCTTAAGTGTGTCACCCTACGGTTCGCGAATAATGCAGACATCATCGAGACCCCTCTCATATCAATAATCAGAAGCGGGAGCTGGAGATCCATACTGACTCCTACACATTCAACGATGACTTCTGTGATCGTGAGAACCTTTAACGCTAGTAACTAAATCCCTTTGTCTCGAGATATATTACATGTCCGAGATTCAATCATCGGTATATCCATACCTAGTTTGATCTCCTTACCGACATGTACTCTTTTCTCGTTCCCGTGATATAACATTCTAGTGATCACATCACTTGCTTGCAAGCTAACCAATGTGATATCACCGAGAGGGCCCAGAGTGTATCTATCCATCATCGGGATGGACAAATCCCACTCTTGATCCATGAGCCTCAACATAACACCTTTGTAGCACTGAACCCACCTTTATAGTCACCCTGTTACGGTGTGCAGTTTGATGTTATCAAGATACTCTTTCGGTGTTAGCAATTAACATGATCTCATGGTCTAAGGACTAAGATTACTTCGTATGATGTTATAGCAATATAAACATAATGACTCTGATCGTAATGCTATACTTCGGATGAATGTTCATCACATCATTCAACTAATGTTGTGACCTCGTTATTAACAACATCCAATGTCCATGATCAGGAAACCTTGATCATCTTGTTAATCAACAAGCTAGTCTATAAGAGAGGCATAACTAGGAAACCTTTTTTTATTAAACACACATGTGTTGACGTTTCCGATCAATACAATTATAGCATGCAAAATAAACATTTATCATAAACATGGAATAAGATAATAACCACTTTATTATTGCCTCTCGGGCATATTCCCTTCAGTCTCCCACTTGCACTAGAGTCAATAATCTGGTTTAAAAAACTTTGCGTATTGAACACCTATGGCTTTCTGGTGTTGCATATACGCGATTGCTAGTGGTTAACATAATATCCGGATCTGATAGTTTTAGGTCCGTGTGTATTTGCATGTCTTTGCGTCTCTACGCATCACTCATTCTCAAATGAGATGGCATTGTATAAATTTGGTCCTTTGGTGAGACCATTTAGTTCGTTTGGGTTAAAATATGTTGATATTATTGTCATACAATATATCTTCATAGTATTAGCCCACTTTGAACCACACCTAGTTTGACAGCAAACTTCTTAACACAAATGCCCTCCTTTGCTGCTACTACAACAGTCATATATTTAGCCTTTTGTTGTAGTATCCGTCACAATGTTTTAACTTTGGAACTTATCCAAATCCATCATGGAACATCCTTTCCATTACATTGTGCCACCCATAGTATAAATTGAGATAAATTTAATTTGTATCTTATGACAAAACTAGTATCAATGTAACACTTTACAATGAACTACCTTTAACTATTTGTCACTTATACATGATATATTCTTAGTTCTTCCAAAGCTCATAAGAATATCTTTACTATTGTCCAATGATCATCTTATGAATCATTCTGGTATGTGCTCATAACATTTAGAGCATAGGACATTCTGGATATATACATATCATGGTATAATCGATCAAAATCTTCATGTGATTTTACTCACCAAGTGTTGAAACACTTGAATTTTGATACAATCGTTTCCATGCAGCAAGAACCTTTCTTGTTGTTTCCATATTGAACCCTTTCAATATCTCATATATGTATGTCTGGCACAACCATATTAGCGCCTCAATCTATCCATATAGATATTGATGCCAAATATTCCGGTTTTGCCCAAGTCTTTCATCGAAATCTTATTTTAATGAAATTCTTAACTTGTGTCAATACAAGATACATCATTTCCAATCAACAATATGTTCTCTACATAATGTATTAGAAATATGTCTCACGCTCCCACTTAATTTCTTGCAAATGCAAGCATCTTCATCATCTCTGATGAATTTAAACTCTTTTAACAGTTTCATCATGGTGAAGATTCCAACTCCGCTATGCTTACTTCAACTATTGAAGTTTGCATGCCCTTTTAGCACCCTTTGAATTAACAAAACCCTTCAGACCGTGTCTTGTACACGTCCTAGGTAACCATTCTATTAGAAGAACATTGTTTTCTTTGTTCAACTACCATACATCAAATTATATGTAGTGGTTGCTACATTAATCCGTCAAGACTAAATATCGCTATGAAAGATCAAATCTTGTCATAGTCAACTCCATGAACATTGCCATAAACTTCTTTCCGACATGTCGACTATTTCATGGATTTTGAACATCCATGTCTATTTGTTTATAGATCCAAACACGACCGATAGGCTTCACGCCTTTCCAGAGGGTCTTCCAAGTTCAGAAACTTGATTTCTCGTGTATGGATACTATCACGGATTCTATGACTTCTAGTCATTTTATGGAGTCAGGGCTCATCATCGCTTCTTTGCATGTAGTCGGTTCATCATTGTCAAAACAATAACGACTTGCTTATCAAATCACACTAATTGATTCTTACTGACCCACACGGTTCAATAGGAACTCTAATCTCCGAGATCACACCCTTTGTAATCACGGGAGCCATGAGCATTATGGCCGCCACCGGGACACTTTCCGGCGCTGCGCTACTTAGCACATATAGCTAAAGTTCAACAACCTTATCAAATTTCTATTGTCCTCCCACTTAAATTTTCACGAAAAATTCCTTCTCAAGAAACTTGACGTTCCAAGTAACAAACTCTTTTGTCCTCGGTGTTATGGAGAAATTCCCAACAAATTCTTTGGGATAACCTATAAAGACGTGCTTATACGAATTTGGTTGTAAACATTTTACTTATGCATAGCATACCAAAATTTAAGAAAAGACAATTCGGGTTTTTATCCCAAACCATAACTTATATGATGCCATTTCAATGGATCACGATGTTGCTCTTTTCAGTGTAAAAGCGGTAGTCTCTAAAGCTTCAATCTTTAAAACATAATGGCAGTTTTATAAATGACACCTTTGATCTTACCATGTCAAACATGGTTTGATTTCATCTCTCGAATATGCCATATTCCTATGGTTTATCGGGAAACACAAATCATGGAACAATTCCTCAAATCTTAGGTGTTTTGCTAAACATGTAACTCAAATATCTTCCTTTATGATCGAATCATAAACTCTTTATTTTCTTGTTACAATGATTTTTCACTTCATCTTGAAAGTCTTTGAACAATTTTCAAATGTTTCATACTTCTTCCTTATTAAGTAAATATACAAATATATTCACTCAAATTTTTGGAGAAAGCATATGAAGCAAAAAGATCCATCGCATATGGCTACACATAATGGACTATGCACATCAGCATGCACAATTTCCAATAAGCTAGTCATCCGTTCCTCTTTGGCCTATGAACGGAGTTTTAATTATCTCGAGGAAAGTCACACAAGCGTCAATTAATCAAAATCAAAGACTCCAAAAATCCATCAACATGGATTTTCTTCATGTTTTCTTTTCAATATAATTCAAACAGCGATGTCACTTCATAAGTGATCTTCCAAACATTTGTCTTACAACATTTTAGCAATAGTGTTTATGGATGTGATTTCTCCCACTAGACTTGTAAAAGTTCATCCATCCTTTATGGAATACGGTAATTATTTGAACAACCATTTGTTCTCATAATACCGTAAGAAAATAACAATTGTTAAAACAAATCTTGAAGGCTAGGTTTGACGACAACAAAAACACAATAACACTTTATTTGTTTTCGATGAACATCATCACTTATTCTCTTGCCAGTTACATAGGTTGTTGCAGTTCATGAATTGTGTTGTTCTGTATGACACTTTACACCAACCAATTCGGAATCCAATACCTTAGAACCACATTGTTTAACAAGCAAGGAATACAGCCATAACATGTACATCTTCTATATACCTAAGCTTGACATCTCCAACCTTTTCTTTTCTGCCAAATATTTTATAGATTCTCTTTCAGCAATTCCTTTTCCTTTTAAAAGAATCTATCAACATCAATAGTGGTGTCATTCACATGACACATAGTACAAAGCGTATATAGTCAAATACTAATACCTTTGGACTTGCACTTTGAAGTGGATCACCATCATCAAATGTTTGGTATTCTTTCAAAAAATCCATTTTTTAGTAATCTATTAGTGTAGTAAACATTTTACTTATATCTTCTCTTCATCCTTATCATGACAACTTTCATGATCAAGCTACTATAGCCTGTAAGAAAGAATGACGAGTATAATTTTAGTTCCCAAATTCTTTTGGGAGATTCAGATGCCTAGCATCTCCATCCTTCACAAATTCTCATACAATATGAGAACATACATTTTGCTAAATTATACTCTATCATAATGCAACCAAAAATATTGTTTTAGATATAACAATATCTTCCACACATGATGGTTTCTGAAACATTTTTTTAGCTCCTAGATAATCTTGATATTAAAACAACTTTTGAATATCAATAATCATGGAGGCAAACATGATACTTTAGATACTAACATTGGAATTCTTACTCTTAATTTAATACTACTTATTAAACTTCATGGAGTAAATAGAGTTTGCTGAAAGTTTGCAATAGGACTTCTAAACTTTAAATTGACATTCCAAACAATACAATACCAATTTGTAAAGTAAATATCCAGAATTCTATAGTTCTATTATCTCAATTAAAACTAAGCATAAGGTAGTGAACAAACGCCAATGACTACAACAAATTATGCAAATTCACTTCAATTTAGTTGATGACAAATTGAGTTCAACTAATCCAAATTAGAAATGAACTCTCACTCAAAAACGACATCCCTCGTGCCTTTTTGGTGATTACATGAACCAAATCCACTACACCAAGTCCGAGCATCACGTGAGTCGATGTAGCTTCAAAGGCGAGCATCAATATGGGCATCATATCAACTATATGACTCATGCTTAACCTTTCGGTCTGTGTTCCGAGGCCATGTCTGTACATGCTAGGCTCACCAAGTAAGAACCTTAGTATTCGCGTGTGTAAAACTATCTTACACCCGTTATATGAAATCGTAGAGTCGAGTACACCCGATCATCACGTGATGTCTCGAAACACGATCCATAGAACGGTGCATACTTAAGGAAGAACACATTTTTATCTTGATATCTAAATGAGGGATCATCTTAAAATGCTACTAAAACGCCAAACTAGCAATATAAGATGCAAACATCTAATGTGTAAAGTGAGATGATATGGTCCATGCATTTGATCTCTATCATATGCATCATGGTATGATCTCTATCATTCCTTTGTGTGTAAGGCCAAGGTCTATGTACACGTTAGGTGTGTTGTAAGAGTATCTATCATACATCTACTTACAACATTACCATATCATGACACTAGCCTAGCAACGATCTAAACTAGACACCTCTAATTTATCCATTGCAAGTTTTACGTGGCTTAGGGATTTCGGAGATAGAACCGTTCTTACCTACGAACATGGAACCACAACAAGGATAACCAAATTATTAGCAACTTGTTGTAAATCAGATATTGACTATAGTAGGAGAGACAGACACCCGCCAGCCACTTATGCAAAACTAGTTGCATGTCAGTCGTGGAACCGGTCTCATGTGCGATGACATGTAAGGTTGGTCCGGGCCGCTTCATCCCACTATGCCACCAATATCCAAAGTACATAGAAGATGCAATAACATGATCATCATCGCCCATATATAAACATATGTGTACTACCCGTGCAAAGCACCTACGCATAGATCAGGCTCTGATACCACTGTTGGGTCCGCAGCATAGAAAACAAAAATTTCCTACGATGAGAATTACACGCCAAGATCTATCTACTAGATACAGAGAAACAGATGGACATACATCCATCGATAACTTACCCTCGAAGACAACGAGTTTTGTTAATGAGTAGGAACTCGTGGTTATATAGTCGTACACTTGCCGATCTCAAGATCGTGTGGAAGTCCGAGCGCCACAACTCAGCAGCGCATCCGTACTCGCACACATGTGCAAGCCACCAGACAACCTCCACCTCCTCGCTCCAGCGATCCAGCGAAAGCAGCAACTCCTTCCAGACGAAATGCCACCGGGAATATGTATCTCGCTAATCCGAGACCATGGGGGAATAATTCTAGAGGGGGAGAGAGATCCTTCACAAGGAGGTGTGAGGAAGAAGGGGTGTGAGGGGGGCCTTTTATAGGAGGAGGGGAGGGTACCCCTCCCCATGGCCGGCGCCTCAAGGGGTGACCCTTCACCTCCTCATTCATGTGGTGGTAACTCCCTCCACATAAATTTTCCCCTTCACATTCTCTTTTAAAGTCTCCACTTTAAATACATTAAGATTCTCCAAATTTAATGCTCTCTCATTTAATAAAACTAGTTTATTAATTTTATTCAGAATTTTGTTAATTACTTTAATTAACAAACATTCACATAAAACCCCCTGCAACATTTCAATATAACATGCAGAACCAATTTCAGCAATTTCACTCAAAATAGTTTTGGTGTCTATTGAAATAATTCCAGCGTTTTCTTAAATCTTTATCTGAAACATATTTGCTCCAAATGGTGTCGGTATCCCTTAAGTGTGTCACCCTACGGTTCGCGAATAATGCAGACATCATCGAGACCCCTCTCATATCAATAATCAGAAGCGGGAGCTGGAGATCCATACTGACTCCTACACATTCAACGATGACTTCTGTGATCGTGAGAACCTTTAACGCTAGTAACTAAATCCCTTTGTCTCGAGATATATTACATGTCCGAGATTCAATCATCGGTATATCCATACCTAGTTTGATCTCGTTACCGACATGTACTCTTTTCTCGTTCCCGTGATATAACATTCTAGTGATCACATCACTTGCTTGCAAGCTAACCAATGTGATATCACCGAGAGGGCCCAGAGTGTATCTATCCATCATCGGGATGGACAAATCCCACTCTTGATCCATGAGCCTCAACATAACACCTTTGTAGCACTGAACCCACCTTTATAGTCACCCTGTTACGGTGTGACGTTTGATGTTATCAAGATACTCTTCCGGTGTTAGCAATTAACATGATCTCATGGTCTAAGGACTAAGATTACTTTGTATGATGTTATAGCAATATAAACATAATGACTCTGATCATAATGCTATACTTCGGATGAATGTTCATCACATCATTCAACTAATGTTTTGATCTCGTTATTAACAACATCCAATGTCCATGATCAGGAAACCTTGATCATCTTGTTAATCAACAAGCTAGTCTATAAGAGAGGCATAACTAGGAACCCTTTTTGTTTATTAAACACACATGTATTGACGTTTCCGATCAATACAATTATAGCATGCAAAATAAACATTTATCATAAACATGGAATAAGATAATAACCACTTTATTATTGCCTCTCGGGCATATTCCCTTCAGTTGCACACAGCAGGGCCACCTACAAGCAGCATACACACATCATGCATGTGTTGTGTTGTCACCACCACAATGAGAACACCGATCATATGCACTACACAAATACCAAAATTACCCATTTCACTTCACAGTCAAGAACTTCACACCACCATCTCCACATCACACACAAACACTAGATCATCCCACCAAACTATCACCAACACCTGATTGCTTAGAAAGCCATCCAGCAACCCAGAGGAGAAGGTTAGATAGTAGCTAGGAGAAGTTGGACATCAGTTAAAGTGAAGCACACGCAAGAGAGAACCAATATTAAGTAAGGATCAAGACCAGCTAGCACAAGGAGGAGAAGTCCAAGCCAGGATCTGTAGTTAGGAGGGGAAGGCCAACAACCTAAGCTAAGAAGGAGCAAGACGAGCACCAGGCCAAGCAGCATAGTAGAACCAACACTAGATCATCTGCACAAGAACCAAGCTCACTTATCTACCCTGCATAACAGGTTGATCACCAGATCCCGAGTAGTATCTATTCTCATCAGTTTATTTGCATAACAAAGAAGCGGTACATTTGTCCTAAAATCTAAAGTCAAATCAAGTACTGAGTTATCATAGGACATGTAGATGTATTATCTTCTTAATAATTTGGGCCTCAACCTTTGCATCATAGGCATAACTAAGGAATTTAGGAAAGCATCTATTCCTATCAATATATTCCCACAGATCTGTCCAATAACGTACATGTTTTAGTAACCATTAGAAGCAGCCAAGAAATAAATGAGTATCCAAAAACAGTAAGACCAAGTAAGATGTACTTGTTCTTATCAAAAGCATACAAAACCACACATTCTTACAGTATTACTACCAAGAAGCATCAACGACAAACCCTACTACTTTGGTCACCACTGTGCACACTCCAAGTGGGAGGCACCACAGTAGCAATCCAAAAGGGTAGTAAAAGCCATTATATTGTTGACAACATTAAGAAACCTGCTAAGCAAGATCACAGTAGGAGCAATAATATAAGAACTCATCACAGTTCTCCTGATCATCTGCTAGTAAGCATAATGTGTGTTCATATCATTTTCCTAGTAGGAATCTAGAAATCAATTTCCATACAACACATTCTTTCTCTTTTAGGCAGCACAGGATGGAATCAACATATAAGGGGAATCAAGCTTTAGTAAAAGACAATTAAAGCCAAATAAATAAAGATTCAACCAAGGGATTTAATCACTTTCCTAGTTACACTAGGAATCATGTCAAATTTAGTTCTCTGTCAAGTTAACAGACAATTCCTTATCAGGTTTATCACAGTAACTGAATTCAAACATGGTGTTTGAGTTCAAAGAAGGTGCACACTAGTATATTCAGTGACCAACACTTGCACAATCAAATCACCGCCAATACCATAAGCTACAATATCAATATATACAAATAATGCAATAGCAACAACTCTAGAGCATAGTAGGATTTCAGCCTAAAGCTTTTGAGCAAGACATGGTCAACATCCACACAAACACGTCACTGAAATATGTATGGAGAACCTATAACAGGAAAGAACCCTAATTACGGTCTGACCTCTAGGAGAGATAGAGAGGCCGCAAAACCAGAGAGAGGAGAGAGAATATTACCCGGTGGTCCTTGCTCAGCAAGAAGAGGAAGCAAATCAATGGTGATAACCACGACACAGTGTCATGGCGGCATGAGGAGCACCACATCACTCAACCCACGTCGTGCTACACCGCAGCACCATGACCACCATGTCAACAAAGCAGTCAAGTGAGGGGAGGGGCACACCACCAGCGTGCGGTGGCGCCAAATCGCCAAACCCTAAATCCAAAGGGGTTCAACATGACCAAGAGAATAAGCGCCAGTGAATCTAATTGGACCAGTCGATAGATCGTCGAGAATCACGTCGACTGTGACCATGGTGGCGGTGGAGGTGACCTAGGCTCGTTGGAACCAGGGAAGAGTGCGGCGGTGCCATTGCATCGCCACAGAGGGGAGAGAAAGCGGGGATGAGTGTGTGTTGACTGCATTAAAGGAAAATGCACGAAAGCAATTAAGAAAGGATCCGTAAGATCCAAAGGGGTTCTCCAATGTATTCTTACTGACATATGAGGACCCCTCTATAGATAATTTTGATTCGTCGATCACCTTTACAAATGACTTCTCCCGGTATGGGTATATTTAGCCTATACGCGGTCGATGGGAAATTTTGGTCAGATTCAAAGTGTTCATAGCCGAAGTTCAGAACCAATTGAATGCAAAAATTTAAAGTTGTATGTTTTGGTCACATGGGATAGTAATATAGTTGGGATGCTCCTTATGGGAAAATCCCATGACCTTTTTCCAAGTTCCTAGTTATGGAATTGTTCTCCGGTACTCAATGTCCGGCGAACCTCAGAAGAATGGTGTGGCTTAGCATAGAAATTGTACACTTGTGGGTATAGTGTGAAGGATTCTTAGCCATGCAAATTTGCCAGTAAGCCTATGGATGGAGGATATGCACATATACTAAATCTTGAATACAGCTAATGTGTTGTGGGCGGAAAGGAAACTGAGCTTAAACTATCTACGTGTGTGTGGTTGTCCCATTTAAGCTAGAGTTTTCAATCCTAAGCTTACAAAGTTAGATCAAAAAACAATTAGTTATTTCTTCGTTGGATACCCATCGTAGGGGAAAGAGATATCTTTAATATTGTAGTATAATGGTCACACCACTAAATATCTAGAGACCCCGACAAGTGGTATTTTTTGAGGATAATCAAGTCACAGAAAAAATGAAGGTCGATCTTGAGGAGAAGCAGCTGCGTGCTACATCCCCGAGTATCCAAGAGATCGTTCTTCCAATACAAAAGAGAGTAACATATAAAGATTTTGAATTTGATGGCTTAGGTCCTCAACCTAATGGTGATGCTGGAACTAATAAAAATGAAAATAAAAAGCCTCACCGGAATGAAGAAAATGATCTCCAAAATAATGATGCTCCTCCACCACCTCTTGTGAGAAAATCACTACGGAAAAGAAATAAATTTATCTCAGATAATTATATCACTTACACGAGTGAAATCTAGTACAAAACCCTTATAGTAGTCATTTTGCTAGTGACATGCAACAATAAATACATGGCACGACTACCATGCCAAATAGTAATGGCCATAGAAATTTCTCGAATGCCACCAGTAAAAACTATTGTTGGCGTTCCACAGAAGGTAAACGCCACAAGTATATGGGTCCCGCGGATGAAGCCGAGATAAACTTAGTGACGGCGTTCATTCTACCTAAACGCACCATTATTTTAGATGGTGTTTACTTATTTTGAACCCTACCAATATTTATCTTAACATATCCTCTGATCGCCCCGTGGGCAGCTGGCCTACCACTACACACACACACTCGATCCACTACACATTCACTCGTCTTTGATCCGCACGGCCACTCCGCGCGGCTGTGATGTCCGTGTCTTCTCCCCTTCCCCTCCCTTCCTTTCTCCTTCCCTCTCTACCCTATGTCTTCATCGCACTCGCACCATACACCGCTAGCATCCACATGCCACACGTGTCTCCATTTGCAGTCCCACCATGTCTCCTCCCGAGGTGTCGTGCCTACGCTATCGTTTCAGGCCATGTCGTCATGTTGTCACGCTCGCCCCCGCAACCATCTCTCTGTCTAAGCCGTCGCGGTGAGTTTTCGATCCTGATTTTTTATTAAGCATACACATGTGTAGTTGGTAAATTTATATGTATGTGTGTAGTTATTCATATACTAGCTAGATATAGTATGAATAGTTGCTTATATCTAGTGTTAGATTGATCATTTTGTACATAAAAAATGATTACATTGATCATATATATAGTAGAGAGAGGACATGGTGCTAGATTGAGTTTTTGTAGAGTACACGGTGTGAGGTAAAATGGCCATATTTTTTTGTAGAGCACATGGCGCTTTGTCAAGTTCGTTTCACCGACTGTAGCAATGAAAGTATATCAGACTCACTATTCAGTGTCCGCCTCATAAAGGGTCGATTTGAACATTCTTTGATATGTATAATATTTCATATGTAAATTCACTCAATTTTCCTTTTATTGCTATTATCATTTATTTAATGTGATTTTCATGTATAGACTATTCCATGCAATGTAAAGAGGAAATTCAATAGAAATACAAGAAGTAGTGTGAAATTTCATGGTCTTGGACAAACATATTTTGTTGATATGCGCAAAGAGCGAGCAATTTCTTACCTTGCAGGTTCAACATGGATAATATTTACTACCCAAAATAAAATCACGGCATGTGCGTATCTATATTTTGCAATACGGAGACCTCCTGGGATGAGAATCACTATGGTCTATTTCAACGATGATAAGGAGGGTGGCGATGACAAGGAGCAAGGCCCATTGAATTCTGCAATTATTGCTCAAAAGGTGCAAGTTTACCAATAGTGAGGAGCAGTACCTCATCAACAACTATCCTCCAATGGATTCCTTCATTGAGCTATCATTTCTCATTCGCCTTACAATGACGCATATGGAACTACACAATATGGTAGGTTTTCACTTGCCATTTTTCTATAATGTCCTACTTTATTCATATTGTGTGATTGTGCATATTGAGATATCTTAGAAAATACCGTTGAGAATGGTTTCCTCTCTTCATATTCCTGAAGAAGGCGTAGTTGGAGTGTGCGCTAGAGCACATGGTGATGTTACCGTCGTCTCGTACAAGATAGTGACAGATGACCACATCATCTTCAACAAGCAAGAGGTGGAACAACTTCCTTTAACCTGAAGATCTGCATATGGGGCAAGACATTTTCCTCACCGGCAGGACCACCTCACGCCGTAACCTTTATATGATGTTTTTCATCGACATCATCATTCCCAATAACCAACCGATGTCGGATTCAGAGTCGTACTCCAAGTGATGCAACTTCTAGTGTGTCGTGGTTTTTCTCGAGATGTTTTAGTTTGTTAAGAACATGTGTACTTATTCAACTTGGTAGTGTGATTCTTTTTTGAAACTATTTATTCATAAAATGTTGTGAACCAACTCGTTTATTTTCTACTGTCTCTTTTGTTATTGCTGCTATATTCTGTAAATTCTGCTATTTTTTAATTCTCGTATTTTTATAAGTGGTGTTTAAACATTGTTCAACGCCATGTGTGATTTCGTAGCTGGTGGCGTTCCACGCACACCCCACCGGTACAAAAGTTACTGGCTCACACCACGTGTAACTTCTACAGGTCGAGCCACATGCCACAAGTAGAACTTACTAGTGGTGTGAGATTAGTGGTGTATGGCTTCAGTGCCACTAACCTCTTTTTTTTGAATGCCACCAATAAGCTTTTTTCTACTGAGGATGCAAATGATATATGAAAGGTTGATGATGCAACCTTATATAAAGAAGCCTTTAAAAGTACAAATTCATTCAAGTGGTAGGTTGCCATGGAAGACGAGTTGAAATCTATGGGCTCAAATGATGTTTGGGACTTAGTAGAAGTTCCCAATGGTGCTAAAAGAGTAGGCTGCAAATGGTCTACAATTCCAAGTATGGCTCTAGAGGGTATGTCGAAAGGTTGCAATACTTGTGGCAAAAGGCTTCATATACAGAGAAGGAATCGATTACAACGAGTCTTTCTTTCCTGTGCATCTAAAGATTATTTCAGGATTACCATGGCTCTAGAGGCTTTTGACCTATAATTGCATCAAATGGCCGCTAAGATGACCTATAATTGGCATGTCTTATAAATAAATCCATCTATGGATTAAAGCAAGCTTCAAGATAGTGGTATCTCAAGTTAGACTAGATTATTAGAACTTTTGGTTTTACGGAAAATACTATGGATAACTGCGTTTCTGTCAAGTTTAAGGGCAGTAGATTCACAATATTAGTCTTGTATGTGGATTACATATTGTTGGCTTATAGCAATAAGGATATGTTGCATGAGACCAATAATTGTTTGTCTTCTAATTTTGATATGAAAGATCTCGGTGAAGCCTCCTATGTCCTTGGCATGGAGATTCATTAGGATAGGTCTAAAGGTGTATTGGAACTATCACAAAATACATACTTTGAGCGAGTACTAAATAAATACAATATGAATAAGTGCTCCATCTCACATGTTCCAATATTCAAGAGCGATAAGTTTGGAACATTTCAATATCCGGGGAACCAAATTGATACTGATCATATGAAGCCGGTTCCTTGTGCTTTATATGTCGGAAGCATCATGTATGCACAATTTCGCACACCATCTGACTTGGGTTTTATAACCGGGATGCTAGCTAGATTCCAATCAAATCCAGGACTAGACCACCGGAAGGCCGCAAAGAAAGTATTGCTTTATATGTATGTCACTAAGGACTACATGCTTACATATAAAAGGTCTGGTAGCCTAGAAAATATTGGATATTCAGATGCTGATTATGCCGGTTATGAGTAAGAAGTTCACACCAGGTTATGTGTGCACACTTGCTGGAGGAGCCATATCGTGGAAAAGCTCAAAGCAAACAATAACTGCTTTACCTACAATACAAGTATAATTTATAACATGTTATGCAGCCAATGGGCAGGCTGTATGGCTAACGAATTTCATTCCCGGGGTTGAAGTGGCGGACACCATTTCTAGACCACGTGTATTGCACTGCAATAGAACCCGTCGTTTTTTATACGAGTAACAACAAGTCAAGTGATATTTCCAAGCACGTTGATATAAAGTATCATGTTGAGAAAGATAACATTCATGATCATACTATTAATGTTAAGCATTAGTACTACTTGTGTGCTTGTGGATCCGCTAATGGAAAGCCTTACCACCTAATATTTTTCGTGAACATGTTGTCGACATGGGATTATTGGAAGCCTTATGATTTTGAAATAAAGGGATCACTATGAGAACCACTCCCATCAAGTAAAATGTTACCCATTTCAAAATAGAGGGTATGTCATAAGTGTTGAGGTTCAATGATATTTCATAGGTTATTGTAACATCTCACTTTGGTTTCTTATTTCTATGGAGAATGGACGAATGAAGTTAAACCTAACGAGCAATGTGAATAATGTTGGTTGACCTATTTAACCGGAATAAAATACAGAAAAGAGTTAGCCAAAATAACGTCACAAACCGACGGTTCGTGACCTTCTCGTACGCAACTGACGTGCCTTGATCGGTGGCATTCATAATGAAGGAAGCCGTGGTGGTGAACTCGTAGCAGTAGGTATTTTCAGGACATGGGTACTCCGGACCTGACTTTACTTACCGTAACATTAAATTATATAGTTATCAAGGCTGAAACTTAGGCGCCCCTTTTACTGTTTATTTGGAACTTTATTATTTCCGTCCAAGCTACATAGTTTCGAGTTTCGGTAGGCCAAAAATCACGCACATAGATACATGCAACCTCTACATGCAAACATTTATTTCGATTGTTTTGACTTAATTTACTAGATTTTTTCTTTTTCGGAGGTAGGCGGGAGGAGTTCCAACTACCCATGTACTCCCTCCGTTTAAAAAAATAAGGCGCCCTTGTTTTGCATGTTTTTCTTTGATCAAAAAATATACTTTAAATATATTAAGATTGTTGGTATAAAATTATTATCATTAAAAAGTATTTTTCAACATGAATTTAACAATACTAATTATGTACTCTCTCCATCCTGAAATAAGTAACTTGGATTGGTCTAGAGTCCGGTGTATCTAGACGCATTTTAGTACTTCCTCCGATCCAAATTAATACTCTGATTTGTCTAGATTCAGATGTATCTAGCACTAATACATCGGAATCTAAACAAATCTGATTCCATTAATTTGGATCGAAGTAAGTGCATTTTTTTTGACAAAAACTGTAGGGAAGGCCCCTACTGTGTCATTTTATAGATTTTATAATGTACAAAGGGTTAAGCCAGGCTCAAATCCATGTTACAGATGGTTTACATTCATAATGTGTCAAGCCATCGCTGCATACCTTCCTTGAGACTAGGCTTAGCTCTATGCATAGTCAAGGTGAAGGTTACTTTAAAGAAGGAAATACATCTAGTGATGGAAGGATTAAGATCCCTGAAAATATAACCATTTCTTTGTTCCCATATACTCCAGCATCTAGTGATGATAACTTCCATAAGAAAATTGGGGTTGAATCTACTTCCAGCATCATTGATCATCTGATGAATATCCATATCAGTGTTCCATTCAAGTCCCAAGGCCCACCAGAACTCTTGGCTGAAACTGCATTCAAAAATTAGATGTTGCAGGGTTTCCTGAGGACAAGTGTCACATATTACACAGTCATTGAATTCCACAAATAAGTTCTTTCTTGCCATTAAATCTTTGGTATTTAATCTCATATTCAGAAGTAGCCAGGCAAAAAATTTGTGTCTTGGGAGACAACATGATTTCCAAATATCAAGTATGGGCTTTGGTGTTGGGTGTGCCCCAATCAGTGCTCTATAAATTTTTCTGGTTTTGAAGGTCTCACCCCAGGAAAAGTACCATGAATCATGGTCATCAGTGTGATTTATGCTTCTGATATTCTCTAACATATCAATAAATTCCTCATGAGCAATAATGGATAAGGGGAGTTGAAAGAGGTCATAGAAATCATTATCAGCTGCAGAGATGGCCTTGGCCATGGTCAAAGTATCACTGTGGCAGAAAGAGTGCAGGTGTGGGTATTTATCTTCAAAACATTCACATTTCCAGAGATCCTTCCAGAGTAGCATAGATTTTCCATTGCCAATTTTACAGTGAGTCAGGTCTCTGTAAATATCAACATAATTCATACAATCTCTCCACCAGAAGGATCCAATATGATTCATTGAGTGTGGGGAAGAGTCTCCTTGGTAGTAAGCTTTCCAAATGAGATCAACCCATGGTATATCAGCCCAGTTGTAGAATTTATGAATATTTTTTAGTAGAAGGGCCTGATTTTGTACCCTGAGGTTTATGACACCTAAACCTCCTTGTTCTTTTGGTCTGCGGACCAAATCCCATTTAGCAAGACATGTGCCATGTCTATGGATATCTTTCCCTGCCCAAAG
Organism: Avena eriantha; assembly: GCA_910589775.1. Lineage (NCBI taxonomy): Eukaryota > Viridiplantae > Streptophyta > Magnoliopsida > Poales > Poaceae > Avena > Avena eriantha. The sequence continues at coordinate 169,640,802 of OU342743.1, read as the reverse complement.
GAACTGTCTGCCACCTTTTTCAAAATGGAAAAACATTGTTATGGGGACTTTAAAAGAGCACATGGCATTGATGGGCATAGAATTTAGTACAGAATTCAATAATGTGAGTCTTCCTGTATATCACATGAGAGAAGATAGTCCAGAAAGCTTTCTGTCAAATTTGGATACAATGGGCATCAAGCTATCAATAGATGGCCTTGTGGTGGGAGACCCAGGTAGGTAAAAGGTAAACTCTCCAATTTGCATCCAAAATCAGAGGCCAGTTGACATGCATACTCCACTGTTACATTGATAGGTATCAGGGTAGATTTGTCATAATTTACCTTGAGACCTGTCATATTGCTGAATTGTTGGAGTCTGACCTTGAGGTTATTAAGTTGCAAACTATCAGCATGTATAATCAGTAGGGTATCATCAGCATATTGAAGAATAGGATATTTTTGTCCATAATCATTATCGAGTGCAGGCTGATTTCATTTCAGTGCCAGGCATCATTGAAAATTTCTTGTAATAATTCAGCTGTGCAGACAAATAGAAGGGGGATAAGGGGTCTCCTTGTCTGACACCTCTTTTGCAGCATATTTTTTTCCCTGGGACACCATTTAGTAACACTGAAGTGGAGGCAGAGAACAATATAGATCTTACCAGGGAAATCCATTTGGGCCAAAAACCTTTAGCATTCAGCATAGTAATAATTGCATTATATTCAATCTTATCAAAAGCTTTCTCATAATCAATCTTCAGAATAATAATGGGTTTCTTAGACACATGGCAGATGTGAAGATATTCAAATGCCCATCCTAGACAATCATGGATATTTTTCCCTTTAATAAAGCCATACTGATTATTATGGAGAATGGGTTTAATAACCTTTTGGAGTCTATTGGCCATAATCTTGGTGATGAATTTAAGTGGAAGACTAACCAGAGAAATGGGTATGTAGTCATTCATAGTCTCAGGATCATTTATCTTGGGGATGAGAGTAATAAAGGCAGTGTTGATGGCATTCAAATTCACTAATTCATCATAGAAATCATGTACCAGTTTTACAAAATCTTCTTTGATAATAGGCCAACATTTCTTAAGGAATTTCCCATTGAATCCATCTGGACCATGTGCTTTGTCAGAAGGAAATTCATTGACCACGGTTTCAATCTCTTCATCTGTGAATGGAGCATCCAGGTGAAGAATATCATGAGGTAAAACCAAATCATCAAGGTTGATGTCATTGATAATATTTTCACTTGTGCCAAGTCTGTGTTTGTAAGATTGCCAAATTGCAACAGCTTTGAGTTCATGCTCAGTCAGAACCAAATTGTCTTCAGTCTTGATATGTGTGATGAGATTTTTCCTGAAGTTCTGGGTTGCCACAGCATGGAAAAATTTGGTGTTCTCATCTCCCAATTTGGCCCATCTAATTTTAGCCCTGCTTTTCCAATAGATTCTTTTAGCCTCTAGGAGCTTATTGGTATGTTTCATCAAAATCATTTTAAAATTCTTCTCATGTAAAGCAAATGGTCTCTGATCTTCTATTCCTTCAAGTAATGCCAGGATAAATGTGAAGTTCTCAATAGTCTGATTTAAGTTTGAAAGTTTTTTGCTCCATTTCTTAAGACCAGCTCTGAGGTGTTTGAATTTGCAGTTGATAGCAAGGGCAGTATCACTGTTATAGGGAGCAGAGTTCCAGAGAGTATTCACAGTGTCATAAAAACCATGAAATTCCAGCCAGAAGTTCTCAAATCTGAATAATTGTGCTTTAGGAATGGTAGTGCCCACTTGGATACTGATGGGTGTATGATCAGAGCCAATTCTGGAGAGAGGATGGGCCATTGTGTTGGGGAATGTTGTAGTCCATAAAGGCCATGTAAAAATCCAATCTAGCTTTTCTAGTAGAGGGGGGTCTTGCATGTTACTCTAGGTGAATGCTCTTCCTTTTAGTGGTACTTCCACAAGATCATGAGATTGGATGGCATTGTTGAAAAGCATCATATTATGAGCATCACCACCTTCTCTGTTTCTATCATCAGGGCTTCTTATGAGATTGAAGTCACCCACTAACATCCAGAAAGGATAATTGGAGGTATCAATATTATGCATCCAATTGAAAATTTCAGCTCTGTGTTCATTGTGTGCAGGTCCATAAATATTGGTCAGGATCCAAGTGATACCAGAGTGCTTACAAGTGAGATCCACGGTTAAATGGAATTTAGATTGACAAAGAAGCTCTCCTGAAAAAAGGCTACCATTCCAGATAGTAATCAATCCTCTAGAATTACCAAGGGAAGGAGAAAAAGCAAAATGGGAGAATCTCCTAGGACATAATTTCCTTAAATAAGAGTGCTCAAAATCTTCTCTGTTAGTTTCTTGGAGGCAAATAATATCACAATTGCTAGAGTTTAATTTTTCTCTAATTTGATCATGTCTCAAGTCAGAATTGATGCCTCTAACATTCCAGTCAAGAATCATCCAGTTTCTATTCATAATTCAACATGAGAAGGATCCACAGATTCTGATCAACATAGTTAACCAGGTTTTTATTGGGGATAGCTGTCAGATGTAAATATAAAAAGCACCTTGAACCCAGATTGATAAATCCACAAAAATGAAGAGGAGGTATAAAACATAAAAGGGGAGATAGAAACATCCAGGCACTTAAACAAATATAGGGATATGGTACTGCTCATCATGAGCAATATAGAAGTGCTTATTACATGCCAGATAGTACCAAATAGATATAGTTGTTGAAACATAAAACTGTGTGTCATTAGACATATATGACACACATTATTACAGGCAGCAGGGTGAAGTAACATTAGCCACATTCAGAGAAGAGCTTGTCCTCTGAAATCTCACTAGGAGAGATCAGGCATTGATTGACACCAATGGATTGAATGGTGTCAACAGGAAGGACAGGTGGGGGAGCATCTTGGTCCATAATCACCACCTCATGAGGATGAGCTTTGCTTTTGGCCACCTTCCTGGATTTGTCTGAGGCACTCATCAGAGTAGAACTATCATTCTCCTGGGCTTTGACTGCAGCTTCTTTGTTTTTATATCCTTCAGATTGGTTGGCAATCCTTTTACTGCGTCTGACAGCAGTCACATCCTTTGGAGCCAGTAACTTGCGTTTAGCCACCTGGGAGATACTGTCTTCAATGGCAGAGGATGAAGTACCAATAGATGTATCCAATGAGGCTTGCACATCATCATCAGAGATTTCAGTAATACAAACAGTAGAGGAGGCTGGTACATGGGGGGCAGTTGCATACAATTTCAGGAGGCACTTCCTCTATTTACCAAGTTCAGTGTCCACATAAAGTATTTGGAAACCAGCACCATGGATACATGAGATATCAGTGTTGCCCAGAGTGGTGTGTGCATTCTTAACCATGTTAGATAGCAGACCATGGATAGCGTTGAAAGAGTCCACAACTTCCATCATTGGTTCAAGTTCAGCAATATGATCAGCATGAGCAGGACTGAGCTGGGGAGGGGTTGCAATCATTGGTTCAATGTCAGCAGCAGGTGCATCATTTCCATATGGTATTGCAACATTGGGAATCTCAGGTGCAACATTGGCTGGTTCTTCAGGAGCATGATCATGGACCATATCATCCCAGTGTCCACCAAATGGTTGGGGCATGGGGTGTGGGTTACCACCATCAGGTGGAAGAGGATCCTAATCACCACCAAGTTCACCAATCACTCTAGCCTGCAGAATGTAGATCACCACAGTCCAGGAATGACCATGGCCTTCATCACTAGTATTATCCCCTAGGACCAAGCTAATAGGGATTTCAAGCATATCTGGCACTCTGATCTTAACCACGACTCTAGTTCTGTTAGAATAATCTCTGTTCCAGACTAAAAATTTCCCAAATTCACTGACAGATTCTCTAACTTTATCAACTAGCCATGCATTTTGGGGGAAATTAACCATCATCAGCCAAACATCATGCGTAAAAGGTCATGTTCCTATGATTTAGACCTCTGTTGTGGGGAATCACCCTAAGAATACTGTCTCCAACAAAGAAAGGACTATGCTCAATGGCAGTATCCCTAGCGCAAGTGTCAGAGAACTCTACCAGAGCGGCACCCATGGCAGACCTGGAGAAATTGCGAATGTTGAGGCCGCGATCGTTGAAGTAGTTCTTGATCAGGTGAGCATCTGCGGCGAACTGCTCAGGGTCCGAGGGGGGCTCGAGGATGACAATGGCCATGTCATCGCACCGAAGCAGGCATCTCCACTGAAAATGTGAAAACCCCGGCGTCGGCGATGGATGCAGGGCTGGATGACCTCAGCTCCAGGTGGGAGGTGGGGGTTAGGGTCGCAGGGGTAGTTCGCCATTGGTGTGGAGGAGAGGGGTAGGTTGCAGGTGTGAGATTGCAGTGGCGACGATGGCGAGGAATGAACAAGGTTCACCTGGAGAGCGGAGGGGTCAAGGAGCACTGTTTCCGAAGTCATAACGACAAGCCCTCTTTCAGAGGAGATGATATGCTCAGGTCGTTTTTGTTTAATGCGATAAACCTGAGATTTTCGCTTATGGATATAACAAGATTTCCTAATGTGCCCATATCCATAATAACTTTTGCAGCGAAATTGAGAAGTACATTCTAGGCTTGAGTGGCCCATCGCAAGGCACCTGGAGCAGATAGCATGGGCCGGACTGGGTAGAAGTGGTGGGCTAACCGAACCAGTGGGCCGAATATCACAAGAGTTTGAGAGAGAGTCCGGGCGGAAAATTGGCGTCCGGTCCGAGGAGATCGGATCACGTAGCGATGTTGCCGGCGATCTTGCCACGTAGGTCATCCTCCGATTGGAAGCTAACGGCGTGGAATTGGCTCCGGTGAGACGAGATCTCCGGCAAGAAACCATAGTCCAATTCATCTCTTGTTCATGAAACCAATCCACCGATTCCTTGATCCAATTCGGACCCCCATAACCCCATAGAGAGAAATAGCATTTAAAATCCGGACATTCGAAGTATCTGAGTTTGTAGATCAAGAAACCCACAGCTTTGGAGAACACTTCAAATTTAAAACTCCGATCACGAATCAAACTGACATGAAAACCATATTTACTTCCTCCAAGGCATGATTGAAGGGCAGTGCAAACATTGTCTAAATCAAGTCGAAAGTTGGCTCGGCCAAAAGAGACCACAAGGATAAAACCAGATCCAGGAGATGGGAATTGCACATAGGTGGAAAAGAAAGATCGAACCTTCAATTCAAGTCCCATGCCATGAGAGAAATCCAGAGAATCACCGAGAGAACGAGGATCCATTGCATGGGGGACTTAGAGAGAATCGCCATAGATCGCCAGGGGGAATGCCAGAGAGAGGGTGGGGGCGAAGTAAGTGCATAGTTACATACTTAGATAAATCAAAATCACTCAAGATACGGTTGCTCAATTTTTTTGGATCAAAATTCGTCTTAAAAGGTGTGCAGCGCTTTATTCGTAGAAACGGAGAATGGAGGTAGTAGCATTTTCGAACTCGTAGGGGCATCACGAGGCGGGGCTGGCTTTTACTCTGAGCCCTGCTTTTTGTTCTTCATGATACTGCCGACTTCGTTCGTGAAGTCACGGTCTTCTCCAACTTTGTAATACTTCGTTGGTGAATCTAGATAAATCTAAATCAACTAATTTAGATCGAAAGGAGTAATACTTTTATTATATTTTTCTCACCCCCACAAAACTAATTCACGGTACTCCAGAAACATTCACCTTTTAAAATTTCAGTTACTCAAAGGAAACTAAGTTACAGTAAGCACACCGGCCGGCCGGACGGACGCTGGCACATGGATCAGGCCGTAGTGATGGCCAACCTCATGCCGGCGACGCAGTGACCCGGGAAGCTGCAGATGAAGTAGTTGGTGCCACGGGAGAGCGTGACGCGGTCGTTGCCGGAGCTGTACGTCTTGGCGCCGCCAGGCGCGTTGCAGGAGCTGTACCCCGCCGCATCCACCGCCACCACGTTGTGCGCACCCGGCGCGTACTTGAACACTACACGTAAAACATGCCATATATGTCAGATATGTATAACAGAGCAGCGGAGCCAGAGCCCACGGTACTGCGGCCTGAGCACTCACATAGCACGTCGCCGGCGCGGAAGCTCTTGCCCTGGGACCAGCTCTCGGAGCCGAACGTCCATCCGCCGCTGTCGCCGACCGTGTACACCGCCGACTCGGCGAGCTCGCCGTGGAGGAGCACGCAGAGGAGGACCAACGCCAGCGCCACGGCGCGAGCACTGCCACTTCCCTGAGCCATCGGTCGGAACTTGATCTACTGATCGCTGCGAGAGATCGAAGGAGAGTGAGAGCTACTGGCTCGAGTGATAGTAGTAGTAGTGATCAGTACCGGCCAGCTTCCACCTCCTTTTATAGGCACACGGAAGCTATTGCTATTGCTATTGCTATTGCTAGCTACACCCACCTTCAACGCCAGCATTTAGAAGCTTTGAACAATTTGTCAAAGGAAAATACCAGTAGATAGACGAATCCGAGAGTAATACACGGAGAGTAAATGTTACTCCTATCCTAATTAAGGTTCTCAGATTTATCTAGATTCGGATGTATCTAAATTCGAGAGTAATACACGGGGAGTAAATGGTACTCACTCCGATCCTAATTAATGTTCTCAGATTTGATTCGGATGTATCTAGATATTAGATACATCCGAATCTAGACAAATCTGATAACATTAACGAGGATCGGAGAAAATATTTAATTGCCATTTAAACTGTTACTAACACTCATCCTCTACATAAGGGAGAGAGATATTAATTTGTTATTGCAAATAAATGCTAACATTTTTTGGTAGGAAATATAATTTCCATTAATGAAAAAGTGTACCTCCTTCCTAAAATAGGATGTGCATTATTTTTCTGTCAAAGTCAACCAACAATACACAAAAGAGCTAATTACACTTTTAGCCCTGCAACTTGTACAGTATCCAGATTGCGTTTTAGTATCACATCTTGCAAAGTGTACACTAGAGGTGAGAACCAACCCATGGTTGGATGGTTAGGAGGGCAGTGGCACCCCCGGTCCACCAGAGTTCAAACCTCAGGTTTGACACTTTGGTGTCTCATAAAAAGGGAATATTCTTTAGTGAGAAGCGACGTTCCCATCGATAGTGAGGCGCCTATGATGACTTCGCCAAGCTGAAGACCCGTCGGATCAGCCTCAAGACTCTCATAAGATAGGGTATGCGTGCGTGCGTTTATAGGGGTGAGTGTATGTGCGTATTTGTGAGCATCCACAACTTGCATAGGATGATCAAAGTTAGTCAAAACTCTGAACCATGCAGTTGCCCATATGGTTGGATTTGTGATTCTGCAATTTGGTCCACAAAAGAACAAGCAAATAATATACTGGATCCTTCTACACGTGGCCGGTGACAAATAAGTGAAAAGGGGCCCCAAATTACACTATTTTCAGTTTCTTTCCTTACATGTTCGTCCAGAACCACCTCAAGCAGTTCACAACGATGGAACAAGACCAATTCATGGCACCATCGAGGTCGTCCTTGTCATCGACTATATCTCGATCCCCCATGTCATGTGCTACCGCTAGCACAGTGAAGACCCGTTGGCATACCGTACTACCTATTTCTTCTCTCGCACCTTGTTTCTCCTCTCATGGCAATACTGGTGGTGGAGCCGACGATGGGCGCATGATCGTAATCCCTAGGATATCGTTTAGAAGGGTAAAGATTGAAGAAAGTTGTGAGAATCGTGGAGGTCGATGCCCGCATGCCGCTACTACAAATAGCTTTCCTTTTGCTAAGTTTTTCCTTAATTTATGCCCAAAGGTTTATGATTTTGTTACCACTAAGAGGGAGACCCCTTTTGGGAAAAATGAATGCACAACCTATTCATCCACATTAGTTCACCAAAGTTATGGGAAAGGCAAAGACAAATAGCAAGAAGGCACCTAAAGAAAGAATAAAGAAGGGACTGAAAATATTTACAAAGGCAAGAGTGACAATACATTGCTCAATTTATGGTAAAGCTAATCACAAAAGGGTCAGCAAACATATCTAGACAGCTTGGCAGAGGAAATTCAGAATAATATTGTTGGGGGATGAAGTAATAGACATTCCATCTATTCTTGAGGTACATTTTCCGAATTTGTTAATTTAGTTGACCCCATGTGATTTTGTGTGAAATTAATTGATTACATTTGAATTTGTGTGATTTTAGTTCAATTCATTTGAATTTGTGTTCAATGTGTTATCCCACATATTCCAAACCCAAGAATAGATCCTAGTGTTGAACAAGACAACATGGTGTATTTGATGCAAGCACACGTATGCAATTATTGTTTTTAGCTTTTCCAAATTAATCTAGGACCGTATTTTGCTTTTGTAATTAAGTACACAACATAGTGGTAGGAGAGTGAACATGTGCCAATGAGCAGTTTACTTGGGCTATTACTAGAAAATGCATTTGTTGTAGCTTTTTGAGACAACAGTCCACTAGGAAGAGACATAATACCTACTACATCTACTAGAGAAAATTTGAGAGGGAGAGGAAGTGCAAGGAGCAATGTAGCAAGGCCACCAACAAAATCCAAAGAAAATGTCCTAGCAAATTGATACATTGCAAATGTATCTATAATTTTTGATGTTCCATGCTTGGTTTTATCTACTTTCTTGTGTTTTGTCCACACTTTGGAGTACTTTTCATTTGATTTCTTGGACTAACCTATTAACAAGAGCCACATTGCCAGCTGCCTATTTTCTGCTGTTTTTGGTTCCAGGAAAGTCAGAAAATGAATATTCTCGGAATTGGACGGGACAAAAGCCAAAGTCAGTTTTTCACCGAGAGACACACTGAGCCAGAATACGAGACGGAGAGGCGCTAGGGGGCAGACACACCACCTGGCCGCGCGGGCCAGGCCTGGCCGCGCTAGGGGGTGGTGTGGCCAGTCCAGGCACCCCCTCGGCCTCCCCTTCCGACTATAAGATGCCTCCGATACAGAAACCCTAAGTACCCGATCAAAATTTCACGAAAGAGTCTGTAGCCACCGTCGTCTCCATCCCTAGATCGGGAGGGATCTGAAGCTCTTCCCGGCACCCTGCCGGAGAGGGGAATTCACCCTGGAGGCCTTCATCATCATCATGCAAGCCTCTGGTGTGATGCGTGAGTAGTTCATCTCTGGACTACGGGTCCATGTAGTAGCTAGATGGCTGGTTCTCCTCCTTTGTGCTATCATGTTTAGATCTTGTGAGCTCCATTCATGATCAAGATCATCTATTTGTAATTCTGCATGTTGTGTTTGCGGGGATCCGATGGATATTGAGATGCTATTTCAGATTGATTATTGATTCTATCATGTCTTTGTTATTTGTGATCTTGCATGATTTCCGTTGTTAGTAGCTATCTTGGCCAAGTAGATGCTAGCAACTCCAAGAGTTAGTATTTATGCTCGATAGTGGGTTCATGCCTCTGGTAATCTAGGGAAGTGACAGAAATATCTAAGGTACTAGATGTGTTGTTGCTACTAGGGAGAAAACAACAATCCTTTGTTCATAGAACAATCGTATTGTTACACATGCAATTCGTAATGCAATAATCTATTGCTTGCAACTTAATACTGGAGGAGGTTCGGATGATAACCTGAAGATGGATTATTAGTCATAGATGCAGTTGGATGACAGTCTATGTATAATGTTGTAATGCCCAATCAAGTCTCAAAGGAGTCAATATGAGTAGTATTGATGTCTACGCACTTCTATTCTTGTAGATAGTTGTTGGGCCTCCAAGTGCAGAGGTTTGTAGAACAGCAACAAGTTTTTCCCTTAAGTGGATCACCCAAGATTTTCAAACTTAGGGAGGAAGTGGTCAAAGGTATTCCCTCCCAAGAAACCCTGCAATCAAGATACAATAAGTCTCTTGTGTCCCCAACACACCCAATACACTTATCAGGTGTATAGGTGCACTAGTTTGGCGAAGAGATAGTGAAATACAAGTGGTATAGATAATTATAAGTGGTAATGGTGCCAGAAAATAGCTTGATGGCGTGGAAGAGACTAAAGGCAAACTGAAATAAAGATGGAAGAAAGCAAACATGTAACAGATCTAGTAGCAAACGGTGTTTCAATGCTTAGAAACAAGGCCTAGGGATCATACTTTCGCTAGTGAACACTCTCATATAAATATCTTCTGTTAATGATACTACTCTGAACTACTCTCCGGTTGGATACTCTAATCCATGGTAGGGCTATAACAACACTCCTCAAAGTTCGCTTTTCCCATCTAGATAACCCCACACTATCACCTTGAGCACTAGATGGTTCCAACAAACACCACAATTTTATAGAAACATCCAACTCCAAATATAACTCATAACAAGTATTTGTAATCTCTAGCCTAAGTGCCACCATGGTGTGCACGCTGTCACTTTCACACACATGGGGAGAGCATAGATCTATTAAAGCACTTGAGTAGCAAGGTTGATCTACTTGATTACAAAGCTCATGATCACAATATGATCACGCATAGAGAGAGAGATGAACACATAGCTACCGGTAGACCCCTTAGCCCCGAGAGAGAACTAATCCCTCATCATCATGGGAATCAACAACGGCGATGGAGATGGTGGTGGAGATCGATGGAGATGGCTCCGGGGGCACTTCCCCGTCCCGGCAGGGTGCCAAAACAGGGACTTTCTGTCCCCCGAATCTCCCCTTCGGTGGCGGCAGCGCTGCAGAATATTTCGAGGTTGGAGGCTCTTCGATTTAGAGTTTTTGCATCGAGAGGCATCTTATAGGCGAAGAGGCAAGGTAGGTGGGCGGGCAGGGGCCCACACCATGCCCTGGCGCGGCCAGGGGGACCCGCGCCTAGGGGTCATGTGGCCACCCTGTGGCCCCTCTCCGTCTCGTCTTCTGGCTCTGTGAGTCTTCTTGTAAAATATTAACTTTGGATTTTATAAGTCCAATTCCGAGAATATTCATTTTCTGACTTTCCTAGAACCAAAAACAGCAGAAAACAGGCAACTAGCACTGTGGCATCTTGTTAATAGGTTAGTCCTAGAAAGTGTATAAAAGTACTCCAAAGTGTGGACAAAACATAAGAAAGTAGATAAAACCAAGCATGGAACATCAAAAATTATGGATACGTTAGCAACGTATCAACATCCCCAAGCTTAACTCCTGCTCGTCCTCGAGCAGGTAAGTGATAAAAAGAAAGAATAATTTTTGAGGTGACATGCACCATCATAAACTTGATCAAAGTATTTGTAAAACATTGATAGCTAGGATCATAGTACTTCAACATAGCATGAAAGATAAAGTTCTAACAATAGGACATAGCAACTATGTTGCAACATGAAAGGGTACAAACAAACGATTCATGAATAACAATGCTTTGCAAGATGTTTGTTTGTTTCACATAAAGAAAACATAGCATAGTGGCATTCATCTTGTCCCTCATAGAGTAGCAAATATAAATGCATAGGACACCTTCAAAGTTTACAAGAGTGACTAGATACAAGTAGTTTAAGAACAAGCAATATTAAGTTATGCATCAATCAACAAGCCTTGGGACAATGCACATAGAACTAATAATGGCCACTATGCTCTCAAAGTAGGTGCATAAAGTTAGAAGATGGAGACTCAACATAAAAGTAAAAGGAAGGCCTTCATAGAAGGAACCAGAGATTCAAGTTTTATAAAGAGCTTCCTAAAATTATGGTACTTATTAGCTTTGAGCTCTCATTGCCCCTATCATAAGCATCTTGAAGTGATTAAGGTTAAAGTGAATAAACTATGAAGTATATTCTTGATGAAGTATAAGTTGGAAATCTCATGTCCCTTGAATACGAGGGCCGCCCCTCATGCTACTCAAGTTTAGTCACCAGTAAGTTCTTGTCATCGTAAGTACATGTGTATCATAGAGAACCGCCAACGGGGTACCCCTTGCCCGATGATACGGAAGAATCCCCATATCAAAATGACAAGGCAAGCAGACAACGAGCATCTCAGCAATCTTCTTATTTACCGTGGAAAAATGGTGCTTTTTTTCTCTCTTTCCTATTTTCTCATCTATTTTTTCTTTTTCTCTTTTTCTCAATCTCTGACTCTTTTTTTATAAGAAGAATGCTTCATAGACAGCTCATTATGGTTACGCTGCAGGTTTCCACCTGACAGCATGGATTAGATCGGCGGCCCAGGCGTTTCTCTAACACACATACATAACTCCATGGACTTACAAGCTCCCCTTTCATTTCACACCGACGACATCCATAGACAAAAGAGCATGATATCAACTAGGTACAAAGTACAAGTGCAATGTTAAAAGTGTTCCCCATGACAGCATGGTTCTGCTAATCCCCAACAAATAGGTGCAAGCATATACAACATAGACGACACAATGGTTCAAGTTTATTAAGGGCAAGAAAAGTAAAATGTGCCATCATGTTCGTGAGAGCTTTAATCACTAGTTTTCTCATAACAAGTTTAATTCGGAAGGTAGATAAAAACATGAATATACTTGGAATAGCATATGCTAGTAGGTAGGTATGGTGTACTCTTTGGAATAACTTGGTTTTAGGAGTTGGATGCATGAGTGGAACTCATACTTGGTTATGGAGGCTAGCAAAAGACTGGGAGCGACAAACTAAGAGAGCAATAATGGCCATAATCATGTAGAGTGACAAAACATCATTGATTAAAGCATAAAGTGATATTACAAGTCGAAAACTAAAGGATCATCAAGGATATGGTGACTTTGGATAGTCATAACATGGTGTGAGCATGCGCCAAGTCAACCCAAATAAAGCATCAAAGGAGAACACCACAATACTATGCTTTAATATGCTAAAACAACGCATGATCCTTCCAAGGCACATTAAGCAATCTCAATTGTTTATAACAAGTCATGCTACATCAAATAATACTAAGCATAAAGCCAAAACAATATCAAGCAGGGCATGACAAAGCATAGGCCACAGTCAAAAACAAGCTCTCTTTACCACTTAAGCATAAACTTTTCTACTCTTTTCCATTCCAAACCAAACTGTTTGAAAACCAATGTATGAAAGAGGGGGTCCAACCAATTTATTCAAGCAAACTAAGGAAACCAAGTAAACAAAAACCAAAACAAAAACGAAAAAGAAGACGCTCCAAGAATAACACAACTGTGCATGAAACAATAAAAATAAAGTGTTTGAAAGAAACTTGGGATTCTTATTGATGAAGGAAGAGATGCCTTGGGCATCCCCAAGCTTTGACGCTTGTACTTCTTGGATATTTCTTGGGGTGACACGCGTGGCATCTCCAAGTTTGAGCTTTAGTCCATTCTTCATCTCATTACATCATTCCTTCCATACACCTGGAGCACATATGCTCTCTTTATCTGTACCTTCCAGCTTTATAGGGATGTGCGCTTCTTTGGACATTTTATTAGGCATACAGACTATACACCAGGAATACCGGGAATACAGGGTGCATGCACGCGGGTTCCAAACATATTTAATGCCTTCTGCCTTAGGCAGACTCCTTACCTATCATTTCTGTCATTCACTGCCTCTCCTCATCATCTTTCTCCTTCCTCCCGTTAGCAAGGGAATCAAAGGCTAGACGACTAGGGGCTCTTTGGTTTAGAGGATGTCATTTAGGGGATGAGAATATCCCCAACCAGCTGGTTAGGGATAGTCTTTTTTCTGTTTGGTAAAGTAGGATAAAAAGTGGTTAGGGATAGCCAGTCAAAATCTATGGGCCCAACTGTTTTTTTCATTTTCCTCTTTCACCTTGTCTTTTTCATCCGCCTCACCACTTCCCTAGTAGCGGCCACGACCGCCGGCAGCTCGCCACCCTTTTATCCCTATCGACCTTGTGTCAACCTGCCTGCCTGCGTCCCCTCGGCCTTCCCACTCTGCTCGGCGGTCTACGCCCGCGTGCGTATTCGAACATCCGCTCTGCCCGACAGCGTACGCTATGACCACCCTCGTGTCGAGCCCATAGGCAAGAAAAGATGGTTATTTTCTCTCGAGAGGAAGGGTGAACAAACAAGAAAACGGCTTCGGAGGAGCTATCCAAAAGTAGTTGAGCTCATCCAGCTCTTTTTGTGGGATATGCTCAACCACCATTTTGAACCAAAAATGGTAATCCATATCCCCTCCACCCTCTAAACCAAACACTGGATAACCAAAAAAAGTGAATATCCCGTGTTATCCACTAGATCGCTACTGAACCAAACAGCCCCTAGGATACCCACGATGGATAGCATGCGCTGCTGACAACAAGAGTCACCGTGGCGCTGGTGAGCCCATGGGTAGGATACGGTTTCCCTAGCGATTAGCGGCCGGCAGAGCAGGCTCCAGTGTGTTCCTAGGCCCCCTTCTTTTCAGCTTCTAGAGCAGATTTACAGTCCAGAATTGCTAAAGCCCAAAAGAAGGGTCTAGATTTTGGGCCGGTTTTTTCCACCGCGAATCCAGTACCACGTACATATCTAGAATCGGCCGAGGACATGCTTCTGGCCAGATTCCCGCGATTCTCCATGATAGAACGAACCGGTAATGCTAGCTACCCCTGTGCCTGCAAGTATTTACAGGAAAATGCCACTGCTCGGCCAGCTGCCACCGTGTGCTGCCCTAACGCCCACGCACGTACCGTGTCACACACGAGGCCACGTACGTGCATGCTGCTTCTTCTTCCGTTCACACGCACACATCACGTCATGGTGGCTTCGAGATCGATGGACAAGTAGGTGCACTAATTCTGTAACGTGGAAACAAACGTCTCTCCCACTGTATGGCTACGTGCTTATTATTCACTACAGTTACTTTAATAGCTAAATATGTCCAATTTTGCGGCTTAATTTTATCTAAATTTTTATTTATCTAGTCAAATATTTAGAGTAGATGTATCCGTATTTAGACAACATTGAGGCTTTTAATATGGACCGGAGGGAGTAGTAATTTCTACTGTGCGGCTACATAGTGTATTATTCACTTATTTAGATAACATATGGATTCTAGGGGTAATACAGACATTTCATAACTCAATACATCAAACAAGTCAAATGTCTAGAAGCCAAAAAGAATAGAAGTAACCAGATTCCGTAAACTTCTCCCTACCACAGCTTATCCCCACAATCTGCCAAAAGCTAGCTTGTGTAGAATCACAAGCTAAAAAGAAGTCGCCCCTAGTCTATTGGCGGCCAGAGCACGAAGATCTGGCGTGGCACTCATCTGCCGCCGCCGAGCGCCATGATTTGTGTCTCAGGAGCACTCTGATCCGGGTTGTGGCAAGATTTGTTCATCCATATTTTGCAATACAAGTATTTAACAAAAAATGTGATTCTTAAATATGTTTACTAATGATCTCAGATGCTGAAAGTAGTCCATTTCTCCTAAACTGTGACCGCGGATGTTTTGTTTAGGAAAACACCACAATCAGAACAAAAAAGAAAACTGTTGAGCCAGTGTTGCTACATTTTTTTCAATTGAGTTCTGATCAACTAACAAAAATATTTCACCGTGGTTTGTAGGACTATTTCACTAAGCGAAATCAGATTTTTGTTGCCATAGTGCTGCTCCTGTCTTTTGCATTAGCATTGCTAGTAGGGATTAATGTCGGACACGAGTAACACTGGTGTGAGTTCGTAGTGCTAATGGTAGTACGTACTTTCATGCCTAAATTAAGCCATGGAGCAAACCATCATTTTTCTTTGATCTATGTGCAAATCTCTAGAAGTACGGACAGAGTACATGCATACAAGATACAAACCGAACCAAAGCGGGGGTAATCTTTTATTCGTACTTTCGTCACGTGCAATCACATACCCAAACACACACACGCACACTCTACTGGCAGTGTAACACGCCTGTACTACTCAAGAGCTGAGACATTTATTCTTGAACAGACACCGTCTTAATTTGAGTCACAGTACTACTTGAAGGAAAATAATTAAGTTAACCGGCACCGGCCATCCGTGGCGGGTGCACGTCTCATCTGCAACAATCCTGATTAATTCGTGATGTAGGAGCGGGAGGCAGGATGATGATCAGGCTGCGTTGATCTGCATCTTCATGCCTGCGCCGCAGTGGCCTGGGATGGTGCAGATGAAGTAGTTGGCTCCGCGGGAGAGCGTGACGCGGTCGTTGCCGGAGCTGTACGTCCTGGCGCCCCTCGACGCGCTGCAGGACCTGTACCCCGTCGCGTTCACCGCCACCACGTTGTGCGCGCCCCGCCCGTACTTGAACACTGCACCCATGGCATACCCAGATTGCAGACAAACAAGTTAGCACGAAACATGAAACAGTGTTGAGCCTGCCTGCGTCTTTCTTTCCTCTGCTGCGCGTGGTGACCCGTGCCCCTCCCTTTTTTTCGTGTCCATTTGCGAGAAATAATGTTACGGGGCGCGTGGAGTAGTTGTATGTACGGGCGGCCGGTGGTGCGCAAGCCGCCGGTGTGGCGTTTTCTACCCATCCATCACAGCTTTTCACACTAGCTAGCTAGTGGAGCACTGAGCCCCAGCGCAAGCATTTCTTGGCAGTTGGCAGTGACAGACAAGGGTCACAGGGAGCACGCGGCCCACGCCCACGGCATACAACGTAGTAGTACAAGTTTGGTGCCCAACTTGTTAGGTACTGGAGGACGTACACGTACTCCTCTGCAGAGGCTACTAATCAAGCCCAACAGGACCCCATATGATATGATGTTTAGCATGAGTTTGCGAGGCGCGTAAGCAAAACGTGAAATTGTGTTTAGAAGCAAATCCATGTGGAATGCGTGAGATGGAGCACTCACGCAGCACGTCGCCGGCGCGGAACCGCTTCCCGCTGGACCAGCGGCCGGAGTTGAAGGTCCACCCGCCGCGGTCGCCGACGGTGTACACTTTGGACTCGGCGAGCTCGCCGTGGAGGAGCACGCAGAGGAGGACCAGCGCCAGCACGACGCGAGCGCTGCCGCTTCCCTGACCCTGAGCCATCGCTAGCTACTGACGCACCGACGGACTGACTAGGAGCAGAGCAAGCAAAGATCAGAGTAGCTTGGAGTGTGAGTAGGAGCTGAGAACTCTGAGCGGTGGTGGTGGTGAGATGGTGTGGTGCTGGGTGCCTCCCTTTATAGGCGCGCCCGGTCGCAACGACCGAGTGTGGGCTACACGGGTCACGGGCGCGTGTGAACGGCCAGCGTTTGCGAGCCACTACAGAAGCAGTGTAGTGGCGGTGCTACGGAAGAGTGGCGCCCCCCACGCTGGGCAGGGCGGCTAGCTGGGAAGGTTCGTGGTCGTGGAGGAATTTACGTTGGTTGAAACCGGCCAACCACCCAAGCAGGGAAGCGGCGCGCGGCCATACTAGACTAGAGGCTTGTGAGTCAATGGAGCGCGGAAACAGATGCTCAAACCGTGAACGCCGGGCACCGACCCGGCCGCGCGGTTGGGGGGCTACAGGACGACGAGCTGTTTCGCTGTCTGTCGGGGTCTCATCTGGTACGTTTCCATTCAGACCGTGCATGCACGTAGTAGTACGCTCCAGTTAGGCCAGGCAGTTGGACAAAATTTATCCGAAGTTCAAATAAATTCAGAAAATAAACTCGGCGGCTAAAGTATTTCATCCAAAGTTCTTCCTTAAACGGAGGGCCGAAGACGACACGCTCTGCTGGTAACAAAACTCAACTTGTACTTCACAACGGGAATGGCAGACGTTGCCGACGGTTATAGTTACGCCGACGGCCAAATATCGGGACCGTCGGCGTAGCCGGGATATGCCCACAGCAAAAAAAATAACCTTCGGCGTAGCTATACCATCAGCGTAGCAAGCGGATGACGATGGCCACCGTCAGCCCAATATCACGGTCGGCGTAGTATAACTTGACCCGACGGCCACCGTCGGCGTAACACGACCGTTGGCACAGGTAGCGGCCACGTGGCCGCCCCGTCCCTTTTGGAAACGGAGGGTGGATGACGTCGCTGCGGAGGCTATGACGACGGTCTTATCGTCGGCACAGCGCCTGGAAACATTGATGCTTACGGTATAACCGTCGGCATTACAACTGCGCCACCTTCTTGGAAGCAACCTACGCCTACGGTCTAACCGTCGGCGTTACAACTACACTACCTTCTTAGAAGCAAGGTACGCCTAAGGTATTGTCGTCAGAGTTACAAATGTTCCACCTTCCTGGAAGCAGTCTATGCCGACGGTATTGCCATAGGGGTTACAACTATGCCACATTTTTAGAAACAAGCTATGCGTACGGTATTGTCGTCGGCGTTACAACCGTGCCACCTTCCTAGAAACAAACTACACCTACGGTATTGTCGTCGGCGTTACAACTGCGCCACCTTCCTAGAAACAAGCTACGCCTACGGTATTGTTTTCGGTGTTACAACTGCGTCACCTTCCTAAAACCAAGCTACGCCTACGGTATTATCGTCGGCGTTAAAACTATGCCACCTTTCTATAAACAAGCTACGCCTACGGTATTGTCGTCGGCGTTACAACTGCGCCACCTTCCTTGAAACAAGCTACGCCTACGGTTTTGCCGTCGGCGTTACAACTACGCCATCTTCCTCGAAGCAAGCTACGCCTATAGTATTGTCATTGACTTACGGTTTTGCTAGAATCACAGTATAGTTTATGATAATTTGATATGAATATCATATTTGGATTCCTCTTTTTTTTTGATCAATTTAGACATATGATTTGTTGAGTTCTGATTTACGGATTTAAAGATATTAAATATTCCATATTAATAGAAATACAAAAAGTAAAATCATTATATTTTTATTTGAATTTAATAATATTTTTACTTATTTATTATTATTTACTTAAATAATTGTTTGTAATATCAAACAATAAAAACATGTGGCATAATGATATAAGGGTTAATATGATTGATATCATAGTATTGACAATAAGGTACAAATTGCTTTGCGAAAATTGATTCGGAAGGAACGAAGAAGTTAAGCGTGCTGGGGGTGGAATAGTGTTAGGATGTGTGACCGATCGAGAAGTTTGACCAAGACTACAATTTGATGAAAGATTAAGTGTAATTAGTGTTAAAAATATTCTAAGTGAGAGATGAGTCAAATAATTCAAATATTAAAAAAATTGGGAAAAAAATAAAAAAAAGAATTTTTTTTACATCCGGCCGCTACAATTGCACATTTTACTAGAAGCAATCTATGGCTACGGTATTGCCGTCGGTGTTACTAGAAGCGAGCTACGCCTACAGTATTATTGTCGACGTTATAACGGCACACCTTCGTGGAAGCAAGCTATGCCTATGGTAATATCGCCGGTGTTACAATAGCACGAACTTCTTGGAAGCACGCTACGCTGACGGTATAACCGTCGGCATAGCTTCTTGCGACGTTAGTCCCCGTCTGTTAGTTTGCCCGTGCTGACAGCCAGGCTAGGCCGACGGGTTCCCGAAACCATCGGCATAGGTAGCTACGCCGACGGTGAACCTACTACGCTGACGCGATCTATGCTGACGATGCTACGCTGACGGTGGCCGTCGGCACAAGCTATGCCTACCGTTTATAGGCCTATGCCGACGGCAATTCCCGCCAGTCAGCGTTATCAACGATTCACGTAGTGCTTGACTAGTTGAGCACTTGAGTTTTGTCTCGTCTCGGACTTGGGTAATATTTCCATGGTTCTCTTCGATGAACTGCATTGTATTCTGTTAGATTTATGACAAGTAAATAACTAAAAATGGGAAAAAATCACAGCAAAGAGGACATAGATTTAACGTGGAAACCCCTCTCCAACAAAACCATAGGCACCATCTAGCAAAACTTTATTATAACGAGGAGTGTTTACACAACACCGGAGATTTTCTCAGATGCAACTCATCCCAGCCGGCGGCTTACAAGATGTATATATAACGGTGGAAACCTAGATCTTTGACGATCTGTATCACGGGGCCCCCTCCCCTAGGCGTCCCTGTTGGGCACAATATAGAATTTGGATACTATCCTGCTTTGGACCAAACCTCCGGCGGTAGGCCCCGCTCCGCTCCGTCAGAAGTTAGCCTCCTTAATAGAATTTGGATCATACTTCAACAAACTCCACCGTTAGACAAATTCGTTCTTGTAGCATTAACAATAATCATCTTCCGAAACAAACAAAGCAAATACTTTTGGCGCCAATAGCCACTTGGGCTAAATAGTTAAACCAACTCAGTTCGAGCAAACTTAGCAACAGGAACAGGTTTAGTCATCATATCAGCAGGATTATCATGAGTGCTGATCTTGCATACCATTAATTTACTTTGAGTAACAATGTCTCTAACAAAATGATACTTGACATCAATGTGCTTAGTTCTCTCATGGAACATCTGATCTTTTGTAAGGTATATGGCACTTTGACTGTCACAAAACAAAGTAATGCAAGAATCATCTCCACAAAGCACAACAAACAAACCTTTCAACCAAACAGATTCTTTGTAAGCTTCAGCAATAGCCATATATTCAGCTTCAATAGTAGATTGTGCAACAACAGTGTGCAATGTAGCCTTCCAGCTAACAGCACAACCACCAATATTAAACACATAACCTGTGAGGGATCTTCTCTTATGCAAATCGGCAACAAAATCTGAATCCACATAGCCAACGAGTCCCTCACCGATCCTGCCAAACTTCAAACAAGCATTGGAAGTGCCAAGAAGGTACCTGAAAACCCCACCGGACAGCCTTCCAATGTTCTTTACCAGGATTAGCCATGTATCTACTTATCAGACTCATAACATATGATAAATCAGGACAAGAACAAACATGGCATATATCAAAGAACCAACAACACTAGAATATGTCACCTTTGACATGTACTCAATCTCTTCATCAGTAGTAAGACATTGTAAAACTGACAGTTTAAAATTAGGAGAAATCGGAGTACTAACTGACTTGGCACCATCCATATTAAAACGATGAATAACTTTCTTAATGTAACTTTGCTGACTAAGAAATAACAAACCAGATTTTCTATATCAGGTAATCTCCATACCTAAGATCTTATTAGAAGCACCAAGATCCTTCATCTCAAACTCACTACTTAGGTGTGCCTTCAAAGTAGTGATTTCTTTCATGCTCTTGGCAGCAATTAAGATCTCATCAACATATAACAGCAAGTATATAGGTGATCCATCAACAAACTTAATGCAAATACAACTATCATATTGAGACCTCTCAAAACCATGGGAGATCATAAACGAATCAAACCTTTTATACCACTATCTTGGAGATTGCTTTAAGCCATAAAGAGAAATTTTTAACTTGCACACAAAATCCTCTCACCAGGCACTATGAACCCTTCTGATTAGTCCATGTATATTTCCTCCTTAAGATCCCCATGTAGGAAAGCAGTCTTGACATCTAACTGCTCAAGCTCAAGATCACGCATAGCCACAATACTAAAGAAAGTGTGAATGGAACTATGCTTTACAACTGGGGAGAACACATCATTGTAATCAATACCTAGAATATGACTGAACCCTTTTTCTACTAACCTTGCCTTAAACCTCGAAGGCTCTTTAGGAGACAAACCTTCTTTTTTCTTCAAGATCCACTTGTAGCGGACCGCGTTATTTTGTTTGGGAAAGTGCACAACATCCCATGTTCTATTTTTCTCAAGCGATTGGATCTCTTCTTGCATAGCAGAAACCCACTTCTCGCGGTCAACTGATGCAACAACTTCATTGTATGTAGCAGGTTAAGAATCATGCTCCACCTGTTTAGCACAATTCAAAGCATAATGAGTACGATTACACTCTTCATATAAACGAGGTGGTGGAACTATGTTACGCCTCGGTCTATTAGCAATAGTAGACTCTTGTGATTGCTGCAAAACAGTAGGTGAGTACTGAACAACATCATCATCAATGTTTTCCTCGTGCATATCATCAACCGCAACATTATTATCAACATTTTTCTACAGGTACTCCACCTGCACACTAACTCCCTCCTCTCCAATAGTAACAGGAGAGAGATCTAATGGCAAGCTGTCATGGTACATAACGGATTTATTGAAAACAACGTTCCTACTCAACAAAAAATCCTTTTAGTTTCAGGATTCCATAGTTTATATGCTTTAAATCCTAAACCATAACCAAGGAACATGCACTTAACAACTCTAGGATCTAACTTTCCATTATCAACGTGAGCATATGCAGTGCAACCAAAAAATCTGAACTGTGAATAATCAACAGGCGAACCTGACCATACCTCAATGAGAGTTTTCTTCTCAAGTCGAATAGAAGATGACATGTTCATGAGGTAGCATGCTTTATTGGCTACTTTAGCCCAGAAAATTCTATGCATACCTGCATTGGACAACATACAACAAGCCCTCGAGATGATGGTTCTGTTCATGAGCTCATCCACGCCATTCTGCTGATGAGTGTAAGGGGTGGGGTGGTGCCTGATCATACCATCATTACTGCAAAACTCCTCAAACTCATTAGAACATAATTCCATACCATTGTCAGTACATAGTACATTTACCTTCTTTTCAGTTTGCTTTTCAACCAATAACTTTCCACTTCTTAAAAGCAACAAAAACACCATATTTATGTTTCAGAAAATATGGCCACACTTTTCTTGAGTAGTCATCAATAATAGTAAGCATGTAATTAGCACTGCCAATAGATGTCTTACGGGAAGGTCCCCATACATCAGCATGCACATAATCTAAAATGCCTTTGGTGGTATGAACGGAAGCATTGAATTTAACTCTTTTGTGATTACCAAAAACGCAGTGCTCACAGAACTCAAACTTACTCAAGTTGTAACCATCAATCAACTCTCTTTTGACCAACTCTGACATGCCATGTTCGCACATATGCCCAAGACGCATATGCCACAAATTTGTTTTACCACAATCATCAAAATCATTAGAAATAACAACAATAGCAATACCAGGCATAGTGCTACCTCTAAGAACATAAAACTTAGCAGAATTCATATCACCTATCATATGAATAAGAGAACCTTTTGATACCTTTAACAATCTACGCCCACCGACGTACTTGTATCCATCAACATCCATGGTACTCATTAAGATCAAATTTCTGACCGTGCTTGGTATGTGCTTCACCTCAGTTAACGTACGCGTCATGCCATCATGTGTCCTGATCTTAACAGATCCAACTCTGACAATACGGCATGGGTTGTCTTCACCACACGTACAAAATCTCCGGTCTCCACAGACTCATATGAACTGAACCAATCTTTTGAAGGGAATATGCCTCGAGAGGCAATAATAAAGTTGTTACTATCGTATTCCAATTATATGATAGATGTTTATTTTGCATGCTATAATTGTATTGATTGGAAACGTTAATACATGTGTGCTTAATAAACAAATAAATGGTTCCTATTTATACCTCTCTTATAAAGTAGCTCGTTGATTAACAAGATGATCAAAGTTTCCTGATCATGGACATTGGATATTGTTAATAACGAGGTCACATCATTTGTGAAATGATGTGATGAACATTCATCCGAAGTATAGCAATATGATCAAAATAATTGTGTTTAAATTGCTATAACATCTTACGAAGTTATTCTAGTCCTTAGACCGTGAGATCATATCAATCACTAACACTAGAAGAGTAACTTGATAACATCAAACGTCACACCATAACAGGGTGACTATAAAGGTGGGTTCATATACTCCGAAGGTGTTATGTAGATGCTCATGGATCAAGAGTGAAATTTGTCCATCCCGATGATGGATACATATAATATGGGCCCTCTCGATGATATCACATTAGTTAGCTTGCAAGCAAGTGATATGATCACTAGAATGTTATATCACGGGAACAAGAATAGAGTGCATGTCAGTAACGAGATCAAACTAGGTATGGAGATATCAATGATCGAATCTTGGACATGTAATATATCGCGAGACAAAGGGATTGAGTTACATGTGTAAAAGGTTCTCACGATCACAGAAGTCATCATTGAATGTGTGGGAGTCCGTATGGATCTCTAGGTCCCGCTACTGACTATTGATCGGAGAAGGGTCTCGATCATGTCTGCATTATTCGTGAACCATATGATGACGCACTTAAGGGATACTGAAAACATTTGGAGCAAATATGTTTCAGAGAAACGAATTGCAAATCACTGGAATTATTTCAATAGGCATCGAAATTGTTTTGGGTGAAATTGCAGAAACTGGTTCTGCATGTGATATTGAAATGTTGCAAGGGGTTTTATGTGAATGTTTGTTAATTAAAGTAATTAGCAAAATTCTGAATAAAATAAATAAAAGAGTCTTATTAAATGAGAGTTGTATTAAATTGGGTGGACATTTAATGCATTTTGAGTGGGATTTTGAGTGGAGAAAATGGAGGGCCAAATTTATGTGAGTGGGAGCTCCACCCACATGAATGAGAGGACGTGATGGGGATCCTCCATGGCCGCCGGACATGGGAGGGGATGCCCCTCCCCTATAAAAGGCCTCCCTCTCCCTCCTTTTCACTCACACCTCCTCGTGAAGGATCTCTCCCTCTCCCTCTAGAATTATTCCCCCATGGTTTCAGATTAGCGAGATACATGTTCCCTGTGGCTTTTCGTCTAGAAGGAGTTGTTGCTTCCAATGCATCGCTGGAGCGAGGAGGCGGAGGCTATTCAGTGGACCGGATGTGTGTGCGAGCATGGATGCGTTGATGATATGTGGTGTTAGGACTTCCACTCGATCTTGAGATCGGCAAGCGAACGACAACATCTTCCACGAGTCAAATCTCGTTACACTTTGTCGGTCTTCAAGGGTATGATCTCTATGGATGTATATCCACCCGTTGCTTGTATCTTGTAGATAGATCTTGGCGTATAGTAGTTCCCATCATAGGAATTTGTTGTTTTCTATGTTATGAACCCAACAGTGGTATCAGAGCCTGATCTATGCGTAGATGCTTTGCACGGGTAGAACACATAAGTGTATGTGGGCGGTGATGATCATGTTATTGCATCTTATATGTATTTTGGACATTGGTGGCATAGTGGTATGAAGCGGCCCGGATTAACTTTACACCTCCTCGCACATTAGACCTGTTCCACGCTTGACATGCAACTAGTTTTACATAAGTGGCTAGCGGGTGTCTGCCTCTCCTACTATAGTCAATATCTGATTTACAATGAGGTGCTAATAATTTGGTTATCATTGTTGTGGTTCCATGTTTGTAGGTAAGAACGGTTCTATCTTCGAAAGCCCTCAGCCACGTAAAAACATGAAATTGATAAATTAGAAGTGTCTAGTTTAGAACATTGCTGGGCTAGTGTCATGATATGGTAATTTATAATTTAAAGTATAATTGATACTCGTGGAAATTATAGCAAGCCCATCGTGTAAGTTTCATTAACCTTGGCCTTGCACACAAAGGAATGATAAAGATCATACCACGATGAACATGATAGTGATCAAATGCAAGAACCATATCATTTCACTTTACACAGAGGATGTTTGCATCTTATATTGCTTGTTTGGCATTTTAGTAGCATTATAATATGATCCCTCATTTAGATATTAAGATAAAAAATGTGTTCTTCCTTAAGTACGCATCATTTTATGTTTCGTCGCTTCAAGACATCACGTGATGATCGGGTGCACTTGAATCCACGTTCGTATAATGGGTGTAAGATAGTTTTACACACGTGAGTACTAAGGTTCTTACTTGGCGAGCCTAGCATGTACAAACATGGCCTCGAAACACGGACCGAAAGGTTAAGCATGAGTCATATAGTTGATATGACGCCTGTTGGGTCCGCAACATAGTAAACAAAAAATTTCCTACGATGAGAACTACACACCAAGATCTATCTACTAGGTACAGAGCAACGGATGGACATACATCCATAGAGAACTTACCCTCGAAGACAACGAGTTTTGTTAACGAGTAGGAACTCGTGGTTGATGTAGTCGTACACTTGCCGATCTCAAGATCGAGTGGAAGTCCGAGCGCTGCAACTCAGCAGCGCATCTGTACTCACACACACCTTCAAGCCACCGGACAACCTCCACCTCCTTGCTCCAGCGATCCAGCGGAAGCAGCAACTCCTTCCAGACGAAATGCCACCGGGAACATGTATCTCGCTAATCCGAGACCATGGGGGAATAATTCTAGAGGGGGAGAGAGATCCTTCACAAGGAGGTGTGTGGAAGAAGGAGGGAGAGGGTGGCCTTTTATAGGAGGAGGGGGTACCCCCTCCATGGCCGGCGCATGGGGTGACCCCTCACCTCCCCCATTCATGTGGTGGTAACCCCTCCACATTAAAATGCCTCTTCACATTCCCTTTTAAAGTCCCCACTTTAAATGCATTAAAATTCTCTAAGTTTAATGCTCTCTCATTTAATAAAACTCTTTTATTAAATTTATTCAGAATTTTGTTAATTACTTTAATTAACAAACATTCACATATAACCCCTTGCAATATTTCAATATCACATGCAGAACGACTTTCTGCAATTTCACCCAAAACAATTCCGGTTTCTATCGAAACAATTCCGGTTTCTATCGAAACAATTCCTGTGCTTTGCAATTCTTTTGTCTGAAACATATGTGCTCCAAAATAGTGTCCGGTAACTCTTAAGTGTGTCACCCTACGGTTCACGAATAATATAGACATGATTGAGACTCCTCTCAGATCAATAATCAGAAGCGGGACCTGGAGATCCATACTGACTCATGCATATTCAACGATGACTTCTGTGATCGTGAGAACCTTTAACGCTTGTAATTTAATCCCTTTGTCTCATGATATAATACATGTACGAGATTCGATCATCGGTATCCAAATACCTAGTTTGATCTCGTTACCGACATGCACTCTTTTCTCGTTCCCGTGATATAACATTCTAGTGATCACATCACTTGCTTACAAGCTATCTTAATGTGATATCACCGAGAGGGCCCAGAGTATATCTATCCGTCATCGGGATTGACAAATTCCACTCTTGATCCATGAGCCTCAACATAACACCTTTGTAGTACTGAACCCATATTTATAGTCACCCTGTTACGGTGTGATGTTTGATGTTATCAAGATACTCTTCCGGTGTTAGCAATTAACATGATCTCATGGTCTAAGGATAAAGATTACTTCGTATGATGTTATAGCAATGTAAACATAATGACTTGATCGTAATGCTATACTTTGGATGAATGTTCATCACATCATTTCACAAATGTTGTGACCTTGTTATTAACAACATCCAATGTCCATGATCAGGAAACCTTGATCATCTTGATAATCAACAAGCTAGTCTATAAGAGAGGCATAACTAGGAACCCTTTTCGTTTATTAAACACACATGTATTGATGTTCCGTTCAATACAATTCTAGCATGCAAAATAAACATCTATCATATATAAGGAATACATAATAACAACTTTATTATTGCCTCTTAGGGCATATTTCCTTCTACGCCCATATAGATGCTCACCTTTGAAGCTCCACCGACTCACGTTATGATCGGACTTGGTGTAGTGGATTTGGTTCATGTAATCACCAAAAAGACACGAGGGATGTTGTTTTTGAGTGGGAATTCATTTGTGATTTGGATTAGTTGAACTCAAATTATCATAAACTTTGTCTAAATAAATTTTACAAATTCTGTTGTAGATGGCACCACCTGCTTTTAATTTCAAAGTGTTCATGGAGAAAGAGAAACTTGCGGCAAATGGTAGCAACTTTACCAACTGGGCCATGAATTTGATGATTCTCCTCACTGCTGCACAAAATAAATATGTGGTAGAAGCGCCGCTAGGCCCCCCACTAGCTCCTAATGCCCCTGACAAAGAAAATAATGTCTATTTGACTCGTCAGGAGGATCACAATTTAGTTCATTGCGGCATATTGTATGGGCTAGAGCCAGAACTTCGAAAGCGTTTCGAAAATGGCAATGCCTTTGATACCATGGGTGAATTGAAAATGATTTTAGATACCCATGCTACCGTAGAGAGTTATAATGCTTCTTAAAAGTTCTTTATCTGCATGATGGAAGAGAACAACGCTGTTAGTGAGCACGTACTCAAAATGTCTGGGTACGCCGATAAGCTTGTGTCCTTGGGAATAACGATTTGCATTGACTTAGGCATACATCGTGTTCTCCAATATCTGACACCTAGCTACAAGAGCTTCATGATGAACTATAACATGGAGGGCATGAAGAAGTATCTCCCCGAGCTTCTGTCAATCCTCAAAACTGCAGAGGTGCAGATCATGAAAGAGCATCAAGTGTTGATGATCAACAAGACCACTGGATTCAAGAAAGACAAGAAGGGTAAATATAAGGGAAAGAAGGGTGGAAAATCTATTGCCGTGCCTGAAAAGAAATTCCAAGCTGGCCCTATGTCTGATACCGAGTGCTACTATTATAAGGGGACTAGACATTGGAAGTGCAACTGCCGCAAGTATTTGGCGGACAAGAAGGCCGACAAGGCAAACAAAGGTATATGTGATATACATGTTATTGATGTGTACTTGACTAGTACTCGTAGTAGCACCTGGGTATTTGATACTGGATCGGTTTCTAATATATGTAACTCGAATCAGGGGTTGCGGAACAAGCTACCGCTAGGAAGGGGTGAGGTTAAGATGCATGTCGGGAATGGATCAAGAGTTGATGAGATCGTCGTCGGAACAATGCCTCTCCACCTACCATCAGGATTAGTGATAAATCTAAATAATTGTTGTTTGGTGCCTGCACTAAGCATGAACATTGTATCCGGATCGTGTTTGATGCGAAGTGGTTATTCGTTTAAATCTGAAAACAACGGTTGTTCGATTTATATGAATAATATCTTTTATGGTCATGCACCTATGATGAATGGTTTATTTCTATTAGATCTCGATAATAGTGTTATGCATATTCATAATGTTCATGCTAAAAGGATTAAACTTGATAATGATATATCTACATATATGTAGCACTGTCGTTTAGGTCATATTGGCGTAAAACGCATGAAGAAGCTCCATTTTGGTGGACTTTTGGAATCACTTGATTTTGAATCATTTGATACATGTGAGACATGCCTTATGGGCAAGATGACTACACCCCGTTTTCCGGTACAATGGAGCAGGCGAGAAATTTATTGGAAATCATACATACTGATGTATGTGGTCCAATGAGTGTGTCGGCGCGAGGTGGATTTCATTATTTTGTTACAATCACAGATGATTTGAGTAGATATGGGTATATCTATTTGATGAAACACAAGTCTGAAACCTTTAAAAAGTTTAAGGAATTTCATAGTGAAGTGGAAAATCATCGTAATAGAAAGATCAAATTTCTGCGATCTGATCGTGGAGGAGAGTATTTAAGTTACGAGTTTAGCGCACACATGAGAGAGTGTGGAATAGTTTTGCAACTCACTCCTACCGGAAGACCACAACATAATGGTGTGTCGGAGCATCGTAATCGTACTTTATTGGATATGGTTCGATCTATGATGTCTTTGACTGACTTGCCACAGTCATTTTGGGGTTATGCACTAGAAACCGCTGCATTCACTTTAAATAGGGCACCATATACATATGAATTATGGTTTGGTAACAAACCTAAGCTGTCATTTCTTAAAGTTTGGGGATGCGATGTATATTTGAAGAAACTTCAACCGGATAAACTCGAACCTAATGTGGAAAAATGCGTCTTCATAGGATACCCTAAAGAAGCAATTGGGTATACCTTCTATCACAGATTCGAGGGCAAAGTTTTTGTTGCCAAGAATGGATCCTTTCTTGAGAAGGAATTTCTCACGAAAAGTGTGAGTAGTCGGAAGGTAGAACCCGAAGAGGTTATTGAGCCTTCTCTTCATGAAACATTGAGTGGCGTAGCACTGGAAGTTGTTCCAGATTTGACTTCACCTGATGAGGAGAGAGCTAATGATAATGATCATGAAACTCCGAAAGAGGACACTACCAAACCTCGCACGTCAGGCAGGACACATGCAGCTCCTGAACTGTACGAAAATGATGTTATAAATTTCAGGGTTGATGGAAATGATGACCTAGCAACGTATGAAGAATCAATGATGGGCCCGGATTCCAACAAATGCCTAGAATCCATGCCATCCAAGATGGGATCCATGTATGAAAACTAGATTTGGACCTTTGTGGACTTACCTCATGTCCGAAGGGTCATTGAGAATAAGTGGATCTTCAAGAAGAAAACGGATGTTGATGGTAATGTGACCATGTATAAAGCTCGACTTGTCGCAAAGGAGTTTTGACAAATTTAAGGAGTTGACTACGATGAGATATTCTATCTCGTAGCGATGCTAAAGTCGGTTAGGATTATGTTAGCAATTGCTGCATATTTTGATTATGAAATATGGCAGATGGCGATGTCAAAACCGCTTTCCTCAATGGTAATATTGAAGAAGAATTGTATATGATACAACCAAAGGGTTTTGTCGATCCTAAGGATGCTAACAAGGTTTGCAAACTTCAGCGGTCCATATATGGACTGAAGCAAGCATCCCGGAGTTGGAATCTCCGCTTTGATGAGGTGATCAAAGAGTTTGGATTTGTCCAAACTTACGGAGAGGCTTGTATTTACAAGAAAGTGTGTGGGAGCAATGTGGCATTTCTAATACTATATGTGGATGACATATTACTGATTGGAAATGATATAGATATTTTAAACAGTGTTAAAAGTTATCTAAACAGCAAATTTTCGATGAAGGACCTTGGTGAAGCGTCATACATATTAGGCATAAAGATCTATAGAGATAGATTAAGACGCCTAATAGGGCTATCACAAAGTACATACCTTGATAAGATTTGAAAGAAGTTTAAAATGGACAGAAGTAAGAAGGGGTTCTTACCTATGTTGCAAGGTAAGGCATTGAGTAAGACACAAAGCCTGGCTACAACAAAAGATAGAGACGAAATGGATAAGATCCCATATGCCTCGGCCATAGGCTCTATTATGTATGTCAAGCTGATACGTTGCAAATGTATCCATAATTTTTGATGTTCCATGCTTGGTTTTATCTACTTTCTTTGTTCTGTCCACACTTTGGAGTACTTTCTATACACTTTCTTGGACTAACCTATTAACAAGAGCCACAGTGCCAGCTGCCTGTTTTCTGCTGTTTTTGGTTCCAGGAAAGTCAGAAAATGAATATTCTCGGAATTGGACAGGACAAAAGCCAAAGTCAGTTTTTCACCGAGGGGGACACGGAGCCAGAGTACGAGACGGAGAGGGGCCAGGGGGCTGCCACACCACCTGGCCGTGCAGCCAAGCCTGGCCCGCGCCAGGGGGGTGGTCTGGCCACCTCGGGCACCCCCTCGGCCTCCCCTTTCGCCTATAAGATGCCTCCGATACAGAAACCCTAAGTACCCGATCAAAATTCCACGAAAGAGTCTGTAGCCACCGTCATCTCCATCCCTAGACCAGGAGGGATCTTAAGTTCTTTCTGGCACCCTGGTGGAGGGGAGAATTCACCTTGGAGGCCTTCTTCATCACCATGCAAGCCTCCGGTGTGATGCGTGAGTAGTTCATCCTTAGACTACGGGTCCATGTAGTAGCTAGATGGCTGGTTCTTCTCCTCTGTGCTATCATGTTTAGGTCTTGTGAGCTCTGCATGATCAAGATCATCTATTTGTAATCATACATGTTGTGTTTGCGGGGATCCGATGGATATTGAGATGCTATTTCAGATTGATTATTGATTCTATCATCTCTTTGTTATTTGTGATCTTGCATGCTTTCCGTTGTTAGTAGCTATTTTGGCCAAGTAGATGCTAGCAACTCCAAGAGTTAGTATTTATGCTCGATAGTGGGTTCATGCCTCTCGTAATCTAGGGAAGTGACAGAAATCTCTAAGGTACTAGATGTGTTGTTGCTACTAGGGAGAAAACAACAATCCTTTGTTCATAGAACAATCGTATTGTTTACTTTACACGCAATGCGTAATGCAATTATCTGTTGCTTGCAACTTAATACTGGAGGGGGTTCGGATGATAACCTGAAGGTGGATTATTAGTCATAGATGCAGTTGGATGGAGGTCTATGTATAACGTTGTAATGCCCAATCAAATCTCAAAGGAGTCAAGATGAGTAGTATATGCTTGTATGCTTTCTCGATGTTTGTCAATTGCCCCGCTGTAATTTGTTCACCCAACATGTCATCTATCTTAAGGAGAGCCACCACTAGTGAACTATGGACCCCGGGCCTTTCTTTTACCATCAATGTACAACTGTTTACTGCTTTCTGTTTACTTTATGCAAACTATTACTTTCTTCCACACAATACGTTCAATCCTTTGTTTTCAGCAAAACCAGTGAGATTGACAACCTCACTGTAAGTTGGGGGAAAAGTCCTGCGGTTGTGTTGTGTAGGTTTCCACGTTGTTGCTGGCGCCGGTAGTGCGCCCTGCCAAAGTCCAGCTAGCAACACCTTGGAGGTGTTTCCTTGCTCCTACTGGATTGATAACCTTGGTTCCATAACTGAGGGAAACTTACTACTATGCTCATCATACCTTCCTCTTGGGGTTCCCCAACGAGCTCGAGATATTTTGGGCCATCACATGCTATGTACAAGACCGGATGTGGCACATGCTATTAGTTTGACTAGTAGGTACCAATCTGATCTAGGTGTGGAACACTAGATAGCGGTCAAGAATATCCTTAACTACTTAAGAAGAACTAAGGAAATGTTTCTTGTGTATGGAGGTGAAGAAGAGCTGGTCGCTAAGTGTTATGTCGATGCTAGCTTTGACACCGATCCGGATGACTCTAAGTCTCAATCTAGATATGTATTTCTCATGAACGGAGCGGTAGTTAGTTGATCCCCAAACATCGTATGATAGCGGGATCAATAACGAAGGCGGAATATGTTCCTGCTTCAGAAGCGGCACAGGAAGCTGTTTAGATGAAGGAGTTCATAACGGAACTAGGTGTGGTTCCAAGTGCGTTGGACCCAATGGTGATTTATTATGACAACAATGGAGCCATAGCCAATGCTAAGGAACCAAGGTCACACAAGAATTTCACCTAAAGATGAAGTTGCCTGGGCCAAATGGTGTGATTACCATAGCTGGTGATTTCCGACGTTCCATTGAGTGCGCGTCTGCCGGGTCTAACCTGGCCGAGTCACTCGTGATCACGCAGGAGAAGAGAAAGATCCAAGAAGTTGCGGCATTGGCTCAGTCCGCGCAGCAGTATATGCCGGCGCTGAGTAACCCGCATGGTAGTGTCTCATTCCAAGCGACAAAAGATACCAAGAAAGTGCATGTTGATGATATGTTCCCGGAGCGCACCGTAACAATTGGTGCCGGGTTAAATGACAAATAGGAAAGCGAGCTCATCAACTTCCTCCGTGAGAATCGGGATATTTTTGCTTGGTCCACACAGGACTTGCAAGGTGTTCCGAGGGAGTTGGCCGAGCACTCTTTGAATGTGAGACCCGAAGCAAAGCCGGTGAAGCAACCTCTCCGCCGCTTCGCCGAAGACAGGAGAGAGGTCATAGGAGATGAGATAGCTCGGTTGTTGGCTGCTGGATTTATCATGGAAGTGCTTTACCCGGATTGGCTGTCTAATCCGGTGCTGGTGGAGAAGAAGAAAGACGATCCGAACGTGGCAGTGGTTTGGCATATGTGTATCGATTACACGAACCTGAATAAGGCGTGTCCAAAAGATCCATTCCCACTTCCAAGGATATACCAAGTCATAGATTCTACTGCTGGGTGTGAGTTGTTGTCGTTCATTGATGCATATTCTGGTTTCCACGAGATACCTCTAAACCCAAGTGATCAAATAAATACCGTGTTTATCACCCCGTATGGGTCTTATTGCTATCGCACCATGCCTTTTGGTTTACGTAATGCAGGGGCAACGTACCAAAGATGTTTGCAGAAATGTTTGCATGCCCAAATTGGTCAAAATGTGTAGGTGTATGTGGATGATGTTGTTATCAAGACCAAGGAAAGCAAAACGCTCCTTGACGATATCAGGCAGACATTTGCGAACCTAAGGAGGTTCCGAATGAAGCTTAATCCAGAGAAATGTACCTTCGGTGTTCCGGCTGGAAAATTACTCGGATTTCTTGTCTCCAGCCGAGGTATCGAAGTTAATCCAACTGAAATCTGGGCCATAGAGCGAATGGAACTAACGAAGTGTCTAAACGATGTCCAGAAGTTCACTGGTTGCCTGGCATCCTTAAGTCGGTTTGTATGTCGGTTGGCAGAAAAGGCACTGCCTCTCTATCAACTCATGAAAAAGTCGGACAAGTTCGTTTGGACGCTGCAGGCCAATGAAGCCTTTATCCAACTAAAGAAGATGTTAGCCACTGCACCAGTGTTAGCCTCTCCACTATCAAAGGAGCCAATGTTGCTCTATATAGCCGCAACCAACCGAGTTGTAAGTGCAGTAATTGTGGTAGAGCTCGATGAAGAGGGTAAGTCAGTGCAAAGGCCAGTATATTACCTAAGCGAGGTATTATCCGCATCGAAGCAGAACTATCCTCATTATCACAAGGTGGCATATGGTGTGTATATGGCAGCTAAGATGCTGAAGCACTATTTCGAGGAGCACCCAATCAAGGTAATATGTGAAGCCCCCATATCCGAGATAATGAGCAACAAGGATGCAAGTGGCAGGATTGCAAAATGGGCAATTGAGCTAGCTCCTTATGCGCCACAATATGATAGAAGAGAAGCAATCAAATCTCAGGCTATAGTTGACTTTTTCGTGGATTGGGCCGAAGTACAATATGAGCCACCATTGCCAGATCCGAACTACTGGAGGATGCACTTTGACGGGTCAAAAACGAAAACCGGGTTAGGCGCCGGAGTTGTGCTTACCTCGGCCAAGAAGGACCAGCTGAAATATGTGCTGCAGATCCACTTCACTGCATCAAACAATGTTGCAGAATACGAGGCACTTGTGCATGGGCTCAAAGTGGCAAAAGAGATTGGAATACGTCGGATCCAATGCTTCGGTGACTCGGATCTCGTAGTCCAGTAAGTCTCCGGACAATGGGATGCTTTGGATGCAAACATGGCATTATACAGATTCCATGTGCGGAAGATATCTGGTTACTTTGAGGGATGCGAATTTCACCATATACCCCGGGTGGAAAATGAGGCTGCCGACGTATTGTCGAAGCTCGGATCAACCCGACAAGAAATTCCACCGGGTGTAGCATTAGAGCACCTCAGAAAACCATCTATCAGGCCATCCCCGGAATCCAACTCAATTTTTATCCCTGCAAATCCGGAATCGGAGGTTGTGCCCATGGACATTGATGTGGGGAGTGGTTCGCGAAACCTGGGGACTGCCTTGGCAAACCTGGGGACTGCACAGCGTGATCCAGTTGAAGTTATGCTGGTGGATCATATGGAAATTGATTAGGATGTGTTCCCAGTGCGAGTTGTACCAGCTTGGGCACTGCCCATATTCCAATTCCTAAAAGATGGAACTTTACCCGCTGAGGAGGTGCTTTCAAGGCAAACTCAGAGGAGAGCAAAATCATACACGATCATCATTTCTGAGATATACAAAAGGAGTGTGACTAATGTCCTCCAGCGATGTGTTGACCCGGAGGAAGGACTTGACATCCTCCGAGATATACATCAAGGGGAATGTGGGCATCATGCCTCGTCCAGAGCCTTGGTAGCAAAAGCTTTCCGCCATGGGTTTTACTGGCCAAGTGCCTTGGAACAAGCAAAGGATCTAGTAAGAAAGTGCAATGGCTGTCAGAGATATGCGACAAAGACACATATGCCAATGTCAGAGCTCAAGACCATACCAATTACATGGCCATTTGCCGTATGGTGCTTGGATATGGTTGGCCCGTTTAAACCAGGAAGAGGGAACATGACCCACATCTTGGTCATGGTTGACAAATTTACGAAATGGATTGAAGTGAAGCCAATAAGAAAATGTGATGGAGCTACTACCGTGACATTCCTCAAAGATATCATCTTGAGATACGGTTATCCTCACAGTATCATAACAGATAATGGCACAAATTTTGCTGAAGGAGCATTTCCACGTTTCTACCGAGATAAGAAGATCCGGCTGGACGTCGCCTCGGAAGCCCACCCCGCATCGAACGAGCAAGTGGAGAGATCCAACGGATTGGTGTTATCCGGGATAAAACCCCGGCTCATTGAGCCGCTGCAAAGATCAGCGGGGTGCTGGATAGAAGAACTACCAGCGATACTGTGGAGTTTAAGAACAACTCCGAATCGATCAACAGGCTATACGCCATTCTTTCTGGTATATGGGGCAGAAGCTGTATTACCAGCCGACATAGAGCATGAATCGCCTAGGGTCACCCAATACACAGAAGCCGAAGTGCAAGAAGCCCGACAAAATGATGTTGATCTGCTGGAAGAAGCGAGAGAATTGGCATTGTCCAGATCCGCCATATATCAGTAAAATCTCCGACGCTATCATAGCCGGAAAGTAAACCCCCGAATTTTCCGGGAAGGTGATCTGGTACTCCAGTTGGTACAACGTACTGCTGGCATGCATAAGTTATCCCCCCATGGGAAGGGCCATTCATTGTGAGCAAAGCATTGCACAATGATTCTTATTATCTTATCGATGCAAAAACCGCAGGAGAAGGACAAGGCGGACAGGTCCGGCGAGGAATCCAAGCGTCCATGGAATGTAGCTCTACTTCGTCCTTTCTACACTTAACAGAGAAGTGTATGTATCCGAGTCTCTCATATGTTGGTATGTATTCTGGCAATGAGCTTATCAATGAAATGTCGGCACCTCGAGCAGTAACTCGGGGACTGCCTTAATAATATTTGTTATCTTCTGTATTTATTATCAGCTGGCGTAAGTTCCTTCTACCTAAGCCGAATTAGTAGTGTGTGAGCACCAAAAACCCAACTCTTCGACTTGCTGCTGTCCAACAAGATTTGGCTTCATGGCAAGCAAGAGAACAAGTTTGGAATTGCGTAGCACACGAAAAAGACTAAGAAAAGAATCTTAATGGAGCCGACGTTTGTTATTCGGACTAACCTTAGGCTCACTTTAAATTTACTACGCTGAATTATTTTGAGCTAATCCTAAAGTTTCCAAGTATTGTTAAGTCAATTTTTGAAACTTGGACTCGTAAGTCATAAAACCGAACCAGGGTGGACACGAGCCAAGCCAAGAAATTGGAGAAACAAGAAAATGAAACTAGGGGACTACGCCCAAGTTAATCCGGCATGAGAACTTAGTAGCAAAATACAGCTTATGTGCTTAATACAATTGCACCCGGCATACCGGGGATCTGATAAACTTTGAAGTGTTTTCGCTCAAGGAGCAGCAGGGGAGGTAGTTCGGCGCCAGCAGGTGCAGCTCCAGCTTCAGTTTTAGCGTCATCTTCACTTTCCTCGACGTACGAGGCGTCGTCTCCTTCGTCTTCACCCTAACCATCTTCGGCATTTTCATCGTCGGTGGCGCCAAGGAAGCTTGGACCCTCATTCCATTGATGAATGGGAGCATATTCAATGAGGATATGGGTGCAAGCCTTGCGCCGAGCTATCCACTCCGGGTCGCTGGACCATCTGGATCCGGTGCGCATGCGTGCAAGGAGGTTGAGGTCGATCTTCTCATACCACGTAAGCACGTAGTGGAGAACAATCTCAGCCCCGGCACATCCAGCGGATTCCCTCCAAAGGTCTAGCTGGGTTTCACAGTCCATTAACTTGGCGATGAGAGCTTCGGTCCCTTCTGAGGTATCTTCATCAGGCCAAAAGGCATTGAAAATCTGGATTGCTACATCAAGAATGTCCTTGCCATAATTCTTTATGATTTCGACGCGAGAAGATAAGCTAACCAGCAGGTCCTCTATGTCATAAGGAATTTCACCAGCGCCAAGAGCAATTGGGGTACCCCTCTGCTGGCGGAACTTGGTAACAACAGTGGTTGCAATGGCATTACCCTCCGAAAATTTGCCTGAAAACAAGACAAGTGAAATAAGTAAAAGAGGTTTACCCGGAGAAATTCATGCCGGATGAAGGAAAAGAACTTACGATAAATGTGGCTGTGGATCCGGGTCAGCTCCTTGGTACAGTCATCACGCCTTTTCCGGAGTTGCGCAAGCTCATTGTCCGCCGACTCAAGCTTAATGTCAGCTTCCTTAAGAAGTTCTTGGTCCTTGGCGATCTAGAGGTTGAGGCGCTCTCGTTCTTCAGTAAAGTCTTGGCCTGCTTTCTCCAGTTCGGACTTGTGTTGTGCCTTGAGCTTCTTCATGTCTGCCTTAAGCTTGGCAATTTCTTCATCTTTGGTCCGGAGGAGGGCAAGCTCGTCATCCTTCTTCTTGAGTTCAGCTTGGTGCTGCCCTGCTTGTTCGAGAAAATGCAGCATCATGTCAGGCACAGGCACACTATCTTCAAGAGAGGCTGAAATAGTTTGTTGACCCGGCAAAGCCGAGGTATGAATATTTGTCGAGCCAAGGAGAAAAGGAGATAGAAAGCATAGCAAGGTGGAGCAAGATTAACTTACCCTTTATCGGGTCCAAGTTTTTCCTCATGAGGATATTCTCAGCCTCCACTCCAGCTGCGAAATCCGAATGATGGATTAGTTCGGCGGAAAAAGACGAAGAGAAATAGAAAATTGCCAAGGAGAAAACTTACCCCTTTTATCGTGTTCGGCGAGAAGCGCGGTATGTTTCGTGCGCAGCATCTTGTGAGTATCCAAAAGACGTTGAAACTCAGCGCTCCAGCGATTGGTGGCCACCTGAAAAGAGTAAAAAAGGACAGCTTAATCTTGTGCATATTCGAAGTGTACAAAATTCGGGCCAAGTGGACTTAACCCGGCTCTAGGTGTGTGCATATTTGAAGTGTACAAAATCCAGGCCAAGTGGAACTTAACCCGGCTCTAGGTGTGTGCATATTCGAAGTGTACAAAATCTGGGCCAAGTGGAACTTAACCCGGCTCTAGGTGTGTGCATATTCGAAGTGTACAAGATCCGGGCCAAGTGGAACTTAACCTGGCTCTAGGTGTGTGCATATTCGAAGTTATTAAAGTGCTACGTTAGTTCTCTAAGGAGCATCCGACCGAGTAACAAGTTACTCCCCCGGAGGCTCGGGGACTAATGGCTATATCACTAAATGCTAAGGAAAAGGCGAACTAACATACCTCCATCATCCGACCTGCAAGGTTGATTGCCTTGGCAGCGGTATTCATCTAGGCAGCAAACTCAGCGGGCCCGAATTTCTCTGGGAGATCATCATTGTGGATGACCTCCGCCTTGTTCCAGTTATTTACAAACTCGATTAAGGTCGGAGGATAATGTTCGCCGCTGAGAATGTGGGGTGCAACTAGACCCTTAGCGTGAGCTTCCCTCCTCTCAACCTGTGCAAAGGCGGGGCTGGTGTGCAAAACGAGTTGCGCATCAGATGGCTTGGCAGGAGCGTCCTTCGGCGGTGGAGGCTTCTTCGGGAGCATGGACACAAGTGTGCGCTGTCCAACCTCGATTGACGTTGCCCTGGCGGCGTCAGGAGCCTTTTTGCCCTTGGGTTGTTGTTGTGAGGTGGAAGTTGCTACGGCTGATTTGCCCTTGGGTGCTGCCTTGGTGCTTGCCTTGGTGCTGCTAGTGCCTTCTCGCCGAATCTTGGAAGACTCGGACGAGGCGGAGGGGCTTGGCGCTGTTGCTGGTGCCTTTGCTGCTGGTGCTAGAGCGGATGCTGGTACTGGTTTTTGTTTTGGCGGAGGTGTTGTGGGTACCTCGGATGAAGCTGGTTGCGGCAAAGCCAAAGTGGTGGTCGCCGCTGCCTCGGCAGAGCCAGTTTCCCCTGCTCCGAGGTTGCCCTCCTCTTGACGAGGTGGGCTGGAACCCGGAGCAGCCGCTGAACCCTCCTGAATGGGGCTCAACGGGCGTGAATCGTTGCCACGAGGGGGAGAAGGGCTGTGTCGGAGTGGTGAAGCAATGCCAGATCCACTCTGGGGGACCTCCACCGCGGCCCTGCCGAATCAAATCATGAATGATGAGAAACTATAACAAAGGAAGAACAAATGAATGGCAAAGGGAGAACTGACTTACTCATCCGAAGTCAAGGGCCCCTTGGGCTTGCGAGCTCTCCGGGCCACGGCCTTGGTCGTGGACTTGGTGGCAGTTTTGTCCCTGGACTTCTTTCGCCTTTTAGCTGGCTGAGAAGGTCCGGAGGAAGAAGCAGATGCAACTCCCCTCTTCTTCGGTGCGACCGGGACAGGCTCACCCGTGGAAAGGGGAGGATCTTCATGGATCTTCCCACTGGGGTTAGCTGATGCCGGAAAAGCATAAGAAAGGGGGACAGCGTCAAATGCCTCAATGTCTGAATCATCTTCATCCTCGGGCCAATCTCTAATGGAAGAGAGTTTACCGGTGTGTCCCTTGGTCACGTTAGCCATCGGC
This sequence comes from Avena eriantha, assembly GCA_910589775.1. Classification (NCBI taxonomy): domain Eukaryota; kingdom Viridiplantae; phylum Streptophyta; class Magnoliopsida; order Poales; family Poaceae; genus Avena; species Avena eriantha. Next base: position 169,600,493 of record OU342743.1, on the reverse strand, counting down.
AGGAACATCTCCTAATCCGGTTCCTCCTCGTCCGAGGTATCTCGATCAGCTGCCCATTTGAGAGAAGGCTCGGTGCCATCCTCAATGGTTTGCTGAAGAAACATCTAAGGGAAATAAAAGGCAACAGGATTAAACCTACAACAAAAACCAACATATGATTTAATTTGGAAAAGGTTTGGGGCACGAGACTTACCGCAGGGGGAAGCCTATCTCGGTAGAAGTGTTCGATCCCCCACGTCCACTCAGAAGAGAAGTCCTTGGGGGTGGTGAAGAGGGCCTTGACCCGGCGGTAGATCTCAGTGTTGCTCAACTTGAATGAGGAGGTCCGGTTGGGGTCACGGCCCCAGCTCATATGACAGAGTTTGTGCGTACGATTCTGGAGGGGGAGATCCGGTTGCGGACAAATGTGATCATTGCATCCTCATTGCGCAATCTGAGATCCTTCAGCTCCTAGAACCTCTTGTTGACTTGGTTCGCCAGGACAGTGGGCTTCTTGGGGATCTTGTCCCACAGATCCGGATTAGGAGGACCCAGAGCGTAGGGGCGCAGCCGGATCAGATCCTTAGATGTGCTATTCTGGACATAAAAGAAGGTCCGGGCCCATCCCTTGCAAGATTCAAGCCCCGTGACTCGAGGGAAGATGGACTATTTCCGGGGAGAGATCGAGGTTGCGCCGAATTGCGTGAGCTGCTTATCCTCCGAATTAAGCTCTATGTTCGGAATCACGTTCCGGCGGAGGCCAAAGAACCGGATCCAGAGCTCCTTCGTGGTCCAGAGTCCAGCGTAGCCCTCGATGGTGGAAGCGAAGGCGAAGAGAGAGGTGATGGCGTTAGCCGGAAGATGGTGCGGCTGAAGCTCATACGTGTTGAGCCAGTCGTGGAAAAAATCGCTAATCGGGAGATGGAACCCACGTTGGAAGTGGCAGAGGAATACCACGTACTCATCCGGATTAGGTGAGGGGGCAAGCTCTACAGCGACGAGGCGTGCGGTGACGCCCTCCGGGATATGCCGGGTGCGATACAGCCAGTCCAGGTCATCCTGGCAAACCTAGGACCCAGCCCAGGCGCCGCGGTCGGCGTTCGCCGAGTCCTCCTCCATTTCCTACTCCGTGACGGCGAGCTCCTCCTCTGTCATCTCAAGGTCACTATCCTCACTGGCGCTAGCAGTGGTGGGAGGCAGTGGCCTGGACTGGCGAGGACCCGTGGCGGAGGAGGTGCGTGGAGGTGGCGGCGATGCTGGTGTGCGTGGAAGCGATGCGGTGGCGGCGCAGCTGCGCAAGTGCGGTGGCGGCCGCGCTGTCGCTGGAGAGGAAGAGGAAGAAGCAGAGGCAGAGGGTGCGGAGGTGGGGAAAAGACCCAAGGGGCACTCCCCTCCCCTATTTAACCACGCCCTTGAGGCGTAGTGGGATCGCGCTGTGCGGACGGGCCACACGATGTGGCCGTGTATAACCCAGATCGACCAATCAGCGACGAGCCACAGGAATGGCCACAGGGCACAGCGGATCCCACGACGTGACGTTATGATACAGTTAACAAGGAGGCAGGCATGAAGTGATGTGTGCTACAGGAAAATCTAACAATAACTGCGGCGGTTACTGTCGCAGCCCCTTAAAATGTGGCAAAGTAATGATTAGCTTCCACGTGGGTTGGGTCCGCAGCATAGAAAACAAAAAAAAATCTACGGTGAGAACTACACGCCAAGATCTATCTACTAGGTACAAAGCAACGGGTCGACATACATCCAACGAGAACTTACCCTCGAAGACAACGAGTTTTGTTAACGAGTAGGAACTCGTGGTTGATGTAGTCGTACACTTGCCGATCTCAAGATCGTGAGGAAGTCCGAGCGCCGCAACTCAGCAGCGCATCCGTACTCGCACACACGTTCAAGCCACCAGACAACCTCCACCTCCTCGCTCCAGCGATCCAGCGGAAGCAGCAACTCCTTCCAGACGAAATGCCACCGGGAACATGTATCTCGCTAATCCGAGACCATGGAGAAATAATTCTAGAGGGGGAGAGAGATCCTTCACAAGGAGGTGTGAGGATGAAGGAGGGAGTGGGTGGCCTTTTATAGGAGGAGGGGGTGTGCCCCTCCTCTCCATGGCCGGCGCATGGGGGGTGACCCCTCACCTCCCCCATTCATGTGGTGGTAACCCCTCCACATTAAAATGCCTCTTCACATTCCCTTTTAAAGTCTCCACTTTAAATGCATTAAAATTCTCCAAGTTTAATGCTCTCTCATTTAATAAAACTCATTTATTAAATTTATTCAGAATTTTGTTTAATTAACAAACATTCACATATAGCCCCTTGCAATATTTCAATATCATATGCATAACCACTTTCTGCAATTTCACCCGAAATAATTTCCGGTTTCTATCGAAACAATTCATGCGCTTTGCAATTCTTTCGTCTGAAACATATGTGCTCCAAAATGGTGTCCGGTAACTCTTAAGTGTGTCACTCTACGGTTCGCGAATAATGCAGACATGATTGAGACTCCTCTCTCCTGCATATTCAATGATGACTTCTATGATCGTGAGAACCTTTAATGCTTGTAACTAAATCCTTTTGTCTCACGATATATGACAAGTCCGATTTTCGATCATCGGTATCTCCATACCTAGTTTGATCTCGTTTCCGACATGCACTCTTTTCTCATTCTCGTGATATAACATTCTAGTGATCACATCACTTGCTTGCAAGCTACCTCAATGTGATATCACCGAGAGGGCCCAGAGTATATCTATCTGTCATCGGGATTGACAAATTCCACTCTTGATCCATGAGCCTCAACATAACACCTTCATAGTACTGAACCCATCTTTATAGTCACCCTGTTACGGTGTGACGTTTGATGTTATCAAGACACTCTTCAGGTGTTAGCAATTAACATGATCTCATGGTCTAAGGATAAAGATTACTTCGTATGATGTTATAGCAATATAAACATAATGATTTGATCATAATGCTATACTTCAGATGAATGTTCATCACATCATTCCACCAATGGTGTGACCTTGTTATTAACAACATCTAATGTCCATGATCAGGAAACCTTGATCATCTTGTTAATCAACAAGCTAGTCTATAAGAGAGGCATAACTAGGAACCCTTTTTGTTTATTAAACACACATGTATTGATGTTTCCGATCAATACAATTCAAGCATGTAAAATAAACATCTATCATATATAAGGAATACATAATAACAACTTTATTATTGCCTCTTAGGGCAGATTTCCTTCAGTCTCCCACTTGCACTAGAGACAATAATCTAGTTCACATAGTGATAAATCTAACACCCATGGAGTTTTGGTGTTGATCATGTTTTGCCCTAGGGAGAGCTTTAGTCAACGGATCTGCTACATTTAGGTCCGTGTGTACTTTACAAATCTTTATATCTCCATCCTTGACATGCTCGCGGATGGAGTGAAACCGGCGCTTAATATGCTTGGAATTCTTGTGAGACCTCGGTTCCTTTGCATTGTCTATGGCTCTATTGTTGTCACAATAGATCACCATCGGGTCCAACGCACTAGGAACCACACCTAGTTCCGTAATGAACTCTTTCATCCAAACCGCTTCCTGCGCCGCTTCTGAAGCAGCAACATATTCCGCCTCCGTCGTTGATCCAGCCACCACAGGTTGTTTGGAACTCCTCCAACTAACTGCTGCTCCGTTCAAGAGAAATATGTATCCGGATTGAGATTTAGAGTCATCCAGATCGGTGTCAAAGCTAGCATCGACATAACACTTAGTGACTAGCTCTTCTTCACCTCCGTATATAAGAAACATATCCCTAGTTCTTCTCAAGTACTTGAGGATGTTCTTGACCGCTATCCAGTGTTCCGAACCTGGATCAGATTGGTACCTACTAGTAAAACTAATAGCATGTGCCACATCCAGTCTTGTACATAGCATGGCATACATAATAGAGCCTATGGTCGAGGCATAGGGGATCTTATCCATCATCTCTCTTTCTTCCGCCGTAGCCGGACTTTGAGTCTTCCTCAATGTCTTGCCTTGCAACATAGGTAAGAACCCCTTCTTACTTCCGTCCATATTAAACTTCTTTAATATCTTATCAAGGTATGTACTCTGCGATAGCCCAATTAGGCGCCTTGATCTATCTCTATAGATTTTAATGCCTAATATATATGAGGCTTCACCAAGGTGTTTCATCGAAAATTTGCTGTTTAGATAACTTTTAACACTGTTTAAAAGATCTATATCATTTCCAATCAATAATATGTCATCCACATATAATATCAGAAATGCCACATTGCTCCCACTCACTTTCTTGTAAATACAAGCCTCTCCATAAGTTTGGACAAATCCAAACTCTTTGATCACCTCATCAAAGCAGAGATTCCAACTCCGGGATGCTTGCTTCAGTCCATAGATGGAACGCTGAAGTTTGCATACCTTATGAGCATCCTTAGGATCGACAAAACCCTTAGGTTGTATCATATACAACTCTTCTTCAATATTACCATTGAGGAACGCAGTTTTGACATCCATCTGCCATATTTCATAATCGAAATATGCAGCAATTGCTAACATAATCCTAACCGACTTAAGCATTGCTACGGGAGAGAATGTCTCATCATAGTCAACTCCTTGAATTTTTCGAAACCCCTTTGCGACAAGTCGAGCCTTATAGATGGTCACATTACCATCAGCATCAGTTTTTCTTTTGAAAATCCATTTATTCTCAACGGCCTTTCGATCGTGAGGTAAGTCCACCAAGGTCCAAACTTGGTTCTCCTACATGGATTCCATCTCGGATTTCATGGCTTCTAGCCATTTGTTGGAATCCGGAATCATCATCGCTTCTTCATACGTCGCAGGGTCATCCATTTCATCAACCATGAAATTCACAACAGGATTGCCGTACAGTTCAGGAGCTGCACGTGTCCTGCTTGACCTGCGAGGTTCGGTAGTGTCCTCTTTCGGAGTTTCATGATCAATATCATTAGCTCTCTCTTCATTAGGTGAAGTCAACTCCGAAACAACTTCCGGTGTTGCGCTACTCGCCATTTCATGAAGAGAAGGTTCTATAACCTCTTCGAGTTCTACCTTCCGACTACTCACACCTTTCGCGAGAAACTCCTTCTCAAGAAAGGATCCATTCTTTGCAACAAACACTTTGCCCTCGGATCTGTGATAGAAGGTATACCCAATCGTTTCCTTAGGGTATCCTATGAAGACACATTTTTCCGCTTTGGGTTCGAGTTTATCCGGCTGAAGTTTCTTCACATAAACATCGCATCCCGAAACTTTAAGAAATGACAACTTTGGTTTGTTTCCAAACCAAAATTCATATGGTGTCGTTTCAACAGATTTAGATGGTGCCCGATTTAAAGTGAATGCAGATGTTTCCAGTGCATAACCCCAAAATGACAGTGGCAAGTCAGTCAGAGACATCATAGATCGAACCATATCCAATAAAGTACGATTACGACGTTCCGACACACCATTATGTTGTGGTGTTCCGGCAGGCATGAGTTGTGAAACTATTCCACACTCTTTCATGTGTGTGCCAAACTCGTAACTTAGATACTCTCCTCCATGGTCAGACCGTAGAAATTTGATCTTTCTATTACGATGATTTTCCACTTCATTCTGAAATTCCTTGAACTTTTCAAAAGTTTCAGACTTGTGTTTCATCAAATAGATATACCCGTATCTACTCAAATCATCTGTGAAAGTAACAAAATAATGATATCCACCTCGCGCCGACACACTCATTAGTCCACACACATCAGTATGTATGATTTCCAATAAATCTGTCACCCATTTCATTGAACCGGGAAACGGCGTTCTAGTCATCTTGCCCATAAGGCATGGCTCACATGTATCAAATGATTCAAAATCAAGTGATTCCAAAAGTCCATCAGAATGGAGTTTCTTCATGCGTTTAACACCAATATGACCTAGACGGCAGTGCCACATATATGCAGATATATCATCATCAAGTTTAATCTTTTTAGCATTAACATTATGAATGTGCGTAATATTACTATCGAGATCCATCAGAAATAAACCATTCAACATAGGTGCATGACCATAAAAGATATCATTCTTATAAATCGAACAACCATTGTTTTCAGATTTAAAGGAATGACCACTTTGCATCAAACACGATCCGGATACAATGTTCATGCTCAGTGCAGGCACCAAATAACAATTATTTAGGTTTATAACTAATCCCGATGGCATATGGAGAGGTAGCGTCCCGACGGCGATCACATCAACTTTTGATCCATTGTCGACCCGCATCCTGACCTCATCCCTTGCTAGTTGTCGCTTGTTCCGTAGCCCCTGAACCGAGTTACATATATTAGCAACCGATCCCGTATCAAATACCCAGGTGCTACTGCGAGTACTAGTCAAGTACACATCAATAACATGTATATCACATATACCTTTGTTTGCCTTGCCGGACTTCTTGTCCGCCAAATACTTGGGGCAGTTGTGCTTCCAATGGCTAGGCCCCTTGCAATAGTAACACTCGGTGTCAGACTTAGGGCCAGCTCGGGGTTTCTTTTTAGGCGCGGCAATAGATTTGCCACCCTTCTTTCCCTTGTGCTTGCCTTTCTTATCTTTCTTGAAACCGGTGGTCCTATTGATCATCAACACTTGATGTTCTTTCCTAATCTCCACTTCTGCAGTCTTAAGCATTGGCAGAAGCTCGGGAAGAGTCTTCTTCATGTCCTGCATATTATAGTTCATCACGAAGCTCTTGTAGCTAGGTGGCAGAGATTGGAGAACACGATGTATGCCCAAGTCAATGGGAATCGTTATTCCCAAGGACACAAGCTTATCAGCGTACCCAGACATTTTGAGTACATGCTCACTAACGGAGCTGTTCTCCTCCATCATGCAGCTAAAGAACTTTTCTGTAGCATTATAACTCTCTACAGCAGCATGGGTATCGAAAATCATTTTCAATTCTCCCATGGTATCAAAGGCATTGCCATTTTCGAAACGCTTTCGAAGTTCTGGCTCTAGCCCATACAGTATGCCGCAATGAACTAAGTCGTGGTCCTCCTGATGAGTCACATAGACATTATTTTCCTCGTCAGGGGAATCAGGAGCTGGTGGGGGGCCTAGCAGCGCATCTAGCACATATTGTTTTTGTGTAGCAGTGAGGAGAATCCTCAAATTCATAGCCTAGTTGGTGAAGTTGCTACCATTCACAACAAGTTTCTCTTTCTCCATGAACACATTGAAATTAAAAGCAGGTGGTGCCATCTACAATAGAATTTGTAAATTTTATTTAGACTAAGTTTATGATAGAGTGAGTTCAACTAATCCAAATTACTAATGAACTCCCACTCAAAAACGACATCCCTCGTGTCCTTTTGGTGATTACATGAACCAAATCCACTACACCAAGTCCGATCATCACGTGAGTTGATGTAGCTTCAAAGGCGAGCATCTATATGGGCATCATATCAACTATATGACTCATCCTTAACCTTTCGGTCCGCGTTCCGAGGCCATGTATGTACATACTAGGCTCGCCAAGTAAGAACCTTAGTATTCGCGTGTGTAAAACTGTCTTACACCCATTCCTATGAAAGCGTAGATTCGAGTACACCCGATCATCACGTGATGTCTCGAAACACGATCCACAGAACGGTGCATACTCAAGGAAGAACACATTTTTATCTTGATATCTAAATGAGGGATCATCTTACAATGCTACAGAAAGTGCCAAACTAGCAGTATAAGATGCTAACATCTAATGTGTAAAGTGAGATGATATGGTCCATGCATTTGAACTCTATCATTTGCATCATGGTATGATCTCTATCATTCCTTTGTGTGTAAGGCCAAGGTCTATGGAACTTACACGTTGAATGTGTTGTAAGAGTATCTATCATACATCTACTTATAACAATACCATATCAAGACACTAGCCCAGCAACGATCTAAACTAGATGCCTCTAATTTATCAATTGAAAGTTTTACGTGGCTTAGGGCTTTCGGAGATAGAACCGTTCTTACCTATGAACATGGAACCACAACGATGATAACTAAGTTATTAGCAACTCGTTGTAAATCAGATATTTACTATAGTAGGAGAGACAGACACCCGCCATCCACTTATGCAAAACAAGTTGCATGTCAGTCGTGGAACCGGTCTCATGTATGATGACATGTAAGGTTGGTCCGGGCTGCTTCATCCCACTATGCCACCAATATCTAAAATACATAGAAGATGCAATAACATGATCATCATCGCCCACATATAAACATATGTGTACTACCCGTGCAAAGCACCTACGCGTAGATCAGGCTCTGATACCACTGTTGGGTCCGCATCATAGAAAACAAAAAAATTCCTACGATGAGAACTACACGCCAAGATCTATCTACTAGGTACAAAGCAACGGGTGGACATACATCCAACGAGAACTTACCCTCAAAGACAACGAGTTTTGTTAACGAGTAGGAACTCGTGGTTGATGTAGTCGTACACTTGTCGATCTCAAGATCGTGAGGAAGTCCGAGCGCCGCAACTCAGCAGCGCATCCGTACTCGCACACACGTTCAAGCCACCAGACAATCTCCACCTCCTCGCTCCAGCAATCCAGCGGAAGCAGCAACTCCTTCCAGACGAAATGCCACCGGGAACATGTATCTCGCTAATCCGAGACCATGGAGAAATAATTCTAGAGGGGGAGAGAGATCCTTCACAAGGAGGTGTGAGGATGAAGGAGGGAGTGGGTGGCCTTTTATAGGAGGAGGGGGTGTGCCCCTCCTCTCCATGGCCGGCGCATGGGGGGTGACCCCTCACCTCCCCCATTCATGTGGTGGTAACCCCTCCACATTAAAATGCCTCTTCACATTCCCTTTTAAAGTCTCCACTTTAAATGCATTAAAATTCTCCAAGTTTAATGCTCTCTCATTTAATAAAACTCATTTATTAAATTTATTCAGAATTTTGTTAATTATTTTAATTAACAAACATTCACATACAGCCCCTTGCAATATTTCAATATCATATGCAGAACCACTTTCTGCAATTTCACCCGAAACAATTTCCGGTTTCTATCGAAACAATTCCTGCGCTTTGCAATTCTTTCGTCTGAAACATATGTGCTCCAAAATGGTGTCTGGTAACTCTTAAGTGTGTCACCCTACGGTTCGCTAATAATGCAGACATGATTGAGACTCCTCTCAGATCAATAGTCAGAAGCGGGACCTGGAGATCCATACTGACTCATGCATATTCAACGATGACTTCTGTGATCGTGAGAACCTTTAATGCTTGTAACTAAATCCCTTTGTCTCGCGATATATTACATGTCCGAATTCGATCATCGGTATCTCCATACCTAGTTTGATCTCATTTCCGACATGCACTTTTTTCTCGTTCCTGTGATATAACATTCTAGTGATCACATCACTTGCTTGCAAGCTATCTCAATGTGATATCACCGAGAGGGCCCAGAGTATATCTATCCATCATTGGGATTGACAAATTCCACTCTTGATCCATGAGCCTCAACATAACACCTTCGTAGTACTGAACCCATCTTTATAGTCACCCTGTTACGGTGTGACGTTTGATGTTATCAATACACTCTTCAGGTGTTAGCAATTAACATGATCTCATGGTCTAAGGATAAAGATTACTTTGTATGATGTTATAGCAATATAAACATAATGACTTGATCGTAATGCTATACTTTGGATGAATGTTCATCACATCATTCCACCAATGGTGTGACCTTGTTATTAACAACATCCAATGTCCATGATCAGGAAACCTTGATCATCTTGTTAATCAACAAGCTAGTCTATAAGAGAGGCATAACTAGGAACCCTTTTTGTTTATTAAACACACATGTATTGATGTTTCCGATCAATACAATTCTAGCATGTAAAATAAACATCTATCATATATAAGGAATACATAATAACGACTTTATTATTGCCTCTTAGGGCATATTTCCTTCACCGTTGACCAATCTTTTGAAGGGAATATGTCCTGAGAGGCAATAATAAAGTTGTTATTATTGTGTTCCAAGTATATGATAGATGTTTATTTTGCATGCTATATTTGTATTGATTGGAAAAGTTAATACATGTGTGTTTAATAAACAAATAAAGGGTTCCTAGTTATGCCTCTCTTATAAACTAGCTCGTCAATTAACAAGATGATCAAAGTTTCCTGACCATGGATATTGGATGTTGTTAATAATGAGGTCACAACATTTGTGAAATGATGTGATGATGAACATTCATCCGAAGTATAACAATACGATCAAAGTCATTGTGTTTAAATTGCTATAACATCTTATGAAGTAATTCTAGTCCTTAGACCATGAGATCATGTCAAGCACTAACACTAGAAGAGTAACTTGATAACATCAAACATCACACCGTAACAGGGTGACTATAAGGGTGGGTTCACATACTCCGAAGGTGTTATGTAGAGGCTCATGGATCAAGAGTAGAATTTTTCCACCCCGATGACGGATAGATATACTCTAGGCCCTCTCGGTGATATCACATTAGTTAGCTTGTAAGCAAGTGATATGATCACTAGAATGTTATATCACGGGAACGAGAAAAGAGTGCATGTCGGTAACGAGATCAAATTAGGTATGGAGATACCGATGATCGAATCTCGGACATGTAATATACCGCGAGACAAATGGATTGAGTTACATGAGTAAAAGATTCTCACGATCACAGAAGTCATCATTGAATGTGTGGGAGCCGATATGGATCTCTAGGTCCTGCTACTGATTATTGATCGGAGAAGGGTCTCGATCATGTCTGCATTATTCGTGAACCGTAGGGTAATACACTTAAGGGATACCGACACCATTTGGAGCAAATATGTTCTAGAGAAAAGAATTGCAAAGCGCTGGAATTATTTCAATAGACACCAAAATTATTTCGGGTGAAATTGTAGAAACTGGTTCTGCATGTGATATTGAAACGTTGCAAGCAATTTTATGTGAATGTTTGTTAATTAAATTAATTAAAAAAATTCTGAATATAATAAATAAAAGAGTTTTATTAAATGAGATTTGCATTAAATTTGGTGGAAATTTAATGCGTTTTGAGTGGGATTTTGAGTGGAGAAAATGGAGGGTCAAATTTATGTCAGTCTGAGCTCCACCCACATGAATGAGAGGAGGTGAGGGGGCTCCTCCATGGCCACCGGCCATGGGAGGGGATGCCCCTCCCCTATAAAAGGCATCCCTCTCCCTCCTTCTCACTCACACCTCCTCGTGAAGGATATCTCTCCCCCTTTAGAATTATTCCCCATGGTCTCGGATTAGCGAGATACATGTTTCCGGTGGTTTTTCGTCTAGAAGGAATTGTTGCTTGTGCTGCATCGCTGGAGAGAGGAGGTGGAGGTTGTTCGGTGGACCGGATGTGTGTGCGAGCATGGATGCGCTGCTGATTTGCGACGCTAGGACTTCCACTCGATATTGAGATCGGGAAGCGAATGACTACATCGTCCACGAATCAAATCTCGTTACACTTTGTCGGTCTTCAAGGGTATGATCTCTATGGATGTATATCCAACCGTTGCTTGTATCTAGTAGATAGATCTTGGATTATAGTAGTTCCCATCATAGGAAATTTTTTGTTTTCTATGTTGTGAACCCAACATCTTTGTTACAACAAATATGAAACAAACATGCTGTATCAAGTATCAATTCATCATCACGAGAAGCACAAGCAGCAAAAATGGCGAAACATTCACCGTCAGAACTATCACCAGAAAAAATAGCAGCTTTACCAGCACCTCAGACTTATCTTTCAGTTGGTAAGTTCTGTTCATTTTCTCCTTATTCTGCAGCTTCCAACAATCATCAATAATTTGATTAGATTTCTTAAAATACCTGCAGAACTTGTTCTTTCCCTTGGACTTCGAACGACCTCTGTCATCCTTGATCTTATCTGGTTGTCGTAGTTGTTAAATCTCTACTCCCTCCTGCTACGAACCTATAGAGCTTCAGCCTTGGATGACGTCTCATCTGTCTACACCATAGTTTTCATCCTTTTCCTCTATTTGAGGGCCTCTTGTACTTTATCAAGGGTTAGTTCATCACGGCTCAACAATATTGTATCACGGAAGTGTTCATAAGAACTAGGCAGCGAGCACAAGAGTAAAAGACCTAGATCCTCATCATCATATTTTACCTCCATAGATTGCAAGTCAGAAACGATCTCTCTAAAAAAAGATAAGTGATTCATTATCGGTCCACCCTCTTGCAGCCTATGTGAGAACAACTTCATCTTCACATACATCTTACTGGTTAGATCCTTTGACATGCAGATCGATTCCAGTTTCGTCCAAAGGGCAGCAACAGATTTCTCCGCCAACACTTCCCGCAAGATATTATTGGATAGATGAAATTGATTCAAAGACAGAGTCTTACGGTCCTTCCACTTCTCTTCAACGGACCAGCCCTTAGCATCCTTTACATCGAATCCGTCCAGCGCTTCATCCAGATCTAAAGTTTGGGCGAGAATCGCCCGCATCTTCACCTGCCACAAGGAGAATCTTGTGTGTAGTCCAGCTGCGGTAGATCGAACTTTAATGTCGACATGTCCCAAACCCTAGATTAGAACCTGGGGCTGTGATAGCACTTGTTAGATTTACGACAAGCAAATAACGAAGATCAGAAAAGAAGTCGCAGCAAAGGGGACACATATTTAACGTGAAAACCCCTTTCCAACAAAGAAAGGAAAACACACGGGCGTCAGCCAGCAAAACTTCACTATAACACCTTTGGGGTGTTTCCTTGCTCCTACTGGTTCGATTAAACCTTGGTTTCATAACTGAGGGAAACTTGCTGCTGTGTTCATCATACCTTCCTCTTGGGGTTCCCAACGAGCTCTACATCAACACCGCCATCTAGCATTTTTCTGGGCGTCGTGCATTGAGCCATCAGTCATCCAGAGGTCTGCTACCAAGGTATCTACCAATAGTGGGTTGAAGAGAAAAGCAAGGCCAGTGGCGGTGCGAGGTTGCGACACCCGGATCTCGAAGAAAACCACCCGAGAGAAGAGCGAGAGGTGAATTTTTCTCATCTACGCCTTTTCTTACTAGTAGATTAGTTACTGCAAAATAGAATCCAATGAACTGAAAAGTCCCCTTTTTAATCAAATTAGGCACAAGTACGATACAATGGACCTATATGAGTTCACCGTTCATGTCCGCCAGTACACTGCAAAACTAGATTTTGATTGTGAGAGGGTTATATTCGAGCAGGATGTGCATCTTCTTGTGAATTGCAAGGAGGTTGTGTCTATTTTGCAAATCATAGATATACCTAATGCTAGGATTCCTTGAGGATCTAGACAGGGGACAAAATTGGTGTGGCACAACATGAGTAATACCTATATGCAAATTGAGCACTCCCATGAGCTTCAGATGGTTTGGGAATGTTTTATAGCTGACCGTAAGGTGAAAGTTCAAGCGATGATTGATGATATGTATGCAAATACTAGAGATCTTGCTGCCAGAGCTTCTACTCCTCGAGAATACGAACCAACAAATGCTGATCAAACTAAGTTTAGTATACATTTACAGGTGGATTCATACATGGCAAAGCTTGATGGTGGAGTTATACGCTCACTTGGGTAATGACCCATTGCTTACCCAAATTCGACACCTCCAGCGCCATGGAATCGAGGCGCGACAGGACCTCTCCCAATCTCGCCTGAATCTGCTCCGATCGAATTTTTGCCCATGGCACTAAGGATCGGGCGGGTCGCCGCCGAGGGCTTGGATGGAGCCGTGGCACTCCACTCTTATCGATCCAACCCCACGTAGGATTTCGAGTTGCTCAACCGAAATTGAGCTGCACCTTTTGCGGTGGATGTTACAGATCAACTCGAGGATTTTATGAGCGCATGGCGAAAAAATCTGGCTCTAGATACTAAGAGGTAAGGACCCAGGTTAGTATTCCTTCGATTTGGGAACAGATACGGTGGAGTGGAGATACAAAACACGGCAAAGCAGGAGTTGAGAGAATAGAGAACACGGGGTGAGAGAATCAGAGTTCATATTTTAATTCATCGATGGTTTGCGCGAAGCCACAACATGGGTTTATAACTTCACCCTCTTTCCTGACAGTGGGACCAACTCACGTATGCATGCAACACTTATAAGAAAATCCTAATTAACCTTAACCTGGATCATCTACCATGTTTGTCACCACTTGAGCAGGAAGTGGGGACACGACAAAATAGCACCACCCCCAGTTCTCAGCCACCAGATCTCCATCGACATGACACACCACATCGGCACTCTGCCCGAACTCTACTAGGAGTACTAGATAAGCGATAACTACCACACCCTACCCCGGTCTCCCCTGGATGGCAAAGCCATCGGAGAGGAGGGGGAGAGGTGCCGGGGACGACCATGTGACTCTCAAAGAGAAGGGAAGAGAGAGAGAGGGGAAAGTCCTGCCGTGGGTCTTGTACTTGAGAAGTTGAAATTGGAAAACAAACCAACAAGTTGAAGCTTTCCAGTACACATGAGTGGTGTGCACTTATCCGAGTAATCCACCACGTACCATCGGATTCGTCGAACTGCACAGTTCATTAACTGAAAGTTTTTTTTACACTGCAGCAGCCGGGCATAAAACAACACCCCAATGCAGTGGGTGGTCCGCAAAGAGTTGAATGCAGAATTGAAGGTGCCGAACCACGTTCGCCAACTACGTACTGACTTGCGTGGAACATACTCCTCCCAGAAACTTAATTTTGTCCTTAGCCTACGTGCTCCATAAATTTCTTTTTGTAGGTATATGCGATGAAGTATGCAAAGCTGCGGAAGAAATCACGCATCCATGCCCGGGCTGGGTCAACCCGTATCCCTGAAGTCTTCCTACTCGTCAATTTTTCAACCACAATGAAGCCAAGCGGTTTGGACGCGCCCCCACAGCGTACCGCCGCACGTCCACCATGGTTGAACGTTTGGCTCCGGAAGAAGAAGAAGAAAGCCAGCCATGTGATCGTGTCTGAATACAGAGTCCCGTGTCATGCGTAAGAACCGAACTATGTTGGTGAACTTTTGTAAAGCGATTTCGGTATAAGTGCAACGGAGCCAGAGTCGCCGGCCCCGACCAGACTTCTGCGAAAACAATGTACTAGCGGACAAGAAGAGAAGACCGCGTCCAGGTTTCACACCAAATTGAAAGGTCCGATCGAGAGCAATGTAAGTGATGCTATGGACTATTTGGCTAGCTCTATCACCGCATCCTAGGGTCTCGCCGTTCATGGCCGCACTGCACAAATTAAGTCGAATTCAGAACTCATTTCTGTTGAACGATCTGTTGAGTTGTAGAGCTTTGATAGCAAACAAAATAATGCATGTGTAGCTCCAAAAAGAAACAAAAAACAATTGATTCCCGTACACAGTGCACGCAGCATTCTCCTTCTGCCTAATGTGATTAGGACATATCAGGGCAACGCGGCAGGCAGAGGATATCCTCGTGTCCTGGGATGGCATCCGCATGGTATGGGTAAGGTGGAGCCATCCCATACACTTACCTATCCCCTTCGATCTTATCCATCACCCGTATTCATATCTGTCAATGGGTATAAATTTACGCATACCCGTCACCCGACATGCCCACGCGTAAAAATAATCATGTTTGCAACACCTCAAATCTAGAAACAATATCACGGCATTATAAACATCGAAAAATTGTAAACATCGGTCAAACCTGTAATAGAAGCGCCGACAGTCTGGCGGTAACCATGGCAGCGACTTACAAAGTTGCGATGGATAGGAGAAATACGATATTTGTATTGCTCGCTTAAGGATTAGGATGTGATCACATAAAAAGAGATATGAACCGCGGTAGTCACGTGGCGGGACGTCAAGCGATCCTAACTAATCATGAGAGTAGGAAGCGCAAGATAATCTAAATAGCGTCAATGCATTATTAGGAAAAAATTAAGTACGTTAGAATATTACGAAGACCCTACTTCAATGGGTTGGTGGGTACGCGGGTATGGGTTCTACGGTTCCATACCCACACCCTCTCTATCCGGTGGGTATAGAATTTTCCCGTTTACATACGCATGGGTAATTTTTTATCCCATACACGTACTCTTAATGGGTTTTTACTTGGCGGGTTCGCGAGTCATAGGTACCCATTGCCATCCCTCATGTCACTAGTATGTGAGTAGGAACTGATGACGAGCTAGCTGGCTGGTTTAAGAGCATCTCCAGCTGGTCTTCCATATGCGCCGCCAGGCCTCTTTTTTGGCACTAACGATAGAAGATCTACCGAGGCACCCTAGGGTCAATATTTTCGCCAGCAAGGGCCATAGCGAACCAATGTCGGGCCCAGCGTGTGTGTGGGGGGGCTCTTGGGGGCACCAGGTCAAGGGAAAATACATGTGAGCCAGAGCTGTCTGTGGCACAACACGGAATCCCACCCCCACCCCCCCCCCCCACCCACTCCCCCATTTCGCCCTTTTTCTCATGCCACGCGCCCGTCTCTACCCCACGCCGCCAAGCGCCGCCTGCACCAACCCTATCCCATCCGCCACCGCAACACCAGCATCCTGCACCATCCTCCACCTCCTCTCACAATCCTGCACCATCCTCCATCTCCTCTCGCAATCGGGACCACCACGGGCAGCTCCCTAGCCGACCTCGCGTCCAGCCTGCCCGCGAGGTGTTCCGGGTTTTGCTTGTGCAACGATGGACTCCCACGATGATCACATGTTCGCCGCTATGACGGAAGAGGAAGTCGCCGCTACCATCAAATCCACTGCCATCGACTGCATGTATAGGTTCTGTAGAACAGTTGTGGCAGTGTTTGGTCGAACATATTTGAGATCATCTAATATTGAAGACACTGCTCGCAGAATGGAATGAAGCGGGAGGATTCCCTAGGGTTAGTGGGAGACAGATGTCTGCTAACAATGTAAGCAAACGGAGTAGGCATGTGTATACGTGCGCTTGCTTAGCTCGCATGCATGCGTTACTTCCGGCCGGATGAAGCAAGTGATGTGTAGTAGTATATGCCTCGAGCCCAGCTCACACATCATTAGCATGATAGCATCACAGAGTGATTGTTAGTGACCTGTGCTAAAGAAATGCTCTGTGCTTTGCTGCGAGATGCATGCCACGTACGGGCCTCACCTACCACCGGAACCTGACAGTGCGATGCCTGGTGACTGATGTGTGGCGGGCACTAGCGAGCCAGCGCTCCACGTAGTCCGGACAAACAGTTGCTTGCGAACAACTTAACCAATGCAAGCACGACCCACGCACGCACGCCATGCCCGAAGTACATGTCCACTTCTGCCTCCGCACTCCAGCTGCTAGTCTACCCGATCTCGACCGTTCTGCCCGGCCCGACCCCGCGCACTACCCCGCCGCCGGGGCCGGAGGTGGAGGGGTGTGTGTGTCAGGTCAACCTGGATGGCCGCGTGGGTCGACGACGACTCGGGAGTTGGGGTTTCCAAGGATTTAAACTTGAGCAGAAAACTGCCACTTCTTTTACTCCTTCCGACCCATATTACTTGACTTGAAGTTTTCTAGATTTGGATACATCTAGTACTAAAACATGTCTAGATACATCCGAATCTAGACAAATTCAAGTCAACTAATATGGATCGGAGGGAGTATTTTTTTGGGCACAACTTCTCCTTTTTGGGAGGTGAGGCAAGAGGTTGATATTGTTAGGAATAAGCAACTTGTGCAACTTGTATTATCTAGAGACCAAAGGCCACAATATATAGTACATCTGACTTGAGGTACAAGAAGATAAATCTAGACAAATACGGACTCCTAGATCAATACTAATACGGACTCCTAGACCAATACTAATACACCTTAACACCCCCCCTCAAATGCAAAGCGTATGCAATAGCATTGCATTTGAAGAAGTGAAAACAAAACAAAACAAAAAATGATAATCCAAAATCCGCGTCTTCAAAGTGTCGCCATAGCATGAATAGTCTTCAAAACCTATAGAGTCAAGCCACCGTCGATCGAAGAAGAGATCGACACAGACCAAGAGGCGGTCAGAAGAATAGCACCGAAGAGTGAGGAAGAGAGAGCGGCGGCGGCCGGAGAGAAGAACTAGAGGAACTAGACGGAGGAGAGGATGGCGCCAAAAACAAAGGAGACGCATCAGAAGGAGAAGGTGGAGGAGTAGAGACAGCGAGAGATGTATCAGGAAAAAGAGAAAGAGGAAGTAGAGAGGGTGCCTCGACTGGAAACAGGAAGAGAGGGTACCATCAGCCGTGATAACACGGACAAGAGAAATAAGAGAGCGAAGAGCAGAAAGAATAGAAGACGCAGAAGTCGAAGTAGAGCGGCGTGCCAACAAAGACAAAGTCGGCGAAAGGCGGTCATAACCGCATGAAGAAGCCGCGAGAGTCGAAGTAGAGAGGCGTGCCAACAAAGACAAAGTGGACGAAAGGCGGTCATAGCCGCGTGAAGAAACCGCGAGTGTCGACGTAGAGCGGTGCGCCGACAAAGACAAAGTCGGCAAAAGGCGGTCATAACCGCGTGAAGAAATCCACGAGAGTCGACATAGAGCGACGAAGTAAGGAAGGAAGGCTCGGAGAATTTAACGGAAGAAACACCGGCATGAATTACCGGAAAGGAAGAAACACCGGCATGAATTACCGGAAAGGAGCCAGCGACCGGAAGTTGCTAACGGCGGAGGCGGAGGCGGCGGCCGGGCGCGGCGGCGGGGTGCCGGGCGAGCGGCGGCGGCGGCTACGAGGGAGAAAAAAAAGGCCTTACGGCTACTAGCTACGAGATGCGATGTCCCCGGCGGAGATCATGGAGATCGACCTCGCCGGGGGCGGCGCGGCGGAGGCGGTGGCTAAAACGTAGGCCAAGGAGCGACACGCTCTGATACCATGTTAGGAATAAGCAACTTGTGCAACTTGTATTATCTAGAGACCAAAGGCCACAATATATAGTACATCTGACTTGAGGTACAAGAAGATAAATCTAGACAAATACGGACTCCTAGATCAATACTAATACGGACTCCTAGACCAATACTAATACACCTTAACAGATATTTCTTTTGCAACTTTTCTTCTCGTAGTGGGTGACAAACTGGCAAACCGCAACTGTTCGGCCCTGGACAAAGTAAGGTACCCACCTTTCTTCTCTTTTTCTTTGGCCATAATTTTATTTCAGAATAGAGAGAAGGCCCACAAGCGGCTGACGGCAGGCCAGAACGGGCTGGTATGGAGTTTAATCTTTACGAACTAGCTGCCACAATGCGCGGGGACTGGGGAGCATCTCCACCCCGCGTTCCCTCAAAAGAAGAAAAAAAACTGCGTTCCAAAATGGCTTTTTGGGGACGATATAGTAAAAATTCATCTAGTCGTGTTTTCAGGACGCCGAATTCTACCGGATTTGGCCAATTTTCATCCGGCATTAACAGGCTGAACCCGGGCCACTGGAAACTGCCTGGGAATGCCGGACACAGCGGAATCGGCCAAAAAAAACCCGCTTGTGGCCTCGCCCTGTCAGCGTGTGAAGCCAAGTCGTCCTCATCTCGTCGCCTCGGCTCCCGTGATGGACCGCCAAGCAATGACCACCTGTCTCGTGGGCCATGCGCCGCCTTAATGGCGCGCCACCGCCGGCACCCCTTCCCGCCGCTTCCTCTTTTCCCGCCCAGGCCGCTACACCCCTCCCGTCTTCGCCGGCCTTTCCTCTTTCGGCTATAAATAATGGCGCCCTCGCCGGTTCCCAGAGCACACACTCACGCCTCCCATTTCCCAACCATAAAATCCACCTTCGGCGAAGAGAAGAAGATCTCGGCGGTAGCAATGGCGGAGAGGTACCCTGCGACCCGATGACGACGAACGGCTTCGATCGACGGTTTCTGCAGTCGTGGAAGGCACGGATGCTTCACGACACCGGCTACATGGCGCCACCGGACTTCCGGTGCCCGCCTACCTTGGAGAACTTCTTCGTCGAGCGCCGAAACCAGCAGCCCACGACGGTCCGCCCGGCATGCCGCCGAAGCGCCACAATGCCGCGGCACACCGTCGGTGGTGGAGCGCACCAGGCCGAACGCTCACGACCGTCCTTGAGCACATCCGCCCTAGGTTGGGCTACCCTCCTTGATTGTCGTCGTCGGTCGCCCGGCGCCATTTGGCGGCGAACTGGCTGCCGAGGAGGATAGGCGGCGTCAGCTCCTCGTCCTCTGCCTCGGCGTCACGCTCGTTTGGCTCTGCGCCAACACAGTCGCCACGCACCACCAGCAAGGACACTCGCACGCCTCCACTCCGGCTGGTGAAGCAGGAGGCGGAGTCGTCTGTGCGTTCGGCGCCGAGGACACGCTCACGCGACATCGTCATCAACGAAGGCTGCGCGCCCTCGCGCACGCCGACTCTTGAGCCGGCGGACTGGGCTGTCCAAGTCGACGACGAACGTTTGTCATGAAGATTGCTCTAGAGTGCTCTCTGAACGACGTGCTGCCCATGCAGGCCCCTGATTCATGCGCCTGGTCTAGGGTGGACTCGGAGTAGGAGGATGCTGCACACGTTCGTCATCTGCAGGGACAGGCCGAGCGCTGCTCGTCGGCAACGCACCTACCAGGGCGCACCGCTTATCGTCCTCGACGACGATGAGGCCACGCCCTCATCTCAGTCGTGGCGTTACGGCGACGCTGGCCAGGGTAGCTCGCGTTCACCACAGACGACAACGGGACCCGGGATGCCGACTACACGTGCGTCTACCGTAACTTCGGCATATGAATGGTGTGACCGGCGGCATCGGCACATACATCGGCATCATCATCGCCTAGTAGTTATTTCTATGTTTTTTTCCCTTTAGCCTAATGCAGTTAAAATTCGGGTATACGTCCGAATTTGACTTAATATGTACGAACTCGACTATCTTTAAATGAAATCGCCTATATTCGTCTAAATTTCACCGAGTTTGCTTAAAATTTGGCGAAATCCGGGAACATAGCTGTAACACCCTCGAATCGGCCCTATGCAAGTTTTAGCCCTTCCCGCCAAACCCGCATAGAAACGATTCAAGGACGCCCACCAGGCACTTTCGTGCGGGTGGAAAACGAAGTAATACCATTACACAACAATCCTCGATGGGGCCCACAGAACAGATATATATACAACAATGACTCAACGAGTCAAGAATACAGGTATACAATACAAAGATCCAAATCACCTTGAAAACGATACCGCGTCCGAGTACGTACAAGATGCAAATGGGGCTAAGAGCCCTGAAAAATAACCAATGGCGTCCATAACCCTGCCCAGGCCAAGCCGGAAGGGTAACCCTGCTAACGACGTTGATCTCAACCTGCTAAAACAAAAGGGGTGCCGACAAAGGGCAAAGGAAAAAGAGAAGCGTCAGTACTGAGGCCAGTACACGGCGAGGCTAGAATTCGGCGGCTCTCGTCTACATAGGTATGGTGGGCTGGAGCGACAGCGCGGCGACACTAAAAAACCTATAGAGACTCGATACAACTGGCGGTCATCAGAGAGGGATAAGTAAGACCTATTCGGATTCAACCTGAAGCTAACACCAAACAAACCCATCCTGGTATTTCCCCCCCTCGAGACCAAACGTGGAAGTCGGACCAAGGAACTCACACAGTTGGCAATTTTATTCATTCCATTATAATTGAAGCACTTACTAGTCAGATATGGATAGCATGGGCCGTCCTGATAGCATAAGTAGTAGGCAGTTTTAATCACCATTCAGTTGTAGTTGGAACATTTACTAGTCAGATATAATAGTCCTGAGGAATCCCAAAACCCAGCAGTTGTTGGCACTTTTATCACATTTCATTGGAGTTGCAATACTTACTAGGCAGGTATAGTATGACACAGATCACCACAGATCCTGCATTTTTAATATCCATTCCGTTATACTTGAGCTGTTTACTAGTCACATATTAAGTCAAATTTATAGCACTACTTTAGTTATGCTTGTCTATGATCAAGATACTGTGCTCAAAGTCGTCCATAACCGCGGACACGGCTTTCAGAAAGTTTTACCCTGCAGGGGTGCACAAATAGCAACACACACACGATCAACCTCGGAAAAACCAACTCAAAACCCAACGAGGCATTCACGACAAAGCGATCACAGGATTTATAAAATATTTCAGGGGGCCACCCCATTAAGCTACCCGCAACGAAGTTGGCCGGCTCTGAGACGGACCCAAGGTTTGCGCCAATGGCTGTAAACGACTGGGAACCCGAAAGTGTTACTGGGCTTGTCGATACCGCCAAAACACCTCCGCAATCCTAAACAGTACAGGTGCTCTACGCACAATCTTAAACAAAGCAGAAACATGGCATAGGTACAGGATAGTAATAAAACCCCAAACTAGTTTGTGGCTCCAAGAAATAGAAATGAATCAAGCTCTGGCTCAGGGGGGTCCATAAGGCCTCCCGGATGTGGATAATGCGAAAAATCAAGGAACAGGTATCAAGTACTCGGGGTCCTACAGGACACAAGTGAGCGTGGAAGAACCAAATAACATCTATTACCCACCGATGCCTCTGCATTAGTTATATCTAGCATTTTAATAGTTGTATTTAAAGTCATGATCATCTCCACCAGTAAGCATCTCTACCATTAAGCATCTGCCAGCATTCCAACAACTGTGGTACTTGACAACACGAGATCGCACATGAGCAAGCAACTACGACTCGCAAGGCCAGCTATCTACCAAACACGGGTAATAGGAGGTGTCCAAGGCAATATGGAGGCTACACGGGATATAACTGGGGTCCGGAAACTAAAGCATCGCGACACGGATAGCAATAGATCAACAATAGGAAATAAAGACTATAAATGCAAAATAGGTAGAAAAGGGGAGAATGCTCGCCTGGAAAACACTACCGACGGATCATATCCGGAGAACTTGTTGATACTCGCATCAACTCATCGGCCTAATCCGCGAAGAAGCAAACACTAGAAGAAACACCGGATGCAATATTTAATACTACGGCAGAAGATCCGGCATGATTATGATATGATGCAGATGCAGTGCAATTAGGTAGTATTAAGCGGAACCGGGGTCCCGACAATTAATTAGGCGGTTCAAGTTATTTAGAACCCCCGCAATTTAAATATTGAATTAACAAGGCAAAGCATGGCATCGGTTCGCTACACAAATTTAAATGGAGTCAAAATGAGACTAGAATAGCCCACATATAGCCTCCATATTTAATTTAGGTGAATCAACTATACAACCCAGACCCGCGAAATATGTATGCAAGCATGTATAATTGATATGCAACAATTCATATATATATGTCAAGTTATAAAATAAGGCTCAGATAAAGGGGTCACACATTAGGGCGAAGGTCTTGGTTCTGAGGGGTCGGGTTCGGTCTCGCCGGGATCGGTCTTCGGGGTTCGGATCTGGGAACAGGGTCTTCAGGGTCTCGGCCATCGGATCCATGGATCGGGGGTCTTCGTTCTACATGAAGAAGGTCTTGTAGTTTGTTGTCCGGGGATCTTTGGCTCTCTATCGAAGATCTTGAGGTTCCGACTTGGTTGCCGACGAAGAACTTGGGTGGCACGACAAAGAACTTTGGTTTCAACACCATCGTCTTTGGTTTGTGATGCAAATGTCGGCGTAGAACTTGGATATCGAAGATGATGCATTGCGTTGTGTCGGTGCGAAGCGATCGCGCTATAGCGCCACACCCATGGATGTAGAACTTGGCGACAAACAGGGTCACGCCGCCAGAGGCGAAGGTCCTGGCGGATTGGGACAATATGTTCATGGTCACCGGCCGAACTTGGCATCGGGAGATGAGGTACAACGGGAGAAAAGCTCCCACATCGTTGCACGCCAAACATCACTACCAGGTCTTCCATGACACAACATACAGAACAAGACATGACCAAAAAGAGGGTGTGCCCTCTTGCTTGCGTGTGTGCTCAGAGGAAGCCCGAGTACCGGCGATGCGAGCAGAGCAGGGCTCCAGGAGACGGGCGCGCGGTACACGCGACCCGAGGCAGCAGAGGATACCAGGGACACGCTGGTCGGGCGGAAGAGGGAGCAGCGGTGCGGCGCGGCTCGAGCGGCCAGGGGAGGGCCGGGGACAGAAGCAGGGGCTCCGGGGCAGGCCCACGCAGGGAGGATGCGGCCGGTCTGATCGACGGTGCGGCCGGGGAGTGGAACACCGGCGAGACGAGGCCTGAGGGCGGTGACCCAGGCGGTCGCAAGGCGGTGGCGAGGGGAGCCGCGGACGGGGAGACAGAAGTCTAGCGACGTCTGCAGGGAGAGGGAGGTCGGGGCGGCTCGGGTGGAGGGAGGCGGCGAGGAGAGCACCGGGGCGGTGGATGGAGGACGGGGGTGGAGGCGGCTGGCGCTGGCGGCGGAGGCGCGTCGGGGACTCGAGGCGCGGAGGCGCTGGCCCGTGGCGGTGGAGGCGGGGCGCAGCCTCGAGGTCGGTGGAGAGGAGGACAAGGTCGGCCGCGGGAATTGGGGAAGAGGGCGACGAACGCGAGGGCGGGGAGGAGCTCAGGGCCGGAGGACCTCGGGCACGGGCGTCGCGGCCGTCCGTGGCGGCGGGGCTGAGCTGGGGAGGGAGATGCCGGTGGGGCTTCGGTGGCGGGGAAGCAAGGGCGGCAGGGCTCTCTGCGGTGAGGCCGAGGTCGCGGGCGGCGGACGGCGAGCCGACGGCCGGCGCACCTGACGGGGGAGGGGAGAGATGAGAGGGAGAGAGAGCCGCGGGCGCGGGGTAGGTGGGGCGTTGGCGGGTGGTGCACGGGGCTGTCGGTGGGGAGTGGTGGCGTGCGTGTCCGCGCGCCTGGGGATCGATGGGGGGGGTAGGTGGCGGGGGATTGGGCGCAGGCGGGTGTGGGAATCGGGGCCAGGGGATGGTTGGGGGACGTGGCTGGTGGGGGGGGTTGGTGAGGCGTGTGGGGCTGAGTGTGGGTGGCTGTGTGGAGTGATGAGGTGGAGGAAGCGGTGAGGTGGCAGGCTGTGGTTGGCCGGGGTGATGTGGAGAGGGGCTAGGTAGGATAGGGTGGGGTAGGTTAGGGATTAGACTAGGTTTTAGTTAGGGCTTGGAGGTGGCCGGCCGGGCTTTCGGCCTGGCGGGCTGCCTCCTAAAAATAAACAAATAATTTTATTTATTGAAAACAAGGCTTTTGTAATCTGTATTTAGACAAACCAAAATACTCCGGAGGCCAGTGTTTTAATTTGAATAAAGACGGGAATATTTAGAAAACAAAACTAGGCGTTTCGAAAATAGTTTTAGACAAACAAATGCAAGATGATGACTATACTCAAATGCAATATGGCATGATGACATGAGCATGCGGTCATGATGATGCAATGCACAAAAAACACAGCGATTTTTAGTAGTGGTTTTAGCGGAGCGCCACAACAGCCTGGAAACGCAAGTGAAAAACTGGACGTTTCCAAGCAAGATATTACATCCGTTCGGCGCTAAATAGTACAGGAATTAGGTCTGGGAACGCCCGAACCATTGAAGGTGCTCTAATTATCGCCTGTGATAATAGGCTCGGCTTGTGTGGCCACTTGAGGAGGGCCGGCCTGTTTAGCAGGAGGGTTCCGGTTTTCTCCAGTTTTTTCCTGGTATCTTCTGGTTTTTACGGTTTTTTTGACATGGTTTTCTGGTACTGGAGGTTTCTTAATATTTTTTTCAGATTCGAACATTTTTAAAATCTGAATTTTTTATATTTAAGAATTTTTCAAATCTAGACATCCATTGAATCTGAACTTTTTCATATCTCGTCGTATGGGCCAGCCCATCCGGACAAAGGGCAAGCGGAGCCTATTACTGGGGGTCTAACGAGACAAATAGGAGCTCCCCAAGGCCTGTTACTACTGTTGCCAACTCGGATTGCACAATGTTTGGTTGGCTAAAACAGGTGTACTTTCAAGATTTTTCCGGACCGAGGAGTAGACATGATTTATTAGCTCCATCAACTCTCATAAGATTTTTTTTCCCTAAAAAAAACTCTCATAAGATTATCAGTTCTTTGCAGCCGGTGATATCTATAATAACTAAATAGGTGATCCCACTAACATATTTCTCTACACATGCAAGCTACACACATTAACAAACCTCTAATTGGTCCACGTCATTTTGTCATTCCACGTTTATTTCCCTTCCACGTCATCATACTTTGTTTAATTAAACCTTTTTTTCTTGCCCACCCACGCTCCAACCTTTTTTTGGGTCCAGCGACGCTCTACATTGCAGTGCCTCTTCAGTTCTTTCCTTCGGTTACTCCTGAATTTCTTAACTGAAGTTTTGCGTATTCCCATAATATTAACTCTTCCTCTTCCCTGCTTTCAAAAAAAAAAAACTCTTCCTCTTCCCAGTGGTCTACTAATCACTTTCTCTCATCTTATGTGCCCACTTCTTCCTTCTCATCCAAATTTCAGTCCTTCTTGTTCCCAGCTCCACGGTTCCACCTGTTTCCAACACCCTGCCGCCCATGGCTACCATTTGCACCGACCTCATCGACTTTCTCAACAACCACATGAACTGAAACTGTCTCCTGCTGTTGCTTCAGGTAGGAGAAGATGAGGCGCGAGGCGGTACGGTAGCTGAAGACGGTGGTGTTCGCGCTGCTGTCGAAGCGGGAGGAGTGGACCGGGCTCAAGCTTGGCTGGCAGTACTTCTTCACGCGCAACCTCTCAGCCATCATCGTCGCCTTCCGCATCGGAATGTCAGCTGGCAGCACCCTCTTCCCACATCAAATCCGTCGCCCAAGCTCCTACAACAAAGGCATACGACGACTCTTCTATAGCTGTGATGAGGGTCATAAACTCATAATCCATTCGATATCTGCTCAAGCTTTCTGCATGCAGGTTGTTATCGTTGCTTGAACCTCTTTGTTATTTAGCTGCTTCTTTAACCGGTGGCGGTCCCATCATGTCCAAGTTCGTGGGGAGGAGGGAGATCGAGATTCAGAGGTCTCGGTCAGCAGAATGAGTATAATTGGTACTGTCCAAGAGTTGATAAATGACTCGGTCAGCACCTATATGGCTATCTACCTGCCCATTGTTGTCAGTTGTCACCTCACCTAGATCTATGGAACTGCCCTCGCGATGAAGACGAGACCATTCTCCAGATTTGCTATGCCCGTTACTGCGAACTCCCCGGGTCAGTGTTGTTCTGCCACGATCTTCGTTGGTGAGTTCCTCTCTACTTGGCACTTGCTAATATTCCCTTTTTGACGGAACTAGGGAGCCCGCTGCCACAACCCTCCAAACAGAGCCAGAAAAATCAAGGAGTTCCGGCCGCCGTAGCTGAGCAGTTGCAGGACGAACAAGTTCCCACCAGAGACTCCAACATGATGCGATCTGGTAATCTGGATCTCATGTACACCGTTCCATCTTACGCATGTTAATCCCAAATTCACATTGGAGTTCCGCAATTATAATTAGTTGAGGCATAGTGAATTTGTTTTGTTGCTGATGTAGCTCCGTCCTGTCTGCTCCTAACTTGGCCAGGGGCTTTACCTAGGTTGCTGCTTTGAATTCGCCAAGTTAGAAAGGAGCAGCTATAGACTATATAGTGCTCTCTTATTTTGGTCTTTGTATGATCCGTAACAGATTGCTCGGTGAGATATAGCATTCCATTTTATTTGATTGACAATGTAACTGCCGAATCAGGTCCATACATGTTCTATTACTTAACTTAGTGCCGTACTGAAAAAGTTTTTATATATGTATTGGCTCAACCATGTCGCATTCAGGATTACCATGTCTCTTTTACTGTTTATCATCCTCAGGTACTTTTTTTTTGCCTCCAAAAGGTTACCGATGTTTTAACTGATATATATATATTTAGTTCCTGCTGGGGAATTCTCTTTCATCTAATCTCTAAAATAATCATTACCACTTGATTTTAGCGAAGTACAACTATCTACAATTTTGAAAGATTCAATATGTGCCATTTGTAGAATGTTCAATCGATCAACTACATAGTTTTTTGTGTTCACATATGTGCAAAACTTTGCCCAACTGAAATTTATCTCAAAAAATCTGCTATCTACCGAATTTGAAAGGCTTGAACGGTAAGAATGATAAGTCAATTTTGTTTGTACAATAGTTGTTAGCTAGCTGTTGCTATCTTCACCAGATTAATTCCATCCATCTCATTCCATCGACTAGCTCATATGTAGTGGTTCAAACATATTTGTAAAATGACTCTTTTTAACTGGCAGTAACCCAAGTATATCTCCTCCTATAGCAGTGTTCTGTTTTAGTTTGTACCATATTTATATGAGAAGCAAAAATAAACCAAAATAAGAGCACATGAGGAGGAACCAAAAAATGTTTTGGGTTCAGGTGTCGCGTATACTTACCGACAACATTATTTTTTGTTTCATATGACATCCATATAATTTACAGCAGCGTTCATACTGTATTGGAGAGGGGAAACAAACTTGATACACCAAGAAGTTATCTGGTCATTTGATGGCTTGAGGTGCCAACTGTCATTCCAATTTTGAAGCTGATGACTGCACTTCATGAATGAGATTTAGTGACTGCCCTCTTATGCATAATAGCAAGAAATTTATCATACTCATTTTATTCCTATGTAAAGCAAGAAATATGCAAATGTGTTGTAATGTTTTGAAAATTTCTACAAAAACCTAATGTTCGAGTTGATTTTATGAAACCTTTCACTTACCATGCATATGCCTAACCTGGAGTATGGACACTAAAGATCCTCTACTAATTTATTCTCAATATTTGAAACACCATTTCATGTAATAATACATATGGATGGTATCTTTTTTGTTGCAATGTTTTTCTCAAATTTCCCGCTGCAACGCGCGGGGTATCTTCTAGTTATTAGCTATTGAGTTGCCAAACTAATTATTACTATAATCATACAGTTTATGCACTAGACATATAGTTAACATTTCATATTTTTAAGATCAATGTATTAACTTTATTTAATATCTTATTTGTATAAATTTAAGGACTATGAAGCGGTGAGGGTTTAAGCAAATCAAAGGAATGCAAAAAAAACTTCTGAAACAACGCACAGACATCTGGCTAGTATAGTAATTTTTTATTTATGGTGATTTTTGGTCGAAAATATATGGACTGTTTGCTTGATTAAATTCATCAAAGGGAAAACATTCTACGTGTTTACTTTGAATGTACGTATGCATTTTCAAGTTTGCTCCCATTAGGTTTCAGCTGGTCGGCCAGCCAGTCCCATTGATGAGCTTGGGCAAGTTTTGCATATGTCTATCTTGACTAGGATTTGCCCCAAGAAAACCTTATTTAGGCTAGCTCTTGCGGATAGACCTGAGAGAAGATTACTGATCCAAGCCCGGGCAGCCGCCCCTGTTGAAGCTCCGCCACTGTCCACGCTCAAGAGATTTCTTGGTACCTGGATCATGTATAAATGTACCATATTTTTTGATCAACCTATTCTGCTTTATCCTGACGCCCTCCATTTCTCAAAGCTATGCATTACTTCTTGATGAAGCAGATAAGGGAAGGGAACGACTTTGACAACTTTTTCATCCTTGCATATCACAACTATGAGTGAGAACTCTATACGCTTTCTAGTATTTGCAATGAGTAATGAAGAGAGTGAAGGTGTGGTTGGGTGTGAATGGAGGCCTTGTGTTGTTGTACATATATAGATGAGCGCGACTAGCAAGAAGATGCATTGATGTTCGCCGGTAAGAGATGTTATGGTGGTATAGCATGGTAGATGGACTCAAAAATACATGCATCGGTCAAGATCGCTGTGACTTGTAAAGCAGGGAGTGAACACATCAAACCATTAGAGAACAATCAATTCCTCAGAGTGCCCAAGTCACACAAAAATGAAATCCTCTTGAGACAATGGTATTGGGCTTCTCTAGACTCCGTTCTGCATGAGCTTAAGGCAGCGAAGGCCACATCCCGAGATATTTCTCCAAAGAAATCCATTTCCTATAACTACCATAATCTTGATCTATTGATCTCTTCGCTTCTCTGGGCATCCCTTGTTTCTTCGGCGAAAATCCACAGATCCATTCATAATCCTCAAAAATAGTAAGGAATCCCAAAAGTAATAAATAATATTGTTGAAGTATATGGAAAACTTGTTGAGACTTGGGACTGTTTAGATTATAGTGCAATTATATTACAGAACTTTCGTGAGACAACTCAAACAATAAGTTCATATATCATAAGTCGGAAATCGCTTGATAAAAGTTTCTCAAGAGTTCCTTTCCACTAATGTTGTTATGCATAGATAAGCTCAGTCATTTCTAGATGAACTTAAATCCAAAAGACCTAAGACGGTTTAATGTCTTTGTTGCTTTGGAAAAAAAATAAGTAGTTGTATTGAAATTATTGGTAGATCACAAAAATAATAATACTAAGAAGCAATGGACATGAAAAAATAGTGCTAGAAACAAATTATTTTTTAAATTGGAGCTCAACAATAAATTTAGCTTGCATGGCAGCAATTTCTTGTAACACCGAAAACAAAGTTCCGCAGGAGTGATTTGTCGTGCAAATAGAACCCTAGTCAGATGGTGTTTTCGTGGATCTTAACTCTTAAGCCACCTCCAAAGTTCTTGCTGGAACTTGGAAGGTCGTAATCACTGCACTTGTTTTCCGTCCTAATGCCCCAATCATGTATAAACTGACCAATCCTTTTGATGAGCCTAACTTTTTATATCCCGGTGCCCTCCATTCACAAAGCTATGCATTACTCCTTGACAAATCAGAAAAGCGAAGACATCGAACTTTAGCAAGTCCATCATTCGTGTATCTCATAACCATAAATGTGAACTGTATAGACTTTCTTTCTGCAATGAGCCAATGAGGGAAGAGGTTAAGAGTGAAGGAGAGCTTTGTGTGTATATATAGATGAGCACAACCGACAAGACCGATGCATTGACGAGTGTCGGGATGTAAAGTAGACAGAGATGGTAATTCCTATGCCACGATGTGTTGCGTTGCCCACGCTCCCTATCGCTGAGAGTTTTAGTTGGGCCATCACCAGTAGCCATCCATTGCATAGGTTTTTCCTGGTTTAGCAAGGTTCTGGAACCTTCTGGTCCAGCTTTTCCAGTTTATTTTAGTTTTTTCCTTTTGTTGTTTTCCTGTTTCTATTATATTTTTCTGTTTGTTTAATCTCTTTTTTTTAAATGAAACAATTTCAAATGCGAACAATTTTAAATTTAAATAATTTTTTAATTTGATTTTTTTAATTTGGGCAATTTTAAATCCAATTTTTTTTAAATTTGAACATTTTTTATATATTTAGAATGTTTTTAAAATCTAAACGTTTTTCAAATCTAAATATTTGTTTAAATCTAAACATTTTCAAATATCTCAAAATTAACAAAAAAAAATCAATCAGAAGACAGAAGACGAGCGAACCTAGGAGCAGGCGGTGGCGACTTGTTTTTGGGCTGGCCCACTAGCATCATGCTACAGGGATTGGTTCCCTAACCAACGCAACACGCATTGTATCGATCACCCGGCCTGGGGAAATCCTATTTATCGTCTAAGGGGTGCGATAATAGGCTCCGCCTGCATGGCCACTCGATGTGCGCCGGCCTGTTTAGTGGGGACGGTTCCAGTTTTCTTTAGTTTTTTGTGATTTCTTCTCGTTTTTGTGGTTTTGGCCAACTGGTTTTCTGGTGCAGTGTGGATTTTCTGTTTTCTTTTAGATTTGGATATTTTTCAGATCATTTTTTTAGATTTAAACATTTTCCAAATCTAAATATTTGTTAAAACTTCTTTTTAAAGAGTAACACTTTATCAAATCTCGTCGTAATGGGCCAGCCCATCCGAGACGAAGCATAGGAGGATCCTATTATTGCGTGTCTAAGGAGACCCGTAGGAGCTCCCCAAGGGGTAGCAACATCATTTCGTCGTGACAACACTAGATGATATCTCGGAGCTTCATCTGTGGTCTTAAGTGGTATCATTGATCCTGCAACGTTGGAAGCGCTAGCCTGCTGTGAAGCTTTACCATTGGCGGAAGATCTGATCCTGAGGTAGATGTTTGTTGTTTTAGATTGCAAAATTGTCATCTCGGATATCCAGGATGGCTCGATGGGTACCTATGAAGTGATTATCTCAGAGATTTAGGGCAAGGACTGCAATTTTTCGTGATTGTAGTTTCACTCATGAAGGTAGAGTTTCAAACTTTGAAGCACACAATCTAGCTAGCCACAGAATTTATTAGCTTCCTCAACTCTCATAAGATTATCCTCTAAAAAAACTCTCATTAGATTATCATTTCTTTGCGGCCGATGATATTATTAGCTCTTGAGTTGCCAAACTAATTATATTACTATAATTATTGTACGGTTTATGCAGTAGACATGTATAGTTAACATTTTGTATTTTAAAGATTAATGTATTAACTTTATTTAATTTCTTATTTGTATAAATTTAAGGACTATGATGCGATGAGAGTTTAAGCAAATCAACAAATGCAGGAAAAATAACTTTGTCGAAAATATGTGGACTTTTTGCTTGATTAAATTCATCGAAGGAAACCCATTATTCTACTTGTTTACTTTGGCTCTACTTATGCATTTTCAAGTTTGTTTCCGTTAGTTTTCTCGAGTGGACACGTGTGTTTCTGCAAGCCAGGGAAAAAAATGATCAATTGGCATCTAGAAAAAAAAGTCTCTAAAGACGGCAATGCTAGTCATCTTGACTGCTTCCATACGTCAATTGTTTTATGGATTGACGAGTTTTCAGTATAACAAAAATAAGAACAGTTGGTAATCGCTGCAGACAGACCGATCAACTCCATGGTGATCACTTGTAGTTGTAGCTGACTGCTAGGCGCGATAAGCTACCGCGTGGAGTTCACCATTTCAATACTACCGATTCTACTGCTGTGTGGCTTTACACGCGCTTGTGTTACTGTTACAAAGAGGTTATCGGTTCCGAAGAACGATGAAAAAATAGGCCAGACTGCTGGCTGGAGGAAGACAGTGCAGAATAAACACACGTAGTGAGTAGTGACCCTTGTGTGGAAAAGGTTTACCTCTGACCTGAGACCGACGATACTCGGCCACTTGGATTTGGACCAGATCAACACCCTGAACGAAAACGGGATCAGCAGCCGTTCACCAGCGACAGTGGCAAGAATAGTCCAACCTGCCGGCCGGGCTAAGCTGCCACTTGTGTATTGTGTAGTACTACTACGCGAGGCAATCTACGCGGTCAAGTGCTGACTGGACTTCTGCAGCAGCAGCAGCAGCACCTGAATTTCGGGAGAGGGCACCTGTACGATGCCATGCCAAAATTACTTTCACGCGTAGTAGTACGCCATTTTTCATGGACCCATGAAGCTTCCTAGGATGGCACAGTACTGTATACTGGATCAGTCCCTTTGCTGCACGACATC
This sequence comes from Avena eriantha, assembly GCA_910589775.1. Taxonomy (NCBI): domain Eukaryota; kingdom Viridiplantae; phylum Streptophyta; class Magnoliopsida; order Poales; family Poaceae; genus Avena; species Avena eriantha. Next base: position 169,567,114 of record OU342743.1, on the reverse strand, counting down.
ACGGTGTGACTGTGTCTCGGACGATGGTGACTAGCTCCTGACGGACCAATCAATCGATGGCTCTGGCATTAAATACGTTTGTTGGTTTTTTCTACTCTACCGTGAACACGACTTCATGGAAAAGGAAACAGTTATGAAGAGACAATGACACTCGAGGAAAGCGCATCCTGAATTACTCAACGTCCCTTGTATTAGAGTTGTAACATATATCTACGTATACAATAAACAACTTGAAGTCAGGTTTATCTCTTGAAGTCAGGTTTATCTCCAGCAAAGATCAAATAGCCGATGGTTTTACCAAAGCTTTGTGTAATAACAAATTAGATGAGTTCAAACGTTCCAAGATTTAGATTAAGGGGGAGTATTAGAGTTGTAACATATATCTACGTATACAATATGGAGTAGTACTCCGATTGTATACGTACCTCAGGGCTCTTCTCTACTATATAACACGCAACCGATCGGTCCAAGGGACTAACGACCGTTCCACCAAACCTAACACCTTGATTGTTACTCGGTTTGATTTCTCCACACGTTTTTTATGTTATAACAATACAATGTGTTAGATTTATATGGGCTGCGGCCCATGTAGGCAGCTCATCTAGTCTAATAAATCCTGAAATCTTAAGGTTTTGTTGGTGCACTAGCTGTTGGGTACGTGTCAAAATTTTATGTTATAACAATTCTTTAATTTTTCTTAGTGCACTAGCTGTTGGGTACGTGCCAACATTCGTGTGCATGTTTGACGCGTGTCCTTGTCTTCCAACGCGTGGCGACTTGGTCGGCTCACCTCTCAGGCTTTATAGAGCGAGAGACAGACAAATCTAGACGTATCAAGTTCTTCTCTCGGTCTCTCTCGCTGTGTGTTCCTCTTGCTGCGCTGCTCTCTAGGCTTCCCCATCCCGACGGCTGCGTGCACTGCTGTCCGGGAGAGTAGGCCTCCGAAACCCCGTCCGTTGAGATCCTGCACCGGGAGACGGGCGATAAGGTTTTTGGGGAGCGTCTCGGCGCGACTGCTCGCCTCCGTCGTGTGTTCTTCTCCTGCAACCGACGACCTCATCAGCACCATGGGCGACAACAACAATGACCAAGGTGTTGCTGCGGTGACGACCTTTCCGGTCAACTTGTACGTGCTATTCTTATCTCTGTATGCACTAGTTCTTGCTAGATTTTCAGATCTACTAGATGTGGTTGTTTGGCTGCATGTGTTTAGATCTGCTAGTACATACATAATGTTGATTTCGGTAATTAATCTTATGGGGAAATAGCCTAATACTCCAACAATTCAAAAACCTTATTTATTTAGGCGATTTTCGTCATCTGCCTTTGCTGCTTCGCTGAAACCGAGCCCTTTTACGGGTGCTAATTTTAAGAGATGGCAAGGGAAACCCTCTTGTGGCTCACTGCAATGGGCATAGAAAAAGTTGCAGCTGGCACTCCCAGAGGTCCGCTTACTCTCGAGGAAGAGAGAGCGTTCAGGGAGGCCAGTGTACTTTTTGTTGGCTCTGTACCCAGTGTGCTTCGAGATAAGTTGGTTGATGCATATTTGCATATCCGTGATGCCAAGGAACTGTGGGATGCGCTGGACGCTAAGTTCGGTGCTGTCGATGCCGGTGGTGAACTGTATGCAATGGAGCAATTCAATGACTACAAGATGATTGAAAACCGATCTGTAGTAGAACAGGCTCATGAGCTACAGATCATGACAAAGGAATTCGAACTCCTCAAGTGTGTGCTTCCGGACAAGTTTGTCGCGGGATGCATTGTCGCTAAGCTTCCCCCTTCATGGACGAACTTTGCCACTTCTCTGAAACATCAGAGGCATGAGCTCTCTGTTGAGTACCTAATTGGTTCTCTGGATGTTGAAGAGAAGGCGAGGGCAAAAGACAAACATACTAGTGGAAGCGAGGGACATTCTGCTGCCAATATGGTACAGAAAAATGCCCACAAGTCCAAAGGAAATAACAAAGCTGCCAGACTACCAACTTCAAGAAGAAGAAGGGGCAGAATAAGGAAAAGAAAGAACCTTGCTGGGTGTGTGGCGAGATTGGCCATTGGGCTCATCGCTGTCCACAGAAGAAAGGCAAGAAGGGTCAGGCTGGACAGAGTTCTAAATCTGTCAACATCGTCATTGGCAATACTGATGCAGGAACTTCAGGTTCTGGGTACGGTAATTTATTACGTACCGTTTTTTCAGTATTTCAACCCACAGAATGGTGGGTTGATACGGGTGCCAATGTTCATGTGTGTGCTGACATTTCCATGTTCACCTCTTATCAGACTCGAGATTCCTCAGTCATGATGGGGAATGGGTTACATGCTACTGTTCTTGGTGCTGACACGGTAGATCTGAAGTTTACTTCGGGCAAGATCGTGCAATTAAAGAACATGTAGCATATCCCTTCTATCAAGAAGAATCTCGTTAGTGGATCATGTCTTCTAAAAGATGGGTTTAAGTTGGTATTTGAGTCCAATAAAGTTGTACTGTCTAAATATGGAACCTTTGTTGGAAAAGGCTATGAATGCGGAGGCATGTTTCGTTTTTCATTGGTAGACTTCTGTGATGATGTAGTGAACCATGTTTGCACTACTAGTGATGAAACTAATATTTAGCATTCACGACTTTGTCATATTAATTTCGGTTGTATGTCGCGGCTTGCTGGCATGAGTTTAATTCCGAAATTTACTATTGTCAAAGACTCTAAGTGCCATGCTTGTGTGCAAGCAAAGCAGCCTCGCAAGCCTCATAAGCCTACAGAGGAAAGAAACTTGGCACCTCTTGAGCTTATACATTCAGATCTATGTGAGATGAATGGTGTGTTGACAATTAGTGAAAAGAAATATTTCATGACTTTGATTGATGAGTCTACTAGGTACTGTTATGTATATCTCTTGAAAACAAAAGATGAGGCCTTAGATTTTTTTAAAATCTATAAGGCAGAAGTTGAAAATCAACTTGAGAGAAAGATCAAAAGAATTTGGTCCGATCATGGTGGAGAGTACTTTCCTAATGAGTTCAATTTATTCTATTCGGAACATGGTATTATACATGAGAGGACGCCTCCCAATTCCCCTCAATCCAATGGGATTGATGAGAGAAAAAACCGGACTCTAACAGATTTGGTTAACGCCATGTTAGACACTGCCGGTTTATCCAAGGAATGGTGGGGGAGGCTATATTGACTTCGTGTCATGTCCTAAACCGTGTTCCAGCTAAGAATAAAGAGGTTATACCATTTGAAGAATGGGAAAAGAAAAGGTTAACACTCTCATACTTACGAACTTGGGGTTATTTGGCAAAGGTCAACGTGCCAATCAACAAGAAGCGTAAGCTTGGACTAAAAACTGTGGATTGTATATTTCTTGGCTATGCTTCTCACAGCATTGCTTACAGATTTCTTGTGGTGAAATCTGAAATGGACGACATGAGTGTCAGTACAATTTTTGAATCAAGAGATGCTACATTCTTTGAGGATATATTTCCTATGAGAGATATGCCTAGCATATCTAATAAGGAATATGATCCAGTTTCTGAACCTAAAACTCCCATAGAGACTGATGAAAAATCAGATGATGTGAGTTTAGATTCGGATGAGGATGACAATGAAGCTTCAACAAGGAGTAAGAGACAAATGATCGCAAGATATTTTGGTAATGATTTCATTGTGTACCTAGTGGATGACACTCCCACTACCATTTCAGAAGCTTTTGCATCTCTGGATGCAGACTACTGGAAGGAAGCGGTTCAAAGCGAGATGGATTCCATCTTGGCTAATGGAACATGGGAGATATCTGAACGTCCGTATGGGTGCAAACCTGTAGGATGTAAATGGGTATTTAAGAAGAAGCTTAGGGCTGATGGTACTATTGAAAAGTACAAAGCTTGGCTTGTGGCTAAAGGCTATACCCAAAAAGAAGGCAAAGATTTCTTTGATACTTACTCATCCGTGGTGAGATTGACCACAATTCGAGTACTACTATCAGTGGCTGCCTCTCACGGTCTTCTCGTTCATCAGATGGACGTTAAGACGGCTTTCCTAAATGGAGATTTGGACGAGGAAATTTACATGGAACAACCTGATGGTTTTGTACTAAAAGGTCAAGAGAGAATGGTGTGTAAATTGAAGAAATCTTTGTATGGCCTCAAACAAGCTCCCAAGCAATGGCATGAGAAGTTTGAAAGAACTTTGACATATGTGGGATTTGTTGTAAATGAAGCCGACAAATGTGTGTACTACCGCCATGGTGGGGGTGAGGGAGTTGTCCTATGTCTTTATGTTGATGACATATTAATTTTTGGCACAAGTCTCAAAGTGATTAATGAGGTCAAAACCTTCTTGTCTCAATGTTTTGAGATGAAGGATCTTGGAGAAGCTGATGTTATCCTAAGCATCAAGCTACTGAGAGATGAGAATAATAGGATTACACTTGTGCAATCACATTATGTGGAGAAGGTGTTGAGCAGATTTGGATATGATGATTGCAAATCCTCTCCCACACCTTATGATCCTAGTGTTTTGCTTCGAAAGAATCAAAAGGCAACCAGAGATCAGTTGAGATACTCTCAGATTATTGGCTCACTTATGTATTTAGCTTGCGCTACGAGGCCTGACATCTCGTTTGCTGTGAGCAAACTTAGCCAATTTCTGGCCAACCCGGGAGATGATCACTAGCATGCTCTTGAGAGAGTAATGCGCCATCTAAAGGGAACTGTGAGCTATGGAATTCATTATACCGGGTATCCAAGAGTACTTGAAGGCTATAGTGATTCAAACTGGATATCAGATGCTGATGAGATAAAGGCCACAAGTGGATATATATTCACTCTTGATGGTGGCGTTGTTTCATGGAAGTCTTGCAAGCAGACCATCTTAACGAGGTCAACTATGGAAGAAGAACTCACAGCATTAGATACTGCGACTGTCGAAGCAGAATGGCTTCGTGAACTCGTAACAGATTTGCCTATGGTTGAAAAACCAATACCGGCAATCCTTATGAACTGTGACAACCAAACTGTGATTGTCAAAATGAACTGTTCTAAGGACAATATGAAGAGTTCAAGACATGTCAAGAGAAGACTGAAGTCTGTCAGAAAGCTAAGAAACTCCGGAGTTATAGCATTGGATTATGTCCAAACGGCTAAGAATCTGGCAGATCCTTTTACGAAAGGACTATCAAGAAATTTGATAGAAAATGCATCGAGGGAGATGGGTTTGAGACCCATGTGAGTTGTCAAGGGGGTAACCCAACCTATGTGATCGGAGATCCCGTGAATTAGGACATGGGAAACAAACCGAAACAACTGAGTTGAGAGAAACTTTTAATACTCCCACTCCGCTACAGATGCAATTCTCTCATAGTATACTGTAAGAAAGGTTGATTATATCTTAATATATTCTGACTGTCTCCTTCGGAGCAAAGACGCTGTCTTACAGAGCAATCTTGAAAGAACACACCTATATGAGCTACACTGCTGGTCACAGTGTATGAGATTTGGGTGAATCTCTAGGAAGCTCATGAAAGGCCGAGAAGTGTGACTTATAAGCTCCACCCGAGGGGTAGCCTATGGCAGCCAAGTGCCGGTAACGACATTGAGTGAAACTTGCTGCGCAAGACTGACAATTCAAGGCATAGTCCATTGTTCAGTTGTAATAAGCGTATCTCTTTGTCTAGGTGGAAGTTCAACTTAACAGTCTCCACTGAACTGCAGGTATATTAAACAGTGATTGGAACTGATGTGCCATATAATGTGCCTCTGAGATCTGGTGGGGGATTATTAGATTTATATGGGCTGCGGCCCATGTAGGCAGCCCATCTAGTCTAATAAATCCTGAAATCTCAAGGCCCATCTACTATGGCAGCTTGGGAGCTCTGTGGGAGACAAAGTTTAGTCCCACATTGCTAGTTGGCAGAGAGTTGGACCAGCTTATAAGGTGAGCTGTTTCACTCTCACTGAGTGAGAAGAGAAGGAGTCCACGCGCACTCCTCCTCCTTCGCCGCCCGCCTCGCCTCGCCCGCACGCGCGTCGCGTCGCGTCGCGTTTCGTGAATCGAGTTCGAGTTAGAAACTCGTTTTGTGGAAGACTAAATTTTTGCTTGGTGCACTAGCTGTTGGGTACGTGTCAACATTCGTGTGCATGTTTGACGCGTGTCCTTGTCTTCCAACGCGTGGCGACTTGGTCGGCTCACCTCCCAGGCTTTATAGAGCGAGAGACAGACAGATCTAGACGTATCAAGTTCTTCTCTCGGTCTCTCTCGCTGTGTGTTTCTCTTGCTGTGCTGCTCTCCAGGCTTCCCCATCCCGGCGGCTGCGTGCACTGTTGTCCGGGAGAGCAGGCCTCCGAAACCCCGTCCGTTGAGATCCTGCACCGGGAGATGGGCGATAAGGTTTTTGGGGAGCGTCTCGACGCGACTGCTCGCCTCTGTTCGTGTGTTCTTCTCCTGCAATCGACGACCTCATCAGCACCATGGGCGACAACAACAATGACCAAGGTGCTGCTGCAGTGACGACCTTTCCGGTCAACCTGTACGTGCTATTCTTATCTCTATATGCACTAGTTCTTGCTAGATTTTCAGATCTACTAAATGTGGTTGTTTGGCTGCATGTGTTTAGATCTGCTAGTGCATACATAATGTTGATTTCGGTAATTAATCTCATGGGGAAATTTCCTAATACTCCAACACAATATCTAGGAGATCTATTTTTCTTGACCTTTATTTTCTATTAAAACTATATTTAATCTTTTACCAACAAACATAACAATATAGCAAATCTAGATAGTTTCGACTCTATTGATGATCAATGTTCACAAGTTAAGTGAACCAAGTGTTAATACAATGGTTCTTCTTTCAGCCCATTGCAGTTCAAACCCCCAGATTTTAGGTCCTCCTCCCTCTGTTCCATAATATAAGTCTTTTTTAGCAAACTGTTTTAGCTTCCTAAAAAAGCTTATATTGTGGAATGGAGGTACTACGTATCAGACGGAGGATGATCAAGTGATGCAACGTCACTCACTTTGTGCCAGTGACATGTGAGCCCTCCGTGTGACGGACCACCACAGTGTGACGGACCACCACGTCCCAGTGGTACAATATCGGATGACTTTGTCTATTTTTTAGCGAGGAAAATACGGCTATATTATAGAAGTTCACAATAAGCACACATAATAAAAGTTATGTCGAGATCGTGGACCACATAACGAACACTATCGTCACCCGAGCGAACCGCTGACGTGCCGTTGTCACATGCACCCTACCGGAGCCGGTATGACGTTGTTGATTACAGCCTGAAATTCCGCATGCATGTGCCTCTAGGGACCAACACCCCAGAGTCGAAGTCGTCACCATTAAACTCTTGAATTGATCTTAATCTTCTGACACCAAACATGTAAAACGCGAATACCGAACGAGACCCATCACTCTATGGGAGTAGCGAGCAAACGATTCTCCGCCCTCATCAATGCCATCGGGTGAGATCACTGCTAACGAGGTGGAGGAGGAGGTTGGTATACCTTATTCTTGTCCTGTGTAGTGTTGTCATAGCCATCATATCATCGTTGTCGGCTGACCAATCTCTAACTTTAGAAATCTTATTGTAGCACCAAATGCAGGTCCGAGGTCCCCTCCTGCCTCCCCCTCCCCAACCGGAGCAGCAAGTAGAGAAGGCGAGGACATGTCGATTCCCGGTCGAAGACGACGAAGATGAGGTACATGGTGGAACCCTGGGCAGCCGCCTTTCTAATTTCACAGGAGGAGAAAACTTATCGCGTGACTTTGTCTATTTCGAAGCTCCGTAACTTCAGTCTTCGATAGATGCTTCGAAAGTGTATTGCATGTGGGGGTGTGTATTCGAAATAATACAACCGTGATAGGATACTTTTCAACTACCATGATGATTTAGGTTTTTGTCTGTGGAAGCATCCATGGATCCGTGTAAGCAAAAGAAGCCATGAGCACCACAAGGTTCCATGTAGAGGCCGCGCAAAAAAAAAATCCATGGAGAAAAACCGTACCCCCGCAACGTAGTAGCAACCTGGGGTCATCCGGTACGTCTCGATCTAGACGAACAATAATTCACTCAACCATAAAAGCTCAGATTAAGACCTGAGCAGTCGCCGTCGCCGTAGCCGCCGGCGGCCCTACGGACCGTACCGTACGCCACGAAAGCCCTCCGTGCGTCCAATCCATTGCCCCCACCCAACCGCAGGCAGAGCGAAGCAAATCTTCACCGGACTCCACGACGACACTACGGCAGAGCAGAAACAGAAATATTTGGCGCGCTGTTTCGTTCCTCGCCACGGTTCAAGTTTCCAACGGCAGCCGGCACGCCGTCGTTTTCCAACACCTCCCCCAGCCGTCTCGGTTTCCTCCTCGTGAAAAAGTCAGAGTCACGATTGCCCGGTCAAACGAGAAGAAGGAAAAACGAACGAACGCACTCGCTACCCGAGGAACGCACGAACGTGGCAGTTGCCGGTCCAAATCTTTCTTTCGGTCGCACGGACAATATCGAACGAGTCCAAAACAAACATCAAACTCAAAAAATAGACAGGAAGTTAAGTCGAACCCCGCACTCATAATTCTCAAAATTAGCACTCTAAACTTGTTAATCCAAGTCTATTCAGACCCTAGACATGTTTGGTGCACCGAGAATACAACAATCCCTGCCAGGATATGGTGCTACTCTCACTGACAATTCGTAGCTCTGGCCCTCTAGGCCGGAGCAATCTACCGGAGAAGTTTTAAATCGAGGGCCCAAACATCACCTTGCACACGGCCAGACCAAAAAACCACCGCCATCGATTTGGCGCCGCTGCCGTGTACCGGCCTTCGTCGCCAGTCTCCAGTGCTCCGTGGAGCATGTAGAAGCCTAGGGATGTAGAGGTGGGACAATCGGGATAAGTGGGATACCACTTTTAGACTATTAGACTAACTCTAATTTAGGTGGGATAAATGGGATAAGCAGGATATGTCAAATCTAGCTTATCCCACTTGTCCCACTTAGTTTTGAATTAGTCTAGTCTAAAAGTGGTATCTCACTTGTCCCAATTATCCTATTTATGCATCCTTATAGAAGCCTCCTAGTTCTCTCCACCGTCCCTGATAGCTTCCCTGGCATGCTCTGCTCTTATCGTCGTCTTCGTCATTCATGGCGTCATCATTGAGCCTTTCCCGACCCCTTAGACCTCCCGTTTGAACGAGGTGTCGCCCCGCTCACTTGTCGCGCACGTAGCCCCAACGTTGGCTCCTTTTCGCCTAGAAGGTCGTCAGAATTGAACATGCCGATAGCGCTCGGGTAAGTCTTCGTTCAGTGGTCCACTTCCACGGGAGAACATAAAAGAAAAAGAAAGTGAAAAAAGAAAATAGGAAAGAAAAGGTACTAATTTAATTTGCCACGTCAGCAAATCCTAGCTGAGACATCCCCAAGGTTCAAAATTGACCAGGGTCAAAGAGTTTAGTGTACCAATTTCGGGAACTAGAGTTACATGATTCGGTTTTTTGCTTTCATCTATATGAACTTAAGGTTTGTTTTGGACTATTTCCACACCCTAGTCCGCACGCGTGGCACCTGTGCTGTGCATGCGTTCTGAGCCCGAGACCGGTCTCCTCGGCCGCCGGTCGATCGGATCGGTCCGTGTCGTTGGTCTGGCCCGGTGCGTCCCGGCCGAACGGAACCGGTCTCGCGGGCTCACGCGTCTTCCCATTCGGACAATCGCGCCCGCGTTTAAATGCACGTCGGTCTCGTAAACCCGACGACGCCTTCGCCACAAAGCAAACCATCTCTCCACTTCTCCACAACCGCAAGTAATTCATCCCCAGATCAGATCCTCCTTAATTGGTCGCCTTCCGATTCACACTTCCCCGCCACGCGGGGTGGACAACTGGACGCTAGTATAAAACACCAAGCCAAAACCGCCTGCTCCCGGCACACGCACTCGGCACTCGATCGCCGCCCAGCTCTAGCGGTTTCCTCTCCTGCTCTCCAGTCGCCGATCGTTCGACCGACCGAGATGGGGAGGACGCTGGACGTGCTGCTGGGGCGGACGACGAAGCAGACGGCGCGCCTGAAGTCCCTGCTCGCTCTGACCACGAAGCGGATCGCGGTGGTGCGGGGCCACAGGCAGGTGCGGTGCGCGCAGGCGCGCGGGGACGTGGAGCAGCTGCTGCGCCTGGGCCACCCGGACCGCGCGCTGCTCCGCGCTGAGCAGGTCGTCCGGGAGCAGGACGTGCTGGACGCCCTGCTCATGCTCGACTCCTACTGCCTCCTCATCGCCGACCGTTCCGTGCTCCTCGACGCGCACCGGGACTGCCCCGACGAGCTGCGGGAGGCGGCCGCGGGGCTCGTCTACGCGGCCGCCAGGCTCGGGGACCTGCCCGAGCTGCAGGAGGTGCGCGCGCTCCTCGCCGCCAAGTTCGGCAGGGGCTTCGTGTCCGCCGCCGCCGACCTGCGCAGCGGCTGCGGGATCAACGCGAAAATCGTGCAGAAGCTGTCCACCAAGCAGCCGGGACTGGAGAGCCGACAGATGGTGCTCCTCGAGATCGGCGCCGAGAAAGGGATCCCCGTGCGCCTCCTGATGCACGACGAGGAGGCCGGCCACTTCAACGACCACGGCCAGATCAGGACGAATAGTAATAACCAGGACGACGAGAGGCGGCCGCGAGCCCAGGACACGGAGAGGGACAACGACGCCGTCCCTGTTCCTGCCCACTCGGCGCTGTCGTTCAAAGACGTGGAAGCGGCCGCGCAGGCCGCGTTCGAATCGGCGGCCACAGCGGCGGCTGCCGCCAAGGCTGCCATCGACCTCTCGCGAGCCAAGTCCGATGGCCCCACCGGCGGCGACGGCAGGAACCCGGGACGAAGTACACCGGCCGACGATGGCGAGGATTTGGCCAGGAGCAGACCGTCTTCAGTCAGGACAAACAGAGGGCACTAGCAGTTTACTAGCTGCAACCATATGGCAATAGCAGAGGAGATGGTTTCTTCATCTTTTTTTTTTTGAAACAGAGATGGTTTCTTGATCTCGTAGTATTGTGTTTTTGTATTTGGAGGATCCAGTTATATTGTTATTAGTAGTACTAGTTCAACTTTTGCAGTTATATGCTGCCGATTTTCATCAATTTGGTTTGTTTATGTGAAGTTAAATAGAAAAAAAATGGGAATGTAAATATTAATTCAATTCAGCAGACTGAAAACACCACAAGCATGTATATTTGTCAGTAAGATGAACTGTAAGTTCATGTTACTCCCTTTCAAATTACTCCGCGCGCACGTTTATCTAAGTGGGCTAGTAATCTCACATTTTTCATTCAAAAATTTCTGAATTTTTTGATATACGTAGTACATATTTCATACTATCTATTTCAAAAATTCCAGGATTTTTTTGAATGAAAAATATGGGAGTACTAGTCCACCTACATAAATCGTGCCTGCGAAATAATTTGAAACAGAGGGAAGACATGAAAAATTCTGTCACACAGCTGTAGTGCAAACCTCGTTACTTGCGTGGTGAGTGGTGGCTGGTGAGATAAAAATTAAGCTACCAGTAGAGACCTAGAGTGCTCGCACTCGCAGGCCCGCTTCAGTCAGGACAAACACAAGAGATTAGCACTTCAGCTGGAGCCATATGGCAGTAGCACAAGATGGTTTCTTCATCTCGTTATATTGTTATTATTACTAGTTCAACTTTTGCAGCTATATATTGCAGATTTTTCATCATTAAGCTGGTTATTATGTGAAATAAATAGAAAAATGGGAATGTGAATATTAATTCTATTCAGCAGCTTAGTGAAAACACCACAAGGCATATATTGTCAGTAAGATGACTTTGATACATTAAAGACATGAAAATCTCTAACGCAGATGGAGTGCAAAACTCATTACTTGGTGAGATAAACTACAGTATATAAGTTAAGCTACCAGCTAGAGTACTCGGAGCAGAAATATTATCAGCAGACAACTGTCTGGCCCAACTACAAGAAACACCCAGCCTACGAAATGGGCAAAACCATGGAGCTGTTTGGGTGATAAGACTGCTGTAACATACTCCTACATCTCATCTCATGTACTCCCATGCTGCATCATCAGCGAGAAACTTTTCTCCTTTTACTGAGACTCGCAAGCATGTCACCATACGGTTGGAAGGTCACGTCGACATCTTCATCATACTCAAGATCAAGTTCTTCCTGCACAGACAAATACTATTCATCAATACAGTGACTGGAAGGATGGCAGCAAAATAAAGTTAACTGACAAGAAGCAGTCACAACAAATGAACTAAACAACTACAAGTCAATCCTGACACTCAAGTGCTCAAATCAAAAGAAGCTTATATATATGCCCCAATCAAGTGTGGAAGGGTAAAAACATAAAAGGGGCAACAAGAACCTTAAATTCCTTCTGGTCTTTGGGGCTGTTCTCAGTAATATTATCCCATAGCTCCTTGAACATCCTCTTTCGCTTTCTCCACTGGGTAACTTTGTCGGAGAAGGACTCTTCGATTATCTTCTTGTCTTCAGGCTTCACCAAGATCACACCACTCTGCAATTTATTTAATTTTTCTTCCATTTCCTGGACCTGCATTTAACATGAGACCTGCTTTTAAACTTAGGTTGAACAAGCACATTTATGTGCACTAAGAAACATATGAACATGCACATACTTCACTTTGCAATTTGGCCTCCTTCGACCTGATCTCTTCCAGTGTCAAGTTTGACTGCAGAGATTTTATCTCTGCAATAAGATTAGTGCTTAGACACTCATAGTTGTATACTGCATAAAGGAAGGCCACATAGACTATGGCAGTTGGCACCAATCGGAACTTACCAGATTCGAGCTCACTAGTAATTTTCTTTTGATCTGCCAGTTCTTCCTGTAGCTTGCTATTTGCTTTCTTCATCTCCTCAAGTTCTTCCCCATTTGGAATGTCAAACTGGTCTTGCCGAGCAAGGTAGATTTTCTGCTTTCCATACTCCTTGAAGGATATCTGACTACTGTCAGCCAATGCATCCAGTGCTTTTTGCACTGCAGTCTTCTTAAGATTGAACTTCTGTAGTGCATCAGCTACATTCTGAGAATTCAATGGCCTGTTTTGCTGCAGAATTGTAGCAACTTTTAACTTAACATTATTGCCTAGTAATGTGGAATTGGAGATATAGTACTACCAAATATAGAGTGGAGACAGAATAATTTTGAAATCATCTAAAGTGACCACTTTGTGCATCTCTTGATGTTCTGCATAAAGTTCAAGCACAATGTACAACTCCCTTTTCAAATAATTTTCTCATTGCAAGGATGATTGGTCTTAACCAAAATTAATGCAAGTGCACTTTTATAGAGGAAATACCACTATAAAATTAATCATGGTAAACTCATACAGGAACATAAAGGATTCAGATGCAGACAATTATAATACCTTACTGATACATAAAAACAGCATATACTGAAGAGTGCAACTGATCTGGAAATAATATTGTCTCCATTTGTATGCACTATAAGTCACTTGTTTCCACTCACAGTAACCTCAGAGGTTTCTTACAAATCGCAAACAGATACCAGGGTATAGTTAAGTAGAGGGGAAATAGTTCAAAAAAGAAGTTAATGACTTATGCTGACAAAGCTGGAACATATGCACACCAGAATGCAAGACACACCGAGAAGAAAAAAATTATCTGAGTCAAAAAATCTCTCAATCTTCACAATCAGCATAAAATTACAAAGACAGGAAGAATAACACAGCTTTGATCATTTGCAGTTGTGTCAACTCAGTGATAAACAAAGCAATGAAATAGTGTACATATGTTCATTAACTAGGATAAAAGTAATGTTTTTTAACATGACACAGAAGGGTTCAACTTGCATCTCACAAAGCAATCATGGATGATAACCAGCACAAATCAAACAGCATGCGTCACCGCGAACCTCCATGTGGTAAAATTATTGCCTTAAAATGCCGCCTAGCTCCCCACCCCCACCCAAAAGGAGGCTACTCCATTACACTGCCCTGGCAGATACCGTGTACCCTCGTTGGTATAGAACGACGCATCCCAGCCAAAGTTTACAAACACTCACACGGGACAAAACCACACAAGGTGCAAAATCGAAGCGAAAATCCCAAAACCCCAACCTGCAAGCGCGGTAGCAATGCACATTATTGTTGCAGAATCATAGCAATAGTCAACTCATTATTGCCTAGTAAGGTAAAGATGGAATGATTTTGAAATCATCTAAACTGACAGCTAAGTGTATCTCTTGATATTGTGCATAAAGTTGAAGCACAATATACAACTCATTTTTTCAAATAATTTACTCATTTTGTATGTATGGTTGGTCTTAACCAAATTAAAGTAAGAGCAGCGTCTGAGAGGAAACACCACCGTACTAATCATTGTAATGACAATTCACGCAGTACTGCTTCAGACACATACAACTATAACAGCTTCCTGATAAAAAGGAACAAACAGTCTCAGCGGCGGATCTAGGAATTTACCCAAGGGTATGCCGCACCGAAATTTTTGTGCGCATTTTGGTAAAAATAAGTTTACTAGTTTAATAAAAATTGTAAGTTTGCAACATAATGTGGTATACAAAGCAATAAATAACATAAACAACATGTAATATAGGCTCTTTTTAGGCAAATGGCCAAGGAAATACTTTGGACCACTATTGGAAGACAAATGGGTCAAATATAGGCTATTTTTAGCCTAAAATGTCAAATATGAAAGGGATGTTAGACAATTTTTCCTTGGGCGCCGCCCCCGAACTGTGCATAGCTCCGCAGTTAGACAGTGAATGTTAGAAATAAAAAAACAAGGTTACTAATAATCCTATAAGGTTGGGGCCATTGGCTGCTCTATATACGTGTGTATACACTCAGGTAAATCAATCAGCAATAAGAAATACAGAACACAAGACTCAATCCTTTGACTAACATATACACTCGTTCGATCTAGAAGCAAGCTTGTACGTCGGCTATATCCTCAAGCCAAATCAAATAAGCTAGCTGAGCTAGTCAGCCGCTTCGCATACTTGCGCTTAGAAACAACTGCGGCAAGATGACACAGGCTAGTCGGACCTTACTGAAGCCAATACATGTGCGTGCATGACAGGACTGCAGGGTATGCCGCGGCATACCGGGCATACCCTGTAGGTCCGCCCCTGAACAGTCTGTACTGAAGAGTGCAAAACTGATCTGAAAATACTAGTGTCTCCATTTGTAGGCACTTCACATGACTTATTTCCAGTCACAGTACCCTCAGATGATACTTTTCAAACAAATTGCATTAAGAGGAAATAGTTAAGTAGGGTAGGAAACAGCAAGTTAATGAATTGCGTTAAGCATGTTGGAACATACGCAGAGCAGAATGCGATACAACCCAAAAGGAAACTTTTCTTTTTGAGTTGACACAATCTTAGCAATCAGCACATGAACTGAAGAACGACAAAGCTTCAGTCATTTGGAGTTATGTCAACTATGTGACAAACAGAGTAACGAAATGTACATAGATCTATTAATTAGGATAAAGATAGTGGGTTTTTAACAGACACAGAAGAGTTCAACTTGGGTCTCACAAAGGCAATATGGACGATAACCAGCATTAATCAAAGGGCATACTGTTACCAGGAACCACCACAATTAATCATCGCTTGTCCCCCCCAAATGGAAGTAACCCATTACATCCTCTTGACATGTAACATGCATCGGTACTGAGGCAGATCCTACCTGGCATCGGTTGTCCCGTGTAAGAAGACTGCAGTGCCTCACAAGATGCACCCCAGCCAAAGTTTACAAACAATCTCACACGACAAAAACGACAAAGCCCTAGAATATGCGTAATTATGGAAGAGAAAACCCCCCAACTCTCATTGTGTAAGTGTGGCAGCAAGTGCAAGTTGAAACCTAAAGCGGAAGCAGGCAATCTGGGGTTTCAGGGAGAGGATTCCTAGCGAGGAGCGGGGGGTGGTTACCTCGTTGACGTAGGTGAGGACGATTCCTGCATAGGAAACCGTAGTGAGACGATCAGGAGCAGCACCATCATATACAGCGACAAGACCGACCAAAGGATGGATGGAATTGGAGGAGGAATCAGTGGGGGCTAGCTGGTCAAATCAGGAGTTTGGATTGGATGGAAGGGGCGCATACCTTCGACGCTATCCGATTTAGGCGGCATTGCGTCCTCTCGGGCTGCCTGCTTCGCCGCGCCGCCGCCGACTTGCTGCTGATTCGTGGATTGAACGAGCTGAAGGGGAAAAGGAGGGTGGGGAAAAAAGTGGGGGAGAAGACGGCAAGGGAAGGAGGGTTTGGCCTCTACTGTGACGCGGCTGACTGACAGAGCGGACCCGCTTGTGCTTGCCGAGGGGTGGATTTCCCGCCAAAATCCTCGACATGCGCGGTCTTCGCTGGTCTCCGCGAAAACGCCCGAAACACAATAGGTAGAGTTCTAGAAAAGCCCAATGCAACTAGAATCCGAGGACCTGGTGTCCACTACTTGCCGCAGGCCGACCCATTCAGTTCGTTTTTTTTTTGCCCTAAAAAACATTCAATTCGTTTTTTTCATTATTGCCATTTTATAATTTCTCTTTTTAATTCGTTTCTTTTGATTATTTTCCCTGTTTATTGGCTAGTGCATGTTTACTTTTCATACAAACGATTATTTCTTTGAAAGCCGTGTAGGAGTACATTTTTCTGAATCCAGATTATTTTTCAAAATACAAGAACCATTTTTTGTACTATATGAACATTTTTTTCATTATATGAACATTACATGCTTAAGAAATAAAGATTTTCATAATTATTAAATTCGTATAAACATTCAAGTGGTATCCGAGCCTTGGTTTCTGATACCCCACTAGTCTAGCATATAGGGTAACCTAACTAACGGGCGAGTAGAGTGCCAAAACTATTTTGTAAAATCCGTGGATAGATCTGAGTAGCTTTGCTTTTACTCCTTACCTCTCTGATATTCGCCGCTTACCTTTGCGTGTTCTAAATATGCTCTCTTACCTCTCTTCAAGTCTAAGATTTCTCATCTTGGTTTTTGTTGTACCTTCAGGATTTAGATTTCTCCCCTCTTGCAACAGTGTTTCCACATCTGTTTTCGTGTTGTCCGATGAATCTTTCATCTATCGTCTATCGTACCTTTCATTTGACTGAATTTTTACTAAAAAATTTCTTTATATCTTCCGATCGTTTCCAACATGATGACATCATCATCTGCTTCGGATCCAATGAAGAGCATGCATCACATCCTTCATTTTTTACGGAGCTTCATGGACACCGCTTGTCAAGATCTCCAGTCTAAATTTCGAGAGTTTGGTTGCGGGATGGAGTAGTTACCATACCACTACTTTTATCATTAGCTCTTGTTGCATTAACCTGATAGATTAATGCAATTTTACTCAATCTATGGAAGTTAGAGGTGGTCTTATCTTTTGAGATCTTTACCTTTGACTTTGTTTTTCCATATAGTTCTCTCGACGAAACGAAAGTGAGCAACAACCTCTTATTGGTGGTGTCAACGATTTCAGGATGAACCAACAACTCTTTATTAGTGGTGTCGCGAGGATCTACATGAAGCAAGAAGAGGATCTCGTGGCGATATTCCTTGTTAGTGGTATCGAATTGTAGCATCCCGGGAATCCCTAACTAGGAAATTGCTTGTAGTTTTATGTTTGTGCTTTATCATGACATCATGCCTGTTTTTTCACTAAAACTATTTTATTAAAATCCTCTTTTGTTTGCTCAATTTTCCCCCTCTTTAATTTCAAATTGAAGGTTTAGTTTCCCTACTCAAATACCTGTCTAAAAACTATTTGCTAAAAGGGTTTTATAAAATAAAAATAAAAGTATGTTTTAAGGGGCAATCGAACCAGGCTAGGCCTAGCCCAACCGGCCACCCCAACTTAACCCTTTAAGCCTACCCAAACCCTAAACCAACACACCCAAATCCCCACCGCCACTCACATAGGAGCCACACAGGCACACGCCCGGCACGAACTCACACCATCAGACACTACACACCCAACGCGATACGCACACACCCAACACACCCACACGACACCACACCCAGTGACACCCATGCAACCCATCAATCACACACACACAAGACACAGTCACAGGTGGACACACACCTACATGCACACATCGCACGCGAGCAACCCCGTCTCTCTCACCAACCCCGTGCCTATCGCTCCATCCCGGCCACCCCGCTTGGTCCCGCAAGGTGCCGCTGATGCATGTAAAATGCATCCATGGACTTTGTCGTTTATTGCTTCAAAATCATTATTATTTTGCAATATTATTATATTTATTGGGAATATGACCTACTAATATTTGCAAAAGTGTACAAGTTCTTGTTTTACACTTTATTATGTAGGAAATACACAAATATGGAAGGGAACCGCGCATTATGGAGAAATCTGGAAATCCCTAAAATCTATCCCTGCAGAACTCTTTTCAAAGATTGTCGGAAACGAACCCGAAGATGACGTCTAATGGAAAAGGTTTAGAAACAAAAGTTGTGGGAAATTTTATGCGCAACAATTCAGATATAACATTCTCCCCAATCAGAGTCCGGATGCATATTTTATATCTATATTACTGCGGAGGACACGGGCATTTCGGTACTCCAAAAATATGTGATGTGGTTGACTCAAACTCCTTCCATCTTTGATGATTTCGGCACAACCACGACTTGATGGACTCATTAAGAACAGCGGGGACTCCTAGGAAGTTTCTAGAGATGCCCAAGAGCCCTTGGATCCAAGGGTCATCCATCCTATGATCAAGATTGCATCTTGACCACTATATATTGAGAGGAAATCCTACTTTTGGAGGCATCCACCCATAGCCACGAAATTCCCCCTCCTTGGCAGCCCCAAAGGAGGGGAAGGATCTCCTCAAGATTAGCACCATCTCTAAGGAAGAAGAAGGGACAAGGGGACGCTTCCCCCAAGGGCAGCCGCTGCCCATAGGAGGGCGCTGGCGCCGCCTCTCCCCCTTAGGGAGGCTCATCTCCATCACCATCTACTGTAAGATCCCATCATCTCCTACTGTAATCGTTTGGCAAACATGATGTATGATACAATATATTATTTTCTCATGATCTATTGTATGACTATGTTGATGTTTGAGTAGTGAATTATTATGGCAATTGTGATCTAGTTTGTTTTGGGTGCATACAAGTATATGTTATCTTCTATGATGATCTTGGTGCCATAACATATGAGTGAACACATATGTTGGGGGATGCACGAGGTTTTCACCGTTGCATGTTGATAGGATGAGGGATAGACAGAGTTTGACAGAAGCCGGATCCCAAGTCTTAGAAATATATGTAGTATTAATTCATGGTTAATCAACGGGGGTATTATCATGGGGACCTTAGATCTAAATGCGGTGGTTGAACTTTATGTATTAATATTCCCTTGTTTGTTCTTAATTGGCCTTGGTATCAATCACTAGTGGTGTATTTGCTCGTATCTAGGGCTACATCTAGTTATGGCTCCTCCTAGAAGAAAAATAAAAAGACCATATATATGCTTCACTAATTGTGACAACTAAATGAATGAAATAGCAATTTTCCTAAACATTCGCTCTCGTAGATTATCCACATCCACTCCACTAGCTCCACTTCATTTGCATTATTTTACTTATAGTATTTATTTCAATTACTTTATTGTTTTCTAGTTAATACCGAAAACAACACACTTTAGATTCTAACTTTGCGTAGAAGGCCATATAAGTGGGTTATAGGGCTTTAGAGAATAGATAGTTTACCTTCAGCTCCTCGTGGGTTCGACACACAAATACTTATCGAATTGTACTACAGTGATCCCCTGCACTTGGGGGCTATCAGCCGCCACCAGCCAGATTCCACCCTGATGAGAGCCACCTTACCTCCATCACCGCCGCCTCCCTCATTGTCTCCCTATGCACGCGCCTCCCATTCTCTGCCTCCGGGTGCCACCTCCTCCGCTCGACCCTCCTAGCTATTGTGCCTCTATTGCTGGCCCTTGCTCGTAGCGCTGGCATTCCCCTCTACAGCCTCACCCCACGCGTAAGCCCCCTATTGTCGATGCATCCCGAGATCTTCTTCGGCCGCTGCGTTCTCTGCCTCCTTGTCCCGCGCTTTCCCCCGATGTCATCGAGCTCGTGCTCCTCCCTGCACCTCCGCGGTAGGGAGCCCATCATCCTCGCCTCCATGTTTTGCAGCATGCAGCCCCACACGGGACAACCTCCTGCCAGCCTTGCAGCACCACGACCGCCGACCTCTCCTCGCAAGGACGCAAGTGCAAGCTCCTTCTTCTCTAGTTGGTTTCGCCAACTTGCCGGCATTGCCTCCTATCACGCGTGCAGCAACATCACGTCACATCACCTCGGGTGATGAGGGGTGACTTCGGGAATGCCTATGGTTATGGACTTAGTGTTTCGGGGAAGAGAGAACGCTAGTGATTTCATCGACTTAACAGACAAACAAGGGAGGCAATTTATCTAGGTTCAGGCCCTCGTAGAGGAAACCCTACTCCTGCTTGTCTACCCATATTATCAATGGAGAGTACAAACTCACCGAGTCGACTAGATGTAGTCTCGTTGAGATAGAGAGAGGCATGTGTATCTCATATGTTTTGTCTAGTTCTATTGTGGGATATTAGGTCGTCCCCTCCTCGTTGGACCCTCCTAGTATTTATATATGGAGTGGCTAGGTCTTAGGTACCAATATGAGTTGGTTACAAATTAGAATTTGTATGTAATCTAGTCTTAGACTTTCCTTGTCTTGTATCGCCAGGTGTCTGTGTCCTTGTAGGCTTTGTATCTGTTGAATGTCCATGGGCTTCATGGATCATGATATATCTTCGAGTGAGCATTCCGTTGGGCCGCATCATATATGACAATGGTGGGAACCTGAAGGATCATGCCCATGTCACCGGGATCCCCCAAAACTCTTATTGTTCCTGGTCCTCTGCCCCTGCCGTGTTGTTGTTCTTCCCCTGCTATGAAGTGTGGATGTGTTGGTGTGAAGCTGCTACTAGACGCAAGATAGTGTTGTATCCATCCCGACACACCTAAGTGTTTGTCACAAACAACTAAACATCAAGATCTTCGCCATCGATGCGTTCTGTCAAAATCTTTTCTCCGACATCATGATCCCGCGGATGCCAAGTTCTACACTACATGCCAAGACATCCCGCCAAGATATTTGGTGCCGCACCAAGAACCGTGATCGGCATTTTCACAAGAACCAGAAGTGGATCCAAGTTCGCCACCAGCAAGCAAATTCGGAACTTCAATACCTCCATCATGAAAACCGAAGACCTTGATCCCGGGATCCGAAGACCGACCCCTCCAGACTCCAAGATCCTTTGAACCCCAAGATCCCCGAACCAAAATGTGTGCACCCAAACCGCCCCTATTTTTATAATATGCAATATATCTTGTTGAATTAAAATAATTCATACTTGCATACATGTCATCTCGTGGTTTAGGGTTAAATAGCAATTCATGTATTAATTAAATATGGAGTGTGTGCGGGATGTTCTTATATTATTCCGAATCCATTTGAATTGATATAGCTCACATATGCCATGCTTTTGTCATGTTAACACCATTTAATTTGTGGGTAGATAAATAACTTGAACCTCCTAATTAATTGCATGGATCCCAATTCCGCTTAATATTGCTAAGTTGCATCGCATCTTTCCATGCCATGTATACATATCATGAACACGTCATATATTTTGTCGTGTCTTTAAATATTGCACCCGATGTTTCTTTCTTGTGCTTTTCTTCTTCCCAGATAGGACGTTGAGTTGTTATCCGATGTATCTTCGGCAATGTTTACCAGGCAAGCACTCATCTTATGCTACTCCCTTCGACCAAAATTAGTTGACTTAGATTTGTCTAGATTTGAATGTATTTAGACTTGTTTTAGTGCTAGATACCTCCGAATCTAGACAAAACCAAGTCAACTAATTTGGGTCGGAGGGAGTACCTATTTTGCTTTATGGATTTACTTCTGTCTATTGCTATCCATGTTGCGATGCTTTAGTTCCCTACCATTATTACTCCTTGCAACCTATATTTCCTTGGTCACTTTCTATTGCCCGTTGTTTTGGTAGATAGTTGAACTTGCGAGTCGTAGTTGCTTGCTCAGGTGGTTGTTCGAGTTATCGAGTTCCTCGGTTATTAGGGAAGTTACCACATGCCTTATGTTGGAGATAATCATGGTTCTACTTATAACTTGTTAATTAAAATGTTGGGAGTAGATATGATTAATAAATAGGCATTTGTGGGAAATAGTTGAGATTTGGATTTTATCTCGCCCACTTGTGTCCAACTAGGACCCGAGTACTTGATTCATGTTCCTGGACTCTCGCACTATCCACATGCGCGTGACTTTCCAGATGTCCATGCGCTTGACCTTGTTTCTGAAGTTTGTTTTGGGGCCACAACTAGTTCGGGCATTACACGTTACATTCTATACTTACGTCATGTTTACTATTATGTTCCTCAATGAATGTTTATTATTATTGTGTAGGTGTGGCATTTTGTCAAGGGAATATATTATCCATGGCCTCTGCTAGCATAACAAGTTCACGCAACCTTGGGTTCATACTAGACTTTGATATACCTTGTACGAGTAGCCCTTTTGGGTGGCCCTTAAACATTCTCTATTTATTGGAATGGTTTTGTCATGATGCCTCATTTCTTTTTATTTGTTTGCTTCTTTCCAGAATGATCATGTGTGTGTTGCTATTTGTGCACCCCTATAGGGTAAATTGATGACCCACAAGTATAGGGGGTGTATCGCAGTATTTTCGATAAGTAAGAGTGTCGAACCCAACGAGGAGCATAAGGTGTTGACAAGTGGCTTGCAGCAGGAATTCTCTGTAAATACTTAGCAAATGGATTTTTAGGGTTTTTTGATAATGTAGATAAATAAAGTGCGAGGAAATAAAATATAATAACAATAATTGCAGCAAGTGGCCCAATCCTTTCTTTAGCAAAGGACAAGCTGGTTGTATTACTTAAGATGACCAAACGTTCTCGAGGACACATGGGAATATTGTCAAGTGCTTTTGCTCCATATAGTTGATTAATCTTCTTTAGTTTGATAAGTGTTGTGTGGGTGAACCTATGCTAATGTACTAACCTTCCTAGGACTAATACATACTTGTGATTAAACCCCTTGCAAGCATCCGCAAGTACAAGAAAGTAATTAAGATAAAAACGTAACCACAACTTTAAACTCTGAGATCCTACACTCCCTTGTGCAAAGGTTTCCTAACGGGGGTTCAGGTTTATGTCACTCCGGCAACCCCTACGATTAGTAGCCAAATACACAATGCATTCCCCTAGGCCATAAAGGTGAAGTGTCATGTAGTCGACATTCACATGACACCACTAGAAGAATAATACCACAACTTAAATAACAAACTATTGAATCTTTCTCAACACAACTCCACTACTAACAACATGACTTCTCCCATGTCCTCAAGAACTAAACGAACTACTCACAAGACATCATATGGATCAAGATCAGAGATGAAATAATGATAAGTAACAATCTGAACATAACAATAATTCAATGGTTCCACTCAATATCATCAACTACAACAAGTAATCAACACCGAGAAAGTTTCCCCTAAGAACTATACAAGATTCAACCCAATTGTTATAGCAGTACGAAGTGGTGATGATGGTGCTGGTGGAGATCGTGATGGAGATGATGATGATCCTGATGAAGTCCAGCTTGATGGTGGTGTTGATGGCGATGATCTCCCCTCTCCGGGAAGGAATTTCCCCAGCAGATTTCTGCCTGCCGGAGAGCTCTTTCTCTCTCTACGGATTTCTGCCCCGTAGAGGCGGCGGAATCTTTTTGTGGTCCCCCTTGGCTTAGGGTTTCGTGGGGATAATATACGCCAAAGGGGAGAGCCAGGAGTGGGCCAGGGTGGCCACACCACCTGGTGGCGCGGCCAAGGGTGGCCCGCGCCAGGGGGTGGTGTGGGCCCCATGTGGCCCAACTCCGCTCCCTTTCTGGCATCCTTCGTCTTCTGGAAAAATCGGATTTTCCATATATTTTCTGGAATTTTCTGATCTTCGTGAATTTCGCCTCCAAACAGTGCCTTTTCCATCAGAATCTTGACTTCAGCGGTCCATCCTCCAAAAGTCATCAACCATGCAAAAACAGATGAAATAACATAAGTATCATCTCTTAATATAAAATATATCAATGAATAACAGTAAATTATGATATAGAATAGTGATGCAAAATGGACGTATCAACTCCCCCCAAGCTTAGACTTCACTTGTCCCCAAGTGAAAACTGAGCTCAATAAACATGACCTCAGGTTTATGGAGTGAAGAGTCGATAAAATAATACGGACAAGAAGCATCACATTCATCAATACACAAATCATAATAGAAGACAACTCACTATTATATAACTTAACTTGTAATACGTAAAGGAAACACAATAAAGATACATAAAGTAAATCATAATTGGTAATGGCAAACTTTGCTCTTGGTTAAAGAATAGTTAACAATTTGTAGGAGTTCAATCATACAGGGGTTTTCAATGATAGCTTTCAAAGTAATATTCACTATGATAAGAGCAATGTGCAAAACAAGGAACATAAGAAACATGATAGAATAAATCATCATATGAATGAATGAAACACAACAACTCAAAATACTTGCTGGGATAGAAAGGAATAGGTTTACTGACTCAACTAAAAAGTAAAAGATAGGCCCTTCGCAGAGGGAAGAAGGGATCTCAAGTTTCATAAAGAGCTTCCAAAAATTATGGTACTTATTAGCTTTCAGCTCTCATTGCCCCTATCATAAGCATCTTTAGGTGATTAAGGTTAAAATGAACAAACTATGGAGTATATGCTTCACAAAGTATAAGTTGGCAATCTCATGTCCCTTGAATACGAGGGCCGCTCCTCATGCTACTCAAGTTTAGTTACCGGTAAGTTCTTGTCATAGTAAGTACATGTGTATCATAGAGAACCGCCAACGGGGTACCCCTTGCACATGATACTGGATCTATCCCATAATCAAAATGACAAGGCAAACAGACAATGAGCATCTGAGCAATCTTCTTATTTACCATGGGAAAATGGTGATTTTTTCTCTCTTTCCTCTTTTTCATCTTTTTTCTTTATTTTTCTCAATCTCTATCTCTTTTTTATAAGAAGAATTCTTTATAGATTTCCCACTATGGTGATGCTGCAAGTTTCCACCATGATTAGGCATGGCTTAGGCTAGCGGCCCAGGCGTTTCTCTAACACACATACATAACTCCATGGACTTACAAGCTCTCCTTTCATTTCACACCGACGACATTGATGGCCCAAAATATATCGAGTTCACTGGGGAACCCCAAGAGGAAGGTATGATGAGCACAACAACAAGTTTTCCCTCAGTACGAAACCAAGGTTATCAATCCAGTAGGAGCAAGGAAACACCCCCAAAGGTGTAGCTAGCTGAGCCTTGGCAGGGCGCACTACCGGTGCTAGTAGCAACATGGAGACCTGCACAACACAACCACAGAACTTCGTTCCCAACTTGCGATGAGGTTGTCAATCTCACTGGTTTTGCTAAAAACAAAGGATTAAACATATCGAATGGAAGAGAGGAATAGTTTGCAGAAAGTAAACACAAAGCAGTAAACAATTGATTGTAAAAGAAAGGACTGGGGTCCATAGTTCACTAGAGGTGGCTCTCCTTAAGATAGATAACATGTTGGGTGAACAAATTATAGCGGGGCAATTGACAAACATCGAGAAAGCATACACGCATATACTACTCATCTTGACTCCTTTAAGATTTGATTGGGCATTACAACATTTTACATAGACCATCATCCAACTGCATCTATGACTAATAATCCACCTTCAGGTTATCATCCGAACCCCCTCTAGTATTAAGTTGCAAGAAAGGGATAATTGCATTACGAATTGTGTGTAAAGTAAACAATACGATTGTTCTATGAACAAAGGATTGTTGTTTTCTCCCTAGTAGCAACAACACAGCTAGTACCTTAGAGATTTCTGTCACTTCCCCAGCTTACTAGAGGCATGAACCTACTATCGAGCATAAATACTAACTCTTGGAGTTGCTAGCATCTACTTGGCCAAGATAGCTACTAACAACAGAAAGCATGCAAGATCACAAATAACAAAGACATGATGGAATCAGTAATCAATCTGAAATAGCATCTCAATATCCATCGGATCTCCGCAAACACAACATGCAGAATTACAAATAGATGATCTTGATCATGAACGAAGCTCACAAGATCTAAACATGATAGCACAAAGGAGTAGAAACAGCCATCTAACTACTACATGGACCCGTAGTCCAGAGATGAACTACTCACGCATCACACCGGAGGCTTGGATGATGATGAAGAAGGCCTCTAGGGTGAATTCCCCTCTCTGGCAGGGTGCCGGAAAGAGCTTCAGATCCCTACCGATCTAGGGATGGAGATGACGGCGGCTACTGACTCTTTCGTGGAATTTTGATCGGGTCCTTAGGGTTTCTGTATCATAGGCAATATATAGGCGGAAGGAGAGGCCAAGGGGGTGCCTAGGGTAGCCAGACCACCCCCTGGCGGGCCAGGCCGCATGGCCAGGTGGTGTGGTCGGGCCCCAGCCCCTCTCCGTCTCGTATTCTGGCTCCAGGTGTCCCTCGGTGAAATACTGACTTTGGCTTTTGTCCCGTCCAATTCCGAGAATATTCATTTTCTAACTTTCCTGGAACCAAAAACAACAGAAAACAGGCAGCTGACACTGTGGCTCTTGTTAATAGGTTAGTCCAAGAAATCATATGAAAACTACTCCAAAGTGTGGACAAAACACAAGAAAGTAGATAAAACCAAGCATGGAACATCAAAAATTATAGATACATTTGCAATGTATCAGACATCCATAAACAAAAGAGCATGATATCAATTGGGTACAATGTACAAGTGCAATGTTGAAAGTGTTCCCCATGACAGCATGGTTCTGCTAATCTCCAACGTATAAGTGCAAGAATATACAACTCAGATGACACAATGGTTCATGTTTATTAGGTGCAAGAAAAGTAAAGTGTGCCATCAAGTTTGTGAGAGCTTTAAGCACTAATTTTCACATAACAAGTTTAATTCGGAAGGTAGATAAAAACATGAATTTACTTGGAATAGCAATAGTGCTAATAGGTAGGTATGGTGGACACAAATGGCATAGGTTTTGGTTTAAGGATTGGATGCACGAGAAGCGTTCCCTCTTAGTACAGGTTTTAGGCTAGCAAGGCTGGGTACCAAGCATAGGAGTTGAAGGAAACAAACAAACATACAAGTGATAAAAACAAACATATAATCTTCCTTGGAAACACAAAAGATCTTAACTAGAGAATACTAAGCTTATGAGCAAATCAAGAAAGAAAGATGATGAAATTATATTCTTTAAGAGTACTTTTATCTTTTTCATTCAATTCTCATAATAGTGTTGCTACTGGCCGAGCCAAGTTTGCCAAAACAAACTAAATTTACTTAATGATCCCAAAGTGATAACCATACTAACAACAAGATCAATCATATAATAGTAATTGAAAACTAAAATAAAATATGCAAAAGACTGAATGATAGAACTTCTCATTAATATTCCATAACGGCAACTCACACCAAGGGATACATAGATAACTAACGAGAAGGGGGACACTTCCATAATGCAAACCATCCTACATGATAACTTCTCTATTCATGATATGACTCTACTTAAAAGGTAAAAGATAAAAGATAGTGATGTGATACCGCGACACTCCCCCAAGCTTGGAACAAACCAAGGGGATGCCAAAACATGATGACGAATTACTCCTTCGGTGGTGGTGGTGTTCTCTCGATGAGCTTTTCAATCAATTCCCTCAAGTCCTCAATCTCGAAGGTGAGAGTACGAATCAACTCCTAATTGTGCTCGATGCGGTTCATGATCATGTTGGGTTGTGAATCCCAGCTCTTGCGATTCTTTCCCCACTCTTCCTCCTTAAAGTCTTCTTTTCCTGCATGGCTAGAACGAGGCATATCCCAATTGGAGGGTAGTTTCTCGTTTGGCATATTCTAGAATTGATGCTCATGGATAAGGGTATGGAAGGGATTCTTGGTGCGTGGAGGAGGTGACCGTGAATCCAAGCAATGACGCGGAGTCTTCCCTCCAGTGGACATCCGTGCAGTACTTTTGAACCTGGCAAGGTTTGCCACCACTCCAATGCTTGCAATGGTGGTGCTGGCGTGCAGATGCTAGTCTTCCTTTTCCTCCTCTTCAACTTCACTATCGATCTCCTCCTCCTGCTCAGAGTCTTGGAGATCCTCTTTCGCGGGCCCTTTGCCCTTATCGTCGGCGGAGACCATTGTGCTTCTAAACTTTAAGGATAGTTCCTAGCAGAAATAGATCGAAACAAAAACACGATGAGAACACGATATACGAACCTCGGGGGATCCGAGGGATTATATATTACGAAGTTTAATAACAAAATGAAGGTACTGGGAGAAAACGGGTCAGAGACGGGCTCCGGGGTGGCCACACCACCCGGTGGCGCGGCCAGGGGGCCCGCGCCACGGGGTGGTGTGAGCCACCTGGGCTCCGTTTCTGGCCCTTTTTCGACTCATTGCTTTCCTTGTTAGATAAAAACTACAAAAATATAACTTGACAGATTTTTCGCGGAACTTTTCTTACCAGAACTGTTACCTATTTGAAAATAGACTCTGCAGGTCTCTGAGGTTGGTCTTTGATAAAAAAAAATCCGGACTTAACATTTGAATAGCATCAATATCTTCATCTTTATACACATATTGTTTGAGTCATTTAACCATTCACCATCTTAACACAATTTTCTCCTATAACCTAGAAATTTCTTTCACAAAAAAGCTTTACACAATTCTCATTAGCAACATTAGTGCATGCAAGATAATAAACTTTTAAGTTTAATTTCAACTGATATCCATCAAAACATAAGCTACTGTAGCAACTCCTTCTGAAAGCCCAAAAGGAATTCAAAAAGGAAATCGATATAAGAAGCAAATGCAAGAGTAGCAGAAATTTGTCAAAACAGACCAGTAGGTAAAGATCATTTTTTCGAAAATCTTTTGTTGCTCAAATCAAAAAGTGCAAAACTAACGAAAGTTAAATAATGACCTGGGGCATGCACACAAAAAATTACAGATTAGTACGATCTTCTGGGATTTTTAACGAATTTTTATAGTGAAGCACAAAAATCTGTTTCAGGACAGCAACTTCCCCAAATCTTACTTCTCTCTCATTAGAGGCTGATCTTGACACAAAAACCTAACAAAAAGGATAAGGAGAGGTTATTGCCTAAAAAATAACTTCCAAGACTCAAATCAACAAAAACAAACTGAAAACAAAAGAAATATATTGTGTTGTCTCCCAAAAAGCTCTTTCTTTATAGCCATTAAGATGGGCATGCTAATTTCAATGATGCTCACATAAGAATATGAATTGAAGTAAAAGAGAGCATCACGAAGCGAAAATACACATGTTTAAGTCTAACCCACTTCCTATGCAAGGGAATTTTGTAAGAAAATAAATTGTTGAAACCAGAGGCTGCTAGCATAGGAAGGCAAAACAAGTACAACATAAAGACTTTCAGCATAAAGCGAGGAAACTTAATTTTATTGAGATGCATAAGAACAATCTTCCTTCTCTCATAATAACTTTCAGTATCATGCATAAATTTAACGATATAACTATCACATGAACCATTATAGCAATGATCACTTATCCTAACAGAAAACACAGGGACACTAGCTCTCATAACACTACTTGAAACAATATTAGAAGTATCCTTACAGAGGATAGTGTGTCCATCTTCTACATATTTAGTGACAAAGCCTTTCACATTTGCTATTACAGGTTCACCATCCACTTGTTCATCAGGTTCAATAGCGTTATTTGTACTTTCATTAACCCTACTAGCTATCATAGAATGTTCCTTTATCTTAACTAGGAAAGGCATTTTCTCAATGTAAGGTTCAGGTAAAACATGATTAGCAGTATAAACTTCAGTATTTCTTGCAGGAACACTATTAACAATATCTTTATATGGCTCATGATACTTATTCCATTTCTTTTTAGGAATTTCAATATATGAGGCAAAATCCTTAAAATAAGTTGCAATAGCTTGAGAGTCTAGACCATAAGCATTACTAATATAAAGTCATCAGTTCCCATAAAAGATTTAATGCATTCATAATCATAATTTATACCTGACTTTCTTCCTTTATCATTCTCCCATGCTTCAGCATTATCTTGAATACGGTCTAGCAGATCCCATTTAGCTCCTTCTTCCATGCGTGTAAATGATCCAGCACAAGAAGCATCCAATAGATCCTTATCATGAAGAGGAAACCTTGCATAAAAGTTAATAATAAGAATATTATTGGGGAGCTCATAAATAGGATATTTGAGCATTAGTAACTTCAATCTCCCCCAAGCTTGAGCTATACTCTCTCCATCAAGAGGCCAAAAGTTATATATTTGATTCCAATCTTTATGAATCTCACTAGGAGGATAAAATTTTGAATAAAAGAGAGGTACAATTTCCTCCCAATCAAGAGCTTGACCATTCTTCAGCAGCTTATACCATTCCCCAGCTCTTCCTTTCAATGATAATGAGAATAACTTCTACTTGACTTGATCTGTTACAATACCCGCACACTTGAACATCCCGCATAATTCGTGTATAAAGAGCAAATGATCACCGGGATGGACAGTTCCATCTCCAAAATAAGAGTTATCCATAACACGATCAACAATTCTTGTAGGTATTTTAAAAGTATCATTTTCAGCAGGTGGAGGTTCATCTAATACCTTAGCAGTGGTAGTAGCATTACGAAATAAGAAACTAAGTGAATTATCTATATTGAGAATAAAGTAACTAACAGAAATAAACAATACTCACAATAGAAGTTTCCTTTACCAGTTCCACTCTCCGATAGCACTTCACTCCGCGGCAACGGCGCCAAAAAATAGTATTGCCCCACAAGTATAGGGGGTGTATCGCAGTATTTTCGATAAGTAAGAGTGTCGAACCCAACGAGGAGCAGAAGGTGTTGACGAGTGGCTTGGAGCAGGAATTCTCTGTAAATACTTAGCAAACGGATTTTTAGGGTTTTTTGATAATGCAGATAAATAAAGTGCGAGTAAATAAAAGACAATAACAATAATTGTAGCAAGTGGCCCAATCCTTTCTTTATCAAAGGACAAGCCGGTTGTATTACTTAAGATGACCAAACGTTCTCGAGGACACATGAGAATATCGTCAAGTGCTTTCGCTTCATATAGTTGATTAATCTTCTTTAGTTTGATAAGTGTTGTATGGGTGAACCTGTGCTAATGTACTGACCTTCCTAGGACTAATACATACTTGTGATTAAACCCCTTGCAAGCATCCGCAAGTACAAGAAAGTAATTAAGATAAAAACCTAACCATAGCTTTAAACTCTAAGATCCTACACTCCCTTGTGCAAAGGTTTCCTAACGGGGGTTCAGGTTTATGTCACTCCGGCAACCCCTACGATTAGTAGCCAAATACACAATGCATTCCCCTAGGCCCATAAAGGTGAAGTGTCATGTAGTCGATGTTCACATGACACCACTAGAATAATAACACCACAACTTAAATAACAAAATATTGAATCTTTCTCAACACAACTCCACTACTAACAACATGACTTCTCCCATGTCCTCAAGAACTAAACGAACTACTCACAAGACATCATATGGATCAATATCAGAGATGAAATAATGATAAGTAACAATCTGAACATAACAATAATTCAATGGTTCCACTCAATAGCATCAACTACAACAAGTAATCAACACCGAGAAAGTTTCCCCCAAGAACTATGCAAGATTCAACCCAATTGTTACAACAGTATGAAGTGGTGATGATGGTGCTGGTGGAGATGGTGATGGAGATGATGATGATCACGATGAAGTCTAGCTTGATGGTGGTGTTGATGGTGACGATCTCCCCTCTCCGGGAAGGAATTTCCCCGGCAGATTTCTGCTTGCCGGAGAGCTCTTTCTCTCTGCAGTTTTTCGCCCGACAGAGGTGGCAGAATCTTTCTGTGGTCCCTCCCCCAGGCTTAGGGTTTTGTGGGGATAATATACGCCAAAGGGGAGAGCCAGGAGTGGGCCAGGGTGGCCTTTGCCAGGGGGTGGTGTGGGCCTCCTGTGGCCCAACTCCGCTTCCCCTTCTGGCATCCTCCGTCTTCTAGAAAAATAGGATTTTCCATATATTTTCTGGAATTTTCTGACCTTTTTGAATTTCGCCTCCAAACAGTGCCTTTTCCATCAGAATCCTGACTTCAGCGGTCCATCCTCCAAAAGTCATCAACCATGCAAAAACAGATGAAATAACATAAGTGTCATATCTTAATATGAAATATATCAATGAATAACAGTAAATTATGATATAGAATAGTGATGCAAAATGGAAGTATCATAAATCTTTTCGAAAAGTCATGCCCGTGGTTATGGACTACTTTGAGCATAGTTTCTTGATCATAGACAACTTACACTAAAGTAGTACTATAAATTTGGCTTGGATCTGACATGACTAGTAAAAAGTGCAAATGCAACGGAATGGTTAATAAGATGACCAACTATGTGAGTGCTTTGAGTATTTCTCCCTAGTGGTTTTGCAACATGGGTAATTCTCGTGGTCGGGTTATGTTTGGTGTTAGCATCAAGTTGGTTTTGAATAGGTCTTTCTCATTCCTATCTAATAGATCACCATACCCATGTAGGCGAGAGCAGCCGAATTTTAAGTCTCACTAAGTACTTGTCTCAGTACTTACCCTTGTTTTCTTTTTACTTTTTCCCCTTTGTCGACAACCTTCGGCTTGACAGGTATGAGTTTGATGATCTTAGCAAGGTTACGCTTCCGGCTTGGCCTAGGAAGGTCTACGGACGCTATTGGTTATTCGTTAGAACTCTTAGTCCAATTTGTATTCTTATCCATACTCAGATGTTGTATCGCTTTCAATGATTTGTAATGTATATTTGTATTCGTGACTCATTGAGTTGTTGTTGTATACATATGGTTTCTTGTGGATTCTATCGTAAACTATTGTGTAATGGTATTACTTCATTTTTCACGCGCAAGCAATTTCTTGGTGTGCGTCTTTGAATCGTTTCTATGTGGGTTTGGTAGGAGTCGCTAAAATTTGCATAGGACCGATTCGAGGATGTTACATTAAGCCAGCTTTATACCAAAGAAAATTCGACATGGGCAAAGTTAGCTAATACAAACGATTTATGTGGGACATGTGGATATAGTGGGCGTCCCACAAAGTCCCGCACAATTTCTCCTACTGCATGTGGGCATCCGTGTACGACTTTATGCGGGGCGGGGTATGCGGTGCCGCGAACGATCCGCCTCCACTTACAACCTATTCAGAGCATTAGCATGTGATTATCCTAAGTTACTCGTCATGCTTCGTTAAGTTGATTATCCACTCTAGTTTAAGGTTTTTCACACTTTCTCCTAATTTGTTTACCATGTTACATTAAGTTGATTCACAATTTTAGCTTAAGTTCTTAGTTTAACTAAAGTTTCTTGTCTCCTTTCATTAAACATATTAGCCACTTTACCTTAAGTTTCCCCCCCACTTTATTCTAAGTTGCTTATGCCATTTAATTAAGTTGATTAGTCACCTAAGATTAAATTGCTTCGTTTATCCAAAGTTGATTATCCTGTTTTATTAAGTTGATTATCCACTTTTGAATGTTTTGCAATCAGATCCAAACATGTCATCTATTACAGGAGAAACCATATTAGAGTCTTAATATTTTTGCAATCCTCATGCGAGATATCAGTCCATGCTTTTTCTTAGATGGTTGCAATTTTTTCAAACAGTTAGTGTGCGGGGGTGGCAGCATTATCAAGGAAGGAAAATGTTATCCCTACAACACTATGTACAAAGTAAGATAATCCATATGCTTACTATTGTGAAACTACTAGTAGTCAAAGATACTGTATTTCGGAAACAAGTCTGAACTTATATTTTTGTTAGTACCATGTTAATCTTTTGTTGCACAAAAGATATATATGTAGAACTACTTTTTAGCATGTTGGAATCTTGGCAATTGTGTCACAACTGCTTGTTGATGTCTTCTTGTCACATGCATATATGTTGAATACAACTTATATCTAAAGTTTTTTATGTATGCCTAAGTTGATGTAGGGGATCATGTAGAGTTCTATTTACCGTACGCCTAAGTTGCAAGAGGGATCACATAGAGTTGTATGGTGATTTCTAGCTAGTTTTTTTTCTAAAATCCATGCAACCAATTTGGGGTTTTCCAATGCTTGTCTTATGATGTTGTCTTTGACGGCATACTCAACCTAGTTTGTAACATGTATACAAATTCTTTACATGTTGCACTCTAAGCTGATTTTTCTTTTGGTCTTTGGGTTCTTCACTCAAACACTCATTTACACTTGATATGCACAAGCGCAACCTACATTTACCAGAACTCAAAAATGTGGAGGGAGTCACCCAAGACCACAAGTACAAGTAGGTCAGTAGGTATGTGACAGGGAAGGAACCTATTTTTTAGAATTCAACGATATGTTTTATCTCCACATAATGCATTCGTTTCTTGATGGTTTCTGGTTTGATTGCATCTGAAAGTAATGTAGGCGGACCTGCAGATACTATGGCTGCGCCAAATGCACCTGCATAAGTAAAGCCTCCTGGTGCACAATGGAAGGGTAAGTGCAACACGATGGATCCGTTTCATTGGCACCAGCTTTGTTGTCTATTAGTTGTAGCTAAGTCGTGGTCCTGGTTAGGCATCCTAGACTCTAGCTACTATTTATTAAGGGAGAAAGACGGACGCACTATCAACTATAGTATTCTTAGAGGAATGTGTATCTCTAATGTCAATTTTCCTACTACTTGGTTGAGGGAATAAATCCTATTGTTGCTCTCAGATTAGTTTTAAGTTCCACAATTATTTCTATGCACTATATGTTGTTGCAACTGGTGTTTATATCAAAGGGGGGTCTGTGATTTTTTTATTACCTCCTTTTGATTCTTCTAGAGCTAAGCCTTGTTATTCATGGAAATATGAATTTTTTTTGCTCTAATGGAGATCTGCAAGAGGAAGGAGTTGTCTCAGGGAGGAAGAAGAGACAAGGGAGGTTGAGTCTATCACGTGGTCTCTGTTTTGGAGGGCACTCTATTGGTGAGGCAGAGCGGGTCTGGGAGGCTGCGTTTCTCATTTTCAATCCACTTCAGGGTCAGTGAGATGAAGACGAAACTTTCCAAATCAGGTGATGGATGGTTTCGACTAACCAGCTACCGATTGCTTCCTAGGCACGCCCAAAACTAAAGAGAGGTCCATAGATGAGTTGTTATATTTAAGCCGTGTTGAAGAATAATCTGCCATGTTCCCACACGGGAAGGTTGTAGATTTGACACACACATTGGTCTATATTTACTTTTTTCTAGGAGCGTCAGTCACACCTCAATGCGTGTGTGGCACAAAATGAGAATCACCAATTGAATTCTTCTACGATCTAATCGCATTCGTCATGGTATCTATCCAAACCGTTAATGACTGATGGTGATTGTGCAACTATCATGAATTTCTGAAATTCGATGATGCTAGACGCATAACGTCATACATTACCATGTTCCATGACTTTATGGACCACCGTCACAAGAATTTTCATCATAGTATAATAGATCTCTAGTAGAGTTGGTATCTTCTTGATTTAGACGACATTGCTGTGTCCTCTCTCGTTGACTGCTTCATCGCACCACCATGATTTGTTGCTACTTTGTGGATTGAAGTGAACGAGATGAAGGGATAACAGAGGTGGGCAAAAATGGGGGAGAAGACGGGAAGAGAAGGAGAGTTTGGCCTCCAATGTGACGTGGGTCCTTGAAAAATTGGCTCTATGGAGCTTACCGACATGTGAATTTCGTGCTTAGCCGCTCGGCGCTGCTATTGGCATAACAACCGGTACACCATAGGATTCCCCATGCGCCGCGTGGGTGTGGCATGTGCTATCATCCATAAAATCCCAACACAACGGAGCCCTATAGTATCCCAATACAATGGAAATGTGGGGATTTTTTTTAACTTAGGTGTTGTGGTGCACCTAAGTTAATAAAATCTCTCGGTCACCTACCATACTATGGTACTACTACACCATAACATCTCTTACCTAATGACATCAATGTATCTTTCTATCAGTGTGCGCTCATCTATATATATGGACAAGCCTTTTCTTTGCACCTACCCTCACCTTCACCATCTTGACTCCGTCACAAAAACAAAATACATACCACAGTAAAAGTTATGATACTAAAGTATGGTTATTTTTCCAAAGTCGTTGCCTTTGTTTATCTGCGCCTTTAAGAAGCAATGTATAGCTTTGAGAATGGAAGGATAGAACAGAATAGACAGCCGAAAATACAGTCCGTTAATACATGATTGGAGCACTCCTTGGACAACTGAGTGCACCACTTAGGACCATCCAAGTTCAAGAAAAAGAACTTGGCGGCGACGATTTGGGATCCACAACTTCATCATCTTATTGGTGAGTTCTTGCTTCCTAGGGAGTGCCTGTTTCCAGTGCTACCAAAAACTTGCTTGAACTTGAAGTGCTAGTCAAATTTGATTCGATCAATCAAATGTAAAAAGTGTGTCCTTTGATTAGAGCAATTATAATTAATTTATTTGATCTAACAATAACTTCAATACAACAATTTATTTTATTCCAACCACAAAAAGTAGGTAACAGACAATTTAGTTCTTTTTGGCTGAAGCTTCTCCCATAGAGATAGAAATGACTTAATCTTTTGGCTTCTATATACACATGAAAAGTGGTCAAAATAAGCTCTTACAAACATATTTTCTACTTCTTTCCAACCTTGTGCGTTTGTGTTAAGTTGGTATCCAAATTCAAAATATATATACCTCAGGTAAGTCGTTGCATGGGTTAAGTTGAATTTGTGTGAATTCACGGCTTGTATAAACACTCTCCACATAGTAAAGTTTCGTGGGCTGGCGCCTGTGGTTGTACCCCTTCTCTCTGGAACAGTTTTTCCATGTTAAAATGTCGTGTCTCCTGCATTTGGCTATATCTACTTCTGTTATTTGCTTGTCATTTATAACAGTTAGAGTTGTCCGGTAAAAAATCAATAATACCCTTGTACCGAAATTTGGATCATTCGGTCTAAACCAACCTCCATGCAATCCACACACTCCAAAAACTTAACACTCTTCACATACTTTAACAAGGGATGCCTGGAGCAACTGAAAATGTAGGAAATGGATCATGCGGGAGAAATATCTAGTGACGCCCGCAAATGTAGGCTCATCGGTCAAACCAAATCCGAGCCGCACATGAGCGAAGATCATTGCCTACATCGAGTTGATCAAGCATCATATGTATAAACTGAACCTCAGGCTCATATGTATGTCCAATTCTTCAGCAACAAAGTGGACACCGCTGCCACTAGGTACGGTGTTGATTAATTCCAATGCTGCTATCTTTGAGGCTGCTGCGTGCATGTGTGTGGGGGTTGTCATGAGAGATCATCAAGACGCATTCTTGGTTGCTTGTCATAAGCACCTTGATGGGCTATTACCATCGGAGCATGTTGAGCCTCTTGCTCTTCGGCGTGCGATAGATCTGGCTCAAGATGAAGGAAAGAACAATATCATTTTTTTGCATCTAATTGTCCTTACCTGGTGTAATGGTTAAATTCTCAACACATGGACATATACTCACACTATTGCCACACAATGGTGACACAAATTCTCCTAGTGTCCATAAAAAAAATGCTTTGCTCACAGCAGTTCCAGAGACGCTCATAAGGTTGTGTTCTTTTTTCAACACAATATCCCAGAAGGTCATAGATCCGGATACACTAGATGGTCTGCAGGAAGAGGTGGTGTAAACCATGTGCCATCTCGAGATATTTTCTCGTCATCTTTTTTGATATCACGGTACTATACACATTGTGCGTGAGATAAAGCGTTGTTGACCTGTGTTTCTCCACAACATTTACCCTTTCGAGTGGTACATGGGAATAATGAAGCACTACTGTCGTAATAGGTATTGACCCGAGGGCAACATTGTCGAAGGTTATACATTCGACGAGGTGGTTAGCTTTTGCACAAACTACTTGGCCAACCATTGGCCAATTGGTGTGCCTTGATCTCGCCATAAGGGAAGGATTGCCGAAGTAGGGTTAATG
Source organism: Avena eriantha (assembly GCA_910589775.1). NCBI lineage: Eukaryota > Viridiplantae > Streptophyta > Magnoliopsida > Poales > Poaceae > Avena > Avena eriantha. Next base: position 169,528,829 of record OU342743.1, on the reverse strand, counting down.
CGATTAGAGATCACCTCCGGATTCAAATATGTTTGACACGACACATTTGAAGGCATTGTATCACACATCAGAAGTTTACTCATGTGTGAAGCAACAAAAGAAAATTCTCGTGGAAAACTTCCCAAAAGCGTCAGATGAGGTTATTGAGGAGAAGTACATCGCCACTTTCAGCCAATGGCTATAGGATGATCTCGCCGATGGGTCAATAAAATGCTATTTAACATGGCTGACCATATGTCGTTCGCATATATTTCATAAATGGAAAGCATACAAATAAATAGCAACACCTTGTACACAGAAGACCGGGATGCGAAGACCAACTATTAGAATAGCATTTTCGAATTGAAGCTTACACCGCTAATACTAAGAAAGAAGTCTACTATGGAATCACAGAGGGAATTTGGGAGCTAGACTACGTGAAATGTAAGATTCCACCATTGAAGTATAGATGGGTTCATCCCAGTCATGTCGTAGTATACGAGTACGGGTGGACTTATGTGAATCTCCACAGAAGGGTACATGAATGATCCTTTATCATAGCAAACCAAGCTACACAATTTTTCTACGTGAAAGATCTATCGCATCCCAACTGCCATGTAGTGATGCATGGAAAAAGGAGGATTATAGGAGTTGAGAATGTTGTTGATAAAGATGAGTATAATCAGTTTGATAATTTTGCACCTATTAATGTATGCGTCTCGGTAGACAAAGAGCTAGTAATCCCGACCAAAACTTTCTACCCGCGTGAATATTACTACAAGATTCAAGTACATGAGAATTGAATTTGCTGAATGTTTGTATAATGGATTTGTTGAGTGCTTTTATTGTAATGAATTTGATGAATGTTATTTCTGTAGTGAATTCGCTGAATGCTTTTATTGTGATGGATCTGCTGAATGCAATATTTAAATTTGGATAGTGATCAACGATGTGTTGGTCAAACATGTTACAACAAATAAACTAGCACAGGCGCCGCGGCCGCTGCGTCTCCTCCACCACTGGCACAGATCTCCCGCAGCCGAATGCTAAGGCCCCGTCTAGGGGCTTCTGTCGGCGTAATGGGATCGAGGGTCCCTCGCATTGCGCCTTAGCGCGTGGGCCAGGACCCACCGGTTAGCGACTCGATAGATGTGTGGCCTGGCCGGCAAGGACGTCACAAGGATGCGAACACGTGTGCTCCAAGTAGGTATGGTCTTGACATGATGATCCTATGAAGACTAAGTGTAAACTATGCTGTAGGTGCCTATGGATGAGATGAACGCTACAAGACACGCCTCGATCCGCTAGTCAGGCATGGACAAGGAGAAAGGGACAACGACGCACGCGAGACGGTCCGATCCCTCCTTCCGGGGACGAGGCACTATTAGGGGCAGCGAGGCCGAGGAGTGGCCTCGACCGAGCCCCGGAAGAACTATGGGAGCACCCCTCCTGAGCCAGGCGCGGTCTGGAAACCGGAGTCAGCTGAGCCTAACAAGACGTGTCAGGCCCAGCCTTGGGAACTGGCGAGGCGTCAGCACTGCTAGACATTATCATGGTGCTCCCACTAAGATATCGTCAAAGGTAACATACACTCTATGGGCTAGAGCATTTGATGTGTCACTGCCTCCTTTTCGTGTCCCGACACTCGTAACCAATGCATGCATCCTGTGAGTTTACCTCCGTAGTACCACCATAATATCTGTTGGCTCACAAGGATCAATGTATCTTTTTTGTCCGTTACACTCATCCACATATATTCACAAGACCCCCTTCACTCCTACCCTCACCTTGATCCTCTTAACATATCGCAAAAAGAAAACATATACTGTTCACACTCGCATTTATGAGATAAAAGGATGGAAGATTCGCCAAAGTCGTTGCCTTTGCTTCTCGACTTCCTCAAAGAGTAATCCGTAGCTTTGAGAATGGAGGGCATCAGGATAAAATAAGTTAGACCGGTCAAAAGACATGATCAGTTTATACATCACCAAGGCATCCGCACGACAGGTGAGTGCAGTGCATGAGAACCTTTTTGTTGTAGCCAATAACTTGGTAGTGGCTTGTGATGCACAATAGCATTGTCTGACTAGGCAGTGGCGGAGCTAGAGAGCCGGCAACCACGGTGCACGGTGGTGCCAAAGAAGTAAAAGAAAAATTTAGGGGTAGCACACATGGTGAAAAATTGCTATTTTGCAAAAAAAAAAAAAATTTACCCGGTATCCTGTGCACCCCCATGCTTGCACTTGCATCGGCCACTGTGACTAGGGTTTTACTTGTTAAACTGACACTTAGTGCGAAACTCCGTTTTCAGTGCCCTACCTTGTCTGGAGGGCCTGAAGCAAATTATCGACCTACAGTGCTACCCGACCATACTTGAAACATATTGCCTCTGGGTGGTTCAAGGTTCTACCTCAACCTCGTTCTGACAGATCACCTTATTGGTGTATCTACAGGGAAAATCCAAGAGCTCTTAATACTTCATCCAGCTATTCATATTAAAAAAGTCAGACCGCGAGAGTAATAAGGTAGCACATTCTTTAGAGCAATTAGACAAAACTGAGTTGTTTGAAGTATTGCACGAGTCAGCACCGACCTGTGTGCCGGCTCTGATCACGGATGACTATAAAAACATTATTGCTTACTCAATAAAGCTCACGGTTTTCCTAAGAAAAAATTGCTCACTGTGCACGCCAAATTTTCTTTGGGCTCCAATGTAAATTTCCTTTTGGTTTCTGGCACATGAATATTGTATGTCCATTCCATCTTAAATTAATTGTTCTATCCAACGATATAAAATACAGCAAAATATTTTATTTTCACCACAACAAAGAAATCTAATCCTCTAGTAATTGTTGGCCGAAGCTTATCTAGAAATGACCTAATTACGCTTCTCTACACATACAAACAGTGGTGGAAAGAAACTCTTGAGAAAATGTTGTCCCATTGTTTTCGTCATCTAAGTTCAATGTTTGAGTTGTGTGATGAAATGTCTATAATACCCTTGTACTATAATCTAACACACTCCCAGATTTCAACAAGTCTTTATACACTTACACAAGAAGGTGATGCACGAAGAGATTTGTCCATGTCATGTACCTAACTTCGCTTTCTCACACGTCTTTATATACACTTACACAAGAAGGTGACAAATATTACTATTATTGATTAATGAAGCATCATTTGTTCCTTACAAAAATGTTGCACTGCCTCTACCAAACGCATGCACTAATCCAGAAACATGATTCCGCGATAGGTTACGATCCATTTGCTTGATCATAGAGAGAGCAGTACGGGGTTGCGATTTATGCACCATGGGAGATTGGGAGGGCTTTCCGTACTTAAAAAAAGAACAAGCAGGTGGGTCAACTACACAGCTTGTCTTAACCAGCGAACTTGGAATTGGACTAAATAATACATCGAGTGATTCGAAATAATAAGTTGAGAATATACTCGCCAAAACCACTGTACCAGAGCATCGAAGCGACAATATGCAAGCACGTTCTCATGTTAACTGGCTTCCTGGTGCATAATCGAAGATCTGCTTGTTTGGGATAATACCAACACCTACTACTCACAAGATAGTTGGACATAAGTCTGAGTGTCCTACATATCAGAATATCACATGAAGGGGAAGCTCAGAGCCAAGAAAGGATCAGTCCCTGCAAAGTTCACTGAAATTCCCATAACAAGTGGAAAGTGTAAGACAGTTAGAAAATGTAGTAGTCTCTCTCCTGACTCTGGCGTAAAAGGACTAGATGTTCCCACATAATTCATTGATTTTTCCATAACAAGTGGCAAGTGTAAGAAAGCTAAAAGCTTGTAGCACTCAGTCTTGCATGAAAGATAAGCAATGAACAAGTCAAACATATGACACATGCACATAAGTATGCTTCGGTATAAGTAAAATATATGAACATGGATCACATGTATCCCTTCATATTATCAATTATCCTACAAAGAAAATTTCACCCATCAATCACTAATAGGTTCAACCTGTCAATTGCAGAAAAAACCCAGCACTTTCAAGCTAACATAACAGTAACTGAAGATGGCAATATACACTAGTTGATTACCCGTGCTTCGCAACGGAGTTAAAATATGTTTATTAAATCATCGTCTTCTTACCCCTTTTTTTCATATCTTTGGCTTAGTCTTGTTGCTAGCATACGAGTGATTAAAGAGATTGTCGCTACAACATCCTTCGCACTCTTTTCCTTGTTGTATAGCCACTCACACCCCTTTTCATAGATCATGTTCCACGTACCGCATGTCACTCCTTAGTCATCTCATGCATCTAACCCCTCTCTCTGATTGCTCCATGTCTACTGACTACAACTCTATACATATCTCTCTCAACTTTGTCTATAAGCTTTCTTGCTACTTTATTTCCCCATGGCTGGTTCACTCTCTCCCTTTCCGGATGCGGTAATGAAATATAGCATCTCCACTTTAACCTATGTTGGCCCACGTCGACCACATCCTCGAGAGCGACACATCCGTGCTCAACATCGAGATGGCCCTTGAGAGTGACACCAACGGTCTATAAGTTGTGGACTCGTTAGACCATGTTATCCCTATCGATATCTACCTCACTATCGGTCTATATATTGAGGACTCATTCCACAGGTGATGAAGCCGATGTGACAAGGACAAGGCCTATTTAAACTTGCCGTTGACGTGGAGTAATATTTGGAAAATCTAAACTACTCCAACAGCAACATGAAGCAATATGCTACTGTAATGATAACATGAAGCGATGATAAAGTAAAAAAATACGTGTACATTTTCCTCTTATAAGTGCAAATTAGAACTAATTCGATAAAATGTTCATCATCCGATAAGCATAAGAAAAATCTAAACTACCCGTGGAACAATAGAAGTATCGTCTGATATAGTTACTCCCATAAAGAAAATCAATAAGGTTTTCTACTCGCACTAAATCATTTTTTCATTAATCTACTCGTACTATATCTATTGTTTTCCTAGCTACTCAAATGTGTTCTCCACCACAACTTGTTTTCCTAAATCCGTTCTCTATCTTCCTGGTGGACCAGTTTCTCGACGGACATTGTTCCTCGCAGGCGGCACGAGCTGCTCATGTCATCCTATTGACGCTATCATGGCCGTGAAGCTGGGGAATGATGGCAGAATGAGCAAGCTCTTAGCCGCGACGCTCATCTTCCTAATCTTCGTGTACGTTCCTATGGTCGCGGTCCGAGTTTGCATCCACGAAAAAGTTTCTCCACTTGTCGTACCTCTATTCGGACATAACTTGAAATTGATCTTTAAGTCTCAGTGTATGTTCTTGGTGCATTGAGAAGAAGAGATAATGTTTTCATTTATTGGCACCTCAATGTAACCACGACCATTAGGGTTCAGCTCTTCCAGGATAAGCAAGGCATAGCCTTATAGGTCGTTGCATGTTTCTTCGACTTGGCAATCTTATTGAGATGCTCGGCACAATCTTACACATATAGAAAATTAGAAATTTTATAGAAGGTTTGAGGAGGGCAGGTAGATTTAGAGATCAAGCTACTACCTCTTTGACCTCATCATCTATGAGATTTCTATAAGCGTTCTTGTGATTGTTATACGGCGCCGCCGCCATACCCTGTCCCTCTCCTGACCAAACCCTAGGCGATGCCGCCGCTTCCCCTTTCCCACCGCTGCCGGAGGGGCCAAGGGCAAAGCCTGGGCGCCCCAAGGAGGGTGGCGGCGGGAATCCTTATCCCCTGGCTGGTGGTGCGGCCTGTTGCCGCCGGGAGTGCGGGTTGCCGCCGGCGCGGCAGACGTAGGTGGAGGATGGTGGTGGGCGCCAAGGCTTATGGCAACGCTGGGGATGACCGGCGTGGAGCTCTGGTGGTGGTGTGCTGGCCTGGCCCTTGGCGCAGATGTGCCTGCCCCTGCATCTGATCTCCGATGGACGAATGGTGTAGTGGTGCGGTCGGGCACCTAGGTGCCTCCTCCTGTGCACTTTCTTTGCCGATCAGATTTTGGAGGATCTCCGCAGGTCTCTTGGCGCCAGGTTGTGGTTGTATCCGCCCGGGTGCCTACTCCTTTGCCGGCCTTGCTGATGGGGAATCGGGCGGCCGGTCCCGTGGGTAGCCGGCGGGCGGCGACGTAGGGGCCGACGATCTGCCTAATAAAGGTGACAGTCCTAAGATCTCTCTCAAGCCATGATGATGTCCTGCTTGTCACCCGTCGTCAGTGATCTGGCCGGAGTGCCGACTTCCGAAGTGCAACGCCGAATAACTCAAAAAAAGTTAGATGCAGGAAGTAAAAAAAGAATTTAAATATGAAGTCCGGGTGTTCTACTTTGTGCTCATCGCAAGAAAAAGAATCGAGACGAAGAGTTAACTCACGTGTAAAAGTTGAAACTTTATTCTTACGTGTGCAGCGATCTGGGAGATAAGGTAAAAGAAACAGCCATGTCCATAGAATTTTGGACGTCGGTGATTTTAGACGTCATCTACTACTTGATTGATTAGCTATATGAGATGCACTTGCACTGATTGAGAATAGATCCACGAAATTTATGATTTATTAAAAAACAAGCGCAAGCGGCCGACGTCTACCGGCAATCCATGAATTTGTTAACGGGGACTCCACCAATAGGAGATACCTTAGGAGGGATTAGCGGGAGGGGTCGCCGGATTAGTTCTTTTTTCGGATTAGCGGGAGAGGTCGCCAGATGAGTTTTGTCTTCTGTTATGTGAAAGAGTGGCGGTGGCATTTGGTTTGTAATTAAGTGAAGTGTGACACCAGGCATTCACCACGGGTTTGCTTTTAATAGTAAAGATAGAAGAGGTCAAGACATGACAACCACCTTTTCCATGCATCATCCAGGTGTTATGGTCTAAAGCTCAAGCCTCAAACTGAAAAGACATACCACCAATGGGTTTGACAGGTTAAACCCAAAGTTCTGTTAAGAAAGAAGCTAAGTTCAACAATACTAAACCTGAGAAGTATGATCATATTGATTTCACTTACCGGTGATAAATGGATGGCCAAGTCCTCGTGGCACAGTAAGCATTTTTTTTTGGATCTAACACAAATATTTTCCCAGGAGATCTTTAAATCCTGGACATCATTTTTGGATCATCGCCTAGGAAGCTTGATATTTTGGAGCCAACATCCTTTGGTTTAAGGTTCATGTGCAATTTATTCACAACCCGACAGAAAAAGACAACAATTAAATATAGTTTAACAGAAGATGGTAAAAGAGAATTATCCTCAGTTCATTGTCTCATTGAGGTATAAATAACTGGCATACTTTTTCATTATAAAGTTCTCATCAGTAACATGAAAATTAAATTCATTGTCAAAGTGTTGACATGTAAAGGCTCCCTATATAATAAGTAACAATTATTTTGTTAGAGGAAGACTAGGACATATTTTTTATGCTCAAGTATACGCAAAAGATGTACATACATCATATAAAGTACAATATATATCATCATCCATCGTACCTCTGGGAGCATCTTCTTAGGGAATGAACCCTTCAATTCCATGTGAAGCCAAAAAAATTCAGGCCTTGTTTGATTCAAAGGAATCTCATAAGAATTTTTTCTTTGTGCATCGTTTGATTCGTAGGATTAGATCCTTAGGGATTTTTTCCATAGGATTGCAATGCACTATGTTTTGGAGGAAAGTTTTCATCCATCCAAACCTCTTGTTACAATTTCTTTGTCTTTCCTGCGATAGAAACACTCCAAGAAATAATTCTGTAGGCTCCAAATCCTGTAGGATTCAACTGGATAGGACATTCTAATCCTGCAATTTTCCTATTCTTGCGTTTTTCCTATCCTACGAATCAAACGGCCCTCATTGTTTGTCCCACGAGGAAAATAAAAACTTTCCTATGTAAAGTTCATATAGGCAACAGCCAACCGACCACATATCTAATGAATGAAAGTAGGGCAATCTAAGAACTGCAGAAGGATAACACATTACCATGTTTGCATGCAGGTAAACAAAAATAAACTTATCTAAGAAAATATAATATGATGATTATACACGTCAAGTAACAGAACTCACTTATCTCAGGCGCTCGGTAGAAGCGGCTCACAAGAATTGGTGTGATATCATTTACTCCAGCAGACAAAGCACTACCAAAAATCACACGGTATCAACAAGTTTTGGGACCCATTTACCTACAAAATGATAAAGTTAGAAGGAAGAGCTCTACAAAAGATAATTAAGATACCTAATAAGAGTATGTACTAGTATATCTGGCTTAATATCACAGTGGAGGATACTGGAATAATCCTTTAGATGCTTCAATACAGCAGTAAGCTTGAGCCTTATATAGCGAACAAATTTATTTATAACCTCACAAAGATTCATATCAAGGGATTCAATAACTAAAATGGGATGACCCCAGTACATGAAACTAAAAATAAACCACACATAGTGTCATTTGTCTGCACGATCACTTGACAATTTCCAGTATAGAAACTTCCATCTTATCAGATTTGTACCTGTACGATGAAAATGCAAAATCATAAGGTCCAATGTTATTTACCATATTGGATATATGATCCAGAAAGGAAAGAAGTTGTAGTGAACTCTTCTTACCTTCATTTTGTGTCATCGTTGCAGATAATTTTGCTAGCAACTTCTTTAGGATCATTTTCCACAGCTTTTAGATCCTTTGCCTGGACAACTGTGGAGAAAAATCCCTTCCCATAGCCAGCACTTCCCTAAGTGGTACTCTATATAAAATGCAAAACATTAACTTGAATAATATAGGAATAATAGAGAAATAGATAGTGAAAAGGAAAGATCAAGAGAGCTTACTATAATATCCATGCTCATCATCCCAGTTGTCGCAAAGCGCATCTTTCCATATATTCATATATACCATCTTGATTACCCTACAACAACACAACCATCAATAGGCGAGCACAAAAAAAATGGAGATAGCTCCCTAGCAAGAAAATTAAACATAAAATTCTGAACGGATTAGCAAGACTATTCTGAACAAAGAGAAAATAGACATACACAAATCCGAAGAAGAAATTTCAATGGAAATAATAGTTTAGTTGAGGAGTACTAGAAAGTGGAAGGAATAAACCTACCAATTTTTGGACTCTAATAGGTGATGCTCCAAAATCACCGCAAAGTATATCTAAAGACCTTTCACTCTGTAAAATTTCAAAGATGTCAATTAAAAGTCCTGTCTAAGAAAATGGCAAGCAAGCAAGCTACTGAAAAAGGACTATTACCATGTGAATGCCCTCCTCAAAATGTGAAACACTTGTCACCCTTTGATCACCAGATAACCCTGAGTTGATTGAAATGTTAGGCAAGGTAGAAGGAGATTTTCCTACAATGTCGGATTTTCCATTAACAACCATATTTGATGCCTTGTGATTATTTTCAATCTTTTCATTGAACATTAAGGTGACCAAATGAGCACCTTTCACTTCAGTAGCAGTGGAATCTATCTAGTGATGTTACTTCTGCCCATGATAAAGCTTGGTAACCAAAATAAGAATAACGTAACTTCTACATAGCGAAATAATATTTCACATGGAAATAGGATTCAGCTAGTGGAAACAATTTACCTTTACTATCAGTGCAAGGCACAAGTGTTGGCTATTGCTTCTGTAACTGGTGTGCTTCTCCAGAATAGCATCCATCATCCTTCTTGCTTCCTTCTTAATTTTTTCAGAATAGGGGCTTATACCTCATCAAGATGAGGGTAGAGTCTTCATACTATAATATGCCGACGATAGAATAATTTTTATGGAACATGATCTGCAAAAATCTCTAAATATGTAATTAATCTTATGCATTTTTGAGAAACTCTCGGGTTTCAAAATTAACTTCCATAAAAATGAGATCTTATGTTTTCGGAAGGCTAGAGAAGTAGAAGATCAATATATGGAGTTGTTTGGTTGTGAACCTGGTGCTTTCCATTTAGATACTTGGGAATTCCAATTCATTATCGCAAGCTAACGAATGGTGAATGGAACCCAGTAGAAGATAGATTTGAGAAGAAATTAGCTTGTTGTCTTGCCAAATTATTATCATATGGAGATCGTTTGGTTCTAATTAATTCTGTCCCGACAAGCTTGCCAATGTTTATGTTATCTTTTATGGTGATTCCTAAGGGGGTTCAGAAGAGACTAGACTCTTATAGCAAAGTGACAAGCATAAACTAAAATATTGCTTAACCAAGTGGAATATTATATGTCCACCAAAGGATCAAGGTGGTCTAGGGGTTGAGGTGGTAGAATTAAAAAAAAATGTTTGCTCAGCAAGTGGTTGTTCAAACTTTTAAACAAAGAAGGGGTATGGCAAAAACTTAAAAAAAAATACTTACATTCCAAAACTCCGTCGCAAGTCCAAGCCAAGACACCGGACTCGGCTTTCGGGAAAGGAATTATGCGAGTGAAAAAATGAGTTTTTTATAGGGGCTCTTTTATTGTTAAAAACGGACAAAGTACTCGTTTCTGTGAGGATACGTGGTTAGGAGAACCTCCTCTAGCACTTCAATATCCATCGCTTTATAATCTATGCAACGAAAAGAAGTTTCAATTGCACATGTGTTGACAAATAATGCACTGAATATCGTTTTCCGTAGAGCGCTAACTGGTACTAAATGGTCAAGATGGCTTAATTTAGTGAATCGTCGACAGATGTACACTTAGCTGATGGAGAAGATCAGTTTAAATGGGCTATAACTACTTTAAGTGTTTACGCAGTTAAATTAATGTATATGGATCTATTATATACTAAAAGCAATATAGGGATTTTTTCGAGGCACCTGGTTGACCCACATCACCCAGATTATAATGACCGTTAGATCTAAAATTTACAGCTATGATTTGAAAATATTATTAGTCCGGTAACACGGTGGACACAACGTATATTGCAAAGATCACGTGTGGGACCTGGACTTAACCATTTAATATTCGGTTAATCTGTTAAGCACTTGTGCCCCATGCTAGTATTTCGAGTAAATTGCACGTTTCACCACGTATTGTGCTCACAATCGCGTGGATCACTAGGTGGACGTATTTTTTGCACCTTTCACCATGTTTTGGGCTAATTTGTTGCATGTTGGTCTGATAGGGATCGTTAGTAGGAAAAAGATACTCCCAGGAATTATGTCAGCCGACCCATGCATGGGGTTTAGGCCTTTCTATGCTCTGTTACTATGGGCATCTCCACGGCCGCATGCGACCTAAAACGTCCATTTCTGTCCGTTTGGTCGGGCCACGGAGGGATTTGGATCGTTGTCCGGTATGTCCGGCCAACCGCACCCAGCGGCGCGACCCATCTATCTGCGTTTGGAAAATAGGCCTCGCCGACGCCGGCGCCGATGTATTTTCGGTGTGTTCCCGCCGCTTCCCGCCTATCTTTCCCGCCGCTTCCCGCCTATCTTTCCCGCCGCTTCCCGCCTGTTCTAGGCGTTTCCCGCCGCGTCAATCGCAGCCATAAAAAGAGGAGGCCAGCCAAGATAGGCATAACCAGAAATGGGTCTGCAGAGAAGAGCCCGACCACGACTTGCCATCGTTGTTGCCGAAACCGCTAGAGGCACCGGATGTGTTGTCGCCTCCAATTCCGGGGCGGCCGCAGATATTCAGTATGTTCCGCGACGATCGTCCACGAATCACTCACTTCTATCGCAACAGGACTACCAGCAAGCCTTTCACGTGGGAGGTAATGGACCGCGTCTTTCTGCCGGAGCACCGGCGGCGTCTAGTGCTCACAGATGTGCGCGACGAGCTCTGGGCAGCGGCACGGTAAATATTTCTGGACTTGAATGAAAACTTGTCATTGCAAATGGTCGATGCTCACATTGCAAATTTGCTTACAAACACGATACACAGCGAACTCGAAGCCGACGAGGCTGATGTTGATGGGCTTGAGCTCGGGTGACGACTATGGTGGTGATGGAGATCGTGGCGGCGTGCTGTGGCCACCCCCATGCCCTCCTCGACGGCCACAGCTAGGCCCCGACGTGCTGCTCTGGCCTCCACGGCCACCTAGATGGCCATGACCAGGGCCCGATGGTTGTCCTAGACAACCTCCTCCCCGATCCGATGCCGCTGGCCATGGCTTGCTAACTGGTAGTGAAGGGTGGAAGAGAGGAGCGTGCGGTGTGGAAGAAGATGGCTGCATGTGGCATGCTTAAAAGACACGGCATTGGATGCCAGCGCTGAGGCCGAAGCGACGACATTGATGTGTCGGTGGAGATGCCCTAACAAATCTGAAAGAAAAAAAGAATTTTTGACATGGTATCACCATATAACAAAAACAAACTGAGACATTGTGTGTCAACTGCCAAGAATACACGATATGATATATAAAATAGAGGTACAAACTTAATGTCTCCAATTACAACCAGTAGGTACCATATGTATCAATTGCCAAAAATACACGATATGGTGCGCTCGGTGATTTGGACTTTGTCGTGTGCGACCCAATGCCATATTGGCTGTCAATAGGAGATTAACTACTCGTTTAGACCAACATGCAACAAATTAGCACAAAACCTGGTGAACGCTGCAAAAAAACGTCCACCTGGTGATCCGTGCAACTGTGAGCGCAATACCCGGTGGAACGTGCAATTTTCTCTAGTATTTCATACCGTGGGTGGTGGTCAACTTGCGTGTTTATAAGGCCCAAAGAGCCAACGACTATGCATGCATGCGGGAATCTTTTTGTGACCTAAACATTCAAAATAAATTATCTCTTAAACCGTTAATCCGATTGATGATCCGTCTTCACTGCTAGGTTTATCTCGACGAGTAGTTCAAAACAAGATCCCATCTTGATATTTTTGACGATATTTTTTTTCTGTCGTCACTTGCTACATTACTGTACTTTAGTTACCAGATTGATACTTAATAGTTGCCAGCCAAATAATACACAATAACCAGATATTTTTTACATGTTTATAATGATGACAATGATTTATATGTAGAGAAAGTAGGTACTTGATTCACTATAAACATGTAAAATACTGTATTACCATCATTTAAGGCTTATATTGTTGAGAAACAAAGTTCAGAAATCTTTGTTAACCATTCGATTTGAACCTGGTAACCAGCTTGACTTTACCTGGTAACCAAGTGTCAATAATCTGATAACTAGGGTTGAAAAAAAGTTGTCAAAATATATTAACATGGGATCTAGTTTGGAAAATCTCAGCGAGAAAAAGCTAACCATGAAACCGGATCTGAATTTCGAATTACGGTTTAAGGGATAAAACATTTTTAAGTTGAAACTCAAAAAGAATCCCACGTGGTGACCGGATTACATGTATGCATGGCTGGGTTACCAGATGTAATCCGTTTCCACGGAAAGGTAAACTAGGGCACGTGCCCTAGATAGCAGCACAGTCCTTTAATATTATTAGGTACATCTGTTTCCAGACTCTTGGTTGGATGTTTAAAAAAAACTTCCGTGTAAGATCAAGTGTAATTTGTGGACTCCTATAATTAAGCAATCAGCATTGGAAACATATTTTCGATTTAGGAGCTGCCTCTACTAAAAACAGTAGACTACCTAACCTGGGTGGAACGTGGTGATAGTTGTGTGGATTTTTTTTGTTGGAACGTGGTAGTTGTGAAAAAAACCCCAGCCTAGCTGAAACATGGTGGCAATGGAAAACAAGGCTAGAATCTAGAGATTTTTGTAAAATAAAGATGCTTAACCTGATTGTTTTCATGCATTGCATCTATAAATGCAATTGCACAGAAATGATGGCTTGATTTGACTAACACACACTCAGCAAACTGCTCACAGAAGTTGGAGTAGCTGAATTTTAAGGTTGAAACACCCATCAAACCATCACATTAGTCGCACTACTCATCGGACCGTCCCTCACACTAAAAACTATTTTATTCTTGACGGTACACGAAGGCTAAATCATTAAAGATTTTCGAGAGCGATGAGAATATCACTCTGCTACAAAATATTGTGTCTTAATGAGACACATGACATTGAACTTAGGTTTTGATCACCAATGAACTGTGAGTATAACCACCTTACTAACCATTGAATCTAAACACATATTGGTTCTTAAGACAATTATAGTTATACTTTCAATAAAAAAACTTATAGGTAAAAATCTTTTGGAACTTAGTTTATTAAAATATTTGCTCGTGGGTGCATGTATTACATATAGTCATGATAGTAAAACCTTGAAACATGGTCCGATTTCTATATATATGCAAGCAAAAGTATATAACCTAATATTTTCAATAGGATAGGATGGGGCATGCTAGATTGCGATCGATGTCCTTACAAGTTAGTGTAGTTGTTTTCTGGAGTCACTGATATGTTTCATATTTAGTATCCACACATCAGGACAATATATTTTTATTCAGAGGACCTGAAAAGTCTACAATTATAATCCTTAGGAATATTTCAAGCATATATTATTTTATTTGTGTGATATACATCTTTAAAATATTTAACATGTCTTTCTATGATTTAACAAAATCAACATAGGTCACATGTCATTCCATGGGCATAATAAAATCGACGAGTGAATAAGATTCTTACAGTCTGTTTTCCAATTCGCACAGTCATGTTGCATGAGACCAGACTACATGTGACCGAATCTTTACAACCAATAGATTGAAGACCAGTATAAGAAAAGACAGGATGAGAAAAAAGATATGATATAACAATCGATGGTATTCTAGACGAACATGACAAGTGTATTTGAGTACCATCAGAACCACAAATTCACAGAACTCCTATAGAATTTTAGTCACTGAACTTTAAGGTTAATGAAGTAATCACATTAGTCACACTATCAACAGGAATGCCCCTTACAGTAAAATATATTTCTTCTTAGTGATACATGAGTGGCTAAATCGCCACATATTCTCGGGAATGATGATAATGTCCCTCGACTAAAATATTATTACCGCTTAATGAGACACATGACATAAAACCTATGTTCTTATCATCCATGAACTGCAACTACAACCACCCTACTAACCATCCAATTACATGTTGGTTCTAAGGACAACTACTATATTTATGTATTGAGTATAGAGCGTAAAAGGAGATACAAACATTTTGAAATTATTGAACACTTTGGTCATTGATGCACATCTTAGTGTCGTGATAGTAAGACCTTAAAACATGGCTCAGTTTCTATATGCATGTAAGAAAAAGTACAAAACACTAGATTGAGAATAGGATGTGGCATGCTAGATTTTCCTCTATGTCTTTAGACGTTACTATTGTTTATTTGTTGAATTCATCCATATGTTTCATCATTGGTATTGACACATCATGGCAATAATATTTTGATTCAGATGATCTAAAAAGCATACAATCTTAATTCTTAGGAATTGTTTGAGCAAATATGTTCTTTTGAATGATAGATATCTTCAAACTATTTTATATGTCTTTTGGTGATGTAAAAATAGTCAACATAAGAGCACTTGTCTTCCAATCACACAATAAAATTGAAAACACATTAAGAGACTCAAACTATGTTGTGCAAGGCGCGTAGTCATGTTGCACGATATAAAAATACATGTAACCAAATGTGTTGAACCAGTGGATTGAACACCAAAATGACATAAAGAGATTTAAACAAAATATTATACACAAATAGACGGCGTTGTATAAAATTTAGGTTCATACTTCTCCAACTTAGACTACCAATGTCTAACCATGTTAAAAATTATATAGAAAAAATTGTAATTTTACCGGCATATCAATATAACAAATAATAGCGAAAGTTTCAAACCGTTTGGACATTAACTAAGTGAATGAGAGGAAGAAATATATAATGTGCAATAATTTGATATTCGTGGAACACGTTTGGTCCATGAAAGATCATGCCCTCGCATTTGCGAGGGCCACCATGATAGTTTGTTAAATGGTAACACAAGGTTCCCACCCAAGTATATTTGGAAAATGAAGGTACCATTGGAATTTAGAATTTTTATGTCTTCCCTAAATTGTAAAGTTTTGTTAACAGAAGATAACCTAGCAAAAAAATTGGCAAGGTTGTGAGAAGTGTTGCTTTTGTGATCACAATGAAAGTGTACAACATCTATTCATTGAATGTTCGTTTGCGAAAATTATATGGCGTATTGTTCATATGACTTTTAATTTGGCACCCCAAAAAACATTAAGAATCCTTGGGAATTGTCTAGATGGAGTTGATAAACATGAAGTGCACCATTTTCTTTGGAGATTCGGTCACAATAGCCATCCTTTACATATGAACATTGCATGACGAGGTGTCCACTTGGATACCAACTGTGTTGTATGCCATCATCAATTCGAGGACGGGGGTCATTTGTTCTTTCGTTGCCAAGGGGTTAAATCTCTCTGGAGAGTATTGCAACTAGACGATATCAGACACAACCTCATGACATGCAATGGACCATTGAGAGTACTTGAGCATATTCTGCAACTCCCATATGAGTGGATGATGGCCACGATTGCACTTATGTGGAGTTGGTGGACAGAACGTAATAAACAGAACCACAATGAGAGGCGCCTATCAGCTGATGAACTTCAGTTCACTATCAAAAGATATACTGATGAATGGGATCCGTTTTTCAAACCCAAGGCGCACAATGCTGCTAGCTCTAATCCTCGTTGGACACCACCGCCCGAAAACTTCATAAAATTGAACACGGATGGAGCTTTCTTTGAGAGCATCCACATGGGTGGTTGGGGAGCCATTGCTCGTGACAGTGATGTGAGCATTATTTTTTCTGCTGGGGGGAAAACTGTCATTGCAAGTGATGCGTTACACTCTGAAACTATTGCAATGCAAAATGGCCTACGTCTTGCTGACCAACTTGGTATTGGGCGCATCATTATTTCCACGGACTCCCAAATTCTGAGGCAAGCACTCGTATCTTCCACATATGACCAAGCTCGGCTGGGACAATTGTTTTTAGACATCAAGTTTCATCTAGCTACTGAATTTATAGATTTTAGTGTTGAGTTTTGCCCTCGGGTATGTAATAAGCCTGCTCATGTGTTAGCAGCTTTGGGTATGGGTATGGATCAGAACAATCACACTTTGTGGTTGTCGGAATATCCAAACAATGTAACCCGTCTTGTGGCCGACGATATTGCCGTGTCTTAATGGAATACATGTGTTCCGGACAAAGAAAAAACATGAGAAAGTTGAGATATCGTGTGGGTGTTTGCAGCTTACTTTGGGCTATCTGGCATATTAGAAATGATATGGTTTTTAACAGAGCATCATAATCTTCCTTTATGCAGGTTATTTCTTTAACTACACATTGAATCCGTATGTGATCTAGCGCATACCGGCAAAGGCTTTTGGGTGCAACCGTTTGGCATCATTAGCACATGATTTATTCAGCCGGTATGGCTAGCGTTTTGATAATAAGATCTCATGTTGACGTTCCAGATGTTTTTAATCAGTGCTTTATTTAGATGGTTGGTGCATATATCAACTCTTTGTGACCTATGATCTGGGTGAATGTTTGAATTTTTGTAATAAACTTAATAATAAATTAATAAAGGCTATATGGTTCGCTCGGTGCAGAGGCCGAGTTTCATCCTGATTTCAAAAAAATCTTATTGCTTTGCTAAGTGTTCGAAGTTATCTTCATCTTCCCCCCTGACATCATCATAAAATTATTAGATGTAATACATATGGTATACGTGTATGGAGTAGTACTCCAACACGTATCCATCCAGAACTTGTACACGCCACCCATCAGGGGGCTTTTCCTGTTCTTATTAACACGTAACCAAGCCCAGGGAGAGGGTATCGTTCCCAGCACAAACTTCTACATGGTATCAGAGCCAAGAGGTCTTGAGTTCAAGACCCTGCTCACGCAGTATTAAAAAAAAGGAAAAAAGATCCTGCGGCCTATTCCTATCCCACGCTAGACGTGAGGGGGAGTGTTAAATATAAATATACTGCCTAGCCCCTTTCCATCAGATCGGTCTTTCGAGATAATTGGCTAGTGCATAAATCTTTCATGCTTGTTAAGTTGTACACATGGTATCACGCCAACCTCTTCCGCCTAGCTCCTGCCGCCGCCGTCGGTGAACTTCACCGCCGCCGCCGCTCCATCCTCTCCAACACAACTCTACAATCTCTACACCAAAAGGATCCTCTCCCTCTCCTCTATCAATTCCCCAACAAATTCCACCCAAAACCCTCCCCAAAACATGCCGATCTCAGCCCCTCTCCTCAAACCCTAGATCGTCTCTCCAGGAACCATGTCTACGTCGTCTTCATCTTCCTCTGCTGCAAGCTCGGTCGGTACTCCTTCGGCCATGAAGCTCACCCGCGACAACTTCCTTTCCTGGCAGACTCTGGCTATGCCGACCCTTCATGGTGCCCGTGTCATGGGTTTTCTCGAAGGCACCGATAGGGAACCACCACCAACTCTCGAAGCTGAAGATGAGAACCACAAGAAGATCACCATGCCAAATCCCAATTATGATGTGTGGATCACCAGAGATCAGTAGGTCGTTAGTTTCCTTGTGAACTCCTTGTCTGAAGATGTTCTCCCCCACGTCTATGGCCTTCATCATGCCGCCGACGTGTGGAAAGCCTTGGTCTCCCTGTCTTCATCACAATCCAAGTCCAAGGTCTCTAGTCTCCGAGGTGCTCTCACCAACACCAAAAAGCTTGATCTCACCGCCCAACAATACATTACCAAGATGAAGGGGTTTGCTTCTGAGCTTGCTGCTACGGGCAAGGCTGTTGATGACGACGAGCTCAAGGACTACATCCTCAATGGCTTGGATGGCTCCTTCAACCACCTGGTGGCAGCCATCAATGCTGTCCCCTCGACGACTCTCACCGATATGTGTTCTCAACTTCTGGCATGTGAGAATCGCGACAACATGCTTCAGTCTACAGGACAGGTTACAGGCTCCTTTACTTCATCTGTCAATGCTGCATCTCGCCGCCCTCCTGATGCGTATGCTCGTCCACTACCACCACCAACGCCTACGCCATACACCTATTCTGCACCACCGCACCACCCTGCACCATACCCTCCACCTCCATCGCCACCCTTATATACCCCATACCATCCAACTTATCCACCATCACAACCCCCTGTCATCCCATATCAGCCACCTCTGTTGCCCTTACCACCCGCCCAACACCCCTACATGCCAACCCATCCTCAACACTTCTACCGCCCCCCATAACAGCCCGCGCGCCCTCCTCCCCAGCCACCGTGTCCGAATCCCCCACGCAACAACAAGCAGCGTCGTACTAAAGGAGGGCGCAAGGATCGTGGTCGCATTGCCATGCCTTGGCAGGAAGGTGTGTTCTGTCAAATCTGCAAAAAGGATGGGCATGCGGCTAGTGATTGTTGGTGGCGCTATGGAGATGATGATGATGATGCTTCCAAGGACGTCAAGGGTGCCTATGGTGTTGACTCAAACTGGGTGATTGACACAGGAGCCACCAACCACACCACAGGACAACTTAACAAGCTTCAACTCCATGAGCCCTACAATGGTCGTGATCAAGTTCACAATGCGAGTGGACAAGGTATGGACATTGCTAATATTGGTCATTCTGTTTTGCAAACCCCACATTGTTCTCTCACACTTAAAAATATTCTTCATGTTCCTGATGCCACTATGAACCTGCTTTATGCCCATAAAATCACTCTAGACAATAATGCTTACATTGAAATTCATCCATTATTTTTCTTGATTAAGGACAAGGCCACGCAGCAAATCATGTTTAGAGGTCCGTGTGAAGGTGGTCTCTATCCCCTTGTTCCTGTTTCCATGGGGTCGTATTCCAAACATGCTATTGTCACCGTCAAGCCTTCATCATCCACGTGGCATCGTCGTCTAGGACATCCATCATCGTTTATTGTTCAGCAAGTTCTTAGGAAAAATAATTTGTCATACACTCCAGAAATAAATTCTTACATATGTGATCCATGCCAACAGGCCAAGAGTCATCAGCTTTCCTATCCTGTATCCACTAGTGTTTCTACAGTTCCCTTGGAACAAGTGTTTTCTGATGTATGGGGTCCAGCTCCTCTTTCTGTAGGCAAACATGCATATTATGTAAGCTTCATCGATGATTTCAGCAAGTATACTTGGATTTATTTGCTTAAGAAACATTCTGATGTTTATCAAGCTTTTCTTGATTTTCAACAATATGTTGAACGATAGTTTGGTACCAAGATTCTCACTATGCAAACTGATTGGGGTGGTGAATATGAAAAATTGAATACCTTTTTTCAACGAGTAGGCATTGTTCATCATGTGTCATGTACTCATGCTCAGCAACAAAATGGCTCTGCAGAACGTAAACATCGTCATATTGTTGAAGTTGGGCTTGCTTTACTTTCCAATGCTTCCATGCCTCTCAAGTATTGGGATGATGCTTTTATCACAGCCACCTTTCTCATAAACTTATTCCTGTAACACCCTCAAATCAGCTCTATGCAAGTTTCAGCGCTTCCCGCCAAACCCGCATAGAAACGATTCAAGGACGCCCACCAGGCACTTTCGTGCGGGTGGAAAACGAAGTAATACCATTACACAACAGTCCTCGATAGGACCCATAGAACAGATATATATTCAACAGCGACTCCATGAGTCAAGAATACCGATATACTATACAAAGATCCAAATCACCTTGAAAACGATAGAGCGTCCGACTACGGACAAGATGCAAATGGGAATAAGAGCCCTGAAGAATAACCAATGGCGTCCATAACCCTGCCCAGTCCAAGCCGCAAGGGTAACCCTGCTAACGACGTCGATCTCAAACCTGCTAAAACAAAAGGGGTGCCAACAAAGGGCAAAGGAAAAAAGAGGAGCGTCAGTACTGAGGGCAGTACACGGCGAGGCTAGAATTCGGCGGCTCTTGCCTACATAGGTATGGTGGACTGAAGCGGCAGCGCAGCGGCACTAAACAACCTATAGAGACTCGGTATCATTGGCGGCTATTAGAGAGGGGTAAGAAAGACCTATTCGGATCCTACCTGATAGTAACACCAAACATACCCATCCTGGTATTCCCCCTCGAGACCAAACAAGGAAGTCAAACCGAGGAACCCACACAGTTGGCAGTTTTATTCATTCGATTACAGTTGAAGCACTTACTAGTCAAATATATAGCATGAGTCATCCTGATAGCATAAGTAGTGGGCAGTTTTAGTTAACATTCCATTGTAGTTGGAACATTTACTAGTCAGATATAATTGTCCTGAGGAATCCCAAAACCCAGCAGTTGTTGGCACTTTTATCACATTCCATTGGAGTTGCAGTACTTACTAGGCAGGTATAGTATGACATAGATCACCACAGATCCACCATTTGTTGGCATTTTTAATATCCATTCTGTTATAGTGAGGTTGATTACTAGTCACTTATTAAGTCAAATTTATAACACTACTTTAGTTATGCTTGTCTATGATCGAGATACTGTGCTCCAAGTCGTCCATAACCGTGGACACGGCTTTCAGAAAGTTTTACCCTGCAGGGGTGCACAAATAGCAACACACACTCGATCAACCTCGGAAAAACCAACTCAAAACCCAACGAGGCATTCACGACAAAGCGATCACAGGATTTATAAAATATTTCAGGGGGCCACCCCACTAAGCTACCCGCAACGAAGTTGCCGGCTCCGGAACGGACCCAGGGTTTGCGTCAATGGTTGTAAACGACTGGGAACCCGAAAGTGTGACTGGGCTTGTCGATACCGCGAAAACACTCCGCAATCCTAAACAATACAGGTGCTCCACGCACAATCTTAAATAAAGCAGTAAACATGGCATAAGTACAGGATAGTAAATAAAACCCCAAACTAGTTTGTGGCCCCAAGAAATAGAAATGAATCAAGCTCTGGGTCAGGGGGGTCCATAAGTCCTCCCGGATGTGGATAGTGCGAAAAATCAAGGAACAGGTATCAAGTATTCGGGGTCCTACGGGACACAACTGAGCGTGGAAGAACCAAATAACATATATTGCCCACCGATGCCTCTACATTAGTTATATCTAGCAATTTAATAGTTGTGTTTAAATCATGATCATCTCCACCATAAACATATGCCAGCATTCCAACAACTTTGGTACTCGACAACACGAGATCGCACCTGAGCAAGCAATTGTGACTCGCAAGGCCAGCTATCTACCAAACAACATGTATTAGGGGGTGTCCATGGCAATATAGAGGCTGCACGGGGTATAACTGGTGCACGGAAACTAAAGCATCGCAACACGGATAGCAATAGATCAATAGGAGGAAATAAAGACTATAAACGCAAAATAGGTAGAAAGGGGGAAAGATGCTCGCCTGGGAAACAGAGCCGAAGGTTCATATCCGGAGAACTTGTCGATACTCGCATCAACTCATCGGCCTAATCCGTGAAGAAGCAAACACTAGAAGAAACACCGGATGCAATATTTAGTACTACGGCAAAAGATCCGGCATGATCATGATATGATGCATGGCATGACACAGATGTGGTGCAATTAGGCAGTATTAAGCGGAACCGGGGTCCCGACAATTAATTTATAGGTTCAAGTTATTTAGAACCCCCGCAATTTAAATGTTGTATTAACAAGGCGAAACATGGCATCGGTTCGCTACGCCAATTTAAATGGAGTCCGGAATAAGACAAAGGTATCCCCAACCCACAAACAGGTATGCATGCATGAACAATTTATTATGCGACAGATGATAATGTCATATTATAAAAATAGGGGTTTAGGGTCACACATCTGGGTTTGGAAGATCTTGGTTTCGGGGGTTCGGGGTTCGACAGGGTTCAACGGGGATCGGTCTCGGTGGGAACGTTCTCGGACAAGGGAGTAGATCTTGTCGCATCCGGGAAGAATGACTTGGTTTGGCGACAGGGGCACATCGGATTCGCCCTGGTCGGTGTCGATCTTGTCGTGACGAAGATCTTGTCGGGTCCGCGTATCGGGCCGGTCTTGGCGTCCAGGGTGAAGTACTTGGTGTTCTACGTTGGCAACCTTGGCGTCCGGGATGAGGAACTTGGCGTATCTGGCGGTGATCTTGGCGGTCTTCGGGTTCGGGCCTTGGCGTCCGAGAGGAAGTACTTGGTGGCTCCGAGAAGGAGGTCTTGTCGCATCCGATGGATCGGTCCTCGGGGTCGAAGAACTTGGCGCGCGGGGTTCGGTCTTCGGATCTTCGTCGGGGCACTCGGCGTTCCGGGTTGGAGATCATGGTGTTCCGTGATGTAGACCTTGGCGTCATTTGTTGAGGTTCTCGGGTGTCGATGCCGGACTCGGGTGTGGCGTCGATGGTCTTGCGTGGCCTGACAGTTCCATGTAGGAGATCCCCGGGTACCGCGGCGGAGTTCTCGGGGTTTCGACGAAGATCTTGGCGAGGGTTGACGTACTTGTCACGGGTCGATCTTGGTCGAATGGCATCAGGGATGCCGTCGGTATATCTTCGAATACTCTCGTCATTGGGATGCAGTTCGTCGAGGTCCTTCGAGGGCCACCATCGTTTCATCACATGGACTCCTCCATGTCTCCTATCGGAGCTCGTCGAGGATTGTAGAAGGAGACCTAGGCGAGACCCTGCTGGCGGAGAGGTTCGGCATGGGGTCGCGTTAGACGATGGCGACGCTAGGACAAGGGAAGGCGGGGAGCGCCGCTGGCAGCGGTGGTGCTCTGCTGGCAAAAGGGAGCAGAGGCCCCCCTAGCGGTGGCACTCGGTTGCTGCAGGGAACGGTGACGGCGACAGGCAGAGGAGGTCCGGCCGTTGGGAGGAGGAGGCGCGCAACGCACGGGCGGCGAGGGAGGACGGAGGAAGGGTGCCCAGCGGTGGCGGCCGGAGCCGAGCATGAGGAGGCCGGGGCGAGCTCGTCGGCGGCGGCGCAGGGTAGAGACAAGGGCGAGGCCGGCGTGGCTCCGGCGAGGTCGGGCGAGCAGGGACCCACGGCCGGCGGCGACCAGGGGAGCTCGTGGCGGAGGTGAGGGAGGGGCCTGGCAGAGAGAGGCCGGCGGCGGAAGGTGCGGAGGTCGAGGCAGAGGAGGTCCCGGGGCGGGCTCGCCTGGCTCCCGGTGGTGGCGGAGCGGGAGATCCTCCAGGCCGACGAGGGGGCGCGCGGATGGCCGGGGACAGCGCCAACGGTGCCGGGCGAGGCCGGCGGCGGACGGGAGGAGAGAGGAGACGGGGTGGGGATCGAGAGATGGTGGAGCAGGGGAGCGAGGCGAGGTGGTGGGGCCGGGCGATGGAATCGAGGTGGGATGGGGTCGCGTGTGGCGCACGGGGTGGGACACGCGTGGGGGAGCGTGTCCAAGTGGGTGGAAGCGAGCGGGAGAGGTGAGGACGGGCGTGCGTCGCCTGGGGAGGGGCGCGCAGGTGGTGTGGGGACGCGGGGCCAGGAGCGGTGTGCGGTTGGTGGGATGAGGGAAGCGACCAGGTGGGGTGGGGGGCTGTGCATGTGGCGTCCGAGAGAGTGCGACGCGGTGCGTGTGTGTAGCGTGCCGTGTCGTGTTGACCGGGTCGGGCGGGGTGCATCGGCAGGGAGGTTAGCTGTGCGGGTCAGCTGGGAGTAGGTTGGGTGGTGGCAGCGACATAGGTTGGAGGGATTAGGGTAGGGTTTGGGTTTTGTGTAGTGTTAGGTTAGGGTTTATTTGGAGGTGGCCGGCTGGGCTTTTGGGCCTGGTTGGCTACCTCCTAAAAAACAATTTAAACTTTTATTTGTTTTCTAAAAGGCTTTTGTAATCAGGTTTTTAGACAAATGAAAAAAAATATCCGGAAAAGTCCGGGGTTTGCATTTGAATAAAGATGGGGCTTTTAGAAAACAAAAACTAGGCTTTCGGAAAATAGTTTTAGGAAAACCATGCATGATGATGACGATGCTCAAATGCAAGGTGGCATGATGACATGAGCATGCGGTCATGATGATGCAATGCACAAAAACAACGCGATTTTCTAGTAGTGGTTTTGCGGGATGCCACAATTGCCTACCAAAGTTCTCAAGCTTGAGTCTCCTACTGAAAGGCTTCTTCATGTCAAACCGAATTATAATTCTCTTCGTGTGTTTGGCTGTGCATGTTGGCCTAATCTTCGCCCCTATAATAAACACAAACTTTCTTTTCGCTCCAAAAGATGTGTGTTTCTTGGTTACAGTTTTCGTCATAAAGGAGTAAAATGTCTAGATGTTTCAAGTGGCCGAGTCTATATTTCCAGGGATGTTGTTTTTGATGAAAATATTTTTCCGTTTGCTGAGTTGCATCCTAATGCTGGTCGTCGCCTCCATGAGGAAATTCTTCTTCTTCCGTCTGACACTTCTATCTCACAAACACATGATGGGGGTGCGCATTCTAATGACCAATGTTTGCAAGTTGTTCATGTTATTCCTCCTTTACAGGTCCCTTTTGTGGAAGAAACAAGGTCATCTCCAAGTTCTGTGCAAAATCCTGCTGAAAACAGTGAAAATTGCACATCAAATAACGATTCAAGGTGAGGGAACAACTTTAGGTGCCGATCGGCCTGATCTCGAGGCTGATTCTCACAGAGAATCTGCATCGGATCTGTCACCTGTCCCCTCTGACGTACAGCCGTCCATGTTTGCCCCGACCCCGCCATCCTCGCATCGGTCCACGCGCGCCAGGGAATCAGCGGACGCCACGCTGCAGCGGGAGGATTCTTCCTGCTCGTCTCCACGCCAACACGGTCACGCCACGTCGCCTCAGGACTCCGCCTCAGGCCCGCCGTCTCCTCGTTTTTTGCAGCCTGATGCCTCGCATTTAATGCCCGATGCAGCCTGCAGCGACACGGACAACAGCAGCAATTCTCCCGCCCAGAATCTACACTTAGGATCTTCTATGTCACATGAGTCTGTACCGCCTCCTTCTGTTGGTGTTCAGACACGTCTGCAGAAAGGTATTCGACAACCTAAAAAATATACTGACGGTACTATTAGGTATGCTTTGTTGACATCTACAGGAGAACCACAAAACCTACGGGATGCTCTTTCTGATACAAATTGGAAGCAAGCAATGCAGCAGGAATATGATGCTCTTATTGCAAATAAAACTTGGCATCTTGTCCCACCATGCTCCAAGCAAAATGTTATTGACTGTAAGTGGGTTTATCGTATCAAAAAGCATGCCGATGGTAGTATTGATAGGTATAAGGCAAGGCTAGTTGCTAAAGGGTTTAAACAACGATATGGTTTTGACTATGAAGACATTTTTAGTCCTGTTGTCAAAATTGCAACTGTCATGCTTGTTCTCTCTGTTGCAGTATCAAAAGGATGGAGCTTAAGGCAGCTAGATGTAAAGAATGTGTTCTTACATGGTGTTCTGGAAGAGGAGGTTTATATGAAACAACCACCAGGGTTCCAGTCTTCTGCTACTCCAAATTACGTATGTAAGCTTGATAAGGCTCTTTATGGATTGAAACAGGCACCAAGAGCTTGGTACTCTCGTCTTAGTTCCAAGCTTTCTACTATGGGTTTCACTCCATCAAAGGCTGATACATCCTTCTTTCTTTTTAAAAAGGAAGGTATTACTATGTTCCTTCTCATCTATGTTGATGACATTATTGTGGTTAGCTCCTCAGATCTTGCTATATCAGTTTTACTACGCACTCTTAGTACTGACTTCGCTCTCAAAGATCTTGGAAACTTGCATTATTTTTTGGGTCTTGAGGTTCATAGGCACTCCACTGGAATATTGTTGAATCAGGAAAAATATGCCAATGACATAATATAGCGTGTAGGTATGAAACATTGCTCGCCATGTCCTACGCCTCTTGCAGTAAATGACAAGTTGTCCTTAACTGATGGTACTTTACTTGGTCCTAAGGATAGCACTCGGTACAGAAGTGTTGTTGGAGCTCTTAGTATCTTACTTTGACAAGGCCAGATATATGTTTTTCTGTCAACAAAGTTTGTCAATATCTTCATGCTCCTACTACTGCTCACTGGACTGCTGTAAAAAGGATCTTAAGATACATAAATGGTACTAAACAGGTTGGAATCACCTTTCAGCCGTCTCCCTCCACTCTTCTCAGTGCATATTCTGATGCTGATTGGGTAGGTGATCTTGATGATAGACGCTCAACAGGTGGTTTTGCTATATTTTTTGGTTCTAATCTTATTTCTTGGAGTGCAAGGAAACATGCAACGGTTTCTCGATCTAGTACAGAGGCTGAATATAAAGCCATAGCCAATGCTACAGCTGAACTTATCTGGGTTGAGGCTCTTGCTCGTGAACTTGGCATTTCTCTAAAGGAAAAACCATGTCTATGGTGTGATAATCTTGGAGCTACTTTTCTGTCTGCAAATCCAGTATTTCATGCCAGGACCAAGCATATTGAGATTGATTTCTTTTTTGTTCGAGAAAGAGTTGCCTCTCGGCAACTTGATGTCAGATTTATCTCCAGCAAGGATCAGATTGCAGATGGGTTTACCAAGACTTTGTGTAATAAGAAACTAGACGAGTTTAGACGAGTTTAAACGTAATCTCAACCTCTCTCAGGTTTCGATTAAGGGGGAGTATTAGATGTAATAGATATGGTATACGTGTATGGAGTAGTACTCCAACACGTATCCATCCAGGACTTGTACATGCCACCGATCGGGGGCTTTTCCCGTTCTTATTAACACGTAACCGAGCCCAGGGAGAGGGTATCGTTCCCAGCACAAACTTCTACAAAAATAACTTTAGTTAAATACAAATGAAATAAGGCTATAGAACAACAGAATACGAGTATATGATAAACCTTACCTTAAAGATCCATCCTCGCTTTCCTCTGATCTTTTTCTTCTGTGCTTGGCCTCTCTACACTTCTCCCCAGATATTGGCATGTCTTTGGATTTGCTGGACAAACCATAGTCCACATGTGTATAGCCGTTATGCTCATATTCACCATTTAACTCTCCAGTCTAACGAGCATCCATTTTGTTAGCTCTAAAGTGTCTCATTTCTTTATCACCGCTGAGTTTCTCAATTCCATGTATGTTGTCAACTGTATTTTATAATTCACAACTATCATTAATTCTATCCTTCCATCTTCCATCATCATCTTTGTATCTTGTTCTACTACTTAGTCTATCTCTATCCACACTACTCCTTTCCCTTTCCTTATAGCTTGGCCACAAAGTCCTCGTCGGATAATAGCCGGTGACCTCGGTTCCCGTGAACCCTAGCTCCGCAGTGGTCGATATACCACATCTCCATCCTCCAATGGTTCCATTTTCAAACCAGCCGAGCTCGGCAACACCGGAAATGACCAGCAATCAGCAATAGAATCGATCCATTGGCATCGGATATATGGCCCGATTCTGGCGAGACAACTGCCCGCGAGCGAAGCGGAGTGGGGTAGTAGGGCGGCGGAGACTACGGGCTCCCCGCCGGCGGGGATGCGGCGTAGTGGGGTGGGGGGGGGGGAGGTGTGCGCACGAGGTGAAGGCGGGGACTTCTTCTCTCGCAGGGTCGTAGTCGAGTACTTTTAGAAATTGTGGAGGCCCGACTCCTAAAAACATTATCCTCTAAAGGCTTTAGGAGCTCGGCTAGGTGCAGTTTAGAGGAAAAAACCGGAATGTTACTCCTCTAACTGATTATCGGAGTTTGGTTGAGATGTTCGGGGGGGGGGGGGGGTCACAAACAATTTTTGTGTTTGGATCACGGAAAGCATAAGAGCATCTCTAGCAGATATCGCATATTGGCCGGCCCGCAAAATTTTGCGCCAATATGTGGTACCGAACCCAAAAAATGGCCTTTCCAGATGCCGCATCCGGCCCAAAACTGCAATTTTTGTGTGGTTTCCCGCATTCCAGACAGTCCGCCCCCATATGTTTGGTGCGGAGGGGCCGAAATGGGGTAAACCACATCCAATTTACCCTCTTCCCCATGCGTAGAAACCCTCGCCGCCGCCGCCGCTGTCCCGCTCTCATTCTATCCACCTCCGTCGCCAGCTGTCAAATCGCTGCCGCGCCCACCACCTCCCAGCCATCCCTCCTAGCCATGGCCGGCCAATGGCACCGGAATTTGACCAAACAAGGCGGCGGTTCTGCGCGGTACGGAGGCAGCTCCGACGCCCGGGCTCGCGTGCCACCGCCGAGCAAGTAGGAGGTGCACCGACGCCTGTCCGAGCAGGCACGCGAGCGCGACACCCATTCGCTCATCCACTCGACCTCCCCAGCGTGGGTCGGGTTCGGGTTTCGGCCCGCCGTGCATGATGTGGAGGCGGGAAGCTCCGGTGCGATGGCAGGTGCTGGCCCGCGCCTCCGCACCCCGTCCCCGCTGGTGCGCGCACCGTCTCCTGCTCCCGTGCTAGCACCCGCTCCTGCGCCGGCTCGGTGGGGCCACATATCCGATGACAGCGAGGAGGAGGACAATGACAGCGCGGAGGAGGACAATGTGTTCCGCAAAGTGAAGTTCAACTCGCTCGGGCCCCTCGTCTCTGGCCTGTGGGACTGCACAAAGCGCCGCCGCCTCCAGCACGATCGCGAGCAGCGCGAGCTGCGCCGCGTCCTTCGCCGCTCGCAGCGTGAGCACTAGGCCAGCCCTAGCTTCTTCATCATCGACTACTCTGACGAGGAGTAGGCGCCGCCGACGTCGTAGAAGATCTGTGAGTAACGCCGTAGAAGACCTGTGAGTAGGTACCGCCGGTAGATGCTAGGGCGCGGCATCGATTTTTGCTGTAAATATATCAAACCTCCTCCGTATGTATGAATCTGGTATGTATGAATCTGGCGCCAATAGATGCTTTTAAATATGCAATTCCGTTTTAGTGCATCTGTTCCGCGCTAGCTATTTTCGTTCTGCAAACATAGTTTGCGGTGTACGCGGGTTTGCAATATCTATTATAGATGCTCTAAGGTGGTGTTTCAAATTGGTACATATCCCATTTCAAACGGTTCTTAAGTGGTTAAAAGGCATAACAATACGAGGAAGCACATTTCTTATTCACGGTCTGCTTCATGGCTCCATATCTCGCCATATGGGTAGCCGGTTCGATCTCAGTCCCAACGCTCCTTTTCTTCCGAGAATGAATATTTACTAGGTGGACATACGCGCTTTGCCGCATCGTCTACAGTTTATTTGGCAGAATGTGGTAGGTGGATTGTATTCACTCACTACTGCTTAAATATATTACTATAAATTAATTGGTAAATATGTTATTTACGTGTTAGATATATCTAAAACTGGGAGATCTGACCTTAGACACAAGAAGCATGCCCTTATTTCATATTAAAACTCGTAAGCAACATAGGGTTACCAGTGTTTTTTCGAGTAAACAAAAAGGTACATCTAGCAAACTTTAAATAAAAATACATCGAACAATAGACCAAGTTTAGTACCACAAAAAACTGGCATGTTACATGATTAAGATAAAAAACTAATAATATTAAAATAAGCTAACTTATAAAGATCACACAGTAACCTTGTTCGACTGCCTCAAAATCGATGCTTGCAACTTCAAGGGAAGACACAACTATGTATTCAATACTTATAAGTGGCTGGATTATTAAATGATTAGTTTAGTCAATATAGACAACCAGATTATATACTAATTATATGCAAGAGTTATACTTGATATATTCCAAATTATTCACTGGTTCAATATAATTTAAAAGAAAAGTTATTGCTAGAAGTTGCCACAAATCTATATATAAAAGCGAGATCTAATATGTAATCAAGTTTGATAATTTCTGTACATCAAAATGTAAAAGATGGAAATTATGATATTTCTTTTGGACCCACTTAGTCGATGGAACCTACTTGTTCATTAATCATAAAGTATGTTCCAAGTCAATGCACTAAAATTTTTATTAACTCGTGTTTGAAATTGTAGAAAAACTTAGAACATGTATCAATTAAAACAAGCACCTCATGTATTCTCGATATATGCTAATACATTGAAAAGCAAATTCAGTTGAAGAGACTAAGAATGGCCAAAATCATATTATTCAGCTTTCTTTTAGGAATACATACATGTTAATTGTTGAAGTGACATGAAACGCGACAGTTTCTCGCCCTGTTAGCGCTCCATGCTTTCTGTTCAGCTATTCTTCCATTCGGTTACTGTAGATTCTAGGTTCTGGACGATCGCTCTGCGCCGCGTCATCGCATGCCTCGCGAGCCTTCTCCTTTCCAATTCCTTTTTCCCGCCATATGTCCGTGATTTTTCCAGTCAAAGCGGTAAGGATTATGCGACATCTTCACGTAGTCCCGCACATGAGTGTCTCTACTTGCTTTGCCCTCTCTCACCCCCACCATCTCACGCGCTCATCTCCTCCTTATCTTCCTCACCACTAACAAAGTGTGGCGGCGGACGAGTCCGCGAGGTCGGGGGCCATGTTGAATCGGTATTGGACAGGTTCGAGACGGGGAAGCAAAGCGGCTGACGCTGGATCCGTGAGCTAGACAGGAGGCAATGGCCTCGTGAGTGGAGGGGGCACAGGGAGTGGAGGTGAGAGGGAGAGCTTGGAAGCGGAGGGGCCTTCTCTTTTTTAATTTCTTTTTTCGCCATCCGTTTCTGATTTTTCCAGTCAAAGCGGTGAGGATGATGCGGTATATCATGTAGTCCCGCATAGGAGCATCTCTACCCTCTCTCTCTCTCTCTCTCTCTCTCTCTCTCTCTCTCTCGTTCGCTCACCCTCACCGTCCGACGTGCTCACCTCCTACTTATCTTCCTCACCACCAGCAAAGCGGTGTGGCCGACGGGTGCGCGAGGCCGGGAGAGAAGTTGAGTCGGTATTGGGCAGGTTCAAGGAGGGAAAGCAGAGGCGGCCGATGCTGGATGCGGGAGCTGGACGAGAGGCAATGGCCTCGTGAGTGGAGGGGTGGAGGGAGCGGAGGTGGGAGGGAGAGCTCGGGAGCGGACGCGACGGTGCAGGTTGCTGGGGAGATAGAGGAGGGGCTAGGAGGGGCCGGGGCTCGGGACTCGGGAGCTCGGATGGAGGGGAACGTGATCAAGTTGGGGATGGGGGATGGGAGGGACCAACTCGTAATACTTCGATTGGCACCTGAAACTGCGCGGCTAAGATGACTCATAGTGAAGATCAAACTGTCAGAAACGCGTGCACGGCAGATAACATCAGATAGCTCGCCTTTCCTCAGGCTTAAGCTATAGTATAATATGCATATTCACAAACACGTGCGTATTTATGCTAGTCAATCTACCTACCATAGTCCCAACGCTCCTCACCCAATGCATATTTATGCTAGTCAATTTACTTACCACAGCATTGCCGAACCCATAGCTTCTTAGATTACAAATACCAGGCAGCTTCTTGTCGGTCACAACTCACAACTCACAAGTGATTGTCAGTATATATTCACAAACACGCACACGCATTACCTTCCCTCCTCAGGTCACCTTCACTCTCTGAACTCTTATCTGTGTCAGTTCAGACTATGCGCAAAGAGAAGACTTCTTTTTTTTAAAGCAGAAATGTGGAGCTCTGAGAATAGAAGGCACTGGGATAAATTTGTTGATCGGGGGAGGAAGTACTCGTAAATTTGCACATGACTGGAGGACATATGAGCAGAGCCCGTGAACCACCTCAGATTCTATGTCCGCATGCCAGCTAGATAATTCGCTAGTTGATGTAATGTACTTGGCGCGCAGCTAAATTATTGAAGGGCTAATTAGGGAGAGAGAAGTCAAACTAGCTAAGGTACATCGTCAAACAAACTGTGACAAGCTAATCACGAAATGGCAAATCCCCCCCTCCCCCCCGCGGCGCGGCATAAATTCAAATTGTAACTTCGTCTAAAATTAATATAATCTCTTTCCGAGAAAAAAAAAGAAAAATATGTACTCCCTCTGATCCATAGAAAAAGTGTTTCCTCTCGGCTTCCATAGGACTTGAGAGAACGCTTTTGATCCAACATATTTTTTTCCGAAAGGGTCTCCCTCTCCGTAAGCAGCTTAAAAAGACATCTATATTTATATCTATATCTATACTCTATACCTAATAATAATTTATATCTATATCTATACTCTATACCTAATAATAAAAGACGGATTGCTTCTGTCAACCAGCTATTTTTAGACGGTTTTGACCTCCCATCGCATATAACACACTCGTGCCACTGTACGTAAAGAAGAAAAAACGTTTCGACCTTCCTCCGGCAATCCCCCATCCACTGCTCCTCGCCGCCGTCACAGGCTCCCTCTGCTGGCCAGGTCCCCCGTCGCCAATTTGTTGAGCTGTAGCGTAGGGCGCCGCCACCCGCCTCCACTCCCGTCCCACGCCGTCGCAAGCTCCACGGTCCCTCCTAGGCATCCCCCGCGCGAGCTTAGCCTCCTCCGCCTCGGCCTCAGCGGCGGCGACATCGGCGGACTCGCGAGCGAGCGCCCCCTCTTCGGGGAACGGCAGGCGGAGCGCCAGGCGCTCCATCTCTTCCCGCATCCTGAACTCTGGGAGGCATCGCAAGCGGCGGAGGAAGAGTAGGATGTGAGACGCCGGGAGCTGCGGGCGAGCGTGACCGCCGCGAGCGCGAGCAGCGGGGCGAGAAGAAGCGCGTGCGCGCGCCCCGCCGCGGAGTGGGTGACGTACTGGTGGTGCGGAGGCGCCGAGGCAGGGAGCGCGGCGGCGAGCGTCGGCAGGTCGTCGGCGTCCGGGTCGTGGGCGAGCTCGGAGACGATGGAGCTGTCATGGAAGGAGCACGCGTACATTTTCCTTAAAAGTTTGAGTATGTCCTTCCTTTATTTCCTGCTTGACCGTGTGCAGGATATCCTCTCCCAGATTCCCACACACCAATCCCCATCCCCATCCTGCCGTCACCGTCGATCTACTGCGAGCCCCGCCACCGTCTCCGAGGGTGGAGAGCAAGCCGCCTTGGTGCACGGGCCACATATTCTGCTGCCGACACCATGATCTTCGAGGGAAGAGAGCAATCCGCCCAGGTGCACGGACCTCTGCGCTGTGTCGTGTCTCCAATGCTGCTCGCCATTCACCCCCGCGTGTTCAGGAGAGGATGAAGTTGCAGGGCGGCGACGTTGGCTTGTGAGGGGTCAGGAGGATATGGGTTCAATCCGACAAGGAAAGTAGTGCAACGAGGAACTCTTCACCAATTTGGGGAGAATTTTGGGGCTATTTCCTCAGACCTTGTATGCTCCCCCGTCCCTGGCACGACCAACCATCTTGAGATGCAGCAGCGACGACTTGCGACTATGGGAACCAATGTCAGCCCCTCCCTGTGCTCCGGTGCCGCTTGATCCTCTTGGCTAGGCGACGACCCAACGCCAGCCCATCCTTGTGCTCCGGCGCCGCTTGGTCGTCTCGACGCCCCGGCACCAGCGCCACGATAAGAGACGGCCCCCCTCCGTCCCTGCTGAGCTGCAGGATCCCTTTTCCAATCCTCCCTTGATGCTCTCGGTTTGCAGCTTTTTTTTATGAATAAATTCTATGGATTTTAATCTATCTATCTATATATATATATATATATATATATATATATATATATATATATATATATATATATCTGGATGCATCCTCCCCGTCCACCGCTCATATCGATCTATGTTAGCCGAATAATCAGTCTTCTCTTTTTCCTGCCTTGCTTTAACCTCCATCAGCCTTTTTTTCCAGCCTGTGGTAATGTGGAAGGAGGAATTCGTAAAGAGAGGTCATAATATGTGTGCAGGAAAATGCAGCGGTTGCAATGGTACAATGAAGAAGCAGCCTGTTCCTAGAGGATCTCCAACGATTTTGAGCTGTTTCAGAACTAGCTGCGACTGGTTTCACCACGGCTATCTCAAGGTAGACTGACAGTAACTTACCAATGTCGCAGAGCTGCGGGAATATAGCAAGGAGCCGTGGAAGGACCAAGACAAGAGTGGCTTCAAATTCTCTGACCCCAACGACCCGGATTACGCTGGCTTTTCCGATCACTATGAAAGAGGGGCTTTGCTTGCTGAAGTAAACATTTATTTCAGAGAGGACAAGATGTATTATGGCTCTCACTTGAATCGAAGTGAAAATATCGTAGTCTCTCTATTTTCCATGTCAACCAGAGTGAACACAAGGTGATGATCACGTGGCTGGTTAGTTTTTTTTTCTTACTGTTGTAAATACAGCCAGCAGTTCAGGATGATAGCAAGATTTTTTTTCATGAATTTCATTAGCAAGATAGTTTGTTTAAATGAATTATTTATATGTTTTGACAATGCTCAACTTATGGAAATTCTACATGGTCTAAAACAGCATGCAATAAAAATCAACCCATGGGCATAGAATATTTCCGTAGCCCATGCTATGTTGGAGGAGAAAATGGGAAAAGGCCAAAGTAAGGCTAGGGTTACGGTGCTTCCCTAGATTGTCCGGCAAAATGAGTCGTATGGATGTTTTTTGTTTTGTTTTAGTACCCTCTCAGATCTATAATAAATATCGTTGAATTAGTACAAAGTAAATCACCAACACTTATTATGGATCGCATGGAGTACTAAATTTCGGACAGTTAGCAAGTGTGTACTCTATGTGAGTATTTATTTCACCCGGTGCAACGCACGGGCACTTTTGCTAGTTTACCTAAAAGAGTGGTGTTTTTACCTGAAGGTCATGTATCCCAAGACCACCTTGGTCCTTGGGCCAGGAAACCACACTCCATTTGGCCAATGAATATTTCTTTTTCTCACTATCTTCTTGCCAAAAGAATCTTGACTGGAAATAATCCAATCTATGTAAGACTTCTTTTGATAACTAGAAGAAAGAGATCATATGTAGTACCATATTGCTTAGTACAAAATTCACCAATCTTCCACCAAGAGAGAGTAATTTTTCTTTCTAACTACTTAATCTTAATTGTAGTCTTTACTCGACGTGTTTTCACTCAGCATTTGCGAGCCTATGATAATAAATCGGTATCCCCAAATAGTTAATTGGAAACTGACCTTGACCACAACAAAATAAATCGGCATAGAGGTGAGCCTCGTCTTTGGCCTCACCGAAGCAAAACAATTCACTCTTATGAAAATTGATCTTTAGTCTCGAAAGTTGCTCGAACACTGATAATATTTATTTTTGATTCTTAGCCTTCTCTAGGTCATGTTCCATAAATAGAATTGTATCGTCGGCGGATAGATAGACCACCATCAACAAGATGAGGTACTAAACCTTCAATCTGGCCATCAGCTTTAGCACGCTCAATCAAGATAGCCAACATATCCACCACTATATTAAATAGTATAATGGTCACCTTGTCTTAAACCCTTCCTTATCTAAGAGTATTTACCAATATCATCATTGCCTTTGATAGCAAGACTACTTCTAGACACGAAACATTGAAGACGAGCGCTCCACTCTACAGAGAAACCTTTCATTATGATAGTTTCTTGAAGAAAGGACCACTTGACTTTATCATAGGCCTTTTCAAAAACAATTTTAAAAATACCCCATTCAACCTTTTCCTATGTTGCTCGTGTACCTCATGCAGAATTACTATACCATCCAAAATGTTTCTTCTTTGCATGAAAGCAGTCTGTGAAGGCCGAACTACATGGTCAGCCACTAAGTTTAGCCCGAGCATTGTTGTTTTGGTAAAAAACTTGAAACTAACGTTAAAGGGCATATAAGTATGTATTGTTGTATCCTTACCTCCTCCTTAACCTTAGGTAGCAAGATTATTTCACCAAAATTTAGAAGAAACAAATCTAGTTGTCCATCATGTAGGGAGCCGAACAAAGCTAGACGGTCTCCTTTGATAACCTCCCAAAAGTTCTGATGGAATTCAGCTGAAAAGCTGTTTGGACATGGGGACTTATTTTGTTCCATTTGGAAAACCACATTCCTGACTTCATCCTCGGTATAAGGAGCGGTCAGAAAGTTATTCTTCTCCACAGAAACTTAAGGTATATCATTCGTTCGGGACTCATTGGTTAAGAAGTTACTTTCACTAGGGGCTCCGAACTGACCTTTATAGTAATTCGTAATGTAACACTTGAGTTGCTCATGACCCTCGACCATGCTCTCATCCTGTATAAGAGAGTGGATACGTTTCTTCCAGTGTCGGCCATTTGGCACACCATGGAAATATCTTGTATTCGAATCTCCTATTAAAATAATTTTTCTTTAGATTGTTGGTACCATTTGATCTCCTCTCTCCTTAGCAGTCGTGTCATTTTTGCATTCGATTGGTTTTTAAGCTCAATCTTTTGTCCAGAAAGAGTCCTAACTTCCGCGAAAGCTACTAATACTTATATGTTAATGTAAGACTTCTAGTCTCTAGACTCTTTGTTTGCGTAAAACACAATACATGAGTGTAACTACATCGGTGAATTACGCTCTTAGTTACATGCCTGGACAAACGAAAATGGTTAAAATAGTACGGTGGGGCCCAGGGCCACTCACGGTAGACCTTTCGGCCGTCCTAACCACTTTCAGAACATCGGGACAAGAACGAGCGGCGTAATCGGCAGGCGAAGAGATCAACTACATACACAAATGAGTATGTATGCCAGCCACATACAACAGTCCTCAAAGCCATTCCATCTAAAATAAATAGAAATATTGCAACGCCATACGGCAAGATTCAAATATCCTAGATAGAGGTAATAATTCAGGATAGCTCCTCATACAACAAACATCAGAGTATCAGGCGGAAGCGGAAAACAAGATCCGAGTATGGATAAGAAGCAAATCGGCATAAGATGCCCATTAAATAAACACATCCCGCCCACAGATCTCACGGATCCCCGTTCCCGAAATCTCTACACCGAATGATCGTTGCCAACATCATCTGTCTCCTCCACCCAGTATCCATCTTGCGGGTACACCTGTTCATCTGAATCAAACAATTTATCGTGTGAGACCCTAGGTGTACTCAGCAAGTCTTTATGCCGCTAAAGGGGACACAACATGGGGTGACGCAATTGCAACAAAAGATAATATCTAGCAATTCTATCGATACTCGCTAACCATCCGCCTAACCAATGATAGACGGATGTCCGTGAATTAAGAATAATAGTTATAATAGTATAATTAACAGATCCATCCTCCTCCTCGCTTACCAACGAGGAAGCGGACGAACAACCCCCAGCATCCGTTGGCAGCTTTATTAACCATTCCATGAGCATTGCACTATTTACTAGTCAAGTACTTAGTCAAATTAAAAGCGGTACTTTAGTTATACTTGACTATGATCGAGAAACTGTGCTCCAAGTCGTCCATAACCGTGGACACGGCTTTCAGAAAGATTTACCCTGCAGGGGTGCACGAATAGCAACACACACTCGATCAACCTCGGAAAAACCAACTCAAAACCCAACGAGGCATTCACGACAAAGCGATCACAGGATTCCGAAATATTTCAGGGGGCCACCCCATTAAGCTACCCGCAACGAAGTTGGCCGGCTCCGAGATGGACCCAAGGTTTGTGTGGACGGCGGTAAACGACTGGGAACCCGAAAATGTGACTGGGCTTGTCGATACAGCGAAAACGTGTCACGATCCAAAACAGTACAGGTGCTCCTCGCGCAATCTTAAATAAAGCAGTAACATGGCATAAGTACAGGATAATAATAAAGCCCCAAACTAATTGTGGCCCCAAGAAATAAGAATGAATCAAGCTCTGGCTCAG
This sequence comes from Avena eriantha, assembly GCA_910589775.1. Taxonomy (NCBI): domain Eukaryota; kingdom Viridiplantae; phylum Streptophyta; class Magnoliopsida; order Poales; family Poaceae; genus Avena; species Avena eriantha. The sequence continues at coordinate 169,490,342 of OU342743.1, read as the reverse complement.
GGGGGGTCCATAAGGCCTCCGGGATGTGGATAGTGCGAACAGTCAAGGAACCGGAATCAAGTACTCGGGGTCCTACGGGACACAAGTGAGCATGAAAAACCAAATAGCAGATATTGCTCACCGGTGCCTCTTTCATTAGTTATCCCATTACTACTCAGGTTAAGTTGTTTAGGTACCTCGTTATTCATCAGACACTCACATACCCTACACATGCTTTTCTACGACTCGCATGGCTCAAACAACTCCTGTAGTAATGGCTCATGGGATGGAGGAACAAGCTTCGGTAGAGTTTAAAAGTAAAGGCTATGCAGTACTTGGGATTCAATTTAATGCAATCGCGACTCAATGATGCAAGAATAAGATAGAGGCAATATGTACTGTATGTATGCAAGCATGTGGTAGTGCTTGCCTAGCAGCTCAGTTGAAGCGAGGGATGGATCTAGATAGTACTCCTGAGATTCCTGGTAATTTTCCTGCTGGGCGTCTATTTGAAGAAGAACCAAACAAACAAGGGCCAGCATAAATAAAGTGCACAAGCATATGAATTAAAATGCGACAAGCAAGCAAGGGATGCCATGATGAAGGATGCACAATTTACATGGCATTAAAGTAGCATGGCAAAGGTGAGGTGTGGATACAAGAAATAAAGCATTTTATTATTTATTTTGTCAAAATTTATTGCCATAAACAGTTCAGATTTTTAATAATGATATGATGCATGCTTCAATTCAGAACAAGGACTGCATAGATAGAACGGGCTCGTCGCGCTGATCGATTTAGACATATTATTTGCCAAATTTGGAGTTGTAGAATTAAAGTTATTAATTTATTAAGAAAAGGGGCATTTTATGGTAATTTTAATCATCTCGAAATTTTAAAGTGTTCAAATGATATTTTGAAGGGCATATTTGAATTCCTCTCATTTTTATGATTCATAAACATATATTATTTGTATTGTTTGGATTTATATTTGAAAAGTTATTTAAATCTGATTTGAATTTGTTTTTAAACAATTTCTGAAAAGTTTATTTAAAACAGAAAACAGAAAAAGGTTTTACACTCAGGCAAACCTAGCCGCAGTCACAGACAGGTGGGCCGCTGTTGACTGGGTGAGATTCGCGTGCAAAAGGCTTTTCTCACCGCGGCTATTTCTAGCCATTGCGACTGACTGGTGGGGTTAGGCGAAGATGGGGCCACACGCGTGCGCGGCCAGCGGGCGACTGACACGTGGGCGGTCCAGGGGAGCGCGGGTTGGTAACTGCAAAACGCGGGGACTGGTTTGCAAAGTTGCACAGGGGCTGGCGAGTGGGGTCGCTGGGGCTGCTAGGGACCTAGGCGTGATCGACCGGAGTTGCGCGCGGGGGGGGGGGGGGGGGGGTCTTTTCGCAAAATGCCACGCGAGCTCTGAACTGAATCTGACGCTGCTCTCTGAATCGCGACGACGACTGACGACGGCGAGGTTTTCCGGCGAGGGTGGCGTCGCAACCGCGGCGAGATAGATCTTGCCGTAAAAACGAAAAAGAAAGAGGACAGCTCCGGCTATAGATCTCGTTCCGGGGTATTCGTCGGCGGCGGGCTGTACGGGACGGCACACGTCGAGGAACAGAGGGAAATTGCCGTCCTAAGTCTGCACGTTGGCGGAATAGTTCGCCGGCGGGGGCCAAAAACGGGCGGCGCTAGGCACGCGGTGAGGGGGGTAAACAGGAGATGCACGAGGGGGCGCTCACCTTGATCGATTCCCACCGGAATCGGGGCAGGAGGTGGTCGGAGCGGAGGGGGACATAGGGGATGCTGCGGTGGTGTCCTGTTCGCTGGCGAGGGGGCAGCTGCGGCGAGCTTGGCGTCTCCCAGCGGGCGGAAATCGACTCCACGGTCTGCGGCGACGCTCCTCGGCGTGTTCCCGGTCACCGGCGAGGACGGCAACGGCGACGCGGCCCTCAGACTGGCGGCGGCACGTGGAGGAGAGAAAGAGGGGAACGGAGCAGGTAGCTAGGGTTAGGGAGAAAAGCGGCTCGGCGCGAGGATAAGGAGGAGAGGCTGGCGTGCGGGAGGCGTGGGCTGACGCGGCAGACGGCGGGGGAACGGCCACCTGCTCCTCTCCGTCAGAGCAGAGGAGAGAGGAGGGGCGAGACGGCGTCAGACGGAGGGGGAAGAGGAACAGCGCGAGGCGACGGCGAAGCGGTACGGGCTGGGGAGGCAGGCTGGGGAGTGGGCCAGGAGAGGCCTGCGAACATGTAAGGGCTGCTGCGCTGGGCTTTTCTCTTTATCTCGTTTTTCTTTTTATTTTTTAATAACTATTTTGATTTTTGTTTTAATGCAGATTTAAACAAGCCCAAGAAATAATCCCTTTTGGAAGTTTTTGCAACTATGAAATAATGGAACAGGGCTAGCTAGGGAGTGAGGGGAGGGCTTGGTGGATGAGCACAAGTTGTTGGTAAGGAAACAAAACAAGAGAGAGAGAAAGAGAGAGAGGTTTAAAATTAAATAAAAAGAGGATCCCATATGAACATGCTTGTTCATGAAATGGTTTTGTTGGGACAAGGACATGGTGGAGAGAGGTGGAAAAGGTCCCACAAAGAAGGATCCACTAAACAAAGAGAAAAACAAAGAAGCTAAAGGTGGTGATGGTGGTTGCATGGCCCATGCAAAAATAATAAATGCCATGATTTATTTTGTGAAAACAATAATAATATGGCATTATTCTTATGCATTCCCAAGAAGTGGAATAAGACCAAGCAAAAGAATTTATAGGATTAGATCCACCCCATCCACATGAGCTAGAATAGTATCAAAAGAAAAAGGAACACAAGCTCATGGATAAATGGAATGGTGGAATTATAAGGTGGTGAAAGAAAGTTGATGGAGTGGAATAAAAGATATGCCCCCAACTCAACTTGGGCATTAACCAATATATCAATTACCAAATACAATATCAAGAGGCAAATACAATTAACAATACATATGAGAGAAGAACCAAAGAAACAGGGTTTTATATGATGCTCAAATGCAAGGTGGCATGATGACATGAGATGATATAATTATGATGCAACAATTGTATATATGAAGTAGCCAATATCTTACTAGACCAAGTAGCATTACAATTGTTAGACACTTGGGATGCTACAATGAGTCCTAATTTGGACCAAAAACAGCCGAATATTGTAAGAAATATTCCCCTAAAATTTAGATGATAAAAGGGCTCCATATCCTTTACAAGACCGAATTTTATCCTTTACCAACTTAACTAGATACATATGAAACTAGACAAAGTAGAGTCAACTAATATGGATCAGAGGGGGTAATTTATAGCTTTTTGATACTTCGGCTAGAGATGCTCTAAGGAGTGACAATTCCTCCCTAGTCCTTCTTCGTGCTCAATTTCTATTTATTCTGTAAAGTTTTGTGCTCAACTACCAGTAGTCATGAGCCATGTGAGCGAGAGCTGAAAAGTCTTGTAATCATTTTTTCCCTATCAGATCATGAAAATCTTGAAGCCGTTGGAGAACATGAATGAATAAGCACAATACATGAATTAGTGCTCTTCCTATTTAATTCCTTATCTCTATGAATTCGAGTCACAACGCTCACTTGGGTCAATGATAAACACTCCCCTGGTAGATGCATAGGTATTGAGGCAAATACTGTATACCTTGTTGGTATAGACCAAAGTTTACAAACACTCTCATACAAGACAAAACCGCACAGGGTGAAAATGGAAGAGAAAATTCCAAATCCTCATCGTGCAAGCGCGGCATCAAGCATAAGGTGAATGTATGCACTCCCTCCATTCAGAAATAACTGACTTAGCTTTGTTTAGATTCAAATGTATCTATATACTAAAATATGTCTAGAAACATTCGAATCTCGACAAATTCAAGTCAGTTATTTCTGGACGAAGGGATTACATTATTGTTGCAGAGTCATATGGATAGGCAACTCAACATTATTGCCTAGTTAGGTAAAGACTAGAGCTACGGTACAAGATATATAGTGGGGATGGAATGATTCTGAAATCACCTAAACTGACTAATAAGTGCATCTCTTGATATTGTGCATAAGGTTCAAGCACAATATACACCTCTTTTTTTGAATAATTTTATCATGTAAGAAATTTAGGGTTTGGAGCTAGTCGGTTTACCCTCTATTCCTCTGTCTTATTGGTAGTGCCGCTCATAATGCATATTGAGGCTAGCTGGTGGGACATTTATATAGACTTCAAGTTCCCGATATTTCTATCTGTTTTCAGTTAGGACTCGTGACTAGTTAAACCAACCAAAATCATTAACAGTCAGTAACCGAGCCTAATATTGCTAATCAATTAGGTCCTAGCACGCACGTGTGAGTCGTGCGCCGAGTTTGAATTCAAAATCGAACTCGCGGGCTTTAACAATCCATAGAGCCAATCCTATGGACAACCTGGCGTTCCACTCTATACTATTCTCAGGTATAATTCCAGCATATTCATATATACTGTATTCCAGTATAGCTGTACCGGCTTCCTTAAGTATATTTGTATATTTCTTTAAGTACAATTCCACATCAATTATTTCCTGTTATTTCCATGAATACTTCTGCATCGAGGTTTTAATTCCGGGAGTATAACAATGTAGTGCACATATGAAATATTGCAAGCCACAAATTCCTACATCTCCCACTTGGCTAAAAATATTTTTATCCAAAGTGAATTCCCACGCTATTAACATGGTCAAAAGACAATTCCTTCCCTAGATACATTCACGTTGCATATAAACCTTGTGACCTTTGGAGTCGTATTATCACAAAGTAATAGGTATAATGTTCCTTCCAAGACCATAATTCCTTTAGCTATGTGCCTTCCTTTAATGCTTCAAGCGCATCAAAGTATTCATCTTTCATAAAGAAATAGACTTTAAATCTTGTTTCCTTTCGGCACCATAAGGGCATACAAAAACAATTATTAAAACATAACATAAAAATATGTTACCTTTTATGGAGATTCTCTTTACAAAAGGAACATCAATATATCCAAGCGTGCAACTGAAAGTTGTGACCGTCAAATATAATGAATAATCCATGATTCCATGACATTACACCATAAGAATTTCCAATGATTCCATCAATATTTCCAGGTTTCGCTTTACCCTTGCTAACTGTTCCAACAAGTTCCAGTTACCATGCTAATCAAAATAGCAATGGTTCAAGTGGCATGGTAAGTTCAGGTCACAGGAATAATGTCCCACAATAATTATTGGAAAACAATTATTCTTCCTCTTTCCTCAGGAGTTTAAACAGAATCCCTCACGGAGTATAATTCCCTTTATCAAAGGTACTTGACAGGTTTATACTTTCCATAGAAAATATTTCAAAATATTTTCTATGTAATTCTACTCCCAACACATAGGAAGCTTTGAAGATACCTTTCATATGAAAGTTAGAGGATAACCAAGCTTTCACTTCCATCAATGTGATATTTATAAACAATAAGGACATTGTTAGCACATATAGTAATAACACAAAAGAATTCACACTAACCTTTGTATATGATCATCTTCCAGGATTAAGCAAACCATATGACCTGATACAACATTGATGTAAACCTTGTGCGGTGAAGAAGAATTGATCTCTTAAATTAGCAAACCCTGTCTTTATTCCCACTTTCTCTAAATTCCAGAGAAGCAAACACTCCCATAGGAGAAATAGTTTCCACAAAGTATAAATATTTCCTTTGTGTAAAGCATTTAACAACATGCCTAGAATTGTAATTTCCACTAAACATGTTGCATTAATCTTCCCAGTAATAAATTCACTTACTACCTACTGGCTTGACGTTGTTTGGTAAATTAACAAGTTCCCAAACTTTTATTCTTCCTCATTGAGTGTATCTCTTCCCTCAATGCTTCCGCCCATAGTTGACATTAGTAACAATTTCGAGTGATTCGTCTGAGCTTAGTGTTCCTCTAAATATAGAGTTACTTCCACAAAAGAAAACAATGATATAGATATGATAGTTCATGGTGATTCCTCCCACTTTTCCTAAGCATGTTAGTGTTGGGAGTTTGACTTGTGTATAATAGTATTTCACATGAGGCTATGGTGCAGTATGACTGCTAGTCATTCCAACCTTGATAAAATATATTGTATTCCTACTTTCCACCATGATTCCTTTTCTAGATAAAAAATGAAACTATTTGATCCACGAGTAAATTCAATAAAATAACAGTTAGTGTGCTATGTATAAATAATAATTCCAATCCATACCACCAAAATATGAATAGAATACTTTATTTCAGTCAACAAAACATAAGTAGTGACTATAATAGATGAAAAATTATTGAAAAATTAGTAGTATGCATCGCTTTTCCAATAATCATAAGAAGAACCAAGTGTTATATTATTCCATTCAACTGTGGTGTATACACCATATTACAGTGGAATCAAGTGTTATATTCCTCTGTTCAAATGTGGAGTATACATCATATTACAGTGGTGAATAATTCCATGATCTTTATATAAATTTCAATTAATAAGATTCCTGAAGTGTACTTCCCCCACTAATCAGTCATCAAACCTTTAAATCCTTTGATAAACTAATTTTCCACTTCAGTATGAGATGTTCATAATATACAACAAAGACCTTCCGACTTGTATTGTAAAACATAGAAATGACCAATATCAAGTGCAAATATGAACGAAAAAAATTGACCTCTAGTGGGAGTTTCCATAAATAAATACCATAAAAATATTGATGAAGTACAATAATCCTCCTACTAAAATTTAGAATTCCATAATTAATATGCCACTTAATTATGTTCCTTGATATCTGACCAAGTAGTAAATGAAAGAAAACAATTGATCCTCCAGTGGGAGTGTAAAATAAATAAAATACCACAGATGGCACATTATAAAAAAATAACTCCGATAGTTCTCCCACTTATGTACTTAATTCCATAATTGATATTCCTCCCACTTAAATTTGTAATTCCAGAATTAATAAGCCTTGTAATTCTTCTTATAGATTATGACCAAGTCGTAAATACCATCAACAATAAAACTCCAAGCATGTGTTCCTATTATTATTATTCCTCCCTATGGAGTTATCTTCACCAAATAAACAAGTTTTGCACCAACTTCGAGTGGATTATCAAGATCAAAGATAGACCATTGTCAAAAATTCCATAATGCACCAACTTTCCCATGGAGCAATATTTCCACTCTTCCTTTTCCAATAGCATGTAGTAATCAATAATTTCTGACAAATAACTATATATTTGAAATTCCTTCCATTGTAGGCGAATAAAATATCCTACAACAATAATACTCTTCCTCCACAACGGAGTAAATTGACATAATTTCCACTTCCAAAGTTTATTCACTTTAATATATTTCATGATTATACACACATATATTTCCTTTGGAATTGTCCGCACGTCATTAAGTTTGCTATTGTATTCCATCAAGTTATGACGTACAAGCAAAATCTAAACTATATGGAGTACTGAAAAAAATCAGTGCAAACGATGATGGCGCACATACCGTTGGTAAAAGGTTGAATTCCCTTTCCATGGAGTGTTTGCATTTCCTCAAGATAAGTAATCCTAATTTCAATACTAGAAACTTGGTCGATAGCTTCTTGTCATCATTACACCAAAGAATTCCGGTGAATTATCAAGTACTCCAATATGTTTCAGAGTACGCCGATGAGTGACCGTGTATTCCGATCACAAGGTTAATCACGTAGCGTTTAAAAAAAATCAAAGAGAGAGAAAATAAATACTATCCATAGAAGAATTCAATTTCTCCAACGATGTGTGGTCCAATTTCCCCCAAAAGCAAGCGAGGCCCAATGATACACAAGTTTCAACAAACTTTTTCCAGATTACATATAAAATTCCATGCAATCAGTTTCTTCTGATAGTCAACAGCGTAGTCTATCCAGAATGGTAGCTCAGCAAAGAGAAGCTGAGTGAGAACAAATAATAATCCTGTTCAAGACTTCCGGTTGTTTTTCGAGATTTCCGTGAATGTACAATAGAGCCGAGCAGATTAATATCACAGTAGCCTTTCCTGTACTTGTGCAGGGTTGAAACGGGAATACCAGGAGCCTAATTTGCTAGTTTCTCTCCCAGCACGCGTTACCGTGACATTGCTTGCTGCTGATTTCTTAATCCCCTTTCTCGATTGCCATAATCACCAAGCCAGTAAGTACACTCCCTCCGATCTTCCTCGTTCTTGATTGAGTATACTACTAGTCTTCCTTGCCTCCCTAGTCTTCCGTTTTCTTCCTCGGTCCACGCGCAGGGAAAAAATTGGCCTCCCGAGAGGCAGCGGTGGGAGGCCTCTATCCTCGACCTTCCTTAGCCCGCCGTTGTAGTTTCCTCGTTCCGCACATGAGTTTGCTTTCCAGATCGAGTGCATGTTCAGCTGCGGCCATACACCGCACACACGTGCAATGCCAGGGTGCGGAGGTATACATCAGTGATCAGTCGGCGACTCGTCGCTGCCAGCATAGGATCGATCTGACATAGGAAATCGAAGGCGACGTGTCGGCGTAGAATTAGTGCCGAACCAATCGGCGGCGGATCGAACTGATCTTCCCACCGGAATTGAGCGGCGACTACCGCGGCAGAGTTATCGCGCAGATTAGATCGGCACGGCGACGTGATTTTGCAGCGGATTAGTTTTCCCGCGACCGCGCCCGTGGCTCTGATACCGAGGTTAAGAAATTTAGGGTTTGGAGCTAGTCAGCCTAACTGTATTCCTCTGCCTTATCGGTGGTGCCGCTCACAATGCATATAGAGGCTAGATGGTGGGACCTTTATATAGATTCCAAGTTTTCAGATATTTCTATCTGTTTTCAGTTAGGACTCGTGACTAGTTAAACCAATCACAATCATTAACAGTCAGTAAACGAGCCGAATACTGTTAATCAATTAGGTCCTAGCACGCACGTGTGAGTCGTGCGTCGAGTTTAAATTCAAAATCAAACTCGCAGGTTTTAACAATCCATAGAGCCAATCCTATGGACAACCTGGCGTTCCACTCTATACTGTTTTCTGGTATAATTCCAGCATATTCATATACACTGTATTCCAGTATAGCTGTACCGATTTCCTTAAGTATATTTTCTTAAGTACAATTCCGCATCAATTATTTCCTGTTATTTCCATGAATACTTCCGCATCGAGGTTTTGATTCCGGGAGTATAACAATGTAGTGCACATATAAAATATTACAAGTCACAAATTCCTACAAGTCATTTGGTATGTATGATTGGTCTTAATTCGGTTGGTCTGACCAAATTAATGTAAGAGCAGTGTCACTAGTAGAAACCAGGCAATTAGCCCCGGTTCATAAGGACCTTTAGTCCCGGATTACGAACCAGGACTGCAAAAGCGGGACTAAAGGTCCTGCCTTTAGTCCCGGTTCTGTTACGAACCGGGACTAGAGGGCCACCATGTGGCCCCGCGAGCCGTGCTAGGCTGGAGGACATTTAGTCCCGGTTCGTAACTCGAACCGGGACTAAAGGTTCCCTGCCGCGGCAACGTTTTGGCTGCCGCGGCAGGAGATGTGGTTTTAGGGTTTTGTGTTTTTCTTTTTATTTTGTGTTTTGTGTTTAATTATTTTTCATTCTATGTTTTCATTAGAAACAAATTTTTATATACATACACAACGCTACTACACAATACTTGTACATATTGATGCAATATATAATATAATTTCAAGAGCCTGTCTATTTGATTACATGGAGATCATTACATGGATGCTTTAGGGTCTATCTAGAGAGAATTCTTCGCATGAGTCTATGACCTCGTCGACAAAAAATCCAGCAAATTCCTCTTGGATTGGTAGTAGTCGGTCCTCTGGTAGGAGCTTGTCCCGCATCACGTCCAACTATAAAGAAGGACATCGTATGAATTAGACTCAACACAACTTTTTGTAATAAAAATAAAGGGTGAATATATTGTTTACTTACTCGAACATTTTCCAAGGGCTTCTCAGTAGTGATGCGAATAAACTCGCACACGTAGAATCCACATAGATTAGTCCCTCGTGGCTACCTCGCGCACTTTGCAAGAATATAATTCAATCAAATAATAACTCTAGCATGATAAATACACATAAACTAGAATTAAATAGATGCGTGGACTTAGCTCATACTACTTACCGAGACCGATTTAAAAAATAGCTCCTCACGCCATTGACCACAGACCTTGTTCTTGAACCGTGTCCAAACCCTACCCGACAAAGAAAATAAATGTATGAGTTAATAACCACTTGATATCCCAGAAAATGAACGAAAGAAACCGATATAGTGCGATAATGATTGAAATTACCTCTGGAGCATATCGATAATGCCACGGTAGGCTTCAATGTCTTTGTTTAGTGAGTCCATGATATGAAATCTTCCCAAGTCAACTGAAATGCTTAGAAGAATCCAGTGGTACCTACGCAAGGTTTACATACGTCAACTCATCATTTACACTGAACATCGAGTAACCAAAAGTTAATGTGTACAAGAACTCACTTGCCGTCGTGGTAAGAAAATAGTATTTCATTACAGAAATGTTGGTTCGTGAGAAACCGGAGCAAGTTTTGCTCGGTCTCTAGTGGGCTATCCTTTAGCACAACTCCATTAACTCGATGTGGGTCAATGAACCCAAATTCATTGATAGCCTTTCTTTTACATTCGAGAATCTTCAATCTACATCATTATATATAGCGTACAAAAGAATATAGTGAGTATACTTACCGACAATGAATTGAATAAGCTGAGTTAGAGACTTAATTACATAAATAAAGTAATCACTTACAGACAATAGCAAATGAGGATAGATTTGTCGAGGTCCTTTAGATTGAATAACTGAAAGAATTCTATAAATTCAATAGGGACCTCGTCTTCAGCGAAGTAATGCTCTTTTCGAACTTTCACTATGAGCCAATATCGCTCTTCTTTTGATGCTTTCATGTACCATTCATGGAATCGTCGCATTTTTGTTGGCATATCCCGAAGCATCTCAGAACTGACCAGAGGCTCCCCGTGAACAAATTTGGGTGCTACCTCAGCCTTGGGCATATGAGCGTCGTGAATAATGTCATGAATAGACATGTTACATTGCTTGGCCAATATCTTAGCCGTTTCCGGATCCATAGGTTCTCCCTCATATAGATGAGGTTCAGGTATGTGCACCTGGAGCGGGGGGAGCGATTGATTTGCTTGTTTTCCCAGCTGGGGAACGTTTCTTTTGGTTCTTCGGCTACCACTCGATTGTTTTGTTTGTTCCCCAGCTGGGGGACGTCCGTTCTGATGCTTCCGCTATCACTCGATTGTTTTGTTTGTCCCTCCTGCTTGGGAACCTCTTTTGTGATACTTCCTCTACCACTTGATCTCTTCTGTATCAGTGTCTTTTGAAGACATCGGGTATAGTCATCTGGCGCATTTAACTGAGCTTGGGATGGCTGCGTCAGTAATTTCCTAAAGTGCTCCTTGGTTTCTGGTTTTATTTGGACCTCTGGCTCAGGTTGTTTCTTTTTAAAATGAGCATCCACTTCGGCCCGTACGACCACATCGGTCTCCTCATCAGTTAGGTCATAAGCCCTCTTGGGAGGAACATGCGGTACTCTTGGGAGGGGCGACAACTGTCGCTTTGGGCGTCGGTTATCGCTCGACGGAGCGGTGCTATTCTTCCGCTTTTGGACCATAGTGGGTGGAGACGGCTACGTAGATTGAGATGGACTCGTGTTGGGGTCATGGATTGGACTTGGAGGTGGTGGACTTTTACTGGGAGGAGACGGTGCCCTTGGAGGTGAACTTGTAGGTGGAGTTTTACTGGGAGGAGACAGTGGCCTTGGAGGTGATGGATTGTTTCTCGGTGGAGAAGGTGGCCTTGGTGTCGATCCTGGAAACTTGATGTATTCTTTTTTCCAAAGAATGAAGCCACTCGTGACTTCTCCTAGTGTCGTCTCCCCTTCACCTCTAGGGATGTCAAGCTGTAGTGACTGACACATCGGTTGAACTTCATCCACACCGACATGAGCATAGCCAGCTGGAATCGGATTGCAATGGTAGGTCGCTCCCGGTGCAGAAGGTAAAGCAAAGCCGACCACCACCTTCATGGATATGTTCTTTAGTTCAACATGCAGCTCACAACTAGTCTGCTCCTTAATTGCATCCACGGGGTACACATCCATCGTTGCATCATTACCGTGGACCTCCGTGGAAGCCACGCTGCTTTTCCGTTGCGATGGGCCGACCGTACTGTCTGGTGCAGGATCTTGCTGTCGGAGTCCTTTAAGTTCATTAAGCTCCTGCCGATGCTCCTGCAGCATGGCTTCAAACCTCGCGAACCGCTCCGCATCCTCCTCTTTTTGCCGCTTTGTTTTTCTCGATCGGCTTCTGTACGTGTCAAGGTCCTCGGGAAACCCGATAGCCCATGGACAAGAAGGTCCGAATGTTGGGTTCACAACATAGAAAACAAAAAATTTCCTACGATGGGACTATACGCCAAGATCTATCTACTAGATGCAAGCAACGGGTGGATATATATCCATAGAGAACTTACCCTCGAAGACAACAAAGATTTGTTAACGAGTTGGAACTCGTTGATGATGTAGTCGTACACTTGCCGGTCTCAAGATCGTGATGAAGTCCAGCAGGTCCGGCTCCAACACGTCCATCAGATCCAGCTCCAGCAAGTCCAACACCACCAAGTCCAGCACCACAAAGCAGCGGTGCATCCGTGATCGCACACACGTCCAGTACCCCGACAACCTCCGTCCCTTGATCCAGCAAAGCAGCGGAAGCAGCAACTCCTTTCCAGATAAAGCCACCGGGAACATGTATCTCGCTAATCCGAGACCATGGGGAATAACTAGAGGGGGAGAAAGATCCTTCACGAGGAGGTGTGTGTTGTGAGGAGGAGAGGGGGGCCTTTTATAGGGAAGAGGGGGGCACCCAAGGGCCATGGTGTGGCAGCCATGGTGGTGCCCCCACCTCTTCCACATTCATGTGGGTGGAGCTCCCACTCCCATAAAAAGCCTCCACTCAAAATTCCACTCACACATGCATTAAATTTAATGCAAGCTCTCATTAAATAAAACTATTTTATTTATTTTATTCAGAATTTTGTCAATTACATTAATTCACAAAAATTCACATAAAACCCCCTGCAACATCTCAATATCACATGCAGAACTAGTTTCTGCAATTTCACCCGAAACAATTCCGGTTTCCATCGAAATGATTCCAGCGCTTTCTTAAATCTTTATCTGAAACATATTTGCTCCAAATGGTGTCGGTATTCCTTAAGTGTGTCACCCTACGGTTAGCGAATAATGCAGACATGATCGATACCCCTCTCCGATCAATAATCAGCAGCAGGACCCGGAGATCCGTACTGACTCCTACATATTCAACGATGACTCTTGTGATCGTGTGAACCTTTAACGTCGTAACTAAATCCCTTTGTCTCGCGATATATTACATGTCCGATATTCGATCATTGGCATCCAAATACCTAGTTTGATCTTGTTACCGACATGCACTCTTTTCTCGTTCCCGTGATATAACATTCTAGTGATCACATCACTTGCTTGCAAGATATTTCAATGTGATATCACCGAGAGGGCCCAGAGTATATCTATTTTTCATCGGGATATAGAAATCCCATTCTTGATCCATGAGCCTCAACATAACACCTTCGTAGCACTGAACCCACCTTTATAGTCATCCTGTTACAGTGTGACGTTTGATGTTATCAAGATACTCTTCCGGTGTTAGCAATTAACATGATCTCATGGTTTAAGGACTAAGATTACTTCATATGATGTTATAGCAATATAAACATAATGACTCTGATCGTAATGCTATACTTCAGATGAATGTTCATCACATCATTCCACCAATGTTGTGACCTTGTTATTAACGACATCCAATGTCCATGATTAGGAAACCTTGATCATCTTGTTAATCAACGAGCTAGTTTATAAGAGAAGCATAACTGGGATCTTTCCTTTTGTTTATTAAACACACATGTATTAACGTTTCCAAATTAATACAATTATAGCATGCAAAATAAACATTTATCATAAACAAGGAATAAGATAATAACCACTTTATTATTGCCTCTCGGGCATATTCCCTTTAGTCTCCCACTTGCACTAGAGTCAATAATCTAGTTTGAAAAAGTTTGCGTATTGAACACCTATGGCTTTCTAGTGTTGCATATACGCGATTTCTAGTGGTTAACATAATCTCCGGATCTGACAGTTTTAGATCCGTGTGTATTTGCATGTCTTTGCGTCTCTACGCATCACTCATTCTCAAATGAGATGGCATTGTATAAATTTGGTCCTTTGGTGAGACCTTTAGTTCGTTCGGGCTAAAATATGTTGATATTATTGTCATACAATATATCTTCATAGTATTTGCCCACTTTGAACCACACCTAGTTTCATAACAAACTACTTAACACAAATGCCCTCCTTTGCTGCCACTATAGCAGTCATATACTTAGTCTTTTGTTGTAGTATCCGTCACAATGTCTCAACTTTGGAACTCATCCAAATCCATCATGAAACATCCTTTCCATTACATTGTGCCACCCATAGTCTAAATTGAGATAAATTTAATTTGTATCTTGTGACAAAACTAGTATCAATGTAACACTTTACAATGAACTACCTTTAACTATTTGTCACTTATACATGATATATTCTTAGTTCTTCCAAAGCTCATAAGAATATCTTTACTATCATCCAATGATCATCTTATGAATCATTCTGGTATGTGCTCATAACTTTTAGAGCATAGGACATATCTGGATATATACATATCACGGTATAATCGATCAAAATATTCATGTGATTTTACTCACCAAGTGTTGAAACACTTAAATCTTGATACAATCATTTCCATGCAGCAAGAACCTTTCTTGTTGTTTCCATATTGAACCCTTTCAATATCTCATATATGTACGTCTGGCATAACCATATTAGCGCCTCAATCTATCCATATAGACATTGATACCAATTCTGGTTTTGCCCAAGTCTTTCATCGAAATCCTATTTTAGTGAAATTCTTAACTTGTGTCAATACAAGATACATAATTTCCAATCGACACCATGTACTCTACATAATGTATTAGAAATATGTCTCAGTGCTCCCACTTAATTTCTTGCAAATGCAAGCATCTTCATCATCTCTGATGAAATTAACCTCTTTTAACATTTTCATCATGGTGAAGATTCCAACTCCGCTATGCTCACTTCAACTATTGAAGTTTGCATGCCCTTTTAGCACCCTTTGAATTAACAAAACCCTTCGGACCGTGTCATGTACACGTCCTAGGTAACCATTCTATTAGAAAAACCTTGTTTTGTTTATTCAACTACCATATACCAAATTATATGTAGTGGTTGCTACATTAATTCGTCAAGACTAAATATCGCTATGAAAAATCAAATCTTGTCATAGTAAACTCCTTGAACATTGCCGTAAAATTCTTTCCGACATGTCGACTATTTCATAGATGTTAAACATCCATGTCTATTTCTTTATAGATCCAAACACGACCGATAAGCTTCACACCTTTCCGGAGGGTCTTCCAAGTTCAGAATCTTAATTTCTTGTGTATGGATACTATCACGGATTCTATGACTTCTAGTCACTTTGTGGAGTCAGGGCCCATCATCGCTTCTTTGCATGCAGTCGGTTCATCATTGTCAAAATAATAATGACTTATGTTTCAAATTTTACTATTTGATTCTTACCGACCCACATGGTTCAATAAGAACTCTAATCTCCAAGATCACACACTTTGTAATCACGGGAGCCATGAGCATTATGGCCACCACCGAGACACTTTCCGGCACTGCGCTACTTAGCACATATATCTAAGGTTCAACAATTATTAAAGTTCTATTATCCTCCCACTTATCTTGTGATGAAAATTTTCTTCTCAAGAAACTTGACGTTCCAAGAGACAAACTCTTTTGTCCTCGGTGTTATGGAGGAATTCCCAACAAATTCTTTGGGATAACCTACAAAGACGTGCTTATCCGACTTTGGTTGTAAACATCTTACTTATGCATAGCATACCAAAATCTAAGAAAATACAATTCGGGTTTTATTCCAAACCATAACTCATATGGTGTCATTTTAACGAATCACGATGGTGCTCTTTTTTAGTGTAAAAGCGGTAGTCTCTAAAGCTTTAATACTTAAAACATAATGGCAATTATATAAATGATACCTTTGATCTTACCATGTCAAACAAGGTTTGATTTGATCTCTCGAACATACCATACTCCTGTGGTTTATCGGGAAATGCAAATTCATGGAACAATTCCTAAGATCTTAGGTGGTTTTCTAAACCTGTAACTCAAATATCTTCCTTGATGATCAAATCATAAACTCTTTTATTTTCTTGTTACAATGATTTTTCACTTCATCTTGAAAGTCTTTGAACAATTTTCAAATTTTTCATACTTCTTCCTTATTAAGTAAATATATAGATATATTCACTTAAATTTCTGGAGAAAGCATATGAAGAAAAAAGATCCATCGCATATGGCTACATATAATGGACTATATACATCAACATGCATAATATCCAATAAGTTAGTCATCCGTTCCTCTTTGGCCTATAAACGGAGTTTCAATTATCTCGAGGAAAGTTTCACAAGCGTCAATTGATCAAAATCAAAAGACTCCAAAAATCCATCAACATGGAGTTTCTTCATGTTTACTTTCCAATATAATTCAAGCAACGATGTCACTTCATAAGTGATCTTCCAATCATTTGTCTTACGACATTTTAGCAATAATGTTTATGGATGTGATTTCTCCAACTAGACTTGTAAAAGTTCATCCATCCTTTATGGAATATGGTAATTATTTGAACAACCATTGTTCGTAATACCGGAACAAAATAACAATTATTAAAACAAATCTTGAAGGCTAGGTTTGATGACAACGAAAAACACAATAACACTTTATTTGTTTTCGATGAATATCATCACTTATTCTCTTGCCAGTTACTTAGGCCGTTGCAGTTCATGAATTGTGTTTTTCTATATAACACTTCACACCAACCAATTCGGTATCCAATACCTCAGAACCACATTGTTTAACAAGCAAGGAATACAGCCATAACATGTATATCTTCTATATACCTAAGTTGGACATCTCCAACCTTTTCTTTTCTGCCAAATATTTTATAGATTCTCTTTCAACAATTTCTTTTCTTTTAAAATAATCTATCAACATCAATAGTGGTCTCATTAACATGACACATAGTACAAAGTGTGTATAGTCAAATACTAATACCTTTGGACTTGCACTTTGAAGTGGATCACCATCATCAAATGTTTGGTGTTCTTTCAAAAAATCAATTCTTTAGTAATCTATTAGTGTAGTAAACATTTTACTTACATCTTCTATTCATCCTTATCATGACAACTTTCATGATCAAGCTACTATAGCCTATAAGGAAGAATCGCGAGTATAATGTTAGTTCCCAAAACCTTTTTGGGAGATCCGGATGCCTAGCATCTCCATCCTTCACAAATTCTCATACAATATGAGAACATGTATTTTGCTAAATTATACTCTATCATAATGCAACCAAAAACATTGTTTCAGATATCACAATATCTTCCACACATGATGGTTTCCGAAACAATTTTTTCAGCTTCTAGATAATCTTGATATTAAAACAACTTTTGAATATCAATTATCATGGAGGCAAACATGATACTTTACATAATAACATTGGAATTATTACTCTTGATTTAATACTACTTATTAAACTTCTTGGAGTAAATAGAGTTTGCTGAAAGTTTGCAATAGGACTTCTAAACCTTAAATTGACATTCAAAACAATACGATACTAGTTCGTAAAGTAAATATCCAGAATTCTATAGTGCTATTATCTCAATTAAAACTAAGCATAAGGTAGTGAACAGATGCCAATGACTACAACAAATTATGCAAATTTACTTCGATTTAGTTTATGACAAATTGAGTTGGACTAATCCAAATTAGAAATAAACTCCCACTCAAAAACGACATCCCTCGTGCCTTTTTGGTGATTACATGAACCAAATCCACTACACCAAGTCCGATCATCACGTGAGTCAGTGTAGCTTCAAAGGCGAGCATCAATATGGGCATCACATCAACTATATGACTCATGCTTAACCTTTCGGTCCGTGTTCCGAGGCCATGTCTATACATGTGAGGCTCGCCAAGTAAGAACCTTAGTACTCGCCTGTGTAAAACTATCTTATACCCGTTGTATGAAAGCGTAGAGTCGAGTACACCCGATCATCACGTGATGTCTCGAAACACGATCCATAGAATGGTGCATACTTAAGGAAGAACACAGTTTATCTTGATATTTAAATGAGGGATCATCTTATGATGCTACTAAAACGCCAAACTAGCAATATAAGATGCAAACATCATATGTGAAAAGTGGGATGATATGGTCCATGCATTTGATCACCATCATATGCATCGTGGTACGATCTCTATCATTCCTTTGTGTGTAAGGCCAAGGTCTATGGAACTTACACGTTAAGTGTGTTGTAAGAGTATCTACCATACATCTACTTACAACATTACCATATCATGACACTAGCCCAACAACAATCTAAACTAGACGCATCTAATTTATCCATTGCAAGTTTTACGTGGCTTAGGGCTCTCGGAGATAGAACCGGTCTTACCTACGAACATGGAACCACAACGATGATAACTAAGTTATTAGCAACTCGTTCTAAATTAGATATTGACTATAGTAGGAGAGACAAACACCCGCTAGCCACTTATGCAAAACTAGTTGCATGTCAGTCGTGGAACCGGTCTCATGTGTGATGACATGTAAGGTTGGTCCGGGCCGCTTCATCCTACTATGCCACCAATATCCAAAATACATGAAAGAAGCAATAACATGATCATCATCACCCACATATAAACATATGTGTACTACCCGTGCAAAGCAACTACGCATAGATCAGGCTCTGATACCACTCTTGGGTTCGCAGCATAGATTTTTTTTCCTATGATGGGAACTATACGCCAAGATCTATTTACTAGATACAAGCAACGGGTGGATATACATCCATAGAGAACTTACCCTCGAAGACAACAAAGCTTTGTTAACGATTTGGAACTCGTGGATGATGTAGTCGTACACTTGCTGATCTCAAGATCGTGATGAAGTCCAGCAGGTCCGGCTCTAGCACATCCATCAGATCCAGCTCCAGCAAGTCCAACACCACCAAGTCCAGCACCGCAAAGCAGCGGTGCATCCGTGATCGCACACACGTCTAGTACCCCGACAACCTCCATCCCTCGCTCCAGCAAAGCAGCAGAAGCAGCAACTCCTTTCCAGATAAAGCCACCGGGAACATGTATCTCACTAATCCGAGACTATGGGGAATAACTAGAGGGGGAGAGAGATCCTTCACGAGGAGGTGTGTGTTGTGAGGAGGAGAGGGGGCACCCAAGGGCCATGGTGTGGCAGCCATGGTGGTGCCCCCACCTCTTCCACATTCATGTGGGTGGAGCTCCCACTCCCATAAAAAGCCTCCACTCAAAATTCCACTCACACATGCATTAAATTTCCACCAAATTTAATGCAAGCTCTCATTAAATAAAACTATTTTATTTATTTTATTCAGAATTTTTTCAATTACATTAATTAACAAACATTCACATAAAACCCCCTGCAACATTTCAATATCACATGCAGAACCAGTTTCTGCAATTTCACACAAAACAATTCCGGTTTCCATCGAAATGATTCCAGCGCTTTCTTAAATCTTTATCTGAAACATATTTGCTCCAAATGGTGTCGGTATCCCTTAAGTGTATCACCCTACGGTTCGCGAATAATGCAGACATGATCGAGACCCCTCTCCGATCAATAATCAGTAGCAGGACCTAGAGATCCGTACTGACTCCTACATATTCAACGATGACTCTTGTGATCGTGTGAACCTTTAACGTCGTAACTAAATCCCTTTGTCTCACGATATATATGTCCGATATTCGATGATTGGCATCCAAATACCTAGTTTGATCTCGTTACCGACATGCACTCTTTTCTTGTTCCCGTGATATAACATTCTAGTGATCACATTGCTTGCAAGCTATTTCAATGTGATATCACCGAGAGGGTCTAGAGTATATCTATTCATCATCGGGATGGACAAATCCCACTCTTGATCCATGAGCCTCAACATAACACCTTCATAGCACTGAACCCACCTTTATAGTCACCCTGTTACGGTGTGACGTTTGATGTTATCAAGATACTCTTCCGGTGTTAGCAATTAACATGATCTCATGGTTTAAGGACTAAGATTACTTCATATGATGTTATAGCAATATAAACATAATGACTCTGATCGTAATGCTATACTTCAGATGAATGTTCATCACATCATTCCACCAATGTTGTGACCTTGTTATTAACGACATCCAATGTCCATGATTAGGAAACCTTGATCATCTTGTTAATCAATGAGCTAGTTTATAAGAGAAGCATAACTGGGATCTTTCCTTTTGTTTATTAAACACACATGTATTAACGTTTCCAAATTAATACAATTATAGCATGCAAACTAAACATTTATCATAAACAAGGAATAAGATAATAACCACTTTATTATTGCCTCTCGGGCATATTCCCTTCATCAAACCCTCTTATTCGTCCAGCCTTTTCAGGATTCCCGAGAGCCTTTGTCAGCTCATCGTTCTCTCTGTCGGGATCAAACTTTCCCTATTAAACCTCTTTTATAATTTTAATAAGTTCATTCTTGGGTGCAGCAACTTCTTTGGCTGCAACAATCTTGCCTGTTTCTGGGTCATACGATGCCCCATGCCCAAGTAACCAATTTCTTGACCTCAAGGGCCAACCAGACATAGCTGGAGTGACCCCTTTAGCTGCCAGGTCGGCCTCGGATTTATCCCACTTAGGCATGGCACTCTTGTAGCCACCTATGCCCATATGATGGTGATATTTCTTTTTGGCTGCATTTATCTTATTATTTTCTGACATTGCCACAGCTCGTGCCGAGTTCTTGTATTCCACAAATGCGGCCCAGTTATCCTGCTGCATCTCTAGTGGGCCGGTGAATGGAGGAGTTTTTTTCTTCAAGACATAGTTATGGTACAATCTTTTCTTCCATTCCTTGAATAGTTTGCCCATCTTCTTAAGAGCAAACTGCTTGACTTTCCTCGTCATTTGTTGTGTGACCTCATCAATCTCCAAGACTAGTAGGGTGAAATGTGTTATGAGAGAATTCCACATCGCATCTCTCGCTCTATCATCTACAAAACTAGCCCCAGCTAGATCCCTTTTCTTTCCTGGCTTATTCCACTCTTGCATGGTGATCGGGACGGTGTCTCTAACAATCACTCCGCATTGATGTATAGATGCATTCACAGATTCTTTGGGATCCAACGGTTGACCCAGCGCAGAGACTAAGTCAATGCTGAAACGGACATCAGTGGGCAACTTTTGTGCTGGGCCTCTTGTCCTTGTAGAAGATTGGCCGGATGCGGAGGTCTAAGAGAAGAAACATTCGTCAGTACATATATACGAATCAATTAGTGCATCTATACTAGTGATCAATCGGTAGAGGCTTTATATACCTCGACAGAGTTTGTTATTATTATGGTGTCTTCACCATGGTCTCCACCATGGTCAGCACCATCGTCTCCATAATCGTCTCCACCCTCGTCTCCTCCAGACAAATTAAGATACTCAGTGCCATCGTAATAAGAACCCCCAGTACCCTCATCTATCATGTTGAGAAGCTCATCTTCATTATGTCTACCATCCATAGCTTAACTAATACAGAAAAAGAATATTGCATTAAGTAAAAGAATATTACAATTGCAACAACTCGGATACAGAAAAAAGATTACGTACTAATAATAAAACAATTTTGCATTAAGATAAAGTACAATAATATAAGATAAAGTACATTATTAATACATCTTGCTCATATCTCGCTCATAATATAAAGTACATTATTAATACATCTCGCTCATATCTCGCTCATATCAAACTAGCGAACTCGGCTACCGCGTTATGTGCTACGGCAGCTCTGCAGCCAGAGAAGAGGTGCCATCAACAGAGAATAGCTCGGGTGAGATCCGTGAACCTGCCAGATATTGGAGAACCTAGTCTTCAAAAGATACATATATCGATGTATGTGCTCGTCCTTCTCCCTGATACGATGATGTACCACCTCCTCGGGGGCCGGCTCCCTCTGCACCGCTCCTTGACCTCGTGGACGCCACCAAAGAAGCTCCGGGTCGACGATGATACCCGGATTCCTCACCAAGGTATGAGTCCCGACAGGTAGCACCTCCCAGTGCCAACCCGGCGGAGCCTAGGCTCGGACATCCCCGGAACCGACGGAGTCTAGTAGGCTCTGACGAGGAGGACACGACATAACTAAATAATAGCAATAAACAATCATAAAACATAAATAGGAACTAAATCACTAAGTATTGCCCTAATAACACTAACCCTAAACCTAACACTAACTAAACTAAATCTAATTAACTAAGTATTCTAACTAACCCTAGATAAATCCAAGTCAACTAATATGGGTTAGAGGGAGTTAATTAACCTAATACTAATACTAACTAAATACTAATACTAATACTAACCTATACAATTAACCTAATACTAATACTAACTAATACTAATACTAATACTAAATACTAACCTAATACTAATACTAACTAAATACTAACCTAATACTAATACTAACTAATACTAAATACTAACTACTACTAAATACTAATACTAACTACTAAATACTAATACCAAATTAACCTAATACTAATACTAATCTAATACTAATACTAACTACTAAATACTAATACTAATACTAATACGAAATACTAACCTAATACTAATACTAATACTAAATACAAACCTAATACTAATAGTAAATACTAACCTAATACTAATTAATACAAACCTGCAGGGGCGGTGGAGGGCACGGCGGCGGCGATCCTTGACGGGCGGCGCGAGCGCTGGGGCGGCGGCACGCGGGGGGGGGGGGGGGGGAGGGGCCGGTGGGCGCGGGCGAGACGGTGGGCGACGCAGCGGACGGACGACGACGGTGCAGCGGCGGGGCAGACAGCGCAGCGACGCAGTTCCTCCACGGGCGCGGCGGTGCGGTTCCTCTACAGGCACGGCGTGCGTCGGTGATTCGGTGTCGGGGAACAAAAGGCTCTCCGGGTCGTGGCTCGACCCGGGGTGGGGGTGGGGGTATTTATACCCCACCACCTTTAGCCCTGGTTTGTAATACAAACCGGTACTAAAGGGGGACCTTTAGCCCCGGTTTGTATTACAACCTGGGGCTAAAGGTGTTTTCGGCCTGCCGCTCATCCCGCACGCGTACCTCCTTTAGCCCCGATTTGTAATATACAAACCAGGGCTAAAGGTCCCCCTTTAGTCCCAGTTTGTATTACAAACCGGGGTTAAAGGTGGCTTTTCGCGCCAAAAAGAAAATTGGTTTATAGTTTTCAGAAAATTATGTATTATATATCAAAATTTTCAGAAAAAGAAGATCTATAATTTAAATCAATTATCATACTTTATTATACAACTTAAATAAAATTATTTATTGTTTAAGAAGTATTATATTTAGTACAAATGTTGAAATTATGACTAATTTTTATGTTTTAATATTAATAAATGTCTGGCCACAGCAAGTTGCAATACTACCTATTGAGATCGAGATAGTTCATATCCATATATATAAGCAGATCATTAAAAATAAAGCTTTAATAATATTGTACATCACCAATATGCACACATCTCTATTGTTAGAGTTTTCTTCTAATTCGTAACCATGGATCATCTTCCTTACTTAACATGATGCTTGGGTCATCCTTCATGAAACTTATCATAATCTTCTGACAGGTCTGTCTTATCCTCCACCCCCACGATGTTTCTTTTTCCTGAAAGAACTATGTGGCGCTTTGGCTAATCATATGCTGTATTCTTTTGCTTATCTTTCCTTTTTCTCGGTTTGGTAGACATGTCCTTCACATAAAAAACCCGAGCCAGATCATTGGCTAGGACAAATGGTTCATTTCTATAGGCAAGGTTGTTGAGATCCACTGTTGTCATTCTGTACTTCTTGTCTACCTCAACCGTGCCTCCTGTCAGCTTGACCCATTTGCACTGAAACAAAGAGACCTTAAAATAAGGTCCATAGTCATGTTCCCATATCTCCTCTATGTAACCATAATATGTATCCTTTTTCCCATTCTCGTCGGTTGCATCAAATCGGACACCACTGTTTTGATTGGTGCTCTTTTTATCTTGGGAGATCGTGTAAAATGTATTCCCATTTATCTTGTACCCTTGGAAAGTCAATATAGTCGAAGATGGTGACCTGACCAACAAGTACAACTGCTCTCCAACATTTTTGTCACTCATGAGATGTGTCTGCAACCAACCGCCAAAAGTCCTCATGTGTTCATCTCTAATCCAGGAGCCATGCTTCCCCGGGTTGTTGGAGTGTACAATATTCTTGTGTTACTCGATATACGGAGCCACCAAGGTGGAACTTTGCAGAACTGTGTAGTGTGCTTTAGTGAGAGAATGTCTGTCAATACATATCTTTTCTTTCTTTCCTAGCGTGCCTTTTCCACTAAGTCTACCCTCATGCCGTGATTCAGGAACACCGATGGTCTTAAGGTCAGGAATAAAGTCAACACAAAACTCAATGACCTCCTCTGTTCCATATCCCTTTGAGATGCTTCCTTTGGCCTAGCACGGTTATGAACATATTTCTTTAAGACTCCCATGAACCTCTCAAAGGGGAACATATTGTGTAGAAATACAGGACCGATAATGTTAATCTCTTCGACTAGGTGAACTAAGAGATGCGTTATAATATTGAAGAAGGATGGTGGGAACACCAACTCGAAGCTGACAAGACATTGGACCATATCTTTCTGTAACCTTGGTAGACTATCTATACTAATAAACGCACATTGCTTCACAATGGGTACTCGAACATTTTCTGGAAGGAGTCCCCTCAATGCAATCGGAAGCAGCTGGGTCATAAGCACGTGGTAGTCATGAGACTTTAGGTTTTGAAATTTTTACTCTGCCATATTTATTATTCCTTTTATGTTCGACGAGAAACCAGACGGGACCTTGATACTATAAAGGACTTCAAAAAAGATTGCCTTCTCTTTTTTGGTAAGAGCGTAGCTGGCAGTACCTTCAAACAGCTCTGGATGCCTTCCGTCTCGGTCTTTCATACGTTGTTGGTCCTGTCGTGCTTCAGGTGTATCTTTGCTCTTCCCATACACGCCCAAGAAGCCTAGCAGCGTCACGCAAAAATTCTTCGTCAGGTGCATCACGTCAATTGCAGAGCGGACCTCTAGGACTTTCCAATAGGGTAGCTCCCAAAATATAGATTTCTTTTTCCACATGGGTGCGTGTCCGACATCGTCCTTCAGAACAGATTGTCTACCAGGACCCTTTTCAAAGATTACTTTTAAATCCTTCACCATATCAAATACAACATCACCAGTACGACGGATAGGCTTATACCGGCTGTCTGCCTTACCATTGAAATGCTTATCTTTCTTTCTTAGGGTGTGCGTGGGTGGAAGAAAACGACGATTCCCCGGGTACACATTTTTGTTACATTTATCCCAATATACACTTTCAGTCTCATTTAAACAGTGTGTGCATGCATTGTATCCCTTGTTTGTCTGTCCTGAAATGTTACTAAGAGCAGGCCCATTATTGATTGTTATGAACAACAACGCTCGTATGTCAAATTCCTCTTGCTTGTTATCATCCCACACACGTACACCTCCGTGCCACAACTGTAAGAGTTCTTCAACTAATGGCCTTAGGTACACATCAATGTCATTGCCGGGTTGCTTCAGGCCTTGGATGGGCACTGGCATCATAATAAACTTCCACTTCATGCACAACCAAGGAGGAAGGTTATAGATACACAGAGTCATAGGCCAGGTGCTCTGACTGTAGCTCTGCTCCCCAAAAGGATTCATGCCATCTATACTTAGACCAAACCATAAGTTCCGTGCATCACTTGCAAAGTCTAGAAACTATCTCTCGATTTTTCTCCACTGTGACCCATCAGCGGGGTGTCTCAACATCTCGTCTTTCTTATGGTCTTCCATGTTCCATCACAACAACTTGGCATGCTTTTTGTTCTTCAACAAACGTTTCAACCGTGGTATTATAGGAGCATACCACATCACCTTGGCAGGAACCCTCTTCATGCGGCGCTCGCCCTCAACATCACCAAGGTCATCTCGTCTTATCTTATACCGCAATGCAGTGCATACTGGGCATGCATCTAAATTCTCGTACTCCTCGCTGCGGTAGAGGATGCAGTCATTAATGCATGCATATATCTTCTGCACCTCTAATCCTAGAGGGCAGACAACCTTCTTTGCTTCGTAGGTACTGGCGGGCAGTTCGTTATCCTTTGGAAGCAACTTCTTCATTATTTTCAGCAACTTTTCAAATCCTTTGTCAGTCACACCGTTCTCTACCTTCCATTGCAGCAATTCCAGTGTGCTACCCAGTTTTTTGTGCCCATCTTCACAATTTGGGTACAACAATTTGTTGTGATCCTCTAACATCTGCTTGAACTTCAACCTCTCCCTTTCAGTTACGCATTCTTCCTGGGCATCAGCAATGGCCCGACTAAGATCATCATCGGGCAGATCTGATGCCCGTTCTTCATCTTTTTCTTCATCAATGTCTTCCATTGTAGTTAGTGGCGGAGCCAGAAATTGAGACGAGGGAGGTCGAACTTACAAGGTATAATTTTTTTGAGGCACAAAACAAAGTCTATACGAAAAAATAAAAAGGTTATGTATTCGGTTTTGGGCCGAAGTGACCGAAAATCTGCAAATTCTTGTTCCTAGACCTTAGCTTATGTATGAACGGACAGATCGAAACCTCTAGTCCAGCACCATAACTTGAAGCAGTTTTGCATGACGAAGGTGGAACTGAGGGGACATATCTAGCCATTAGTGCATGATCCAGTGGCTTAAGTCACCATTTTCAGGTTTTCAGAAGATGTCCGTTTTCACCTGATACGTTCCTCAAAAAAGAACTACTGCTAATTTTCTGCAATCAACAAGAAACAGATCAAAGCACATGCCACTCAAAATTGAACAGTGCACATGTGAACCAGGACTGAATCAATTACTTAGCGTTGTGGCTAGCGGTAGCAGCAGCGTTCCATGAGTTCTACGCGGATGCGGAATCTTCCAGTCGCCATGGCTTGCAGGATTGCCGGTTGTTCTTCCATCGAGGATTCGACTGGACAGGGACGTCGCATGTGAGCCGCCGTTGGGGACTGAAGCTACTCTAGCGACGAATTTATGCATCGGCCTCCAACGAATCGCTGCTCATATAAGGAATTAGGAGAGGCACAAGATCAAGCGATTTGGGATTAGGAAGGTAAAATATCGTGATTCACGCAAGACTTGCGCTCTTGCCTCTTGAATATGGCAAAGATTGGTTGGTCGCTCGATTCCGGGGAGGTGATTAATATGGGAAACGTTGATTTCGATTTCTAGGAGGCAAGCACGTCGCACGCGACGAGAGGCGGAGAGGGGAAACGGGGCGGTGGGCCGGGAGAAACGAGAACAGGGCAGGGAAGGAGAAGAGACGCAACGGCTGGCGGCGGGAGAGGAGGCACGACACGGTGGCAGACTGGGACAGGGGTGGCGTCGGGGCGCATCAGAGGAAGGGAGGGGGTCGATTGGGTTGACACGAACTGGGGTATCATGCGCGCGTTTTGCTGAGCCGGGTCGACCGACCAGGCTCGACCCCCTATTCAGGGGACATAGTAGGGTAGTCGTTATCATTCTCTTCTTCTTTGTTGTCTTCCATCATAACCCCTCTTTCTCCGTGCTTGGTTGATGACCCACACGTATAGGGGGTGTATCACAGTATTTTCGAGGGAAGTGAAACCTAATTTATTGATTCGACACAAGGGCAGCCAAAGAATATTTATAAGCCTTAACAACTGAGTTGTCAATTCAGCTGCACCTGGAAACAATCTTGCTCACAGCAGTTTATCAGTAGCAACGGTTTTGTAGTAGGAGTAGTAAAGTAATAGCAGTAGTAAAAGTAAAGACAGTAGTAACAATTGCAGGAAACGGTAGGATTAAAGCGGGGTAGGCATTGGGATGGATGGACGGGCGTTGCATGGACAAGACAATTCACATGGCAATTAGAACATAGGGCAATTGCAGATAAATAAGATAAAGCATCCAAGTACTAGATAATCCTAGGCATGTGTTCCATATATAGTCATACGTGCTCGCAATGAGAACTTGCACAACATCTTTTGTCCCGCCAGCCCGTTTGCAGCGGGGCCTCAAGGGAACTACTGGAAATTAAGGTGCTCCTTTTAATGGAGCACCGGAGCAAAACATTAACACTCCGTGAACACATGTGATCCTCACATCAAAGCCGTTCCCTCCGGTTATCCCGATTTCTGTCACTTCGGGGCCATTGGTTCCGGACAACAACGTGTGAATACAACTTGCAGGTAAGACCACAAACAATACTATCATAATGAATCAATAACATGTTCAGATCTGAAATCATGGCACTCGGGCCCTAGTGACAAGCATTAAGCATAACAAGCCGCAACAAAGTCAAAAAGCACTAATAATAGATACTAGGCACCATGCCCTAACAATCTGATGCCATTACATGAACGATCTCATCCAATCCCTACCATCCCCATAGCCTACAATGGGGGATTACTCACTCATAGATGGGGGAAACATGGATGGTCGATGGAGAAGCGATGGTGATGATGATGATGGCGATGATCTCCTCCAATTCCCCGTCTCGGCAGGGTGGCAGAATGGAGTTTCTGGTTCTGAATCGTAGAATTTGGTGGTGGCGGCGGAGCAGAACTTTTTCTGGAAAAACGTCGAAACCCCCTGAGTGTTTAGGTCAGGAGGCATCTTATAGGCGAAGAGAGAGACCGAGGGGGTGTCTGGGGCGGCCAGACTACCCCCTGGCGCGGCCAGGCCTAGCCCGCGCGGCCAGGTGGTGTGGCCTGGGCCCAGCCCCCCTTCGTCTCGTATTCTGGCTCCGGGAGTCTTCTGGTGAAATAGGATTTTTGGCATATTTTTCGGGATTTTTCCGGATAGTTAATTTTCTGCACAAAAACTAGACACCAAGGCAATTCTGCTGAAAACAGCGTCAGTCCGTGTTAGTTGCATCCAAATCACACAAGTTTAGAGGAGAAACAATAGCAAAAGTGTTCGGGAAAGTAGATACGTTTTGGACGTATCAACTCCCCCCAAGCTTAGCTTATTGCTTGTCCTCAAGCAATTCAGTTGAAAACTGAGTGCGATAGAAGAAACTTTCACGAACACATTTGCTTCATATGATGTATTTATTCTCAGCATGTGATCAACTACTTGGACAATTCATAATAAGGAGTATGCAACTAAGTTTACTTAATAGGCATTTGCAAGCTATGAATAGATTCCAACTCAAAAATAATAAGTGGCATGAAGCATAAACATAAGCAACATTACAATGCTCATAACAAGGTATGATAGAGTGGTATCTTGCTTGCCTTTTTATTGTGAATGCCAAGGCACCTCTAAATTTCAGGTGAAGACTAGAAGTAAAGATATCAAAGATACAAGCATCAAAGTCATAACACAAATAATCCAGTTTTGAGACAAGCACATTACACTAAGAATGACAACTATGCTCTCAAGAAGGTGCTCATAGAATAAGTGGAGACTCAACAAAGAAATGAAAAGGGTTTGAAAAGTTTGAAAGGCTTCCAAATACTGAAAGTATGGTACTCGTTAGCTTTGAGCTCTCATTACCCCTATCATAAGCATCTTTAAATGGTTAAGGTTAAAGTGACACAACTAAGAGGATATGCTTGACAAGTTATAAGCTAAAGTCTCATGCCCCTTACTTACGGGTACCGGACCTCGTGCTACTCAACTTTAGTCACAAGTAAGCTCTTGTCATTGTAAGTACATATGTATCATAGAGAACCGCCAACGGGGTACCCCTTGCACATGATACATGAGCTATCCCATAATCAAAATGACAATGCAAGCAGACAATGAGCATCTCAGCGATCTTTTTATTTACTATGTGCATAGATTTTTATTGAGGATGCTTCATAGAATGCTCATTATGGTTATGCTGCAAGTTTCCACCATGATTAGGCATGGCTTAGGCTAGCGGCCTAGGCGTTTCTCTAACACATATACAAACTCCATGATCTTGCAAGTTCCCCTTTTCTTTCACACAGTCGGGATCCATAAGCAAAAGAATCATGATATCAACATGGTACAAAGTGCATGTGAAATGTTGAAAGCGTTCCCCATGATACATGGTTCTGCTAACTTCAACTTATAAAGCGCAAGCATATACGCAACAAATATGGACGCAATGGTTCAAGATTATTAAGTGCAAGAAAGTAAAGTGTGCCATCAAGTTCGTGAGAGCTTTACTAACTAACTTTCTCATAACAAGCAAACATTTTATTCGTAAGAAAACGAGGCACACTAAATATGCACGGAACATCAAATAATGCTAATAGGTAGGTATGGTGGACACTTTTGGCAATATTTGGTTTTAGGGAGTTGGAACCAGGAAAAACATACTCAGTGTACATGAAGGCTAGCAATAGTAAGGGAACGACAAACGAGAGAGCAGTAATTGTCATAATCATGCTTGCAACAAAACAGGATTAATCATTGCATGAAAGTGATTCAAGACCCTTAAGGCAAAATAATTCATTGAGGCTTAACTGATTATTTCAGTCATATGCATGCGTGAGCATGTGCCAAGTCAATTCAAGTGAAACATTCAGAGGAGGATACCACGGTGTCATACCAAGTTATGAATAGAGTAATGCAAGCAAACATTCATATGACATGCTACAAATTATTAGCAAGCTGGAACTAATCATCTGAAAGAAAGAACTACTAAGCATCCATGAATAACACACACCCTACATGAACAGACTAAGCACGCCCACAATGATGAGTATATGTACAAAAATGAAAACAAATAGAGTTCATTACCAGCCTCTTACCACACCTCAAGTTGTCAATAATCCTCATTATTGCCCTTCAGTTGTGTGGCTTGAATAAAAATATGAAACCAAATTCCACTGAGGACTGCTGAACCCTACAACAAACTCACAAAACCAAAGAACAATAATAAATATTTTTGGTGTTTTCAATATTTTAGAACAAGGACCAAAAAGGAAGAACAAGCGAAGCAAAATCTTTTTGGGGTTTTCAAATAGTTCAAGAAAAGCAAAAAAGAGCAAAACAAGGCCAAAAGAAGAAGCAAACAAAAGAGAAACAACAGAAATATTTTTGGTCTTTTTGTGTTTTAGAAAGCAAAAAGAAAGAAAGAACGAAAACTAAAAGGAGAACGAAACATGAAAATACAAAGTACCGACACAAAATGATATGGATATGAGTGCGATGTCGGCGTACCTCCCCCCAAGCTTAGGCTTTTGGCCTAAGTGGGTGTCAATCCAAATACGAGTAAGGGTTCCAAGCAGGCGGGTCATTGTACGAATGATCGTAGTTAGGCCCGTGGGAAGAAGAAGAAGCTCCCCAATCATAGGTAGGCTGCTGATATGAAGATTCGCCCTCATTCGAGGGCTGGACCGAATCATCTGTGACCTTCCTTCTAGTATCTTGCTCCTGTTGAGAGAGCTCTCCCAAATATGTATCAAACTCCTCCTCCATGAGGGACCATCCTACCATGTTATCAAGGCTAAACAAAACAGGTGCAGGAAAAAGAACAACACGCTCGGACTTGCTCCTTCTCCAACCAGATTTGAGAAAGGTTATTTCATAAGACAACTCACTCAAACTAGCCCACGAAGAAATAAATTTATGCTGTATGATGGAATTAAGATCAAGCCTTTCTATGGGAAACTGTAGGTCTAGATGATGAGGCACTAAACCATGCAATGCTGATAAACGAGAAGCAATGAGGCCTCCATAAATTCACCTTTCTCACGGTTAGCAGCAAGACGGAAAGCTATCAAGGCACCCAAGCTATAAGTCCTATCGCGTTTAAGAGCAGCAGAGATGAATGCTAGATCATATGAAGATAACTTATTGGTAGTTTTCCTAGCAAGAACACACTTGGCAATAAAGTAAGCAACGTAGCGAATAGAGGGGAGATGAATGTTACGGATTTCCCACTCTCCTTCGAGAAGCTGCTCCCTTGGCAAATATCTGCGTACAAGTCCATGAGTAGTGTAGGTCGCTCCTTAATCCTTCCACATGATCCCCACTGAGGTACCTTAATAGCTGCACAAAAATCATCGAGAGAAAGGTCGACAACTATATTGTAATTTTGTAGTGGACCATGGGGTTATGCAAAGAGTAACTAAATTAAAAGTCCTGCACTACAGACATTGTTAGTTTAACAAATTGACAAGGTTCATCTTCTAAAAAGTGCTCCAATCCTGCATTAGCAACCAAAGTATGGAAGTCCTGGGAATTCCTACAACCCTCATGAATTTGGAGCATGGATAGATGGAAGTAAAAACTTCCTCTTCTCGATGAACCTTCATAACCTCAGGCACCCTCAGTTCATGTTGTTTTAGTTGATGCTCATTCATCTTCTATTCTGAAATTTAAACATCTATCAAACACATGATTGCAAAGTGAATATATAATCAAGGGCACTACTTATAGGGACTTGTATGAGGCCTAAACATGCATCAAAACTATATATATAAGCATCAAACAATCTTACAAGCTCTCATAACTTGTCACCTATAGCAGCAAAATACTGAAGATATAAACAACTAAACACAAATCTACTTGGACAAGCAGAGGAGTCACATACCGGAGAACAAATGCTCCAAATTTCAGCAGCAAAGATGGGCTGAGCAAGGAGATCGAAAAATCGAGGGCAAGCATAGCAAGAACGCGATTTTGAGCAATGAACTGGTGTTTGCTCGGGAGAGAGAAGAAAGTGGCAAGTGAGAGAGTGAGTGGAGGGTCAGGGATGGCCCACACCATAGGCAGGCGCGCCCTAGGGCTGGCCGCGCCACCAGGTGGTGTGCCTGCCTGGTGGGTCCCCCAGGTACCTTCCAGGCACTTCTCTGCCCCTTTTTTCCTGTAAAAATTTAATATGAATTTTCTAGAATTTTTCGAGACACTTTATTTTTGAGCAATTTTTAGGTATAGATGAATGATTTTCTGACAGAAAGATTTTTTTTGAATGATGCAATGACAAAACAAGGTTAGAACTACAGAAGTTCTAAGACACTCTAACATGCAAGAAACTAACAACAGAAAAATAAACTAAACGAAAGCAAAAACTAAAAATAGATAGAATAGAAGTAGGCGGAGATAATCATGGTGAAAACATTGTTTTGTTCAATGAAATCCTTTTGTTAACAAGGTTGATCAGGTCTTGTTACCAAAACAATTTTATATGAAACAAAAGCTTGTATTCCACTAATGATTATGTTACCTCAACTTTGATAGCAATGGTCCCAATCATAATAGTTTCAATTTTTTCTCTTGGTATGGGACAATATATTTCTCCAACTTGAATGCCTTCAACATGTTCAATTGAATTCAAACCATAAGTCCTATCAATCTTCTTGGGGAAATAGACAGTATGCTCCTTGTCATTAACATTAAATGTCACCTTTCCTTGATTACAATTAATAACAGCTCCTGCAGTATTAAGAAAAGGTCTCCCAAGAATAATAGACATATTATCATCTTCAGGCATTTCAAGCACAAAAAAATCAGTTAATATCAAGCAATTATGAGCCACTTGAACATGTACATCCTCACATATACCAACAGGAATAGTGGTAGATTGATCAGCCATTTGCAAAGATATATCAGTTGGTATTAATTTTTCCAGTTGAAGTCTCTTATAGAGAGAGAAAGGCATAACACTAACTCCAGCTCCCAAATCACACAAAGCAGTTCTAACATAACTATTCTTAATTGAGCAAGGGATAGTTGGAATCCCTAGGTCTCCAAGTTTCTTTGGAACCTTACCATTAAAGGAATAATTAGAAAGCAAAGTAGAGATTTCTTCATTAGGGATCTTCCTTTTATTCGAGACAATATCCTTCATATATTTTGAGTAAGGAGGCAATTTAATAGCATCAGCCAAAGGAATTTGCAGGAATAAAGGTTTCATCCACTCACAAACTTATTATAGTGTTCATCTTCCTTTGACTTGTGTTTCTTATCAGGGAAAGGCATAGGTTTTTGGACCCAAGGCTCTCTTTCACTACCATGTTTCTTAGCACTAAAATCTTCTTTAGTGTATTTAGTATTATTAGTGTGCTTTTTAGGTTCTTCTTCAACTTTTCCTTTTCAGGAACATCATTTTCTTCATTACCACTTTCATTTTCAGCATCAGAGATAGATATACTGTTAGGATCTTTAGCAGGTTCAGAGGGTTCTACAATAGTTTTATGTTTCTTTTTTCTTTTCTTACGAGTAGAACCACTATTTTCAGCTTGTTGAGAATCCTGCTCAATTCTTTTGGGATGCCCCTCAGGATATAGAGGATCCTAGGTAGCAGCACCACTTCTAGTTCTAATTTCATAAGCATGTTTTTCTTTGGCAGCGTTAACTAGCAAATATTTTTGCACTTTAATAAGTTGATCTATTTGAGTTTGAACCATTTGAAAATGTTTAACAATCATTTTAACATCATTAGAGGTTCTTTCCACAATATCTTTTAACTCAACAATAGCTCTAGTGTTTTCCATTAGATGATTTTGCACCCTTTTATTAAAATCATCTTGCTTAACAATGAAAATATCGAATTCTTCTAAGCATTGATCAGGAGGTTTATAGTAAGGGATATCACCTTCATCAAAGTGTTGGAGAGAGTGTACCTCAATAGTGGATGAATGGGGGATTGGCTTACATAATTCTTCTACAGGAGGTAAATTCTTGACATCTGCAGCTTTAATTCCCTTCTCCTTAAGACATTTCTTAGCTTCCTTCATCACTCAATTAAATAACTCCCCTCTTCTTAGATAATGGTATAGGCGCCGGTATAGCTGGTTCAGGTATAATTACTTCAGGTATAGCTGGTTCAGGAGGAGTCCAATCTTCATAATTCTTGCTTATTTTAGCCATTAATTCCTCAGCTTCTTTGGGAGTCCTATTCCTGAAAACACAATCAGCACAACTATCTAGGTATGTCCTAGATTCTTCAGTTAGTCCATTATAAAATATATCAAGAAGCTCGTTCTTAGGTTATGGACTTCCAGCCTGTGCATGAATCAAAGCACAAAACCTTGCCCATGATTCAGACAATATCTCTTTTTCTCCCTGTTTAAAATCAAAAAGTTCCTGCAAAATAGCATGTCTAGCACTTGGAGGAAAATATTTCTGCAGGAAGGTACTAATCAAGCAATCAGGGCTATCAATAGATCCAGGAGGTAAATTACTAAACTAAGTTTTAGCTTCCCCTTTTAGTGAAAAATGGAAAATCTTAGTAACAAAGTAAGTACGCATCTTAATATCATCAGAAAACAAGCCACTCATGGTAGAAAGCTAAGTCATATGTGCTACCGCACTTTCATTCTTAGTCCCACAAAAAGGTTCTTTCTCAACAATAGCTATGTAAGATAGATCAAGAGAGAAATCATAATCTTTATCTTTAATGTTTATGGGAGAAGCAGCAAACTTAGAAATAGGAGACAATTTGGGTCTAATAGTATGCCTCTCAAGGAGACTCTTAGCAGCGCTCCTATCATGGGTGTTTTTACATTCTTTAATAAATTCATCGGTCATCTCAACATAACCATCTTCAATATCATAACTCTCACTAGACTTAGGTGAACTAACAGGTGTAGTAGTGTCTTCATTAGGAGTTTCAGTATTTCCAGCTATAGTTCTAGGAATCGTAGCATCTAGGAAAGGACCTAATGAACCACTCTTATCAAGCACAGTAGAAGCAACATCATAAGTATCAGAAGTTTCAGATTCAGCAGTAGTAGCAGTGTGTGTAGCATGTGTATGTGGTGGTGTAACGAGCTTACTCATAACAGATTGTGAATCAAGAGCAACAGAGGTGTTCAAAACCATACCTCTTCTTGTAGTGGATGGTAAAATAGGAACCTTGCCATCACGAGACATACCCATGATGGATGGATGGCAGCGAACAATAATGAATCCAAGTGAACTTGATAAATTAAGCTATGCTCCCCGGCAACGGCACCAGAAAATAGTCTTGACGACCCACAAGTATAGGGGGTGTATCGCAGTATTTTCGAGGGAAGTGAAACCCAATTTATTGAATTGACACAAGGGGAGCCAAAGAATATTTATAAGCCTTAACAACTGAGTTGTCAATTCAGCTGCACCTGGAAACAATCTTGCTCACAACAGTTTATTAGTAGCAACAGTTTTGTAGTAGGAGTAGTAAAGTAATAGCAGTAGTAAAAGTAAAGACAATAGTAACAATTGCAGTAAACGATAGGATTAAAGTGCGGTAGGCATAGGGATGGATGGATGGGCGTTGCATGGACAAGACAATTCACATGGCAATCAGAATATAGGGCAATTACAGATAAATAAGATAAAGCATCCAAGTACTAGATAATCCTAGGCATGTGTTCCATATATAGTCATACGTGCTCGCAATGAGAACTTGCACAACATCTTTTGTCCAACCAGCCCGTTTGCAGCGGGGCCTCAAGGGAACTACTGACAATTAAGGTGCTCCTTTTAATAGAGCACCGAAGCAAAGCATTAACACTCCGTGAACACATGTGATCCTCACATCAAATCCATTCCCTCCGGTTATCCCGATTGCTGTCACTTCGGGGCCATTGGTTCCGGACAACAACGTGTGTATACAACTTGCAGGTAAGACCATAAACAATACTATCATAATGAATCAATAACATGTTCAGATCTGAAATCATGGCACTTGGGCCCTAGTGACAAGCATTAAGCATAACAAGTCGCAAAAAAGTCAAAAAGCACTAATAATAGATACTAGGCACAATGCCCTAACAATCTGATGTCATTACATGAACGATCTCATCCAATCTCTATCATCCCCATAGCCTACAGCGGGGGATTACTCACTCATAGATGGGGGAAACATGGATGGTCGATGGAGAAGCGATGGTGATGATCTCCTCCAATTCCCCGTCCCGGCAGGGTTCCAGAACAGAGTTTCTGGTTTTGAATCGTGGAATCTGGTGGTGGCAGCGGAGCGGAACTCTTTCTAGAAAAACGTCGAAACCCCCTGAGTTTTTAGGTCAGAAGGCATCTTATAGGCGAAGAGGGAGACCGAGGGGGTGTCTAGGGCGGCCAGACCACCCCCTAGCGCGGCCAGGTGGTGTGGCCTGGGCCCAGCCCCCCTCCTTCTCGTATTCTGGCTCCGGGAGTCTTCTGGTGAAATAGGATTTTTGGCATATTTTCCGGGATTTTTCCTGATAGTTGATTTTCTACACAAAAACTAGACACCAAGGCAATTCTGCTGAAAACAACGTCAGTCCGTGTTAGTTGCATCCAAATCACAC
Source organism: Avena eriantha (assembly GCA_910589775.1). Lineage (NCBI taxonomy): Eukaryota > Viridiplantae > Streptophyta > Magnoliopsida > Poales > Poaceae > Avena > Avena eriantha. Next base: position 169,452,746 of record OU342743.1, on the reverse strand, counting down.
AAGTTTAGAGGAGAAACAATAACAAAAGTGTTCGGGAAAGTAGATACGTTTTGGACGTATCATTGGTCCAACAATTATAGCCGGTCATGAAACCGGACCGAAACAGGTGGCTGTAAAGGACTCTTGAGGAAGAGTATTCCTTATGATTCCGACAGACACCACATGGACAAGACATAAAACCATTCCGCTTGTTTGCCTTGGCCACAAGGAGAAAAGAATGCACACCTTTAATGATCTCGCTAGAGAGTCGGTCAGCGTACATCCATTGCCGGCTCATCTGCATTATATAATTAATTAAGTACACCAAACATAATCATAATTAATTAGTACTAATCTAAAAAACAAAATTAAAGCCAACAACCGGGACTAGATATGATGACCTTTAGTCCCGGTTGGAGGCACCAACCGGGACTAAATGTGGATGTGGCGACAACATGTCGACACTATGTCCTCAGTGGGCAGCACTAAGCCAATAAATGACGACACTATTTTGGGTGGGTGGAAGCACTATGCCAGGGGTGAGTGTGTCGACATTATGTCATCAGTGCTCGACACTATGTTGTGCTTCTTAATCTATAAATAGGTATGCATTCTTGTGAAGAACTGCAAGATGGTGTGCGAGACAAGGGACACCACTACAACGGAGCTTCTCGAATATGTCTTAGGACCTCGTCCTCAGACATCTTCGAGGAGCTCGCCGTAGAGGCACTCCCTAATATGTGAAATTAGTTAGCTCCACCAGCATACTGATCTAGCTAGAGAAGATATAAACTGAAAGATGGTGTGCAAGAGCAGGGACACCACTACGGCAGAGCTTCTCGAAGATGTCTTAGGATCCCGTCCTCACACATCTTCGAGGAGCTCGCCATAGAGGCACTCCCTAATTTAATTTGGTAGCTCCTCGGCGTGTTCATGTTTTTGGTTTGCTTAAACGGTCGGTGATAAAAATTCTAGGGCGCCACTATATATATGCATGCCTTCATAGTTTTGGTTCTTATTTTTGTTGCAATTGATTTTGTGACGGCGGATAGAAGAAGAAGAAGGAGGATATTTTGTTGCTCGATGGCGGTATGATGCATCTATGATTCGTCTGAATTTCGAGGCTATGTGCCAAACCAAGATATATACATAGGATAAACTCATGTAGCTCTGTGCTTCGATTCATCAACTATATGTGCCAAATTAACCATATATATAGAGAGAGATAGAATCCACACAAATCCCTCCATTTCTAGAGCATGAAATGAAGTAAATCTAGAATAAAAATATGAAAGGATGAAGTTGCTAACCTCTTAGGACCCTTAGATAGATGTGGAGCCAAGATATCTTCACAAATCTTGAGAAAAATGGGCAAGAACTCGAGCATGAGGGAAGAAATTTGAGGTAGATGCTTGTGTCAGCTTGAAATGGCTTGGGCAAGGGAGAGGAAGAAGATATAGCCGGGCCCTTTAGTCCCGGTTCGTTTAACAAACTGGGACTAAAGGTCCACACATGCGCTCCTTTTCAGCGCTAGACCCTTTAGTCCTGGTTTGTTAAACGAAGCGGGACTAAAGGTCCCCTATGAACCGGGACTAATGTTTTCTGGGCCCTGCGGCCATTTCTAGCCGTTGGGACCAGGGCATTAGTCCCGGTTTGTACCAGAACGGGGACTAATGCTCTGGGCCAAAGGTCCGTTCTCTACTAGTGTGTATGAAGGGAAACAGGGAAACGCCGTTGTCAAATTAATAATGGTAATGTTAACTAACTCATGCAACAAAGCATTAATGCTTCAGGTGCGTATAATTATAACACCTTCCTGATACGAAGAAAAAACAGTATTTAGACTAGTCACAATGGAGAGTATATAATAGTATCATGTATATGATACTAATATATGATACCATGTTCACTATGCATAGTATCGTGTATTAGTAGTATATTTAATGTTTTGTAGAATCTCAATGCAAAATTATGTACAAAATTCATTTGAAATTAGTTTTTCTAGTTCTACGTGTTATGATATCATATCTACCTATGATATCGACACAACCTCTTTCATCATTAATTAGCATGCCACGTCAAAATTTTGCCAACATGGCATGCATGATACTACCTATGATACCCCCATTGGGGCTAGTCTTATTGAAGAGTGTAAAAGGGATCTGGAAATACTAGTGTCTCCATTGGTAGGCACTTTACATGACTTGTTTCCGTTCACAAGAGCCTTAGAGGATAGTTTTCTTACAAATTGCATCAAGAGGAAATAGTTAAGTAGAGGGAAACAGTCAGTTAATGAGCTATGATGAGCATATTGAAACATACACATATCAGAATGCAAGACAACCCAGAAAAGAAACTTTTTCCTGAGTCGAAACAATCTTCGCAATCAGCACAAAATTCCATCGGTAGGTGCGAATCGAAGAATGAAATGGCTTGAGTTGTTTGGAGTTGTGTTAACTTGGGACAAACAAAGTAATGAAATGTACATAGATCCATTATTAACTAGGATAAAGATAGTGGTTTATAACATAACAAAGATGAATTCAACTTTCACCTCACAAAGCAAGTATGGATGGTAACGAGCATACATAGAACATACACACAATTAATCACCGCCTTAGTATGCTGCTTGTCCCCCAAAATGGAGTAACTAGTATCGGGGAACATATCCTACCTAGCAGCGTTCGGTGTAGAATGACACATCCTAGCTAAAGTTGCAAACACTCTGGTGTAGGAGAAAACCACACAAAATGCAGAATGGAAGAGGGAGCTGTAGTCTTCATCGTGCAAGCACGGAAGCAAGCATAAGTCGTAACCTAAGTGGAAGTAGGTAATTTGCGGGTTCGGGGAGGGTTTTTAGCGGAGGGAGGCATTTACGTCGTTGACGAAGGTGAGGATGATTCCTCCATAGGAAACCGCAACAAGAAGATAGTAACGTGAACTTCATATTTACAAGCATGACCAAGCAAAAGATTGTTCGAATTGGGGGAGGAATCATAGGGAATTGGTCAATTCGGAAGTTTCATGGAAGGGCTGGATAGGATTGGATCGACAAGGTCCGTACCTTCCATGCTATTTGATTTATAGCCACGCCGCCGCTGACTTGCTGCTGGTGGCGGATTGAACGAGATGAAGGGGGAAAAGAGGTTGGGGTAATTGTGGGAGAAGACAGGGAAGTAAAGAAGGGTTTGGCTGCCACTGTGATGTGGGTGACTGACCATGATGGCCCGCAGTGCTTAATTGTTGGGTCCGCAGCATAGAAAACAAAAAATTTCCTACGATGAGAACTATACGCCAAGATCTATCTACTAGATACAGAGCAACGGGTGGACATACATCCATGGAGAACTTACCCTCGAAGACAACGAGTTTTGTTAACGATGTAGTCGTACGCTTGCCGATCTCAAGATTGTGTGGAAGTCCGAGCGCCGCAAATCAGCAGCGCATCCGTCCTCGCACACACGTTCAAGCCACCGGACAACCTCCACCTCCTCGCTCCAGCGAATCAGCGGAAGCAGCAACTCCTTCCAGACGCAAGGCCACCGGGAACATGTATCTCGCTAATCCGAGACCATGGGGGAATATCTAGAGGGGGAGAGAGATCCTTCACGAGGAGGTGTGAGGATAAAGAAGGGAATGGGTGGCCTTTTATAGGAGGAGGGGGGGTGCCCCCTCTCTCCATGGCCGGCGCATGGGGGGGGTTTGACTCCTCACCTCCCCCATTCATGTGGTGGTAACCCCTCCACATTAAAATGCCTCTTCACATTCCCTTTTAAAGTCTCCACTTTAAATGCATTAAATTTCTCCAAATTTAATGCTCTCTCATTTAATAAAACTCTTTTATTTATTTTATTCAGAATTTTTTTAATTACTTTAATTAACAAACATTCACATAAAACCCCTTGCAACATTTCAATATTACATGCAGAACCACTTTCTGCAAATTCACCCGAAACAATTCCGGTTTCTATCGAAACAATTTCTGCGCTTTGCAAACCTTTTGTTTGGAACATATGTGCTCATAAATGGTGTCCGACAACCCTTAAGTGTGTCACCCTACGGTTCACGAATAATGCAGACATGCTTGAGACTCCTCTCAGATCAATAATCAGAAGCGGGACCTAGAGATCCATACTGACTCCTGCACATTCAACGATGACTTCTGTGATCGTGAGAACCTTTAACGTCAGCAATTTAATCCCTTTGTCTCATGATATAATACATGTCCGAGATTCGATCATCGGTATCCAAATACCTAGTTTGATCTCGTTACCGACATGCACTCTTTTCTCGTTCCCGTGATATAACATTCTAGTGATCACATCACTTGCTTGCAAGCTATCTTAATGTGATATCACCGAGAGGGCCCAGAGTATATCTATCCGTCATCGGGATTGACAAATTCCACTCTTGATCCATGAGCCTCAACATAACACCTTCATAGCACTGAACCCACCTTTATGGTCACCCTGTTACGGTGTGACGTTTGATGTTATCAAGATACTCTTCTGGTGTTAGCAATTAACATGATCTCATGGTCTAAGGACTAAGACTACTTTGTATGATGTTATAGCAATATAAACATAATGACTTGATCGTAATGCTATACTTCAGATGAATGTTCATCACATCATTTCACAAATGATGTGACCTTGTTATTAACAACATCCAATGTCCATGATCAGGAAACTTTGATCATCTTGTTAATCAACAAGCTAGTCTATAAGAGAGGCATAACTAGGAACCCTTTTTGTTTATTAAACACACCTGTATTGATGTTTCCTATCAATACAATTATAGCATGCAAAATAAACATCTATCATATACAAGGAATATATAATAACAACTTTATTATTGCCTCTCAGGGCATATTTCCTTCAGTCTCCCACTTGCACTAGAGACAATAATCTAGTTCACATAGTGATAAATCTAACACCCATGGAGTTCTGGTGTTGATCATGTTTTGCCCTAGGGAGTACTTTAGTCAACGGATCTGCTACATTTAGGTCCGTGTGCACTTTACAAATCTTTATATCTCCATCCTTGACATGCTCGCGGATGGAGTGAAACCGGCGCTTAATATGTTTGGAATTCTTGTGAGACCTTGGTTCCTTTGCGTTGGCTATGGCTCCATTGTTGTCACCATAGATCACCATCGGGTCCAACACACTGGGAACCACACCCAGTTCTGTAATGAACTCTTTCATCCAAACTGCCTCCTGCACCGCTTCTGAAGCAGCAACATATTCTGCCTCCGTTGTTGATCCAGCCACCACAGGTTGTTTGGAACTCCTCCAACAAACTGCTGCTCCGTTCAAGAGAAATACGTATCCGGATTGAGACTTAGAGTCATCCGGATCGGTGTCAAAGCTAGCATCGACATAACACTTAGCGACTAGCTCTTCTTCACCTCCGTATATAAGAAACATATCCTTAGTTCTTCTCAAGTACTTGAGGATGTTCTTTACCGCTATCCAGTGTTCCGAACCTAGATCAGATTGGTACCTACTAGTCAAACTAATAGCATGTGCCACATCCGGTCTTGTACATAGCATGGCATACATTATAGAGCCTATGGCCGAGGCATAGGGGATCTTATCCATCATCTCTCTTTCTTCCGCCGTAGCCGGACTTTGAGTCTTACTCAATGTCTTGCCTTGCAACATAGGTAAGAACCCCTTCTTACTTTCCTCCATATTAAACTTCTTTAATATCTTATCAAGGTATGTACTCTGCGATAGCCCAATTAGGCGTCTTGATCTATCTCTATAGATTTTAATGCCTAATATATATGAAGCTTCACAAAGGTCTTTCATCGAAAATTTGTTGTTTAGATAACTTTTAATATTGTTTAAAAGATCTATATCATTTCCAATCAATAATATGTCATCCACATATAATATCAGAAATGCCACATTGCTCCCACTCACTTTCTTGTAAATACAAGCCTCTCCATAAGTTTGGACAAATCCAAACTCTTTGATCACCTCATCAAAGCGGAGATTCCAACTCCGGGATGCTTGCTTCAGTCCATAGATGGATCGCTGAAGTTTGCACACCTTATCAGCATCCTTAGGATCGACAAAACCCTTTGGTTGTATCATATACAACTCTTCTTCAATATTACCATTGAGGAACGCAGTTTTGACATCCATCTGCCATATTTCATAATCGAAATATGCAGCAATTGCTAACATAATCCTAACCGACTTAAGCATCGCTACGGGAGGGAATGTCTCATCGTAGTCAACTCCTTGAATTTTTCGAAACCCCTTTGCGACAAATCGAGCCTTATAGATGGTTACATTACCATCAGCATCAGTTTTTCTTTTGAAAATCCATTTATTCTCAACGGCCTTTCGATCGTGAGGTAAGTCCACCAAGGTCCAAACCTGGTTTTCGTACATGGATTCCATCTCGGATTTCATGGCTTCTAGCCATTTGTTGGAATCAGGGCTCATCATCACTTCTTCATACGTTGTAGGGTCATCTATTTCATCAATCATGAAATTCATAACAGGATTGCCGTACAGTTCAGGAGTTGCACGTGTCCTGCTTGACCTGCGAGGTTCGGTAGTGTCCTCTTTCGGATTTTCATGATCAATATCATTAGCTCTCTCTTCATTAGGTGAAGTCAACTCCGAAACAACTTCCGGTGCTACGCTACTCGCCATTTCATGAAGAGAAGGTTCAATAACCTCTTCGAGTTCTACCTTCCGACTACTCACACCTTTCGCGAGAAACTCCTTCTCAAGAAAGGATCCATTCTTGGCAACAAAGACCTTGCCCTCGGATCTGTGATAGAAGGTATACCCAATCGTTTCCTTAGGGTATCCTATGAAGACGCATTTTTCCGCTTTGGGTTCGAGTTTATCCGGTTGAAGTTTCTTCACATAAACATCACATCCCCAAACTTTAAGAAATGACAGCTTAGGTTTGTTTCCAAACCATAATTCATACGGTGTCTTTTCAACGGATTTAGATGGTGCCCTATTTAAAGTGAATGTAGCGGTTTCCAGTGCATAACCCCAAAATGACAGTGGCAAGTCAGTCAGAGACATCATAGATCGAACCATGTCCAATAAAGTACGATTACGACGTTCTGACACACCATTACGTTGTGGTGTTCCGGCAGGCGTGAGTTGTGAAACTATTCCACAGTCTTTCATATGTGTGCTAAACTCGTAACTAAGATACTCTCCTCCACGGTCGGACCGCAGAAATTTGATCTTTCTGTTACGATGATTTTCCACTTCATTCTGAAATTCTTTGAACTTTTCAAAGGTTTCAGACTTATGTTTCCTCAAATAGATATACCTGTATCTACTCAAATCATCCGTGAAAGTAACAAAATAACGATATCCACCTCGCGCCAACACACTCATTGGTCCACACACATCAGTATGTATGATTTCCAATAAATCTGTCGCCCGTTCCATTGAACTGGAAAACGGCGTTCTAGTCATCTTGCCCATAAGGCATGGCTCACATGTATCAAATGATTCAAAATCAAGTGATTCCAAAAGTCTATCAGAATGGAGTTTCTTCATGCGTTTAACGCCAATATGACCTAGACGACAGTGCCACATATATGCAGATATATCATTATCAAGTTTAATCCTTTTAGCATCAACATTATGAATATGCGTAATACTACTATCGAGATCCAATAGAAATAAACCATTCAACACAGGTGCATGACCATAAAAGATATTATTCATATAAATCAAACAACCATTGTTTTCAGACTTAAACGAATAACCACTTTGCATCAAACATGATCCGGATACAATGTTCATGCTCAGTGCAGGCACCAAATAACAATTATTCAGGTTTATAACTAATCCCGACGGCATATGGAGAGGCAGCGTTCCGACGGCAATCACATCAACTCTTGATCCATTGCCGACCCGCATCGTGACCTCATCCCTTGCTAGTTGTCGCTTGTTCCGCAGCCCCTGAACCGAGTTACATATATTAGCAACTGATCCCGTATCAAATACCCAGGTGCTACTGCGGGTACTAGTCAAGCACACATCAATAACATGTATATCACATATACCTTTGTTTTCCTTGCCGGCCTTCTTGTCTGTCAAATACTTGGGGCAGTTGCGCTTCCAATGGCCAGTCCCCTTGCAATAGTAGCACTCGGTGTCAGACTTAGGGCCAGCTCGGGGTTTCTTTTCAGGCGCGGCAACAGATTTGTCGCTCTTCTTTCCCTTATGCTTGCCTTTCTTGTCCTTCTTGAAACCGGTGGTCTTATTGATCATCAACACTTGATGTTCTTTCCTAATCTCCACTTCTGCAGTCTTAAGCATTGACAGAAGCTCGGGAAGAGACTTCTTCATGCCCTGCATATTATAGTTCATCACGAAGCTCTTGTAGCTAGGTGGCAGAGATTAGAGAACACGATGTATGCCTAAGTCAATGGGAATCGTTATTCCCAAGGACACAAGCTTATCGGCGTACTCAGAGATTTTGAGTACGTGCTCACTAACGGAGCTGTTCTCTTCCATCATGCAGCTAAAGAACTTTTCAGAAGCATTATAACTCTCTACGGCAACATGGGTATCGAAAATCATTTTCAATTCTCCCATAGTATCAAAGGCATTGCCATTTTCGAAACGTTTTCGAAGTTCTGGCTCTAGCCCATACAGTATGCCGCAATGAACTAAGTTGTGGTCCTCCTGACGAGTTATATAGACGTTCATTTCCTCGTCAGGGGCATCAGGAGCTGGTGGGGGGCCTAGCGGCGCCTCTAGCACATATTGCTTTTGTGCAGCAGTGAGGAGAATCCTCAAATTCATAGCCCAATTGGTGAAGTTGCTACCATTCGCAGCAAGCTTCTCTTTCTCCATGAACACATTGAAATTAAAAGCAGGTGGTGCCATCTACAACAGAATTTGTAAAATATATTTAGACTAAGTTTTATGATAGATTGAGTTCAACTAATCCAAATTACTAATGAACTCCCACTCAAAAACGACATCCCTCGTGTCCTTTTGGTGATTACATGAACCAAATCCACTACACCAAGTCCGATCATCATGTGAGTCGGTGTAGCTTCAAAGGCGAGTATCTATATAGGCATCATATCAACTATATGACGCATGCTTAACCTTTCGGTCCGTGTTCCGAGGCCATGTTTGTACATGCTAGGCTCGTCAAGTAAGAACCTTAGTATTCGCGTGTGTAAAACTGTCTTACACCCGTTGTATGGAAGCATAGAGTCGAGAACACCCGATCATCACGTGATGCCTCAAAACACGATCCACAAAACGGTGCATACTTAAGGAAGAACACATTTTATCTTGATATCTAAATGAGGGATCATCTTATAATGCTATCAAAAGCGCCAAACTAGCAATATAAGATGCTAACATCTAATGTGTGAAGTGAGGTGATATGGTCCATGCATTTGATCTCTATCATTTGCATCGTGGTATGATCTCTATCATTCCTTTGTGTGTAAGGCCAAGGTATATGGAACTTACACGTTAAGTGAGTTGTAAGAGTATCTATCATACATCTACTTACAACAATACCATATCAAGACACTAGCCCAGCAACGATCTAAACTAGACGCCTCTAATTTATCAATTGCAAGTTTTACGTGGCTTAGGGCTTTCCGAGATAGAACCGGTCTTACCTACGAACATGAACCACAACGAGATAACCAAGTTATTAGCAACTCGTTGTAAATCAGATATTGACTATAGTAGGAGAGACAGACACCCGCCAGCCACTTATGCAAAACAAGTTGCATGTTAGTCGTGGAACCGGTCTCATGTACGATGACATGTAAGGTTGGTCCGGGCCGCTTCATCCCACTATGCCACCAATATCCAAAGTACATAGAAGATGCAATAAAATGATCATCATCACCCACATATAAACATATGTGTACTATCCGTGCAAAGCACCTACGCATAGATCAGGCTCTGATACCACTGTTGGGTTCGCAACATAGAAAACAAAAAATTTCCTACGATGAGAACTATACGCCAAGATCTATCTACTAGATACAGAGCAACGGGTGGACATATATCCATGGAGAACTTACCCTCGAAGACAACGATTTTTGTTAACGAGTAGGAACTCGTGGTTGATGTAGTCGTACGCTTGCCGATCTCAAGATCTTGTGGAAGTCCGAGCGCCGCAAATCAGCAGCGCATCCGTCCTCGCACACACGTTCAAGCCACCGGACAACCTCCACCTCCTCGCTCTAGCGAATCAGCGGAAGTAGCAACTCCTTCTAGACGCAAGGTTATCGGGAACATGTATCTCGCTAATCCGAGACCATGGGGAATATCTAGAGGAGGAGAGAGATCCTTCACGAGGAGGTGTGAGGATGAAGGAGGGAATGGGTGGCCTTTTATAGGAGGAGGGGGGTGCCCCCTCTCTCCATGGCCGGCGCATGGGGGGGTGACTCCTCACCTCCCCCATTCATGTGGTGGTAACCCCTCCACATTAAAATGCCTCTTCACATTCCCTTTTAAAGTCTCCACTTTAAATGCATTAAATTTCTCCAAATTTAATGCCCTCTCATTTAATAAAACTCTATTATTTATTTATTCAGAATTTTGTTAATTAATTTAATTAACAAACATTCACATAAAACCCCTTGCAACATTTCAATATTACATGCAGAACCACTTTCTGCAAATTCACCCGAAACAATTCCGGTTTCTATCGAAACAATTCCTGCGCTTTGCAAACCTTTTGTCTGGAACATATGTGCTCCTAAATGGTGTCCGGCAACCCTTAAGTGTGTCACCCTACGGTTCGCGAATAATGCAGACATGATTGAGACTCCTCTCAGATCAATAATCAGAAGCGGGACCTCGAGATCCATACTGACTCCTGCACATTCAACGATGACTTCTGTGATCGTGAGAACCTTTAACGTCAGCAATTTAATCCCTTTGTCTTATGATATAATACATCTCCGAGATTCGATCATCGGTATCCAAATACCTAGTTTGATCTCGTTACCGACATGCACTCTTTTCTTGTTCCCGTGATATAACATTCTAGTCACATCACTTGCTTGCAAGCTATCTTAATGTGATATCACCGAGAGGGCCCAGAGTATATCTATCCGTCATCGGGATTGACAAATTCCACTCTTGATCCATGAGCCTCAACATAACACCTTCATAGCACTGAACCCACCTTTATGGTCACCCTGTTACGGTGTGATGTTTGATGTTATCAAGATACTCTTCTGGTGTTAGCAATTAACATGATCTCATGGTCTAAGGACTAAGACTACTTTGTATGATGTTATAGCAATATAAACATAATGACTTGATCGTAATGCTATACTTCGGATGAATGTTCATCACATCATTTCACAAATGCTGTGACCTTGTTATTAACAACATCCAATGTCCATGATCAGGAAACTTTGATCATCTTGTTAATCAACAAGCTAGTCTATAAGAGAGGCATAACTAGGAACCCTTTTTGTTTATTAAACACACATGTATTGATGTTTCCTATCAATACAATTATAGCATGCAAAATAAACATCTATCATATACAAGGAATATATAATAACAACTTTATTATTGCCTCTCAGGGCATATTTCCTTCATTAATGTCGTGTGGATTTCCCACCAAAACTCCCGGTATCTCCGCATCCATGCAACCTTCATTGGGCTCAATGAAAGCCCAAAAAAGGAGCTATGGAGAAGACCAATACTACCGGACTCCGAGGGCTGGATGTTTGATGTCTTCTTTACATGTCCTGACACTTGTCCTAGTCATAGCTTGTGGTTTTTAACCCCTTACCCTAGCATTCCTTTTTTTGCAAAAATTCTACCAACCTATTAATTATCAATAGGTCTTTGAACCACTAAACCGTAATATATCTTAACTCAAAGATAGTCTATGCATGTTCATGTCAGTTGCACTCATCTATATATACACATAAATCTCTCCTTCACTCCTAACCTCATCGTCACCCTCTCTTGACTCATTGCAGAAAGAAAGTCTATACAGTTCACAGTTGTGGTTATGAGATACAAGAATGATAGACTTTCTAAAGTCATTGCCTTTCCTTATTTGATTCCTCAAGGAGTAACTCATAACTTTGACAATGGAGGGCATCAGGATAAAAGAAGTTAGTCCTACCATAATAATTGGTCAGTTAGGACCGCAAATGAGTGCAATGATTAGGACCATCCAAGTTCCAGCAAAAATTCTGGTGGTGTCTCAAAATCCATGATAGCATCGTCTGACTAGGGATTTATTTGCATGATAGTTCAATCTTGTGAAACTTTGTTTTCGGTGTTACCTACGAGAGATTACTTGCCATGCAAGCTAAATTTAGTATTGAGCTCCAATGTAAAAAATAATTTGTTTCTGGCACTATTTTTCATGTCAATTGCATCTTATAATCATTTTTTGTGTTATACCAATAATTTCAAAACACGACTTATTTTATTGGCAAAGCAACAAAGACATCAAAATGTCTTAGTTCTTTTTGGTTTAAGTTCATCTATAAATGACTAAGCTTGTCTATGCGATAACAAAAGTAGTGGAAAGGAACTCTTGAGAAACTGTGATGCAATTGTTTCCGACTTGAGTTTTGCTCCGGTGTCCTCCCCCTCCTCACAAATTTAGAAAACTAAAAACAGAAGGATGGCCAGGATTGCCCGATACCCTTTCATGTACTCTGAACCGAAGGGGTATTGGTCAATTCTGACCCTCCTTGTGTTTTCAAATTTGTAAGTTTTGGACAAGGGAGAGGACACCAAAGCACACCTCTTCCGACTTATGTCATATGAACTTATTGTTTGAGTTGTCTGACGAATGTTCTATAATATCATTGTATTATAATCTACACAGTCCCAAGTCTCAACAAGTTTTCCATATAGTCTAACAATACTTTTTATTACTTTTGGGATTCCTTGTACAACTGTTGAAGATTATGATTAGATTTGTGAAATTTCATAAAAAAACAAGGGATGCCCGGAGAAGCTAAGAGAAGAGAACAAAATTATGGAAGTTATGAGAAATGAATCTCTTTGGAGGAATATCTGGGGGTGTGGCCTTCACTCGCCTCTACAAAAACCAGGTACAACAGAGCTCTAGAGAAACCCAATACCACTAAGCTCAAGAGAATTTTCATTGTTAGTGACTTGGACACTCCGAGGATTTGATCTCTAAGGGTTCGATACTTTCACTCCCCGCTTTACATGTTACACTGATCTTTTTTTCCGAAAAGGGGATATAACCCCGGCCTCTGCATCGGTTGATGCACACAGCGTTTTATTAAAAAGAGTCAACCACCATCCATCATCCAATAGGAATACAAATCATGGGTCGCTTAACGTTGATACATGAATCAGCCAGCGAAAAAATGGAATAAAAAATCTAGTCATCCCATAGTCGACTAAGCGGCTGCCAATACGACTGGCTGAATATATGGTGGGCGACCATCAGCAAATGGCTACACCCAGTAGCCATAGTATCCCGCTGGTCGGGTGTAGATAGGAGTGCCCAGAGGTGTACCCAATGTGCCATGTTGTGGATAACCTGCAAAAAATTGAAAGAATTTGTTTTGTCAAAGATAAAATCATTTTCGTGAGTCTATCCACTACGCTATACCACCATTACATCTCTTGCCGGTGACCATCAATGCATCTTCTTACTAGTCGCGCCCATCTATACATGTAGTACAATAGCACAAGGCCACCATTCACTCCTAACCGCACCTTCACCCTCTTCATTACTCATAGTTTTTGTTTTTTTGACAGAGTTCATTACTCATAGTTGTGATATGCAAGAATGGAAATTCTCAAAGGGAAATCCCCTTCCTCGGCCTCTCCGCCTGTCGCCGCCGCCCGGAGCGTCGCCGGGTAAAGCCCTGGTGGTGTGGCGGCGGCGACGGTTACGTCGGCCGCGATTCGGCGTGGGGGCACGATCACGTGCTGGCAGCAGCGCCCGCACCAGGCCAGTGTCAACGGTGGTGTCATGGCTGGCGGTGGCCGGAGGACCTCGATGAACATTGGTAGGAAATAAGCAGCGGCGGGGGTTCGAGTCCCGACGCCGACCCAGATGGGCCTAGACGGGCCAGATCTGTTGTCCATTTGTTGCCCGACGCCGTCTCGCTCAGGTTCCCCGGGCCATGTCTGCGACACGAGGACACTTGGGGCATTTGTCCCCGGCATGGTGGTGGTGACTTCCTTCTCCGTCGACAGGATGGTCTCGCCGTCGAGTGGCGGATCCTGCTAGTTGTCGGTGGGTGGTGTAGGGGCTACTGGCTCGGTTTCAATAAAGGAGGCGGTCCTAGGGTTCCTCTCAAGTCAAGACGAACATATCTTGATGTTTGTCTCCATTGATCTGGTTTCTTTGTCATGTTCCGGAAGGCTCTGCTGGGGAACTCCATAGTGCGTTCATGCCGAGAGATTGCTGGATCGGTTGGATTCGGTCGTGCGCACCCATGTTTTACTCTAACCGTTTGGATTCAGAGGGAGCGCTTCAAAGCTCTGTTAGCTGTTAATATCTTGGGGCATGTTCTTGTTCCATGGTGCTGACGGGGAATGTCATGGAGACCGAGATCTGAGGAATTGACTTGGTGACTCGTGACTTGGAGCAGTGGCATGCGAGTGTGGGCGACTACATAGGAGAGGTTCACAGTCCTACCTTTCAGGGGGAAAACTCAGGTCTGGCCTTAATTGGTTTTGTCTGGCAATGACGTTGTTGAATGTATTGTTTTGAGAGACTGGACTTTCTTCAGGGTAAAAACCTAAGATCTATGATCGGAGATGACGGTGTTTGTGCATTGTTCCCTTCTTGAAAGCGTCGCTTTTGGAGAAGCTGGACTTCTGGTGCTGTCTTGGTGCTGATAGTACTGTTGTTTCAACAAATGGGTCACCGTAGTGGGACTTTTTTTTTTTAATTTTTCTCTTTTTTTTGGCTGTGTGCATCCGTATGGTCGCTAGGGCGATGCGTTGTTACATAGGCTGGATGTAATTGGTATCTTATATGTTATTAATATATGCTTCTTTAAAAAAGAGCTCAAGATAACGGTAGTTGCAGACATGAATCCCTTTTGGAGAAATATCTTGAGATGCCGACAGAGGTTGGCTTGTTAGTCAATGGTGATTTTAAGCATGATAAGGATCAGGTCTCACTTAGCAAATTCATTTGTCCACCTCCCATTTTATCAATTCGTACTTGGGAAATTTGCAGCTATCTCACACTGGGAGAACAGAACACGTGGAACCACTGCATGACAGAAGTCACAGACACGATGGGTTTCGCCGCCATTTGGCTAGGCCAAGATCCACGTTGATGTAGCTATATCAAAATCTAGAAATGGTGAAGCAATGGGAACGTCTTGCGAAGGCACCCAAACCAAGGATGTTTAGTACTTCGGCTATTAGCATCGATGATTCAATGGCATAGCAAACACAGAAATGCGGTGAGCGATGGCGTGCTCGGAAGCTTCACCTTTAGCGGTGGACCTCAACAATTCTTGAGCAAGGAAGCAGAGCAGAGCTTACGCAACAATTCTACATGTGAGATTAACAAACGTGGCTGCCAATCCATCGTACGAGTACACGAAAGTCGGGGGACACACAAGGGGCGTGTTTGGTTGCCAGATATTCCTTTCTCACACCAGGCCGGAGTCTGTTTGGTGTGTCGCGGTGTACCGGGATTTCGCCCGCACGGTTGTTAAAGCAGCCATCATCTAGCTTCGAAAGAACGCCAAAATCGAGCGTTTTCACAGGCCCTGACGAGCGCAAGGGATAAACGGCGTGCGCAGGGAGGCAGCAGGGAGATGGCGGGAGCCGAAAGAATTGCAGCGCCGTATGGCGCGAAAAGTAAGCTAACCTCCCCCTTATACTGCCACCTCCCGCTGGGAGACAAATCCCTCCCCATTTTCCTCTTGTGCGGCAGCTTTGGCAACAGTGGCGGCGGCAGCGATTTTGATCTCCGGCAGTAGCTACTAAGTCGACTCCAACATCTGCTGCCTCGCAGATCTGTAGCACCAATTTCTCCCTCCCCTTCTTCTCCGCTTGCGGCAGGTCCTCGACGTCCGCCACCATCAAGGTAAAAACCGTGGCCTTTCTTCCTCTCCAATGTTTTGCGAAGGTAGTTAGCTTGACATTAGTACCCTACCTAAATTGCTTATGCAATGCCACTCCGTTTAGGACCAACAATTCAAGGCTATCATCCAGGCAGCTTCCCTAGTCGTTGTGTGTTGGGAATATGCCCTAGAGGCAATCATGTATGATGTTATTACAAATGTATTCATAAAGTTATTGTCCTTGTATGAACTACTGATATGTATCATTGAATATGTGATTCGATTGTGGAACTATATATTCATGTTGTTCATACTAGTTGTCCTTGGTCGTTGAGGTTGTGTTGGAAAAACAACTTAGACTAATGTGAAAGTCGGTTGATGACTCGGTTCCACTTGTCATGGGCATGGAGATGATATTCCGACTTACACTGATTCGACTAAAGAGTTTAGCGAATCAGACTGACCCACAGTTGAGATACAACGAGCATGTTGTCATTTGTAGTCTCAAGCAATGGAATCCTTCGACCTGAGGTGATCGCATGATCCGAGTTGTGGATCGTCAGCTTAGGTCCTATCAAACGCTGTTTTGTAAATGGGCGGTTATAAAGGTAGGGTTCGGGTTGGTGTGAAGCAAGCTGCGTGACGTGGATTACCAAGATGGGATTTGCCCATCTGTAATGGAGAGATATTCTCTGGGCCCTCTCATGTGATATGATTCGGAAGCATGGCCATGCACGACTTAGTCAAGTGTTAACCAAGGAGTCAGACTAAGTGTTAGTCCAGTGAATCGTATATCACGGAACAAGAAGAGAGAGTCAAGCTATTAAAGGGATGACAACAAGTCACATATAGCTTGACAAGATATATCGTGAGGCAAAGGGACTTGACAAAAGTCACATTGAGAAATGTTTGTCTTCTGAATTTATGGCGCTTGAGAGTTGGCACATCTTGCAAGAGACAGCTACCAACTATCGACTCGGAGTATTGACTCGTGTCATGTCCAGGTGTACGTGAACCTACAGGGTCACACACTTAAAGGTAAGGAGCCCATGTGGATTAGATCCATGTGGAGATTGGGGTATGACCTAGATGGGCCTCAAGCGTTGAGTCTAGCTAGGAGTGTATATAAGTGGAGTGACAAGGGATTGTTCCTGACCTAGTCGTCACTTTCTCCACTTCCATTTCGAGCTAGACATGATCTAGCAGTCATTTGTCTGGAGCTCCTTCCTGTACGTGTGGATACCGGTAGAGGCGTTGCACGTGCCGCGCTGGAGACAAGGAGGTCCGTGGGGATCTGGACGTGTTGTACGGGGGATCACTCGACACGGCATCAACTGCGTGCTTTATCAAATCCACACCTGCGCGTCTAGTGGTAAATCTCGTGGCCTATCACCTAAGCTAGATCTTGGGAGTACCGCGTAGGGGAAAAGTTTTGTTTATCTTTGCGTGGCCCAACACTGTGATTCAGACATGGATGTTCCTGATCTACAAAAGAGTGGCTCATAGGACTAACAGACCGGCAGTGAACTATTGTCCCCTAATACAGCGCAATAGAGAGAGGATGGAAAATCTGAACTACGTCTACAACAACAACGATGTGGAGGCTATTGCCATCCTCAGGATGAGAAGAGCCCCATTTATCCATCTTGTGAAGACCTTCAGGTCAAGGGGTTTACTTAAGGACAACATCAACACCTCTATCGCAGAACAGGTGGCTCTGTTTCTTCATGTTCTAGGCTATAACCAGAGATTCCGAGTCATTCACAACAGATGAAGGAGATCAACCGAGACAATTTGCCAGTATTTCCATCAGGTGTTGTATGTTGTTGGAGAACTTAGAGAAGAGATAATCAAGCAATCGTCCGGTCAAACCTCCATAAAGATACAAGGCAACGGTCGATGGTTCCCCTTTTCAAGGTGAGCAACTCTATCATGTTCTTCCTTGGATGATTGTATTAGACAGCCGACTAATATTTTTGTAATGTCAGGATTGTATTGGAGAAATTGATGGTACTCATGTGATGGCAAGAGTGCCCAAAGCTGAACAAGCTGCATATAGAGGAGGAAGCACTACCCAGCCAGAATGTGCTTGCCGCTGTTGATCTTGACATGCAGTTCACATATGTGCTCGCTCGGTGGGAAGGATCTATCCATGATGCCACGATTCTGAATGTCAACCTTAGCAGACCTGATGGCCTCAAGCTCCCTGACGACAAATTCTACCTAGCAGATGTCGGGTATGCTTGCCGGCCTGGAATTCTTCCACCCTGCAGGTCAACAAGGTAACATCTCAATGAGTTCTCTACTACAAACCACCCAAAGACTCCGGAAGAACTTTTCAATCTGAGGCACTCTAGCCTTAGAGTCACGGTTGAGAAGGTTTTTGCTACTCTGAAGAACAGGTTTAGAATCCTTGATCAGAATCATTTCCACTCTTTCTTCACCTAAGTTAAGTTTGTTCTTGCATGTTGCATTTTGCACAACTGGATCTTGCAATTCGGCGCCGATGAATACTCCGGGCTGAGGAAGGTGTTGTTCCTGACGCAACAACACTGACGATGGCGTTGCCCATAACGATTGTGCTACTTGGAAGAACATGAGACAATAGTGGGCGCTCGACATGTGGACGACGAGGGGAAACTAAAGGATCTGAAAAAGAAGAAGAAGAAGAAGAAGAAGAAGAAGAAGAAGATGATGATGATGATGATGATGATGAAGGTTTGCTGATAAAGTGTTGCCCTTGTGTTCTATGAACAACCCCTGATGTGGGTGTAAAACGTCCATTCATAGTAGTCAGGTAATATTGTGGTGAACTGTTATTTGCTAGTAGCTAGGGTGCTAATTTGGTACTGCTAGTTTAATTTTTTGCTTGTTTGCAATTGCTAGTTCAACCAAGAGAGTGGTAACGTCACCATCTCTTAGAAGTGGTGAGCACAACACTATGATATGTGCAACCAAACATGCAGGTTATGACATCAAGCGAGATAAAATCAGTTTTGTTGCAAAACAAACAACTTGTCAAAATTGCTGGAAAACTAGATATGGACAACTAAACAAAATGCTAAACTTTTGGCCCAAGCAAAATCTCTCTTCATGCAGCACCCAGCGGGACAAGTAGGAAAAACGCGAAAATTAGACCTTTGCAACCAAACACACCCAAGGAGGCTCATAATTTTGTGAGAAGCTTAGAACATGCCGGCACACATGTTTGGCTTGAAATTTCTCCTGTATCCCTCACATTTGATTATAAAGCAGAGTTTTTCTAAGAAAAGACTCGACACGACACTGGAGATCAGTATGCGGTTGTCTACTTATGCGCATGTAGGTGGGGTGGGTTCCGTACGAAATAAATAACAGATAGGTGTTTTGATTTGTTTTTCAAAAAGGAGAGAAGCACCTGGTCTCTGAAGCGATTGGTGCACACATAGCCATAGGTAGGTGATTCGATTAACCACGCAACTTGTGTTAACCAACGGTCTTGGAATTCAAGCAACACGTGGTGTGATTCAAGAAAAAAAAGTGATAGCAAGTTCAATAATATAGCATGTTATTGGCTATAAAAAATATCATATCATCTACAGCCAGCTTTATAGCTGACATGTATAATAGTTAGATACAAAAGTTTACTACTTAATCAATATGTGGTCCACATTTCACTCTCACAAGTACCTAGGAGCATGTGCTAGAGTTGAGTCTCAACTTACAACCCGCTTACATTCTCTCTCCTCCACCTCACCAAAACTATAATAGATTTTCTCTTATAGCTCGCCACTATTGTACTTTTTCCGATAGGGAGGAAGATCACCCCGGCATCTGCATCCAAGAATTGCATACAAGAGGGATTACAAAGATCAAAACGAAGCCTACCCAACAAGCGACAACTCGCTAATCCTACAACACTGATGAATGGATTGTCCATGCGCGGGGCCAATATCCCTAACACCATACCAACGTGCATCATCTAAAAACCGAAGAGCTCGACAAGTCTCCTGATCCGCGAGCAAGTAGCACAATCGGTCTGGCAGACCATCAACGCGTACCAACATACACGCTCTAGAAAGTCCTAGCCACCACCTTCTTCCGCATACCCGTCTTTAGGAGAGATCAATGCAATGATCTTGCGCGGCCTACCATCAACACCTCCATGACACCAAACGGTGCAATTTCCCTGCGCGCTTCCATCAACAAGCACACGCGATCGCCGCCAAGACCTCTTGGCACCATGCCGCTGAATCCCGTGAACCGACGCAGCTAGAGACCTCCGGAAGTTCTGTCATGTGTAGCACCTACCGAACTAGGCAAGACTAAGTGTAACACCTATCGGCTATACATGACTTGACATCTCTACCAGAGTCTCCGTGCAAGACGAAGCCGCTGCACCACCTGCCTCTTCCATCCAGTACTGCTCCACAAGCGATGCTCCCAAGAAACAAATCGACACCACAACGTCGCCATCACCCGATTTGGAAAACCAGATTAGGGTTTCCCTCGGAGCAGCAGGATTGGCCTAATCTCCAGCCAATGTCTGCTCCAAAAACGATGACTGAAGTGTATCTAAAAGCCAGATTATTGTTTGAGTTGTAACCCAAAAGTTCTGTAATATCCTTGTACTATAATATTCATAGTCGCAACAAGTTTTCCATACACTTCAACAATGTTTTTTTTTACTTTTGGGATTTCATGTACTAATGTTGAGGATTGTGAACAGATAAGAGAAGACCTCAAGATTATGATAGTTATAGTAAATGAATCTCTTTGGAGAAATATCTCGCGGTGAGGTGTCACCTTCACTAGCCTCTATGACAACCCAAGCACAACGGAGCTCTAGAGAAGCCCAATACCACCGGTCTCAAGAAGATTTTATTTTTGTGTGACTTGGGCACCCTGAGGATTTGATTATTCTCGGTAACAAATGCATATATATTTATGTGTCTGGGCATCATGGTGCCCCTGTTATTTTACCTCTTAGAGCAACTCTAACCGATCCCCAATAATTTAGAGGAGAAAAAGTCTCCCTTTCTCTTAACTTCCTATATTTAGTCCTCTAAATTTTGTGCGCCAGAACCAATCCCCAATAACTTAGAGGACTAATTTTTTTAATCAAATTTGCAAATTTGACCACATGAATGCATAACAACATATATAATAAGTAGATTTATAATGCATATTAAGTCATATAAATGATTAGAAGCATCATAAACCCGACAAATTGGGTTTTGCACCGTCTACGTTTTTTTCCTACCTCATCTTTAGAACCATCAGAGTTGGGTTCTAGCTCATCACTAGAACCATCAGAGTTGGATTCTCCACCGTCTACGGATTATTTTCGACGCGATAATACTCGTCACTATTATGGTGCCTTACTAGGAAGCTCCATCGGTGCACCATCGATGGTAATGATCTATGACCTAGACTAGTTCTTCGATGGAAGTTGGGATATATCCCTTCCCAAAATTGCATGCATGTTTGCTCATCTGTAACTCGGTTTTGTTCATGCCACGGGAAGTACAAATCGTTGTCCTCGTCCTCATCCCATGGCTGCCAAATCCTATGAAATCAAATGTCATGCACTTGCTTCATCGGAAGAAATAGTGACATGGGTATGCCCAATAGGCACTCAACTACAGCCTACCTGGTGCGGCTCGACGAAAGGCCCACTCGACGAATTGCCAAGGTACATGACGCCTATGACGGTTCGACTGATATGAAGCCCATATGGACACGGACTCCCAAACGCACAAGATAAGGAAACCTCAAGACTAGAGTTTGAACCAACTCATATTGGTACCTGAGACCTAGCCTCCCCATATATAAAGGCTAGGAGGGACCAACGAGAAGGCAACCTCTCAATCGCGACTGCCCCGATAGACATATCTACGATCGCCACAATAGATAGAACACAATAGATCTAGACATACGCCAGATCCAATCTGCGCGACACCGCTATCGGCGACATTGTAATCCTTTGGATCATCATCAATCAAGAGCAGACAAGCAGGAGTAGGGTCCTCTACGAGGCCTGAACCTGGGTAAACCTTGCGTTCTTGTGTGCTTGTTTGCTAGTCGTACCGAGATCTCCAGCGCTCCTCAATTCCTGAACCTAAGTCCATAACAATGGGCATTGATGAGTTAAACCCTCGTCAATTGGCGCCGTCTGTGGGAACTGAGAGCGCTAATGTTGCGATCTCGACGACCCCATCATCAGCAATCTACGATTCGATGGCTTCATCACCAGCAATCTACGATTTGACGACTACCGGGAAAACAGATCTACTCTGGATCCCATGCGTCATCATCCAGACTGACCAAATCGTATCTGGCCAATTCATCCGCTTCATCATGTTCGTCTTCAACAACTCCACGACAGTCGCTTTTATCCTCATGAGTAGCGCAAAGTGAGGAAAAGGCGATACAAAGCTGACCAAGAAGACAATGGTAGATCGGATTAGCTAAATCAGGTCACTACATGCAACTGACCGGCGATACACATAGTCAGATGCGTGTGTTGGCCGTCGTCGGAAAATCGCCAGAATGATACCAGCCATGAAGACAGCTGACTCCAAATCAAATACACTACACTCACGTGAAGGAAAGGAAAAAAAAGAGCTACTACAACTCTGGTCGTATCAAGTCCCCAGGCATTGATTTGGATGGGTCAGAGAAAAATAAAGAGTCCTGCTATACAACAAATAGCATTCGACAACTACGAAGCTAAGAGACAGCTTGGCTTGCACATACGGAGGACACCGCCTCTCTGCTGCTGTTGGTCACTGGTGACGCTGCCGTAACCATGGCATCCGCCGCTGCCACTGCTTGGTTGCTGACACAGCTAGCCGTCTACGTTGCTTCTGCTTGGATAAAGAAACGCGTTGTACACTTATCGGATGGGAAAATTTGCACGGCAAAGCAATTTCGAAATATAAGGGCAAGCAATTTAAGTGTCGGACTTGATCGTCCTTCAACTACGGTGAGTGGTGGCACCAAGGACCAATATTCCAAATCACATTTATCAGTCAAGACATCGCAAGAAAAAATAATTGTCAATGTTTTACTCGACTATCGTGTTGCTCCGTGTCCATCCCGCGACTCCGTCAACCTGGACCACATGTCCGCTACATCGGTTCTACACCCGGGGGCTCCGACGACTCCACCGCGAGGCCCATTGCCGCCTTTGGCTATGGTGATTCACTGCGGTCTTCGACTCCACCGACCAACCGAGTCTTCGACTCCATCACGCGACCCGCTGCGGTCTTCGGATGAGGTAACCCGATACGGTCTTCGACTGCTGTGGCCTGTTACAGTTTTCATATGCGGCAACTCATCATTACCACGCGACTCCGATCCGCCGCGTCGACTACGTCCGCCGCGTGACCCGCTGCCACGTCAACTACAGTCTTCGACTCCAGTGATTCGCTACGATATTCGGCTCCAATGACTCGGGGGCTCGGGGGCTCCCTCAGCTTCGGCGACCTGCCGTGGTCTTCAACTTCGGCGACCTGCCGCGGTCTTCAGCTTCAACGACCGGCTGTGGTATTCATATCGGGTGACTCGGGGGCTCCCTCGACTCCCGCGACCACGAGCCGCTACAATCTTCGACTCCTGTGACCCGCCGATCGCATCGGATCTTGCGACTCGTTCATCACGGCAACTATCAATAAAGCTAAGTTTTCTCTCTACTTAGAGCTGATTTCTTTCATAATTTAATCGCACTCGAAACACTCGGGGGCCACACCCTCTTCAAGTAACCTAATGTGCCTTTGACTCCGCGCACTCAAGCACCTCATACGCGACAGCCCGAGTAGCTGATTCTGCCTGATCGTCGAATCCTTGAACTCCGAGTACCTCGGCAAGGTACTGAGACTAAGAGTAATCCGGCTAACGAAAAGGCCTAGCATACAGTGCAAAAGTGTCGACTCAATTGGCACCAGAATTTTACTTTACAAGACGACAGGCAAATATTCTTTACAAGATACAAGTCCTTTACGATTCTTAATATTTCTACAGCTTCCAAGGACATCGACTGCGTTGAGCTATTCTATCGGGTCCTCCAACAGGAGTCAACAAAACAACTGACTACGCCATACACTCAAGACTCGAGTCGAGTTCCTCCTCGGATGGTGGCATCGTTTGATGCTATAAAGACGCGACGCTAGCCGCGTACCCGATAGACGCGATGCTAGCGACGCACCCGACAGAAGTAACTGTGTCGACTCCAACTGCATCGTCGACTCAAGCTCCTTATGTGTGACACACTGACTCGATGCACTTCCGGGTCAGTGGTTTCTCCTCGCATGATTTTGGACTACCAATGCAAGATACAATACACGAGTCTCTGCCCGAGTCTACGACTCCGCCAGACACTCGGGGGCTACTCCAAACTAGAGCACTGGACGCGCATATACAAGATCCTTGAGTGACACGCTCTGAGTCCTCACTCGAATCCACGATTCGACTAAGGACTCGGGGGCTACTCCCATAGGGAGCGCTGTCCGCGCACCCGAAGAAATTTGTGAAGATATCCAAGCATTATGAAAACCCTTCACTCGAATCTACGATTCGATTGTGAGCTTCGGGTTACTCCCATAGGGAGCGCTGAAAGCATATTCGACTGAAACAAGCAAAAGACGACAGCAGTCGCAAAAGTTTTTTAGTCCTTGCCTGAGTCTTCAACTCAACCAGGCACTCGGGGGCTACTCCCATAGGAAGCGTTGGTCGCGCACCCTATGATTATTTGTACATTGTACTGTGTGTTGACAACATCCACACTCGAATGCTATGGCGACTCCGCCTCATATTTTCTCTACAAAGAGATTACGTCTCCTGGGCCACCCGAATCATCTCCGCGATGACAAAATTCGGATGCCGCGCTTATCGCGTGAAGATAAGACCTGAATAAGGCCTGACAACGCATCTGCTGCGCACTACCAGAGATATATCCGTGCCTGCAGGTACGATGAATATGCCTTGACGGACGCGTCGAGTGCTCACATTTATACACTGGAATTCGACTCTGTAAGGCCTCCGTGGCATGAGTCGAATTACGCCAGCAATTTCTGGATTCGAGTCCCGGGACTCGAGTTTGAGTAGGTAGCGTTGTTTTTGCTCTAGAGCAATTAACTGGTCCCGATCCGTCGAGCGTACCAGGCACGTTTACCATCATCCCTATGAACTACTATAAATTCGACTGAACTGATAAACTTCCGGGTGAAGTGCTTCGCACTCGACATAATTGTCGACTTCGACATCCTAATACAAGACTCAAGACTTCTTAGCCTCCATCCGAATCTACGATTCACATGGACACTCGGGGGCTACTGACATGGGTATGCCCAATAGGCACTCAACTACAGCCTACCTGGTACGGCTCGACGGAAGGCCCACTCGACGAATTGCCAAGGTCCATGACGCCTATGACGGTTCGACTGATATGAAGCCCATATGGACACGGACTCCCAAACGCACAAGATAAGGAAACCTCAAGACTAGAGTTTGAATACAACTTGTAACCAACTCATAGTGGTACCTGAGACCTAGCCTCCCCATATATAAAGGCTAGGAGGGACCAACGAGAAGGCAACCTCTCAATCGCGACTCCCGCAATAGACAGATCTACGATCGCCACAATAGATAGAACACAATAGATCTAGACATATGCCAGATCCAATCTACGCGACACCGCCATCGGTGACATTGGCATTGATGAGTTAAACCCTCGTCAAATAGTGAAGCTTTCACTAAAAGCAAACAAAAAAGAAGATGAACACACCTTGGCAGTGCCGGATCTGGTGGTGCTGGTGGAGGTGCCAGTACAGGTGCTGCTGGCACCGTCGGAGCGGGTGTGGTTGCCCGCACGAGGTGCTCCACCCATGCCGGAGCTGCCAGGGATCCGGCGAGGTCCTCAAGCGAATCCGGCGAATTGCTTCGGCGTGTGGAGGAAGAAGCCATGCCGGAGTGCTGGCAAGGCGACGCGATTCAGGCGGAAACTTGCCGAATCCGAGGTGCGGGGACTCGTCTCCGACGAATCCCGGCTGCGGATTTTTGATGGTTATTGCGCCTCCCGATTCCGGCGAAATAGGGGGCCGCCGGGTCAGGAAAGAACGTGGGAGGGTGGGGGAGCCTACTACGGGTCAAGGACGGCCGGATCTGGTCGTCGGACTAGTCGATGGCGAGTCGGCGGCGGATTTGCGACGGCGCGGGGCGAGAGGTGGAGGGCGAAGTGAAGGAGTAAAAATATAATCCAGCGCCCGCGGTCGGCCATATATAGGGGCCGCGGAGGGGCTGGACTAAAATTATTCTCCGCTAACGGCCGCTTGGAGATCGGTTCGGTGCGTCCCCGGGCATTAGCACCGGAAAAAAAAACCCTCTAAAGGCCGAAAAGGGATCGGTTAGAGTTGCTCTTATACCACCATAACATCTCTCCCGAACATCAATCCATCTTCTTGCCGGTCGCGCTCGTCTATATATGTACAACATCACAAAGGCCCCCATTCACTCCTATCGCACACTGCCGTCTTCATTACTCATTGCAAAAACAAAACGTTTACAGTTCACACTCATAGTTTTGATGTGCAAGAATGAAAAAATTGTCAAAGTCGTTGCCCTTGCTTATCCGCTTCCTCAAGAGGTAATGCATAGCTTTTAGAAATGGAGGGTATCAGGATAAGACATAATAGACAGATAAAAAAATATCGTCAATTTATACATGATCCGGGTACCAAGTAATCTCTTGAGTGCAATGCTTACCAACGGTGGTCAAGCTTCAACCTGACATGCCCGGGCGGTTGCAAGGGCTTCGGCCGCTAATCTCCTCCGAGGCCTATCGGGAAGAGAGCTAGCCTAAATAAGTTTTTCTTGGGGCAAATCCTGGTCAAGACAGCCATATCGAAACCTTGTTCGTACTCAGCAATGGGGCTGGCTCCGCCACTTCTTACGGACGTCCCAAGTTGCAGCAAGAAACTTGGCCGTGGCTCAGGATCCACAATAGCACCGTTTGACCAGGTTTTTTTTATTATCGGGATTTTATTTGTTCCACGGACCAATTGTGTGGAAATTTGTTTCCAATGCTACCAGGACTTGCTTTTGATGCAAGTCAAATTTGCTTTGATCTCCAATGTATTTTTCTTCATTTTTGGTAGAAAAAATTACTCCCTCCGTCTAGAAATAAGTGACTTGAAATTGTTTAGATTCATATGTATCTAGACATGTACAATGTATAGATACATGCGAATCTAGATAAATGCAAGTCACTTATTTCTGGACGAAGGGAGTATATCCATCACATCTTATTAATTAGTTTTTGATCTCTGGCTAGGCCAAGATCCACGTTGATGCAGCTATATCAGAAACTAGAAATGGTGAAGCAATACGAATGGCTTGCAAAGGCACCCAAACCAAAGATGCTTGGTACTTCGGCTATAAGCATCGATGGCATAGCAGACACGGAAATGTTGGAAGCGATGGCATGCTCCGAAGCTTCACCTTTAGCAGTGGACCCCAACAATTCTTGAGCAAGGAAGCAGAGCAGAGCAGAGCGTGCGCAACAATTCTACATGTGAGTTTAACAAACATCGTTGCCCAATCCACCGTCCTCCGTATACGAAGGTCAGGTGACCCACAACACAAGGGGGCTCATAATTTTTTTAGAAGCTTAGAACAGGCCGTCATGCATATGTTTGGCTTGAAATTACTCCCGGCCTATTTTGCATCCTCATATTTGATTACAAACTAGGGTTTTTCCTAAGAAAAGACTCAGAGACGACACGGGAGATCAGTGCGCGGTTGCCTACTTATGTGCCTGTAGGTGGGGCAGGTTCCGTACAAAATAAGTAACATGTAGGTGATGTTGTTGTGCTAGAAGGAATTAAGCTCCCGGCCTCCACATCGATTGGTGCACAGGTAGGTGATTCGATTAACCACGCAACTTGTGTTAACCAACGGGCCTGGAATTCAAGTCGTAACACATGGAGTGATTCATGGAAAAGAATTGACCAATACGAGAGCATCAATGCATATACCAAGCTCACAAACACCAATGCATCTTCTCGCGCTCATCTATATATGCATACCTCACATTTACCATCTTAACCCATCTAACAAAGGTCTATACAGTTCACACTCGTAGTTATGAGACAGAAAATTGTTATATTTGCCAAAGTCAATGCCTTTGCTTGTCTGCTTCCTTAAGGAGCACATTATATCTTTAAAAATGGAAGGCACCAGGATAAAAAATATTAGATTGCCATTCACATTTCGTGATCTGGGCACCTGCCAGCCAATTGAGTGTGATGCTTAGGAACGTCCAAGTTCAAGCAAAAGAACTTGGCAACGATTAGAGATCCAGAAAAGCACTAGCTACGTTTACTCATCAGATTTGTCCTCTGAAAATTTGTTTCTAGCGCTACCAAAACTTGCTTCCAGTGCATGTCAAGTTTTCTTCGATTTGTTCAATAGAAAAATTTATCTTGTTGTTTCTGACACATTAAACTTGATTTTATCTGTTGCATCCTATAATATTTCTTCGATCTAATAACTATAACTTCAATAAACAATTCTTTGCTTTCCAAAGCCACAAACATCAAATCCTCTTTGTTCTTTTTGGCTTAAGCTTCTATAGAAACGCCTTAAGTTCCTATATGCACAAAAACAATGGTGGAAAGAATATCTCGAGAAATTGTTGCCCAGTTGTTTTTGCCTTAAGATATTTGAGCTTATTGTTTGAGCTGTATGGTGAGAAGTCCATAACATCCCTATACTGAAATCTGGATCATTGGTCGAAGACAATCACCGTGCATACAGTCTAAAACCTTTAAACCTCAACGAGTCTTACATACACTTCAATAATGGATGTCCATAGCAGCTAAGAGGATAGGTCAAGATTATGATAAATGTACAAAGTGAATCTTTTCGGAGAAATATCCCAGGATGCCAGTCAATGGAGCTTTTAAATATCTCAATGATGAAGCTCCAACGCGAAAGAAAGACAGTGGTCTTCACTATGGAAGAACAAGGTCCCAAACGTCCCGTCAAAGCTTAGGGTCTTCCTATGGCGGTTATCGCGATCAATTTCTACCGACGGGCACAGTCCTTCATCAACTAGTGTCTATTCTATCCCAACGTCCCATCAAAGCTTAGGGTCATTCTATGGCGGTCATCGCATCAATTTCTGGGTTGCGATATGGCTAAATGCACTTGTGCACTGATCGACCATGTGCTGGTCGAATATTACAACGAATGACAGTGGCGTGACCAAAGCTTGGCCTTTTCTTCTTGATGGAAACTCTTTGCCATGAAGATTTCGTCAAGTCTACAGTCACTCTATGTGCCATATTGGACAGGTCACAGGAAGGCGATCCAGGGAGACATTTATCAAGTCATGTCTCGACCTTTGGTTTCTCTCACGTGAGCTATTTGCAGCTATCTCGTGCTAGGAGAACCAGCAACCCGCACAGCGGAATCGCAGAAGATGCGGGCACGATGGCTTTCGTCACAACCTGGCTGGGCCAAGATCCTCGTCAATGTAGCTAACTATATGGAAAACTAGAACGGGTAAAACAATACAAGTGGGTTTGCACTTTGCAGGGACGCCCTGGGTGCGTTCCTCTTCAGCTATAAGCATCAACAATATGTAATCCAGTTCTCCTGTTCACTCTTCCTGGTGCATAATCGAAAATCTGCTTGTTTGGAGATAGTACCAAAGGTTACTACTCACAAGATAGTTGACATCAGTCCATACCAGTCGGTTGTGAATACTGAACATATCAGAATATCACATGAAGAGGAAACTGAGAGCCAGGAAGGATTAGTCCCAGCAAAGTTCACTGCAATTACCATAACAAGGCCGCAAGTGCAAGACAGTTAAAAATGTAGTAGCAGCCTCCCTCATCAGTCTGGCATAAGAGGACTAGACATGCTCACAAAATTGTATTCCCTCCGTTCGGAAATATAAGACATTCTACCTTTGTGAAACGAATGTATCTAGACACATTTTAGTATATAGGTTCACTCCAAACCCCTACGAACCTATATACTAAAAGACGTCCAGATACATTCGATTCACAAAGCTAAAACGTCATATATTTCCGAACGGAGGGAGTAGCTAGGAACAAATCAACCATTTGACACATGCAAGTAGTCAAGTAGGCTTAATGGAAAAACAAGTACGTACTTCCTCTTGAAGTACAATTTCAGGAGACTTTGGTACAAGTAAAATATCTGGATATGCATACAAAGAAATCTTCACCTATCAAACAATGATAGATTCCACTTGTCACTCGCAGAAAAACACTACACTTTTTCAGGTAATTATAACTGTGACCGAAGACGGCAATATACATATACTACTCCCTCCGTCCCAAAATAAGTGATGTGGGTTTGTCTAGATTCGGATGTATCTAGACACGTTTTAGCATATAGGTACATACGAATCTAGACAAACTCAAGTCACTTATTTTGGGACGGAGGGAGTATTACAGGAGAGGATCAGGACGGATAGTCACTTTTCCAATTCCCATAGTTCATCCAGGTATTATGATCCTGTAAAGCTCCAGCCTCGCACGGAAAAGACATAACCAGCTAAGGGTTTGACCTGGTTTGATAGGTCAAACCCAAAGTTCAGTTAAGAGAAGCTAAGCTCAACAATACAAGTCTGTAAACCTGAGACGTATCATCATACTGATTTCACTTGCCAGTGATAAATGGATGGCCAAGTGCTTGTGACACAGTGAGCCTCTTTTCTGGATCTAGCACAAATATTTTTTCCAGGAGATCTTTAAACCTGGACATCATTTTTGGATCCTCGCCTGGGAAGCTTGATATTTTGGAGCCAACACCCTTTGGTTTAAGGTTCATATGCAATTTATTCACAGCCTGACAGAAAAAAAAAGCATCAATTAAATATAGTTTAACAGAAGATGGTAAAGAGAATATCCACGGTTCATTGTCTCATTGAGGTATATAAATAATCGGCATACCTTTTTCATCATCAGATTCTCATCAGTAACATGAAAATTAAGGTCCTGGTCAAAGTATTGACTTGTAAAGGCTCCCTGTATAATCAGAAACAATTATTTTGTTAGAGAAAGACTAGGAGATATTTTTTATGCTCAAGTATGCACAGAAGACGTACATACATCATATGAAGTAATATATATCATCATCCATCTTACCTTTCGAAGCATCTTCTTAGGGAATGGACCCTTCAATTCCATGTGAAGCCGAAGCATTCCATTGTTTGTCCCACCAGGAAATAAGAACTTTCCTGTGTAAAGTTCATATAGGCAACAGCCAATTGACCATATATCCAATGAATGATCGTAGGGCAATCCAAGAACTGCAGGAGGATAACACATTACCATGTTTGCATGCAGGAAAAAACAAAATGAACTTATCTACAAAAATATAATAAGATGATTGTACATGTCAAGTAACAGAACTCACTTATCTCAGGCGCTCGGTAGAAGCGGCTCACAAGAATTGGTGTGATATCATTTGCTCCAGCAGACAAAGCACTACCAAAATCACAGTTTCAACAAGCTTTTAGACCCATTTACCTACAAAATGATACAGTTAGAGATACTGTGCATTCTAGTAGCATACAATTAACACAAAGGGTAACCATTGGTCTATAATTCATTTTTAGGCTTTCATTAAAACTTGAAATAAGCTCAGCAAGATCTACCAAAGATAATTAAGATACTTGGTGAGAGGACATACCAGTATATTATCTGGTTTAATATCACAATGGAGGATACTGCAATCCTTTAGATGCTTCAACACGATGAAAAGCTGCTTTGAGTACGTCCTTACAGCAGTAAGCTTCAGCCCTATATCGCGACCAAATTTCTTTATAACCTCACGGAGATTCATATGAAGGGATTCAAGAACTAAACAGGGATGACCCCGGTACATGAAACTAGAAATAAACTGCACACAGTGTCGTTTGTCTTGACGATCTGCACTTGACAATTTTTCAAGTACAGAAATTTCCATCTTACCAGATTTGTACCTGTACAATGGAAATGCAAAATCACAAGGTCCAATGTTATTAACCATATTGGATATATGGTCTAGAAAGGAAAGAAGTTGCAATGAACTCAGCTTACCTTTCTTTTGTGTCATCGTTGCAGATAATTTTGATAGCAACTTCTTCAGGATCATTTTTCCCGGCTTTTAGATCCTTTGCCTGGACAACTGTGGAGAAAACTCCCTTCCCATAGCCTGCTGTAATTCTGTAACGGCCATCTAGCACTTCCCCTAAGTGGTACTCTGTAGAAAATACCAAACATTAACTTGAATAATATAGGAATAACAGAGAAATAGATACTGAAAAGGAAAGATCAATAGAGCTTACTGTAATATCCATGCTCATCATCCCAGTTGTCGCGAAGCGCATTTTTCCATATATTCATACCATCTTGATTACCCTACAACAACACAACCATCAATAGGTGAGCACAAAAAAATATACTGGTGATAGCTCTCTAGCAAGAAAATTAAAGATGAAATTACCAATGGATTAGCAAAGACTGTTCTGAACA
Source organism: Avena eriantha (assembly GCA_910589775.1). Taxonomy (NCBI): domain Eukaryota; kingdom Viridiplantae; phylum Streptophyta; class Magnoliopsida; order Poales; family Poaceae; genus Avena; species Avena eriantha. The sequence continues at coordinate 169,420,187 of OU342743.1, read as the reverse complement.
AAGAGAAAACAGACATACACAAATCAGAAGAAGAAATTTCAGTGGAAATAACAGTTCGGTAGAAGAATACGAGAAAGCGGAAGGAATGAACTTACCAATTTTCGGACTCTAACAGGTGATACTCCAAAAATATCACCGCAAAGTATATCTGGAGACCTTTCACTCTGTCAAATTTCAAAGATGTCAATTAAAAATCATGTCCAAGAAAATGGAGCAAGTAAGCAACTGCAAAAAGGACTATTACCATGTGAATGCCCTCATCAAAACCTGAAACACCTGTCATCCTTTGATCACCAGATAATCCCGAGTTGATTGAAATGTTAGGCTGGGTACAAAGAGATTTTCCAACAGTGTAGGATTTTCCATTAACGGCCATATTTGATGGCTCGTGATTATTTCCAATCTTTCCCTCGACCATTAAGGTGACAGAATGAGCATCTTTCACTTCAGTAGCAGTGGCATCTCTATCCAATGATGTTACTCCTGCCCATGATAAAGCTTGGTTACCAAAATATGAGTAACATAACTTGTACATAAGAAAAGAATATTTCAGAAGGAAATGTGATTTAGCTAGTGAAGACAAGTTACCTTTACTATCAAGGCAAGGCACGTGTGCTGGATGTTGCTTCTGTAACTGGCGCTGCCTGTGCTTCTCCAGAATAGCATCCCTCCTCTTTCTTGCTTCCTTCTTAATTTTTTCGGAATCATCTTCTTGCTTTGGTAAGTGTTCGAAGTTATCTTGATCTTCCTCCCTGACATCATCACAAAACAACTTTAATTAAATACAAATGAAATAAGGCTATAGAAGAAGAGAATATGAGTATATGATAAACCTTACCTAGAAGATTCATCTTTGATTTCCTCAGATCTCTTTCTTCTGTGGTTGGCCTCTCTACACTTCTCTCCAGATATTGGCATGTCTTTGGAATTGCTGGACAAATGTGTATAGTCATTATGCTCATATTCACCATTTAACTCTCCAGTCTGACGAGCATCCATTTTGTTAGCTCTAAAGTGTCTCATTTCTCTGCCACCACTGAGTTTCTCCATTCCACGTATGTTGCTAACTGTATTTTTTACTTTACAACTATCATTAATTCTATCCTTCCGCCTTCCATCATCATCTTTGTGTCTTGTGCTACTACTTTGTATATCTCTGTCCATACTACTCTTTTCCCTTTCCTCATAGCTTCGTCTTCCGGTCAGCCACCTCCTAGCTGAATATCTATCCAGATCAATACATTTACCACCATTCTCATTTTCAGGAGCATCCCTCAAAACATTTCGCAGGCCATGGTCTTTGAAACTAGTTTCTCCGTAAGCATGACTGGACCTCAAACAATTCATATGGTGAGCTTCACTGTGTTTTCTTGAATAAGGATATCTCATAGAATGGTCTTTTATTTGAGAAACTTTAGATCCATCATGACGTTCATCTCCGCCGTTCTGCGTCTCGTTAATCTCTTTTCTAGAAACAAGATAAGCCAGTCTTGATCTTGCTTCTACATCATTCACATCAGCATCCTTGTGTTCTATTTGTTAGTCGCTGAATTCTAACTCTCATCGAGGGAGAGGATGACACAAGGAGTTGGGGCAATTTTCTGGTTTCTATTTCTCACACAAACTCACACAAATGCCATGCCAACCTGAGGGGTTGGGAATACATACTTATAGACTGCTAACCAGCCAAGAATATGCTAGATGCTAGTCTAAGATGCTAGTCTAAAGGCAGCAGTCAAGGATGTTCTATCTAACAACCAGTCCTTGATGCTCTATCTCTAACTGCTAGTCCTTGACACAAGGACCATGTGTGCTGTCCCACAAAGACCATAGGACAGAGACTTATCCATCACTATTTCCCTCTCACTTCTTAACCATGGAAATCTTGACATCCTTTCAACTGGTTCATCATGTTTACTGTATTTCCTGTCACTTGAAGAGATAGCTCCATTTTCAGGTTCATGAGCAACATGGTCTGACTTGCATTTATTTTCTGAATCATACTTTACCGATGATGTATCACTAGCCAGTCGAGAGGCATGCAATGCATTTGCATTGGATTTATCATCGTATTCCTACAGTTAAAATAAATTTCAAAGTGAGTTCCTGGAGAAGTAGAAAAGCAAGCATGACTAAAAAGCCTTTTTGGAAAAAAACATGATCAGAAAAATAGGAATCACAAGACTACTGGGAAAGCTTCTTCCTAGCATCTTGTTAGCCCGTAATGACCTGCAGCTCTATCTCAGTAATCTCAGAGGCAACTAAATAATACCTTACTGCTTTTCATGCACCAGTGTTAATAAATGTGCTTCAGAGAGTTCAGAGTAACCAAGCACTATAATCTAATAGAACACCAAATGCATAGAAATGGCTGTGTACTCAGTTTCACTTATTAGCTAACAAAACGTGCAAATCCTCTGCCATCGTATTTGTACCAGACAATATCAGACCATGTTGTGTATGCCAAAAACTCCAAAAACAAATATGAAACAACACGAAAATAAATAAATAAATTATATGGACCAACGGAAAAGGGTAACGAAAATAACCTATACCCAAGGGCAACGCAAAGCACAGGGGTTCGGAACAGACCGGAGCAGGTGCCAGACCGCCGAACACCAACCCCGCCTTGCCGAAGTCACCCCTAGAGACAACTGCGGCGGCGGCAGCGTCTAGTATCTCACCGTCCTCTGCCTCGCCCTCCCCCGGATACGCCACCGACGTCTGCGAGAGCGAGGCCTCCTCCCGATCTCTCATGTACCCATGGCCGTGGCGGTGGCGGTGGTGATGATAGCTACGCATTTGGCGCTTAGGGGAGTAGGCCTCGTCCGCGTCGTCGCCCGGCGGTCGGCGGCGGTGCTTGGAGGTGGAGAGGGGGGCGTCTTCCCTGCCCATGTCCACGGAGGGAGCAGGGGCTGGGGCTAGGGTTGGTGGGAAGCCAGGGTTGGATGGGACGGAGGGCGGTGCCTTCGAACAGAGCTCGATCTCGGATTCGGGAACGATTAGGTCGGTTGGGTCCAAGGCCGCAAGGTCGAGCGGGTGGATCAGGAAGGCGATGGGATACAAACCAACGTTCGAACATGGTAATTCGGGCTGCAACGTGAGCAGATTCCGATATTGCATCGTTTAAGTAGTTCACACCGGATTCCAAATCGTTTGGGGAAAGTTTACACAGATCCGAATGTTACACTGGTTTTTTTTTTTAGAGAAAATTTTACACTAGTTGGAGCGTCGTGTGAGTGGAGATGCGAGGGCCTCGCAAACATGTTTTGGGTTTGCATCACGGAGAGCATAAGGGCTGGTTGAAAATTGAAATTAATACATATATCTTACTCTGTCCGTACTGAAAATGATGTCGCAAATACATGTATATTTTAGGCAAATCAAATCTTATTTGCTTCACTCATGATATCCCCTTGTTATAAAAGTTTTGCTTTGATGGCATAGGTCAACATGGTTTTCGACGTCGTCTGTGAGGTTCAGTTTGGAAAGTCGTCGGTGAAGTCGGAGTCGCTGGTTCGAGCAGGAGCGATGATGATGACGCTTTGTGGCGACCTCGATGCGAGTCTTCTTGTGCATCTCTGTTTCATGTGGGTAGCAAGTTTTTTTCTGCGAAATTCCACAAATCTATTAATATTCATCAACAGCAGTACAAAGAGTCCCAAAAGTAATAAGAATTACAAATAGGTGGAGCAGGAAGGCGATGGGATATGATATGATCGAAAGTTCGAACAGGGTATGCAATACGAAGCAGATTCCGGTATGATACCATTTGTAGTGTTCCTACCGGATTCCAAGTTTATACAGATAGCGATTTTTTACACTGGTTAGGTAGGCCATGCGTCGTGTGAGTGGAGACGCTAGGGCCTCGCAAACATTTTTTGTGTTTGGATCGCGGAAAGCATAAGGGATTGTTTGAAGTGATACATATCTTACTCTCTCTCTCTTGAAAATAATGTCGTAAATACATGTACTGTATATTTTAGGCAAATCAAATCATATTTGTTTCACTCATGATATTTCTTGTTACTAAAAGTCTTGTTAGTTTTCTTTTACCAAAATATAAAATTAAGATATAACTTCTAAGATTCAATGCATTGGAGAGGTTGTCTCTTAGTTATTTATAAAATTTGTGTTTGTTATGTCTGGATGTTTCAACAAAGCAATATGGTGTTGTACGTTCAGAAAATAATCTTGCATTAAAGTAGATCGTGGGAATTAGTTGTTGTTCCCTAGGGAGTAACCGAATGAGCCAAAGTCATGCATGGGTCACCGGGGGTTTAGGGAAGTGGATTATTGGGGTTCGGGTGACGTGAGGGGATCACCCAAATACTCGAAGGGTTTGTTCCGCGTGGGGATTACTTCCGCAGGAACCGAACAAAGCCTCAGTGGGATACATTGTCACCAGAAGCTGCTACCTGGGAGGATTACACTGTACTTCGCCGTCGTTTTCCTTCAGCACCAATCTGGGAAGGGTCACCCTCCGAAGAAGGGGACAATGTCACAACAGATACACCTACGTGTCCTAATCAGGTATCTGTGTGACAAGAGAGAAGCACTGAGGTGCTTGGCCGATGGGTCAAGGGTGTGGTCTGGTCACCTAGGTCGGTAGCGTGTGTGTGAGAGTTGTTGTTATTAAATATTGAACCCCAAACAATATAACGATAGGGAATGAATAGAAGCTGGTTCCGTGTCTCATCCCCCTTCTCTGCTTCTCATCCTGTGCTCCTCCTTCTCACCCCAAATTCCTATTCCTGTGCGATCTCGACTCGAAATCAGGATCGGGTCATCACAACTTGTAACCAATACATATATCCAGTGAGTCCACCTACCATACTATAGTATAGCACCTTAATATCTCTCCTAGCTCAAGTCATCAATGCATCTTCTTATCGGTCTTGCCATCTATATATGTATGCACAACCCTTCTATTCACTCCTCGCCTCACCTTCACCCGCTGGATTCATCGCAAAAAGGAAGTGCATATGTACGGTTCACACTCATAGTCGTGAGATACATGTATGATAGATTTACTAGTGTCGTTGATTTTGCTCATATGCTCTCTTAAGTAGTAATCTATAGCTATGGGCATGGAGGGTATCAAGATAGAAGAGATTAGGACGGCCAAAGGATCTAGCCAATTAATACATGATTGGAGAAGACTCTCCAGCAGGGACGGCTGTAGGTCTTAGGAACGTCCAAATTGGAGCAAAAGAACTTGGGATCTACAATAACACGATTTGATCGGTAATTTTTTGGCTGACTGGGATGCCTAGTTTTCAGTAGTACCCAAAACTTGCTTCCTGTGCAAGTCAAATTTGATTCGGTTTGTAAAATATAACAATGTCTATGCATTTGACGCACTAAGATATGTGTTCGCCCATTAGGTAATATTTTTCGTTGCATATTATATTTATTAAAATCTAACAACAATTCCAATTCAACTATTTATTTTATTTCCAACTCAACAAAGCAGGCAATGGACAATTCAGTTCATTTCAGCTTAATAAGCTTCCCTCTTTGATATTTCCCATGTGCACCATGCACCTCGGCATCCTCGTGTTTTATTTCCCTTTCTGACATAATTTTCATTACCAGGTGAAATCTTTGCAACATAAGTATTATGGTATCAACGTATCTGCACTAATTCATATATACCCACCATTACAAGCTTGGGCTGGGAAATAAATAATGCAAGTTGCATATATGTAACGGTTCAAAAGTACAATAGAGAACATATTGTTAAAGAATAGACATAACTACTTCTCTTGTTACATGCTAATAGGGTAAACAACTGGGCACCTCAAGGGTAATGCCAGTAATCTTGTCAATTCGGTAACAAATGATAGTATCTTTGTTAGAAAAACAAAACATATTATGAGTTTCTCGATTATTTAATTACAACAAAAATATGAACATGCTAATCAGAGGTCCAATGTGAGTGGATACGACAACATGCAGCGTTTAACCCGATTTGGATACGCGTTCTACTTTGGGGATTTGAAGTTGATACCTAAATAAATGCGACGGACCTCCAATCAGTTATGAGGTACCACCAGTACAACTTGCTCCGCCTCCGCTGCCGTGACAACCTGTTCGACGTAATGTCGAGCTGCCAGTTCACCACGAGCCTGATTGGGATGGAGGTTACATCAAGCCGCCCAAACACGATTTCCCTCGATTTGAAGGTACCTTACCGCATATGTGGCTTGATCGTTGTGTGGCATACTTTGATCTGTACCAGGTGAAGCCGCAGAGTTGGGTCACCACGGCCTCTCTGTATGTGGAAGGACACACTGCACTTTGGCTCCAAGCTTTTCGTTAGATGCATCAGCAGGTTACCTGGACTGCATTCTGCCAGGCTATTGTTGAGGAATTCGGGCCTGATGAGTTTGAGGCGCAGATGCACAAACTGTTGCAGTTTCGACAGACAGGAACCGTGGCCAAGTATAGGAGACAATTTGAGATATACATGTATCATCTGTTAGCACTTGATCCTTCTCTGAGTACTAAGTTCTTTGTTACTCAATTACTGCTTGGTTTGAAAGATGAATTACGAGCTGCAGTGAGAATTCAGGCCCCAACAAGTATAACAAGGGCAACGGTGTTTGCTAAAATTCAGGAAGAGGAGTTGGAGGCAGTTCGTCCTCGTCATCGACCAGTTCCTGCAGGACGACCACCACCATTGCTAGCCCCTATTCCACCTCATCCACCGGCTGTACCGCGAGCTGTCGGTGATGAGTTTGGGCGCGAGCGACAGCTCAGAGACTTTTGCCGAGCCAATGGGTTGTGTTTCAAGTGTGGAGATCGTTACTCTCGGGAACATCTATGAAAGAAACAGGGAGCTCAACTGCTGACAATTCAGGTGGGAGAATTTGGAGAACTGTTGACCGATGATGCTGTGCACGCGCTAGAACCGTTGGATGATGCAGTTGCAGAAGTAGTGGAATGTTGTATGCTCTCAACTCAAGCAACATCTGGTACCGAATCATCGGCGTGTATTAGATTACGAGCTCGTGTCCAGGATCAGGCTATGTTATTGCTTTTAGACTCGGGCAGCTCTCATAGCTTTGTCAGTGCTGCTTTTGTTCAGCGTCTGAAGCTGTCCACTATACCAATACCTGCAGTCTCAGTTAAAGTAGCGAATGAGCAGGTTATTATATGCAATAGCATTGTTCCTCAGTTGAACTGGCATAGTCAAGGGCACACCATGACAACATATTTGCAGGTATTGGCATTGGATGCATACGATGCAGTGTTGGGCATGGATTGGCTAGGTGCTCATAGCCCCATGAATTGTCAATGGAAGGAGAAGTCAATTTCATTTGAGCACAAGGGAGAAAGGTTTTTATATATCATATATTTTCTTACAAACATATATTTTCTTGGAACCTAAGTTTTTATATATCATGAAGAAAATATTTTGATTCAATCATGATTGATCAATTCCTCCATGCATGAATGATTTGGCCCAATCAACACCTGTCCACACACTACCACCTAGCCTAGCTAGATCATGCGCACCGGTGTTTGTTTCTGGATCACAAAAAACTTGAAGGATTGTTTTAAATTGATGTAAAATTTGTGTTTTAGACCAGGAAAAGCTTAAGGGGTTGTTTAGTGAGGTTAATTTGTGAGCCCACACAAATTTTACACTCATATGAGACGACAAAACTTTTACAGACTGAGTACAGAAGATGAAGCATACTTGTTGTTCACTGCCTGCTTCATAGTTCCTCAATGGTGCATATTCATGTCAATCCATCCACCATGTCCTACACCATGTAACCTCTCAGACTACAAACGTTAGGGTATCTTCTTGTTAGTGACAAGTGTTTGTCATATATAGCCGACCACATCCATTACCTTCCCTCCTCAGTTCACCTTCACCCTCTGAAATCTATGCATTTCAGTCAATATTCTTCACAAAGAAAACAAAGAATTTTGAAGAAGTACAATTTGCACCGATGGATATGAGATCTGATATAATTATTTACCAAAGTGCTCGCCGTATGAGAACAAACTTATTAACCAAAGTAGCCGCCCATGCTTATCTGCTAGAGGTTTTAATGTGGAGCTCTTGGAATGAATGGGATAAATATATTGAGATGCAATTGTAAAACCCATCAATCTGCACGTGACTAAGGTGCTCATCACACAAGTGTTTTTGGTGGAAACTAGTAGGACTCTATAACATATTTTTATAGACTTTATAGCTGATATTACAATTGTACAAGAGGTTTCTACAAGAAAAAGGAAAGAGTCATATAAAACTATCTACAAAAAGAGAGCACATGGCATATTTCTTTCTATTGCCCTGTACTTTGACCATCGAAGTTCCTCTTTGAAGATTGCATGCATCTCTATAGGTTTGATAGGTTTGGTCTGACTACTTGGAAGATCATAGGATTTCGAGCTTTCCAAATCGACCAAGCATATAGAATGATCAACTCCATGTAAAAAAAGGCTTCATTTTGGTTGCAATCAATCAACTGAAACGACGAGTAAAGTCGTAAGGGTTTTACATTTGTATAGAGTGTTGGGAGGCTAATTACTTTACATTTCTTTCTCCATACAATGTGTGTTAATGTGTTCTCTTAGAAGGTGATCAATTGTCTTCCATTTCTAAATTCTAGTTGTTTCCTCTCCACATATATGCATCTAGAACTATTATTCATTGTGAAACTGTTCCCCTCAACCGTTGTACAAATTTGGAACTTTTAGGGTTGGTGATGTGCACGAAAACCATGACGATAAAAACATACATGATTGGAATAAACATACAAGAACGATAGTGTTTAGGATGGCACACAAAAGATCGGGGTAAAATGACCCTCACCTACCTCCTTTACAATAAAATGCAACAAGACAACCCTGCGTGTATTCGTATAGCAAGAACAATGGGGTGTCACATTGTACCACTTGCTCTATGCCCGTGCACCATCGTACCATGCTATCTACGTCGGGCACGGCAACTAGCTTAGCCGTGTCCTCGATCAGCATCCTCCTCGGGACCAAATGCAAAGTGCACCCATTCCCTTGCACGTGTGCACCCACTGCTTCGACCTTGTCCCGTCTTGTGTCACTAGGGCCTGCTTTGTTACTAAATACTAATGCTTACTCTTTCCAACCAACCTAACATACTATACTGCTGTAACATCGATACATCTTCTCGTCAGTCCATGTTGTGCTGGTCTATATATCACTTTGAGCCCCTTGACTCTACTAGCTAAAGTATCAAAGAAAACGAAGAACACTTAAAGACTGAGGGTAATTAGATATACACAAAGCTAGGGAAGTGGATAGTTTTGGGAGTGGAAGGCATTGGGAAGAATATATTGAGAGCCATGTTCAGTTTTGGTGGTCAATTTGTACATGACGTGGACACCTACCATGCACTCGAGCATAGTACCTACAAATGTTTAAGTGATAGAAAAGAAACTGGTAAGGGCTCGTTCGGGAACTCACCGATTCGAGAATTTTCGTCGCTCCGCTCTCCCGATCGATAAGCTCGAGTGATGCTCGTTCGGCTGGCTCTGCCGTGTACAGGAAGCAGGGGCACACTATCGTTGGAACACACACACCCTGTCATAGGATATTTCTGGCTATCACGTTATAGTCACACATGACGATGGAGCACCTTAGCGATACGGAACACGTCACAGAGGGCAGCTTATTTGTGTGACGCAAGTGTGTGTAACACATGAGTGGTTGGGGGCAAGTCTGTTAGTTGCGTGTGGGCCTGAGGCCGTGCCGTGTGTGTGGGCAGTGTGCTTATATGCCAAGGGTTGTATCTGACAGAACCAAGTCTTATTAGAGTATAGGTCGGTCCCATAGTCGGCCCTAGCCGAACCAACCTCACTCTCTCCTATTTGAGTTGTTATTCTATCTCTATTAGTCTTGGGTTTCAAGTCGGTTGTAATCTATACCTAATAATAAAGTACGAAGTGTTTCATATAGGTTCCGCTTTTTTATACGGTTTTACCCCTGTAGTTCGAAGTTAATTACCCACGTGTGTCACCCGTAAGTTAACTGAACGGTTCATCTCACGTGTCCCCCGTCCTCGTACCTCGATCTCTCTTTGTCCCGTCGCTTACGCAAATTCATGAAGAGGAGTTCGTGAAGGCGGGAGGACAGGAGCGGACTCCGAGATGTACACGAATCGTTCAGAGCAGAACCATGCTCTAAAGGAGGAGCGGAGGACCTTAATCGATCCAAACTACGTATTCGACTGCCTAAGCCGCTGAGGCACCGTCGAGAAGCAGAGCATGCGTGAACCCTCCCTTTGCGGCGATGCCGTTTGTCCGCAACTTGAGGACACGTCGGAACAATTCTGATGAGGAGAACATGAAGAGCAGAGGGGGAACAAGAGACACAATATTATTCTTTCCCGTCTGCACTGCTTTATTTATTAACGTCTGCTCTGTTTTTTTTTGAATTTCGTGCTTTGATCTAAACTATGAAATTGATCAAATATATTGATCTTTTAACATTGTCTGGTCATATGAGTACGGGAATGAAGTAAATCTAAAATGAATGTATAAAAATGGGTGAAAAAATGAATGTTTTTCTCAGTAGAGCGTACACACACATGTTCAGAGGGAAGATAGTATGCATAGTTTACAAACTTCTTCAAATCCATGGAATAATACATGTTTTGCTCATTCACTTTCAGTCCATAGAGTAAGAAGAGCTGGACGAATATTCTGCAAAACATGGTGGATTTCATGAGTTCTGTCGCCATAATTCTACCTTTTGAATCATGTCTAGCTGCTGGCTCCTTGCGACAGCAGAGATGACTCTGTCCCGACCCACATCCATCCATCAAAATCCAAAAGCCCGAAGTCTTCGAAGGCCGCATCCGGCAGGGTTGCATACTCCCCATCCACAGCTCATATCAATCTATGTCAGCCGAATAATCAGTCGTATTTTGTGTCTTCTTCTTTGCTTTGTACCCTGTTTAACCTCTATCAGCCTTTGTTTCAGCCAGTGGTAGTGTGGCGGGAGGAATTCATAAACAGAGATGTGTTTCGTGTTTCTGGATTATCAAGGATCTTAGTATCTCATAAGGTAACCTTCTGATCTTATTCTCACAATTATTGTGTTCCTTGCTCGGAAGGAGCTGTTTAGGGAGCGAAAGCGGAGCATGAAAAAAATGCATGTCGTTGTAGCTGTGTAGGTATAATGTACTGTAACTGACAGCGGCTTAATCTGCCAGAATTCTGGTGATAGCCGATGAAGCTAATACAAAATCTTCAAACATGGTTTACTTTCTTGTGGAGAAGACGAACATTGTAGGTATGTTCGTGGGCTCAAGGTGGGTACTGAGCTAATTTGTTCATTTTATACTGCTCAGCTCCCCAACCCATCGCATCTGTTGCTCGCTGCCCGAGAACTGCGTGACGGTCGCGATATGATAATTGCTCTTTTGCATAGTCCCAGCGAGACAAGGTCGATCTGTTTACCCAAAGCTTTCCTCAACGACAAAAAAATACAGTTGGGAACTCTGTGGCATAGTAGCTCATCTGCTTGCCGTGTTGGCACAATTGACAATGCGACCTGGTGTAGCTCATTTGGTTAGAAAAGTGGATGTAAAACCTAACCACTCCGGTTTAAGTACTCACGAATGCAGATTTGGGTTCTTATCGTTTAAAAAACAAAACGCTGCAAGGGCTTCCCTTACCACATTTCTTTAAAAAAAGTAATACATAATATAGCATGTATGCCACCCGAGATCCCCGATTCATTGGACATGTGATGCACGACACATATACGAGTTCACTGGTACTCGGATGTTATTGCCACTTTTCGTATGGCTCAGCCGATCTGTCGATCATCCTGAAACCCTTCTCTTGCTAAAATTTCAATCAGTTTTTTGGTTAAAATCTCATTCTCCAAATGAGACTTTGATGAGTGCTTCTCAACCCGTAGCAAAGCACGGGCGCTTTTGCTAGTAAAGTTAAAGAAAAAACATTTTCTTGTATAGACGAGTTGACTATTAGTTGCTTAAATTAATGTACTAGTAAGAGCCGATAGTTTTATGTATGATAGTTATCTAATCAGAGTGAGCACAAGAATGATCAATTTGTTTATTGTTGAGAACAACCGCCCAGGCTAGCGACTAAACCCTGAGGGTTCCTAGTATAGAGTCGTTGGGAGTTCAATTCAACAAAATATTTTTATCGGTGCTAATATACGCTAGTGTCCACATTTCCAGATCCCCATACTATCTCACACCATAATACATGACAGTTTTTTTCCTGAAGTGGTTGAAGGGCTCGTGAATAAGGATGCAAGCGAGCCAAGCAGCTAGCCGCTAGATTGACTTCCCAGGTCAAATGCTACCAAGAGAATTGACGATAGTACTGTCAACTAGGGCGTACTGTCACCTAGGGCGACGTAGATGGAATTGAGGATTGTGCCACACCATTGACTACATGTACATGATAGATCTCTTGGGGTGCCTAGATCCCACCTGGGACTAGGATAGTGTGTTATCAATATCCTTCTTAGATATTGATGTAGATGACGTTGCTCGGACGGTGAGCTTGGATATTGATTTTCGCTGCTCTATTTGGGACATAGTTCTGCCTTGCTTTCATGAGCAATGTTTTCTATGGATGTTTTTTTGTCTCAACTATAAATTTTGAGCCGCATGGTTCCGATTGTTGGCTCGAACAAAAATCAAATAGTACAACTCTACATAGAAAGGTAGTTCTTCTAGATCGAGCACAAATTGTCCTCTGTTCCGTGTTACGACAGTAACAACAGCGGTGAAAATAGCCAACAATGAAATTTATCTGGTCTCGGACAAGAAGAAACGATAATCACACCGTGCATCATGTAGGGCTACTAGCTCAGCCCATCCACGCACCACCGGAAGCCGGCTCGGCGCATGCACCATCTATGAGCTCGTCCGCGTCCTCCGAGGAACCGAAGATGAATCGCGCCCACTCTCTGGCCTGCGCCTCCACCTGTGCCTAGTCCTCGCGGGCACCCCTACCAGCGGAGGCAGACGAGACCACCGCGGTGACAGCCAAGACAATGAGCAGGGGAGCCAGGACACACCAGCTCCGTCGCGCTCTCCGATGATATTGTATGTCGCCCACAACAACGTAACCGATCCACCGAAGAACAACCCAAGTTCGAACAAGTGTATGTGTGTCACAGTGTTAGGGAATCGACAGATAAGCACGCATGATGCAGCTCTGTATATGGGGCACTCGTTGCCATTTTCTCGTAAAGAGAAACTACCAACACCCATGGATCTATGGGAAGTGATTTTGCTTTTTGGATCATGAAAAGCTTAACGCTAAAGCTGTGTAAGGACTCGAATTAAGATTTTTTTTCTACATTGCCTGCTTTATATGTGCCCTAGGTCTCTGGAAGTCCAGTTCAATCCGGGGCTGGCTAGTCACCAATGTATATATCTTATTGGTCTACCTACCATACCATATTATCGTAACATCCCTTAACTCACGGACACAAATCCATCTATATATGTACACACGCTTCTCCTCATCTCTGCCCTCTTTGCACCTTGTAAATGAACATCATATACACTATTCTATAGTCCACAAGATGGTTACCAAATATAGGAACATACAGATTTGCCAAAGTAGTTTGCTTCCTTATATGCTTTCTTATGAAGTAACGCAGAGATCTGAGAATGGAAGGCATCAGGATAGAAAGCGCCACATTTGTGGAGCGCCGTCTCACAACACTTTAGGCAGTTACTCACGAGAGGGACTTGCTGCAATCGGGGATGCAACGAAGTCGTCGTTAAAGCGTGCATTTCTCATGACGTTGACAGTGGGTGTAGTGTGGTGTGGTAGACTATGAGGAGGCAATCCAGACGTTGATGTGCTGCGTGTCTGGTAGTGTGCTTCCCATGTGCGCAACATGAAAGAGCCATTGTGCGGCTAAGTCGAGCGTGACGGGATGGATGCGGCTACGGAGAAACACCTGGCGGAGCCACCACCTTGCTCGTAATTTTCAGCCATGCACAACGTGCCAGTGGTGTCCTTCCTAGAGCTAGATATGGATCAAAGAGTGGGAGATGTGTGGTGCTGAAATCACGGAAGCTTCCACTACTTGAGAAGCCTAAGTATATCTTTAATCTAAATTGATCATTCGTACATTGTGGCAGCGGGAACTATACCAAGGCGATGATGCAATATGCACATTATATCAGGTTTAATCAGGGCTACAATGCGAGCTCCCATATCGTTCAAAGTCCAAACCTGATTCTGAATCACCCTCTCTATTTTGGGGCTTTGAAGCTGAATTAGTACTTATACATATGTGATACAGATTACACCTGTTACGAGAGAACCCATAAACTTACAATATGCTAGCACCTTCTTTCTTCCGTGAAGGTGCTACCAACCATGCATTATGTGATTTGAGTTGCGGAGTCCTTATAGTTATTTTTAATTCTGGTCATTACAAGTCTAAAGAAGTTCTCGGGAAGAATATGAAGGAATATGTGCATTTCCTATCGCCGGATTTTTTTTGGAGAATCTATTGCCGGAATTCTAGTATGAGCATTTTCCCACCTATTATACTATATTTTCATAACATATTTTAGATCACGAACACCAATGCATCTTATTGTCACTGCATAGAATTTGTGATACATCTACAAATTTATGCATGGGTTCCTGCACACCCGGGTAGTATTCCTGCGATATGCGTCATACGGATCATATAGATTTAGGCAGATTGGTCGGGCCTTCCATTACTCCACAAAGTGAACCTTACACGGCCCACTGGTTTTGCTTAGGCTTGGGCCTGCAACATAGTGGGAAGGAAATACTTCATCATCATACCATGTTGCCATGGACATCGACCTGGAAGATAACCTCCTCCTTCAATCCCACGCCACAACGAATGGGCCTCACCGCCGTATCAACTAGGAGTTTTATTTTGAGCCTAGATTGCCCTTGCTGACGAGTGAATTTTTGCAGCATATTTACTTTCTATTTTTGCAGAAGCAGTGATAGGATTTTGGTATTTTACCGCACTCCCACACACCTTCTATGCTTGTTTTCAATAGGATCCCGAAATCAAAGGTGTTGATGCACAACACAACTAAAGCTATCAATTTTAGATATAAATATGTTAATTGAAGGTCATTATGGCCTTCCTTACAATTATTCATGCACCTGGGAGAAAAGCCAAAGAGAATACAATTCGCAGGAGGCATCTTTTTTTTTGAAATGGGGAGTGAAACACTTAGGAAGATACTAGGATTTTAGTTCATGTATTGTCTAATTCCGTCTAATTCCCACACTCTTAGGAAGATATAGTTATGTGTCTCTTCTCGGAATCCTGTCATGTAAGTGAAACACTAAAAACGATCACTTAATCTCAACCATGTAATGCGCATGTGCCAACGGATGAATCATTTACAATCATAAACTGCATGCGTGACATCTGCAGGAGGCATCTAGAGCCTTTAAAGATCATCAGTACGGATGAATCCCGTCCGTACGACCCACCTGTATGGCCTGACCTACCATGTGCCGTTGAAGCGGCCTCGTCAAATACTTTCACCTCTTGCAGACGGATCTGAGATCCGACATTCAGAGATAGCAAAACACGCAAAAATCCCACCTCCGTAAGGGATCTAGAGTGGGATTTCACAAAAGGGCTTCGATCCTAAGGCTACGAAGATACTTGGAGGTCTGGGCATCATCCTCATCATCAACCACTATAACTCCACTACCATCATCATCCCCAACATCTCAATTGCATTCATCGTGTTGTATTTCGTAAACCTACTGTGGATTTGCAGAAGTATTCATATATCTACATGTATTTCATTCATACTATTATGATGATGTTGATTGCCTCCGTGTGTGAGTAGTTTCCCTTGCTATTGGGAAGATCGAGTAACCCTAGAATTATTATGAATCGAAATAAAGATGATATATAACCTTGTTTTTGTGTATGTATTAGTTCACTCCCTGTGAGATCCAGGCACATGGCTTAATCGGATTGACAGCATAGCCATATCAACAAGTTGCAACTTCTTTTCTGGAAGCTCATTTGAAAAGAACTCTAAGGTTAAGCGTGCTTGGCCTAGAGAAATTCTAGGATGGGTGACCGACCGGGAAGTGGGTACCAGGTGCGCACGAGTGAGGACAAAGTGCGTAGAAAAGACTAGTGTTGGTCTGTGGGGCCTGTCTAGATATCCTATTAAGCTGCCAAGAGTGATACCCCCGGGGTCCAGTGGACGAGGTGTTACAAGTGGTCTCAGAGCCGACCTCACAGTTAAACGGGTGTATGCAGGTCAGTGGCGGGACATATGGAGCATGGCGCGTGTGGCCCAGAGTGGACACGACATGTCACATGTGCCGGCACTGGACGCACAGATGCATGCCAAGAGGGAACATTCCCGGAGTGTGCTTGATCGATGAGGGCGTCGATCTTATAAAGGGTGGGTGTATGTGAGATCTAGACACATGGCTTAGTTGGATTGATAGGGTATCCATATCAACAAGTTAAAACTTCTTTTCCATAAGCTCATTCGAAAAGAACTCTAAGGTTAAGCGTGCTTGGCCTAGAGTAATTCTAGGATGGGGTGATCGACCGGGAAGTGGGTACCGGGTGCACATGAGTGAGGACAAAGTGCGTAGAAAAGACTAGTGTTGGTCTGTGTGGCCAGTCTAGATATCCTATTAAGCTACCAGGAGTGACACTCCTGGGGCCCGGTGGACGGGGTGTTACACTCCCCTGATGTTAAGTGAACGTCGACCAAATAACATTTGCCTTTGATGCAGGATAGAAAACTACCATTGGACATGTGGTGGTGTTGAAGGTGTCAAGTGACATGTCCCACCGGATCATCACATGTGGCTAAGCTTAAGGGGGATAAGAGGGGACTAAAAAATATATATCCATGCCTGATGTAGCTCCATATGTACGACCCTAGCTATTTCTTTCTCGTGTAGAGCCGCTACCAATAGCCATCCATCGTCTGACTAGAGAATGGAGATGCAAAATGCTTTTGCATTGGATCATGAAAAGCTTAAACTAGAAAGTTTTGTAAGGACTTACACAGTAACAAGAGGATTTTGGTGTTTAGTTCCTGATTTACATGTTTCCTCTCTCCCCGGGAATTTCAGCTCAGTCTAGCGCTCTAGTCACCAATGTATCCATCTTATTAACTCTATACTCCCGGGTCACCCTTGGGTGGCTCAAAATCGCCGGTCTTCCGGCCGCTTCCATCTTGCCCTGCCCCTACCAGATGTGGCCACCCGTCGGCTGATGGCGACAGGGCTCCCATGACCTCCCTTTCCCTTCCCCAAGCCACACCGGCCCCAACTTGATCTAATCTATGTGATAC
Organism: Avena eriantha; assembly: GCA_910589775.1. Classification (NCBI taxonomy): domain Eukaryota; kingdom Viridiplantae; phylum Streptophyta; class Magnoliopsida; order Poales; family Poaceae; genus Avena; species Avena eriantha. Next base: position 169,402,834 of record OU342743.1, on the reverse strand, counting down.
CAACTTCACGAATCGCATGCATCGATTCGGTCCTATTACGCCATGACGACGGGTGCTTCGGTTCGGAGAGCACTCGAGGTGTCCTGTGTCCATGGCTGCCTAGTAGTTCCTCTAGTGGGAGCTTCGGAGGAGATGGTCCGAGTGGATCCATGGTCATATCCACTGTGTAAGATTCCCATGCTCTTGGCGCATGGGTGTGTGCCACCGGGCATGACTACATGCGACGGATTGTTAATTGTGGTAGGCAAGCTCGAAGGGCTCTTTGTCTACTTTGCCAATGGCACGGGGGTGTGGTCTGACGTGGAGATTTTTCCCATTGCTAGGGGCGGCCTCCATCCACCTTGCGTCTAGTTTAGCATGATTTTTGTCGCAATTACCAGGGTGTTGATGAGGGGACCATGGTGGTCATGCGTGAAGAAGACTCAATAGAATCTGAAAGTTCATATCACATGCTCGTGTTGAGTCGAGAAGATTTCAAGGAGGACTCGCAGCAGTCCAGGCGGTGCTATTGCTGTTGCGACACACTGATTTTTCGGCAGGGTCTTTACTTTCTTTTTCATCTTTTGTTTTTTTGGCTGTATGTGTCCTTAATGTAGACTCTCTAGTCATTATGCTGTTGTAGAGGGTGGGTGTAATTGATATCATCTTGGTATTAATATATTCCTTTACCAAAAAAATCTTAATAACTTTATCCGTCTACCTCATATTATTATATGACTCTTAACTCACCAACACAAATGCATCTTTTCGTGTTTTCATAATGCCATAGACCATGACCGTCTACATATAGTTATACACACCTCCTTCAAATCTTGCATCACATTCACCATCTTGACTCCTTGCAAAAAGACATCATAGATAGACGGTTCACAAGCATATATGAAAGACTAAACATATTTGCAGAAATCCTTGGTTTGCATATTTTCTTGCTTGTGGAGCAACGAGGAGATCTATGAGAATGGAAGACATCTGGATAGAAAAGTTCAGCGATTTCAGAAGTCGTCGTCAATTTGTACATGACCAAGAGAATCTCCACGCAACTGAGCGCATACATGTTGCATTCTCGCCTACCTCTGTATTTCTTTGCTCTCCTACACAAAAGCTTGTCCAAGCTTAGGGATTCACCATGATACTGTCGATTAGGGGTTTTAGAGTGGTTGGATTAGTCCTGAACATGCACCTTCTCCCTGAGTAGTTTTGTTGAAAAAAATCCGCTAGCCTAATTTTTCTTTCTAAATTTACCTACTTGGGGAGTACTCTCTTGTTTTCTATGAACATTCTACTCGGCAGGACCAAGTTCTAGTGCTAGCTATTAAAACTTGATTCCAATGCAGATTTGATTTACTTCGATCTAACATATAACTAATGTAGAGTGTAACAATTTATTTCGTTCTTGACATTGAAAGCATTAATTTACGAACGAGTAGATACTTGGTTCTAGTGCATCTTCAAATTTCTTCAGTCAAGCAATCCTTTAAATATAATCATTGTTTTATTTCAAAGAAAACAACCGTTTCCGCATGGTAGCATATTTCTTGCCATGCAACTAAAACTGGCTTCGATCTAACAAAAATATTTTTCGATCGACATCTTTCCAATTAAACTTCTTGCTTGCATTACTGATCTTACTCCAAATCAAATTAATTTTCTTTCAATCTACCAAAAATCGGTGCAACATTCCAACACAACAATACTTTTCTGATCAACTTGAAAATTTGCTCCTACAACTCCAAGTGTCAAATGTGAAGAATTTGGCACTTTTTTCGTTAGTATTTTTTTATCATCTCGGCAATTTGGTTCTCTCGACGTCACCAGATGAAAAATAGCATTGATAAAAGTTATGCACTTGTGCGATAATACGGCACTATACTGATTAAACTCTCATTTCGGGACAAGAAAACAACAGTGTGTGTACCGTGATCCTCGCATTGGGCATGGAAACAAGCTCGGCCACACTCCCCTCCATACGCCGGTACCAGGATTCTGCTCGGCTATTGACATGTCCACGAGCTGATCCGCATCCTCCTCCTAGACGAACACAAACTGTGGCAACTCTGCATTCTCTGGTCTGCTCGTCCACCTGCGCTTTGATGTTCGATCAACCTCGATGCAACCGCCGCGTGTGTAATCACTAATCAGTCCTGTCCGCCGAATAAAGAAGACGCCTACATCCAAAAGGATATATATTTGTGTGTTATGGAAGACAAATGTACGGCTTCCTCATGAATAGCTTCCGGCCACCTTAGATCACGTGAGCGGATTTGCAGATGTCCTGCAATTTTTTAACCTTTTTTATCCCCTCCTTTAATGATAATATTTTCTTAATATTTAAGTTCTTCCAGTGTTTTCGCTCAACAAAAGTAGGGCATTTTGTGTTCATTGGTTACTGTCCCGGCACTCATCGCCAATGTATAAATGTTGGTAGTCCACCTATCATACTATATTAGTACTCCCCCGTCTCAAAATAGATATCGGTCACCAATGTACCTTTTTGATCGGTGTGTATCGTGCTCGTCTATATATGCACATGCATCCCCTTCCCCTCTGCTCGTCATCGTCTTGTGGACTCTACTCGGACTAGACATCTCTCGGTGAGAAAAAATAATTTTCAATTTTAGTTTCTCATAATTAAGAGACATAATAACAACTAAATTTGCCAAGTTTGTTGCATTTCCTAAGCTTTCTAAGAGAAATGCATAGCCTTGCGAATGGGAAGCATCTGGATGAGTCTTTTGACCTAAAAAGGAAGCTCCTGTCATTTTTTATATGATAAGGTAACCAGATGTACACCTGAGCCCAGAGATCAAAAAGAAGCAAGTACAAGGAAAAATGTAGTCGGCTATTAGTTGATTCAATTAATGTACTACTTGTTAGATATATTTAGCAGGCTATATTAGGTAGGTTTGTAACGTGTCATTGTGTACGTTTAATTTCCTACCTTTATCTTTCTACCTGTGTACGTACATAACGATGGAGTAGTACTCCACGTTTGCTAGGACTCTTGTTACGATTCTCCCGGTTGGATCACGATCCTGATCGCTGAGATCGTCTCCTTGTACGCCATGCAGGAGGCTGTTTCTCGCTAAGATAAACACGTACACGAAGCCTCTAACGAGGCTATCGCTTCTGCCACAATCTACGACAATTGATATGGTATCAGAGCAGAGCAGGCCTCTTTCTGACTTTGCTGCCGCCCCAAAAAAATCCAATCTACGATCGAAAACCACAACCCCTGCCGTCGCCATGGCCTCTTCCACATCGACGAACGCCCTGGCCACCGCTCGGGGTGCTCCTCCCTCCCAAAAACTCACCCGGGACAATTTTTTGTTCTGGAAAGCTCTTGTGCTCCCTCCTTTGCAAGGAGCTCAGGTGATGGGCCTGCTCGATGGCTCTGACGTTGCGCCCGCCAAAACCATGGAGGTTGAGGATGAAGAGAAGAAGAAGACGACCGTGGCCAGTCCAGCGTACTCCGCTTGGCTCGCCCGGGATCAGCACGTGATGGGGTGGATCCTCAACTCCCTCTCACCGGATATCCTCACTCATGTTCTTGAGCATGTGTCCACCGCTGAAGTTTGGGCCACGATCTCCGCCATGTTCTCTTCTGCCTCACGGTCGAAGACGACACATCTGCGGACTGCCCTCAACAAAACAAAGAAGAAAGAGATGACGGCCGCACAATACTTCACCAAGATGAAGGGGTTCGTTTCGGAACTCGCCGCCGCCGGAAAAATTATTGATGAGGATGAGCTCGTCGAATACGTCCTCAATGGGCTCGGAAGTGAGTATGACTCCGTAGTCGCCGCCGTCAACGGACAGAGCGGCACCACCCTCGACAACCTCTTCTCTCAAGTATCCGCGTGTGACATGTGTCGCGAGATGCTCTCGGAAGAAGATGATGCGGGATCCTTCACTTCGTCGGCCAACGTTGCTCGGTATGGCAACGACAACCAGACGCGCGGCTGGGACGATCGTGGCCGCTCCGCTGACCGTGACCGTGGCCGCCGTGGTGATGGTGGACGCCGTGATGACCGCCGTGATGACCGCAGTGATGATCGCCGCGATAACCGTTGTGATGACCGGCGCGACGAAGGATGCCGCCGTGATGGCGGCAATGGAGGACGCCGCGAGGATTGTGGTGGGCATCGCGATGATGGAGGGCAGGGGCGCCGCCGTGGTCGTGCCCCCGCTCTGTTTGTTGATGTGACGTGCCAGATATGCAAGATACATGGCCATCCAACTAGTGCTTGTTGGTGGCGCTATCAAGACCGTCACGACTCTGATGATGATGGTGAAAGAAAGGGCGCACATATGGCATCCTATGGTGTCGACACCAACTGGTACCTAGATTCGGGTGCCACCCACCACGTCACATCGGAGTTCCTTACAACTACAACGGGCGTGACCGCGTCCACACGGCCAACGGTAACAGTATGCAAATAAGTCATATTGGTCATTCAATATTAAGCACCCCACATAGTTCCTTACAACTTAAGAATGTTCTTCATGTTTCAAGTGCATAAAAAAATCTTTTATCTGTTCATAAGCTTACACTTGATAATGATGTGTTTCTTGAGTTTCACCCATATTTTTTCTTGATCAAGGATCAGGCCACAAGGAGAACTCTGTTTAAGGGACCATGCCATGATGGTCTCTACCCGCTGGTACCCTCTGCTACCGGGCATTCCAAGCAAGCTTTCATCACAATAAAGCCGTCGTCTTCTACGTGGCATCACCGTTTAGGACATCCTTCATCTTTTGTGGTTCAACAAGTTCATAGGAAAAACAATATTTTGTATTCTCCTGAAATAAACCGATACATTTGTGATCCTTGTTAACTAGCTAAGAGTCATCAATTGCCATATCCTGTCTCTACTAGTGTTTCCACTATTCCTCTGGAACAGTTGTTTTCTGATGTATGGGGTCCAACACCTGTCTCTGTTGGTAGACATTCATATTATGTAAGCTTTATCGATAATTTCAGTAAATTCACTTGGATCTATTCGCTTAAGAAGCGTTCTGATGTTTATCAAGTTTTTCTAAATTTCCAACAACTTGTTGAAATAAAATCTGCTAAGAAAATAATTACTATGAAAACTGATTGACGAGGTGAATATGAAAAACTCCACAGTTTCTTTCAAAGAATTGGCATCACCCACCATGTTTCTTGTCCACATGATCATCAGCAAAATGGCTCTGCTGAAAGAAAACACCATCATATTGTTGAAGTGGGTCTTTCCTTGCTTTCTAATGCATCTATGTCTCTCAAGTACTGGGATGAAGCTTTTCTCACCGCCACTTTTCTTATAAATCTTCTTCCTAGCAAGGTAATAAATCATGACACCCCTGTAGAACGTCTTCTCCATACAAAACCCAACTATGAGTCTCTTAGAGTTTTTGGTTGTGCTTGTTGGCCAAATCTTCGTCCTTATAACAAAAGAAAACTCTCTTTCTGTTCTACCCGGTGTGTATTTCTGGGCTATAGCCCTCGTCATAAAGAGGTTAAATGTCTAAAGGTTTCTACCGGTCGTGTTTATATCTCTAAAGATGTTGTATTTGATGAAAATATTTTTCCCTTCACCAAGTTGCATCCCAATGCTGGCACACGTCTTAGGAATGACATTATCATTTTACCTCAAAATTCATCAAATAGTGGGGTTGTGCATATTGATGACTATATGCCTTTGCCTATTGTACCTGTTGTTGCTAATGAGGGTCAAGATACTGCAGATCATAATGTTGCAGCAGGTACTGCTAATGATCTGGAAGAAACGGAAACAGATTCCGGCCGAAACAGTGAAGAAATGGTGAAGGAAACGAGTCCAGAAAACGTCAACACGAGCAGCAGTCCCGAGCCGGATCTGCTGCCTCGGATCGCTCACGCCGCGATCCTGAGATGGATACTCCCGCGCGTGGCAGACTCCATACGCGCTCAGTCTCCCCGCGTGCACGGACGTCCCCGCGGGTATCGCCTCGATCCCAGCGTGGTGACGCGTCGAAGGAGTCAAGCTCACGCTCGCCTGCGCGCCTCGAGGTGAAGTGGGCCCAGCCCAGGTCGGTGTCGCCCGTGCGCCCCACACCGTGTGAAGACGCGTTACACGCAGGATCCCCCGTCCGCCTCATCGCGCGTGATGAGACAGGAGACAATACGCTGCATCCGCGGGCCCGTCTTCAGTCGTTGTCGCCCGCGCGCCCCACAACGTGTGGAGACGCGTCCCGCTCGTCGTGTCATCTCATGTCGCGGTCTCATGTATCGCCCGACGACGGAAGCGAGGATTTTTCCTTGCCTGCCACACCTGAAGCCTCCGGTCTGTCGCCTGGCAACCCAAGCAGCGGTGGAGCTTCTATGGATGGCTTCCCTACACTGCCTCCTGCGTCACCCACTTCTCCACCGCCTCCTCCTAAACCTCGTACAAGACTGCAAAAAAGGTATATGTAATCCAAAAAAATATACTGATGGCACTGTTCGATATGGCATGTTCACATCTACAGGTGAACCTCATACACTTTTAGAGGCTCTTGAAGATGATCGTTGGCGCAAGGCGATGCAGAAAGAGTACAATGCATTAATGGAAAACAAAACATGGCATCTTGTTCTTCCACATTTTACACAGAATATTATTGATTGTAAATGGGTATATCGTGTTAAGAAACATGCAGATGGCACAATTGACAGATACAAGGCACACTTGGTTGCAAAAGGCTTCAAGCAAAGATATGGTATAGACTATGAAGATCTGTAAAAAGTTTCCTGGACCTGGAAGCTATACCAGATCAGATTTCTGGTATATTCTAGCACTTAGCTCCTGTGCATGGACGATAGTGCCTTTCACATGCAAAGGAATGTATTAGAAAGGAAGGGAGAAACTCTGTCAAGGCAACAACTATTAGACTAGTTCTGGTAATTGTTGTTTCTAGGGGCTGGAGTCTGCGGCAGCTAGATGTCAAGAACGCATTTTTACATGGTGTTCTGAAAGAGGAAGTCTATATGAAACAACCCCCAGATTTTGAGTCTTCCGCTAATCCAAATTATATTTGCAAACTTGACAAAGCTCTCTATGGTCTTAAGCAAGCCCCTCGAGCATGGTATTCTAGACTCAGTACCAAGTCGCAACAACTTGGTTTTACTCCTTCAAAAGCAGATACTTCACTCTTTCTCTACAATAAAGCTGATGTTATGATATTTGTTCTAATCTATGTTGATGATATTATAGTCACCAGTTCATCAGATCAGGCTATTTCTGCTCTTCTTGATGATCAGAGTGATGATTTTGCACTCAAGGATTTGGGTGTATTGCACTTCTTTCTAGGCATCAAGGTAAAGAAAACTAAGCATGGTTTACTTCGCACTCAGGAAAAATATGCTACTGACTTGCTGGTATGACAAAGTGCACATCCTCTCCTACACCTTTATCCTCCATTGAAAAATTATCTCTGACTGAGGGAACTGCTCTTGGTCTTGAAGATAGTACACACTACAGAAGCATTGTAGGTGCTTTACAATATTTGACATTGACAAGACCTAATATTTCTTTCTCAGTAAATAAAGTATGTCAGTATTTACATGCTCCAACAACTGCTCATTGGACAGCTGCAAAAAGGATCTTAAGATATGTTCAGGGTACTATAAATGTTGGTTTGACTTTTCAGAAATCTTCCTCTAGTTTGCTTAGTGCTTTCTCAGATGCGGATTGGGAAGGTTGTCTAGATGATAGAAGATCCACTGGAGGTTTTGCAATATTTCTTGGACCAAATTTGGCTCATGGAGTGCAAGAAAACAGGGTACAGTCTCAAGGTCTAGCACTGAGGCTGAATACAAAGCTCTAGCAAATGCTACAGCTGAGTTGATATGGGTTGAAGTCTTGCTTGGTGAACTTGGCTTTCAACTAAAGGTAAAGCCATGTTTATGGTGTGATAATCTAGATGCTACATACTTGTCTGCAAATTCTGTTTGTCATGCCAGAACCAAACATATTGAGATAGACTATCATTTTGTTCGAGAAAGAGTTGCAAATAAGATGCTTGACATCAAGTTCATATCAAGCAAAGATCAAGTTGCAAATGGTTTCACAAAGGCTTTGGCAGTCAAACATTTGAATAAATTTAAGCGCAATCTCTACCTTTCAGTAGGTTGTGATTAAGGGAGGCTGTTAGATATATTTAGCACGCTATATTAGGTAGGTTTGTAACGTGTCATTGTGTACGTTTAATTTCCTACCTTTATCTTTCTACGTGTGTACGTACATAACGATGGAGTAGTACTCCACGTTTGCTAGGACTCTTGTTACGATTCTCCCGGTTGGATTAGGATCCTGATCGCTGAGATCGTCTCCTTGTATGCCACGCGAGAGGCTGTTTCTCGCTAAGATAAACGCGTACACGAAGCCTCTAACGAGGCTATCGCTTCTGCCACAATCTACGACAATTGATACTACTAACGTCCGATACTTTTATGCTTCATAGTTATATGATCACGGTGAGCACAATCATGATATGGTCCATTTATTCTTTCCATGAGAACAATCACCCGAGCTAGCGAATAAAGGCAAGAGGGATTCTTGTATAGAGTCATTGTGAGTTCAGTTCGACTACATTCTCTGTGTGCAATACATGAAAGAGGTTGAAGGGCACATGAATAAGGATGCAAGCGAGCCAAGCAGCTAGCCACATGATTGACTTCGCTAGTCAAATGCCAAGGAGAGAATTGACGATAGTGCTGTCACTTGGGCAACATAGACAGGAACAACCTCATGGGGTGGTGCCACCATTAACAAAATGTACGGGATAGGTGTCTTCCGGTGCGTGGATCCCGCCTGGGACTATAGTAGTGTGCCGTCACACAGCGGCAACATGGCGGGATCGAGCTGATCACCCAGCTGATTCAGCTTTGATATTTATGTCGATCACGTTGCCGGGACACCGAGCTTGGATATTGATTTTCGCTGCTCTGTTTGGAGCCATGGTTCTGCCTTTCGTTCGTGAGCAATGTTCTCTCTCGATTTTTTTATCTCAACTATGCTGATGTCAGCTCGAACCAAAACCAAATGCAACTCTATATGTACAACTAGTTCTTTCAGATCGGGCACAACGATAACAATGGCGCTAGCCTAGTCCCTCCGTGCGCCACCAAGGCAATCGTCTAGGCCGCTTGCAGCATTCACAAGCAGTTTTAAGATTTTGTTTTCAAATTTTTTCACACCTTGTAGAAATTCGCAACTTTTGAGAAAATTACGAAATTTTCTACAAGTAGAAAAAAATTAAAAATATCGGCAAGATTGAAAGCCTAACTTTCAAATTATTTTCAGAAAACAAAAAACAAGGAATGCTGGAATCAAACCAAGGACCTACCATACATACACCTAGGCCATCCACCGCTGCAAACACAGCACACCTCAAGTCAGAAATATATTTATTTGAAGTGTGATGTCTAGGATAAATTCAAATTTGACCAAAATTTTCGACTGAAATCAATTTTGTCGCCAAACCGAAAATCATTTATTACGCAGAATTCGTGAAATCATGAGCTGACCCGCGTCCTCCGATGAGCCAAACACGAACCTGACCACTCCCTTGCCTGCGCATCCGCCTGCACCTCCACCTTGCTCGCGCCTATGCCAGCGGACTCAGATGGGACCACCATGGCGACGGCCAAGGCGAAGAGCAGGGGAGCCAACATGGACACCAGGTCTGCCCCGCTCTCCGCTTTTATCGTACGTCGCCGGGCGACTGCGTAACCAATCCACCGGCCCAAGTTCGAACGGACGTACTATGTGTCAGGGAACACGGCAGATAAGCAGGTAAGCGTGCATAATGCAGCTCCGTATATAGGGCGCTAGCTGCTGAGAATTACGGTGTGGCTCCTGGGTGCCACGCACCCCCCATAATTGGAAAAGTTAAAAAATAATTAAAGTAAAGTTAAAAATATTCTAACTTTTTTAAATCAAAGATTATCATGTATATTACTTGTATAAAAATATTTTCTTAGAGAATTACTTTTATTGTGACCTGGGTTAAAAAAAAACTCGAAACGTCCCATGACCACGTACTATTAACATGTGATACGTCATATTTTTGCTTTTTTGCTCTGAAGACCAAGCGAATCATTTCCTTTCCAAATATTGTTTTACGAGTATAATACCTAATCATCTTTGATTTAAAAAAAGTTAGAACTTTTTAAACCTTTTTATTATTATTTTTAATGTTTCTAGTTATGGGAGTGTGTGACACCCGAGAGCCAAAAGTCCGCGTTAGCTAGTTGCTGCTTTTTCGTGCAAAGCAACTACCAAACAGCCATGCATATGTGCTTTTGCTTTGGATCACGAAGCTTATAAATTTGATAAAGCCGTCTAAGTAAGCAGAATAAGAGGATTTGGTGTTCACTTTCTCCTTTATGTATCCGATCCAGTCCAGGCGCTCTAGTCACCATATTATTAGTCTACCTAGCATACCATATTACCGTAACATCCCTTAACTCACAGACACAAATCCATCTATATATGTACTCACGCTTCAACTTCATCTTTGCCATCTTTGCACCTCGCAAATAAACATCATATACACTGTTCTATAGCCCACAAGATGGTTACCAGATATAGGAACAGATAGATTTGGAAAACTAGTTTGCTTTGCTTAGATGCTTGCTTATGAAGTACCGAGCACTGAGAATGGAAGGCATCAGCATAGAAAGAGCCACATTTGAGGAGCGCCATCTCATGAAACATCGCGTAGTTGTTGACGCGAGGGACTTGTTGCAATCGAGCTACAACAACGCCATGGTCAACACGTGCCTTTTTCTTGATGCTGAAAGCGGGCACAGTGTGATGTGGTTGACTATGAGGAGGCAACCCAGACGAGTCAACGTGCAGTTTGTCTAGAATCGTCCTACTGATGTGTGCAACATGAAAGAGCCACCGGTCGAGCAAGCCGAGCGTGAGGGGATTGATGCGGCTAAGAAGAGATACCTAGCGGAGCCACGACTATCCTCGTAATTGTTAGCCATGCCCCATGCACAACGGACGAATGCTTTCCTTCGTATAGCTTGATGGATTAAAGAGTGAGAGAATTTTTTTTTGAAATGAGGAACGTGGCCCCGACCTCTACATCAATAGATATGGACACAAATTCTTTTATTGCATCGTTCAAATGAGTTTAAAGTTTAGAATCATGGACCAGAGAGGGTTGAGACATGTATCAACTATCGAAAAATAAATAGTGTAACAAAACTATCCATTTTTAATCTGCTAGTATGTTGCCACCCAGTAGTGTGGAAATAGAAATCCCGAGCAACCGTAAGCAAGAGGTTGCAACCAACATCCATAGGCTCCCGCTGATCCTCCGGGAGTAGGTAGGCCCATTGTTGAATCGAGTGTATTGCTATCCGAATAACCTGCAAAAAATTAGTACCGTTCTGTTTGTTAAAAATAATATTATTCCTGGACCTCCATATGGACCAACATAAAGCTAAAACGCCAATTCGTATTCTAACTTTAACGCTATTGTCGACCCCATTAAGCCAATTTCCAAATATATTGGTAATGTTAGATGGTGGGGTAATATTGTACGCAAATAAAATCATGCGCCAAATAATATGTGCAAAAGGACATGACAAAAACAGGTGTTCAACTGACTCCATTGAGTCACAGAAACAACATTTTTGGCATTCCTTCCATTGTCTCTTTGCAAGGTTATGTTTTTTCAACAGAACTCTATTCTTTAGAAACCACATAATTTTTTTACTTTCAGGGGTATTTTCAACTTCTAAATATACTTGTGTAAAAACATGGTATCACCATTCATTTCGTCCATATACAAAGATTTAATAGTGAACTGACCATTGGTAGTCAAATTCCACACAATGTTTTCCTGATCATCATTGAGGTGGATTCTCATTAACCTCCTACAAAGATGTAACCAACATATCCATTTGTTGCCACTTAAACTTCTCCTAAAATTAATATTAAGGAACGTTTGACCAAGAACATCTACCATTAAGACATTTTTATTTTATGCGACGTTATAAAGAGAAGGGTATTGGTGAGCCTGAGAATGCTCACCTAACCAAACGTCTTCCCAAAGGCAAACACTTTCGCCGTCTCCAATTCTGAAATGGCCATGTGAGAAGAACAACTTCTTAACACGCATTAGCCCTTTCCAAAAGGGAGAGTCAGTTGGTTTAGCTTCGACTTAAGATAGAGTCTTGTCTTTTAAATATTTGTTCTGAAGAATTTGTTGCCACATCCCTTCCTCATTAAGTAACTTAAAAAACCACATGCTAAGTAAGCACTTGTTTTTATCTCAAGCACCTCAATACCTAAACCTCCTTGATCTTTTGGGAGACAGACAATATTCCATTTTGATAATCTATATTTCTTCTTGCTATCATCACTTTGCCAGAAGAATCTCGATCGATAAAAATCAAGTCATTTTCTTACCCCTTTGGGTATCTCCATAAAAGAGAGCATTGAAGGAAATATGCCCTAGAGGCAATCATAGAGATGATTGTATTTCATATGTATCCATGAGTTTTTATAATATTCATTGAATATCCATATATCAGGCAACTTGTATTGATTGGTGATACGTCCATAACGTATCTATAATTTTTGATGGTTTTATACTAATATTATGCTTTTGACACTTCTTTTTATATAAAGTTCATGGGTTATTTGGACTAACCTACTAATAGTTAAAAAAGTGCACAATGTTCTTGTTTTACACTTTGATGTGTAGGAATTACCAAGAATACAAGTGGAATCCTTGTTGGAGTCAAATTGGGATTTTCCAAAAATCTGTCTCAGAACACTTTTTGAAGATGGTCATGTTTTTGGGTCGAAAACGGCGTCAAACGGAGAACTCTTCAACTACAAAGTTGTTGAAAATTGCGCCAAAAACGTTATGGACATAAAATTTAGTTGATTCCGAGTCCAGACGGGCCCGCTAGGCCTGATTTACTGTAGCCCAAGATGGGATGACGAGAATCCAAGAAGCCATATAAAGGGAGGAAACCTAATTCGTGGAGGACACCTCCACCCACGAATTGGCAGCCACCAAAGCCACGAATCTCCATGGAGGAGGGCTCCCAAGAAGCCATGAAGGAAGGAGGCTAAGGGGCGGTGCTCCCCCATGATAGCGGCGATGAGGAAGGAGTCCCCCGTGCCGCCGCCGTCGGCCGCCCTCTTCACCATCTTCACCGCCATCTCCATCACCTAATCCTCCTAGTATGCAGTGGTTCATCCTCCCACACACCTCTGTACCGTCCTATGTAAACATGGTGTTTGATGCTATAAGTTATAATCATATGATCTATGTCATGTTGAACGTCTTTGGTTCATTAGAGTTGTATGTTGATATGGTATAGTCCTTTGATGTCCATTATATTTGTGCTCGCATGGATTAAACATTATAGGGTTTGTAGTATGTGTAAGAGGAAGAGAAGTTCTGTCGGAGTGACAGAAACCTGAGGACGCGAACCGGAACATTGCACGTATTGAAGTAAGAGAACCATTAAACTTAAGGCTATGGTTGGGGAAACATTAATGCATTAGTAGTTACGGATGTTTGCTAACAATCCAATCATATAGTACATGTAATTCCAAGTAGTGAAGAGCTTGTATATTTAGCCTCTTCCACATAGAAAACTGCATCGAAAATTATGAACCCGATTTATTCGCTAATTAAACTTGGACAAAGCCACCACAATTACCACCACTATTACACACGTATGGTTCTGTTAGTTTAGTGTATTTTATTGCTGTAGCAACTAACTTTACTTTCTTGTTATTTATTATCATGCAAAGCTATCTGTAATACTCGTATTGTTGCTCTAGTTTTATTTCCTAGATAATGCAAATGTTTAGTGTGTGTAGAGTTGTATCAGTGGTTGATATAACTTGAGAGAACATTGATCCTACCTTTAGCTCCTCGTTAGGCTTGACACTCTTACTTATCGAAAAGGCTACACACGATCTCCTATACTTGTGGGATATCAAGACCTTTTCTGGCGCCTTTGCCGGGGAGCAATAGCGTGTGGGTGAATATTCTTATATGCACTTGATTGCTTTATCTCTAAGTACTTTTTACTTTCAGTTTTAAGTTGTTCTCTATCTTAGTATGGATAGGGAATGCGAATTACAAAAAAATTATACTTGTTACCTAAAAACGTTTTCAAAAAGGAAAGTGATTGAAAATATGAGTAATGGTTAAGTGGGGGTTGACCTTGAACACCTGTGTTCATGCCTATGAAACCAAAGCAAATCTTCGCATGGAAGCTTTTCAACTGAAGGAAGGCATAGTTAAATATCAATTCCCATTCAAGAAAGGTATAGTACACTTCCCTAAGAAGAGAGAGAATATACCTTTTGCCTCTCCTATTAAAACAAAATTTTCTCTTAATGTTTCTTTATTTGAAAATACTTGAATCTTGCTCCTATGCCTAGCTGAAAGGTGTTAAAGAAAATCACTATTGGGAGATAACCCAAATTTTATTCAGTAAGTTTTTCTTTTGTTGAGTCTTGGAAGTTATTTCAGTAATAACCTCTCCTTATCCTTTTTGTGTGGTTTTTGTGCCAAGAATAACCTCTAATGAGAGAGAAGTAAGACTTGGGAAAGTTGCTATCCCGAAACAGATTTTTGTGCACTGTAAAAAATCGTGAAAAATCCCTGTACGTCGGATTGAGCTGTCATTTTCTGTGCTTATGCCCTAGGTTATTATCTAACTTTCGATAGTTTATCACTTTCCGATTTGAGCAACACAAGGTCTTCAAAAAAATCGGTTTTTACCTGCTGGTATGTTTTGACAGATTTCTACCATTACTTGCATTTGCCTCTTAATCATTTTCTCTTTGAGTTCTCTTTGATCACTTAAGATTTTAGAAGGAATTGCTACAGTAGGTTGTGTTTTAATGGAAGCTTTACTTGTATTGAAACTGAACCTAAAGACTTATTATCTTGAATACACTAATGTTGCTAATGAAGATTGTGTGAAGTTTTGTATGAAGGAATCTTAAAGTGTAGGAAAGAACAATATGATGAGATGAAGTATGGAAAAAATCTCAAGCTTGGGGGATGCCACTCGTGTCACCCCAAGAAATATTCAAGAAGTACAAGCGTCAAAGCTTGGGGATGCTCAAGGCATCCCCTTCTTCATCAATAAAAATCTCAGGTTTTCTTCCAAAACACTTCCTTTTTATTGTTTCATGCACAATTGTGTTGTTCTTGGAGCGTTTTGTTTTTTTTTGGTTTTCTTTTGGTTTGCTTAAATAAATTTTTTAGACCCCCGCATTCATATGTGGTTTCAAATAAGTTGATTGGTGATTGGAAAAGAGTAGGAAGCTTCATGCTTATAAGTGGTACAAAAGGAGGTTGTTTAGACTGTGGCCTAGACTTCATCATGTTATGTTTGACATTACTTTGACTTTATGCTTAGTGATTATTGTTGTAGCATGACTTGTTCCAAACAATTGAGATTGCTTAATGTGCCTTAAAAGAATCATGCGTTGTTTTAGCATACAAAAGCATAATATTGTGGTATTCTCCTTTGATGCTTTATTTGGGTTGACTTGGCAAATGCTTACACCATGTTAAGACTATGAACCAGTCACCTTAGCCTCTATGATCATTTAGTTTATGACTTGTAATATCACATTATGCTTTAATTAATAATATTTTGTCGCTTTGAATGACTATGGCCATTATTGCTCTCTTAGTTGGTCGCTCCCAGTCTTTTGCTAGCCTCCACCTGTACCATGTATGAGTTCCACTCATGCATCCCCTCCAAGAAAACCAAGTTATTCCAAAGAGTCCACTATAAATTCCTATGCATGGTGTGTTACATCATTCTAATTATTCATGTTTTTATCTACCTTCCAAATAAATTTGTTATGTGAAAATTAGTGATTAAAGCTCTCACAAACTTGATGGCACACTTTACTTTCTTGCACTTAATAAACTTGAACCATTGTGTCCATCTATGTTGCTTATATGCTTGCACTTTATAAGTTGTGAATTAGCAGAACCATGATGTCATGGGGAACGCTTTCAACATTGCACTTATTATTCCGTTGATATCATGTTCTTTTGTTTATGGATCCAGGCGGTGTAAAATAAAAAGGGAGCTTAGAAGCTCATGGAGTTTGTATATCTGTTACAGAAACGGCTGGACTGTTAGTTTAAGCCATGCCTAATCATGGTGGAAACTTGCAGCATAACCATAGTGGCATTCTATGAAGCATCTTCAATAAAAATCTATGCAAATAGCAAATAAAAAGATTGCTAAGATGCTCATTGTATGTTGCCTTGTCATTTTGATATGGGATAGCTCCTGTGTCATGGGGCAAGGGGTACCCTGTTGGTGGTTCTCTATGATACGCATGCACTTACAATGAAAAGAACTTACTGGAAACCAAAGTTGAGTAGCATGAGGTTCGGTACTCGTAAGTACGGGGCATGATATTTTCAACTTATAACTTGTCAAGCATATCTTCATATTTGTGTCACTTTAACCTTAATTACCTCAAGATCCTTATGATAGGGGCAATAAGAGCTGAAAGCTAATAAGTACCATAATTTGTCGAAGCTCTTTATGAGACTTGAATCCCTGCTTCCTTCTATGAAGAGCCTTTCTTTAACGTTTATGTTAAGTCTCTATCTTCTATCTTTATGCACCTATTGAGAGAGCATAGTGGTCATTCTTAGTTTAATGTGCATTGTTCCAAAACTTGTTGATTGATTCATAACTTTGATATTGCTTGCTCTTAGATTATTTGTATCTAGTCACCCTTATGAACTTTGAAGGTGTCCTATGCATTTATGTTTTGCTATAGCATGAGGGACAAGCTGAATACCACTCTTATTATGTTTTTGTATGTGAAACAAACAAACGTCTTTCAATGCATTGTTATTCATAATCTTTTGTTTGTACCTTTTCATGATTGCAACATGATTGCTAAGTTATAAAATTATATCTATCATGTTTTAAGTACTTTGATCCCAGCTGCAATGCTTTTACAATAATGATGATCAAGATTGTGTTGGCTGCATATTGCCTCAAAAATTATATTGTTTTTATCATTTAGCTACTCGAAGACGAGCAGGAACTAAGCTTGGAGATGTTGATACGTCCATAACGTATCTATAATTTTTGATGGTTTTATACTAATATTATGCTTTTGACACTTCTTTTTATATAAAATTCTTGAGTTATTTGGACTAACCTACTAATAATTGCAAAAGTGCACAATGTTCTTGTTTTACACTTTGATGTGTAGGAATTACAAAGAATACAAGTGAAACCCTTGTTGGAGTCAAATTGGGATTTTCCAGAAATCTGTCTCAGAACTCTTTTTGAAGATGTTCACGTTTTGGGTCTAAGACGGTGTCTAACGGAAAACTCTTCAACTACAAAGTTGTTTGAAATTTCGTGACAAATGTTATGGACATAAAATTGAGCTGATTCCGAGTTCGGACGCGCGCGCTAGACCTGATTTACTGCAGCCCAAGATGGGATGATGGGAATCCGAGAAGCTATATAAATGGAGGAAACCTAATTCGTGGAGGACACCTCTACCCACTAATTTGCAGCCATTAAAGCCAATTTTTTGACTCCCCCATGGATCCCATCTCCATGGGGGAGGGCTCCCAAGAAGCCATGACGGAAGGGGGCTATGGGGCGGTGCTCCCCCATGATACCGGCGGCGGGAAAGGAGTCCCCCGCGCTGCCGTCGGTGCCGCCGCTGCCCTCCTCACCATCTTCACCGCCATCTCCATCACCTAATCCTCCTAGTATGCAGTGGTTCATCCTCCCACACACCTCTGTACCGTCCTATGTAAACATGGTGTTTGATGCTATAAGTTATAATCATATGATCTATGCTATGTTTGTGTAGTTTCTTTGTTCTTAGATTGAATGGTTGAACGTCTTTGGTTCATTAGAGTTGTATGTTGATATGGAACAGTCCTTTGATGTCCATTATATTTTCGCGCACATGGATTAAACATTATAGGGTTTTTAGTATGTGCAAGAGGAAGGGGGAAGTTCTGCCGGAGTGACAGAAACCTGAGGACGCGAACCTGAACGTTGTATGTATGGAAGTAAGAGGACCATTAAACTTAAGACTATGGTTGGGTAAACCGTAATGCATTGTTAGTAGGTACAGATGTTTGCTGACAATCCAATCATATAGTACATGTAATTCCAAGTAGTGAAGCGCTTGTATATTTAGCCTCTCCCACATAGAAAACTGCATCGAAGACAATGAACCCGATTTATTCGCTAATTAAACTTGGACAAAGCCACCACAATTACCACCACTATTCCACATTCATGGTTCTGTTAGTTTAGTGTATTTTGTTACTACAGCAACTAACTTTACTTTCTTGTTATTTATTATCATGCAAAGCTATCTCTAGTACTCGTATTGTTGCTCTAGTTATATTTCCTAGATAATGCAAATGTTTAGTGTGCGTAGAGTTGTATCAGTGGTTGATAGAACTTGAGAGAACATTTATCCTACCTTTAGCTCCTCGTTGGGTTCGACACTCTTACTTATCGAAAAGGTGATACATTGCAAATGTATCTACAATTTTTGATGTTCCATGCTTGGTTTTATCCACTTTTTTGTGTTTTGTTCCAACTTTGGAGTACTTTTATTATGATTTCTTGGACTAACCTATTAACAAGAGCCACAGTGCCAGCTGCCTGTTTTCTGCTGTTTTTGGTTCCAGGAAAGTCAGAAAATAAATATTCTCGGAATTGGACGGGACAAAAGCCAAAGTGCCTATTTTTCCGGAAGGGATCAAGTGCCAGAATACGAGACGGAGAGGGGCCGACCAAACCACCTGGCCGCGCGGCTAGGCCTGGCCCGCGCCAGGGGGTGGTCTGGCCGACCCAGCACCCCCTCGGCCTCTCCTTCCGCCTATAAGTTGCCCTCGGGACGAAAACCCTAAGTACCCGATCAAAAATACACGAAAGAGTCTGTAGCCGCCGTCGTCTCTGTCCCTAGATCGGGGGGATCTGAAGCTCTTCCCAGCACCCTGCCGGAGAGGGGAATTCACCCTGGAGGCCTTCTACATCACCATGCAAGCCTCCGGTGTGATGCGTGAGTAGTTCATCATTGGACTACGGATCCATGTAGTAGCTAGATGGCTGGTTTCTCCTCCTTTGTGCTTTCTGTTGGGTCCGCAGCATAGAAAACAAAAAATTTCCTACGATGAGAACTATACGCCAAGATCTATCTACTACATATAGAGCAACGGGTGGACATACATCCATGAAGAACTTACCCTCGAAGACAACGAGTTTTGTTAACGAGTAGGAACTCGTGGTTGATGTAGTCGTACGCTTGCCGATCTCAAGATCGTGTGGAAGTCCGAGTGCTGAAAATCAGCAGCGCATCCGTCCTCACACACACGTTCAAGCCACCGGACAACCTCCACCTCCTCGCTCCAGCGAATCAGCGGAAGCAGCAACTCCTTCCAGACGCAAGGCCACCGGGAACATGTATCTCGCTAATCCGAGACCATGGGGGAATATCTAGAGGGGGAGAGAGATCCTTCACGAGGAGGTGTGAGGATGAAGGAGGGAATGGGTGGCCTTTTATAGGAGGAGGGGGGGTGCCCCCTCTCTCCATGGCCGGCGCATGGGGGGTGACCCCTCACCTCCCCCATTCATGTGGTGGTAACCCCTCCACATTAAAATGCCTCTTCACATTCCCTTTTAAAGTCTCCACTTTAAATGCATTAAATTTCTCCAAATTTAATGCTCTCTCATTTAATAAAACTCTTTTATTTATTTTATTCAGAATTTTTTTAATTACTTTAATTAACAAACATTCACATAAAACCCCTTGCAACATTTCAATATTACATGCAGAACCACTTTCTGCAATTTCACCCGAAACAATTCCGGTTTCACCCGAAACAATTCCGGTTTCTATCGAAACATTTCCTGCGCTTTGCAAACCTTTTGTCTGGAAAATATGTGCTCCTAAATGGTGTTCGGCAACCCTTAAGTGTGTCACCCTACGGTTCGCGAATAATGCATACATGATTGAGACTCCTCTCAGATCAATAATCAGAAGCGGGACTTGGAGATCCATACTGACTCCTGCATATTCAACGATGACTTCTGTGATCGTGAGAACCTTTAACGTTAGCAATTTAATCGCTTTGTCTCATGATATAATACATGTCCGAGATTTGATTATCGGTATCCAAATACCTAGTTTGATCTCGTTACCGACATGCACTCTTTTCTCGTTCCCGTGATATAACATTCTAGTGATCACATCACTTGCTTGCAAGCTATCTTAATGTGATATCACCGAGAGGGCCCAGAGTATATCTATCCGTCATCTGGATTGACAAATTCCACTCTTGATCCATGAGCCTCAACATAACACCTTCGTAGTACTGAACCCACCTTTATAGTCACCCTGTTACGGTGTGACGTTTGATGTTATCAAGATACTCTTCCGGTGTTAGCAATTAACATGATCTCATGGTCTAAGGACTAAGACTACTTTGTATGATGTTATAGCAATATAAACATAATGACTTGATCGTAATGCTATACTTCGGATGAATGTTCATCACATCATTTCACAAATGCTGTGACCTTGTTATTAACAACATCCAATGTCCATGATCAGGAAACTTTGATCATCTTGTTAATCAACAAGCTAGTCTATAAGAGAGGCATAACTAGGAACCCTTTTTGTTTATTAAACACACATGTATTGATGTTTTCTATCAATACAATTATAGCATGTAAAATAAACATCTATCATATACAAGGAATATATAATAACAACTTTATTATTGCCTCTTAGGGCATATTTCCTTCAGTCTCCCACTTGCACTAGAGACAATAATCTAGTTTACATTGTGATAAATCTAACACCCATGGAGTTCTGGTGTTGATCATGTTTTGCCCTAGGGAGTACTTTAGTCAATGGATCTGCTACATTTAGGTCCGTGTGCACTTTACAAATCTTTATATCTCCATCCTTGACATGCTCGCGGATGGAGTGAAACCGGCGCTTAATATGTTTGGAATTCTTGTGAGACCTTGGTTCCTTTGCGTTGGCTATGGCTCCATTGTTGTCACAATAGATCACCATCGGGTCCAACGCACTGGGAACCACACCCAGTTCTGTAATGAACTCTTTCATCCAAACTGCCTCCTGTGCCGCTTCTGAAGCACCAACATATTCCGCCTCCGTTGTTGATCCAGCCACCACAGGTTGTTTGGAACTCCTCCAACTAACTGCTGCTCCGTTCAAGAGAAATACGTATCTGGATTGAGACTTAGAGTCATCCAGATCGGTGTCAAAGCTAGCATCGACATAACACTTAGCGACTAGCTCTTCTTCACCTCCGTATATAAGAAACATATCCTTAGTTCTTCTCAAGTACTTGAGGATGTTCTTTACCGCTATCTAGTGTTCTGAACCTGGATCAGATTGGT
This sequence comes from Avena eriantha, assembly GCA_910589775.1. Classification (NCBI taxonomy): domain Eukaryota; kingdom Viridiplantae; phylum Streptophyta; class Magnoliopsida; order Poales; family Poaceae; genus Avena; species Avena eriantha. Next base: position 169,381,374 of record OU342743.1, on the reverse strand, counting down.
ACCTACTAGTCAAACTAATAGCATGTGCCACATCCGGTCTTGTACATAGCATGGCATACATAATAGAACCTATGGCCGAGGCATAGGGGATCTTATCCATCATCTCTCTTTCTTCCATCGTAGCCGGACTTTGAGTCTTACTCAATGTCTTGCCTTGCAACATAGGTAAGAACCCCTTCTTACTTTCGTCCATATTAAACTTATTTAATATCTTATCAAGGTATGTACTCTGCGATAGCCTAATTAGGCATCTTGATCTATCTCTATAGATTTTAATGCCTAATATATATGAAGCTTCACCAAGGTCTTTCATCGAAAATTTGCTGTTTAGATAACTTTTAACACTGTTTAAAAGATCTATATCATTTCCAATCAATAATATGTCATCCACATATAATATCAGAAATGCCACATTGCTCCCACTCACTTTCTCGTAAATACAAGCCTCTCCATAAGTTTGGACAAATCCAAACTCTTTGATCACCTCATCAAAGCGGAGATTCCAACTCCGTGATGCTTGCTTCAGTCCATAGATAGATCGCTGAAGTTTGCACACCTTATGAGCATCCTTAGGATCGACAAAACCCTTTGGTTGTATCATATACAACTCTTCTTCAATATTACCATTGAGGAACGCAGTTTTGACATCCATCTGCCATATTTCATAATTGAAATATGCAGCAATTGCTAACATAATCCTAACCGACTTGAGCATCGCTACGGGAGAGAATGTCTCATCGTAGTCAACTCCTTGAATTTGTCGAAACCCCTTTGCGACAAGTCGAGACTTATAGATGGTTACATTACCATCAGCATCAGTTTTTCTTTTGAAAATCCATTTATTCTCAACGGCCTTTCGATCGTGAGGTAAGTCCACTAAGGTCCAAACCTGGTTTTCGTACATGGATTCCATCTCGGATTTCATGGCTTCTAGCCATTTGTTGGAATCAGGGCTCATCATCGCTTCTTCATACGTCGCAGGGTCATCTATTTCATCAATCATGAAATTCATAACTGGATTGCCGTACAGTTCATGAGCTACACGTGTCCTGCTTGACCTGCGAGGTTCGGTAGTGTCCTCTTTCGGAGTTTCATGATCAATATCATTAGCTCTCTCTTAATTAGTTGAAGTCAACTCCGAAACAACTTCCGGTGCTGCGCTACTCGCCATTTCATGAAGAGAAGGTTCAATAACCTCTTCGAGTTCTACCTTCCGACTACTCACACCTTTCGCGAGAAACTCCTTCTCAAGAAAGGATCCATTCTTGGCAACAAAGACCTTGCCCTCGGATCTGTGATAGAAGGTATACCCAATCGTTTCCTTAGGGTATCCTATGAAGACGCATTTTTTCGCTTTGGGTTCGAGTTTATCCGGTTGAAGTTTCTTCACATAAACATCACATCCCCAAACTTTAAGAAATGACAGCTTAGGTTTGTTTCCAAACCATAATTCATACGGTGTCTTTTCAACGGATTTAGATGGTGCCCTATTTAAAGTGAATGTAGCGGTTTCCAGTGCATAACCCCAAAATGACAGTGGCAAGTCAGTCAGAGACATCATAGATCGAACCATATCCAATAAAGTACGATTACGATGTTCTGACACACCATTACGTTGTGGTGTTCCGGCAGGCGTGAGTTGTGAAACTATTCCACAGTCTTTCATGTGTGTGCTAAACTCGTAACTAAGATACTCTCCTCCACGGTCGGACCGCAGAAATTTGATCTTTCTGTTATGATGATTTTCCACTTCATTCTGAAATTCTTTGAACTTTTCAAAGGTTTCAGACTTATGTTTCATCAAATAGATATACCCGTATCTACTCAAATCATCCGTGAAAGTAACAAAATAATGATATCCACCTCGCGCCGACACACTCATTGGTCCACACACATCAGTATGTATGATTTCCAATAAATCTGTCGCCCGTTCCGTTGAACCGGAAAACGGCGTTCTAGTCATCTTGCCCATAAGGCATGGCTCACATGTATCAAATGATTCAAAATCAAGTGATTCCAAAAGTCCATCAGAATGGAGTTTCTTCATGCGTTTAACGCCAATATGACCTAGACGACAGTGCCACATATATGCAGATATATCATTATCAAGTTTAATCCTTTTAGCATCAACATTATGAATATGCGTAATACTACTATCGAGATCCAATAGAAATAAACCATTCAACACAGGTGCATGACCATAAAAGATATTATTCATATAAATCGAACAACCATTGTTTTCAGACTTAAACGAATAACCACTTTGCATCAAACATGATCCGGATACAATGTTCATGCTCAGTGCAGGCACCAAATAACAATTATTCAGGTTTATAACTAATCCCGACGGCATATGGAGAGGCAGCGTTCCGACGGCAATCACATCAACTCTTGATCCATTGCCGACCCGCATCGTGACCTCATCCCTTGCTAGTTGTCGCTTGTTCCGCAACCCCTGAACCGAGTTACATATATTAGCAACCGATCCCGTATCAAATACCCAGGTGCTACTGTGAGTACTAGTCAAGTACACATCAATAACATGTATATCACATATACCTTTGTTTGCCTTGCCGGTCTTCTTGTCCGCCAAATACTTGGGGCAGTTGCGCTTCCAATGGTCAGTCCCCTTGCAATAGTAGCACTCGGTGTCAGACTTAGGGCCAGCTTAGGGTTTCTTTTTAGGCGCGGCAATAGATTTGCCGCCCTTCTTTCCCTTCTGCTTGCCTTTCTTGTCCTTCTTGAAACCGGTGGTCTTATTGATCATCAACACTTGATGTTCTTTCCTAATCTCCACTTCTGCAGTCTTAAGCATTGACAGAAGCTCGGGAAGAGACTTCTTCATGCCCTGCATATTATAGTTCATCACGAAGCTCTTGTAGCTAGGTGGCAGAGATTGGAGAACACGATGTATGCCTAAGTCAATGGGAATCGTTATTCCCAAGGACACAAGCTTATCGGCGTACCCAGACATTTTGAGTACGTGCTCACTAACGGAGCTGTTCTCTTCCATCATGCAGCTAAAGAACTTTTCAGAAGCATTATAACTCTCTACGGCAGCATGGGTATCGAAAATCATTTTCAATTCTCCCATGGTATCAAAGGCATTGCCATTTTCAAAACATTTTCGAAGTTCTGGTTCTAGCCCATACAGTATGCCGCAATGAACTAAGTTGTGGTCCTCCTGACGAGTTATATAGACGTTCTTTTCCTCGTCAGGGGCATCAGGAGCTGGTGGGGGGCCTAGCGGCGCCTCTAGCACATATTGCTTTTGTGCAGCAGTGAGGAGAATCCTCAAATTCATAGCCCAGTTGGTGAAGTTGCTACCATTCGCAGCAAGCTTCTCTTTCTCCATGAACACATTGAAATTAAAAGCAGGTGGTGCCATCTACAACAGAATTTGTAAAATATATTTAGACTAAGTTTTATGATAGATTGAGCTCAACTAATCCAAATTACTAATGAACTCCCACTCAAAAACGACATCCCTCGTGTCCTTTTGGTGATTACATGAACCAAATCCACTACACCAAGTCCGATCATCACGTGAGTCGGTGTAGCTTCAAAGGCGAGTATCTATATAGGCATCATATCAACTATATGACTCATGCTTAACCTTTCGGTCCATGTTCCGAGGCCATGTCTGTACATGCTAGGCTCGTCAAGTAAGAACCTTAGTATTCGCGTGTGTAAAATTGTCTTACACCCGTTGTATGAAAGTGTAGAGTCGAGAACACCCGATCATCACGTGATGCCTCAAAACACGATCCACAAAACGGTGCATACTTAAGGAAGAACACATTTTATCTTGATATCTAAATGAGGGATCATCTTATAATGCTACCAAAAGCGCCAAACTAGCAATATAAGATGCTAACATCTAATGTGTGAAGTGAGGTGATATGGTCCATGCATTTGATCTCTATCACTTGCATTGTGGTATGATCTCTATCATTCCTTTGTGTGTAAGGCCAAGGTCTATGGAACTTACACGTTAAGTGAGTTGTAAGAGTATCTATCATACATCTACTGACAACAATACCATATCAAGACACTAGCCCAGCAACGATCTAAACTAGACGCCTCTAATTTATCAATTGCAAGTTTTACGTGGCTTAGGGCTTTCGGAGATAGAACCGGTCTTACCTACGAACATGAACTACAACGAGGATAACCAAGTTATTAGCAACTTGTTGTAAATCAGATATTGACTATATTAGGAGAGACAGACACCCGCCAGCCACTTATGCAAAACTAGTTGCATGTCAGTCGTGGAACCGGTCTCATGTACGATGACATGTAAGGTTGGTCCGGGCCGCTTCATCCCACTATGCCACCAATATCCAAAGTACATAGAAGATGCAATAACATGATCATCATCGCCCACATATAAACATATGTGTACTACCCGTGCAAAGCACCTACGCATAGATCAAGCTCTGATACCACTGTTGGGTCCGCAGCATAGAAAACAAAATTTTTCCTACGATGAGAACTATACGCCAAGATCTATCTACTAGAAACAGAGCAACGGGTGGACATACATCCATGGAGAACTTACCCTCGAAGACAACGAGTTTTGTTAACGAGTAGGAACTCGTGGTTGATGTAGTCGTACGCTTGCTGATCTCAAGATCGTGTGGAAGTCCGAGCGCCGCAAATCAGTAGCGCATCCGTCCTCGCACACACGTTCAAGCCACCGGACAACCTCCACCTCCTCGGTCCAGCGAATCAGCGGAAGCAGCAACTCCTTCCAGACGCAAGGCCACCGGGAACATGTATCTCGCTAATCCGAGACCATGGGGGAATATCTAGAGGGGGAGAGAGATCCTTCACGAGGAGGTGTGAGGATAAAGGAGGGAATGGGTGGCCTTTTATAGGAGGAAGGGGGGTGCCCCCTCTCTCCATGGCCGGCGCATGGGGGGGTGACCCCTCACCTCCCCCATTCATGTGGTGGTAACCCCTCCACATTAAAATGCCTCTTCACATTCCCTTTTAAAGTCTCCACTTTCAATGCATTAAATTTCTCCAAATTTAATGCTCTCTCATTTAATAAAACTCTTTTATTTATTTTATTCAGAATTTTGTTAATTACTTTAATTAAAAAAAATTCACATAAAACCCCTTGCTACGTTTCAATATTACATGAAGAACCACTTTCTGCAATTTCACCCGAAACAATTCCGGTTTCTATCGAAACATTTCCTGCGCTTTGCAAACCTTTTGTCTGGAACATATGTGCTCCTAAATGGTGTCCGGCAACCCTTAAGTGTGTCACCCTACGGTTCGCGAATAATGCAGACATGATTGAGACTCCTCTCAGATCAATAATCAGAAGCGGGACCTGGAGATCCATACTGACTCCTGCATACTCAACGATGACTTCTGTGATCGTGAGAACCGTTAACGTCAGCAATTTAATCCCTTTGTCTCATGATATAATACATGTCCGAGATTCGATCATCGGTATCCAAATACCTAGTTTGATCTCGTTACCGACATGCACTCTTTTCTCGTTCCCGTGATATAACATTCTAGTGATCACATCACTTGCTTGCAAGCTATCTTAATGTGATATCACCGAGAGGGCCTAGAGTATATCTATCCATCATCTGGATTGACAAATTCCACTCTTGATCCATGAGCCTCAACATAACACCTTCGTAGTACTGAACCCATCTTTATAGTCACCCTGTTACGGTGTGACGTTTGATGTTATCAAGATACTCTTCCGGTGTTAGCAATTAACATGATCTCATGGTCTAAGGGCTAAGACTACTTTGGATGATGTTATAGCAATATAAACATAATGACTAGATCGTAATGCTATACTTCGGATGAATGTTCATCACATCATTTCACAAATGCTGTGACCTTGTTATTAACAACATCCAATGTCCATTATCAGGAAACTTTGATCATCTTGTTAATCAACAAGCTAGTCTATAAGAGAGGCATAACTAGGAACCCTTTTTGTTTATTAAACACACATGTATTGATGTTTCCTATCAATACAATTATAGCATGCAAAATAAACATCTACCATATATAAGGAATATATAATAACAACTTTATTATTGCCTCTCAGGGCATATTTCCTTCATTTTCATGTTTAGATCTTGTGAGCACCGTTCATGATCAAGATCATCTATTTGTAATCCATACATGTTGTGTTTGCAGGGATCCGATGGATATTGAGATGCTATTTCAGATTGATTATTGATTCTATCATGTCTTTGTTATTTGAGATCTTGCATGGTTTCCGTTGTTAGTAGCTATCTTGGCCAAGTAGATGCTAGAAACTCCAAGAGTTAGTATTTATGCTCGATAGTGGGTTCATGCCTCTGGTAATCTGGGGAAGTGACAGAAATCTCTAAGGTACTAGATGTGTTGTTGCTACTAGGGAGAAAACAACGATCATTTATTCATAGAACAATTGTATTGTTTACTTTACACGCAGTTCATAAAGCAATAATCTGTTGCTTCCAACTTAATACTGGAGGGGGTTGGGATGATAACCTGAAGGTGGATTATTAGTCATAGATGCAGTTGGATGGTGGTCTATGTATTATGTTGTAATGCCCAATCAAGTCTCAAGGGAGTCAAGATGATTACTATATGCATGTATTGCTTTCTCGGCGTTTGTCAATTGCCCCGCTGTAATTTGTTCAACCAGCATGTTATCTATCTAAGGAGAGCCACCTCTAGTGAACTATGGATCCATGTCCTTTTACTTTATATACAATATACAACTTTTTACTGCTTTGTGTTTACTTTCTACAAACTTTTACTTCTTTCCGTTCGATACGTTTAATCCTTTGTTTTTCGCAAAACACGGTGAGAGTGACAACCTCATCGCAAGTTGGGGACAAAATTCTGTGGTTGTGTTGTGCAGGTCTCCACGTTGCTACTAGCACCGGTAGTGCGCCCTGCCAAAGCTCAGCTAGTAACACCTTTGGGGTGTTTCCTTGCTCCTACTGCTTTGATTAAACCTTGGTTTCATAATTAAGGGAAAACTTACTGCTCTGCTCATCGTACCTTCCTCTTGGGGTTCCCAACAAGCTCTACGTCGAAAGTCGAGCGCGTCAAGATATTTTTTGGCGACGTGACCCGGAGATCAAAAGAAGAAGAGACTCCCACGTCTACCACGAGCACATCAAGATTTTCTGGCGCCGTTGCCGGGGAGTCAAGGACATCTTCACAAGGGGAGTCCCTCATAACCAATCTCTTTATTTTGTTGTTTTTGTTTTGCTTTGTTTGCTTGTTTTGTTCTTCAAAAAAATCCAAAAAATTTATTTTTGCAAGTTTGCTTTCTTATTTGAAAAACACAAAAAAATTAGTTCCTTTCTTAAGTTGCCTTTATGACTAGCTCTGCTCCAATCACTATTTCATTATGGATAGCTCACTCAGTTCCCAATTTGGGAACAGTTTTATGACTGCTAAGGTAATAGATGAACCACCGCCTGCTAGAACCTCCATGGAAGAAGAAATTGCTGAACCTGAAAGCTCATTAGATGAAAAAGAGGAGGAGAGTGATGGACAAAAGGAGGAAGAATGAATCTACCCATGCCTACCTTCTAATGAGAGTAACTCTTTATCCCTTACATTATTTGATTGTCCCCCATGCTTATCAAAGGAGGGTGAATGTTATGTTCTCGAAGATTCTTTTGAAAATATTTATAACAAAGCTCTAGTGCTTGTAGATCATGAAAAGCATGCCTTATGTGATAGTTATATTGTTGAGTTTATTCATGAGGCTACTGAAAATTATTATGAGAGAGGAAAATATGGTTGTAGAAGTTTTTATGGTAATGAAACACCTCTCTATGTGCTAAAAGTTTTGAAGTTACTTTTGTTTTATCTTCCTATGCATGTCACTTTGTTCTTTGTGCATTTTTGCTTACAAGATTCCTATGCATAGGAAGTGGGTTAGACTTAAATGTGTTTTGAATTTTCTTCTTGATGCTCTCTTTTACTTCAATTCATATTTCCTATGAGAGCATCTTCTCAAATTTTCATGCCTAACTTAAAGACGTGAAAGAAAAGTACTTGTTGGGAGATAAACCAAGATTTTTAGTTGAGTCTTGGAAGTTATTACCATTGTAATAACCTCTCCTTATCCTTTTTATTTGCTTTTTGTGCCAACAGTAACCTCTAATGATAGTGAAGTAATGATTGGGAAAGTTGCTGTCCCGAAACAGATTTCTGTGTTTCACCGTAAAACTTCCTGAGAGAGCTCTGTACGTCGGATTGATCTGTACGTTTTTGTGCTTCTGCACCAGGTTGTTATATATCTTTCGTTAGTTCAACACTTTTTGATTTGAGCAACAGAAGTTCTTCGAAAAAATTCGTCTTTTCCTGCTGGTCTGTTTTGACAGATTTCTGCCATCTTTCTGCATTTGCTTCTTGTTAGTTCCTTCGGGAAATTGAGCTTTTTGAGGGAAGTGCTACAGTAGCTAGTGTTCTAATGGAAGTTTATTTGGTGTTAGAACTGAACCTTGAGACTTATTTATCTTAAGTGCACTAATGTTGCTAATAAGATTTTGTGAAGTTTTGTATGAAGGAAAATTTTCAGGTGTATGGAAGAAATGAGTAATGAGACGAAGGATGGACTAAAGCTCAAGCTTGGGGATGCCACGCGTGTCACCCCAAAAAATATCCAAGAAGTACAAGCGTCAAAGAAGGGGATGCCTTGGGGCATCCCCTTCTTCATCAATAAAAATCCAGGTTTCTTCCAAACGCTTTAGTTTTATTGTTTCATGCACAATTGTGTTTTTCTTGGAGCGTCTTCTTTTTCATTTTTTTTTGGTTTTTAGTTTGCTTGGTTTGCTTAGTTTTCTGAATAAGTTGGTTGGACCCCCTCTTCCATACTTTGGTCTGCAAATAATTTGGTTTGGTTTGGAAAAGAGTAGGAAAGTTCATGCTTTTGTGGTAAAAGGAGCTCGTTTTTGACTGTTGCCTATGCTTTGTCATGCCATGCTTGATATTTTTTTGGCTTTATGATTAGTATTCTTTGCTGTAGCATGACTTGTTATAAACAATTGAGATTGCTTAATGTACCTTGGATGAATCATGCGTTGTTTTAGCATGTTAAAGCATAGTATAGTGGTATTCTCCTTTGATGCTTTATTTGGGTTGACTTGGCACATGCTCACACCATGTTATGACTATCTAAAGTCACCATATCCTTTATGATCCTTTACTTTTCAACTTGTAGTATCACTTTATGCTTTGATCAATGATGTTTTGTCGCTCTGCATGATTATGGCCACTATTGCTCTTTTAGTTTGTCGCTCCCAGTCTTTTGCTAGCCTCCACAACCAAGTATGAGTTCCACTCATGCATCCAACTCCCTAAACCAAGTTTTTCCAAAGAGTCCACCATACCTACCTACTAGCTTTTGCTATTCCAAGTATATTCATGCTTTTGTTTACCTTCCACTTGTTATGAGAAAACTAGTGATTAAAGCTCTCACGAACTTGATGGCACACTTTACTTTCTTGCCTCTAATAAACTTGAACCATTGGGTGCTTCTTTGTTGCGTATATGCTTGCGCTTTATAAGTTGAAATTAGCAGAACCATGTTTCATGGGGAACGCTTTCAACATTGCACTTGTACTTTGTACCCTGTTGATATTATGTTCTTTTGCTTACGGATCCCGGCGGTGTGAAATAAAAGTGGAACTTGTAAGATCATGGAGTTTGTATGTGTGTTAGAGAAACGCTTGGGCCGCTAGCCTAAGCCATGCCTAATCATGGTGGAAACTTGCAGCATCACCATAATGAGCACTCTATGAAGCATCCTCAATAAAAACCTATGCAAATAGCAAATAAAAAGATCGCTGAGATGCTCATTGTCTGCTTGCCTTGTCATTTTGATTATGGGAAAGCTCTCGTATCATGTGCGAGGGGTACCCCGTTGGCGGTTCTTAATGATACACATATACTTACAATGACAAGAGCTTACTTGTGACTGAAGTTGAGTAGCATGAGGATCGGTCTTCGTAAGTAAGGGGCATGAGATTTCGGTTTATAACTTGTCAAGCATATCCTCTTAGTTGTGTCACTTTAACCATAATCACCTTCAAGATGCTTATGATGGGGGCAATGAGAGCTGAAAGCTATAAGTACCATAATTTTTGGAAGCTCTTTATGAGACTTGAATCCCTACTTCCTTTTACAAAGGCTTTTCTTCCATCATTAAATTGAGTCTCCACCTTCTATCTTTATGCACTACTTTGAGAGCATAGTGGCCATTCTTAGTTCTATGTGCATTGTCCCAAGACTAGTTGATTGATGCATAACCATATATTGCTTGTTCTAAACTATTTGTATCTAGTCACTCTTATGAACTTTGAAGGTGTCCTATGCATTTATATTTGCTACTCTATTGAGGGACAAGCTGAATACTTTTATGCTATGTTTTCTTTATGTGACACAAACAAACGTCTTGCTAAGCATTGTTATTCATGAATCTTTTGTTTGTGCCTTTTCATGTTGTATCATAGTTTCTTTGCTTATTGCTAGAAATTTGTCTTTCATGTTATGATTGAAGTACTATGGTCCTAGCTTTGAATGTTTTGCAAATACTTTGATCAAGTTTTGATGGTGCATGTCACCTCAAAAATTATTTCTTTTTATCACTTACCTACTCGAGGACGAGCAGGAGTTAAGCTTAGGGATGTTGATACATCGCAAATGTATCTATAATTTCTGATGTTCCATGCTTGGTTTTATCCACTTTCTTGTGTTTTGTTCCAACTTTGGAGTACTTTTCATATGATTTCTTGGACTAACCTATTAACAAGAGCCACAGTGCCAGCTGCCTATTTTCTGTTGTTTTTGGTTCCAGAAAAGTCAGAAAATGAATATTCTCAGAATTGGACAGGACAAAAGCCAAAGTGCCTATTTTTCCGGAAGGGATCAAGTGCCAGAATACGAGACGGAGAAAGGCTAGGGGCCAGCCACACCACCTGGCCGCGCGGCCAGGCCTGGCCCGCGCCAGGGGGTGGTCTGGCCGCCCCCAGCACCCCCTCAGCCTCTCCTTCCGCCTATAAGTTGCCCTCGGGACGAAAACCCTAGGTACCCGATCAAAAATCCACGAAAGGGTCTATAGCCGCCGTAGTCTCTGTCCCTAGATCGGGGGGGATCTGAAGCTCTTCCTGACACCCTGCCGGAGAGGGGAATTCACCCTCGAGGCCTTCTTCATCACCATGCAAGCCTCCGGTGTGATGCGTGAGTAGTTCATCCTTGGACTACGGATCCATGTAGTAGCTAGATGGTTGGTTTCTCCTCCTTTGTGCTTTCATGTTTAGATCTTGTGAGCTCCGTTCATGATCAAGATCATCTATTTGTAATTCATACATGTTGTGTTTGTAGGGATCCGATGGATATTGAGATGCTATTTCAGATTGATCACTGATTCTATCATGTCTTTGTTATTTGAGATCTTGCATGCTTTCCGTTGTTAGTAGCTATCTTGGCCAAGTAGATGCTAGCAACTCCAAGAGTTAGTATTTATGCTCGATAGTGGGTTCATGCCTCTGGTAATCTGGGGAAGTGACAGAAATCTCCAAGGTACTAGATGTGCTATTGCTACTAGGGAGAAAACAACAATCCTTTGTTCATAGAACAATCGTATTGTTTACTTTACATGCAGTTCATAAAGCAATAATCTGTTGCTTGCAACTTAATACTAGAGGGGGTTCGGATGATAACCTGAAGGTGGATTATTTGTCATAGATGCAGTTGGATGGCGGTCTATGTATTATGTTGTAATGCCCAATCAAGTCTCAAAGGAGTCAAGATGATTAGTATTGCATGTATTGCTTTCTCGGTGTTTGTCAATTGCCCCGCTGTAATTTGTTCACCATCTATCTGAAGGAGAGCCACCTCTAGTGAACTATGGATCCCGGTCCTTTTTCTTTACATACAATCTACAATCTTTTACTGCTTTGTGTTTACTTTCTGCAAACTTTTACTTCTTTCCATTTGATACGCTTAATCCTTTGTTTTCCGCAAAACACGGTGAGATTGACAACCTCATCGCAAGTTGGGGACAAAGTTCTGTGGTTGTGTTGTGCAGGCCTCCACGTTGCTACTAGCACCGGTAGTGCGCCCTGCCAAAGCTCAGCTAGTAACACCTTTGGGGTGTTTCCTTGCTCCTACTGGTTCGATTAAACCTTGGTTTCATAATTGAGGGTAAAACTTACAACTGTGCTCATCGTACCTTCCTCTTAGGGTTCCCAACGAGCTCTACGTCGAAAGTCGAGCGCGTCAAGATATTTTCTGGAGCCGTGACCCGAAGATCAAAAGAAGAAGAGACTCCCACGTCTACGACGAGCACATCAAAAGGCTACACACGACCCCCTATACTTGTGGGATATCAATTGGCAATTATGTGAATTGTTTGTGAAACTCTTTACTTGTATGGTTATCTAATAGTTGTCCCTAGTCAGAGTTCATGTGACGACACACGTGATTATTAGACTAGCACATCGATTGGTTGACGATTATGTTTCGCAAGTCATAGACATGGAGGTGTCAAACCAATGATGTGGACACATGTTATGAATATGGGTTGGACTGACCCAACTTGAGACTGGCAATAATACTTGCAACTCTCTCTACACATCATGTACATTTTGTCCTTAGACCTGAGACTATCGCATGTACTTGAGATGTGGATCGACCTAGTTTGGGGCTATCAAACACTCATCCGTAACTGGGTAGTTATAAATGTAGCTTTCGGGTTTGTCCTGATACATGCTGCAAGGCATTGGTCAATCAAGATGGGATTTGCCCCTCTCTACTTGAGAGAGATATCTCTGGGCCCTGGAGTGATCGGATCCAGAAATGCATGCCGTGCTACATATGGTTAAGAGTTAACCTAGTAAAGGGATTCTGAATCACAGTATCGAGAAAGAGAGGTCAGCTTGGAGCTAGACCAAATATTGTAGAGCAAAGGGAAAGACATGTACTCAACCTTGTGATGGTTCGTCCGAATGATCTTTATATGAATTTAGGAGTTGGCACGTCTTGCTAGAGGACGCTACCAACTATTGACGGAGTAAGTGTAGTCGTGTCATGTCTACACGTGTATGAACCTATAGGGTCACACACTTTAGGGGCTGGAAGCCTAATGAGGATTGGATCCGAATTAGACCAGCCTTAGGCTACTAATGGGCTGCTAATGTAGAAGCGCACCAGGGATGCCTATATAAGAGAGAGTGAGGCGAGCTGAATAGGTTGAGCATTCCACCCAGCAGTCTGCCATGTGACCTTCCACTCCTGACGTGTGGATACCTCGGAGGTGCTGCAGCTGTAGCACTTGGACGAGCCGCGCAAAGGGGAGTTGCTCGTGGGACGAGGACAAGGAGGAGACGTAGAACATCTACACTGCCGCAACGTGCTTCATCGAGTTCTAGAACTGTGCGTCTAACGGTAATCCCGTGATCTATGATAATAGTATTCCTGGTTGACACAGTAGAAATTTTTGATTTTATGCTAGTGTAGCCTACCTGTTACCCTACAGTGGTACCAGAGCAGATGATGTTCAGTCATAGGTTCAAGAAGTTTGCATATGGTGATATGTAGATTGATATGAATGATGTGATCATTTGTATGGTGGTGGTTCTGGATTGATCTAAAATCTTGCTTTCCGTGATCGTGATTCTAAGGTCGTCAAACGACTTACCCCTACCGGTTGGTTTCCGCCATAGGGGTAGACAGTGACACATAAATCCATTTGAATCACGCGAATATCAATATGATTGATCAAATCGGGAACTAGATCTGAATCGATGTACCGTGATCAAAGGAAATTGGTCAAATCGGGACAATAGTCAGTTTATAGTAAATTTGATTTGTCGATCAAAATCCTTAAAGAAAATTGTATAGTTTTGATCTCTCATTTTTCACAAATTGTAAAATCGGGACAATACCGCCAGGGGCGCTGTCCCTTCGAACCCCGCAGGGGAGACCCCCTTGACCCCCCTTAGTCGTAGCCCCTTTTGTATCACGTTAAGGTTCATAGGTGCTGCGATTTCACATGATCCGGTAGAATGCGATTCTATGCACAATTTATTTTTGCAGGATGTAGGTGATCAGTATGGCCCAAAATGTATGTGATGCATGTATGTATTTTTCATGACCTGCGTGTCGTGAGTAAGGCAACATGGCTGGAGCCAAATGTGTTGTCAATTATTGTAATGGCCTGCGTGCCAACTTGTGCTGATCCCAATACCATGTAATTTTGATTACTAGCTGTTAGGAGTAATAGCTTGTATTAGTTCTTCGAGAACTCATCACTTGGAGGATGGCTCACATAGAGCATGAAGATGGAGATCATCATGGTGGACAGGTTCTATGGCGATGGAGATCACCATGAGAAAATGGGCCATACTGTATCACATCTATGTGAATGCTATTTTTATACGTTTTACTACTATGCATGATTAGATGATAGAAGTAGAACGATCCCTCACAAAGTTTAAGTTAAACCATGCCCTCCCAACCAAACCTTGCACCATCCTATGCCCTGTACAATCGTTGGTGGGTCTATGAAATTAGGGTGCTGCGGTTTTCCTTGGCTGATGGGTTTGTATCGGATACCTACACGCATAAGGGTTGGTAAGATTAACAAGGTCATCTCAGCAGTTAAGGACCTTGGGGAATAAAGGTTGGGTGCCTAGTTTTGACATAGAAATGTCACCCAACAACAAGAGTCATATGTGATATGATTAGCAAAAGTTGCTTACCGATTTACCTTCGCTTCTAGCAGTGATGCTAAAGCTCACTAGTCGACTTGTTAATTGTGGATCTTGAATCACTTAGTATCAATAAAGGGATGTTGATGTAAGTGGGAGTATATGCTATTAAATTGTTTAATATGTTTTACTCTTTCATGGTTACATGGCTTAGTATTTTGCATGTTTTTATGTTGTAGATCAATGGCACCGAACACTTCATCACCTTTTGCTTTGTGTTCAATTCTTGATAAAGATAAACTAAATGGAACAAACTTTTCGGACTGGGTCCGTAACCTAAGAATTGTTCTCATGTCTGATAGAAAGGAAACTGTTCTAGATACCCCAATCCCGGATGAACTTGCTGATAATGCAAATGTTGCCCTTAAGAATGCCTACAAGAAAGCATGTGATGAATCTCTTGAGGTTAGCTGTCTTATGCTTGCATGCATGGAACCTGATCTTCAAAAGCAGTTTGAGGATCAGGAAGCATACGATATGATCATCGTGCTTAAGGACATGTTCCAGACTTAGGCTAGGACTGAGAGGTACAATGTCGCTAAGTCCTTTGTGGAATGCAAGCTAGCAGAGGGAGTAGCTGTAGGCCCCCCTGTGATCGAAATGGTTGGTTACAGTCAGACTTTGGAAAAGCTTGGGTTTCCATTAGGCCAAGAGTTGGCCACTGATTTCATTTTGGCATCTCTTCCATCTAGCTATGGGCATTTCATTTCGAACAACCATATGCATGGGGTGGAGAGAGGCCTTAATGAGTTATGTGGGATGCTAAAAACAGTAGATTGTGACATTAAGAAGAGTGCAGGGCATAGCCATGTGATGGCTGTGCAGAACAAGCCTAGCTTCAAGAAAAGGGGCACTTCTTGGCAGAAGAAGAAGGGCAAGGCTAAGGATACGATCCTTAAGCCAAACCCTACACCCAAGCAAAAGGCTAGACTTGCAGGAGACACTGAGTGTTTCTTTTGTCATGAATATGGCCACTAGAAGAGAAACTGCAGCAAGTACCAACCTTCTTTGAAAAAGAGTGGAAGTAAGAGTACTTCCCACTCAGGTACGCTTGTTGTAAATGTTGTGGACATTTTTCTCGCAGATTCTTATGTTAACTCTTGGGTATTTGATACCGGATCGGTTGCTCATATTTGCAATTTGATGCAGGGGCTAATAAGGACTAGAGAAGTGCAGAAAGGCAAAGTGGCCTTTCGCGTCAGAAATAAAGCAAGGGTTGCTGCATTGTTCGTCGGCGTCATGCAACTTCACCTTCCGTCAGGATTTATTATGGAGTTAAATAATTGTTACTACATTCCTAGTATGGGTCAAAACATTTTTTCACCTTCATGTTTGATGAGGGATGGTTATTCATTCGCGAGTACAAATCATGGTTGTGTAATCTCTAAGAATGCTATGTTTATGGCTGATGCTCCCATTGTCAATGGGTTATTTATTTTAAATCTTGATGATGCATTTGTTTACAATGTTAGTGCTAAAAGGCTTCGGCCTAGTGATTTGAGTCCTACCTATTTATGGCATTGTCATTTGGGGCATATAAGTTAAAAGCGCATGAAGAAGCTCCATGGTGATGGTCTTCTAACTTCGTTTGATTTTGAATCATACGAGACATGTCAAGCTTGTTTACTTGGAAAGATGACCAAGACGCCATTTACGGGTTTTCCCGAGAGAGCGATAGACTTGTTGGAACTCATACATACTGATGTATGTCGACCAATGAGCACGACAGCGAGAGGAGGATATCACTACTTCATTAGTTTCACTGATGATTTCAGTAGATATGGCTATGTCTACTTGAAGAAGCATAAGTCTGAAACTTTTGAAAAGTTCAAAGAGTTTCAGAGTGAGGTAGAGAATCAACATGGAAAGAAAATAAAGGCCTTGTGATCTTATCTCGGAGGTGAATATTTGAGTTACGAGTTTAGCAATCATCTTAAGAGTTGTGGAATTGTTCCACAGCGCACGCCATCAGGAACGCCTCAAAGAAACGGGGTCTCGGAACGGCGTAATCAAACTTTGTTGGACATGGTTCGATCAATGATGAGCCAGTTGGATTTACCATTATCATTTTGGGGGTATGCGCTAGAAACAGTAACTTTCACACTAAATAGGGTACCGTCTAAATCCGTAGTTAAGACACCATATGATATGTGGACTGAAAATAATCCTAGTTTGTCTTTTCTAAAGATTTGGGGTTGTGATGCATTTGTTAAGCGACTTCAGGCGGACAAGCTAACACCTAAATTGCATAAATGCATTTTTGTGGGATACCCAAGGGAAACCTTGGGGTATTACTTCTACAACCGAGAAGAGGGAAAAGTGTTTGTCGCTCATAGCGGTGTTTTCCTAGAGAAAGAGTTTCTCACAAAGGGAACAAGTGGAAGGTCGCTATGACTTGAAGAAGTTCAAGATGAGCTAGTCGAGGATGCTTCTATGAGTGATGCTATTGTAGCAGAACAAGTTGAGCAACCCGTGGAAATAGAAGCACCACAACCACGAAGGTCGGCGAGGCTCCGCGAAGCGCGGAAATTATTATGTTAGACAATGATGAGCCTACGACCTATGTAGAAGCGATGGTGGACCCAGACTCTAAGAAATGGCTGATTGCCATGAGATCTGAGATAGATTCCATTGGAGAAAATTGTAACACCCCAGCATTAGAGCTTAGAAATAAGCTGAACACAGGTGTGTGCATTGTGTTCATGCATAGAAAATCCGGATAATTTTCGCGCTTTTAAATAAAACTTCTCAAAGTGATTGAAGATTCTCTTAACTTGGTGGAACTGAAGTAGATCATCAAGTTTACTGCGATAAGTTTCAATATGACCTTTGTTAAAAACCTTATCTTTGGGTAATATAATTTGATCTAAGGGTAGATCAAATGTAATAAAACTAAGTCACAACACACTACTTAATAAGGAGTACTTGATCTTATAGAGATCATTACATGGTATTCCATACCACAACTCAAGAATGAATACTTAATATTCTAAAGATGATATTAAGAGGTGACATTCCTATTTAACCAAGTCCTAGTGTCTATTGATCATCAATGTGTGTGATCAATGCTTGACCTAGCACTCATTGACTTGTTAACCTTTAGCTTTGACCTATTATGTTAACCTTTCAAAGACCTTAAGTAAATTAATCTGAAGGAAGAAATAGATATGGTTGAGTGTACCATCATCAATGGAATGTGATCCTTAGTGGAGATCAAACCATTTGATGTTGGGGAAGTTAACTCACCCATTGGTTAAATAGAAGCAGTACCTAAACTCAAGGGTTGAGCTAGTAATTGAGGAGCTATGAGAAAGCTAGTAGTATTAGTACATTAGATAACAATCTTGTTAGGACAAGTGGATAGAGACTTAGAATAAGCTTGCTTAACAAGATAAGTCTATAGAGAGACTAATACAAGTTTACCACTTAGTTGAGTATAGATCTTGATTAGACAATTAGAAGCCTAAGCTTTGTATGATCAAAGGATGGTGGTCATTATTCTCAAGTCACTTGAGAATAGATGATTAGGTGTTGAAGAAGAGTTATGAATATACCAAGTTAGGCAAGTCCTAGTAAGCTGAATCATCTAGCTTGATCATTAGAAGTCAAGCTAGAGTATGATGATGTTTTAAGGAGTTGTATGGGGTAGTTGGATGCATTGTAGCTTAACCAAGTTAATATAAGGACAACTGGTATTATGGGATTCATACTATACCTATTTCAAAGGATTGGTATCCTTTGTATGTATGGTAAGGATTGTAGTCTTGCAAACCTTAGAAGTAGTTGCAAGAGGAAGTTAATAGATGGAGTTAGCAGTAGATACATTGATAGGTGCATCAATGGTAGTTAATTAAGAGGAGTTATATACTAGGAGTAAGAATGGAGTAATGTTGAAGTGGCATGACCATGTCATCATATGATGATGGATATGTTGGAGTCAGATGATTGTCTTATTAAGGAAGATGTGATCTTTGTGAATAAGATAAGGAAGATATAGAGAATATATTTAGGGAAGGAATTCCTTATCTAAAGATAACCCTGGTGAGGTATTAAGGTAAGGATTCTTTAGAAGCCTTAAGCAAGATCATGTCAAGCCATGAACAGAACCATGTCTACCTCTTTGTTTAAACATCCTAGAATAACGAGGGTAGTAACCAACTCTTATTTTTAGGCAGCCA
This sequence comes from Avena eriantha, assembly GCA_910589775.1. Classification (NCBI taxonomy): domain Eukaryota; kingdom Viridiplantae; phylum Streptophyta; class Magnoliopsida; order Poales; family Poaceae; genus Avena; species Avena eriantha. The sequence continues at coordinate 169,362,428 of OU342743.1, read as the reverse complement.
ATGAATAGAATCTCTTAGTCAAATGAAATGTCTAAAAGATAAGTAGAATGCTAGGTGAGTGTTTGAGAAGCCTTGCCCAGTTGATTGTCTTAAACCCTAATAGAAACATAGAATTATAGAATTATTAGGATCATATTACTAAGTAATTCCAATATCTCACTCTATGTGGAGATATCAAACCCACTCATAGATTTAGAAGTAGTATCCCTAAGCCTTAATCCTAGTCCCTATATCTAATTGAATATGGGTTATTAAATCTTCTCAAAACCGATGTACCTATATTTGAATAAACCTTAGTATTTCTCTACCAATGATTATTATTGGTTCATTATTACCTAACCAAAAGTGTTCTGTGGTAAATCTAAAATTTAAAAACCAAGTAGAATTGGATTTGGAAAATTACCAAGAACCATGCAATTTGAATCACCCTATTATTAACCAAAAAAATTAATCCTTTATAATGTATTTAGATAAATCCTTTATGAAGGTAAGTAGGAACAAGATTCTATATACATGGATAAACATTCCAAATCAGTACCATTAAGATTGTCAAGTGAAACCAGAATCATTTCAGTGAAAACTTATTTATAAGAACCAATTCCTAAAACCTCACTCCTTATTAATATTTCTTAAATGAAAAAGACATTTAACATAGTGAACATATTTTAATGCATAACAAGAAATGTAGAGAAATTGATTATAAACAACCTCTATCATAATATCCATGTCTTACAAAAATTCTGGATATTTAAATTCCTAAAGAAAATTCAAAGTTCAAAAGGTTTTGTAAAAGAAGAGAAAACATAAAATGAAATTAAAAAGGAAAAGGAATAGGAGCAACGCAACAAGTGTAGCCCGCGACCCATTTCTTTCGTGCTTAATCGCCGCCCATGTGCGTCAGCAGCCGTTTCCCGCTCGCTCCACCGCAGCCCAGCACCGGCCCAGCCCAAATTCCGTTTCATCCAGACTATCTCCGTCATCCACCTCACGCGCGGCAGCCAAAGCAGCTCGCTGGCAGGAGCACCACCGTCGTTCGCGCCAAGATGCTTGCCGCCATGGCTCGGGAGGGGATAAGGATGCCACGGCGACACCCATGTCCATCCTCATCCCCATCCACTCTCTCTCTCTTGCTCTCCATCTCTCTGTCTCCATTCCCCACACGGCCAAAACCCTAGCTGGCCGGACCTAACCACCGTCGTCGGTAGAGGTCGTCCCAGAGACCGTGGAGTAGTCCGGAAGAAGTGCCATGATCTAAATATCCTCTAGGTGGAACACAGAAACAAGGGAAGCTCGGTGGAAGGAGAATTTCACCGATTCCTTTTGTCGGTTGTCGCCGGAGTTCATGGCCATTAGCGCGTATCGGGGCACCATCCTCATTGAGGACCACCGCAATAGCCTCAGGGTGAACTACTGGTCCTCACTGACCTATGCAATCCTTCTCTCTCGCCGTGAATCGAAGTACCACTGTATGCCCGACACCGCCGCCGCTGTTCGTCGTCGGTGACCGCTCTCTGGTGACCATTCTGGAGCGGCACCACCACTAACTGGTTCGCCACGACATCCCCTCTCCAACCAGCCTAAGCCCATGCCACACACGCTGTAGACCGATGATACATTGCAAAAGTATCTATAATTTTTGATGTTCCATGCTTGGTTTTATCTACTTTCTTGTGTTTTGTCCACACTCTGGAGTACTTTTCATATGATTTCTTGGACTAACCTATTAACAAGAGCCACAGTGCCAGCTGCCCGTTTTCTGCTGTTTTTGGTTCCAGGAAAGTCAAAAAATCAATATTCTCGGAATTGGACCGGACAAAAGCCAAAGTGCCTATTTTTCTGGAAGTCATCAGATGCCAGAATACGAGACGTAGATGGGCCACAGGGCGGCCACACCATGTGGTCGTACGGCCAGGCCTGGCCCGCACCAGGGGATGGTCTGGCCAACCCCAGCACCCCCTCAGCCTCTCCTTCCGCCTATAGATTGCTCTCGAGACGAAAACCCTAAGTGCCCGATCAAAAATCCACGAAAGAGTCTATAGCCGCCGTCATCTCCATCCCTAGATCGGGAGGGATCTGAAGCTCTTCTCGGCACCCTACCGGAGAGGGGAATTCACCCTGGAGGCCTTCTTCATCACCATGCAAGCCTCTGGTGTGATGCGTGAGTAGTTCATCCTTGAACTACGGATCCATGTAGTAGCTAGATGGCTGGTTCTCCTCCTTTGTGCTTTCATGTCTAGATCTTGTGAGCTCCGTTCATGATCAAGATCATCTATTTGTAATTTTGCATGTTGTGTTTGCGGGGATCCGATGGGTATTGAGATGCTATTTCAGATTGATTATTGATTCTATCATGTCTTTGTTATTTGTGATCTTGCATGCTTTCCGTTGTTAGTAGCTATCTTGGCCAAGTAGATACTAGCAATTCCAAGAGTTAGTATTTATGCTCGATAGTGGGTTCATGCCTCTAGTAATCTGGGGAAGTGACAGAAATCTCTAAGGTACTAGATGTGTTGTTGCTACTAGGGAGAAAACAACAATCCTTTGTTCATAGAACAATCATATTGTTTACTTTACACGCAGTTCGTAAAGCAATAATCTGTTGCTTGTAACTTAATACTGGAGGGGGTTCGGATGATAACCTGAAGGTGGATTATTAGTCATAGATGTAGTTGGATGGCGGTCTATGTATAATGTTGTAATGCCCAATCAAGTCTCAAAGGAGTCAAGATGATTAGTATATACATGTATTGCTTTCTCGATGTTTGTCAATTGCCCCGCTGTAATTTGTTCACCCAGCATGTTATCTATCTTAAGGAGAGCCACCTCTAGTGAACTATGGATCCCGGTCCTTGTCTTTTACATTCAATCTATAAACTGTTTACTGCTTTATGTTTACTTTCTACAAACTATTACTTCCTTCCATTAGATACGTTTAATCCTTTGTTTTCCACAAAACACGGTGAGATTGACAACCTCATCGCAAGTTGGGGACAAAGTTCTGTGGTTGTGTTGTGTAGGTCTCCACGTTGCTACTAGCACCGGTATAGCGCCCTGCCAAGGCTCTGCTAGCAACACCTTTGAGGTGTTTCCTTGCTCCTGCTGGTTCGATTAAACCTTGGTTTCATAACTGAGGGAAACTTGCTTCTGTGCTCATCATACCTTCCTCTTGGGGTTCCCAAGGATCTCTACATCAACATCGCACCATCAATTTTCTGGCGCCGACACTGAGCCATCAATCGACGAGTCCATCCTCGGCTGGGAGGAAGATCCCCATTGATGACATCACCCTGACGTCATGTGATGTCATATAGATATATATATATATATAGTTTTTCTTTTCAGTAATCATTTTCTATAATAAATAAATCACTCGAAATGACATGGCATAGGTCCCACTAGTCAGTGGCTCTGGGGTAGAACAAGTTAGGTCTAAAGAGTCTGTCTTGGATGACAGATGACGTGGCCTATGGCCCATCTGTCTATGACTGCAGCTAGGTTAGTCCTAGTATAAAAAGTATTACCTGTTTAATAAATAAGTAACAAATAGAAATTCAAATATAGATATAATTTCCAGAAATTAATAAAATGGTTAAATATTATTAATTCATTATCTTTTGTTTTATAATTTAGAAAAATACATATTATATATCAAAATGTTAAGAAAAATAAAATATATAATTTAACTTTATTAACAAATATTATTGTGTTAACTATTTCAATTATTATTATTTAATAAAGATTTTATAAGTAATAATACTTTGAAAATTCATATTCTAATATTGGTAAATGAGAAAAATATAAATAATATACCTAAAATTCTTATAAAAACAAAATCTACATTTACAAACTTGTTTCAATTATTTTTATATCATTGAACTAAAATTTATTATTTATTTAGTGATTAAACTTATAAAAATCATATCTTATTATTTTAAAATCACAAAAATACTTATAATATACCAAAATGATCACAAAAACTAAATTCTACACATTAAAAATGTCAACTATCGCTTTTGAAGTAAAATAAAAGATAAAGGTGTAACAAATCTTATTTAAACTCTTTTCTTTTATTTTAATTCATTAAAAATGTATAAATACTTACTATTACCTTTAACATTACTTGTTTAAAGTCTAAAAATGTAAGAACAAGTTAAATAATGTTTAATTGAAGTTAACATAAGTCTAACCATTTTAAGTTATACTTACTAAAACTACCATTTCAAATTAAATAAGTTTTACTCTCTAAACTATTTTATCAATTGTAAAATCAATAATACTAGTTGTTTTCTACTTTAAGTACTTATAAGTAATAAGAAAACCTTATAAGTGTTAGCCTTAAGTTTAAATACTTTTTACTTTGTAATGTAATGTTTTCCTCAAAAGTTATTCTTTTAAGCAACATTAAAAGTAAATCTTGAACACTTCTATAAAGTCTTTAATTGATTAATAATCTTATTTAAGAAATATTTCAAATACCGTACCCGATTTGAATACTTTGGTATTGCATATTATTTGCTGTATCTACATATTGTTTCACACACTCTCATCAGCCTTAATAAGAATGTCAACACCCGGATTTTTAATCCCAGATGTCTGTTATGCCATACCTCGCAATCCCAAGATTACCATTTTTGCGAGACATAACAGATTAGATATCACAGTACATCATCCATTACAAACCATACATAAGGTCTTACACAAAATAAAGGATCTCATGATCCAGTCTTAGTTTAATCAAGTAGCGGAATAAATAGCGTAACGGTGGGGTCCATCTTCAGAGGCACATGCAATGCTGACGATGGAAGATAGTCCTAGTTATCATAGCCGTCCTGCTGTCCTTCATCTTGGTAATCTCCTTCATAGTCTGGCCATAGGAATAGCCAGGGACAAAAGCCATGAGTACTCTTTAAGTACTCGCAAACTTTCACTAATCAAGTAAGATAGGTCTAGTAGGAATGATAAATCTAAGTTTAATTGTGAAGTTAAGTTTGAAACCTAAGCTGAGTTCTGAAACAAAGAAAGATAAAACAAGTTTGAAAACACTTAAATGGGAACTTAATCATCATAGTCACAACTCTGTTGTGGTCAAGTCATGTCACAATTCATTTCATAAGTTGTTTTGAAAAGATCTGACAACGGAACAGTATGGCCACTCCAACTGTCCATAACCGCGGACGCGGCTATTCGAATAGTTTGACACTCTGCAGAGGTGGTACACTTTCACCACAAGATTCGATACATCTGTAAGGGATAACCCTGAATCATCATACTTAGTATACAGATAATCAAACATAACCTTTCCTTTACACACTCTAGTATAAGTACCTCTCCTATGAGGATGGCCTCCCAACCATGAACATCTGTCATCTTGGGCACTGCATAGGTGGACAACATCGAGAGGTAGCCGCAGCTCAAACCTCTCCCGCGAGGGAACTAATACTAATGCATATAAACTTCTGGCTAAGCCTTACCCAATTCAGGTATTGTAGTTGTACGGTAAAAATTGGAATGGTATTGCATCCGAACCCAACCATCAGTTTTGTAAAAGGGCTAAGGCTCATGCCTCAACATTTTCATCATCATAAACCATTTGTGTTTCTCAACACATGTAAAAACATCTCAATAGAATGACTCATCATTCCAAGGTTTTCACAAATCATTTTCACCAAGTATTCCCATCTAAAGTGAGTCAAGTTTTGGTTTAGCTCTAAACTACTAAGCTAAGAGTGTTCACTAATGTGGGATGCTAATCTCAATCTCATGCCATAGAATGACATCTAAGCTTAACTAGATAGGTCAAATTTTATACTCTTTATGCTCCCTTCAAACAAGTAAAGGACTTTAGTAAAGTAAAGGAAGTAAAGCTGGTAAATAAAACTTGGGGTAGGTAATAGCCAAAGGTATAACCAAAGCATACCTATTGCATCTTGCTTAGGTTATCTAGCTTCCAAGGGTTAGCTTGCATTGTTAATGATGGCTTGCTAGTATAATACTCGCAAGTGTTAGCTTGCCTTGGGTAGTGTAGTGGTTGAAGTTTTCTTCCTCCTCCTCTTGGTAGAACTCCTCCTCGAAAGTTTGGTCGGTACTATCGTCTATAAATACATACGGAATACGCAATCACCAAACAATACTTCACTAGTCTACTTAGCACACTAAGGCACACATTTGATGATATATTATCATCACAAGCATCACAAGGTTTAATGAACTAGTTTCATTCTTTTTATTTGAGAAAAGTAATTTCTACTCATTGAAATTAACTAAGATTTACTATTCTCCAATTAAAATATGGGATCATGTGGACACTTTTCATCACCACATATTCTAACATATGGGAATGTGATTTAAAGGTTGGCTCATATTTTAATAAGTTTAAGTTTAATATTTAATGATTTAAAGTGACTAGAAATGCCTATATAGCATTATTTTGGTACTAGTCCAAAGTCACTGCATGTAAACCTTAATATTATTACATATTCAGATAGGTATGGTAAATGTGATTTTTGAGAATTGGAATCAACTCAAAAGCTATTATGGTTGATTTTATAAAAATGTTTGAATGTGCAAATGCTTCTGTCTTGTTGTTTTTACTAGGAGAGATCTCTAACACTAAATGAATTAAATCCAACGGGCTTGTATAGATCTTTTCAGAAGCTTTCCAACAAAATTGGAATCACTCAATTTGGATTTGTAGATCTTCCTGAATTGATTTTTGAACAAAGGGACATAAATGGTTTTAAGTCTAAATAGAAAAACACTTATTTGAATTTGTGGGCTAGCACCGAAAAACTAACGTGCCGGCCCAGTGACGCTCAACGGTGCAGAGGGAGACTGACAAGGGCGGTCTGCCTGTCAACGATACTTAAAACCCGAAACGGTATCTAGCGATCTGGACCACACAATTATAACGCGGATCAACTGTCCATAGTCGTCATTGACGACAGACTCGTTACCGGCGAGACCGAACCCTAAACGGCCGGCGGGGGTCTACTGGGGACGTACCAGGGGTCCAGCTAGTGCGGCGAGGTGGGTTATCGAACTGGACGACGACGACGGACTCAGGTGAGGTGGCGGTAGGGGCTGTGGTGGACGAAATCGACGGCAGCATCTCCTCCTCTGTAGCAGCCTCCTTCGGTGCAATTCCGGCGAACTACGACTCGAGCGGCTCCGGTGAGTGAGGGGAAATGATCAGTAGCGAGATGGAAGTGGAATGGTGTGAGGAGATGGTGCTGGGGTGGCCTCCTTATATAGGCTCGACGGTGAGACCGAGAGGCATGGGCACGACTCATTAGTGATGGCGAAACAGAGGGGCTGCCGGCATGGCGAGGTAGGCGGACGGTGGGTGGTCTACTAGCAGTCAGCTACGGTGTAATGGCGCGGCTAGGGGCGGTGGCATATGTTCGGGAGCTTCCCGTGCTCTGGCAGACAGAGGCGATGCTCGACGCGGCTCGCAGAGAGAAAGGGTGGCGGTGCAGGGAGTGATCCAGGGGCTGGGGTTGATCGAGGGGTGGACCGTGGGGGGCGGTGGGGTTGGCAGGAGCTAGAGGGCACGCTGGAATGGCGCGGCGTGGGCACTGGCGCGTTGCCCGCTTCTGGCCGGCGACGACCATAAAGTGGTGGCGCTCCACTTCTGCTCTAGGCTTAGGGGTAGGTTGGTGAGGGTCTGGTTAGAGCTGGGAGGGACAGGGGAATCAAATGAAGGCTAAGAACTCGACAAAGCTTTGATCACAAAACAATATTAGTTAGGCAGAAAAATCTTGCCTGCCACTTATTCGATCAAATGGCCGCATGAAGAAAATATTTGAATTTTGGGCTGATTTTTGGTGGAGTGATGTAACTTATGCTTAAGCATCTAGGTGTGCTTGGGATTTAAAAATGGAGTCCATTTGAGTGGTTTTTGAATAAGTGTGATCTATACATATGAACTACATTCAATTTTCAATTGCCATTTCAATTTAGTGTTTGAAAGTTTTTGGGCTGAAACAAAGTGGGGCTTGGTACATCACTACTTGTACTAGGAAAGGGTGCAAAGAACCACAATTTTTCTGTTAAGATTTGAGTTCTAGTAATAGCCAAAGTAGGCTATGTGATTAAAATGGCATAAATGACCATTTCCTTATTTTATTCTTTTTGATTTCTTTTTCTTTGGGATTTGTTTGGGAATGATCTAGATGATGTTTAATTCACCTTAGAATCATTTTACAATCAATGGATCACTCAAGCATGGCAATTCAAAGAACTCCTAAATTAAATGCACACACATATGAATGCTTAATCATTTTTAAATAGAAAAAGTTTTTGTTAACCCTAAAATGGGTAGATTTGATCTTGATTAACTTTGGATTAAGTTTTGGGATGTTACAAACCTTCCCCCCTTAAACAAAATCTCGTCCCGAGATTTAAGAAAGAAAAACTAGGAACTAGAGAGATCTGGAAACTCAGTCCTAATGTAATCTTCCCGCTCCCAAGTGGCTTCTTCTTCGGTATGGTTGCTCCATTGAATCTTTAGACACTTGATACTCCTGGTCCTGGTGCTTCTGTAGGCTTCCTCCAAGATACGGATGGGCACTTCACGATATGTCAGGTCCTTGTTGATATCCACAGCTCGGTGATCGATATTCTTGAAAACTTCGGTCTTCTTAGGAACTTCTAACCATTTACGAAGTAACGAGATATGGAACACATTGTGGATGGCAGACATTGCTTCAGGCAGTTCCAGCTGATAAGATACTTCTCCTCGGCAATTCAGAATCTTGATAGACCCGATATATCTGGGGGCTAACTTTCCTTTCAGACTAAAACGTTGGGTTCCCTTCAATGGTGAAACCTTGAGATATACAAAATCTCCGACATTGAAAGTCAGGTCTCTCCTTCGCTTGTCAGCATAACTCTTCCAAATGGATTGGGCGGTCTTGAGGTGTGATACATTGCAAATGTATCTATAATTTTTGATGTTCCATGCTTGGTTTTATCTACTTTCCTATGTTTTGTCCACACTTTGGAGTACTTTTCATATGATTTCTTGGACTAACCTATGAACAAGAGCCACAATGCCAGTTGCCTGTTTTCTGCTATTTTTGGTTCCAGGAAAGTCAGAAAATCAATATTCTCGGAATTGGACGGGACAAAAGCCAAAGTCAATATTCCACCGAGGGGAACACGGAGCCAGAAGATGAGACGGAGAGGGGCTAGGGGCCAGCCACACCATACGGTGGCGCGGGTCCCCCTGGCCGCGCCACTAGGTGGTGTGGGCCCCTCCGGCCTCCACCGACCTTGCCCTTTCGCCTATATATTCCTCCCGATATGAAAACCCTAATTAGTCAAGCCTCCAGCCACAAAAAGTTCCGCAGCACCACCGCCACCAAAGGGGAGATTCGGGGGACAGAAAATCTCTGTTCCGGCACCCTGCCAGGACGGGGAAGTGCCCCCGGAGTCATCTCCATCGATCTCCACCGCCATCTCCATCACCGTTGCTAATTCACATGATGAGGAGGGAGTAGTTCTCTCTCGAGTCTAAGGGTTCTACCGGTAGCTATGTGTTCATGTCTCTCTCCATGCATGATCATATAGTGATCATGAGCTTTGTAATCAATTAGATCTACCTTGCTACTCAAGTGCTTTAATAGATCTCTGCTCTCCCCATGTGTGTCAAAGTGACAGAGTCCACACCATGGTGGCACTTAGGCTAGAGATTACAAATACTTGTTATGAGTTATATTTGGAGTTGGATGTCTTTATGAAATTGTGGTGTTTGTTGGACCGATCTAGTACTCAAGGTGACAGTGTGGGGTTATCTAGATGGGAAACATGAACTTTGAGGTGTGTTGTTATAGCCCTATCATCGATTAGAGTGTCCAACCAGAGAGTAGTTCAGCGTAGTATCATAAAGAAGAATATATTTATATGAGAGTGTTCACTAGTGAAAGTATGATCCCTAGGCCTTGTTTCTAAGCATTGAAACACCATTTGCAATTAGATATGTTACATGTTTGCTTGCTTCCATCTTTATTTCAGTTTTACTTTAGTCTTTTCCACGCCATCAAGTTATCTTCTATCACCGATACTACTTATAATTATCTATACCACTTGTATTTCACTATCTTTTCACTGATCTAGTGCACCTATACACCTGACAAGTGTATTGGGTGTGTTGGGGACACAAGAGACTTCTTGTATCTTGATTGTAGGGTTGCTTGAGAGGGAATACCTTTGACCACTTCCTCCTTGAGTTCGATAAACCTTGGGTAATCCACGTAAGGGAAAACTTGCTGCTGTTCTACAAACCTCTGCACTTGGAGGCCCAACAAGTATCTACAAGAATAGAAGTGCGTAGACATCAAGCTATTTTCTAGCGCTGTTGCCGGGGAGGTAAGGTAAAAGGTATTCACACCAGAGGATTAAAGAAGAAGAACCTCCCACGGAAAACGCCTATTTTCTGGCGCCGTTGCCGGGGAGGTAAGGTAAAAGGTATCCACACTGGAGGATTAAAGAAGAAGGACCTCCCACGGCAAACGCCTATTTTCTGGCACCGTTGTCGGGGAGGTAAGGTAAAGGTACTGACATTCTCCGGTGTGAGTGCTCGAAGTTATTTCCTTTAGATTCTACAATTTTGTCTTTTTGTTTCTTGTTTTCACTAGTTAGGCTTAATGGAAAATAACAACAAAAATCGAGAGCTTTATAGTATTTATCTTGAGTTAGGACATGAAGTGTTTAAAGAGAAAATTAAAAAACCTATGGAACTTTATTTGCATGCTAATAGAAATGTTGTTAGTATGAATTCTTTGGACACCATTGTTGCTAATGCTATGGAAAAGTCTAAGCTTGGGGAAGCTAGTTTTTATGAAAATGATCTTTTTAGTTCCCCAGCTTTGGAAGATAGCTATTCTATTGCTTATGATGATACCAAACCTCCAATATATGATGATTACAATGATGATTATGATATTTTCAGTCCACCTACTATTGAGGAGGAAATTAATTATGATTACAATATGCCTCCTATATTTGATGATTATGGTGATGAGAATAATAATGATAGCTATTTTGCTGAATTTGCTCCCACTAGAATTAATAAGAATAACTATGCTTATGTGGAGAGTAATAATGATTATATGAATGTGGAAGATGATAAGAATGTTTTATGTGATAGTTATATTGTTAATTTTATTCATGATGCTACTGAAAGTTATTATGAGAGAGGGAAACATGATTTTATGTATCTCAACAATATTAAGTTTCCCCTCGTTATGTTGAAAGTCTTGAAGTTGCACTTCTTTTGCTTTCCTATGCTTGTTGCTTTATGCTTTCATGACATGTTTCTTTACAAGATTCCTATGCATATAAAGTGGGTTAGACTTAAATGTGTTTTGAATTTGCTTCTTGATGCTCTCTTTTACTTCAATTCATATTTCTTATGTGAGCATCTTCTCAAACTATCATGCCTAACTTAAAGGCGTTAAAGAAAAGTACTTATTGTGAGATAACCCAAAAGTTTTAGATGAGGCTTGGAAGTTATTACTTCAGTAATAACCGCTCCTTATCCTTTTTATTTGCTTTTTGTGCCAAGAGTAACCTCTAATGAGAGAAAAGTAACGATTGGGAAAGTTGCTTTCCCGAAACAGATTTTTGTGCTTCATCGTAAAAAATCGTGTAAAATCTCTGTACGTCCTTTTGAGGCATGAATTTTATTGCTTCTGCCCCAGGTTGTTATCTATCTTTCTTTAGTTCAGCACTTCTCTATTTGAGCAACATAAGATCTTCCAAAAAATTCGTCTTTACCTGCTGGTCTGTTTTGATAGATTTCTGCCATTATTTGCATTTGCTTCTTGTTGGTTCCTCCTTGAGTTCTTTTAGGGAATTGAGATTTTTGAGGGAAGTTCTACAGTAGCTTGTGTTTTAATGGAAGTTTGATTGGTGTTGAAACTGAACCTAAAGACTTATTATCTTGAGTGCACTAATGTTGCTAATAAAGATTGTGTGAAGTTTCGTATGAAGGAAAAATTTCAGGTGTATGGAAGGAATGAGTAATGAGATGAAGGATGGACTAAAACTCAAGCTTGGGGATGCCACGCGTGTCATCCTAAGAAATATCCAAGAAGTACAAGGGAAAAGCTTGGGGATGCCCAAGGCATCCCCTTCTTCATCAATAAAAATCCCAGGTTTCTTCCAAACGCTTTATTTTTATTGTTTCATGGACAGTTGTGTTGTTCTTGGAGCGTCTTCTTTTCTTTTTCGTTTTGGTTTTTCATTTGCTTTTGTTTGCTTAGTTTTCTGAAAAAATTTGTTGGACCCCATCTTTCATACATTGGTTTTCAAATAGTTTGGTTTGGATTGAAAAAGAGTAGGAAAGTTCATGCTTAAGTGGTAAAGAGAGCTTGTTTTTAACTGTGGCATATGCTTCGTCATGGCATGGTTGATATTGTTTTGGCTTTATGCTTAGTATTCTTTGATGTAGCATGACTTGTTATAACCAATTGAGATTGCTTAATGTGCCTTGGATGAATCATGCGTTGTTTTAGCATATTAAAGCATACTATAGTGGTATTCTCCTTTGATGCTTTATTTGGGTTGACTTGGCACATGCTCACACCATGTTATGACTATCCCAAGTCACCATAGCCTTGATGATCCTTTAGTTTTCAATGTGTAGTCTCACTTTATGCTTTGATCAATGATGTTTTGTCGCTCTGCATGATTATGGCCATTATTGCTCTCTTAGTTTGTCGCTCCCAGTCATTTGCTAGCCTCCAGAACCAAGTATGAGTTCCAATCATGCATCCAACTACCTAAACCAAGTTATTCCAAAGAGTCTACCATACCTACCTATTAGCTTATGCTATTCCAAGTATATTCATGTTTTTTTTTACCTTCCAAATTAAACTTATTATAAGAAAAGTAGTGATTAAAGCTCTCACGAACTTGATGGCACACTTTACTTTTCTTGCCCTTAATAAACTTGAACCATTGGGTCCTTCTTTGTTGCGTATATGGTTGCGCTTTATAAGTTGAAATTAGCAGAACCATGTATCATGGGGAACGCTTTCAATATTGCACTTGTACTTTCTACCCCGTTGATATCATGTTCTTTTGCTTATGGATCCCGGCGATGTGAAATAAAAGTGGAACTTGTAAGATCATGGAGTTTGTATGTGTGTTAGAGAAACGCCTGGGCCTCTAGCCTAAGCCATGCTTAATCATGGTGGAAACTTGTAGCATCACCATAATGAGCACTCTATGAAGCATCCTCAATAAAAACCTATGCAAATAGCAAATAAAAAGATCGTTGAGATGCTCATCGTCTGCTTGCCTTGTCATTTTGATTATGGGATAGCTCCTGTATCATGTGCAAGGGGTACCCCTTTGGCGGTTCTTTATGATACATATGTACTTACAATGACAAGAGCTTACTTGTGACTAAAGTTGAGTAGCATGAGGTTCGGTCTTCGTAAGTAAGCGACATGCGATTTCAACTTATAACTCGTCAAGCATATCCTCTTAGTTGTGTCACTTTAAACTTAATCACCTTCAAGATGCTTATGATAGGGGTAATGAGAGCTGAAAGCTATAAGTACCATAATTTTTGGAAGCTCTTTATGAAACTTGAATCCCTGCTTCCTTCTATGAAGGCCTTTCTTTTACTTTTATGTTGAGTCTCCACCCTCTATCTTTATGCACCTACTTTGAGAGCATAGTGGCCATTCTTAGTTCTATGTGCATTGTCCCAAGACTAGTTGATTGATGCATAACCATATATTGCTTGTTCTAAACTATTTGTATCTAGTCACTCTTATGAACTTTGAAGGTGTCCTATGCATTTATATTTGCTACTCTATGAGGGACAAGCTGAATGCTATTATGCTATGTTTTCTTTATGTGAAAGAAACAAACGTCTTGCAAAGCATTGTTATTCATGAATCTTTTGTTTGTGCCTTTTTCATGTTGCAACATAGTTGCTTTGTCTTATTGTTAGAACTTTATCTTTCATGCTATGTTGAAGTACTATGATCCTAGCTTTGAATGTTTTACAAATACTTTGATCAAGTTTATGATGGTGCATGTCACCTCAAAAATTATTCTTTGTTTTTATCACTTACCTACTCGAGGACGAGTAGGAGTTTAGCTTGGGGATGTTGATACATTGCAAATGTATCTATAATTTTTGATGTTCCATGCTTGGTTTTATCTACTTTCTTATGTTTTGTCCACACTTTGGAGTACTTTTGATATGATTTCTTGGACTAACCTATTAACAAGAGCCACAGTGCCAGTTGCCTGTTTTCTACTGTTTTTGGTTCCAGGAAAGTCAGAAAATCAATATTCTCGGAATTGGACGAGACAAAAGCCAAAGTCAATATTTCACCGAGGGGAACACGGAGCCAGAAGACGAGACGGAGAGGGGCCAGGGGCCAGCCACACCATAACATGGTGCGAGTCCCCCTGGCCGCGCCACCAGGTGGTGTGGACCCCTCCGGCCTCCACCGACCTTCCCGTTTCTCCTATATATTCCTCCCGATGCGAAAACCCTAAATAGTCAAGCCTCCAGCCACGAAAAGTTCTGCAGCGCCGCCGCCACCGAAGGGGAGATTCGGGGGACAGAAAGTCTCTATTCCGGCACCCTCCCAAGACGGGGAAGTGCCCCCGGAGTCATCTCCATCGATCTCCACCGCCATCTCCATCACCGTTGCTGATTCCCATGATGAGGAGGGAGTAGTTCTCTCTCGAGGCTAAGGGTTCTACCGGTAGCTATGTGTTCATCTCTCTCTCTATGCATGATCATATTGTGATCATGAGCTTTGTAATCAATTAGATCTACCTTGCTACTCAAGTGCTTTAATAGATCTCTGCTCTCCCCATGTGTGTGAAAGTGACAGCGTGCACACCATGGTGGCACTTAGGCTAGAGATTACAAATACTTGTTATAAGTTATATTTGGAGTTACAAATACTTGTTATGAGTGTTTGTTGGACCGATCTAGTACTCAAGGTGATAGTGTGGGGTTATCTAGATTGGAAAGATGAACTTTGAGGTGTGCTGTTATAGCCCTACCATCGATTAGAGTGTCCAACGTGAGAGTAGTTCAGCGTAGTATCATAAAGAAGAATATATTTATATGAGAGTGTTCACTAGTGAAAGTATGATCCCTTGGCCTTGTTTCTAAGCATTGAAACACCGTTTGCAATTAGATCTGTTACATTTTTGCTTGCTTCCATCTTTATTTCAGTTTTACTTTAGTCTTTTTCACGCCATCAAGTCATCGTTTATCACCGTTACCACTTATAATTATCTATACCACTTGTATTTCACTATCTCTTCGCCGAACTAGTGCACCTATACACCTAACAAGTGTATTGGGTGTGTTGGGGACACAAGAGACTTCTTGTATCTTGATTGCAGGGTTGCTTGAGAGGAAATACCTTTGACCACTTCCTCCCTGAGTTCGATAAACCTTGGGTGATCCACTTAAGGGAAAACTTCCTGCTGTTCTACAAACCTCTGCACATGGAGGGCCAACAACGGTCTACCAGAATAGAAGTGCGTAGACATCAAGGTGCTCACGAACCTTGTGAACCTTCTCTTCGGCTTCTCGGAGAATGTCGGGTCCAAAGATCTAACTCTCTCCTACTTGCGACCAATTCAAAGGGGTACGACACTTTGTTCCGTATAGGAGCTCAAATGGTGCCATTTGCAAACTCGCTTGATAACTGTTGTTATATGAGAATTCTGCGAAAGGCAGGCAATCTTCCCATTTTGATCCATACTCTAACACACAAGCTCTCAACATATCTTCTAAGATTTGGTTGACTCTTTTAGTCTGTCCATCAGTTTGTGGGTGATAAGCGGTGCTGAAGTTCAATTTGGTTCCCAATCCTTCTTGGATTTTCTGCCAAAATCTCGAGGTAAATTGTGTTCCTCGATCTGATACTATGGTCTTGGGGGTTCCATGCAGACTAACAATTCTAGCAATGTACAACTCTGCTAGCTTCGAACTTTGGTAGGTTGTCTTGATAGGTATAAAGTGAGCTACCTTAGACAGTCTATTAATAATGACCCAGATTGAGTCATTTCCCCTACTAGAAGTAGGCAAACTGGTGATAAAGTCCATTCTGACGGAATCCCATTTCAATTCCGGAATCTGCAATGGTTGCAACAGTCCTGCGGGTCTCTAATGTTCTTGTTTGACTCTTTGACAGATGTCACACTTGGCGATGTAGCTTCCGATTTCTCTCTTCATCTTGTGCCACCAAAATTGCTCTTTCAAATCTTGATACATCTTCGTTCCTCCAGGGTGGATAGAATAAAGAGTATCATGAGCTTCCTACATGATAACTTGCTTTAGCTCCGAATCTGCTGGCACACAGATACGACCTTTGTACCATAGAGCTCCTTCTTCATCTTTAGTGAATCCAGGTACCTTTCCTGTACCAATACGATGTTTGATTCCATTGATACTTTCATTTCCCTTTTGGGATTCCTTGATTTGGCTAATCAAAGTGGGTTGAAGTTCAATGCTAGCTAGAAATCCTTTGCTAACAAGCTCAGTTCTAAACTGCTCCAATTCCTCATATAAACTAGGTTGCTTCTCTTTGATCATAGTATTTAGCCTACACGGCAATCTTCTAAGAGCATCCGCTACCACATTGGCTTTGCCGGGGTGATAGTGAATGTCAAGGTCATAATCCTTGATTAACTCTATCCATCTCCTTTGCCTCATATTTAGCTCCTTCTGAGTGAAAATATACTTCAAGCTTTTGTGATCTGAGTAAATCTCACAGCGATTTCCCATAAGATAATGACGCCATGTCTTCAATGCCAAAACTACGGCTGCTAACTCAAGATCATGGGTCGGATGGTTCTGCTCATGCTGCTTCAGTTGTCGAGACAAATAAGCAATGACTTTGCCTTCTTGCGTCAATACACATCTAAGGAGAATCTTGGATGCATCACAATATACGTCAAACGGCTTCTTGATATCTGGCATGATCAATATTGGGGCTGAAATCAATCTCTTCTTCAGCTCCTAGAAACTGGCTTCACATTTGTCGGTCCATTCAAACTTCTTGTCCTTCTTCAAAAATTGGGTCATGGGTCGGGCGATACTAGAGAATCCTTCTACGAACTTGCGGTAATATCCTGCTAATCCGAGAAATGCACGGACTTGGGTCTGAGTGGTTGGGGCTTCCCATTCTTCGACATCTTTAATTTTGGCGGGATCAACAGAGACTCCTCCGGCAGACACAATATGTCCTAGGAATCCTACTTCTTTTAGCCAGAACTCACAGTTGCTGAATTTGGCATACAACCGATGCTCTCTAAGGGTTTCAAGGATGATTCTCACATGTTGCTCATGCTCTTCTTCTGAATTGGAGTAGATAAGGATATCGTCGATAAACACAACGACAAACTTGTCCAGGAAATTCATAAAGATCTTATTCATGAGATTCATGAAATAAGCAGGGGCATTGGTTAGTCCAAAAGACATGACCGTATACTCGTACAAGCCATAACAAGTAGTAAAGGCGGTCTTAGGAATATCCGTTGCACGAATCTTAAGTTGGGGATAACCAGTCCTAAGATCAATCTTTGAGAATACCTGGGCACCGGTCAACTGATCAAATAGATCCTCTATCTATGGCAATGGGTACTTGTTTTTGATGGTGACGTCATTCAGCTTTCTGTAATCGATGCACAAACGGTTGCCTCCATCTTTCTTGTCGACGAATAACACTGGCAATCTCCATGGCGATGCGCTTGGTTGAATCAAGCCTATTGCTAACATGGCATCCAACTGCTTCTTCAGTTCCACTAACTCTGAGGGGTTCATGCTATAGGGTCTCTAGGCTATGGGTCCGGTTCTAATGATTAGTTCAATAATGAACTCAATATCCCTATCCGGGGGCATACCGGGCAATTCATCTGGGAATACGTCGGGGTATTCACAGACTACTCTGACTTGGTCAATGGTGGGTAGGGCTAGACTCTTGTTGCGTCCAATCCCATAGACGTTTATTGTGACAACAATGGTGATATTGCACAAGCCAAGGAACATAGACAGCACCAGAAGAACAAACATATTCGCATGCGTTACCATCTGATTTGTGAGTTCATTGATGATGGTAGTATCATGTTATGCACAATACATATAGACTCAAATATTGCTGATCCCTTGACAAAGCCACTCCCGCAGCTTGCGCATGAAACGCACACAAGAGCAATAGGTATTAGATACTATCTAGATTGACTCTAGTGCAAGTGGGAGATTGAAGGAAATATTCCCTAAAGGCAATCATAGAGATGATTGTATTTCATATGTATCCATGAGTTTTTATAATGTTCATTGAATATCTATATATCAGGCAACTTGTATTGATTGACAATTATGTGAATTGTTTGTGAAACTCTTTACTTGTATGGTTATCTAATAGTTCTCTCTAGTCAGAGTTCATGTGAGGACACACGTGAATATTAGACTAGCACATCGATTGGTTGATAACCATGTTTCGCAAGTCATAGACATGGAGATGTCAAACCAATGACGTTGACACATGTTATGAATATGGGGTTGGATTGATCCAACTTGAGACTGGCAATAATACTTGCAACTCTCTCTACACATCGTGTATGTTTTGTCCATAAACCTGAAATTCTCGCATGTACTTGAGATGTGGATCGACCTACTTTGGGCCTATCAAACACTAGTCCGTAACTGGGTAGTTATAAAGGTAGCTTTCGGGTTTGTCCTGATACATGCTGCAAGGCATTGGTACGGTCAATCAAGATGGGATTTGCCCCTCTCTACTTGAGAGAGATATTTCTGGGCCCTCGAGCGATCGGATCCTGAAATGCATGGCCGTGCTACATATGGTTAAGAGTTAACCTAGTAAAGGGGTTCCGAATCACACTATCGAGAAAGAGAGGTCAGCTTGGAGCTAGACCAAATATCATAGGGCAAAGGGAAAGACATGTACTCAAACTTGTGATGGTTCATCTGAATGATCTTTATATGCGTTTAGGAGTTGGCACGTCCTGCTAGAGGTCGCTACCAACTATTGATGGAGTAAGTGTACTCGTGTCATGTCTACACGTGTATGAACTTATAGGGTCACACACTTTAGGGGCTAGAAGCCTAATGAGGATTGGATCCGAATTAGACCAGGCTTATGCTGCTAATGGGATGCTAATGTAGAAGCCCACCAGGGATGCCTATAGAAGAGAGAGTGAGGCGAGCTGAATAGGGTTGAGCATTCCACCCAGCCGCCACTCCTCTTCCACCTGTCTTGCACGTGCGGACCTAGCAGTCTGCCGTGTGACCACTCCGGACGTGTGGATACCTCGGAGGTGCTGCAGCTGTAGCACTTGGACGAGCCGCGTAAAGGGAAGCTGCTCGTGGGACGAGGACAAGGAGGAGACGTAGAACATCTACACTGCCGCAATGTGCTTCATTGAGTTCCGCAACTACGCGTCTAGCGGTAATTCTGTGATCTATGACAATAGTATTCCTGGTTGACGCGGTAGAATTTTTTGATTTTACTCTAGTGTAGCCTAACCATTACCCTACAAGCATAAACATCGATAGTCAATACCGAATTAATTAATACCAAGAGATCCCCATACGAGAGCAATTTTCCTTGTCAACATCCTAGTTTTGAAATAAAACGACTTTTCACGAGGTTCCATTCAGAGTTTCGTAATTTTCTGTAATTAATAGGTACACCCAGATACCGAAAAGGAAGTGAAGCCGACTTACAACCCAAAATCTTCTTATATTCATGCTCCATCTCCTTAGCCTTTCCAAAACAAAATATCTCACTTTTATGAAAATTAATTTTTAGACCTAATAGTTGCTCAAATATTCACAAAATTAACTTCATATTAAGAGGCTTTTCTAAATCATGCTCCATAAACAATATGGTGTCATCCGCATATTGTAAGATGGAGACCCCTCCCTCCACCAAATGAGGGACAAGACTACCAACTTGGCCATCCTATTTTGCATGAGCAATAAGGATAGCGATCATGTCCACGACAATGTTGAAAAGCATTGGAGATAAAGGATCACCTTATCTCAACCTTTTCTAGTTTGGAAATAATGACCAATATCATCATTGACCTATATCCCCATAGTTCCACCTTGCACAAATTATTTGATCCAATCAGACCAGTTACGATCAAAACCTTTCATACGAAGCACTTACTGTAAGAAAGGCCACTTCACTTTATCAAATGCCTTTTCAAAAGCAATTTTAAAAATCACTCCATCCATTTTCTTCCGATGAAGTCCGTGGATGGTTTCATGAAGAACGACAACACCCTCAAGGATATGGCGTCCTGGCATAAAGGCAGTTTGGGTAGTTATAATCACCTTATTGGCAATACCCATTAGTAGCTATCTTGGTAAATATTTTGAAGCTAATATTGAGCAAACAAATCGGTCTATATTGTTGAATTTGAATAACATTTTCTTTTTTGGGTAGTAAGGTAATTACTCCGAAGTTTAACTTAAACAAGGGTAATTCCCTAGCTTACAGTTGTCCAAATAGAGCCATCAAGTCATTCTTGATTACGCTCCAAAAAGTTGATTGAGAGATGTGTGGCGCTGGAACCACGGAAGTTGCTAGTACCGGCAAAGCCTGAATATCTTTATTTTAATTCGAAGCATTTGTACTTTGTGGCACCAGGAACTACACCAAGGCGATGTTGCAATATAAACATTAGAACATGTTAATTGGGACTAGAATGTGAGCAATGATATCTTTCAAAATTCAAACCCGATTCTAAATCACCCTCTCCACATTGGGGCCTCGAAGCTGAATTAGTACTTATGCATGACTGATGCAGAAAACACCTATTGCGAGAGGAAAGACTTACAATATGCCAACATCCAAGCAGATTTGAGTTGCAGAGTCCCTGCAGATAATTTTTCTTTCTATTCATGAAAAGCGTAAAGCAGTTTTCTGGTAGAATATGAAGGAAGTAGTGCATTTCGTATCGCCGGAATTATATTATAGGCGCTCTTGTCCAATGCATATTCATGTTAGACTACCTCGTTTCCATCCATCAGATCTCGGCTCGAAGCGACATGTTCCATTGATTCAGGCAGATTGAGTGGGCCTTCTATTTCTCTACACAATAAACCTCACATGACCCACTGGGTCCACTTGGTCTTGGGCATGAAACATAGTGGAAAGCAAATACTTCACCACCGTGTAAATTACAAGCACATTGTTTCACTAAGTGTGTGTCCAAACCAGTACCCCTCATTCTAAATCAATACCCCTCACTCCAACCTAGGATCCAAGCTACTTGGATGATTGACCATATAGTCCTAGCGAATTTGTATTGGGAGAAGAGGTGCTTAATTGAGTCATCATGTGGACAGAAAAACATTGTTTTCTTCCTTGCCAATTTCTTTTAACAAGATTATTAGTTGTTAAGATTACTCCCCGACTGAGATACCGTGCTAATATTTTCGTCTTTAAAGGTATCATCATCTTCCAAATTTCTTTTGGTATTATCATCTAGCACAGAAGGTAGAATCAGAGCTTTGTGCATGGAATCTATAGAGAAATACCCATTCTCAAGTAATTCCATTTGAACTCATCATAACCATCAGATAGATGCACAGTAGTTAAACGTTGTATCAGAGCGTTCGACGATGCAAATCTGGGTCCACATAAGGTTCGCATGAATGGCACATTAGGAGGAGAGGATACCAACACTGATGCAAGGGTGACCCCGTTATGTCGAACAATGTTGTATAGAGCCGGATATTTTTCTTGAAGAGTAGCATTACCTAGCCACTTGTCCGCCCAAAACCTTACTTTCGATCCATTCCTAATGACTCATACTGTTCATAGAGGTCGAATGACTCATGAATGAATAAGGATGCAAGCAAGCCTAGAGTCTAGCGATTGGACTGACGAGTCAGTCGAGTGCCACAGGGACTTCAAGATAGTACCACCAGCGAGGTTACAAAGACCGGATTAACCAGATGGAGTTGATACCTCTTTGCACTTGGCGATGGTTAGTCAGGTGGACGAATCGCACATGGTACTTTGAATGATCTGCAATCACAAGATCTATGCATGTGGAAACGTTTGAGCTTGTGAGGCTGATCCTGATTATGTTTATGGGACAACGGAATAAAAGAGAATATTATGGATCAGGCAAAAATTATCTTTTAAGTTTTGTGACACTAAGGGCATCTTTAACCAAAGTACAAAAGTTAGAGGAGCAAAATGACTCTAAAAGTTATAGGAGTAAAACTACTTCTCTAACGGAAACGGTTCCTAGCCGATCTCCCAAAGTATAAAGGAGTAAAACCTAAATCGCATAAAAATTCACTCAAGTCCAACCTAATTTGGACAATTCAAACCAAATTTGAAACATACTACTTCATTTCAGTAAATTTGTACACATTACAACCAAAAAGTAGGTCAAAATTCCCTAAATTCGATCGAATTTTACCTAAACCGACCTAATCCTCCTACCAGTCTCGGTAGGAAGTGTTAGATGATGTATAGGGTTTTTCCCTTTATCTTTGTATACCGTATGTATTGTATACGGATACTCCCAACTCTTGTACACCTGTGTCTACGGACTTATATTAACACGCTACCGGTACGAGGCCAAGTACCGTTCCACACAAACACTAATATGGTATCAGAGCAGGTCTCTTCCAAGACCTAGCTGCCCTAGACGCCGCCGCCGCTTCCTAGCCGCCGCCGCCACAACAAAGACCGCCGCCGCCACCAGCTCCCCTGGCCGCCGCTGCCACATAACCACAAAACACTACAACTCGCCGTAGCCGCTAAGATAGCCGCCGCCGCACCTACCACCATCACATATGCCGCCGCCGCTGCCTCACAGCCGCCGTCGCCACCTTCAAGATCTACATCTCCAGCACTCGTGATCAAGATCCATCATCACCATGGCCACCTCATCACCAGCCTCTTCGTTGGCCGCGTCTCTCGGAGCGCCGCCAGCCCAACTGCTCAACTGCACCAATCACCTCGCCTAGAAGGCTCTTGTCCTCCCGGCGTTTCGTGGTGCCCGTGTCATGGGTCTCCTTGATGGTACCGACGCTGCACCTCCTGAGAAAATCGAAGTTGAAGATGAAAACAAGAAGAAAATCAAGATGGAAAATCCTGCCTATGCCTCGTGGATCGCACGGGATCAGCAGGTGCTGCGATTCCTCCTCAACTCCCTCTCGCCAAACATCCTCTCCCATGTGCTTGGTGTGGAAACCACTGCCGAGGCTTGGTCGAAGATTGACAACATGTTCAAGAATGCTGCTCGCTCCAAAGTTCAGCATCTGCGAGGTGAGCTTAATGATACTAAAAAGTTGACCATGACCGCAGATCAATACTACACCAAGATGAAGGGGCTGTCCTCCGAGCTAGCTGCGGTCGGCAAACCACTTGAAGATGATGAACTCATCGGTCACCTGCTAAGCGGCCTTGACAAAGGCCACTACAACTCCCTCATCACATCTGTCAACGGCAACCCCAACATCACGCTTGATGAGTTCTTCGGTCAACTCTCCTCCTACGACATGCGCAATGGCGTTCAACCTGATGCTGATGAAGGATTCTCCTCCTGGGCCAACCTCGCTCGTCGTGGCTATGACCGCGGCTACAACCCTTGCGACCGCTGCCCAGATCGCGGTCACTTCGACCGTGGACATCGTGGAGGAGGCGGTGGTGGCGATTCTCGTGACCACCGCGATCGCCGTGATGGCTCATGGAGACGCGATGATGCTCGCCCCTGCTATGAGGGAGATCGCCGTCAGCGCGATGACGATCGTCGCCGAGATGATGGCAGTGCTAGAGGGGGAGATCACCGTCATCCACGGGCCCGCATTGATCGGGCTCCTACACCTTTCGTCGATGTTACATGCCAAATCTGCAAGATACACGGCCACCCTACAAGTGAGTGTTGGTGGCGCTTTCAACATGATGATGATGAAGATGGTGATCGTGGTGAGAAGGGGGCACACTTTACCTCCTACTGCGTTGATCCAAATTGGTACCCCCATAGTGGTGCCACTAATCATCTTGCTGGCCAGATGAACAAGCTCTCCAATGCTGAAAAGTACACTGGACGTGACACCGTCAACACTGCTGACGGCACAGGTATGAAAATAAGTCATATTGGTAACTCAACATTGCGCACCCCCCATGGTTCCTTTGCACTCAAAGATATTATTTATGTTCCTAGTGCATCTAAAAACCTCTTGTCAGTGCATAAATTTACTCTTGATAACAATGTATTCATTGAGTTTCATCCTTTCTTCTTTTTAATCAAGGATCAAGCAACACGAAGAGTTCTGTTTAGAGGCCCATGCCGTGGTGGTCTCTACCCCTTGATGCCTATGTTCCATGAGACCTCCAAGCTCGCCTTCCTCACAATAAAGACGTCTTCCTCTACATGGCATTGTCGTTTAGGTCATCCATCTTCCTTCGTGGTGCAACAAGTTCTTAGGAGAAATAAAATAGCTTACACCCCAGAGAGTACACCATATATTTGTGACTCTTGTCAACTAGCCAAGAGTCACCAACTTCCATACCCCATATCCACCAGTGTCTCTACTGTTCCTTTGGAGCAAGTGTTCTCTGATGTTTGGGGCCCTGCTCCTCTCTCTGTTGGAAAACATGCATACTATGTAAGCTTTATTGATGGTTATAGCAAATTTACGTGGATATATTTGCTTAAAAAGCGTTCTGATGTTTATCAAGCCTTTCTTAATTTTCAATAATATGTTGAGCGTAAGTTTGATAGGAAGATTGTTACTATGCAAACTGACTGGGGGGTGAGTATGAAAAATTGAATGGCTTCTTTCAAAAAGTTGGTATCACACATCATGTTTCATGCCCACATGCTCATTAACAAAATGGTTCAGCTGAGGGGAAACATCGTCACATTGTTGAGGTTGGTCTTGCCTTGCTTGCTAATGCATCTATGCCTCTGAAGTTTTGGGATGAGGTTTTTCTCACAGCAACATTCCTCATTAATATTCTTCCTAGCAAGGTTCTAAACTTTGAAACCCCCACTGAACGCCTTCTACATGTTACACCCAATTATGATGCCTTACATACTTTTGGTTGAGCCTACTGGCCAAATCTTCGTCCATACAACAAATGCAAACTTTCTTTTCGATCCAAGCAATGTGTTTTCCTTGGTTATAGTCCTCTTCACAAAGGTGTTAAATGCCTTGATGTTGCCACTAGTCGTGTCTATATATCGCGTGATGTTCTCTTCGATGAAAACATATTTCCCTTCAAGGCTCTTCATCCAAATGCTGGTACACGCCTCAAGCATGACATCTTACTCCTTCCACCGTCTTTCCACCAAGGGGGTGCACACAATGTTGATGATACTATTATGCCTATTGTGCCTGTCACTCACGTCTTGCAAGATGGTGGATTAGCAACTGAAAGTTCTGCTGGAAGCAGCGATGAAATCTCCACATCAAATAATGATCACCATGGTCCAGAAAATGATAAAGAAGAGGGCGCGGAGCATGAGGGGGAACATTCCCCTGCAGTGACAGCCGGCTCCGATCCCGAGGGGGATCGTGTTCTGTTCCCCGCGCCAGATTCTCCCGCGCGTGGCTCCGATCCCGAAGAGGATCGCGCCTCATCCCCTATGCCGGATTCTCCCACGCCTCCCCAGTGCGCGGATTCTCCCGTATCGCCATCTGCAGCCGGGTCTAGGGCGACGGGATATTCTGCGGCGGGTGGCTCTGTGTCCAGCTCGCCGCCGTCGCCCGCTCACTCTGCTGCGACATCTCCACTGCCATCTCCTCCGCGCACACGTTTACAAAAAGGTATTAGACAAACAGTTCGATATGGTATGTTGTCCACTACAGGTGAACCAAACAGTCTAACAGAGGCACTTGATGATCCGAATTGGCATCATTCTATGGAGGAGGAATATAATGCATTGATGGAAAACAAGACGTGGCACTTAGTACCTGCAAGCACAAACAAGAACTTGATTGATTGCAAGTGGGTATATCGTATAAAAATAAAAGCGGATGGAACACTCGACAGATATAAAGCCAGACTTGTTGCAAAAGGTTTTAAGCAAAGGTATGGCATTGATTATGAGGACACTTTTAGCCCTGTGGTAAAAATTGCTACTATCAGAATTGTTTTGGCTCTCTCTGTCTCTCGGGGGTGGAGCCTTTGGCAGCTAGATGTCAAGAACGCGTTCCTTCATGGTGTTCTGGAAGAGGAAGTGTATATGAGACAACCTCCAGGATTTGAAGATCCCCATGCTCTGCACCTTATTTGCAAGCTTGATAAAGCTTTGTATGGACTAAAGCAAGCTCCTCGAGCTTGGTATTTCAGGCTGAGCTCAAAACTGTGTGATCTTGGTTTTACACCTTCAAAGGCTGACACCTCATTGTTTCTATACAACAAGTCAGTTATCACAGTTTTTGTACTGATTTATGTTGATGATATTATAGTTACAAGCTCCTCTGATGATGATATCTCTGCTTTGCTTCGAGATCTTAATGAGAACTTTGCAATCAAGGATCTTGGTGACTTGCATTTCTTCTTAGGCATTGAAGTAAAAAGGATACAAAATGGTTTGTGTTTGACACAGGAAAAGTGTGCAACAAATTTACTTGATAAAGTTGGTATGTGTCATTGTAAGTCGGTACCAACTCCTTTGTCCTCCACGGGACAGCTATCTCTTACTCATGGTACACCTTGGGCCCTGATGATAGTACTCAGTATAGAAGCATTGTTGGAGCACTACAATATCTGACTTTGACAAGACCGGATCTATCGTACTCTGTCAATAAGGTTTGCCAATATCTTCATGCTCCTACTATAGAACATTGGATAGCAGTGAAACGCATTCTCAGATACGTAAAGGATACACTAAGTGAAGGTATTAGATTCATGGCTTCCCCCTCTACACTCCTTAGTGCTTTTTCAGATGCAGACTAGGCAGGATCCTTGGATGACAGGCGGTGCACTAGTGGGTTTGCCATTTTTGTTGGACCAAACTTGGTTTCATGGAGTGCTAGAAAACAAGCCACAGTCTCTAGATCAAGCACTGAGACTGAATATAAAGCATTAGCAAATGCAACAGCTGAACTAATATGGGTGGAAGCTCTTCTTGTTGAGTTAGGAGTAAAATTAAAGGAAAAGCCATGTCTTTGGTGTGATAATTTAGGTGCTACCTATCTTTCTGTAAATCATGTGTTCCATGCTCGTACCAAGCATATTGAAATTGACTTTCACTTTGTAAGAGAAAGAGTTGCAGGAAATCAGCTGGGGATCAAGTTCATTTCAAGCAAAGATCAAGTTGCAGATGGCTTTACAAAGGCTCTCCCAGTAAAGAAGTTATATGAGTTTAAGCATAATCTAAACCTTTTGAAAGGTTTAGATTAAGGGTGTGTGTTAGATGATGTATAGGGTTTTTCCCTTTATCTTTGTATACCATATGTATTGTATATGGATACTCCCAACTCTTGTACACCTGTGTCTACGGACTATATATTAACACGCAATCGGTACGAGGCCAAGTACCGTTCC
Source organism: Avena eriantha (assembly GCA_910589775.1). Lineage (NCBI taxonomy): Eukaryota > Viridiplantae > Streptophyta > Magnoliopsida > Poales > Poaceae > Avena > Avena eriantha. The sequence goes on along the minus strand of OU342743.1, from coordinate 169,334,877 downwards.
ACACAAACACTAATAGGAAGAGGAGTCCCTACCGAGGCCCTCGACCGCCGACGCCGTCAACGGTCCCACGTCATCGCCGACATCCTCCTCCTTCACCCTCGTCGGCGTCGACGCTGCCGACGGTCCGCATCGTCGACGACCTCCTTTTTCATCCTCATCGCATCTGTCTTCCTCTTAGCCTCGGCAAATGCCTCGAGCCACCTCCGCTCCTCCTCGATGCGCTCCGACTTGGCATTACCGAGCCTCTCCACCATCGCCGTGTTGTGTCGCTCCGCCTCGTGGCGCTCGCGGGCCTCCCAGTCCTCCCGCCGCTCACGGTCGGAGACAAAACAAAGGGTGGTCGGCTCTAGGTCTTGCACCGGTCCTCCCGCCTCGAGTGGGAAGTTGAGCTTGCCGTAGTTTAAGCCGTGGAGTTCGATGCTCTTCACGCCATACGCCATCGCTGCCTGCTCTCCCGACTGGAAGCTCCCGATCCACACCTTCCGGTGAGTGTTCTGGTCGTGATTCTGGCAGCCACGAGCCCCACGACCGCTGTCGTATGGCGCGGTAGACCAGCTTAGCTCCACCGGCAGGTCGATGAGGCTGCAGGAGCGGCGAGACTGTCACCGTCGCTTGGTGGCGCCAATCGGGAAGGGGAACGGCGGCGGGTAGAAGAAGCAACAGAGGGCTACGACGAGGGGCTGCGGTGGCGATGAGCGCTGGGAATGGACGGCGGAGATAGCCGGTGAGAATATCCGGCTATAGCGGCGCTATGGTGGTGGCTGGGGTGGCAGCATGGGGACATCGTGATCGCCGGAATTGGAGGAGAGTCCGAGGAGGAGGACAATGTGAATGGGAAAGGGGAGCGGATCTTTTACACCTCCACCGTTCGAAGGAGTAAAAATAGGAGTCGAGGAGGCTGACTCATAGTTCTTTTTGTCTTCTAACCCAATACAAGCTCGGTTAGGTACCGATTACATCGGTTAGAGATGCCCTAACAACCGCAGTCAGCAACTATAGGTATCTGCTTAACAGCTTGTACAACAATAGGTTGAAACTCCATGCTTGCAAGCTGCAACTCTATATACGCTATACCGCACCGGCAAAAGCTGGTCTACGCACAGCGAGAGCAACGGCGTGCGCGTGCACCGCGCGTCGTGCACGGCTACTAGCTCAGCCCTCCTCCACGCGCACCGGGAGTGGCCTATCGGCTCTGCTGCGGCCACTACCGTCCATGAGCTGATCCACGTCCACCGAGGAGCCGAAGACAAACCGTGCCAACTCCCTCGCGTGGCCGTCCACCTGAGCCTCGACCTCGCACGCGCCTCCACCCGCGGACGCCAACGCGACCACCACGGCGACGGCGAGGAGGACAAGCAGGGGAGCCAGCACAGACACCAGCTCCGTCGCGCTCTCCGCTATCATCGAACGTCACCAGCGTGCGTAACCAATCGATTGAAGAGAGACCCAACCGGCCAACTCTGAACCAATGTTTGCATGTCATGTAACGGCAGATATTGTTAGAATTTTTCCAGACTACATCAAACTAGACACTCAAGCAAGCTCGAAAAATCTTATGGCCAAGGGCACGTGTCGTGCCCGTTCTTTTTCTTTATTTTCTTCTCAACTTCACGATTACAAAACTCACACAGGACCTAGTGTATATGTACACGAAACCAAGACTCACGGCAGCCTAGACCTACTCGTACTTGATACCAAGTACTACTCGGACTCAACATGGACTCAACTATAGTACTCTACGTACAAACTATTCTAGTCCTAGTACTATACGGCCAACAATCCTAGCCAGACTAGTACAACACTAGAAACTCACACACTACAGAAAACTACTAAAATCTAATTAGACTCAAACTCATTAGGACAAGATTATTGCTAACAGATATGCTGGCTGCAGGTTTGTATACAGGGACACCTCGAACTAGTTGCTGCTTTCTCGTGAAGTGCAACTGCCAACAGACAACACCCATGCATCTTGTGACCAGAGATGCAAAGTGTTTTTGCCTTCGATCATAGAAAGTTTAAACTGAAAGCTGTCGAAGGACTCAAATGAATAAGATGATTTTGTGTCCGCTGCTTAACGACTTCATGTGTTCCCTGTCTTCGAGGAAACTCCAGTCCCAGCGCTCGAGTCACGGATGTAGACATCTTATAAGTCTACCTACCATAGCATATTACCATAACATCTCTTAACTCACCGATGCCAATGCATCTTCCCGTCACATACATATAACTCCATATCTCGTTATTGTCTAAAAACATCTTATATTTTGAAACGGAGAGAGTATGTAGTTAGAAATGGCTCTCCTTGAATCCTCGCCTCACCTTCACTCTCTTGACCCCTCGCAAAAACACATCCTATACAGTTTAGAAGATAGTTATGAATTGTTGGTTCTTTAGAAAACGGCAAGTATAAGATATAGGAACATACATATTTCCAGAGCAGTTGCCCTCCTCACTGATTTGCTTACCGAGTAATGGAAGTGTTGAGAATGGAAGGCACGCCGATAGAAAAAGTTACCAATATGAAGTGTTGTGGTTAGTTTATACATGACGGGGACACTAGAAACGCAACTGACCGCGGAGCAAAGAATCTTCGGAGTTGAAGCCGAAGAAAAACTGGGCGACGGCTAAGAGATCATACCAGCAACGGCTAATTGGCTAACACTTGCTCATTGGTTTAGTCCTTAACAGGCTCCTCAGGTCTGGCTAGTTTAGTCAGATTAGCTAGTGGCAATAAATCAGTTAAATCAAATTTGCTTCCTAAAATTTGTTATCCTAAAACTATGCGAAGATAAAATTGCAGTTATGTTAATTCCTCGCTCTTCCATTTTCTTCTCCCATTTCTGTGGAAACTCCACTATGCGAAAAAATTGTTTCTAGTGCTACTTAAACTTGCTCCTAGTGCATGTCTCATTTGCTCCAATCTAAGATATATTGTTTTTCCAATGTAACAATTTATTTGGTTTCTTACACAGTAAACTTTTATCTTCGTCGGTTACATACTTTTTTCGAGTTTACCTTGAATTTTTTCAATCTAAGAAAATTCAATATCGAATTTAGGTTATTTTAACTGGAAAAACTGCTTCTATAGACCTGATATATATATATTTTGCAACAGGCAACTAAAATTGGCTTCATTTAACAAAAAAAAATGTTTCTAACAACATCTTTGTGTTTAAGATTCTGTGCGTACTGAATTTTATTGAAAATCAAATGCCACTCCAACAAATATTTTATTTCTAACACACTGAATCTTGTTTTACCATCTCGAGAGTTTGCTTCTACTATTACTACTATTTTATTTTTCAATGTAACATAAAGTAGCGAGAACTCCCCCGTGGCCTAGTTGTAGCCATGCACGGCGCATAAGGGTTAGGTCCCATGTTGGAGTTCTCATCCCTACCTTAATTACTTAGCCGGGTGGAATCCCCCCTTGGTCTTGTTATTTGATTAACATAAAGTAGTATCCACCGACCGAAAAATGTGCTTCCATCGACCAAAAAATAAATTGCATCAAAGTAGAAGTAGTTTTCATCAAATAGAAGAAGTGATTATTCTTTCATTTACATTGTACAAAACATAAACATCCGTCCAACATTGTTTTCCAGGGACAACTGTATCATTGGCTCGGCATGCGTCCCTCACAATGGGGATGATGGGCGTATTGCGTCCTGGCCAAGGTGGTAAATTCTTGCACCTGATATTTGTTGGCACAATAGATCATCTATTTCTCCAGTGTTTGATTGCTAAAGTCATATATACGGTGATGGAATGTGCTTTTAACCAGACAGAATACATGATTAGGTAAATGAATAATTTTCTTTGTAGCTTCCTAAATTTGGAAGTCTTACAAAGAATTGGTTACTGGAAGGGTTGATGTTGTTTGCGAGGCAATCTAGAGATTTCGAAATGATGTGTGTCTCGATAACAAGAAAGTGACTAACCTATATGCGAGCATACATATTTTCGATAATCAGTTGAATTCCAAGTCTCCTTCACACAAAACTTCCGAAACACGAGGCAATGAAGCCGGGAGTAAGTGCAGGATAAAAATGAGCTATATCTTCAAGGGGAGACCTGGATGATGACCTGGAGTGCTAGAGATCGCTGCAAGATTAAAATTGAAATTAGGGGTGCTGCCTAGTCTGCTGGCATTGTCTTTTGCCCAGTTTTAGTTTCATGTTTCCTTGTGGAATAGTAGTCTGTTTTTACTTCATTGAGCTCAGAAATGCACTTGGGGTGAGCGATGCCTGTCTTTGCCTCTGTCTTAACAGCCAAAAAGGGATGTTATGCTGGTTTTCCTTTTCCCACTTTATCTCTGACCTGCACAATTTTAGTTGGTTCTCTCGTAAGAATACTATTGGTTTCTTGTAATGGAAATAAGAGAGGAGACAATCTGTCATTAAAAAAGGACATGCAAAGTGCTTTTTGTTTGGATTGTGAAAAGCTTAAACTTTAGGCTTGTACGGACAGAAGGAATGAATAGGATTTGGTGTTCACTTCCAACTCAATTTATGTGTTCCCTGTCGGGGAATTCCACTTCAGTTCGGGGTAGAGTCACCAGCCTTAACGTCACCTACCATACTATACTAGCGCAACATCTCTCAACTCACCAACACCAAAGCATCTTATTGTCAGTTGATAACTCCATATCGGTGTCGCTTACTGTCTATATATAGTTATAGACTCGTGTCCTTCAATTCTCACCTCATCATCATCCTCTTGACTTGCAAAGTCGAAAACAAACATCCTATATACAGTAGTTCAAAAGATATGTGAAAGTCATTGTTTTCCATATCTTCTTGCCTCCGAAGTAATGTGTGGGAGCTTTGAGAATAGACAGCTTCACCTATTGCATATGTCTTGGTCGTGCATGACCGATACAGCCTCCGTGAAACTTAGTAGAGTATGAAATGTTCAGGTTAAAGAAGAAACAAATTGTCAGATGGTTAGGGATTCGGCATAGCACCGTGATTAGGGGCTATTTCGGTGGTTGGATTACTCAAGAACGTGGGCCTCCATCCTGACTAGTTTCTAGTGGGAAAAAGTCCATTCTAAACTTTGAACTTGTAGAGCTTAGATAAATTAAACCCTGAAGTCGGAATCCCGATCATTGGCACCCTGAACTCATGAATCCCGGTCTAATGCAAACCTTACACCTGCTTTTCAAAACAGAAAATAAAATTCAGAATCGCTAGTCCGGTTTAGCATGCACACAACTGCATACTAGCACGGCGGAGCGGATGCCAAATTAATTGAGTTGTCCAGATCGTTAGCGCAATTGACCCCGAGGTTCACGAAGCAAATTCTATCTCTCGAAAGATCAGTTTTAAAAAAATAAAACGGTGCTAGGAGGAACTAGACACTTTTTTGATATAATAGAAGCGGGTTAGCATGAGAATTCCGAAAATTCATCCCTGACAGGATCGAACTCCGGTCACTGGGATGCACCAACTGTGACCCAACCACTAGGCTATTGCCCGGTTCTCTCGAAACATCAGTTTTTGAAATCAATGCCGCGTGGTTATAGCTCGCTGAGGTGATTGGTCGTGCGCCGGCTTTGACCAGGCGCGCTGACGATGCAGTCCCGTCTAGAGCTCCTTGGGCCTTGGCTCACCGGACGTAGCTCCCTGCCTACACTAGGAATGTCCCCACCTTCCCCACGATCTGCATTATGGCGGTGACTTAGCTCTGAAGTCTGAACGGATCGAATCGATGCCACGATTTCTCGGCGACTGATGCGGCGGCGTAGAGATGCTTGAGCGCTAGCACAGCGCACGGCCCACGGCCTGTCGCCACCGAGCTATGCACACGACCTCTTGCCACGGAGCCGCGCCCCGAGTTCCAAGATTGCCTGTCAGTCGTGTCCGCCACGGGTGCGCTGCTCGTCGAGGTGCTGCCCTTCTTCGTTCCGTGGCTTCCGACGGCCGGATCGCCAAGGCCCGAGCTGGAATCGAGACGGACAGTGAGACAAAGGATGAAATATACCGGTGAAAAGTTTTTGATAGCAGGGCCAGAGAGTAGCCTGTAATCCTGGCCGGGATTGCGACAAACAAACATAGGGTTTAAATTAGACCGGGATTCATGAGTTCGGGGTGAAATGCTGGGATTCCGACTTCAGGATTTGATTTTTCTAAGCTCTAGAATGGACTTTTTCCTTTTCGGTGGGATTGGCTCTTTGCAATTATGTGAGGATGAAATTATACTTCCGTTTACTCCGCACACTTTCCTTTCATACTCTTTTATTTCTATATAAGGTAACTATGATCCACTTGTAGGAGAAGAACTTATAGTGCTCCTAAAAGTTGCTTCCAATGGAGGTCAGATTTACTTGGATGTAACATTTAAATATTGTCCAGTATAAAAGTTATATCATTCTCGAAAGTAGTAAACATTATTTTACATCGACTACAAATTTTCTTATAGTGTGCATCTTTAGTTTTCTCCGGTGCAGCATTTTTTTTGGATACAATCGTTATTTTATTTCAAACAATTAAACTGCTACGTCACAGTATTGAATTCCAGTCAAGTAGAATTGGCTTCGATATCAAAAAGATGTTTCTAACAACATCTTTCCATTTTTTTTGTGCATTACTGAAATTTACTCCAAATCAATTTAAATTTGTTTCAGTCAACCAAAATCCAGTGTGAGATTCCCTTTCCAGTGCACAGCAAGACTTCGAAAATTTAATTTTAATATTGGGTAAGTTACTATACAACGACCGAAAATTGTCTTCCATCTAATAGAAAAATGTTTCTTCTAGCACGAAACATATCTCAAGTGTTTTCTGCTAGCAACAAGGTAACGATGCATCGCTTACAATGGGTACAATGTACGCAGTGCGGACCGGCTGGGCGCCCAAGTTCCTCCACTCGGTGTTTGTTGGCAAGATGGATGTAGAAGACAGCTGCACGCCAACTGTCCCATGTGAGATCAGTTGCAGCGTCTTTAGACGCAACTTGAACTTGTGAGTCAAGAAGATATGTAGTGATACCATGATACCATTTCTCAAACTTATGTTTCCAAGTTTTAGAAAATTTCAAAAAAACTATAGTTGGGCACAATATATATTGTGTTCACAATTCCTAAAATTTTCATAACCGAATTTGAAATACATGGAGAAACAAGAAAGACAATTTTTTTTTGACAAAAACAGTAGGGAAGTCCCGTACTGTGTCATTTTATAAATTTTATAATGTACAGAAGATTGAGCCAGGTTCAATCAATAAAGCTATTATAGATGTTTACATTCATAGTGTGTCAAGCCACTCTTGCATACCTTCCTTGAGACTAGGTTTAGCTCTATGCATAGTCAAGGTAAAAGTTGCTTTAAAAGAAGAATTACATCTAGTGATTGAGGGATTTAGGTCCCTAAAAATATAACCATTTCTTTGCTCCCATATACTCCAGCATCCAGTGATGATAATTTCCATAAGAAAATTGGGACTGAATCTACTTCTAGCATCATTGATCATCTGATGAATCTCCATATCTGTGTTCCATTCAAGTCCCAAGGCCCACCAGAACCCTTGGCTGAAACTACATTCAAAAAACAGATGTAGCAGAGTTTCCTGAGGACAGTTGTCACATATAACACAATCATTGAATTCCACAAAGAAGTTTTTTCTTGTCATTAGATCCTTGGTGTTCAGCCTCTTATTCAGTAGCAGCCAAGCAAAAAATTTGTGTCTTGGAAGACAGCATGATAACATGTATATAGTGACTTTTGTGATTTTGGCCTTTTTTGTGAAACTATTCATTCATGTTGGATTTATCATTTTCGTTTCTCTACATGTTTTTCGAATTTGGTGTTGTAAATTTTAGGGAATGTGTACACATATCTTGTGAACAATCATAACTTTTTGTGATACTTTTAAAAACTTATTTTATTTATTTTGGGGAAGGGTATCATGGTATCACCGAGTGGTTGTTATCACGAGATATCTTCTCCATGCGGGTCCTATGAACCGTGATCGATCTAATGAAAACTAACGGCGGCCCTTCCGGGCGTTCCTTGGGGACCCTATTCAATCGTCGACCAACGTACGTCGCCTGGCCTAACCGGTCCACCAAAGAAGAGGCCCAACTCCGAATGGGTTTATGCACGTCAGGCAATGGCTACTACTTTCTTGTGAGCTTTGCAGATAATTTTGGTTTGGTTAGTGAAAACCCTTAAAGCCTAAAAGTAAAAGGGCTGTTGAAGAACTCGAATGAATAAGTGGTTGATTGTTCAATGCCCGCTATATGGTCCATGCCTATGGGAATTATTAAAGTCCAGGTGCATTGTCACCGGTGCTTGTATCTGTCAGTCCACGGCCACCTATGTATCACCTTAACATCTCTTGGCTCACATCAATACACCTTCTTGTCAGTCATACATCATTCTCTTCTATATATACATACACCTTCCCACGCCTCTCCTACACTCATCAGTTCACCTTCGCCCGTTTGATTCCTTGAGAGAAAAATATGTGTATGACTCACACTCGTAGTTATGAAACATGGAAACAAGTTGATTTCTAGGAGTAGCTCCCAACATTGAGAATGGAAGACGTCAGGACGGAAAAAGTTGCTTGCGTCGAAATGTCTAGTCAATTTGTACATGACCAGGACAATCACCAAGTAACTGAGTGCAGTGCTTAGGATTATACATGTGCTTGTTTGACATCTCTCTTCATAACATCTACATTCCCTGTCCTTCTAGAAAAGTAAGCCGCTAAGGGGTCTGGTTTGGTTTTGAAGATACAGTCACCACGTAGTTGCTAATGGTACCTACTTAACTTGTACATGCCCATGATACAACACAATACTTTGGAATATTCACGTGTTGTCCCGCTCTCAGATCATGGAATGCTTAATATTATAGCTCTGAGGGTTATACACGTAACAAAAAGATTTGTGTTCACTACATTGCCTCATGCTCGACAGTCCCTTTCTCTGTGGAAATTCCATTCATGGTGCCCGTCTCGTGAGTATTGGTAGGCTCGGGCTCCATTAGTTAGCCCATGTTCTTCCAAAGATTGGATAACTTTTGATCAAGATTCATTTGTCGAGGAATAATGAAAACAAGATATACTGACAAGTGATAAGGATTGAAGTATGTCAACCTAAAGATCAAGGGGTATTCATGACCTTGGGGTTAAGAACTCGGCCCTTCTCGGAATGTCTTCACTAGCTCATAACCAAGCATGTGGTTTAGCAGACTCCCACAAAAAGTAAGTACATATGTTGAACAACTTTTTCAAAGGTTCAATGGAATCCGAATGACTTACATTTCTGGGCAGGTCTAATGGCAACCAAAAAACATTTTCCACTTTGGATCATTTAACGTCAAGGATGCTCAAAAATTAGTTCTGGAAAGATAAGTGATTAGGAAACGTCACTCTTCAGGAGGAATAGCCAGTTCTATACAATATTGTTTGTCATAAGTTAGAGTCATCTCTACCATTGTGACATTCATACGAGATTTAGTTGGTTCTAGGCTTGCCACATGAAATACTCTGTTAGGTCAGTTGTCATTGGTCCAAGTCTCAAAGGGCTACTGAATTTCATTACAATTTTCATGACAATGAAAAATCCTTTGTTGATTCTATGTATGTAGCACTTCCCATCCAGATCTTGTCAAGAATAACAATTTTTTTAAATAAGAAGGTACCACTAAACATAAAAATCTTGCCTGGTATCTTCGTAAATGATTAATATTTATCAAGGACAATCTTCTAAAATGCAACTGATATGGGATTACGAATGGTTTATTTTGTCATTATGTTGAGACATCTATGCACTTATTTTTCCATTATTAGTTTACTCTTTCTACATGGCCACTCATACAAGTAGTTTCTAACTTGTATCTACTATGTAGTGTTGCTAATGTTTTTGCCAACTTTGATCACAAGTTTAGGATTCTTATTATGCTAGTGTTGCTAGCTCTTGGCATAATATGGTCACTTTGACTATGTAGAAATGACATGATTTTTATTGTTAAAAAGTTAATCTTATGCAGGTCATCAACCGAAATACTCATTTGCTCCGTTTATAATTGTCTCTACAACGGTAGAGAATTGCAACCTGTTTACAAAGGAGGTTACAGCGCCATAGATGTGATCTATAGATTGACCCTTCAGCGCCATAGATGTCCCACAAGCTCATCTTGATTGTTGCGGCAATGTACAGGGAGCCAGCAGGGACACCAGCTCCGCCACACTCTCCGGGATCATCGTACACCATTGCGGGTGTAATCCGTCCACCTAAGAAGAGGCCCAAGTCCGTCAGATCTTTGGACGTCGGGCAACACTAGATGTGCATGCATGATAATGTCGTATTGTTAGAAGCATCGTGTGAGCTGAGCTGCTGATAGCTCGCGTATTTTTTTGCATTCAGAGTCGGGAAAACATTAAATCCTAAACTTAAAATTTGTGGAACATCTCTAATTAACTGGTGTTCAGTCCCGCTATTGAATAATTCCCTTCCTAGAGTTGTTAGTGATGCATTTATCTTGCTAGTCCACCTACTATACTCAATTGTAGCATCTCTTGCTCTAAAACACCTAGCTTCATATTGTCAATCCAGATCAAGGTCGTCTATATATAAACACACACCTTTCTACGCCTCTTGGATGCTCACAACATTCACCCACTTGATTTCTTGCAAACAAACATATATTATTCGTATTTAGAGTTACAAGACACATGAAATGATAAACATGCCAAAATTCATGCATTTGCGGACTTTGTGTATTCACGTATGAATAATGCGGAGCTTTGAGAATGGAAGGCGTCAGGATAAATGAAATTTACTGGATAAAAAACTCGAGCTCTTAGGAATGGACATGTTCTTAGAGTATTAAGATGCCCGGTCACCACGAAATTGCTAAGACCTAGTCGGGTTATACACCCAGTCATGCATTGAGCCAAAAGGTTAGGGACACCGAAGAGTGCTGCATTATCAGGACTAAGTACATCGATCCCTAGGAATTCACATTTGACCAAGGTTGTGTTTGGTATTGAGGTGGATTAGGTAATCCAGATTTCAGACTATGTTTCTCCATTTGGGTAACTGGTGTCTTTTGTGTGTGTTTTGTGGGTAAAGGGGGACTTCATTAAATGGGTAGGGCTCCAAGATGGTAAAGTCATGAGCCTCTTTTTTTCATCCTTCGAAGGAAAAGACGCCCACCACAACACCTCCCCTCACACCCTCCCTCCCGAAGGCTACGGGGGATCCTCCCTCATCTCCGGCCTCCCTCCCCCCTCTAGCCTCCTACCCGCCATCGCCACCGTCAGAGACACGAGTCGCATCGCAAGTGGAGCCGTCGGTGAAAAAGTACTCCCCCTGCGAGCTCAGTGGCGAGCTTGGGGATCCCAATCTCCAGGTACAGTGATCGTAGGACGACGGTGTGGCCGTGCTATAGTGGGCAACGTTGGGAGACCGGTGGCAGGGAAGCACCGGCGAAGCCCTTGGCCCAGAACTGGGTCCATCTGGGCCAGGGTCGGGGCGGGGGGAGTGGCTTCCATGTACGCTGCATGCTCTGTAGGAGGCGGTGATGTAGCTCGCACAGGGTGTAACGACATGGTAATCGTCCTATTGCGGTATGGCAGTGAGCTTTATGGGCATGATCTGGGCCCTGATAGACCCTCTTGGGACTGGTCTCCCCCCATGGGGGATTAACGGGGCCACTAACCCCGGTCGGACCCAATAACAACTTGTGTGTCTGCTGTCGCGTACGGCCGACTAGCTCCTTTGACAGTGGAGGCAGTTCCCTCCTACGCGACCGTGGTACTTCTGGCCTTGATTCAAGCTACTATTCGCCTCTACCTTTAGGCTCGTGATGTAAACTTCGGAGAGAGGATGATGGTGGCTTCGTGACGGTAGTGGCGCATGGATGACAAGTATGGTTGTGTTGAGGCCTGGACATTGTGGGGTGCATGTTCATCGGATTGCTCTGAGGTTGTGGATAGGTTTTTTGCGAGAAATCCTTGTCGGCTCACCTGACACTGATGCAGGTATGCCTGAGGGTGTCTCCAGTCCTTCGTGGAGGGCATCTTGGCTACCCTTCGTCCACTTCCCTTTGTGTTCTAGGGGAAACCTTAGGACAAGTCTCTAGTCCTGGCAGCACCTTCATCGCTTTCCTCTTTGAAGATGTTGCTTGGTACTTCATGATCCAGTGATAGGAGCGTGATGGTACAACTATGGGTGGCGCAGTGGTTGCGGGTCACCTTTGTTTTGTTGATCTTCCTATATCTCCATTTTGTTTATTCTTTTTGCTTTTAGGCATGTGTTAGTTGCTGCGTCATGATGTTCTTTCATTTCAATACTATCATGGTTGTATTGTGTGGTTACTATATTAATATCGTGGGGAGAAAGCCTATTTCAAGGACAAGATGTTCAAGCTCCAACTCAATCAACAAAATATTCAAGTGGGTCACCATTAGGGTACTCTTTACTCTCTTTAATTCAAAATATGAACTAACCTTTTTAAAATGATGAGGACATCATAAAATTTACTTCGTCCGGTCCATATAAATTGTCATTGAATTAGATGTATGTAGTCATGTTTTAGTGCTAGATATATCCAATTCCACAATAGTTAATATGGATTGGAGGAAGCAGTCCATTCTGTTGAACTTAAGAGGGTAGAGGGCACCAACATTGACCCACTTGCATGACTATCATCAACATAGTTCTGGACCAGAGCCTAGCCATACAACAGTTTGACGTTCTGTCCTAGGGAAATTCAATAGTGACTAACCCTAACCTGTAATGGACCCACTTATACAAATTTTCATAATCCACTATGAGAAGCTAAAGGTTTTATCTTAGAAACTAGGTGCATATGACTAGAACGATCAGGTGTTGAGTGTTGGAGATATGACCAAGAGGCAATAATAAAAGTGATTATTATTATATCTTTGTGTTTATGATGAATGTTTACATCCCATGCTATAATTGTATTATTAGGAAACACTAATACATGTGTGTTTTGTAAACATATAAGAGTCCCTAGTAAGCCTCTTGTTGAACTAGCTTGTTAATTAATTGATGATCATGGTTTCCTGATCATGGACATAAGGATGTGATTAATAACAAGGTTATATCATTAGGAGAATGATGTGATGGACACACACCCATAGTAAGCGTAGCATAAGATCAAGTCATTAAGTTCGTATTGCTGTAAGCTTTCAAATACATAGTAACCTATTCCTTCGACCATGAGGTTATGTTAATCACCATCACCGGATGGATACTTTGATGACATCAAACGCCGCTTCGTAACTGGGTGGTTATAAAAGTGTCATTGGGTATTCTGAAAGTATGTGTTGAAGCGCATGAACCAAGATTGGGATTTGTCCATCCATATGATGGATAGATATGCTCTGGGCCCTCTCGGTGGAATGTCATCTAGTTAGCTTGCAAGCATGTGACTGGGTCACAAGGGATGACATATCACGGAACGAGTAAAGAGTACTTATCAGTAACGAGGTAGAACTAGATATGGAGATACCGACGATCAAACCTCGGATAAGTATAGTATCGCGAGACAAAGGGAATTAGTTTCATATGTAAGTGGTTCAATCGATCGAGAAGTCATCGTTGAGTATGTGGGAGCTATTATGGATCTCCAGGTCCCGCTGATGGTTATTGATAGGAGATGTGTCTCTGTCATGTCTGCATATTCACGAACCGTAGGGTGACACACTTAAGGTTCGAAGTTGTTTTAAGTAGATATGGAATTTGCGTTGGAGACCGAATGTTGTTCGGAGTCTCGGATTGGATTCGGGACATCACGAGGAGATCCAGAATGGTCCGGAGAATAAGATTCATATATAGGGGATCATTTTCTGAGTTAGGAAATGTTCCGGAGTGTTTGTATGAGGATTCTAGAAGGTTTCGGAATGTTCCAGAAGGTTTTAGAAGATATCTTGGAGTTTGCTTGAAAATCAAGATAGGGATCAAGGAGTCCTGGTGGGTCAAGACTAGGAGTCGTGGGGGAGGAGGACTCCTCCCCCCACTCCCCAATCCGCCGGCCTAGAGGGAGGGGAGTCCTACAAGGACTCCCCCTCCCCAGGCGCCCTCCCTTATTTAAATAGAGGGGCAGGGGCGCCCCCTCCTCCCTTGCTCTCATAACTCCAATATCTGCCGCCTCTCTCCTCCACCTTTCTTCTGCACAGGCATAGGCGAAGCCCTCCAGAATTCTCTACTCCACCACCACCACCACGCCGTCGTGCTGCTGGGATTCCGTGGAGAAGATCTACTACCTCCGCTGCTCGCTGGTACAGGGAGAGGAAGGTCTGCTTCGACTCCGCACGTGTGACCGACTACGGAAGCACTGCCGCAACGCGACGCCGGAAGGATCGTCCACTTGACCGACTGCGGAAGCGCTGCTGGAACACGACGCCGGAAGGATCGTCCACACGATCTTGAGATCGGCAAGTGATCAACTACATCAACCACGAGATCTAATCTCGTTAACGCTTTCGGATCTACGATGGTTAGTTCCTATCTATCTCGTTGCTCATGTCTAATAGATTAGATCTTGGCTTTTATCTAGATTAGATCTGGGTTTTATTCGTTCTTGCGGTAGAAATTTTTTGTTTTCCATGCTACGAACCCTTTAGTGGTATCAGAGCCGTATCTATGCGTAGATCTGTTGCACGAGTAGAACACAATGTTTTTGTGGGCGTTGATGCTTTTGTTGTCGGTGTCTTAGCGTGTACTTTGCATCTTGCGGCATGATGGGATGAAGCGGCTCGGGCTAACATTACATGTCATCGCACATGAGACTTGCTCCACGCTTGACGTGCAACTTGCTTTGCACAAGTGGCTTTGCGGGTGTCTGTCTCTCCCAACATAGTTAAGATTCAATTTACAATGAGCATCTTGACAACACTTGTATCAACGTTGTGGTTCTTGTTCGTAGGTAAGATCGGTCTTATGCGAAAGCCCAAAACCACGTAAAACATGCAAAGAAAATTAGAGGCGTATAACTTGTTTTTGTAGGGGTTTTGTGATGTGATAGGGCCATCATGTGATTATGATTGTATTTGATGTATGCAATGATCCTTGTTGTAATATGGCAACCGGCAGGAGCCTAATGGTTGTCTTTAATTCTGTTAAGACCTGCGTGTCTATTCATCTTGTAATAGCTTTATCCCAAGTAGTTGAAATAGTTGCTGGTGATGATGGACAACCATGAAGTGGCGCCACTGACCTTGACGCAATGCTGGTGATGATGGAGATCATGTTCGTGCTTTGGAGATGGAGATCAAAGGCGCAAGAAGAAAAGGCCATATCATATCACACTAATTATGAATTGCCTGTGATGTTAATCCTTTATGCATCTTGTATTGCTTAGATCGCGACGGTAGCATTATAAGATGATCCCTCTCACTAAATATCAAGTAATAAAGTGTTCACCCTTAGTTGGCACCATTGCTAAGACTCGTCGTTTCGAAGCATCTCGTGATGATCAGATGTGCTACGTGTGCATACAACGGGTGCAAGCCAGATTTGCACATGCGGAAACTAAGGTTGTCTTGACGAGCCTAGCATGTACAGACATGGTCTCGGAACATGGAATACCGAAAGGTAGAGCATGAGTCATATAATTGATATGATGAACATGAAGATTGTTCGCCGATGAAACTACATCTTCTCTCGTGAAGATTGGACTTGGTGTAGTGGACTTGGTTCGTGTAATCACTAAGACAATGTGAGGGATGTTGTTTTGAGTGGGAGTTCACCTAGTTAGTTTAAGAATTAAATCTGAACTCAATTTATCATAAACTTAGTCTAAACTACTTGCAAATTGTTGTAGATTATGGCGACCCCCTCCATCAATTTCAATGCGTTCCTAGAGAAAGAAAAGCTTAAGAACAATGGAAGCAATTTCACGGACTGGTTCCGTGGACTGAAGATCGTCCTCAGGGCTGGTCAGTTGACCTATGTGCTCAATGCACCGCTAGGTGACCCACCTGCAGATAATGCCACCGATGACGAAAAGAATGTTTTCGCCACTCGGAAAAATCATTACCCACAGTTCAGTGTGCCATCCTGTACGGTTTAGAAGCGGAGCTCCAACAGCGTTTTGAGCACCATGACCCGTTCGAGATCATTAAGGAGCTCAGGCTAATTTTTGAGACTCGCGCGGCCATGGAGAGCTATGAGGCCTCCGAAAAGTTCTTTAACTGTAAGATGGAAGAAGGAAGCTCCGTTAGCGAGCACGTGCTCACCATGTCTGGGTACGCAAAGAAGGTCCAAGAGTTGGGAATATCGATTCCTAATGAATTGGGGATTCACCGTCTCCTTCAATCACTGCCACCAAGTTACAAGAACTTTGTGATGAACTACAACATGCACTGCATGAACAAGACGTTGCCTGAACTGTCGTCCATGCTGAAAACTGCTGAAGTGGAGATCAAGAAGGAGCACCAAGTGTTGATGGTCAATAAAACCACCAATTTCAAGAAAAAGGGCAAGCCTAAGAACAAGGGCAACTTCAAGAAGGACGGCAAGAAAGCTGCCGCACCTGCTAAGAAGCCCAAGGCTGGTCCTAAACCTGAAACTGAGTGCTTCTACTGCAAGGGAGCTGGTCACTGGAAGCGTAACTGCCCCAAGTACCTGGCGGATCTGAAGAACGGCAACATCAAGAAGAAAGGTATATTTGATATATGTGTTATAGATGTGTATCTTACTAGTAATCGTAGTAGTGCCTGGGTATCTGATACTGGTTCGGTTGCTCATATTTGTAACTCGAAACAGGAGCTGCGGAATAAACGAAGACTGACAAGAGACGAGGTGACGATGCGTGTTGGAAATGGCTCCAAGGTTGATGTGATCGCCGTCGGCACGCTCCCTCTACATCTACCTTCGGGATTAGTTTTAAATTTAAATAATTGTTATTTGGTGCCTGCGTTAAGCATGAACATTATATCTGGATCCTGTTTATTGCAAGAAGGTTACTCTTTTAAGTCTGAGAATAAAGGTTGTTCGATTTATATGAGTAATATCTTTTATGGTAATGCACCTGAGATGAATGGTTTATTCTTACTGAATCTCGATAGTAGTGATACACATGTTCACAACATAGATGCTAAATGAATAAAATTGAATGATAATTCTACATACATGTGGCACTGTCGTCTTGGTCACATTGGAGTGAAGCGTATGAAGAAACTCCATTCTGATGGACTTCTTGAATCACTTGATTTTGAATCACTTGAAAGATGCGAAGCATGTCTAATGGGAAAAATGACTAAGACTCCATTCTCTGGTACAATGGAGCGAGCTACAGACTTATTGGAAATAATACATACCGATGTGTGCGGTCCAATGAGTGTAGCATCGCGTGGTGGATATCGTTATGTTCTCACTTTCACGGATGACTTAAGTAGATATGGGTATGTCTACTTTATGAAACATAAGTCCGAAACTTTCGAGAAGTTTAAGGAATTTCAAAGTGAAGTGGAAAATCATCATAACAAGAAGATTAAATTTCTGCGTTCTGATCACGGAGGTGAATATCTGAGTTATGAGTTTGGCATGCATTTAAAGAAATGTGGAATACTTTCGCAGTTGACACCGCCGGGAACACCACAGCGTAATGGTGTGTCCGAACGTCGTAATCGAACTCTCTTAGATATGGTTCGGTCTATGATGTCTCTTACAGATTTACCGTTATCATTTTGGGGCTATGCATTAGAGACAGCCGCATTCACTTTAAATAGGGCACCATCTAAATCCGTTGAAACAACACCATACGAATTGTGGTTTGGTAAGAAACCTAAGTTGTCGTTCCTTAAAGTTTGGGGTTGCGAAGCATATGTAAAGAAGTTACAACCTGATAAGCTAGAACCCAAAGCGGAGAAATGCGTCTTCATAGGATACCCTAAAGAAACAATTGGGTATACCTTCTATCATAGATCCGAAGGCAAAGTTTTCGTTGCAAAGAATGGATCCTTTCTTGAGAAGGAGTTTCTCTCGAAGGAGGTGACTGGAAGGAAAGTAGAACTCGATGAGGTTATTGAACCTTCTCTCGGATTTGAGAGTAGCGCAGCACCGGAAGATGTTTTTGTGCCGCCTGCACCAATTGAAGAGGAAGCTAATGATAATGATCATGAAACTTCAAACGAAGTTACTGCTGAACCTCGCAGGTCAACGAGGGTTCGTACCACTCCTGATTGGTATGACTCTGCCTTGAACGTCATGTTGGTGGACAACACTAATGACCCTGCGACGTATGAAGAAGCTATGGTGAGCCCAGATTCCAACAAATGGCTAGAAGCCATGAAATCCGAAATAGGATCCATGTATGAAAACCAAGTGTGGACTTTGGTGGACTTACCGGATGGCCAAAAGGCTGTCGAGAACAAATGGATTTTCAAAAGAAAAACAGATGCTGATGGTAATTTTACCGTCTATAAAGCTCGACTTGTCGCGAAAGGGTTCCGACAAATTCAAGGAGTTGACTATGATGAGACTTTCTCACCAGTAGCGAAGCTAAAGTCCGTGAGGATTTTGTTAGCAATTGCTGCATATTTCGATTATGAGATTTGGCAGATGGATGTCAAAACGGCGTTCCTTAATGGTGACATTGAGGAAGAGTTGTATATGGTACAACCCAAGGGTTTTGTCGATCCTAAAGATGCTGACAAGGTGTGCAAGCTTCAGCGCTCCATTTATGGACTAAAGCAAGCATCCCGGAGTTGGAATCAACGTTTTGATAAAGTAATCAAAAACTTTGGGTTTATACAAACTTATGGAGAAGCTTGTATTTACAAGAAAGTGAGTGGGAGCTCTGTAGCATTCCTAGTACTATATGTAGATGACATATTGTTGATTGGGAATGATATAGAACTTCTTAATAGCGTCAAAACCTATTTGAATAATAGTTTTTCAATGAAGGATCTTGGCGAAGCGGCATACATTCTAGGCATCAAGATTTATAGAGATAGATCAAGACGCCTAATAACGCTTTCACAAAGTACATACTTGGACAAAGTTCTAAAGAAGTTTAGAATGGAAGATAGCAAGAAAGGGTTCATGCCCATGTTGTCAGGTAAGACCTTGAGTAAAAATCAAAGTCCAGCCACGGCAGAAGATAGAGAGAAAATGAATAATATTCCCTATGCCTCAGCCATAGGTTCTATCATGTATGTCATGCTGTGTACAAGACTGGATATAGCACATGCTGTTAGTTTGACTAGCAGATATCAAAGTGATCCTGGAATGGAGCACTGGACAGCGGTCAAGAATATCCTAAAGTACCTAAATAGGACTAAGGATATGGTTTTTTCTTATGGAGGTGATGAACAGCTTGTTGTAAACGGTTACACCGATGCTAGTTGGAACACCAACCCGGATGACTCAAAGTCACAGTCGGGATACGTATTTATTTTGAATGGTGCTGCAGTGAGCTAGAGGAGTGCGAAGCAAAGCGTTGTGGCGAAATCTTCAACTGAATCGGAATACATAGCTGCTTTGGAGGCTGCACAAGAAGCCGTTTGGGTGAAGGAATTCATTACTGAACTTGGCGTGGTTCCCAGTGCGTTGGACCCGATGGCCATCTACTGTGACAACACAGGTGCCATAGCTAATGCACAGGAGCCAAGGTCACATAGCAAGCTGAAGCACATCAAGCTACGTTTCCACGCTATTCGCGAGTATGTCCGAGATGGTGACATAAAGATTTCCAAAGTACACACTAATCTGAATGTGGCAGATCCGTTGACTAAACCTCTCCCTACGGCAAAGCATGACCAACACCAAAACGCCATGGGTGTTCGGTATATTACCATGTAATCTAGATTATTGACTCTAGTGCAAGTGGGAGACTGTTGGAGATATGGCCAAGAGGCAATAATAAAAGTGATTATTATTATATCTTTGTGTTTATGATGAATGTTTACATCCCATGCTATAATTGTATTATTAGGAAACACTAATACATGTGTGTTTTGTAAACATATAAGAGTCCCTAGTAAGCCTCTTGTTGAACTAGCTTGTTAATTAATTGATGATCATGGTTTCCTGATCATGGACATAAGGATGTGATTAATAACAAGGTTATATCATTAGGAGAATGATGTGATGGACACACACCCATAGTAAGCGTAGCATAAGATCAAGTCATTAAGTTCGTATTGCTGTAAGCTTTCAAATACATAGTAACATATTCCTTCGACCATGAGGTTATGTTAATCACCATCACCGGATGGATACTTTGATGACATCAAACGCCGCTTCGTAACTGGGTGGTTATAAAAGTGTCATTGGGTATTCTAAAAGTATGTGTTGAAGCACATGAACCAAGATTGGGATTTGTCCATCCATATGACGGATAGATATGCTCTGGGCCCTCTCGGTGGAATGTCATCTAGTTAGCTTGCAAGCATGTGACTGGGTCACAAGGGATGACATATCACGGAACGAGTAAAGAGTACTTATCAGTAACAAGGTAGAACTAGATATGGAGATACCGACGATCAAACCTCGGATAAGTATAGTATCGCGAGACAAAGGGAATTAGTTTCATATGTAAGTGGTTCAATCGATCGCGAAGTCATCGTTGAGTATGTGGGAGCCATTATGGATCTCCAGGTCCCGCTGATGGTTATTGATAGGAGATGTGTCTTTGTCATGTCTGCATATTCACGAACCGTAGGGTGACACACTTAAGGTTCGAAGTTGTTTTAAGTAGATATGGAATTTGCGTTGGAGACCGAATGTTGTTCGGAGTCTCGGATTGGATTCGGGACATCACGAGGAGATCCGGAATGGTCCGGAGAATAAGATTCATATATAGGGGATCATTTTCCGAGTTAGTAAATGTTCCGGAGTGTTTGTATGAGGATTCTAAAAGGTTTCGGAATGTTCCGGAAGGTTCTAGAAGATATCTTGGAGTTTGCTTGAAAATCAAGATAGGGATCAAGGATTCCTGGTGGGTCAAGACTAGGAGTCGTGGGGGAGGAGGACTCCTCTCCCCACTCCTGAATCCGCCGGCCTAGAGGGAGGGGAGTCCTACAAGGACTCCCCCTCCCCAGGCGCCCTCCCTTCTTTAAATAGAGGGGCAGGGGCGCCCCCTCCTCCCTTGCTCTCATAACTCCAATCTCTGCCGCCTCTCTCCTCCACCTTTCTTCTGCACAGGCATAGGCGAAGCCCTGCAAAATTCTCTACTCCACCACCACCACCACGCCGTCGTGCTGCTGGGATTCCGTGGAGAATATCTACTACCTCCGCCGCTCGCTGGTACAGGGAGAGGAAGGTCTGCTTCGAATCCGCACGTGTGACCGACTGCGGAAGCGTTGTCAAAACGCGGCGCCGGAAGGATCGTCCACTTGACCGACTGCGGAAGCGCTGCTGGAACGCGACGCCGGAAGGATCATCCACACGATCTTGAGATCGGCAAGTGATCGACTACATCAACCACGAGATCTAATCTCGTTAACGCTTTCGGATCTACGAGGGTTAGTTCCTATCTATCTCGTTGCTCATGTCTAATAGATTAGATCTTGGCTTTTATCTAGATTAGATCTGGGTTTTGTTCGTTCTTGCAGTAGAATTTTTTTGTTTTCCATGCTACGAACCCTTCATTGAGTCGGTGGCCGTCAATACCAGCTGGATTCAGTCCATCTCAATGATGATTCGCAAGAGGTTATGTTGCTCCAAGCCATCCAAGAATAGAACAAATTATGATTACAATGAGAAATAACACGATCATGCCCAGTCCTACCGAGCCATCTTACTTCTTTAAGGAACCATCAATGTTGAGTTTTACCCAAACCTGGTTCAGGTTTACACCATCGAGTATCAGGAGATTTCTTCTTCACGCACTCATGAGCAATCAGAGATGGTGCTTGCGACAATGATATCTTGCCTTTTGAATCTATAATATCTATATAGGAGCAAACCACTAAGTTGATTTTTCTCAACATGTAATCATGCCACATCATTTCAATTCTTCTTATTGTTTGTCATCTGCCCCACCATGTGTTTAGACTGCATGCACCCTCAGTTGAACCCCACTTACATCTTTGATCAGTAAGTCTCGTGTCTCCTAGTACAAATAGAAGTCTTTCTTCTGTCCTGAAGCGTCGACATCACTAGACCAGCCCACCTCCGCACCTCCGCTTCTTAGAGCATCTCCACATGTGCCTCTCATATGGCGTCCGACGTGGCCTTTTTTGTCCTGTATGGAGGCAGCCGGATAAATCAATGAATTGGGGGTGCTGGCTCCTAGCCATGCTCCTCATACAAAAAATTTAAACGTTCAAAATAACTGATAAATTCGTTAAACTACAAAATAGGCAGTTCAAATATGTTTATACAAATTTAAACAAATAAGAAAAAACTAAACTACTGGTGAGATCCATGGACACACCCGCCTAGGCCAAGATGACGGTACATTGCCACCGCGTAGTCCATGAGATCCTCTTCATTGTCTTCACCATCGCTGGGCTCCTAGTTTGGCAGCGGCATGGTGCTGCAGCCCTGACACGGGTCACCGTGCCTACACTAGTCCGAGGGACTGGCCTCGTCATCGCTCTCCAAGTCGACGAACAGGCTGAGGCGGCGCACACTAGTACTCTAGCGCAGACCATGCCTCCATGAACTCATCCGTTGCTGGTGGTACGACTTCGATTGAAGTGCGCTCCGCCATGTGCTGGCCCCGGGTACTACTCCGGGTCCTCGTAGTTCTTGAGATGGAGGGCCCCCTTGTACTCTAGTGGCGGCGTCCACACCTTCACCTCTTGCTTGGGCCCGAAGAGGCGGAGATGGCCGCGAGATGGAGATGGCTGGCACGGTGCACGATGGTCATAGATGAGGATGCCTCTATTGGAGCGCCAACGGGGTGGAGGGTAGCCCTCTGGCTAGTCCTTCACAGGAGCAAGCTGGGCACCGTAGTGAGGAGATAAAGCTACAGGAGCTGGGAATATCGATTTGGCGCCAGATTCTTAGGCAGAATCTGCCTTGGATCGGTCCTTGCCAGCTCCTGATGCACCTGACACAAACGTTTATGTCCATGTGCATGCACGCCCATCTATCAAAGCCACGTCGCTGCGGGACCGTGCGCCAGATTGTCAGTAGATGTCGCCCATCCCTCGTCATCATCACACGCCAGTGCGGGCCAGTGCGTTTGCGCGCAGCTCGCGGTCATTGTCTCCGCCTGTGCGCTAGCCCACTCCGGCCACGTCACCGTGACCGACTGTGTCACCAAACACAACGACACGATGGGACAACGACCTTAGTGCAACATCAAACATCAGTGCTACTACTCCAAATTCCCTGTGTGATCAAGATCCCGCACCAGGATCTTCTATGTAGCCTCCATCTGTACCTCCTCCTACTACTAGTATTCAGACTCACTTGCAAAAAGGTATTCGTAACCTGAAAAAATATACAGATGGCATAGTTGGATATGCTTTGCTCACACCTACAGGGGAACCCAGAAACATTTCTGAAGCACTTATAAATGACAGTTGGCAACATGCTATGCAAGATTAATTTGATGCTCTTCTTGCAAACAACACGTGGCATCTTGTTCCCCCAAGCTCAAACAAGAACATCATTGATTGTAAGTGGGTTTACCGCATCAAGAAAAATGTAGATGGCACTATAGACAGGTATAAAGCACGTCTTGTTGCAAAAAGATTCAAACAACGATATGGTATAGACTATGAAGATACTTTCAGTCATGTTGTAATGGCTGCTACTATTAGAATTGTTATCACAATTTCAGTTTCCAGAGGATGGAGTTTACGGGCTATCTCATCTCTTCTCCGCCAGTTGAATTCTGAGTTTTCTATTAAGGATGTTGGAGGTCTTCATTTATTTTTAGGGCTAGAGTTTCACAAACAGTTCAGTGGTTTCCTGCTGACTCAGAAGAAATATGCTACAGATCTTTTGACCCGTGTTGGTATGAATGATTGCACTTCTTGTCCAACACCACTCTCCACGACTGATACAGTCTCATTGACTTATGGATGTCCTCTTGGTTCTGAGGATATCACCCGTACATGAGTATTGTAGGTGCTCTTCAATACCTAACATTAATTAGGCATGATATTTGTTTCTTTGTTAATAAGTATGTCAGTTTCTTCATGCTCCTACCACTGCACATTGGACTGCTGTCAAGAGAATCTTGAGGTACATTCATGGCACATATAAGGTTGGTCTTACTTTTCAGAGATCTACTTCCACTCTGCTTAGTGCGTATTCTGATGCAGATTAGGTAGGTGATTTAGATGATAGACGCTCTACTGGTGGTTTTGCTATATTTTTTTGGTCCCAACCTTATTTTTGGAGTGCTAGAAAACAACCTATTGTTTCCAGGTCTAGTACAGAGGCTGAATACAAGGCTCTTGCAAATGCCACTGCCGAGATTATCTGGGTTGAAGTACTAGTCCGTGAACTTGGTGTTTCTCTCAAGGAAAAACCATGTTTATGGCGTGATAATCTTGGTGCAACCTATCTGTCTGCTAATGCAGTTTTTCATGCACGCACCAAACATATTGAGATTGACTTCTATTTTGTTCATGAAAGAGTTACTAGCAAGCAACTTGATATTAGGTTTATCTCCAGTAAAGATCAGATTGCAGATGGTTTTACTAAAATTTTATGTAATAAGAAGTTAGCTTAGTTTAAGTGTAATTTACAAGAGGTCTAGATTAAGAGAGGGTGTTAGACATGTAATATAAAGGGGCATTCGGTATGGTGTAGTACACCAACCGTGTACTACCTGGACTATGTATTTGCCACATGAGGGACTGTTCCTCACACATATATAACGTAACCAGTGCCCTCTACGGAGGCTATAACGTTCCACCCTAACGAAACATGACACGTGGGACTTGGATGGTGTGCCATCAGCCCATCACAAGCCTGCTAGGCTGATCCTACTTAGATATTGATGTACATTATGTTGCCGGGACGACTGGAGCGGGATCCGAGCAATTCCAATAGTATGGCCAACAGCGGGCTATAAGAAAATGCCATTTCATTTGTAGTCAGCATATAGGTAATATGTACAATAGTTGGCTATAAGAATGAAGTACTTTACAAGCACATGATCTACCTTTCACTCTCACAAAGTGCCTAGAAACACGCGCAAGAGCTGGCTATTGCATGACAGCCCACCTCTCTTCTCTCTACTCTTCTTTCTCCTCCAACTCATCTAAAATATATTATTTAAAGTATTATAGTCCGCTGACTGGACTCTATTGTACTTGCTCTCACCCGCAACCCAAACCGAAACCAAATGCATCTATATGTGGACGGGTTATTCTTCTGTATCAGGCACAAATTGTTACGTATCTTTTCCATTTTGTGACATCAACATGCAACAACAATATGTATATGCTTAACAGCTACTCCCTCCGTTCAGAAATATAAGACGTTTAAGTTTTGTGAATCGAATGTATCTAGATTCTTTAAGTGTATAGGTTCATAGAGGTTGAAAGTGAACCTATATACTAAAAAGCGTCTATATACATTCATTTCAAAAAGCTAAAATGTCTTATATTTCTAAACAGAGGGAGTAGTACAACAATAGGTTGAAACTCCATTCAGTTGCAGGCTGCAACCTGCAACTATATATACGACTATAGGCACCGGTAAAGTTGTTGATACAGAATGCGGGAGACAAACGCCTACATTAATTCACACAACGAGAGAAACGGCGCACGAGTTCACCGTGCCTCGTGCACGGCTACTAGCTCAGCCCTTCGACTCGCACCGTCCATGAGATGATCCGCATCCACCGAGGAACTGAAGACGAACCGTGTCCACTCCCTCGCCTGGGCGTCGACCTGCGCCTCGACGTCGCGCGCGCCCCCGCCAGCGGACGCCGCCGCAACCACCGCCGCGATGGCGAGGGCGATGAGTAGGGGAGCCAGCACGGACACCACCTCCACCGCGCTCTCCGCTATCATCGAACGTCACAGGATTGCGTAACGAATCGACCGAAGAGGGACCCAACTGGCCAACTCTGAACCAGTATTTGTGTGTCATGTAACGGCACATATGCAGGCATGATGCAGCTGTTAATATAGGGACACCAACAGACAACTAGCCAACTCTCCGCTAGTTGCTGCTTTCTCGTGAAGAGCAACCTCCAATAGACAACAACCCTGCATCGTGTGACCCGAGATGCAAAGTGCTTTTGCCTTGCATCATAAAAAGTTTAAACTTAAAGGTGTGAAAGGACTCAAATGAGTAAGATGATCTGGTGTCCACTGCCTGCTGCATGACTTCAGTCCCAACACGAGTCACCATTGTATACATATTATCAGTCTACCCACCATACCATATATTACCATAATATCTCTTATCTCACCAATCGCCAATGCATCTTCTCATCGGTTCATATAACTCCATATCTCGTGATTGTCCATGTAGTTAGAAACGCCTCTCCTTGAATCCTCGTCTCACCTTCACTCTCTTGACTCCTCGCAAAAAGACATCCTATACAGTTCACAAGATAGTTATGAATTATTGGTTTTTTAGAAAACAGCAAG
The DNA here is from genome assembly GCA_910589775.1 of Avena eriantha. Classification (NCBI taxonomy): domain Eukaryota; kingdom Viridiplantae; phylum Streptophyta; class Magnoliopsida; order Poales; family Poaceae; genus Avena; species Avena eriantha. The sequence continues at coordinate 169,308,369 of OU342743.1, read as the reverse complement.
TATGAGATATATATAGGAACAGCCAGATTTCCAGAGCAGTTACTCCCTTACCGATTTTCTTATCGAGTAATGGAAGTGTTGAGAATGGAAGGCATCTGGATAGAAAAAGTTACCAGTATGAAGTGTTGTGGTTAGTTTATACATGATCCGGACACTAGCAACGCAACCGACCGCGGTGCAAAGAAACTTCCGAGTTGAAGCGAAAAAACTTGGCGACCGCTAAGAGATCATACTAGCAATGGCTAATTGGATAACATTTGCTCATTGGTTTAGTCCTTAACAGTCTCCTCGGACCTAGCTAGTTTAGCCCGATTGGCTAGTGGCAACAAATCAGTTAACTCAAATTTGCTTCCTAAAAATATGTTATCCAAAAATTATGCGAAGATAAAATTGTAGTTATGCTAATTCCCCGCTCTTCCATATTCTTCTCTCGTTTCTGTGGAAACTCCGTTCTGCGAAAAAATTGCTTCTAGTGGTACTAAAACTTGCTTCTAGTGCAAGTCTCATTTGCTCCAATCTAACATATAGTGTGTTTCCAACATAACAATTTATTTGGTTTCTTACACAGTAAAGTTTTATCTCTGTCGGTAAGATACTTTTTTAGTTTACCTTGAAATTTCTTCAATCTAGCAAAATTCACTATTGAATTTTAGGTTATTTCAATCGGAAAAAATTGCTTCTGCGGACTTGTATATATTTTTCAACTAGGCAACAGAAATTGGCTTCATTTAATAAATAAATGTTTCTAACAACATCTTCGTGTTTAAGATTCTGTGCGTAATGAATTTTATTCAAAATCAATATTAATTTATTTTGATGTCATAATACCACTGCAACAAATATTTTCTTTCTAACACACTGAATCTTGTTTTACCAACTCGAGTGTTTGCTTCTACTACTAATGCCAAATTATGTTTCAATGTAATGTAAAGTAGCGAGAACTCCACCATGGCCTAGTTGTAGCCGTGCACAATGCATAAGGGTTAGGTCCCATGTTTGAGTTCTCACCCCTACCTTAATGACAAAGCCAGGTGTAATTTCCCTTTGGTCTTGTTATTTTTTTAACGTAAAGTGGTATCCACCGACTGAAAATTTTGCTTCCATCGACTAGAAAATAAATTGCCTCATAGTAGAAGTAGTTTTCATCAAATAGAAGAAATGATTATTCTTTCATTTACATTGTACAAAAGATGAAAATCTCTCCAACATTGTTTTCCAGGGGCAAGGGTATCATTGGCTCGGCATGCGTCCCTTGCAATGGGAATGATGGGCGTATTGCGTCCTAGCCGAGGTGGTAAATTCTCGAACCTGATATTTGTTGGCACAATAGATCATCTATCTCTCTATTGTTCGATTGCTAAAGTCATATATATGGTGATGGAATGTGCTTTTAACGGACAGAATACCTGATTAGGTAGATGAATTTTTTTTTTGAAAGATCCAGCAATTGCTGGCTTTCGATTTCCATAGAAGGTAGAGTATTTACATGGAGGCATTACGCCAAAGGGATAAACAAGAAAGGAAAGAGAAAAGAATTGGAGAAAAAACAAGAACAACACATAGCCAAAGGGATCAAGGCGGCTCCCAAATCAGCCTTTTGAGCTTCTTTGCTCCCACGAAAGCCCAGTTTTGTGCTTCGTCACGAACGAGCTGGACAAGACGCCGAAGAGACGATGGCTTGTCCTTGAAGACACGATTGTGGCGCTCTTTCCAGAGCTCCCAAGCTACTAATATGATCAGAGAGCACACACTGTCCTTGGAGTCATTGTCGGAGGCGCTGATCATTGCTTCCCATGCGTCCAGGAGCGATGCGTGCATACTCCATGCACGCGGCGCCAGCCCATCGTAGTGCGGCCACGCCGCAATGGCTACCCATAGAAGACGAGCAAAAGGACAGTCGAGGAATAGGTGCTTAGCTGTCTCGAGATGACGGAGGCACATTGGGCAAAAATAGCAGTTGGGCCATTCCCTCCTCATAAGACGGTCGGCACACCAAAGTCGGTTCTGCAGGAGAAGCCATGCAAACATCTTGCACTTAGCCGGAGCCCAGGCCTCCCAAACAAGATTGGGCATGACACTGAGTTGCCGCCCTTCCATCTGAAGGTTGTATGCCGATTTTGCAGAGTAGACTCCGTCGGGGGAGAGCAGCCAGAGGATGGAATCGTCTTGGCCTGCAATGAGAGATGCCCTATGGCCACTAAGCTCTCGCCAAAGCAGCAAGAAATCAGCCTTAATGGCCCGGGCGGGGGCGCGCCGCAGGTCAAGGACCCATCGATGGTTCTGAAGCGCGTCGGCGACAGAGCGGTGCTTGCGGGCTGAGAGCTTGTACAACAGAGGGAAGCGAGACCGAAGAGGGGAGGATCCTATCCAAGTGGACCACCAAAAAGAAGCCGTCTGGCCGTCCCCAATCGTGACTCTGGTGGCCGCAGCAAAAAGTGCCTGGTCTAGGTTGTCGCACGGGGTGCCAAACCTAGTCCAGGGCCGCTCGGGATGGTGCCATTTGAGCCAGAGCCAGCGCAACCGTAAGGTCCGCGCGAAAAACCCCAAATGCAGGATCCCGAGGCCACCGAACTTCATAGGGGAACAGACAACCTGCCATGAAACTTTACATTTGCCGCCGGCTACTTCATCTTCATCGACGTCCCAAGTGAATTGTCGTCGCACTTTATCGAAGGATGTGGTGAACTTTTGTGGCAAACGCAACGCGGTGAGGGCGTAAACTGATAGGGAGTCAAGGACTGATCTGGTTAGGGCGCGACGCCCTCCAGCATTCATGAGCTTCCCTTTCCATGTTGCCAGCTTGGCCCGAGCTCGATCCAAGATAGGCTGCAGATGTGCGAGACGCAATCTCCCTAAAGCTAAGGGCAGTCCAAGGTAGGTTATTGGGAACCCAAGACGCTGCCCCTGGAAACCTTGCAGGATGTTATCGTGGTTGATCCCATCACACCGAATAGGAGCAGCCGAACATTTGGAGGCATTAATCCGAAGCCCAGATGCGTCGCCAAACTTAGTCACAATGCTGAGGAGGGTAGATAGCTCTTCACGGTCCGGATTGGCGAAAATGATAGCGTCGTCAGCGTATAAGCTGATGCGAGATGACGCCTCTCTTGCCGGGAGCGGAGGTAGGAGACCGGTTGCAGACGCCTGTTGTAGGAGGCCGTGCAAGGGGTCAATGGCTATATCGAAGAGCAAGGGGGAGAGCGGTAGATGAATTATTTGCTTTGTAGCTTCCTAAATTTGGGAAGTCTTACAAAGAGTTGGTTACTTTAAGGGTTGGTGTTGTTTGCGAGACAATCTAGGGATTTCGAAATGATGCGCGCGTGTCTCAATAACAAGAAAGTGACTAACCTATATGTGAGAATACCTATTTTCGATCATTGGTTGAATTCCAGGTCTCCTTTGCACACAAAATTTCCGAAACGAGGGGCAATGAAGCGGGGAGTAGGTGTAGGACACAAATGAGTTATATCCTCAAGGGGAGACCTGGATGACGACCTGGAGTGTCGGAGATTGCTGCAAGATTAAAATTAGAACTGGGGGTGCTGCCTAGTATGATGGCATTGTCTTTTCCCCAGTTTTAGTTTCATGTTTCCTTGTGGAGTAGTACTCTTTTTTTACTTCATTGAGATCAGAAATGCACTTGGGGTGAGCGATGCCTGTCTTTGCCTCTGTCTTAACAGCAAAAAAGGGATGTTATGCTGGTTTTCCTTTTCCCATTTTATCTCTGATCTGCAAAATTTTAGGTTGTTCTCTCGTAAGAATACTATTGGTTTCTTGTAATGGAAATAAGAGAGGAGACAATCTGTCATTAAAAAAGGCCATGCATCACGTGACAGGACATGCAAAGTGCTTTTGGTTTGGATCGTGAAAAGCTTAAACTCTAGGCTTGTATGGACCGAAGGAATGAATAGGTTTGGTGTTCACTTCCAACTCAATTTATGTGGTCCCTGTCGGGGAATTCCACTTCAGTTCGGGTACGAGTCACCAGTCTTAACGTCACCTACCATACCATACTAGCACAACATCTCTCAACTCACCAACGCCAAAGCATCTTATTGTCAGTTGATAACTCCATATCGGTGTCGCCTACTGTCTATATGTAGTTATAGAATGGGAGTCGGTACCCAATGGCGCTACCACCATTCAGACTTGGCAACATAAGATTAGATATTTGGGCCGATTCTTGAAGGGATGGGCTAGGAATCTGAGTGGTAAATATAAAAAAGAAAAATAAATATTATTATCCATTATTCACTAGGAGAAAATGAGGCTTTCGTCCACCCCAGTTTAAAGCATTAGTCCCAGTTGTGGTTGGAACCGGGACTAATGCTCATATTAGTCCCGGTTCAAACGGAACAACCTTTAATCCCGGGTCAAACGGGACCTTTAGTCCCGGTTGAAGATACGAACCGGGACTAAAGGGGTGGCGGCAGCCTGCGGCCGGTGCCGACCCCTTTAGTCCCGGTTCGTATCACCAACCGGGACTAAAGGGGTGACCTTTAGTCCCGGTTCGTATTACCAACCGGGACTAAAGAAAATGGACAAAAAAATTCCTAATGGCCATAACTTTTACATACGATGTTAGAAAAAAATATACAACATATCAAAACGTGCAGAAAACAATTTCCTCTTCGATTTCAACAGCTTTAGGCCGTTTTGGATTCTTTTAGATTCTTAAAATTTGAAAAGAAATAAAAATTATTTCAAAAATTAAAAAAATTAGTAATTTTGTATGTCATATTTGAATTCCTCACATTTTTTGATAATAATGGATATATTATTTGTCAAATTTCAATTTACATATTTGAAGATATTATTTATGTCATATTAAATGAATAAATGGCAAAAAATGAATAAAATATTAATTTAATTAGTTTTTTATTTTCATATGAATAAATATTATTATTACTTATTTATTATTGTTTACTTAAATAGTTGTTCGTAATTTAAAAAAATAAAGACGGTTGACATATTGATATGAGTTAATAGGATTCATACACTAGTCCTGACAACAAAGTACAATGGTCCTTCGCGCGAGGTGGGAGAGATGGAATAAGGAAGTTAAGGGGTGGAGTAGTGCTAGGATGGGTGACTGACCGGAAAGTTTGACCATAAGTGTAATTTGAACTAAGATTAAGTATAGTTAGTGTTAAAAATAAGAGATGTGAGAGATTAAAGAGTCAGATAATTCAAGAAAAAATTGAAAAAAAAATTGGATTTAAAAAAAGGTCGGTTCGTAATACGAACCGGCACTAATGGGGGGCACCCAGCGCCCGCAGAGACGGCCACGTGGATACCCATTGGTCCCGGATGGTAAGCGGTCCGGGACTAGGGGCCTTTAGTCCCGCCCCTCCAGTCCCGGTTACCAGGACCAAGACTAAAGCCTCTTACGGGCCGGGACTGGATGCCTTTTTTCCACTAGTGTATTGATGATTTGGATATTGAAGCTGAAATCACTCCGCTTAATGAAGCTGAAAACGAAAAGCGAGGAGATGCAAATGCTCGTGTTAATAAACTTAGACGTGATGAGGAGACCACAAGTGGGCTTAGCGGGCTAAGATTAAATATGTTCTGGAAGGTGGAAACAATTCCAAATACTTTCACCTTATTGTCAATGGCAAGCATAGGAAAAAAAAGATCTTCCAATTAGAACAAGATGAAGTAACCATTGTTGGAGAAGATAACTTAAATGTTTATATTTTTGAATATTACAAAAAGCTCTTTGGTGAGCCTAATTTCAGCAGTTTCTCTCTGAGAGAGGACCAAGCTGATGACATCCCACAAATCTCAGCTGAAGAAAATGATATTCTTACAACTGAGTTCACTGAGAAAGAGATACATGAAACTATTTCACAAATAGAACATAATAAAGCCCATGGCCCCTGATGACTTCCCAGCTGAGTTCTATCAAACTTTTTGGGGTGTTATTAAGAAGGATCTCATTACTCTTTTCAGGCAATTGGATGAGGGAAATTTACCCTTGTCCAAGTTGATTTTTTGGGTTATTACTCTCCTACCTAAAAAAGAGAATGTGGTTCAAATACAACAATATAGAACAATTTGTCTTCTAAATGTAAGCTTCAAAATATTCACTAAGGTGGCTACTAATCGCATCTCAACTTTGGCAAAGAAGGTGATTAGTCCCACCCAAACCGCTTTTATGCCGGGACGACATATCCTTGAAGGGGTTGTTGTTCTGCATGAAACTATCCACGAGCTTCATCGAAAGAAGTTAGATGGTGTGCTTTTCGAAATTGACTTTGAAAAGGCTTATGATAAAGTAAAATAGCCTTTTCTACAACGAGTTCTATGGATGAAAGATTTTGATCCTAAATAGTGTGACTGGATCAAACAATTTGTACAAGGCGGGAGTGTTAGGATAAGGGTGAATAATGATATTGGTCATTATTCTCACACACAAAAAGCTTTGAGACAAGGTGATACCTTGTCTCCAATTCTTTCCAATATCATAGCTGATATGTTGGCTATTCTTATTGCCCCAGCCAAGGAGGATGGCCAAGTTGGTAGTCTTGTACCTCATCTTGTTGACGAGGGAGTGTCCATATGACAATATGCGGATGATACCATATTTTTCATGGAGCATGATCTTGAGAAGACCGTGAACATGAAGCTAATATTATGCATTTTTTAACAGCTTTCGGGGCTGAAAATAAATTTTCAAAAGAGAGAAATCTTCTTTTTTGGTAAAGCTAGGGAGATGGAACATGAGTACAAGTAGGTTTTTGGCTGCGAATCTGGTTTCCTTCCCTTCAAGTATCTTGGTGTACCTATCCATTATAGAAAACTGAGAAACTTGGAGTGGAGTCATGTTGAAAGTCAATTTGTCTCTAAGCTTGGATGCTAGAAAGGAAAATTACTTTCTTATGGAGATCGACTAGTCTTAATTAATTCAGTTTTGACTAGTTTGCCGATGTTTATGCTCTCATTCTTAGAAATTCCTAAGGGAGTTCGAAAGAGATTGGTTCTTTAGATCTAGATTCTTTTGGTAAAGTGATGATGCTAAAAAGAAATATAGATTATCCAAATGTAATATCATATGTCGCCCAAATACCAAGGAGGTCTAGGGATTAAAGTGTTGGAAATAAAGAATAGATGCCTGCTTTGCAAATGACTCTTCAAATTTCTTACTGAAGATGGCATGTGGCAACAAATTCTGCACAACAAATACCTGCAAGGTAAAACCCTATCACAAGTGGAATCCAAACCCACCGACCCTCCCTTTTGGAAGGGACTCATGCGTGTGAAGGATATGTTCTTTACTCATGGCTTTTTCAAAGTGGGAGATGCGCAGAGTGTGCGTTTATGGGTAGATATTTGGCTGGGTGACACGTCATTAGCCCAAAAATATATGAATTTGTATAACATTGTTCAAAGGAAAAATGTCTTGGTGGCGGATGTACTTGGGAAAGTTCCTTTAAATATTGGTTTTAGACACATCTTGACAGGAAATAAGTGGACGCTTTGGTTAAACTTATGCCGCAAACTAATGACGGTCCTGTTGAATGATAATCCGAATCAATTTACTTGGAAGCTCACTTCCACGGGGGTTTTTACTGTAAAATCTAGGTACCAAGAACAATTGAATGGTCATACTATATTTTTTCAATCGTATTTATGGAAAATAAAAATCCTATTAAAGGTTAAGATCTTCATCTAGTTCCTCAATAATAAAGTTCGTTTAACTAAATACAACCTTGCCAAAAGAAATAGGGATGGATGCAAAAAATGTTGTTTTTGTGATTCTTTAGAATCGGTTGAACATCTTTTCATTTCCTACCCTTTTGCTCGTATTATTTGGTGTATGATTTACTTCACTTATAATATGCCTCCACCTTCCAATATTACGAATAGGTTTGGAAATTGATTGAATGGAGTCGATAATAAGAACAAGGCTCGCTTACGCATTGGCGTTTTGGCTATATGTTGGTCCATCTAGATGACATGAAATAACATTGTGTTTAACAAACAATCTAGTACTAATTTTATGCAGGTTATTCATTTGACGGCGCACTGGATCCAACTATGGTCATACCTTCTCCCGGAGGATTAGCGAGAGGCTATGGTTACTGGATGCTCCCGGCTACTGACGGTCACTCAGGAATTTTATTTCAGGGCTACCGGTTGGTGGCATTCTACTAGACTCCAAAATGGATAGATACATGTTGCTTATCCCTTTTCGATGGTTGATATTTGTCTCAACCTTAGCTGATCCATGATTGTAAGACTATATACTCCGTGAACTTTGCAATAAAAGGCTGCGTGCATCACTTGATGTAGAGGGCGGGACTCCGCTTCCCCTTTTCTAAAAAATAGTTATAGACTCATGTCCTTCAATTCTCACCTCATCTTCATCCTCTTGACTTGCAAAGTCGAAAACAGACATCCTATATAGTTTAAAGGATACGTGAAAGTCACTGTTTTCCTTATCTTCTTGCCTCCGAAGTAATGTGGGAGCTTTGAGAATGGAAGATATCTGGATAGACAGCTTTGCCTATAGCATATGTCTTGGTGGTGCATGACCGACACAGCATCCGTGAAACTTAGTACTCCCTCCGTCCCAAAATGTAAGGCATCTAAGATTTAGTCAAAAGTCAACATATTCTAAGTTTGACAAATTTATGTGTAAAAATATAGACATCCACAATATAAAATCAATATCAATAGATTCACCATAAAATACAGTTTCCCAATATGTCCATTCAATATTGTAGATATTCGTATTTTTTTGTATAAATTTGGTCAAACTTAGAAGATGTTGACTTTTGACTAAAACTTAGGCGCCTTACATTTTGGGACGGATGGAGTAGATAGTATGAAATGTTCAGGTTAAAGAAGAAACAAATTGTCACATGGTTAGGGATTCAGCATAGCACCGTGATTAGGGGATAGTTTGGTGGTTGGATTACTCAAGAACGTAGGCCTCTATCCTTACTAGTTTCCAGTGGGATTGGCTCTTTGCAATTATGTGAGGATGGAATTATACTTCTGTTTACTCCCCACACTTTCCTTTGCATACTCTTTTATTTCTATATATGGTAACTTTGATCCACTTGTTGGAGAAGAACTTATAGTGCTACTAAAAGTTGCTTCCAATGCTGGTCAGATTTACTTGTTTCTAACATTTAAATAGTGTCCAGTGTAACAAGTTATATCATTCTCAAAAATAGTAAACATTATTTTACATCGACTACAAATTTTATTATAGTGCATCTTTAGATTTCTTCGGGGCAGCATTTTTTAGATACAATCGTTATTTTATTTCAAAAAAATAAACTCCTACGTCACACTAGTGAATTCCAGTGCAAGTAGTATTGGCTTCGATATCAAAAAGATGTTTCTAATAACATCTTTCCATTAATATTTTTTGTGCATTACTGAAATTTAATCCAAATCAATTTAAATTTGTTTCAGTCAACCAAAATCCAGTGTGAGATTCCCTTTCCAAGGCACAACAAGACTTCGAAAATTTAATTTTAATATCGGGTAAGTTACTATACAACGACTAAATTGTCTTCCATCTAATAGAAAAGTGTTTCTTCTAGCATGAAACATATCTCGAGTGTACCTTTGGTACATAGCACTGAAGGCTGGTTTTAGAAGTACTTTTGGTACATAGCACCGAAGGGAACCCACTGGTACCACAGGTTCCTTACCCTTAAGAACATCACTCGTACTCTTAGTTTTGATCCCTGTAATAAGCTTCAGGTAGCAACACAAGAAACGTCTGGATCCCTCTACTATAGGTAGGGTTTTGTCATGATTTACTTCATTCCTGGCATACCATGAATGCCATAAAACAAGCAGGGTACAGTCAATCATGTGATTTGGGGCACACTGAATCACCAGCTGTAACCAATTGTCGGAGGGCTGTAGCAAGACACCCTCAGTCGGGAGTGACCAGATCCGCTGCATTTCCTTTCATAGCGCATGGGCATGATGGCACATATAGAGCGCATGGAGATCATCTTCCTCAGCCAAGCCATAAATATTGCATGTACCAGTTATAGGAATATGATGATTATGTTTGTTGATTTCAGTAGCTAGAGCCCCTAAAGCAGCCTTTCAGGCAAACAACTTAACCTTAGGTGGAACATTTGGACCCCAAATTTTAGGCCAGCAGGGATGCTCGCCCCTGGATGATTACTAGACGTGCCAAAGGCACATTGATCTGGCTGCTCACTCAATGCCAATTTATAAGCACTGCGAACAGAGAAGAGGCCATACTTTTCAGGCTGCCATGCCAATACGTCATCAAGAAGACTTCTCGACGGTTTGATTTTCAATATAGCTTCTGCATCAAACTTAATAAAATTCTTTTGGATTATACCTATCCTCCAAGAACCATCATCATCTAAAAGATCAGAGACCTTCTGTAGTCTGCTATTGCGTTTCGGCGATAGAACTTTGAAAACAGACTCCTGAGGGATCCAACCATCTCTCCAGACCCGCACACTTTGGCCATTGCCAATCCTCCAAATTAGTCATTTCTTCAACAAATCAAGACCATGGGAAAGAGCTGTTCATGTTGGATTTGTCATTTTCATTTCTCTACATGTTTTTCGAATTTGGTGTTGTAAATTTTAAGGAATATGTACATATATCTTGTGAACAATGATAAATTTTTGTGATATTTTTAAAAACTTATTTTTATTTATTTTGGGGAAGGGTATCATGGTATCACTCGGTGGTTGTTATCACCAGATATTTTCTCCATGCGGGTCCCATGAACCGTGATCGATCTAATAAAAACTAACTGCAACCCTTTCGGCCGTTCTTGGGGACCTATTCAATCTTCGTACACCATGCTCTCTAGGACCATGGTGCGTCGCCTGGCCTAACCGGTCCACCAAAGAAGAGGCCCAGATAAGTATGAGTTTATGCATGTCAGGCAACGACTGACTACTGCTTTCTCGTGACCTTCGCAGATATTTTTGGTTTGTTTAGTGAAAACCGTAAAGCCTAAAAGTTAAAAGGACTGTTGAAGAACTCAAATGAATAATTGGTTGACTGTTCAATGCCCGCTATATGGTCCATGTCTATGGGAATTATTAAAGTCCAGGTGCTTTGTCACCGGTGCTTGTATCTTGTTACTACACGGCCTCCACCGATGTATCACCTTAATGTCTCTTGGCTCACGCCAATACACGTTCTTGTCAGTCATACATCATTCCCATCTATATATGTAGATACACCTTCCCATGTAGATACACCTTCCAATGCTCATCAGTTCACTTTAAAAATATGTATACGACTCACACTCGTAGTTATGAAACATGGACACAAGTTGATTTCCTTTGCTTATGTGCGGTAGGAGTAGCTCCGAGCATTGAGAATGGAAGATGTCAGGACGGAAAAGTTGCCTGCATCGAAACGTCCAGTCAATTTGTACATGACCAGGACAATCGGCAAGTAATTGAGTGCAGTGCTTGGGATTATACATGTGCTTGTTCTTTTGCTTCTGCACTTGAAGGTTTTGAAAAATGACAAGTAGGAGGAGAATTTGATGTTCACTGCCAGAGAGGATTTGGTGTTCGCCACCTGCTCTATGGTCCATATCTTTGTTGGGGTTCTAGTCCTAGTCCTGCTCTCGTGGGTATTAGTTGGATGGGATTCCAGCGGTTGAGATCTCTGCAGTAGAGTTGTATATCATGTAACTACCGATCCTTGTATCTACGGTAGTCTTAGCTTATGCCGTGCAGGCACCTGCGAGTGTCTCTGCATGCGCCCCACGATCCGTCGATCCTCTGATTGTTGTGTATTTAACCTTGTAAGAACTGTATGATCAATTGATCATTCAGTTGAGCATTAATATTCAGCTTGGCATCCGAGCCTTTCCTCTTAACCATCTCTGTCCGTCGATGAGTGAGGTAACACCAATGCCTAAGGCTGGATAGGAGCCAGCTCGGGCTGGGCTCAACGCGAGCCACGTTTCATGCCGCAAAAAACTGGTTGCTGGCTTGTTGGGGCTTCGGTACGGAAAAATGGGCTAGACTGGAGCTAGCTAAAAACTCGGTCTAGCCCGAGCTGACACGTGATGATCATGAAACTCGGCAGTTCAAATTTGTGCGTTCCTTGGGGATTCTATTCAATCTTCCTACACCGCGCTCTACAGGACCATCGTGCGTCGCCTAGCCTAACCGGTCGACCAAAGAAGAGGCCTAGCTCCCAACGAGTCTATGCGCGTCAGGCAATGGCTACTGCTTTCTCGTGAGCTTCGCGGATATTTTTGGTTAGGTTAGTGAAAACCCTAAAGCCTAAAGGTTAAAATGGGTGTTTAATACTAACTAGAATGAATAAGTGGTTGATTGTTTAATGCCCACTGTATGGTCCTCGCCTGTGGGAATTATTAAAGTCGCGGTGCTTGTATCTTGTCAGTCAACGGCCACCTATGTATCACCTTAACATCTCTTGGCTCACGCCAATACACCTTCTTGTCAGTCATACATCATTCTCTTCTATATATAGATACACCTCCTCAGGCCTCTCCTACACTCATCGGTTCACCTTCGCCCCTTTGATTCCTTGAGATAAAAATATGTATACGACTCACACTCGTAGTTATGAAACACGGAAACAAGTTGATTCCCTTTGCTTATATGCGGTAGGGTAGCTCCAAGCATTGAGAATGGAAGACGTCAGTCTGAAAAAGTTGCCTGCATCGAAACGTCTAGTCAATTTTTACATGACCAGGACAGTCAGCAAGTAATTGAATGCAGTGATTAGGATTATACATGTGCTTGTTCTTCTGCTTCGGGATCACGCAAGACCAGCACTTGAAGGTTTTGGAAAAAGACAAGTAGTAGGAGGATTTGGTGTCCACTGCGTGAGAAGATTTGGTGTTCACCACCTGCTCTATAGGTCCCTATCGTTGCTGGGGTTCTAGTCCTAGTTCTGCTCTCGTGGGTATTAGTTGGATGGGATTCCAGCGGTTTGAGATCTCTGCAGTAGAGTTGTATATCATGTAACTACCGATCCTTGTATCTACGGTAGTCTTAGCTTATGTCGTGCAGGCACCTGCGAGTGTCTCTGCATGCGCCCCATGATCCGTCGATCCTCTGATTGTTGTGTATTTAACCTTGTAAGAACTGTATGATCAATTGATCATTCAGTTGAGCATTAATATTCAGCTTGGCATCCGAGCCTTTCCTCTTAACCATCTCTGTCCGTCGATGAGTGAGGTAACACCAATGCCTAAGGCTGGACAGGAGCCAGCTCGGGCTGGGCTCAACGCGAGCCACGTTTCATGCCGCAAAAAACTGGTTGCTGGCTTGTTGGGGCTTCGGTACGGAAAAATGGGTTAGACTGGAGCTAGCTAAAAACTCGGTCTAGCCCGAGCTGACCCGTGATGATCATGAAACTCGGCAGTTCAAATTTGTGCATTCCTTGGGGACTTTATTCAATCTTCCTACACCGCGCTCTCCAGGACCATCGTGCGTCGCCTAGCCTAACCGGTCGACCAAAGAGGAGGCCTAGCTCCCAACGAGTCTATGCGCGTCAGGCAATGGCTACTGCTTTCTCGTGAGCTTCGCGGATATTTTTGGTTAGGTTAGTGAAAACCCTAAAGCCTAAAGGTTAAAATGGGTGTTTAATACTAACTAGAATGAATAAGTGGTTGATTGTTTAATGCCCACTGTATGGTCCTCGCCTGTGGGAATTATTAAAGTCGTGGTGCTTGTATCTTGTCAGTCAACGGCCACTTATGTATCACCTTAACATCTCTTGGCTCACGCCAATACACCTTCTTGTCAGTCATACATCATTCTCTTCTATATATAGATACACCTCCTCAGGCCTCTCCTACACTCATCGGTTCACCTTCGCCCCTTTGATTCCTTGAGATAAAAATATGTATACGACTCACACTCGTAGTTATGAAACACGGAAACAAGTTGATTCCCTTTGCTTATATGCGGTAGGGTAGCTCCAAGCATTGAGAATGGAAGACGTCAGTCTGAAAAAGTTGCCTGCATCGAAACGTCTAGTCAATTTTTACATGACCAGGACAGTCAGCAAGTAATTGAATGCAGTGATTAGGATTATACATGTGCTCGTTCTTCTGCTTCCGGATCACGCAAGACTAGCACTTGAAGGTTTTGGAAAAAGCCAAGTAGTAGGAGGATTTTGTGTCCACTGCGTGATAAGATTTGGTGTTCACCACCTGCTCTATAGGTCTCTATCGTTGCTGGGGTTCTAGTCCTAGTTCTGCTCTCCTGGGTATTAGTTGGATGGGATTCCAGCGGTTGAGATCTCTGCAGTAGAGTTGTATATCATGTAACTACCGATCCTTGTATCTACGGTAGTCTTAGCTTATGTCGTGCAGGCACCTGCGAGTGTCTCTGCATGCGCCCCACGATCCGTCGATCCTCTGATTGTTGTGTATTTAACCTTGTAAGAACTGTATGATCAATTGATCATTCAGTTGAGCATTAATATTCATCTTGGCATCCGAGCCTTTCCTCTTAACCATCTCTGTCCGTCGATGAGTGAGGTAACACCAATGCCTAAGGCTGGACAGGAGCCAGCTCGGGCTGGGCTCAACGCGAGCCACGTTTCATGCCGCAAAAAACTGGTTGCTGGCTTGTTGGGGCTTCGGTACGGAAAAATGGGCTAGACTGGAGCTAGCTAAAAACTCGGTCTAGCCCGAGCTGACACGTGATGATCATGAAACTCGGCAGTTCAAATTTGTGCGTTCCTTGGGGATTCTATTCAATCTTCCTACACCGCGCTCTACAGGACCATCGTGCGTCGCCTAGCCTAACCGGTCGACCAAAGAAGAGGCCTAGCTCCCAACGAGTCTATGCGCGTCAGGCAATGGCTACTGCTTTCTCGTGAGCTTCGCGGATATTTTTGGTTAGGTTAGTGAAAACCCTAAAGCCTAAAGGTTAAAATGGGTGTTTAATACTAACTAGAATGAATAAGTGGTTGATTGTTTAATGCCCACTGTATGGTCCTCGCCTGTGGGAATTATTAAAGTCGCGGTGCTTGTATCTTGTCAGTCAACGGCCACCTATGTATCACCTTAACATCTCTTGGCTCACGCCAATACACCTTCTTGTCAGTCATACATCATTCTCTTCTATATATAGATACACCTCCTCAGGCCTCTCCTACACTCATCGGTTCACCTTCGCCCCTTTGATTCCTTGAGATAAAAATATGTATACGACTCACACTCGTAGTTATGAAACACGGAAACAAGTTGATTCCCTTTGCTTATATGCGGTAGGGTAGCTCCAAGCATTGAGAATGGAAGACGTCAGTCTGAAAAAGTTGCCTGCATCGAAACGTCTAGTCAATTTTTACATGACCAGGACAGTCAGCAAGTAATTGAATGCAGTGATTAGGATTATACATGTGCTCGTTCTTCTGCTTCCGGATCACGCAAGACCAGCACTTGAAGGTTTTGGAAAAAGACAAGTAGTAGGAGGATTTGGTGTCCACTACGTGGGAAGATTTGGTGTTCACCACCTGCTCTATAGGTCCCTATCGTTGCTGGGGTTCTAGTCCTAGTTCTGCTCTCGTGGGTATTAGTTGGATGGGACTCCAGCGGTTGAGACCTCTGTTGTACAGCTATGCTGAGACATCTACAGTACAGCTGATGTTGAACTGTGTAAAATGTACTTACTACGTTGTATATCTTGTAACTACCGATCCTTGTATCTAGGGTAGTCATATCATGTGCCGTACATGCACCTGCGAGTGTCTCTCCATGCTCCCCACGATCCTCTGATCGTTGTGTATTTAACCCTGTAACTGGCAGTGTATGATTATTCAGTTGAGCATTAATATTCAGCTTGGCAGGGTCGGACCACACACCTTTATTAATTGACTCGGGCAATCATGCATATCTTTGGAAGAACTCGCATTTCTCCTTTGAGCTATCCTGGCGCAGTCAAGATAATTTCTATGAGATGTTAAAATATGAATGGGAGGCGGTAAAAAAATGGTCACTCTCTCATTGAGAATTGGCAGAATAAGATAAGACATATACGTCGCTTTTTGAAGGGGTGGGCAAAAAATTTAAGTGGAAATTATAAAAAAGAGAGGGAACAACTTTTATCAATTATAGACACTTTGGATATGAAAGCTGAAAAGATACCTTGACCCAATCTAAGAGGGATGCCTTAAGATTGGCTAATGAGAGTATTACAAAGCTTAGACATGACAAAGAGACTAAATGGGCCCAAAGAGCAAAGGTAAAACACATCCGGGAAGGTGGTAACAATACAAAGTATTTCCATTTGATTTCAAATGGGAAACATCGAAAGAAAAAATATTCCAATTAGAACAAAAAGAAGGAACCATCGTGGGTGAGAGTAATTTACAGGTTTATATTTTGGAATATTACAAATAGTTATTTGGTCCACCGGAACCATCTAGCTGTGTCATGGGTGAAGATATAGTAAATGATATACCGCAATTAACTCCCGAGGAAAATAATATTCTAACATCTCCTTTCATGGAGGAAGAGGTGCATGATGCTATTTTCTAGATTGAGTTGAATAAAGCTCCCGGACCAGATGGGTTTCCAGCTGAGTTTTACCAAACATTTTGGAAAGTACTAAAGAACAACTTGGTGGCCATGTTCAGACAGTTGCACGATAATGGTTTGCAGTTGTTTAAATTGAACTATGGGGTCATTACTTTGCTGCCCAAAAAAAATGCGGTACAGATCTAACAATATAGACCCATTTGTTTACTAAATGTTAGTTTTAAAATATTCACTAAGGTGGCAATGAATCGTTTCACCACTATTGTTGACAAAGTTATCAGGCCCACGCAAATTCTGTTCATGCCAGGAAGGCACATTCTTGAGGGAGTTGTTGTCTTACATGAAACCAGCATTCATGAGTTTCATAGAAAGAAAATGGATGGAGTTTTATTTAAAATTGATTTCGATAAGACATATGATAAAGTTAAGTGGCCCTTTCTTCAACAAACACTACGCATGAAAGGATTTGCATCAGAGCGGTGTACATTAATTGAGCAATTTATTCAAGGAGGAAGTGTGGGAATTAAAGTTAATGATGACATTGGTCATTATTTACGGAGAAGGAAAGGATTACGACAAGGGGATCCTTCATCACCTTTATTATTCAACATTATTGCAGATATGTTTGCAATCCTAATTGCTAGGGCAAAACAGGATGGTCAAGTGGGAGGACTAATCCCACATCTTGTGGATGGGGGTCTCTCAATTTTGCAATATGCAGACGACACAATTCTTTTTTTGGCACGTGATCTTGATAAGGTAGTTAATATGAAACTAATTCTTCGTTTTTTCGAACAATTATCGGGCCTAAAGATTAACTTCCACAACCCAGTCAGTTTTTCTTCTTTGGAAAGGCTAAGGAGGCGGAGGCACATTACAAACAACTATTTGGTTATGAGTATGGTTCCCTCCCTGTCCGGTATCTGAGGTTTAGAAAACTTAAAAGTTCAGAATGGTACCCAGTAGAAAGTTGTTTCGAAGGGAAACTTGGCTGCTGCGCAGGCAAGATGCTCTCATATGGAGACCGACTTGTACTGATCAATTCGGTTTTGACCAGTTTACCAATGCTTATGTTGTCTTTCTTGGAAGTACCTATTGGGGTGCGAAAGAGACTTGATTTCTATAGGTCGCGATTCTTTTGGCAAAGCGCAGACGGGAAGTGTAAATATCGATTAACCAAATGGGACATGATTTGTCTCCCAAAGGACCAAGGGGATTTGGGAGTTGAGGTTCTAGAACTCTAAAATAAATGCTTACTCAGTAAATGGCTATTCAAATTGTTGAACCAAGAAGGGGGTATGGCCAGAATTGTTACACAACAAATATCTCTCATAGAAAATGCTAACTCAGGTGACGACTAAACCCACAGATTCACCGTTTTTGGGAAGGGATTATGAGAGGAAAGGATGCTTTCTTTACCAGGGGATATTTCAAGCTCGGTGATGGGAAGACGTCTAGATTCTGGGAAAATACGTGGTTAGGATCAACACTTTGGCCCAACAATATCCTTCATTATATAATATTGTAGAACGGAAAAATGTTACCATTGCAAATGTTATGTCTTTATCTCCCATAAACATTGGTTTCACGAGGGCTCTGACTGGCAATAAGTGGAAAAATTGGGTACACTTATGCCAACGATTAATGGGGCTTTCTTTAAACAATGGGACGGATGTGTTTATATGGAAACTATCCACATCTGGACAATTCTCTGTTAAAAGTATGTATGAAGATCTTATTAATGGCCATACTAGATACTTGCGCACTTATCTATGGAAATTGAAGATTCCACTAAAGATAAAGATTTTCATGTGGTTCCTAAGTAAAAAGGTATTATTAACCAGAGATAATTTGGCTAGGAGAAACTGGAACGGGAGTAAGAAATGCTGCTTTTGTGATGTTGAGGAAACGGTGGAACATTTGTTTCTGTCCTGCCCCTTTGCTAAGATTTTCTAGGGGATTGTGTCCTCCACTTTTAACATACCACCACCAACTAGTATAACAAATATGTTTGGGAATTGGTTGAATGGAATTGATAAAGATACTAAAGCTCGAATTTGTTTTGGCGTTTCAGCTATAGTGTGGGCGATATGGAATTGTAGAAATAGCATTATTTTTAAATAAAAGACTCTACCAACTTTTTGCAAGTTATACACACTCGATTCAGTTGTGGCATTTCATGCTTCTGGAGGATCAGCGGGAATGCATGGTTTCTGGATGCAACTGTATGCTGATGGTTACAGGGGATATCTTCTACCAGGCTTCGTGGCGGCATAGCCATTGGGTTCACGATGCTTAGTTTTATGCATGTTTTGTCTATTTTTCGTTGGTTGATTTTTATATCGATTATGGCTGATCCATGAGATGTAAACTTTGGATATTCTGAATTAAGTAATAAAGAGCTTTGTGCATCTATTGATGTAGAGGCTTGGAATATTCCCATTTTGAAAAAAGAAAAGAAAACTTGGCATCAGAGCCTTTACTCTCAACCTTCTCTCTACGTCGACGAGTGATGTAACATCAATGGCTAAGGATAGACAGGAGCTAGCTCGTGATAGGCTCGGTGCGAGCCGCGTTTCGTGCCATGAAAAACTGGCTCGGCTCAGGCTGGCTTGTTGAGCCTTCCGTTTGGAAAAAGGGGCTTGGCCCGAGCTAGCTAAAATCCTCTATCCCGAGCTGACCGGTGTTGATCATGAAACTCTCCGGTTCAAATTTGTGCAATGAAATCGAGCAAGTAGACATTCAAATCTTTTCATGAAACTTCACATAATAATAATTGAAGTAGGTATGAATAACACGAATGAATGAGTGGTTGATTGTTCAATGCCCGCTGTATAGTCCTTGCCAATGGGAATTATTAAAGTCCAGGTGCTTGTATCTTGTCGGTCCACGGTCACCTATGTATCACTTTAATATCTCTTGGCTCAAGCCAATACACCTTCTTGTCAGTCATACATCATTCTCGTCTATATATACATACACCTTCCCACGCCTCTTCTACACTCATCAGTTAATTTTCGCCCCTTTGATTCCTTGAAAAAAATATGTATACGACTCACACTCGTAGTTATTAAACACAGAAAAAAATTGATGGCGTTCCTTATGTGTGGTAGGAGTAGCTCCAAGCATTGAGAATGGAAGACGTCAGGACGGAAAAATTTACATGCATCGAAAGGCGTGGTCAATTTGTACATGACCAGGACAGTCACCAAGTAATCGAGTGCAGTGTTGAGGTTTATACATGTGCTAGTTCTTGTGGTTCACGCCAGACGTGCACTTGAAGGTTTTGGAAGATCGCAAGTCGTAGGAGGAATTGGTGTCCACTGTCTGAGAGGATTTGGTGTTCACCACCTGCTCTATAGTCCTTTATCTTTGTGGGGATTCTAGTCCTAGTCCTGCTCTCGTGGGTATTAGTTGGATGGGATTCCAGCGGTTGAGACATCTGCAGTACAACTGGGTTGAGACCTCTATAGTACAACTGCATCAATCCACCTTGGGTTGTATCCATGTGCTAATACGCGTGAGTAAAGATTGCGGCAGACCTAAAAAAGTCCTGACTGGGGCATATCATTTGAGTGGGTGAACTTCTTCAATGAATTTGTAGAATTTAAGTATTTTTTCATCAAAATAAGTATAAATACTAAGCCATGAGTAAAGGAAGTTCAGTTTATGAACTATTCAGGCTGAATGTGATACGGTTATATACTTTTTACGCTTGTTGTTGAGTGCTAAAGTTGAATCTTGATATGACAACAAAAACTAAGCACTTGCGCGAAATGACATGTCTACTTTTATATAGATAGAGAGGTGACAAAAATCCCAAATGTGTGTAAAATATTCAGGCCCACGACAACGATTAAGTATGTGACCACGGAGTTGCACTATTTCTTTTGATAAAAAGAAGATATCAATTTTCTCGTGCACCGCAACTACCGGCAGCCATGCATCGTCATGTGAGCGGTGCTGCAGATACCTCGCAGTCAGATCATGAGATCCTTAAAAACTAAAGTTAAAGTTTCGGAAGAACTCAGAATGAGATTTGGTGTTCACTGCCAATTCCAGTCCCGACGCTTTGTCGCTCATGCATTTATCTTGTCGGTTTACCTACCATACTAAACCGTAAAATCTCTTAGCGCACAGACACCAAGTATCTCCTAGTCAGCCCAGATCGTGGTTGTCTATATACTCATACACCTCTCCATATGGCATATGCCTCTCCTACACTCAGCAGCTCACCTTTCACCCACTTGATTCCATGCAAAGAAAGGAATAATGTTCGCACTGATAGCTACAAGACACAACGACATATAGAATTGCTGAAGTTGACGCCTTTGATTATCCACGTAAGAAGTTATGCAAACCTCTGAGAATGGAAGACGTCAGAATAGAAGAAATTAGTTCGATACAGGGATGTCGTTCTTACGAATATTCGTGTGCTTAGGACATGAACATGCCGAGTAGACAATTGAGCGCTAGCTCATTGGTAGGCACGTAGCGTTGTATTCCTGGACAGCCGGGTTTGACCTCTTCTCTCTGCATACCATCTAGATCCCATGTCCTTCTAGAAAAATAAGCCCCTAAGGGGTTTGGTTTCGTTTTGAAGATACAGAGTCCCCGCGCAGTTGCTAATACCTTGTTAACTTGTACTCCCTCCATTTCAAAATATAAGATGTTTTAGCTTTGTGAAGGAGTGTATCTAGACCCCTTTTAGTTTATTGGTTCATTTAGGTTTGTAGTGAACCTACACACTAAAACTGTCTAGATACACTCTTTGCACAAAGGTAAAACATCTTATATTTTGAAACAGAGGGAGTACGTGCCCATGACACGACACAATACATAGGAATATTCAAGTGTTGTCCTCACGGGGTTCTACAATAACAAAAATATTTGTGTTCACTGCCTTGCCTCTGAGGAATTGGTGTTAACTGCGTGCTTGACTGTTCCCTTTCTCTATGAAAATTCCATTCATGGTGCCCGTCTCGTGGGTATTGGTAGGCTCGAGGACCATCAGTTAACCCATGTTCTTGGAAAGATTGGATAACTTCAGATCAAGATTCATTTGGCAAGGAATAATGGAAAGACAAAATACTGACATGCGAGAAGGAATGCACTATGTCGACCTAAAGATCAAGGGATATTGGGTATTCATGACCTTCGGGTTAAGAACTTAGCCCTCCTCATAATGTCTTCACAAGCACATAACCAAGCATGTGGTTTAGAAGACTCCCGCAAAAAGGAAGTACATATGATCAACAACTTTGTCAATGGTTCAGTGGAAACCGGATGCCTTACACTTCTGGGGTGGTCTAATGGAAACAAAAAGAACATTTTCCACTTTGGATCGTTTAGCGTCTAGGATGCTCAAAAATCAGTTTTGGAAAGATAAGTGATTAGTAAACCTCACACTTCAGGAGAAATACCCACCTCTATACAATATTTGTCACAAGTTAGAGTCATCTCTACCATTGTGACATTCATATGAGATTTAGTTGGTTCAAGGCTTGCCACGTGAAATACTCTGTTAGGTTGGTTGGCATTGGTCCAAGTCTCAAACGACTAATGAATTTTATTACAATTTTCATGACACTGACAAATTCTTAGTTGACTATATGTATATAGCACTTTTCATCCAGATATTGTCAAGAATAACAAAAAAATTGAAAAAGAAGGTTCCAATAAAGATAAAACTGTTGGTCTGGTATCTTCGTAAATGAGTAATATTTACCAGGGACAATCTTCTAAAATGCAACTGGTATGGGATTACAAATGGTGTATTTTTTCATCATGATGAGACAACTATGCACTTAATTTTTTCATTATAAGTTTTCTATTTCTATATGGCTAGTCAACCAAGTAGCTTCTAACTTATATCTGCTATGTAGTGTTGATAATGTTTTTGCCAACTAACTACATCACAAGTTTAGGATTTCTATTAGGGTGTGAGCGCTTGGCGTAAACTAGTCACTTTGACTATGTATAGATGACATGGTTTTTATTGTTAAAAGGTTCCTATTATATAGGTCATCAACCGAAGTTCTCATTTGCTCTATTTATGACCGGTGGAGAATCACAACCTATTTATGAAGGATTCTATATGTTTAGAGGTTATGGTCAGAGATATTAAGATGATAAATAAAATTACTTGGATCAAAAACTCGAGTGCTTAGGAATGACCATGCTCTTAGAGTATTAAGATGCCCGGTCACCGCACAATTGCTAATACCTAGTCAGCTTGCACACCGAGTCATGCATTGGATCAAAATGCCTAGGAATGCCCAGGTGCTAGTGCTGCTTTCAGATCAGGACTAAGTACATGCCTAGGAATTCACATTTGACCAAGGCTATGTTTGGTATTGAGGAGGATTTGGTAATCCAGATTTTGGACTATTTTTCTCCATTTCGGTAACTGGTGTCTTTTGTGTTTTTTTTTGGGGTGAATGGGGACTTCATTAAACAGGTAGGGCTACAAGATTCTCAAGCTCCGATTCCATCGACATAATTTCGGAACCACAGCCTTGCCATACAACAATTTGAAATTCGATAGTGACTAACTCTAACCTATGATCGACCCACTTTTACAATAGTTTGAAATTCGATAGTGACTAAGAAGCATGTTTTGTACTTGTTGACTCGAACGGGGAATCAGTGGTGTTCACTGCTTGCTTTTGGTGTTGTCAGACAGTGTGGGAATTCCAGTAGCAATACGCATATATTGTCAGTCCACCCACCATATTGTCTTCTCATAACATCTCTTTGCTTCTAATCAAGACAATTTTATCTTCTTGTAAGTCCATGTCGTGATGTGTTTATATACACACACCTCTCCTACGCCCCTCTCGACTCGCAAAAACGTAAAAATCGCTTACGGTTCACACTCATAAGTTGGAAATATAGGAATACATATTCAAACACTAGAACATATATACCACATCCTGGCCTTTCCTTTTCTGCTTAAGGAAGGGAATATAGCGAATCTTTGGGAATGGAAGGCATTGGAGTAAAACAATTTACCAATATCGGAAAATGTTGTCCATATGTCCAATAATCAGTTGAGCCAAGTCCTCCCAAAGTACTTTCCAGTGCTAGAAGGGGGAAAGGCCTCGCGGGTTTTTTTCCTCACGGCCATGAAAAGCTTCAACCTAAAGATGTCAAAGGACAGCAAGGAAGAAGCGGAAATGGTGTTCAACGCATGCTTTATGCGTTCCCTGGGTCCATTGGAGGTGCACTGCAGCCCCGACACTCGTCTTGTAGGAATTGCTGCGTTGGGGCTCCTGTACAGTACATCTGCGTCATCTCCCATAGGGTGCTCATGAGTAACGGTTAGATACTACTCCCTCCGATCCAAATTAATATTCTCATATTTGTCTAGATTCGGATGTATCTAGTCATATTTTAGTGTTAGATATATCCGAATCTAGCTAAATCCGAGAACATTAATTTGGATCGGAGGGAGTAGTTCAAACGGTTTAGGTTAGGAATTATTCACGCTGAATCTGGCACGATGCGGTCTTATTCGTGTTGTAATGTTGCAGTTGAGTCGAGATGACTACAGAAAGCGTCAAAGTAGTTGCAAAAAATGACACGTGAACTCTTAGATCGATACAATGATGACCTGATTCATACAATAAAACTTTCTTCCTTTGACTGCTATGCTAAATGAATTCTGGGATAATTGTTTAATATTATACCACGCGGTCCATGCAAAGTTGTTTGTTTCTCTTTTGAAGGAAAAATAAGAGATCAATAGGGTAGCAAACATTTGGGTACAAACAAGAAAATGTCCTGAAAATATAACTGAATTTTATGACCACCGACTAGCCAACAATATTCATATTCTAAAAATCTTAAATTTTCAGAGAAGTATCATCAAGAGAAACTTCAGTACACGATGATCAACGGCTGGTTTTCTTCTATAACATGTCCAAATCTAGTACATGGCCTTGTAGGGGCGCGGCTTCCGTTTTCCGTTTGGATTTTTTGTTTCTTTGCCTTTAAGTCTACGAGTTGGAAACACAATTAGTTTAGACCGTGATCATGACACGAGACCATCGCCTCTCATCCTATATGTATGACATACCAGCCACAGCCAAAGATACACCAAACCAACTAGGCTTTCACATTATCTTGTTGTTTGTGTTGTGATCGTAGTCTCCTTTATCCCGAGTGTCAGTGTGCACCGAAGAACATGAGAGAAGATCTCTGGAACATCTCGTTCTTGTGATCCCCGAAACTTCTCCACCGCCAAAGACAATATTGGTGAAGACTGGTTGAAGAAGAAAGCGACGAAGACAGAGGCAAGTGGCATCACTCATGATGAAAATATGAGCTATCACGCTAAGCACTTCCCAAAACCTAATTCATAATTTGTATTCTGGATTTATTTACGAAATTGCCTAATTTCCAACACAGATCGCTATTACTCAATGAGAGAACACACATTTTTTAAACTTGAAGAAGTTTTGGGCCCACTTGCATGAGGATTTTGTGTTCACTGCATGGTCGTTCCCCATCAGTGTGTGAGTTTCTATCCTAGCTAGCGCTCGTCACCAATTTATATATCTTGTTGGTCCACCAACCATATTATATTTACTGTAAATATCTCCATATTATATTTACTGTAAATATCTCTTTGCACCTCATCGAACACACCGGCATCTTCTTGTCTGGCCAGATCCTGCTATGTCTATAAAGCACACGCGCGCTCTCCTTCACTCCTCCAACTCACCTTGGCTGTCTTGACTCCTCACAAGAAAAGAGTATACGGTTCACATTGGTCGATATTACATATACACACACGCTCTCCTTTTTTTTGTTTTGCGGGTATACACACTCGCGCTCTCCTTGACTCCCCCAACTCACCTTCACACACAGCTCTCCTTAACTCCTCCAAGTCACCTTTGTTGCCTTTGCTCGTCTAAAGGAGTAATGCAGAAACGCTGAGAATGGAAGGCATCAGGATTAAAACAATTACCCATATCAAAATATCCAGTCAATTTGTACATAAAGAAGACACTTTGACAATTCAGCTTTGTTCTTCGCAATTTTGGAGCACTACTTAGATAATTCCTTCCTTGTTTCGGATTATGAAAATCCTAAACATGCGGGGTGACTAGATGCAGATAAAAGGTTTTTGATATTCATTGCTTGCTTTATTTTCCTGTTGTCTAGGAGGGAGTTTCAGTTTGGTGCTCCCCAAAGTGTGTGCAAATAACATGTTTTATTCAAACGGATTTGGTAGTTCACCTCTCTTGGCATTGGATTTATCTCGCGATTCGTGCAACATGGGGCTTACACATGAGTTGCAACTAGGTTGTAACTAAGAATTTAATAAGTTGTAACTAGGTTGCAACTGAGAATTAGTACAAAATTTATAAGTTGTAACTAAGAATGAGCACAAATAGTTGGATGACATCAGCGACTTAGATATAACAAGTTCTCGGACGCCTGAGATCTAGGCGCTCCCTTATTCAAAAAGTGGACAATCCTTCGTTTCGATCGAAGCATGCGACCATAAATCAGGTGATAGCATAAAGTCATAATTGTGCCCGCACCATCACCTGCAGGTCCACCGGCGCCTCTGCCACCGCCTTGCATGTTCTAACCGCCCACTAACGCCAATGCAACCACCGTGACAACGGCCACGACAACAAGCAGGGGAGCAACCACGGTCTAGACTATCATCCTACGTCGTCGGCGTATATGCAGTCCACCTAATAAGAAGCCTGACTCCAAACGAATGACGCGTCTCTTTCCGAGTGGTCAGGGAATAGTGGCAGATATGCAGGCATGATGCATAGTCCTATATATAGAGGAACGCCTAAGCGCCGCTGCTAGCTTTCTTGGGCAGCAGACTACCAGCGCACGCCCCTGCATAATGTGCGCGGAGGGTAAAAAAAGAATCCTTTTTTGCTTTCAGAACATGAAGCGCTTAAACCTGAAGCTGTGGTAGAAGTCGAACGAGGATTTGGTGTATAATGTGAGCGGTTGTAAAAAAAATCTTCTTCTTTCGAACCATGAAAAGCTTAAACCTGAAGAAGTGAAAGGACTCGAATGGGGATTTAGTGTTCACGACCCGGTCACCAATACATGTACTGTATATCTTTGTAGCTTCTCATCCACATCTTGTCAGTCCACGCTGTGCTCTGTCTATATATATATATTCACACACACAGGGCTTCTTCTTCGCTCCTCGACTCACGTTCACCCTCTCCACTCTTCCTAGGAACAAAAATACTCCCTTAGAGTCGGAATTCAAGTCAACTAATATGGGTCGGAACAAATAGTTAGGCGATATAGGAACACACGTTCACACGTCACCAGAATATTTGCCACCTCCTTGCCTTTGCTTATCAGCTTAAGGACAAAGGCGAATCATTGAGAATCGAAGACATTGGGATATTTTTTTTACCGAGACTGGAACCTGATGTCAATGCGTACATGACAGGGACACTGATCGCTCAATTAAGTGCTGTGGTTCCAAGCTGTTATGTGCAAGAAGCTTCAGAATACTAACTTCCCTTTTCTCAGGGTCATCAAAGCTTAACTTAAAGCTGTCAGAGCAGGTCAAAGAATAGAAGGATTTAGTGTTCACTGCGTGCCTTATGCCTTTCTTGCCTTGCAGTCCTGCCACTCGTCGCTAGGTAGGTTGGTGCTCAGACGGGCAGTTGTAGTGTCCTGGATCGTACATCACCGCCGTACCCCCTAGGGTCTTCATGAGTCGCGGGTTGGTACTTGGCACTCGTAATTCACATCGGTTTAGGTTAGGAACTATTTAAGTTGAATCTGCTGGCATGTGGTCTCGTTCATGTTGTGAAATCTCAGATGTTCCGGTTGAATCGAGATAAATACATAATGGGATTTGCTCTAGTATAAGCCCCTTCAACAAACAAGTAGAAGCCCCGTTCATACCTATCTCCAAAATCCCGTATATCTATGTATAGGCATACAGATTGGGGTATGCCCATGTATAGGCATACGACAGTCTCCCGCACATGGACCGAGCCGCCCAACTCGCCTGCGGCGATCACCGCTGAGACAACTACGGGATCATGGCCTCCGCCAGCCATCCTCGCAACCGCGGCCGCCGTGTGTCTGCCGTCAGGGGCAGAGCTAGGATTTAAGTATGTTGGGAGGGGGGGGGTCAAAGCCTAAACCTCCATAGTATATCAAAATTTGGTTGCCAAAAATCCAATAATGTCGTATGAATATAAATTATCTCAGGCATTGAAACAGGTTTTTAAAGATATATCTTGTATCACTATTCACCAACGACTCAGATCTAAGGAAAATCACTTTTGCTTCGGTGTCCCCCCCTTCTTTTCTCGTGCAAAAAAATATAATAAATTAATAACAAGAATGAAATGCATGGCTGAATTTCATTACCACTAATTAACTATCTACATATTCTGCTTTGAACTTAGGATTATCCGAGGGAAATCCTAGTAAATGATGGTCACCAGCTAGTTTCTCCACCACTATGCTTTCAAATTTCAACCAAATCTTGTACAAGCTTTACTGGCTACCTCCATCAATGTCCTATAGCTCAGAGAGACTTTCATTTCATTATGTGAATCTCCTGGACAGTCCTACTCAAAAGTTGGTACTAGCTTTCTTGTGCAACTCGAATGAGTATTTGGTGTTCACTGCCTGCTTTATGAGTTCCATGTTTGTTTGGTAATTCCATTTCATGTGCTTGTCATTAATGCATATTTCTTATTAGTATATTTCCTTTGTCGGTAAAAGGTGCATATGTCTCACCAGTCACCTACCATGCTAAACTACCATACCATTTCTTAGCTCCTCATAAACACCAATGCATATTCTTATCTGTCCATATACACATATGCATCTCCTTCGCACCATGGCTCACCTTCACTATCATGACTCAAGGCAAAAAAAAATTGTATACAATTCCCACTAATAGATAGCAGATATACCAATGTTGTTGCTAATGCTTATCTTTTTAAGGAGTATAAGGAAAAACTTTGAGAATGGGAGGCATCGGGTCAAAAAGTATTACACTTCATGAAACTAGCTGTTAGATGTCTACATGACTAGGGAACTTACTAATCAATTGAGCGAAGTCCTCCCAAAGTATGATATACTATGAACAAGAGCTTGAGTGAAGTTCACGGTATGTGTTATGTATTCCTTATTACCATGGGAAGTGCAGTCGTCTCGGCAGCATTGGTAGGTTGGGGTTCCTGCAGGCAACTCTACATAATCATCACCTCCCCTAGGATGTTCATGAATTATGAGTTGATATGCATAATTCAAAGATCTAGGTTCAGGTTTACGTTAGGAACTATTTGAGACTGAATCTGACATCTGGCCAAAATCTTTTGGTCAAATCTGGCGGCAGTTGAATCGAGATGAGTGTGTAAACTGTCAAAGTACTTACATGGAATTACATGTGAACTCTTACAAATATGACCAGATTCATAAAAATTTGTCTCGTCCAATCATATGCCTATTTTGGCACACACAACAAAATCTAATAACAGACTTGTTAATCCACGGGACGACATTTGTTCAGTATTAGCTGACCAAGTTGCACGTATATCAGGTGTATTTTATAGGTGCGCGAAAAAAATATGATGTGTGCTATTAAGGTAGAATTGGGCAACTCTCCAGCAGTGTCAAAATGAAGTTATGTACAAATGTGCAACTAGGTACCTGACCCACATTAAAACTTTAAAGCTGCATACAATCCATAAAATGTGCTAGTTTATTCCTTCTTACCACTGTATCATATACAAACAAATCACAATCACGACTGAGCCTTCTAATCTCGTGTCGTTTCAAAAAACGTATTTGGGCCTATATAAAGGAGTGGATTGGCATCTTCGAATTGGATCAATCTCAATGGGCGGGACTCTCCATAGAAAATTGGTGGGAGATGATGACGGATGGACTTATACTAAATCACAAATCCATGGCTTTATTTACCCTTCTCACCACTTGGGAGATTTGTAATGAACGCAGCGACCGGGTATTCAACATAAAGCACGCGCCGCCTCTTGTAGTCCTAGATAGAATTAAACGTGAAGCCCGCTTGTGGGTTAACGCAGGGGCTAAGCGCTTGGGTGAATTCATGTCGCGGGAGTAATTTGTTTGCATAACTTGGACGTTTTAATTCTTGTAAAACTTCTCCTTTATTAATATATTAGGGCAAAGCTTTTGCCCCTGTTTCAAAAAATAAAGAAACGCTAAGCACTTCCCAAAACCTAATTCATGATTTGTATTCTGGATTTAATTACGAAGTTGCCTAATGTCTAACACATATTTCTATTACTCAGTGAGAGAGCATTCATTTTTTAAACTTGAAGAATTTTTGGGCCGACTTGAATGAGGATTTTGTGTTCACTGCATGGTATGCATTCCCCATCAGTATGGGAGTTTCTATCCTAGCTAGCGCTCATCACCAATTTATATATCTTGTCGGTCCACCAACCAATCTCTTGTCGGTCTATAAAGCACACTCGCGCTCTCCTTCACTCCTCCAACTCACCCGACTCCTCGCAAGAAAAGTGTATACGGTTCACATTGGTAGATATTACATATACACACACGCTCTCCTTTTTTTGGCACTTATACACACTCACGCTCTCCTTGACTCCCCCAGCTCACCTTCATACACAGCTCTCCTTCACTCCTCCAAGTCACCTTTGTTGGATTTGCTCGTCTAAGCGAGTAATGCAGAAAGTCTGAGAATGGAAGGCATCAGGATTAAAACAATTACCCAGATCAAAATGTTCAGTCAATTTGTACATCAAAAAGACACTTTGACAATTCATCTTTGGTCTTCGCAATTTTGGAGCGCTACTTTCCTTCCTTGCGTCGGATTATGAAAATCCTAAACATGTGGGGTGACTAGATGCAAATAAAAGGTTTTTGATATTCATTGCTTGCTTTATTTTCCTATTGTCTCGGAGGGAGTTTCATTTTGGTGCTCCCTAAAGTGTGAAAATAACATGTTTTATTCAAACGGAGTTGCTAGTTCTTGGGCGTATGAGAACTTCTTAGTTTTCAGTCACCTTTCTCGCCATTGGATTTACCGATTCGTGGAACTTACACATGAGTTGCAACTGGGAATTTAATGAGTTGCAACTGCGCATTAGTACAAAATTTATAAGTTGCAACTAGGTTGCAACTAAGAATTAGCACAAATCGTTGGGTGACATCAGTGACTTAGATATAACAAGTTCTCAGACGCCTGAGCTCTAAGCGTTTCCTTAATCGAAAAGTGTCCAATCCTTCAAATCAATTGAAGCATACCACCGTATATTATTCATTATTAAAATAAGTAGCCACAGCAGGTCAAGGATGCCGAGCAAGTTGAATAATTTCCCTAGAATGATTTGCCTACATGAAAAGATGTTCATTTGTCCTACGCGTACGTGTGTACGACTGAGTGAATAGCAATGGAAATCATTCAAAATCAGGTGATAGACAACGAGCCGATCAGAACATGAAGTCATAACTGTGCCCGCTCCCCTCGCCTGCGAGTTTGAGCGTCCGCCTTTGCCTCCGCGTCCGCCTCACACGCTCTACCGCCCTCTAACGCCAACGCAACCACGACGACAACGGGCAGGACAACAAGCAGGGGAGCAACCGCGGTCTCCACTACCATCGTACATCGCAAGCGTATATTCACTCCATCTAAGAAGCCTGACTCCAAACGAATGATGCGTCTCTTTCCGAGAGTGGTCAAGGAATAGTGGCAGACATATAGGCATGATGCATAGTCCTATAGAGGAATGCCTAAGAGCTTCTGGTAGCTTTCCTAGGCAGCAGACAACCAGCGCGCAGCCCTGCATAAGGTGAGCAGTGGTAAAAAGATCCTTCTGCTTTCGGAACATGAAGAAGCTTAAACCTGAAGAAGTTGAGTAGCAACCATTGCCTCTCCTCCTATATGTATGACATACCGGCCACCGCCAAACACAATTAGTTTAGGTCATGATCACGACACGATACCGTCGCCTCTCCTCCTATATGTATGACATACCGGCCACCGCAAGATACACCAAACCAACTAGGCTTTCGCAATATCTTGTTGTTTGTGCAGCGATCGTAGTCTACTCTATCCCGTGTGTCAGTGTGCACCGATGAACAGGAGAGAAGATCTCCGGAGCTTCTAGTTCTTGTGATCTCCCAAACTTCTCCAACGCCAAAGACAATTTTGGTGAAGACCGGTTGAAGAAGAAAGCGACGAAGACATAGGCATCACACTAAGCACTTCCCAAAACCTAATTCATGATTTGTATTCTCGATTTAATTATGAAACAAAGATCGCTATTACTCAATGAGAGAGCATTCAATTTTTAACTTTGAAGAAGTTTTGGTCCGACTTGAATGAGGATTTTGTGTTCAGTGCATGGTATACGTTCCCCATCAATGTGGGAGTTTCTATCTTAGCTAGCACTCGTGACCAATTTATATATCTTGCTGGTCCACCAACCATATTATATACTGTTTTAAAATATAAAATGTTTTAACCTACATGAACCTATTATACACTAAAAGAGGTCTAGATACACCTCTTTCACAAAACTAAAACATGTTATATTTCGCAACAGAGGGAGTAGAATTACTGTAAATATCTCTATGCACCTCATCGAACACATCAGCATCTTTTCCCTCAAAAAAAAAAAAAGAACACACCAGCATCTTCTTGTCTCGCCAGATCCTGCTAAGCACACGCGCACTCTCCTTCACTCCTCCAACCCACCTTGGCTGTCTTGACTCCTAGCAAGAAAAGTGTCTACGGTTCACGTTGGTAGATATTACATATACACAGATGCTCTCTTTTTTTGGCTGGTACACACACTCACGCTCTCCTTGACTCCTCCAACTCACCTCCACACACAGCTCTCCTTCACTCCTCCAAGTCACCTTTGTTGCCTTTGCTCGTCTAAAGGAGTAATGCAGAAACTCTGAGAATGGAAGGCATCGGGATTAAAACAATTACCCATATCAAAATATCCATTCAATTTGTACATCAGGAAGACACTTTGACAATTCAGCTTTGTTCTTTGCAATTTTGGAGCACTAGTGCAGACTTTCTTCCTTGTTCCGGATTATGAAAATCCTAAACATGTGGGTTGACTTAGATGCAAATAAAAGGTTTTCGATATTCATTGCTTGCTTTATTTTCCTGTTGTCTCCGAGAGGGAGTTTCAATTTGGTGCTCCGTAAAGTGTGCATATAACTTGTTTTATTCAAATGGATTTGCTAGTTCTCGGGCGTATGAGAACTTCATAGTTCTCACTCACCTCTCTCGCCATTAGATTTACCTCGCGATTCGTGCAACGCGGGGCTTACACATGAGCTACAAATAGGTTGTAATTGAAAATTTAATGAGTTTGTAACTATATTGTAACCGAGAATTAGTACAAAATTTATAAATTGCAACTAAGAACTATGGCACAAATAGTTGGATACCAACAGCGACTTAGATATAATAGGTTCTCGTACGCCTGAGATCAGGCGCTCCCTTATTCGTAAAGTATATTATTTTATTATTAAAATAAGCAGCCATAGTAGGTCAAGGATGCCGAACAAGTTGAATAATTTCCCTAGGACGATTTTAATACGTGACAAGATGTTCATTAGTCCGACGCGTACGTGTGTACCACTGAGTGGCTAGCAACGGATATCATTCAAAATCAGGTGATAGACCAGGAGCCGACCAGAACATGAAGTCATAAGAGCATCTCCACCGGGCTGATCCAACCAATCCGCGCGCGTCCGAATGCATCCGCACGGACGTGCGGGACGTGCACGGCCTTTTAGTGGCCTGACCCATCCCGACCGACGCGTCTGGCTCGACCCATCCATGCACCTAATTTCGGCAATGGTTGGATCTACCCGGAAAGCGCACGCAGCCTCCCATGTCCGTCCATCACCTTTGGCGGTCCCTCCCGCCAGTGGCACACGACCACTCCACTTCTCCCTCCAAAACCACTGTTCCAAATTTCCACTGGCGGGAGCGGCAGGAAAGGTGATGGATCCCGCCGCCATGGTCGATGTTGCGCCCTCCGACGGTCCCGCTGCCAAGAAGCGCGTCCAGCCGAAAAAGCTTGCCAAGGACATGACGGCGGAGGAGCGGAAAACTGATACGGAGTAGCGCGCTGGCTGGTGGGTTGAGGCGTGAGCTCGACTCACCCAAGCCAAGCTCGACAACGAGCGCCGGGAGGAGAACAAGCGCTTTCTCGCCTCGCAGAATAGGGCCAACCACAACGAGCTGGCAGTGGATGCTGCCAAGCACGCCGTGAACATGATAAAGCAGGAGGCACTGGCCGCGGCTTTCGGTGGCACCGTAGCCTTCGGTGCCGCCGGCGTCGCTATACCCGACATGTCCATGGCCGGCAGGTCCACCACCAGCTCCGTCACGTCCGCCCCTTGGGGCCATGCTAGGACACTAGGCGCGCACACGTTCGATCGGAGGCCACACTAGGCACGTCGCCTCACTCTCCCGGTTCGTCCATCCCCGCACGGTGTCGTCGGAGGCGGGAGAGCCCGTCATCGACCTCAAACGCACTCCAACGACGGCGAACACAATCCTGGAGGCGTCGAAGAAGCACCAGTCCATCGCCGCCACAGACATACTAGCGCCAGTCAACCTGTTCGGTGGAATGCCCGACGCGATGCCGACCGACGATGGCACGTTATCGTCACGCCATTTCTTTGTCTTTTCCAGCACACTGCTCCCATCTCTTTATCATGGCCAAATTGGGTGTAGGATTTCGTGGCCAATGATGCCGAGGACTCCGTGCACACCATGATCAACGAGGGTGGCAACGGCTTTGGCGAGGAGACAGAGACCCAGCAAGAGACCCAGAAAGATACCTACAATATTGCAGACGAGGCATTGTTTGGAAACAACGGTGCTTCCATGGGTGTGGGGGTCACTGCCGCGTAGCTGGTCGCTTCACTTGTGGCATCGCTCGTCGACGGCAAGAAGTTGAGCCAACAAACCTCGAGCTACACCACCGACGAGGACAAGATCCTATGCAAGGCATGAATGGAGGTTTCGCAAGATCCAATATGCCGTGCCGAGCAAAAGGGCTTTGCCTACTGAAAAAAGGTGGGCAGGTTCTTCCATGATCATAGGAAATTTGGGAAGGATGCCTTCGGTAGCTTCCTTCCTCTCTCTCTCTCTCTCTCTCTCTCTCTCTCTCTCTCCAAGTGATGGGGCACCAACCATGAGCATAGGAAATGATCTCTCTCTCTCTCTCCAAGCGATGGGGCACCATCCATGCCGAGTGTAGCAAGTTTCAAGGCTCCTACGAGATGGTAACGAAAAGGAAAATAAGCTGCATGATGTCGGTTGACATGGTAAAATATCTTCATCTCCTTGTCGATGTCTTGCATATGCATTGAGACATTGTTGGCATCCACATGTGTAGGTCATGAATGCAATAGAGCACTTCAAGAAGGTGAATAACAAAAAAACCTTCATGTTGTCCTATTGTTGGACGTTGATCTGCAAAAATGGGAGACTAGCTATGCCCTTTGGAAAGAACTTGACAACAAGAAGAAGGACAAGAGAAATACATATACGGGCAGTGTCATCGACCTAGACGACAGCAATGATGAAGGCTTCGCCAACCCGGCAGGCGCCCGTGCCCGCCGGCCTAGAGGCCACAAGGCTACGAAGGCCGACATCGCCCGCCAGGCTAGTTCCTTGCCATTCCATGAGGTTGGAGAAGCTCTTGGAAAAGAAGGAAGAGGCCATCGCCGAGAGGGAAGAGAGGCGACGCAAAGAGAAAGAGTCCACCGCCAAGACCATTGTCAAGCTCCAGACGAGGTCTATCGAGGTGGAGGAGGCCACCGCCAAGGCTAGGCTAATGGAGATCAAGGCGAAGGCAAAGGCGAATGAGGCCGAAGCCAAGGCCAAGGAGGCCGAGGCCAGGTCTAGGGTGGCGGAGGCAGAGGCCAAGGACAAGGAGGCTGAAGCCAAGATCATGGCCGAGGAAAATACCATCATGCTCACTTACCTAGACACCTCGCAGGGCCTGGGTTGCGCGCAGGCAGCAGACCACCCGGGCACGCGATGCTTGAACGACAATGGCGACGGCGACTGCAACTTTTGGGGCAGAGAAGGTGCCGTTCTTTTGGATATTGTGTATGATATAGCCCTTTTGCACACATGAGATCCACCGGCCACTTGTTGGCGATGCCCAAAGGGCGATGACACACGTCTGCCAATTTATTTGATAGTCTGTTTGTATGCTATTGCCTGTAATGTTGAGTATTTGACCATTGACAAAGCCTTAGCTAGCGATGTCGCCAAGAAACGCCAGATACGGATAGATGGGTCACGTTGCTGGGCGCGGCTGGCCGGATAGGCCGGACCACGTCCCCAAAGAGACTGTGGTCGACCCAAACTGATAGAAAATGACTGTTTGTTTCTGTCCGTTTGAGTTCGACCCGATGAAAATGCCCTAAGCGTGCCCGCTCCAACGCCCGCAGGTCCGCCGGCGCCTCGGAGGCCGCCTTGCACGCTCTGCCGGCCGTCTGCTAATGCTAACGCAACCACGGCGACGATGGCCAGGACAACTAGCAGGGAGCAACGGGCGGTCTCCACTATCATCGTACGTCGCCGGTGTATATGCAGTCGACTCCAAACGAATGACCCGTCTCTTTCTGAGTTGTCAGGGTATAGTGGCAGATATGCAGGCATGATGCATAGTCCTATAGAGGAACGCCTAAGCGCTGCTGCTAGCTTTCTTAGGCAGCAGACTACCAGCGCGCGGCCCTGCATAATGTGCGCGGAGGGTAAAAAAAAGAATATCCTTTTTTGCTTTCAGAACATGAAGCGCTTAAACCTGAAACATTGCGGTAGAAGTCGAACGGGGATTTGGTGTATAATGTGAGAGGTTGTAAAAAATCATTCTGCTTTCGGAACATGAAGAAGCTTAAACCTGAAGAAGTGAAAAGACACGAACGGGGATTCAGTGTTCAGAGCCTGCTTTGCGCGATCCCGGTCACCAATACATGTACTCCGTATATCTTTGTCAGTCTACCTACCATACTGTTTCACTATAACATCTAGTATTAGCTTCTCATCAACATCTTGTAAATCCATGTTGTGCTCTGTCTATATATACACACAGGGCTTCTCCTTCGCTCCTTGACTCACCTTCACCCTCTCCACTCTTCCTAGGAACAAAAATATTTGTTTACAACTCGCACTGATAGTTATGCAATATAGGAACACACATTCACGCGCCACCAACATATTTGCCACTTCCTTGCCTTTGCTTATCTGCTTAAGGAGAAAGGCAAAGCATTGAGAATGGAAGACATTGGGATAAGTTTTTTACCGAGACTGGAACATGATGTCAATGCGTATATGACAAGGACACTAATCGCTCAATTGAGTGCGGTGGTTCCAAGCGGTTATGTGCAAGAAGCTTCAAAATACTAACTTCCCTTTTCTCAGGGTCATCAAATCTTAACTTAAAGCTGTCAGAGCAGGCCAAAGAATAGAAGGATTTAGTGTTCACTGCGTGCCTTATGCCTTTCTTGCCTTGAAGTCCTGCCACTCGTCGCTGGGTAGCTGGTGCTCAAACGGGCAGTAGTAGTCTCCTGGATTGTACATCACCGCCGTCCCCTCTAGGGTCTTCATGAGTCGCGAGTTGGTACTTGGCACTCGTAGTTCACATCGGTTTAGGTTAGGAACTATTTAAGCTGAATCTGCTGGCATGTAGTCTCGTTCATGTTGTGAAATCTCAGATGTTCCGGTTGAATCGAGATAAATGCAGAATGCGATTTTCTCTAGTACAGCCCCCTTCCACAAACAAGTAGAAGCCCGGTTCATAAATGCAGAATGCGATTTTCTCTAGTACAGCCCCCTTCCACAAACAAGTAGAAACCAATATGCGCTACAGAAGTCCATATTTCTGTGGCGCATATTTTCGTGTGCGCCACTGAAGTGTCAAACTTCTGTGACGCATATAGACGTATGCGCCACAGAAGGTTGATGGGACCAAGCAGCAAAAAAGGAGGAGAAACTTCTGTGGCGCATATGTCCATATGCGCCACAGAAAGTGATGTTTCTGTGGCGCATATAGGTTAATGCGTCACAGAACAAGCATATAAGGGGAAAAAACAGATCCCCCCCCCCCCCCGCGGGATCGCCTTTTCAGTTTTGTAAAAAATAAACAAAAATGATAGAAACTTCAAAAAAAAAATTCCTTTAAGTTGTAGTTAGATTTTAGGGTATAGATCTAGACAAAATTGAAAAACATGAATTTCGATGTATTTTGCAAAAATAGGTCATGGCACGGTAAAACGGCTCTAACTTTTGCATACGATGTCAAAAAAAATCTTTAACCTATCAAAATGATCGTCTCGAAATTCCCTACTCGAATTCAACGACCTATGGTCGTTCTGAATTTTACAAAATCCCCAAATTCGAAAAGAGTAAAAAAATATTTATGGTAGAAGATTTTTTACTGCAAAAAAATAAAAAAGGGAGAAACTTCTGTGGCGCATTTCCCCCATATGCGCCACAGAAGTCTTGGGCGGGATTCAAAATTTGAATCCCGCCAGCACCCTTTCTCCCTCCCTTTTTCCTTTTTCTCCCCCTCCCCACTTCTTCCCCCCTCCCCACTTCTCCTCCTCTCCACACTTCTCCTCCCCTCCTCTCCTCCACACTTCTCCCCTTCTCCTCCCTCCTCCTTCTCCACTCTCGGGCGACCTCCTCCTCCTCCACCACCACCACCAACTCCGGCGACCACCTCCTCCTCCTTCTCCTCCACCACCAACTCCAGCGACCTCCTCTTCCACCACCACCAACTCCGGTGACCTCCTCCTCCTCCACCAACTCCGGTGACCTCCTCCTCCTCCTCCTCCTCCTTCTCCTCCTCTTCCACCACCAACTCCGGCGAGCTCCTCCTCCTCCTCCTCCTCCACCACCACCACCAACTCCGGCAACCTCCTCCTAGACCTAGCCACCGCCACCACCACCACCACCACCACCACCAACTCTGGCCAGATCCGACCAGATCTAGATCTGGGCCGGGTTTTTTTTGAAATTTGAAAAAAACTTTGGTGGCGCATATTGGCCATATGCGCCACAGAAGTTTGAGATCTGGCCCGCCTTTTTTTCTGAATTTTGGAAAACAACTTATGTGGCGCATATTGGCCATATGCGCCACTGAAGTTTGAGACTTCTGTGGCGCATTTCGAAATGCGCCACTAAAGTTAGTTATCAGTGGCGAGGTATTAGTGGCGACTAACAAATGCGCTACAGATGTTCAAAAAAGGTGCGCCACAGAAGAGCTGTTTCCTAGTAGTGTCACCAACCATCCTCGCAACCGCCGCCGCCGTGTGTCCGTCGTCAGGGGCAGAGCTAGGATTTGAGTATGTTTTGGGGGGGGGGGTGGTCAAGATCAAAGTCTAAACCACCATAGTATATCAAAATTTGGTTGCCAAAAAGCAAATAATGTCATATGAATATAAATTATCTCAGGCATTGAAATAAGTTTTTAAAGATATCTCTTCCATTACCATTCCCCAACGACTCAGATCTAAGAAAAAATAGCATCTGAGCAGATTTGAGACTGAACTAATTGGTGTAAGAAATTGGCTACTTTTCATAATTCTCAACTTATATATATGCACGATATCTCGTTCTCGTGTGGATACCTTGAAAAATTAAGTGCTTGTGCGGATGACGACAAGTGAGCAATGAAAGTAAGCGGATAGCCAACATAGTCACAGCTAGACAAGCTGTCATCATAGTCATCACATGCAATTGGGCTTAAGAAAACTAATTAGCTAATTAATATGTTCATTAGAGCACCTCCACTCGTTGGGCACTCCCAGGCCGAAATCTGGCGCTATTTAGCGCCGGACGGACGTAACTTTCGGCATGGGAACGCCCATTTTCCCACTCGTGTTCCCAGGCGACGAAAAATCGGCGAGTTTTCGTCCAATTTCGGCTCAAATTCAAACAGAGTTAGGCGTAGTTCGGCATAAATATGAATATAGAGCAATGTTCGGCAGTAAATTTAACATAGTTCGGTATGAAATTAAACATAGTTCGGCATAGACTGGAAATACGCCATAGTTCGGCCTAGTTCGGCTAGATCATGCTCGGTATCTACGTGTTGCCCTTGTGTGTCCATATGCGCTCAACATGATTAGCCTGCAGTTGTTGATGTACTACCGGGTCTGGGATATCCTGACACATGGCGATGAATGCAGCCCACGATGGCGGCACCTAGTGATCAGGCTCTGCAAGGGGTCATGTCTATAGTAAGAATCGTTCTGCTCCACCAAATCCACTCGGTCCTTTCTCTTATCCTCAATGATCATGTTGTGCAAGGTCACACAACAGTTCATCACTTCCCACATCTGATATTTTGGCCAGATCATAGCAGGAAACCGGACAACTGCAAACCTCTGTTGAAGCACACTAAATGCCCGCTTCACGTTCTTCCTGCAAGCTTCCTGTTCCTTGGCAAACTGAGAATGCTTGGGGAGCATCAGTCTTGATATAGTCTTCACAAATGTTAGCCATCTTGGATAGATTCCATCCGGAAGATAGTATCCTTTATTGTAGTGGTGTCCATTGATCTTAAAGTCCATAGGGGGAGTATGACCCTCAACAAGCTTGGCAAAGACATTTGAAGAATGGGGGACGTTTATATCATTGTTCGATCCTGCCATGCCAAAGGAGTACCAAATCCAAAGATCCTGTGTAGCAACTGCCTCGAGTAACACCGTGAAACCTCCTTTGTGGCCTTTATACATTCTTTGCCAAGCAAATGGACAGTTCTTCCGGTGCCAATGTATGCAGTCGATGTTTCCAAGCATTCTAGGAAATCCTCTACTTTCATTGACTGCGAGGATCCGAGCAGTGTCTTCAGCATTGAGTGTTCTCAAGTACTGTGGCCTAAACACTGCCCTGCAGAACCTGTACAAGCAATCAATGGCGGTGGACTCGGCCATGCGGAGATAGCCATCGGCACTGTCACCCGGAGCTCCGTATGCAAGAAACCTCATCGCCACTGTGCACTTCTGCAGTGAGGAAAACCTATCATGCCGGTGTAGTCCTTCTTGCATATGAAATAGGGGTCGAGCTCCCGGATGACATGCACAATGTTGAGAAAGAGTATCTGGCTCATCCTGAAAAGGCACCAAAACACGGCATCTTCGTGCAGTGGCTCGTCAGCGAAGTAGTCAGCATACAACATGCAGTAACCCTCCAATTCCTGCCTTGCTTTGAACTTTCGGCTTCGTCGAGCCACCACGCTTCGGCGCTGCAGTCTGCGTGTACAGCCGGGCCAAGGAGGCGAGGATCTACATGTGCTCTTCATCTTCGGCGGCTGCGGTGGCCTCTTCCTCCACCAACAGGGTGAACATCTCCTCGTCTTCGTACTCCATGGCCGAACGGGCAAAACGTCGAACACTCCGCGGACGATGTGGTGGGAGCTCGGGACGAAGCCGAGCTCCTGCGAAACAAGGTCTAGGACGAGGGGAAAGGACGCGGCAGGCCTATCTATAGGCGTGGTTTCGGCTTGGCATGGTGGGAGATCGCCGGCGACGACATGGAGGCGACGAAAGCTCTCTGCCATGGGAAAGCCGAGTCTGGGTGGGGAATAGGTTTGTCTCGCCGACAGAGTTGGCCCACCTGTTTTTCGCTGCGTCCAGCGTTCCTAGGCGGTTCCCAGCGTCCTGGGAACGCCAAATGAAAGTTGGGCCAAATCCGGACGAATTCGACGTCCAGGGAGCGCGACTGGGCGAAATTTCGCCGTCCGGACGAAAAAATCGGCCTGGTAACGCCTTTGTGGGAACCCGAGTGGAGAGGCTCCTAGCGCGTGCCAAACCAAATGCAATTGGCCTTAAGAAAAACTAATTAGCTAATTAGTACGAGTCCATTAGCGCAGTAGCTATACAAATACTCCCACTATAATTCCTCGAGGGAACGACACATCACTAGTGTTCAGTGCCCGCTATCGTGGAATAATTCTCGTCATGGCGTTGTCGCTGATGCATTTATCCGTCAGTCCACCTACCACACTACTCCACTGTAACATCTCTTGCTATGAAACACGAAGCTTCATCTTGTTAATCCAGATCATGCTCGTCGATATATACACGCACACTTCTCCACCCCCTCATCACGCTCATCAGCCAACCATCACCCACTTGATTTCTTGCAAACAAAAATATATTGTTCATATTGATAGTTACAAGACGCATGAACTGATAGACATGCCGATGTTGGAGCCATTGCATATCCACGTATAAATAATGCGGAGCTTTGAGAATGGAAGTCATCAGGATAAACTAAATTACCTGGATTAAAAACTCTACGGTTTAGGAATTTCCATCTTCTTAGAGTATGAAGATGCCCGGTCACCATGCATTTGTTAATACCTAGTCAGCTTGTACACCTAGTCACGCATTGGTGCAAAATGCTTAGGAATGCCCAGGTGCCAGTGCTGTTGTCTGATCAGGACTAAGTACATGCCTATGAATTTACATTTGACCAAGGCTACGTTTGGTATTGAGGCGGATTCGGTAATCCAGATTTTGGACTGTATTTCTCCATTTAGGTAACCGGTGTCTTTTGCGTGTGTTTTTTGTGTTTAAAAGGGGACTTCATTAAACAGGAAGGGCTACAAGATGCTCAAGCTCCAATTCCATCGACATAATTTCGGAACCACAGTCTTGCCATACAACAGTTTGACATTCCATAGTGACTAACCTTAACCTGTGATCCACCCACTTTTACATTTTTGCATAATCCACAATGAGAAGCTCTAAATTTTATCTCTGAATTTGTGAATAGAACGAGATCAGTTGGATCGGTAACCGTCGAGACCAGCTGGATATACAGCCCATCTCAATGATGATGGCCAACTGGCTATGTTGCAGTGCAAGTTCGAAGCCATCCAAGAACATAACAAATAACAGCACACTGAGAAATAACACGGCCAACTGCATCTCGAAGGATCATGCCCGATCTAGCCGAGCCATTTTCCTGCTTGAAGGAACCATCCATGTGGAATTACACCCAACCTGGTTCAGGTTTACACCATGGAATATCAGGAGGTTTCTTCTTCATGCACTCCTCGTGACGAGGAAGCAGATTGGACGTTCGGGGAAAAACAAAAAGTGGGGCTCGCATGTGGGGTTAACGGGCTCACACCGTTTACAGACAAACATCACTCGCAAAAACAAAAAATACAGACAAACACATGATTAGTCAGGTGCGTGAGTGTGTATGACGGACTAGCGACGAAAATCATTCCAAATCAGGTGGGCGGCTAAGATAGACCAGGAGCTGATCCGAACAATATGAGCTCATAACCGTGCTCCCTCCCTCACCGATCGCACATCCACCTCGCGCGTTCCCCCCTCGCTAACGCCAACACAACCACCGCGGCGACCACACTCTCAGCTATCACCGTACGTCGCCAGCGTATAACCACCACGTAAGAACAGGCCCAACTCCGAAATAATGTATGCGTCTCTTTTTCCCAGTGGTCAGGGAATGGTGTCACATATGCAGCCATGATGCAACCTCGTATATAGGAATGCCTAAGCGCTGCTGCTAGATTTCTAGG
This sequence comes from Avena eriantha, assembly GCA_910589775.1. NCBI lineage: Eukaryota > Viridiplantae > Streptophyta > Magnoliopsida > Poales > Poaceae > Avena > Avena eriantha. The sequence continues at coordinate 169,265,262 of OU342743.1, read as the reverse complement.
GCAGCGACTACTACCAAAAATGCTTAAACCTGAAGCTGCGATAGAACTCGGACAGGGATTTAGTGTTCACTGCCTGCTTTGCGCGATCCCTGACTGTGTGGAAATTCCGGTCACCAATGCACGTACTACTCCCGTAAGTTTTTTAATTTTGGATGTATCTAGAACTAAATGGTGTCTAGAGTATATCTAAATTTAAACAAACTAGAACAGTGGCCCGCGCACTTGCGCAGGCAAGTTCTGTAAATCTTTGTGGGATTTCTGTAATGGTACTCCATTACAATGGTATAATTGAAATAGTAGAGAATTGTGATGTCTCATTCTTCACAAAGTCCTTAAGGGAAATAAATTCATTTTATCCACTATAATCTTTATGAATTGCTAAAGGACCTTTCCTCCAAGAAGTTAGAAATTACATTTAACAATGTAGTAAAGCATACTATTACTTCTTTGTATTTAACATATCTTATATCTAATATGCCAAGAACGTAAGTATAGCAAATAGTATATGATTTTTAGTAAAGAAATTCCTAGAGTTTTTTTCCACTTTGTATTTAGTTTGTATGGGTGATATCTATGTATTGTTACCTGTACACATAGTTTTAGCTTTTTCTGATAAAGTAGGAGAATGTTGATTTTTTATATATGTACACATGTCTAGGTATCCAAAGATCAAAGAGACCTAATCTCGTCATAAAAGTAATTGTACTTTATTTTTTCTATTATGTCAATCTAAAATGACATATATGATTTTGTTGTTTTACCAAGTATATATACATATTTTTATTGATTTCATGTTCCATTTTAACTCAAGACTTTGTCTAAATAATATACTAATAGTTTTGCAAGTCATCATTCCGGCAGTTTGATGCATGTAAGTATTTTTTAAGAGATTAAGTATGAAAAGGGTACATAAAAAATGATTGGAAAATCGGTGAGAAATTTGTTATTATATTTAGAAAATATTGGGCCAAAATTTGCAACTCCATCAGTATTTGAACCATCCTAGTGCGATTAGTAACATGAAAACATGGTCTGTTCAATCAATTGGAAAAGACCCATATCTGACTCCAATGCGCGGGTAGGCTTTCACTTTAGTGGGACTAAAAGTTGCTATTTTGCCAAACTATTGTGATTTTAAGTAGTTTCACATACTACTGCAATCGGGAATTATTCTAATTTTTTATTGCTTCGATAGAGAGCTCTGCCACAACTTGTATGAAAATATTAAAATTAGTCAGTCTGACAAATTTGGAATTTATGACATGTATTTTAAAACAACTTGTTGTTTGTTATATTCCACAATTTAGAAGAGCCCTGCATTTATTAATGATTAGAAGAGGGAGGGCATGAAGACTCAAGAAATAAGTAGTCGCTCCTTTCTAAAAACAATGTTGTAGATTTGTATAGATTCGCATGTACCTGAACACTAAAATGTGTCTAGATAGATGGATATCTAAATAAACATGTGACATCTTTTGTACAATGGAGAGAGTAATTATTATTGCAGAATACAATTAAATATGCCTTGTACATCCTTACTAACAGGAATATAAATACAATATAAGATTTACAACCAAAAATATTGATGTATAGGGCATCTACGACATGATACTACAAATAAGAAAAAGGATATGATATTATGGTCTGTAAGAACAGTGATAACCCAAATACCACAAGAATGCAACATTTGGATCTATCATACATCATGCACATAGTAGAAAACTTTGTTTTTCAGGGACAAACTGCATACGACTTTAATATCTTAATGCCAATTTGACAAACAAAAGACCATACTATCTATTCAAAATAATATAAAGGTATGGATGTTCAAAAACAGTTAGACATGAACCGTCCAAACCGACGATTCATGCAGTAGTTCATCTTATCACGTCAATGTTAATCTGGCTAGTAGAGTTAGAAGAAAAAAACTTACAGTTTTCATGGATTGTAGTCAAATCATTTTTGAACAGCCCTACCTTGAGGCATGTTGGAACGTCACATTCATATGTTAAATATCTATGAAAATATTTCAAGGCTACACACCATTCAAAAAAGGGAATGATTACCTACAGACATACAACATGTAGATAATACAAGATTTAACATGTGTTCAGAGTAAATGGACAAATGTGATCAAGATCATCTACTAATATGGTGAGCTATAAAAACTGAGAGAGAAGGATACATGTCTACATAAACACAGAATGTAAGTGTACTTCTATTAGTAACATGGAGCACCCGTTTGGCAAGCCTGACAGAACATCAAAGCAAATGTATATAGCTGGTGAAGAACAAATCAAACATTGTATGCCATGAAGCAAAGAACCGCCTGCCATCAATCTGTATGCCATAGTAAATTTACCGATCAATACTTCTTCACACTTGTAGAAAACCTAGAGCGGAGAAATCCTATTCAACACCCAGGGTGCAGAATAGTTATTTTGCATCCCACATATTTTTATGTTCTCACGTTCAAAAGTTTATGTTTTGTATACTAATAATTATGTTAATATTCATCAGAAAAGCAAAAAAACGATATAAAAATACAATTTATGAGTCATTATAGTGTAAAAATCATAAAAAAAATATGCATTTTACGTCGTATTTTTTACGGCATGTAAATATTTTTTTTTACGACATGTCTAAATTTTTATGTTCTTCTTAACTTCCGGGATAAGAGAAAATTTACGTGACGTAAAAATCATGTACGGTTTGAAAGATAGGGTATGGGTAAAGAATAACTATTCTACACCCTAGGTCTCAAATAGCACAAACAATTTCATAGCAGCGGCTATGCGCACTCTACAGCTTTGCATTGAAAGGAACAAGCAGCTCAAAGCTAGCTCTATTTGCAATCGGCTGATGGATTTTTTATGGAGGCGTGCTCTTGTACGTTCTCGTGCACAAAGAGGAAGAGGACCACGAGGTGGCCTTGGTGGTAGATGGGCCCGACCAAGAGGAACTAGACCGGTGGAAAATAAATAAAGGCTAAAAGAAAAATAAAAGAGACAAAATGGAAAAGAGAGACATATTGCTTACACATGTTTAGTCCCACCCCGCCCTCGTACAACAAGTCACACCAGTTTATATATGTTAGCAAATTGCTTGTAATATCACCAAGCTGACTGAAATCAGGCCGCACCATGGTTTTGTGAAGATATGATTTCCTAATTGTCATCTCTGCATATGGTGTGAGCTAATTAAAAGGAAGGGAAGTGATTCTAAACGGAAGCAAAATTATTTTGGGTTGCCTCTGTGCGTGCACGATACAACGGAAGTAAAAGAAAAGGATGTGATGTGGGCTTGCCTGTGCATAAACATATTGTTTCTCTTCCGCTGCAAACAATAGCTAAACTTTTTTCCCTTGGCGACAGTTTCCACCTACGGCAGGACTCCTCACGACTCCTCACGATAAGAGGTCGGTTAATTAATTAGGTCTTCAACCCTAGGCAGCTAGCTCTCGTCCAATTCACCACGCACATCGGTTGCTGCCATATCACCGCCACCTTTACCGTCAGACGAGGCCGACAAGAAGGAGATCCTGAAACAAGCGATGCATACATGAACCAGGAGCTCAATTGGCACATGGCGTTTTGCAATTGACCCTGTTGTGGCGCGGCCTGGAGAGGGAGGTGTCCGTGGAGAGTACGAGGAACAAGGCCATGTGAGCTAGACTGTGCCGTTGGGAGGGAGACTTCCATGCAGGCTGCTAGGAACAAGGCCAACGATACGTGGATGAAGAAATTACGGACAGAAACATGTATGCCACGACAGAAACGACTTGGAGTTGGCATGGTCGATCGTCGGAGAGCGGCAGGCAACACGGTGCGATAGGAGCAGTACATATTGAACTTAGTACCCAATAGTGGAAGGCCGCCGCCGACATCGGAGAGAGATCGATATGGTGATTAATAGCAAAGCAGGCGGCCCGTTGATCCATGTTGCTCTATACAAAAGTGCAATTGTGCGAGCTGCTAGGTAAGCTCGTCGTGGGATCATTGATGGGTTTGGAGTTGCATTTTGCTAGGTTCCTGGTGCATGAATTGTTTGCTCTGCTACTGATTTTTTTTATAAACACTGAGTTGGCAGCTGAAAGCACTACGTGAGAAATCTAAAAAAATGGTGGAGGAAAGCAGGTCCAGGTATGATGTCGCACTTTCTATATTTTTTTTGAACTAGAACTCGACTTTCTAAATTAATACCAGCCAATTTTCCGAATCATTGCATGCCTTTTTGCTAGCTAAAACCATTCGACCTTTTGTGTTCTAATTACATTGATTTGTCGTTCTCAAACGCTATCCACAATTAATCCTGTTAGTGGATTTTATGAATTCGTGTGTTAGTGGATTCTTTTTCTCCCGCCGCAACGCGCGGGCATGTTCTCTAGTCTATTACTACAAGCAATACAAGAATTTATTTCGAGGCATTACGTTAATCCACGTCATCGGGATTATTTTAGTGGTCAGATCTAATATTTACGACCATGATTCGGTTTAATGTCGTAAAGTGTTTTGACTCAATATGCCTACACGTACCAAACTGAAGTTGGTTGTCACGTTAACTTTTTTTAAAAGGCAAGGGACCAGCTGCGCCAAGACTCTCCGAAACGTTTTAACTAGATATATATGCATGCCTAAATAGTGTACGTAATCTGTTGGTAGTAGTCCTTCCAGAAAAAAACTTGAAGGTAATAGTCACGCCAAAAAAAAAAAAGAGCGACCAGGTGGCCTAATGGCCAAGTTCAATTTTGTACCGTCGTACGTTTTCCCCCGAAATTCAACGGATCTTTATTCATCAACAACAATAAAACAGATCTAAAATTAATAAAAATTACAAATAAATCATTTGATCACCTAGCGACGATTACAATTGACGACTCCATAATATGCCTACATAGTGTCCGAATCAATTTGGAGTTTGTAGTCGCATCAGGTTTTTTTTTAATTCCTCGATCGACCGCTTGGACCAAAACCAACGAACAATTACGTAAAAAATATCTACGATTGGCTATGATTTAACATGAAATTGGTGTGTATAATTTTAAATACCAACCATAGGTTTATGTACTTGGCTGCAAAAAGTGAATCCACGTGAAGGCCGACTACAAATAAAAGGGTCTACTTGGAACATGGAGATGGATAACAGAGTTACGTTCAACTGGCTGCAAAAGGAATTATATTGTACCGAGGAGACATTTGGGCTAAACAATATACTAATGAATACACATGAATAGCTACATTACTATGTTGGGAAAATGGAAATAAATTACCTAGAAATATTTTAAAGATGGTTTATTTATTTTCTAATCTCTGTACATGTTGTTCTTTTGAGAGAGAAAAACCGTATTTCAATCTTGATATGAGCATTTCTTTTAAAATTACAAATGTTATTCCGAGAAAATATTAAGAATGTCAGTGGTCTTTCTTTGGTCTACTTGAAACATGGAGATGGATAACACAGTTTGTATAGTAGCAAAAAAATGTTCGATCGGAACGTTCAAGCGGCTGCTAAAGGAATTATATTGTACCGAAAAGACATTTGGGCTAAAAAACAGATAAGTATATATACTAATGAATACACGGGATTAGCTACATTAATATTTTTGGGGGAGAATGAAATAAATTACCTAGAAATATTGTAAAGATGGTTTATTTATTTTCTGATCTATGTACATGTTTTTCTTTTGAGAGAGAAAAACCGTATTTCTATCTTGATATGGGGATTTCTTTTAAAATTACCAATGTTATTCGGAGAAAATATTATGAATGTCAGTGGTCTTTTTTGGGTCTACTTGAAACATGGAGATGGATAACAGAGTTTGTATAGTAGCAAAAAAATGTTTGATCAGAACGTTCAACCGGTTGCAAAAGGAATTATATTGTACCGAAGAGATATTTGGGCTAAAAAACTGATAAGTATATATACTAATGAATACACGGGAATAGCTACATTACTATTTTGGCAAAAAAGAAATAAATTACCTAGAAATATGGTAAAAATGGTTTATTTATTTTCTAATCTCTGTACATTTGTTCTTTTGAGAGAGAAAAACTGTATTTTCAATCTTGATATGAGGATTTGTTTTAAAATTACCAATGTTATTCGGAGAAAAATATTATGAATGTCAGTGGTATTTTTGGGTCTACTTGAAACATGGAGATGGATAACAGAGTTTGTATAGTAGCAAAAAAAATGTTCGATCAAAATGTTCAACCGGCTGCAAAAGGAATTATATTTTACCGAAGAGACATTTGGGCTATAAAAAGTGTATATACTAATGAATACACTAGAATAGCTACATTAATATTTTGGGGAAAAGAAATAAATTACCTAGAAATATTGTAAAGGTGGTTTATTTATTTTCTCATCTTTGTACATGTTGTTCTTTTGAGAGAGAAAAATCCTATTTCAATCTTGATATGAGGATTTCTTTTAAAATTACCAATGTTATTCGGAGAAAATATTATGAATGTCAGCGGTATTTTTTGGCCTTTTTGGATTACGTTAAGCATGGCAATATATACAACACAGTTCATTATTCAACCATAAGAAAATCTTCTATGTATGAATGCTAACATGAGGTAGAGTATTATATATTTACTGCATCTCTATACTTCCTTCAAGTATGTCATTGGTTCAAACTTATCATGCTTGAAATATGCCAAATTAATCTTGGTATGTAAACATCTATATATGGGCATGTCAAGACCCAAAAGTTCAACCATACATGGGCTTTGGCCAACAGATTCTCAAAATATAAAATAGATTGAGCTTTTTCCAACTATCACACATGGACTGAAAGGCAAATGTCATTGAGTGCAACATACCTATGACACGGGGGTAAAGATTTTTTGTCAAAATTTCATATTCTAGAGAGTTTTTATGTATATGATGCAACAAATTACAAAATGGGTGGAGAAAACATTATTTATATTCCATCCGACTAGAGTAAATGTGAGGAAGTAATATGTGGATGTGTGAAAATGAAAACTCTCATTATTTAGTTGTCCTTCCTATAGTGTTGTGTTTTTATTCGTTTACTAGATATATATTCATGACACACTACATTTATTATACATAGGATCAACCAAACAAAATTTCATGGATGCAATCAACCAATTAATTCAAAACAAAAAGAATGATTAACATGAATAATTCATCATCAACTTAAAACCCCTCCTTTGACACCATCCAAGCAACACATTGGTCCTCCAAAGCAATGCTTCCTAACATGAACACCATGCACCCCGTTTGTTGTTTCATCCAACAATTAAAGTTATTTCCGAACACATAAAGATGACGCCCTCGCATTTGCGAGGGCCACTATGCTAGTTTCTCTAATTTCTGATTTGCCCGTAATGCATTTTTAATATATATAATAGATTTCTGACATCCATTTTAAGACAAAGGGAGTATGTCTCTGTCAATCTACCTGCCATGCTGTTTACTATAACATCTCGTATCAGATTCTCATCAACACCAAGGCACCTTCTTCTTGTCAGTCCATGCCGTGCTCTGTCTATACATATACACACACATGGGCTTCTCCTTCGCTCCTTGGCTCATATTCCCAGAAAACAACTTGTTTAAAATTCGCACTCATAGTTAGAAGTTATAGGAACACACATTCAGAGACTAGAAAATTTGCCACCTTCTTGCCTTTGATTATTTGCTTACGGAGTAAGGCAAAGCTTTGAGAATGGAAGACATTGAGACAAAAGTATTTACTGGGATTAGAACCTGATGTCGGTGCGTACATGAAAGGGACTCAAGTTACTCAATTGAGCGTGGTGTTTCCAAGTGGCACTACAGGAATGAATCGAGGCGCCGACGGCCGGCTCCAGTCGGCACAACGCCATTTTGCCGTCGGCACAGGCTGTCCCGACAGTGGCCGTCGGCGTAGTCCTTCGGCATAGCTGCTGGTCAGCACAGCTACTCTGCCGTCGGCGTAGAGGACCCCCTCGGCATAGCGTTTGCAGCAGGCCCCACGATGTCAGGCGACGACCGTCTGATAACGGCCTAGCCCTGAAGCTACGTCGACGGCCAGGCCGTCGGCACAGACCCAGCCTAGGAGTAGCCAGAGCCCGCCGAGAGCCTAGCCGACGGCCGGGCTGTGTTAGATTTGCGACAAGTAAATAACGAAGAACGAAAACAAAATCACAGCAAGGGGACACAGATTTAACGTGGAAAACCCTCTCCAACAAAGAGAGGGGAAAAACCACGGGCGCCAGCCAGCGAAACTTCACTATAACGGAGAGTGTTTACACAACGCCGGGGATTTCACAGATGCAACTTATCCCAGCCGGCGGCTTACAAGAAGTATATATAGCGGTGGTAACCTAGGTCATCAACTTATCCGCTCCGCATCGGCCTCTACTTTGTAGAATTTGGATCAACATATAACAAACTCCACCTTGAGACAAATTCCTTCTTGTAGCATCAACGGTAATCATCTCCCTGAACAAACAAAGAAAACACTTTCGGCGCCAATAGCCACTTGGGCTAAGCAGTTATACCAACTAAGCTTGAGCATAGCTCAAACTTAGCAACAGGAACAGGCTTTGTCATCATATCAGCAGGATTATCATGAGTGCTTATCTTGCATACCTTCAGTGTACCTTGTGCAACAACATCACGAACATAATGGTACTTGATATCAATGTTCTTTGTTCTCTCATGGAACATCTGATCCTTAGTAAGGTAAATAGCACTTTGACTGTCACAGAACAGGTTAATGCAAGAATCATCCTGACAAAGCTCAGCATACAAACCTTTCAATCAAACAGACTCTTTGCAAGCTTCAGCAACAGCCATATATTCTGCTTCGGTTGTAGATAAAGCAACAACTGGTTGCAGCGTTGCCTTCCAACTCATGGCACATCCACCTACCGTGAACACATAACCTGTGAGGGACCTCCTCTTATCCAAATCGGCAGCAAAATCTGAATCCACATAGCCTGCGAGTCCCTCACCAGTCTTGCCAAATTTCAAGCAAGCGTTGGATGTGCCACGAAGGTACCTGAAAATCCACTGAACAACTTTCCAATGTTCTTTACCAGGATTAGCCATGTAACGACTCACCAAACTCATAGCATATGATAAATCAGGGCGAGAACAAACCATGGCATACATCAAGGAACCAACAGCACTAGAATAAGGAACTCAAGACATGTACTCAATATCTTCATCAGAACTAGGACATTGCAATGCTGACAATTTAAAGTGAGGAGCAACAGCAGTACTAACTGACTTTGCATCATGCATATTAAAACGTTGAAGAACTTTCTCAACGTAACTTTGCTGACTAAGAAACAACAACCTAGATTTTCTGTCCCGTTTCATTTCCATACCTAGAATTTTCTTAGCAGCACCAAGATCTTTCATCTCAAATTCACTACTTAGGTGTGCCTTCAAAGTAGTGATTTTTTTCATGCTCTTTGCATCATCCGCATCGGCCCAAGCCTCCGGCGACGGGCCTCGCTCCGCTCCGTCAGAAGTTGGCCTCTACTTTGTAGAATTTGGATCAACATATAACAGGCTGGGCGGCTGGCCATGGGAGGCCGCTACGCCGATGGCTCTGACATTTGGCCTTCGGCATCTCCAGTTTCTCCTGTAGTGTGGTCACGTGTGACAATCTGCAAAATCCTCGCTTTATGTTCCTTCGGATCATCAAAGCTTCACTTAAAGCTGTCAAAAGAGACCAAGAAGGAACATGATGATTTTTAGTGTTCACTATGTGCTTTATGCGTTTCTTTCCATGCAGTCGTGGCACTTCTCTCATGGGAAGTTGTGCCATGTGTATTGCACATCACCGTCGACCCCCCTAGGGTGCTCATGAGTCACGGGCTGGTACCCGTAATTCACATCGGTTTAGGTTAGGTTAGCAACTATTCAAGTTGAATGAATCTGGCATGAGCCTTCATTCTTGTTGTCAGATGTTGCAGCTGAATTGAGATAAATACAGAAAACGTAAAGGGACTTGCAAAAAATGACACTTAAGAGGACGTGGGTATAAGAATTAAAAAACCCTGTCAGGTTGCTCCCATCCAAGCGACTCCAGAGGCTCCCTTCCTCAATTTCGCCAGGCCATCGCTCCCTGAGTTGTGCTCCTGGCTGTCGGTGGCGGCAGTGGCAGCTCCTTTCCCGCCTAAGATAGAAGGCAGGGGAGTGCATCGCAGTGGTGCTTCTCGGGCGGTGACAGGACTATGGTGGCAGTGCAAGCTGGCACAACCTTAGGGGATGGGGCCTGGAGCAAGCCAGAGAGGTGAGGCAGGGTCCGGCGACACGAGGCTCGCACGGCGGAGCTCCATCCTCAAATTGCAGCGGGTCTGATCTGGGTCTCTGGGGATGATGGCCTACTTCGGTGGAGTGTTGTGGTCGTGAGGCATTGTGACAGTATTCTCCGTAGCTGATCTGACCGGTGGCATAGGGGCATGCTGGTTTTGCTTGAATAAGGAAGTGGTCATATGGCTCGCTCTTGTCGCGCAAAGTTATTCGTCTACTTGTTTGTTCTCCTCGAATTGGCTGTTGACAAGTTCCGGATTGCACCGTTGGAGATCTTCAGAGGTTGGCACATGGCATCCCCAGATTGCTGGATCAAATGGGATCCATTCGTGTGCATCCTTAATATCTTTCCGTGTGGTGTCAGGAGAGTGTGACGTGGAGCTCCATTGTTGTTTGTTGACACCATGGGACATGTTGGTGATTTGACTTCCATGGTGTAGACAGTGGCAGCGAATGTCAGGGTGGCTGCAATTTGAGGACCAGTAATGATGTACCGGGTCTTCGGGGTGATGAAGACTTTTGCTTCAAAGGTTATTGCCTGGTCATTGATTGTGGGGCTATTCTTGTCCATTCTGAACATGTTACCTGTGATCCTCGTGTTTCGTGACTTACAGTAGTGGTCTCGGCAAGTGGGGTATTGAGTCTTACCTTTCAGGGTGAAAATCCTAGGTCTGACTTTGTTGGTTGTGCCTGACAATGGTCTTGTTGTATACATTGTTTTGAGAGTCTCAACTTTCTCCAAGGTGAAAATTTAAGATATTTGATTGGGCGATGATAATGTTTCACACTGGTCTCTTCTTGGAGGTGTTTCTTTTGGAGAATGTGGACTCCTAGGGTTGTCTTCGGTAGTGGTTTATGTTGCAACTTCAAGGAATTGATCACTATGGCGTGAATTTTTTATTTTCTCTTCTTCTTCTTTTTGGTTTTTGGTTGTATGCATCTATAATGTCTTTTAGACATTTGGTTGGTATAGAGGTTGTATGTAATTCATATATACTTGATATTTATATATTCCATTTGTTAGAAAAACAAAATGACACATGAACTATTACATTGACACAATGTTGACCATATTCATATGATAAAACTTTCTCCCTTGGACTGATATGCTAAAATAATGATGGGCTACTTCTTTTTTAGTGTATCACTCTTTTCAAGTTGACAGAAATTTGAAATTTAAAATACTATTAGCACACATATATTGCAGGATACAAGGTTGAACTATCAAATACTAGCAGTTGACTTTATTAACATAGACCATAGTAGGGTGTCGTAGAAGCAAACCATGATGCATAGTACCCTGAACATACCGAAGAATTTTCTTGACAGCAAACCAGTGTGTAGAGATAGGAGCATGCAGGTACTGACAGACCTTGTTGACATCGAAAGACAGATCAGGATGTGTCATAGTAAGGTATTGGAGGCCACCAACAACGCTGCGGTACCGAGCAGACTCCTCTGCTAAAAGTAATGTACCATCAAGAGCAAACAACTTCTCTGAAGAAACCATGGGAGTAGTGGTCGAGTTGCACTTCAAGAGACAAGCATGTTTGCGCTGACAGAGAAGAATACCACGACGAGACTGCTGTACCTCAATGCCAAGGAAATAATGAAGGAGTCGTTAGGACTTTCTAGTAGTACTATATCAAGAACTTGAAAAGATAACTACTATCTTGATTTTGATGCGGTAGATGATTTTGAACGGTGCTAAATAATTTGATTCAGCTGTGAGCATTTTTTTTCAAAATCGAAAATATACGAGTAGCATGCGGCCCACGCTACTGATATTATATTTACATGTAGTGTTCATTACAATGCTACTAATAATGTATTTACCTGTAGTGTTCCCTGCCTAGGCTACAATTAAATATTATCAGTGGCACCTTACCTGAAGCATGGGGGTACATGCTACAAACCCCCAAATTCACACGCTACAGATGAGCTATTTCCTATTGGTGTCATCCATTCCGGACATGTTACTTGTGATCCTAGTGTTTTGTGACTTACGGCTGCGGCCTCAGTAAGTGGTGGCGACAACACTGGAGGAGTATAGAGTCTTATCTTTCAGGATGAAAACCGAAGATCTAACATTAATTGGGTGTCCTTGGCAATGATGATGTTGAAGACATTACTTTGATAGTGCGAACTTTCTCCATGGTGAAAACCTAAGATCTTTGATTAGGAGACGATGGTGTTTGTGCATTATTCCCTTCTTAGAGATGATATTTTTGGATTATGTGGACTTTGGGTGGTGTTTCCGGCAGTGGTTTTTACAGTGTAGTTGCAATGAATTGATCACTATGGCATGGCCACTTCTATTTCTTCTTTTTGCTTTTTGGTTGTGTGCATTTGTAATATCTTTTAGACATTTATTTGTGCAGATGTTGGTGTAATTGGTATCTTGTGATACTAATATATTTCCTTTGTAAAAAAAATGACACCTAAACTTTTACATTGATGCAACGTTGACCAAATTCATACGATAAAACTTTCTCACTTTGACTGATATGCTAAAATAATGATGGTTGCTTCTTTATTAGTGCATCACGCAAACTTTTTTCTTGCTCTTTTCAAGTTGACAAAACATTGAAATACCAAATAGCACACTTATATTGCTGGCCAGAAGGTTGAACTGTCAAATACTAGAAGTTGACTTCATTAACATAGAACATATTCATTAAATCAATTCAAAATGACAGTCAAACTCACAACTTCATTACACCATCTCACTGCATTACCATATTCCCTGCCACCAAAACAAACAGAAAACAACCAAAAGAAAGATTGCATTCTCATATCTTGCCTAGAGACCATCTATCTCTTCATCCTTCTCCTTCCGCTCAACTTGCATTGCCTCAATCATAGTTTCTCTTCCGGCTTCTTCAATCCAAGGAACCATTTAGGAAGTACACAATCCTCCAGACTTGATCGCACAAATCCTCTTACAAATCACTCCAAAACTTGGGCAATGGATCTTGTCATTTAACATATCCACATCAGGTCCCAATATTTTCAATTTCCCAAAAAGAAATGAATCGGAGAGGGCGAGGAGAAAAAAAGAGGAAAAATTCTCAAATTTTATTTTTTGACGTCAGGATCACCGATTCGTGATATCCAAAGTGTATTTCCATACCACGAGTACCTTAACATCTCTTAACTCACGGTCACCAATGTATCCTCTTGTCATTGTGCATCGTGCTCACCTATATACTCCATATGCACACGCGTCTCCATGTGGACTCTATTAATTAACGACTATATGCCTCCTAGTGATAAAAACTTTTAGTACTAACAAGTTCGCCAAATTTATGAGACAAATAACAGGTCCAAAGAGAAATGAATCGGAGAGGGCGGGGAGAAAAAAAAGAGGAGAAAAATCTCAATTTTTTTTGCAGGGTCTCAAATTTTATTTCCAGACACAAGGATCACCGGTGCCTAACATCCAAAGTGTATTCTGAAAGAGTGAGTTTAGCGGAATATGATGAATATATTATTGAGCCTCATGGGCGAGTATATATACGCGTACAGAGAATTATCTTGGAGTACGTGTCAAGTTAGGACTGTACGTAAACAGATCCTAACTCTATCTAAACTATCATAACAACCGTATATACCTACTACTCTAACACTCCCCCGCAGTCGTAGCGGTAGCGTCGTGAACAACTGGAACATCGCGGACGGTCAGACTGGAGATAAACCGAAGTAGCATCCAGTAGGCTGACATCCCCCCGCAGTCCGAGTGGGAACGTCGTGGACGGTGTCGCGTCATGGTAGCTTGGACGGTGTCGCACCACGGTGAGATTCTCAGGCAAGGTGATAGCCCTTGTGCCGATGTCGAGGGAGCCAAGAGCGTGAGGCGGTGCCATGGTCGAGGTAGCTGTGCAATGGGTCGCTGTGGTCGATGTCGTGGTCGGGGATGCCAGTGTAGAGGTAGCCGCATGCGCATAGCGCGCGAGGAGGATGACGGAGACGCGTCGAGGCAGTCGTTGAGGGTGTCGATGCCGAATTTGATGCAGTCCGAGCCGTCGAGGACGAGGTGCGGCCATAGTTTTGCTAGAACTAGACGCACGTCGGGGACGAACGCACACTCCAGTTTTGCCAGATCCGAGTATGCAAAGAAGAACTCGTCGGTGACGCAGTCGAGGCAATCGTAGAGGGGTCGATGCCGAAGAAGACGTTGTCGAAACCGATGAAGATGAGGCGCCGATCTGAATTTGCCAGACTCGGGAACGCGTCAGGGACTAAGGCACTCCCGGTGTTGCTAGTACCAGGCGTGCGTGGGGAGGGACCATCATGAACTTGTCGCCATGTCAGAAAGACTAGCAAAGGAAGCCTCCAGAGCGATTGCGATGCGCAGAGCGGCAAAGGGAGAGATGCCGACGCTGTCCGCGGTTGTCGGAGTAGAGTAGCAGGTGGTGTAGTCGGGGATGAGACAATGACACTGGCGGCGAAGTTGTAGTGGACGAAGACGTAGAAGACGGCGAAAGCAGTGGCGACCTAGGGTAGTCATGCTGGATGCCTGGAGTAGCAATGAGGTAGTCAGCGGGACCTGCGACGGCGAGAGGAAGCCCTGCAGGTTACCTTGTGAAGCGCGGCGACGGTGCTCGAAGTAGGCGAGGAAGACCCGGCGACGTGACGATGACCATGTGCAGACGGCGGTGATCCACGCCGTAGGATATGGCGCGGTGAAAGCCGAGGACGTCGATGCATGAAGACGGCGAAGTAGACTACGTGCAGCCACGCTATGACCCGAGGGGGTGGCATAGCTGTAGGGCGCAAGTCGGTGCAGCGGCTGGGAGACCACCAGCGACGTACACGCCAAGGAAGGCGCGTTGGAATCTGGTAGCATGGACCAAGGGTGGCGGCGCTGCGGCCCGACAGGGCGACACAACAGCATCCTGTAGCTCGATCGGTGATAGGCGCGTGCTAGGGGACGTGCTTGGCGTAGACAGGCGTGGGATCAGTTGATGAGGCCGATAGTGCACCGTATGCGCCATGGCGTGGACGACGCGTAGATCGGATTCGATGGCGGCGTTGTCGGTGAAGTCCCGGACGATGACGACAAAGACGATCCGAGGGGGGGTGGCCGCAGCAGCTTTCCGAGGAAGGCATAGCAGCCGTCCGCGGTGCGCGGCAACCTGCCCTGAGGCCGCGACAGCCTGCCGAGGCAGGCGCAACAGCGGAGGAGGCAGGCGCACGGGCGTGGTGTAGATCCTCGATGCCGATGGTCGGAGTAGAGGAACGGCGATGATAACGGCGGTGGGCGACTCAATCCGATCTAATACTGGTAAACTAAAAAGAAAACCGATCAAGAGATCAGAAAAAAATACTTACAGGCCAGCCGATCACGGATCGGCGGACGAACCCTGCGTACGGATCGCGCGGCCCCCGACGGAGATCATGGAGATCAATCCCCCGGGGACAGCACGGCGGAAGCGTGCGGCTAGGGTATGGACCGATTAGGCTGATACCATGAAAGAGTGTGAGTTTGGCGGAATATGATAGATATATTATTGCGCCTCATATGTCTTGACCGGTGGCTTGGGGGCGTAGGAGTCGCCGATGGGTTCAGGGCGGCAGCGCGTGCCGATTTGAGCGCCCGCGCGACCTCTGGAGGTGGTTGGGTGGCAGCGACGCCGTCGGCATGGAGGCGACATGCCGACGAGGCACCTGTATCATCTACGGATCCGGCAGCGACCGGTGGCTATGCGCGTCAGTGTGCAGGTACGTTGCCCGGTGCTCCTTCCTTTACCTGTCCTCTGATCCTCTCCCTCTCCCGCGTCACCTCTTCTCTCTGTCAAAAGACCACATCAGCGGGCGCACGGGAGGATGTCGGCTTTCGCCAGCATTTCCTTGGCTCAATGCTGATCTCGGCCTTCGGCAGCACGTCCCCGGCTCAACGGTTACCGGCGGTGGTATTCAGTTGCAGATGGCACATCCCTAGCTTCACTACCATCTTCGGGCGTTAAAATGAGCGGGCGAGGTCCGAGGTGGGCACCACGGCAGCGCGCCACTCTCCTGCTAGCAGTGCGGGTAGCAGCAGGCTGTCCCGCCAGGTACGAAGAGAAGTTCGGTGGCCACAGCTAACCCTTCTTCTCCTCTGATTCGTTTCTAGGCAAACCTCTTCATCAAGGTATGTAAATGTGTTTATGTACAAATCCCTGCAACGGTATAAATGAACTGGGTATATGCAAATCCATTATCGCAGATGAGTGATCAGGGAGATCATTGAGACAACACGGCTGCCATGGATGAGCTCATATAATTCTTGATATATATGGCTTAGTTTAATGTAAATAGTAACCTCAATTGTTTCCTGGTGCAGATACTGCTCATATAGACAACATTCAGGAGACCAAGAGAAGATTGCCAATATCAACTCCCAGACTGACTTACATGTCATGCTATCCACTTGGTTGCAGAATTTTACTATTACAATGCAGGCAAACAATATGCAATATGTTCTGTAAGTAATGCTTAGTAGGTAGCCGTTTAATATTTGGAGGTGACATAGCATAGTCTTTTTACATGTCTTTCCTTAATAGCGGGACTTTAGAGAGACTTTTTGCACAAGGATAAAACTGAAATCTAATTAATCATACGTGTTGTGGTCGCAACCTTTATTTCATGTATGTTGACTACCTTATTACCATTTCCTTTTGTAATGAAATGCTTGAAAGATAGTGGAATATTATATGTGCAGGACAGGTTCCCCTCATACTAGATCACTCAGAGGTAACCCAGTTGTATTAGAGAGTGGTTAGCTTTCAAAGATTGTTTAATCATTTCTATAGTATAACATACATTTCTACAATAGATGTGACATCGCCATTGTTTAGTTACTTCATGTACTAATAGAAGATAGAGGATGTACGCAATATAATGTTATTCCCATTCTACAAATTATCAGCAAATTCTAAATTGGATCATTCTTCTTTGTATAGATTCCGAGTGTAAAGGACAAGAAGATATTTTTTTTCGAAAAGGAGATATAACCCCGGCCTCTGCATCGGTTGATGCACACAGCCTTTTATTAAAAAGAGTTAACCACCATCCATCATCCCGGCGTCTGCATTTTTTTTTGTATAGATTCCGAGTGTAAAGGACAAGAAGATATTTGGAAGGAGATTTTTGAGGTTGATGTATAGTTGGTAGCGAGCTCCAGTTCTTTTGGAGAGGTTGAGGTTTGTCTTTTAACAAAGCAGAACTATTAATGGATGAAGAAATAGTTTTGGCATTAGGCGGAAGCTGCGGTAGGCTTGATCATTACTTTTCTTGTGTGGTTCTTTCTTTGTTCTTTCCTCAAGCAGTATATATGGAGTAGTTATATTATAATATATTAGCCGCGAGTGATCAACAGAGTTGTAGTGGAACTGTCTAACTGCTCTCTTCCGCAGATTGTCCAACCTAACTCCACCTTCATAAGCCATACAAGTTTGTTCCACGTTATTTTTTAGTGGGCGGCTCTTCGGACCCAATATCGTGTTTGTCCAATGTCTACAGACTTTATTTTGAGGTTTTGGCTGTTTACTACTCCTACTTTGTTTCTTCCCATTTGTTTGCTTTTTGCAGGATATACAGAAATGAGTAACTTTTAGCCATCCGAGGAAGAAATGATGGGTTGTCTTCACAATTGAGAAACCATGGAATAAGAGAAGTTCTATCCAGAACCACATTATTTTTTTGCAAGACATTTGTCATGTGGGTGTCTATTAGAAAATATGACTTCA
This sequence comes from Avena eriantha, assembly GCA_910589775.1. NCBI lineage: Eukaryota > Viridiplantae > Streptophyta > Magnoliopsida > Poales > Poaceae > Avena > Avena eriantha. The sequence continues at coordinate 169,247,248 of OU342743.1, read as the reverse complement.
TGATGGACGTTTCAGTTCAGTTTAGAATAACCACATGGTGTGCGATACTGTTTATGGTCAATTTTGCACGGATGGGGACATTCATTTTTGGAACCAGAGCCCCAGTGCTCTAGAACGGAACACGCAAAATCCGAAAGAATATAGAATCTCTCACTAGATGTAATATTGTTCTTTATCTAAGTGAATACAAAAGCTTGTCGATCATGAAACGCCGTGCACCGGTTGATTTGATTATGAAAAATAGAACATATGTTCCTTTCACTTGCTCAAAAGCCAACATAAAGTTGTTTTGTTTTTCACTGCCCCTCCACTCATATCATGTCGTCATTTTGGTGGTGACAGGTTTTCTTTAGCCCTTTCAAATGTTGGTCCCATATCAGGCCAAAGGATCATCATAGAAGTGTACTTCCGGTAACATGTGTTTTCTCACGATCAGTTACTTAGTTCTATGTTTTTATCCCAAGAATGACATCAAGGAAAGGTCTGAAGACACGTGCAATAGAAAAGAACGGTACACCATTGATACAACATATGGTATTGCTCTGTGAGATTGCTCTTTTGTACTCCAAATAATAACTTATAATCCGCACGGGCGCGGCGTGTCACCGCGCAAGGTTTCCTGGTAGTTATATGATCACGGAGAGAATAAGCATGATGATCTATTTGTTCGTTCCATGAGAACAATGTCCCGGGTAGCGAGTAAAGCCAAGAGGGATTAGAGAGTCGTTAGGAGTTTAATTCAACTACACTTGTTTCTCGGTGCTAATTTCTACATCCCCACACTATCTCCGTGCAAAATATAGGAAAGAGGTTGAATGCCTCCTGAATAAGGATGCAAGCTAGCCGCGGGATTGCCATCGCTAGTCAAATGCCACGGAGAATAACGAGTAGTGTTATCCCTGGGAGACGTAGACATGATCAACCTCATGGGGTGGTGCCGACGTTGATACATGTACGAGCTAGGACTCTTTGGGCGCATGGATCCCACTTGAGTCACAACGACAACATGGATGGGATCGAGCTCACCCCTCCGATCCTACCTGGATAGTCTACCCCGACGATGCAAGGACAAACAATTCTTCTAGACTAGGCACAAATTGTTCCCTACTAGATTTAGGGGTGCGCCTTGGCGCACATACCCCGTGGCTCTCGCAGAAGTTTCTATCTTGTACAACACATTTTCAACTCTTGCACTTGTAAACGATTTGAAAACCGTTATATTAACCATATATGAAAATCAATTATGATTAAGAGTAAGTGTAGAACACAGAACATTTGGTAAAATATCTTGTAAAGCACTAAATGAGGAATAAACAACTATCTCTTCATTTTACTAAATAGACAAAAAAATCAGCTAATGAGAAACAATAGAAAAGTGAGTGTGCATTTTGTGTTTCCTTGTACATGAATTGGATACACAGAAGAATTATCATGGTGAGAAACAACACAAAAACATAGAAAACATGTGTGACAAGAGAGACAAGACTACTCACTCTTAAGTGCAAAATAATGCAGTAGTTGCACATTCAATTTTACCATCTGATGTAAAATCATAACCATGTATGTCTTTCGGTTTTACATTTAGTAAATAGACAAAAAAACAGCTAATGAGAAACAACAGAAAAGTGAGTGTGCATTTTGTGTTTCCTCGGTTTGTAAATGAATTGGATACGCAGAAGAATTATCATGGTGAGAAACAACACAAAAACATAGAAAACAGGTGTGACAAGAGAGACAACACTACTCACTCTTAAGTGCAAAATAATGCAGTAGTTGCACATTCAATTTTACCATCTGATGTAAAATTATAACTATGTATGTCTTTCGGTTCTACATTTAGTTTACAAATACAAACTAAGATCAATGTCAAGTTCCTCAGTTATCCGGATTAACGCAATGTCCAAACTTGAAGAGAGGAATTCCCATGACACTCCTATTATACGGCATCAAAGGAAAAAATTAAATTTCTGAAATAAAATAAAAATTATATCAAAATCAATTTCCCAACACGCGAAGTATTTAACAAAATCAATACATGACTATGTAACTGATAAACTAAGCACCATAACAGGGAGAGGGCAAATAGAGAAGAACTATATCAATAGAAAAGATAAATGTTAAGAAAACTGGAAAAATATAGTCAATGCTGATGTTGTTGGACTAACCACACCTATGATATTAGAATATATTAATCCATGATCATAACATATAGTAAAATTTGGTAACCGTAGAGCCATAAACAATGGTAAACTAAGGTCGCTTTTGAAAACTGAGGAAGTCTAGAAAGATGTGTGTCTAGCAAGACAAAATAACAAAGTATTAGCCAAGTCCTGTAGTCACACATGTCAATCGGTAAAACAACAAAGGTGAAATAGAGATCGATGATACACAAGCTTAAATTACTCACCAGCAAGTAAACACTATGCTCTGATTTGCTTCATTGATGATTATTAAATATCTGAAATAAATAATTCATAATAAAATTAGGAAGGTAGTTCTAATAGAGATAAAATGGTTGTATCAAAGAGACAAGCGAGTCAGTGTTCTTGGGAAAAGAAGTCGAACAGAATTACTCTGTTTTGGCTAGTAAAGATCTTGTCTTGTGAAACAACTGAAATAGGATAAAAGAATACGAGCCTACATTCTAAACTACAAAGGTGAGAAAATAAGGTTGTTATCTTGGTGGAAGATGAAATAAATATGAAGCATGATCCCGAGATTAAACCGGAAGAGTGGATGAGGTTATTTGAACAAATGAAGCAAATCTTTATCTTCTATCATAGATGATGCGAATGGCTAAATGGAAAAGCAATGAAATTTCCACCGGACTCTTAAGTGATTATTTCATGGTGCTCAATATAATATTCCTTTATGGCACACCCTGAAAAAGATATGAACACGGTACAAAAAAGCATCCCTACCACGTTACAGAGAAGAGCATAGTGTTTTCAGAAAGCAACATGGGTTCCGAGGATTAGTTAGTCAATACAAATTTCTAGTGCTAACATGTACAACTTAATTTGAAGATTGAGTTCATCCTTAATAAGTACGAAAGGTGTGAATGGTATCATAGAGGATAATGTAAGAAAGTAAATTGGTGAGCCTTGACGCACGACCCCTGACCGACGGTCTAATAAATGTCTTGTAAACCACGTGAAATATATTCAGACAGCAAAGTAGAAGAATGCACTACATATAGGTAGAAAAAATAGGAAAATATAATGCAATAGGTATGAATCTGACTGTTCTGAGATTCGAATTGTTAAGTAACAAAATAGCATATAAGTAGTAAAAAACACATGAGGCCTTCATTTTTCTCCTGCATTGTGATTTATACATATACATACATACATCTAGTAGTAATCACAAAAGATTCATACTCGCAACAGATTCTCATTATAGTAACGTCACTCCTGAAGTCCTTATGTGTTTAAAACCGATAGGCAAGTGCAGTGTAGTACTGTAATAAGCATGATACCTCAAACATAGGGAGGCTGCAACTCAGGTAATCAATAGAAGCTTAGACATAACCTTTGTGACAAGAGGTACATGAGAGTCTAGTATTATGAATATGAATCATAAGCAAGAAGAGGTACTTGACAAGCCAGTTTTATATAAATAGGAACCATTGGTAGGAAACACTATATGCGGACAGTGTTGTTTATCCAACTATCTCCCAAGTGCGCAAGAAATTATAGAATAGTCTTCTTTCGTAGAAAGTAAAAAATAAGAACCAGTCACAAAAATATCAAGGATATTAATGATTCAAACTGTTTCTAATTAGGCAAACACTAAACTGGTCTACTCAGTTCTAAGGAGATCATTCCTAGAGCCATGTTACACAGGAATAAAAGGAGTAAAGCAAAACACATAACAGTATAAAGAGAAAAAAATGTGATGAATCGACAACGGGTAAACTATTCATACGTCTATGCATCATGGTATTAATTTATAACCGTGTGGGCCAACGAGTGTGGGGCTAGAGGAGGCGTGGGCTGCCGTGCACCTGCTACCCTATGAACCAAATATCCCTCAAGAGGGTAAATTAAACAGGGGACCTGATAAAATTCCATCTGATGTCCACAATATAGATGAACAAAATAATGTTCTATATCCCTGAAGTAGAAGAAACTTCTATATTAGCCTGCAAAATTATATGATAAGGAGGGACAATTTCTAGTTGCATTGTGACATAACAGGAGTAGTGTGAAAACATGTACTGCAAATATTCTCGGACTCTGATAAATGTTGCTGCACTACAGACTTAGACTCTGATAAATACCAAAATTTTAAATTAAGTGGCATGTAGGTAACCTGCAACATTTTTCTGCTGACTTTCTCACCATACATGAGCTCAAGTATCCTTTCTGGCACAGCTTCTGCATTGATGCGACCCTTTTAAATGAAATGCTAACAAAAATGGTAACATGGTTGGTTGTAAAATAATATAATAACACAAAATTTTCCTGTACCCCTCACCACAAAAATGGAGATGCGTCCTTTTCAAATGAAATGCTAACGGAAATATAGGAGGACCTTAAATGGAGAAACAACATGGCCTTCTGGCTCATATTACTACTGCACTACAGAAGGAAACATTCATCAGATGACAGAAATTTCTTGCAAGCTTTACCAAAAAAATGCAGTAAAAAGATATTATAAAAACTTCGGAACATCACAATTTGAGTAAATGTGGCAAGAGATGAAAGCCAGAACTGCAAATTCCTGATAAGGAGGCAAGAATATAATTTCAGGAGAAATACATAAAACTGAATATCACTATGGCAGCCAAGAATAACTCTTGTTCAGTACCTTGTTTACATTACGTGAGAGCTATTTCTATTGGTTGCATGCCATGCCAATTCTGAAGAAATTAATGTGATATCCTCCTACAAAGCCTGTTAGTAGCTAGCATGACCACCAGCGGCATCGCAAACACCTAAACCTGCCAAGTCCAACGAATTACAAACAGAAATGGCTATTGTAAAATTTGAAGGACAACCCAAAATAGGAGTTGACCATTTCGATTGAGCTACTGGACTCACTTACAGGACTGGAATCACAAGTGGCTCACCTCAGCTCGTCGGTGCAGCGGCAGCTATGCTCCTCCTGATCACCTGATGAGCGCCATAGAGAAGGACAACACTTCTTTCATGTGTGTGGCGTGGCGAGTGGCGACGCCACAAGGCCCACAACGCCTTGTGCTCCTCCTCCTGCCTCACATGACATGAAAATGGTAAAAATAAATCAGTTAATAAAGTACAAACCTCATGAGGTTTGACAGTAAACCCACCCAAGTTTAATTCTTGCGGGGCCTTTGCATGAAGAAACAAAAACATGTCTTTACAGGCAATGACAGAACGATAAAAGGTGATTTGAGAGTACAATTTTGTCAAAATGCATTATCACGGTTCTTTGAAATGGAATGGAAGCTGATATAAAAAATAAAGTTTGGCGAGGTTCCCTAAAAGTAATTATTAGAAACCCACTATACGCTAATGTATTGACTTATTGTAGTGACACCACCCTTCGCTGTCCTCTATTTTACAAGAAACAACTGAACAACCTTATATACTAAGACAGGGACATATCTCCAGCAAAATCCTTGTCACTAAGAAAGAAAAGAATTTCAGTCTACGTCGTAATGGGTCTGAAACAGGAGTCATCAAATTGCACATTTCACAACAGCGCAAAGTAGCTCACGTGGCTGCTGTTTCAGGCTGCATTCTCTTAAGGTTGTGAACCGGCTGTCACAAAGGTAATTCACACGTAGGAGCGGGTAAAAGTAAGTGTTGATAAACATGACATGAAAGGAATATATAAGAGAAGAGTGCATACAACCTGTTCTGTTGGGACAACTCTGGGGGCATAGGGAGCACGGGAATAATCAAAGATGAGTCTGTTAGATTCCATAGGATCATCTAGCTCAAGATTAGGCCACAGAAAGAGAGATCAGGGTGTATACCTTGATCAGGAGCACCAGCCATGTCCTCCACTTAATTTGCTTCACCTGGATCTTGATTTAGTTCTGGATGTAGTTTTTCCTAGTGTTGTGGGTGCTGGCTTTGATCAGACCTTTTTAGACTCAATTTTGGCAACATAATTTTACTTCCTAAGGTTAACAACGCAGAACGGATACAACAATATCATCCAATCTGCCTTCTTAACGTTAGTTTTAAAATATTCACTAAAGTTGCTACGATTAGACTAAATTCGGTCGCTGACCATGTTGTAAGCCCATCTCAAACTGCTTTCATGCAAGGAAGGAATATCCTAGATGGGGTAGTAATCTTGCATAAAACAATTCATGAACTACACTCAAAGAAGTTGAATGGTGTATTGTTCAAAATTGACTTTGAGAAGGCTTATGATAAACTAAATTGGTCTTTCCTTCAGCAAGCACTCTGTATGAAAGGTTTTTCTGTGGAGTGGTGTGCTCTGGTACGGTCTTTTGTGGCTAGTGGTAGTGTTGCCATCAATGTTAATGATGACACTGGCAAATACTTCTAGACCAAAAAAGGTCTAAGGCAAGGAGATCCACCTATACTATTTAACATAGTGGCTGATATGTTGGCTATCCTCATCGAGAGAGCTAAGGCTGATGGCCAAATTGAAGGATTGGTTCCTCATCTGGTTGATGGTGGTCTATCCATTCTTTAATACGCAGATGATACAATCTTATTTATGAAACACGACTTGGAGAAAGCGAAGAATCTGAAGTTAATACTATCAGTGTTTGAGCAACTCTCTGGATTGAAAATTAACTTCCATAAAAGTGATTTGTATTGTTTTGGTGAGGCTCTAAACGAGTCCCACATATATGCTGAACTTTTCGGCTGTAGTCAGGGGCAATTTCCAATCAACTATCTGGAAATACCGATCCACTATCGGCGTCTCACAATTGCTGAATGGAAAATCGTTGAGGAAAGACTCCAAAATCGCCTTAATAGTTGGAAAGGTAAATTGCTATCCCTTGGTGGAAGACTGGTCCTCATAAACTCAGTACTCACCAACATGGTATTGTATATGATCTCGTTTTTCCAATTGCCGAAAGGTGTCTTGAAGAAAGTGGATTATTTCCGATCAAGATTATTTTGGCAAGGGGATAGTGAAAAAAAGAAATATCGACTGACTTGATGGAATGTGCTTTGCCGACCAAAAGAATATGGTGGACTAGGCATACACGATTTGCAAGTCAAAAACACCGTGCTTCTTGGTAAATGGCTTTTCAAACTTCTATCAGAAGATGGTGTTTGGCAAACCATTCTATGGAGGAAATATGTTGGCTCCAAAGCTGTGTCCCAAGTGGTTTGGAAACCCGGTGATTCACATTTTTGGGCTGGAGTAATGGCGTCCAAAAAACATTTCTTCCACTTTGGTGTTTTCAATATTAAGGATGGATCACAGGTTAGGTTCTAGGAAGATAAATGGCTTGGCCAAACTTCTCTTCGCGAATAATACCCAGCTCTATACTCGATTGTTAGGCACAAAGGAGATACCTTCTCGACAGTATTGGGATCTGATCCTCCTAATGTGTCTTTCAGACGAAGTCTCTTAGGCCCTAGACTCGTATCATGGAATAATCTTCTTTTACGATTATCCACGATACAGTTGTCTGAGGGGACGTACGATTTCAAATGGAAACTACTGAAGAGTGGTAAATTTTCGGTTGACTCGTTATATAGAGCATTGATCCAACCGGATATTCCAGCGGTTGATAATTCTAAAATTTGGAGCATGAAAATACCACTTAAAATGATGATTTTTTGCTTGGTACCTTCTTAAAGGGGTCATTCTCACAAAGGATAATCTTGTTAAGAGGAATTGGCAAGGAAGTACACAATGTGTTTTTTGTCATCATAATGAGACAATTCGGCATTTATTCTTCCAATGCAAATTTGCTCGTACTATATGGTCCATCATCCATGTAGCCTCTGGTTTATCTCCTCCTCGTTCGGTTACCAATATATTTGGTAATTGGTTGCACGGGGTACATGATAAATATGGGACTCTATTTAGGGTGGGAGCGCTTGCCATTATTTGGTCGCTTTGGCTATGTAGAAATGACAAGATTTTTAATAACATTGTGTCTTCTTCTCTTCAGGTGATTTATCGTGCCACGGCTATCCTACGATCATGGACTACTCTCCAACGTATGGAGTTTCGCGACTTATTTGCGGTGGGGTGTACGCGATTGGAGGCCACGGCGAGGGATATTTTCTCCCGACATGGATGGCAGCGTGACCTGCGGATAGACATGCCTTAGATCGACGTGTGCCGTCGTTTTTTATCACTTTTGTAACGTTGTTTCTTTTGTTCTGGTGTCTTTCTCTTAGTTTTGATCGGTTGTGTGCATCCTAGCTATGTAGAGGCCGGGTGTAAACATTATGGATAATAATAAAGCGCCCATTTCCAAAAAAAAAGATAGCAGGGGAGAGTGAGAGTGAGAGAGAGAGAGAGCACAGCCGTGTGTGTTATCACCTCTCAGCTCAAACCCTAGGACCCCTTTATATAGCACCTGCACTAGGGGAACCAGCACCTAAGGATGGACGGTCAGGATGCCCCCGATCCGGGCATCCAATGGCTATTATTAAACAGCCCCTAAAAGCCATTATATTGACTTAGATTGATCATAGAAAACTACATATCACTAATATCCAACATTCTCCCCCTTGATCGTAAGGATAAACTTTATAAGCCCATTTTTCAAAAAAAAACAGCATATGAGACAACAAAATTACAACGGTCACAAAGTGCTGCAGAACCCAGTTACTACAATATACCACTTTATTTCAAAACATAACTCCTTTAACTTAAGAGCTCCATAAACTTATACTTATTATAAACTTATGAGCTCAACTCTTTGTTGAAACTTATACAGAGACAATAAATTGCAATGGTTAGTTAAGTACCATTGAACTAATTGACTACAATACATCGTTCCATCGAAGAGAAGAACCCTTTTTAGACTTATGGGGAGATGGTTTCATAACGGTCCCAATTCCAGGATCAAAAGCCTTCTGCCAATCCCATGCTAGCAACATGTTCTTTGAACACACTAGGTGGCAGGCCTTTCGTAAGTGGATCAGCTAACATTGCGGTTGTCCTTATATGCTTAATACTTATTGTCTAATCCTGGATTCTATCTTTCACAACATGATACTTGATGTCAATGTGTTTGGCAGCACCACTTGACTTGTTGTGACTCGAATAGATCACTGCGGGTTGATTATCGTAGAAAAGAGTGGCTCAGATATACTGTCAATCACCCTTAAGCCCAGAATGAAATTCTTCAGCCATACTGCCTGCCCGGTTGCCTCATAACATGCCATAAACTTTGCCTGCATTGTTGACGATGCAGTAACACTTTGCTTGGTGCTTTTCCAAGAAATGGCTCCTTTTGGTAGGGTGAAAATATAACCCGATGTGGATTTCTTAGTGTCAACACACCCCGCAAAATTAGCATTTGAATAACCCACCACCTCGAGGTTATCAGTTCTCTTATATGTGAGCATGAGGCCTTTAGTGCCTTGCAAATAGCGCAAAGCTTTCTTAGCAGCCTTTTAGTGATCCAACCCTGGATTAGACTGATATCTGCCAAGCATCCCGATTATAAAAGCTAAGTCAGGGCGAGTGAACACTTGTGCATACATCATACTTCCAATAATTTAAGCATAAGGAACTGACTTCATTTGCGCAGATTCGTAATCATTACTTGGGCACTGAAAAGTCCCAAACTTATCAGCCTTGACAATAGGAGCAGGCGAGGCTGGACACTTATGCATATTGAACTTTTTGAGTACATTCTCAATGTACGCTCTTTGTGATAGCCCCAAGATTCCTCTAGATCTATCTTGGTGAATTTGAATGCCTAAGACATAAGCGGCTTCACTAAGATCCTTCATATCAAACTTTGAGGAGAGGAACCTTTTAGTTTCCAGCAGCATATTCTTATCGCTATTGGCTAAGAGTATGTCATCGACATATAGTATCAGGAAGACAAAATTGCTCCCCCTGAACTTCACATAAATGCAATTGTCCACTTCATTCTCTTTCAAATCGAAATTCTTTATCACTTGATCAAACTTGAAATACCATTGCCTTTAGGCTTGCTTTAATCCATAAATGGATTTCTTAAGACGACATCTTAAGTGTTCCTTCCCTTCCATAACAAAACCTTCCGGTTGAGCCATGTAAACATCCTCATGTAAGTCACCATTCAGGAATGCCGTTTTGACATCCATCTGATGCAACTCCAGATCATAATGAGCTACAAGTGCCATAATGATTCTGAACGAGTCCTTAGAAGAGACAGGTGAAAAAGTCTCATTATAATCAATGACTTCTATTTGAGTGAAGGCCTTAGCCACAAGCCTTCCTTTGGACCTTTCGATATCACCTTTGGAGTCACGTTTGGTCTTATAGACCCATCTACTACCCACAGTTTTGGCTCCTTTAGGGATTTCTACTAAGTCCCATACATCATTAATGCTCATGGACTTCATTTCATCTTTCATAGTATCAAGCCATTCTGAAGAATGATCACTTTGTATGGCTTCCTTAAATGATGCAGGATCATCATCCAACATCGACTCATTCATATCCTCACTCATATAAGTGACATAATCACTAGAAATGGCAGACTTTCTAGCCCGCTTAGACCTTCTAAGCGGTACTTTATTTGGTACCTCAACCACAACTTCATGATGTTGAGCATCTTCCGTAGAAGTATCATTAGGTATGGACTCTGGCAGAGTCACTGATATCTCAGCAGGGGTAGGATTAGCAGTCCTTTCAACTGGAGGTATAACCTCAACATGAATAGGAAACACTAGCTCTTAGATCACAGGGATCGGAACATAATCCCGTTTCTCCTCCAAGATTATTTCCTTGGGAGTCAGACTCCCCCTCATCATATCACTTTCCAAGAACACAACGTGTCTTGTTTCAACAAAATTAGTGAACTGCTTCGGACAATAGAAACGATATGCCTTAGATTTGTCAGGATAACCAATAAAGTGGCAGTTGACAGTCTTGGGGCCTAACTTTCCCATAATTGGATTGAAAACTCTTGCCTCAGCAGGGCAGCCCCACACATGCAAATAACTCAGGGTAGGTTTTCTCCCAGTCCATAATTCATACGGCGTTTTCGGCACCGATTAGCTGGGGACCTTATTAAGAATATGTGCAGCTGTCTTTGGAGCTTCAATCCATAAACCAAGCGGCAAAGTGGAGTGACTTAACATACTTGATATGTCCATTTTGCATCACTATTCTATGTCTTAATTCACTATTATTCATTGATATATTTCGTATTGAGCATGGACTGCTGCAGTCAGGATTCTGATGGAAAAGGTGTTGTTTGGAGGAAAAATTCGCGAAGATCAGAAAATTCGGGAAAATATACGGAAAATCCTATTTTTCCAGAAGACTAAGGATGCCAAAAGACGGAGTGGAGATGGGCCATAGGGGGCCCACACCACCCCCTGGCGCGGGCAGCCCTAGGCCGCGCCAACAGGTCGTGTGGCCACCCTGGCCCACTCCAGCCTCTCCCCTCTGGCGTATATCATCCTCCTGAAACCCTAAGACTCGGGGAGCAACCACCAAAAGATTCCACCACCTCTGCGGGGCGGAAAACACCAAGAGAGAAAGATCTCTCCGGCAGACAGATTTCTGGTGGGGGAATTCCTTCCCGGAGAGGGAAGATCATCGCCATCAACACCATCATCAAGCTGGACTTCATCGGGATCATCATCATCATCACCACCATCATCACCATCAGCACCCTCATCACCATATCCATATTGCTGTAACAATTGGTTGAATCTTGCATTAGTTCATAGGGGAAACTTTCCCGGTGTTGATTACTCTTTGTAGTTGATGCTATTGAGTGAACCGTTGAATTATTGTTTATGTTCAGATTGTTATACATAATTATTCCATCTCTGATCATGATCCATATGATGTCTTGTGAGTAGTTCATTTTGTTCTTGAGGACATGGGAGAAGTCATGTTGTTAGTAGTGGAGTTGTGTTGAGAAAGATTCAATATTTTGTTATGTAAGTTGTGGTGTACTTCTTCTAGTGGTGTCATGTGAACGTCGACTACATGACACTTCACCTATATGGGCCTAGGGGAATGCATTGTGTATTTGTCTACTAATCACAGGGGTTGCCGGAGAGACAAAAACCTGAACCCCCGTTAGGAAACCATTGCACAAGGGACATAAGGGTCTTAGAGTTTAAAGTTGTGGTTAGGTTTCTACCTTAATTACTTTCTTGTACTTACATACGTTTGCAAGGGGTATAATCACAAGTATGTATTAGTCCTAGGAAGGTCAGTACATTAGCACAGGTTCACCCACACAACACTTAGCAAGCTAAAGAAGATTAATCAACTATATGAAGCAAAAGCACTTGACAGTCTTCCCATGTGTCCTCGAGAACGTTTGGTCATCTTAAGTAATACAACCGACTTGTCCTTTGCTGCATAAAGGATTGGGCCACTTGCTGCATTTATTCTTACTATCTTTTGTTTACTCGTACTTTGTGTACTTGCTTTATCAAAAACCCCTAAAGATCTGTTTGCTAAGTATTTGCAGAGAATTCCTGATCCATACCACTAGCCAGCACCTTCTGCTCCTCGTTGGGTTCGACACTCTTACTTATCGAAAATACTGCGATACACCCCCTATACTTGTGGGTCATCAAGACTATTTTCTGGCACCGTTGCCGGGGAGTGAAGTGCTATTGGAGAGTGGAACTGGTAAAGGAAACTTCTACTGTGAGTATTGTTTACTTTTGCTAGTTGCTTTATTTTCGTTATGGATAATTCGCTGAGTTTCTTATTTGGTAATGCTACTACCACTACTAAGGTAGTAGATAAGCCACCACCTGCTGAGAATGATGTTTTCAAAATACCTACAAGAATGATTGATCGTGTTATGGATAACTACTATGTTGGAGATGGAACTGTCCATCCTGGTGATCATTTGCTCTTTATACACGAATTATGCAGGTTGTTCAAGTGTGCAGGTATTACTACACATCAAGTTAAGAAGAAGTTGTTCTCATTATCACTGAAAGGAAGAGCTGAGGACTGGTATAAGCTGCTGAAGGATGGTCAAGTTCTGGAATGGGAGGAAATAGTGCCTCTCTTTTATTCAAAGTTTTATCCTCCTAGTGAGATTCATAAAGATCAGAATCAAATATACAACTTTTGGCCTCTTGATGGAGAGAGTATATCTCAAGCTTGGGGGGATATTGAAGTTAGTAATGTTGAAATGTCCCATTCATGAGCTCCCCAACAATATTATTATCAATAACTTTTATGCAAGGCTTCCTCTACATGATAAAGATTTATTGGATGCTTCTTGTGCTGGATCATTCACTCGTATGGAAGAAGAAGCTAAATGGGATCTTCTGGACCATATTCAAGACAATGCTCAAGCTTGGGAGAATGACAAAGGTAGAAAGTCAGGTATAAATTATGATTATGAATGCATTGAATCTTTTGTGGGAACTGATGACTTTCAAAATATTAGTAATGCTTATGGTCTTGATTTGCAAGTTATTACGAATTGCTTTAGAGATTTTTCTTCTTATATTGAAATTCCAAAAAGGGGATGGAATAAGTACCATGCACCTTATAAAGATATTGTTGACTGTGTTCCTGTTGGGAGCACTAAGTGTTACATTATTGAACATATCTTACCTGAACCTTATATCAAGAAGATGCCCTTCCCAGATAAGGTAAAGGATCATTCTGTGATAACTAATGTAATCACTAAAAGTGAAAAGAGAACTGTAGAACCTGATGAACAAATAAACGTTGAACCTGTGGTAGCAATTGTGAAAGACCTTGTCACTAAAAACATAGAAGAGGGACACATAGTCTTTTGTGAGGAGGATTCTAATATTGTTTCACATCCTAATAGAACTAAAAAAGCTAGTGTTCCTGTGCTTTCTGTTAGAATTGGTGATCATTGCTATTATGGTTTATGTGATATTGGTGCTAGTTCCAGTGCTATTCCTTATGAGCTTTACAGAGAAATTATGCATGAAAATCAGTCCCTGCGAATTGGAAGAGATTGATGTCGTTATTCACCTTGCTAATAGAGAGACCATCTCTCCAATTGGTATCGTACGAGATGTGGAAGTTCTTTGTGGTAAGATCAAGTATCCTACTGATTTTCTAGTACTTGGTTCAGCTGCTAGTAAAACTTATCCTATCATTTTTGGTAGACCTTTCTTGAGTACTTGTGGAGCCATTATTGATTGCAAGAGGGAGACAATATTGACTAAGTTTGATGGGGAATCTTATGAGTTTAATTTTTCGAAATTTGCTAAAGAACCTTGCGAAGAGGAAACCCATAATGAGGATTTTAGAGTTGAACAACTTGCTTCTATCTTTCTTGCTCCTAACAATGCTTTGCAGCAATTTATGGAAGATCACGAAAGTGATATCTTCATGGAAGAAAGGAATGAGATTGACGAGATCCTCCGTCGTCAACCCCAGATGCTAAAGCATGACTTGCCTGTAGAAGACTTGGGTACCACATTGCCACCTAAAAAGGATCCGGTTTTCGATCTTAAATATGCTTATATTGATGATAAAAAGATATATCATGTTATTATTAGCTCTAAACTTTCAGGAAAGGAAGAAGAAAGGTTGTTGGAGGTTTTGAAGAAACACCGAGGAGCTATGGGCTATACTCTGGATGATTTAAAAGGGATTTCACCTACTATATGTCAGCATTCTATCAACATAGAACCAGATGCGAAGCCAGTGGTGGAGCACCAACGACGTTTAAATCCTAGGATGAAGGAAGTGGTAAGGAATGAGGTATTGAAACTCCTTGATTTTGGTATTATTTACCCTATTGCTGATAGTGAATGGGTTAGTCATGTTCATTGTGTTCCTAAAAAAGGAGGTATTACCGTTGTTCCTAATGATAATGATGAGCTTATTCCTCAAAGAATAGTAGTAGGCTATATGATGTGCATCGATTTTAGAAAAGTCAATAAAGTTACTAAGAAAGATCATTACCCGCTTCCTTTTATTGATCAAATGTTGGAAAGGTTGTCTAAAAAGACCCATTTTTGTTTTCTTGATGGTTATTCTGGTTTCTCTCAAATTGTTGTTAAACAACAAGATTAAGAAAAAACTACTTTTACTTGCCCTTATGGAACTTATGCTTATAGACATATGCCTTTTAGTTTATGTAATGCTCCTGCTGCTTTTCAAAGATGCATGTCTGCTATCTTTCATGGTTTTTGTGAGGAAATTTTAGAAGTGTTCATGGATGACTTTTCTGTCTATGGAACTTCTTTTGATAATTGTCTACACAACCTTGATAAAGTTTTGCAGAGATGTGAAGAAACTAATCTTGTTCTTAATTGGGATAAATGCCACTTCATGGTTAATGAAGGGATTGTCCTTGGGCATAAAGTTTCTAAAAGAGGCATAGAAGTTGATAGAGCTAAGGTTGAGGCAATTGAGAAGATGCCATTCCCAAGAGACATCAAAGGTATTCGTAGTATCCTTGGTCATGCTGGTTTCTATAGAAGGTTTATTAAAGACTTTTCTAGGATATCAAAACCCCTTACTAATCTTCTTTAAAAAGATGTACCCTTCGTTTTTGATAATGATTGTAAGGAAGCTTTTGAAACTCTTAAGAAGGCTTTAACTATAGCCCCTATTGTTCAACCACCTGATTGGAGTTTAGCCTTTGAAATAATGTGTGATGCTAGTGATTTTTCTGTAGGTGCTGTCCTTGGGAAACGTATTGATAAAAATTTAAATGTTATCCATTATGCTAGTAAGACTCTAGACGCTGCTCAAAGGAATTATGCTACTACTAAAAATAAATTTATAGCTATTGTTTTTTCTTGTGATAAGTTTAGGCCCTATATTGTAGACTCAAAAGTCACCATTCATACTGATCATGCTGCTATTAAATACCTTATGACGAAGAAGGACGCTAAGCCTAGGCTTATTAGATGGGTGTTGCTTTTACAAGAGTTTGATCTACATATAGTAGATAGGAAGGGTGCTGAAAACCCTGTAGCTGATAATTTATCTCGATTGGAAAACATCTCTTTTGACCCTATGCCTGTTAATGATAGTTTCCCAAATGAACAGTTAGCTGCAGTAGGGGTAAGCTCACGAGGGAGCCCTTGGTACGCTGATTATGCTAACTTTATTGTCTCCAAGTATTGCCTCCAACTTTTACAGCTCAGCAAAGAAGGAGGTTCTTCTATGATTTGAGGCATTATTTTTGGGATGACCCACACTTATACAAAGAAGGAGTGGATGGTATTATGCGAAGATGTGTTCCAGAATATGAACAAAAGGAGATATTGCGTAAATGTCATGGTAGTGCTTATGGAGGACATCATGCAGGAGATAGAACTGCACAAAAGGTGCTACAATCAGGTTTCTATTGGCCTACCTTTTTTAAAGATGCAAGAAAATTTGTTTTATCTTGTGATGAATGTCAGCGTGTTGGTAATATTTCTAGACGCAATGAAATGCCTATGAACTACTCTCTAGTTATTGAACCTTTTGATTGTTGGGGATTTGACTTTATGGGTCCTTTCCCTCCTTCGAAAGGCTACACTCATATTCTTGTTGTCGTTGATTATGTTACTAAGTGGGTAGCCATTCCTACAAAGAGTGCTGACGGGGAGACCTCTCTAAAAATGCTTAAGGATGTTATCTTTCCTAGGTTTGGAGTGCCTAGGTATCTCATGACTGATGGGGGTTCTCATTTCATTCATGGTGGTTTTAGAAAGACCCTTGCTAAATATGATGTTAATCATAGAATTGCTTCAGCCTATCACCCCAAACTAGTGGGCAAGTAGAGTTATCAAATAGAGAAATTAAATCCAACTTGCAAAAGACTATTAATAGATCTAGAAAATACTGGGCTAAAAAGTTGAATGATGCTTTATGGGCTTATAGAACTGCTTATAAAAATCCTATGGGGATGTCTCCTTATAAAATGATTTATGGGAAAGCTTGTCAGCTACCCTTAGAATTAGAGCACAAAGCTTACTAGGCAGTTAAAGAACTAAATAGAGATTGTAAGCTCGTTGGTGAGAAAAGATTATTTGACTTAAGTTCTTTAGATGAATGGAGGAGTGAAGCCTATGAAAATGCTAGGCTCTTTAAGGAAAAAGTTAAAAGATGGCATGACAAGCGAATACTTAAGAGAGAATTTCATGTTGGTGAGAAAGTTCTATTGTATAAGTCTCGTCTCAAATTTTTTTGCAGGAAATCTACTATCAAAATGGGAAGGACCTTTCAATATTGAAGTAGTATACCGTTCAGGAGCAATAAAAAATTGTTCTTTAAAAGATAATACTACACAAGTAGTGAATGGGCAGCAACTCAAGCACTATATTGCTGGAGATTCTTACAATGAAGATGTTGATGCCTTTCAAGTTATAACTCCGGAGAAATTCATCAAGGACCAAATTTAGAGACCTGCAGAGTCTGTTTTCAAATAGGTAATAGTTCTGGTAAGAAAAGTTCCGCGAAAATACAATCCAACTATATTTTTGCAGTTTTCAGTCAATAAGGGAAGTTACGAAGCAAAAAAGGGATGGAAACGGAGCCAGGGTGGCCCACACCACCCTGTGGCGTGGGCCCACCCCTGGCCGCGCCACCAGGTGGTGAGGCCACCTCAGACTCTGCCTCTGACCTGTTTTCACCCAGTACCTTCCTCTTGTTATGAAACTTCGTAATATATAACAACCCGGATCTTCCGAGGTTCGTATATCGTGTTTTCGTCGTTTTTTTGTTTCGATCTATTTTTGCCAGGTAGAATCTCAGATTTGTAGCCACAATGTCTTCCACTGGATCAGCCGAGGGAGATTCCTTAGAAGAGATCATCAACCCATACATGAGAGAGTTGAAGATTCATCCCAAGGAGTTGTTGCTCGAAGGTGGGGAGGTCCGGATTAAAGAGGTTTAAGGCCCTAAAGGTGAAGGAAGTCTGGAGGACAGGATGGAAGCACTGGAGCAAGAAGTCTTTAGGTACAAGAAGATGGCGGAGCGCGAAGTGGATATCATCCATAAGATTTGTTCCGAACACATCACCGAGCACCAAAAGGAGACTGCTGAACTCAAAGACGAAGTCCTCTCACTCCGCCAAACAACCAACGAACTGCAAGCACAATTCTATGACGTTCAAAATCAAAACTGTGAGTACGAGGCTAGATTTAAACGCATAAGTGCTGCTGCAAGTTTCAGGATGTTGGAAACCACGATGTCCTTTGTTGATGGGAAGCCCTTACCCTGGAAGATGAACGAAGATGAGAGGATACCACCACCACCGAAGGAGTAATTCATCATTAGGTTTGGCATCCCCTTGGTTTATTCCAAGCTTGGGGGAGTGCCGCGGTATCACATCACTATCTTCTATATTTTTACCTTTTTAGTAGAGTAATATCATGAATAGAGGAGTTATTATGTAGTATGGTTTGCATTATGGAAGTGTCCCCTCTCTTGTTAGATATGTATCCCTTGGTGTGAGTTGCCGTTATGGATTATTAATAAGAAGTTTTATCATTCACTCTTTTGCATAGCTTATATTAGTTTTCAATTCGTGGTTATATGATTGATCTTGTTGTTAGCACTGGTATCACTTTGGGATCATTTAGTTAATTTAGTTGGTTTTGGCAAACCTGGCTCGGTCAGTAGCACATTATTTTTGAGAGTTGAAAGAAAATATAAAAGTACCTTTAAAGAAAAATAATTTCATCATCTTTCTTTCTTGATTTGCTCATAAGTTTAGTATTCTCTAGTTAAGATCTTTTGTGCCTCCGAGGAATATTGCATGTTTGTCTTTATCGCTTGTATGTTTGTTTGTTTCCTTCAACTCTTATACTTGCTACCTAGCCTTGCTAGCCAAAAACATGTACTGAGAGTTAATTCTTCTCGTGCATCCACCTCCTTTAAACCAAAACATTTGCCATTTGTGTCCACCATAGCTACCTAGTAGCATTATTGCTATTCCAAGTAAATTCTTGTTTTATCTACCTCCCAAATTAAACTTGTTATGTGAAAATTAGTGATTAAAGCTCTCACGAACTTGATGGCACACCTTACCCTCTTGCATTTAATAAACTTGAACCACTGGGTCCTTCTTTGTTGCGTATATGCTTGCGCTTTATGAGTTGAAGTTAGCAGAACCATGTATCATGGGGACTGCTTTCAACACTTCATTGGAACTTGTACCTAGTTGATATCATGTTCTTTTGCTTATGGATCCTGGCGGTGTGAAATAAAAGTGGAACTTGTAAGATCATGGAGTTTATATGTGTGTTAGAGAAACGCCTGGGCCGCTAGCCTAAGCCATGCCTAATCATGGTTGAAACTTGCAGCATAACTATAGTGAGCATTCTATGAAGCATCCTCAATAAAAACCTATGCAAATATCAAATAAAAAGATCGCTGAGATGCTCACTGTCTGCTTGCCTTGTCATTTTGATTATGGGATAGCTCCTGTGTCATCTGCAAGGGGTACCCTGTTGGCGGTTCTCAATGATACGCATGTATTTACAATGACAAGAGCTTGCTCGTGACTGAAGTTGAGTAGCATGAGGTTCGGTACTCATAAGTAAGGGGCATGGGACTTCAATTTATAACTTGTCAAGCATATCCTCTTAGTTGTGTCACTTTCACCTTAATCACCAAAAGATGCCTATGATAGGGGCAATGAGAGCTGAAAGCTAGTAAGTATCATAATTTTTGGGAGCCCTTTATGAGACTTGCAATCCCTTCTTCCCTCTGTGAAGGGCCTTTCTTTTACTTTGTAGTTGAGTCAG
Organism: Avena eriantha; assembly: GCA_910589775.1. Lineage (NCBI taxonomy): Eukaryota > Viridiplantae > Streptophyta > Magnoliopsida > Poales > Poaceae > Avena > Avena eriantha. The sequence goes on along the minus strand of OU342743.1, from coordinate 169,227,413 downwards.
TAAACCTACTACCCTTCCATCTCAGCAAGTATTTTGAGTTGTTGTGTTTCATTCATCCATATGATGATTTATTCAATCATGTTGCTTATGTTCTTTGTTTTGCACATTGCTCTTGATGTTTACTACTTTGAAAGCTATCATTGAAAACCAGCTATTTGTGAACTCCAGCAAATTATCAACTATTCTTCGACCAAGAGCTAAGTTTGCCATTACCAATTATGATTCACTTTATGTATCTTTATTGTGTTTCCTTTACTCATTGCAAGTTGAGTTATATAATAGTGAGTTGTCTTCTATTATGATCTCTGTATTTGATGATGGTGATGCTTCTTGTCCATATTCTTTTATCGACTCTTCACTCCATAAACATGAGGCCATGTTTATTGAGCTCAGTTTCGGTTAGGGACAAGCGAAGTCTAAGCTTGGGTGGAGTTGATACGTTCATTTTGCATCACTATTCTATGTCTTAATTCACTATTATTCATTGATATATTTCGTATTGAGAGGTGATACTTATGTTATTTCATCTGTTTTTGCATGGTTGATGACTTTTGGAGTAGGGACCGCTGCACTTCGGATTCTGATGGAAAAGGTGCTATTTGGAGGCAAAATTCTCGAAGATCAGAAAATTCGGGAAAATATACGGAAAATCCTATTTTTCCAGAAGACTAAGGATGCCAGAAGATGGAGTGGAGATGGGCCACAGGGGGCCCACACCATCCCCTGGCGCAGGCAGCCCTAGGCCACGCCAGCAGGTGGTGTGGCCACCCTGGCCCACTCTAGCCTCTCCCCTCTGGCGTATATCATCCTCCCGAAACCCTAAGTGACATGGGTATACCCTACAGGTACTCGAGCTTGGTATATACAGTCTAAATACGTATAGGCCCACGGTGTCGCCAAGGCCCAGACGAAAGGACTCGAGTAATCTGTGGACTCTCGATTTCTTGAGAGACAAGAAGAAGCTAAAGATAGAAAGTTTGAAGGGAAAAACCCTAACTTGTAACCGACTCGACCTGCTACCCGAGACCTAGCCTATCTATATAAAGGCTAGGAGGGGGCGGCGAAGAGGACACACGCAACCCTAGTTTCCACAACTCTCGCCAGATTGCATCTGCGCACCATTGTAACTTTCGACTCCTTTGATAATTCCACGAGCAGACAAGCAGGAGTAGGGACCTCTACGAGGCCTGAACCTGGGTAAATCCTTTGTCCCCTGTGTGCTTGTTTGCTAGCCGATAGATGTCTCCAGCACTCCCTCCTTCTCCAAAACTCAAGTCCATAACAATGGGCATTGATGAGTTAAACCCTCGTCAATTGGCGCCGTCTGTGGGAACTGGGAGTGCTGATGTTGCGGCTTCTTCGGCCCCATCAACTGCGATCTACAACTCCGCAACAGCGGAGATTCGCCAGCTCTTCGGCGCCTTTGACTTCACCGTCCACACGCCGGCCACCCGCCCGGCCTTCGAATCCGTGGGCGACGGAATCAACCTGGCGATTGGGAACTTCCGCTTCCAAGTTGGTCAGATGGGCACGCTTCGCATGCCTGATCAACCGACGACACCGGCGATTGCCCCGGCATCATGGTTCCCTCCATTAATCGGCACCCTCAGTGAGCTCAATGCTCCGGTGGCAGTCGGGAACACGACCAGCGACAGCAGTCATGACTCCGATCTGAGCGACCTGGCCACAGAAGATGGAACCTACGGTTCTGAATCTGAAAGTTGTGGAAGCAGCAGCTTCCCCAATCACTTCATGTGCGCTGTCATTAACGCAGGCGACAGCTCCGCCAATCGTGGCAACGGCGGCAACGATGGTAACGGCGCCAACGGGGGAGCATTCGAACCTCCCAATATAATCAATGAGCAAACCGGCAAACGCATCGTAATCAAGCTCAACGAGCAAGAGTGGGAGCGCTGCCGCGAGGCCCTACGAGGTACACCGCTACCCCTCGGGTTCCCGCAGGAACTACTGATGGGCTACCACTGGCTCCTAAAAGAGGAGTTCACGTGCCAAAAACAAGCAATCGCGCAACTTGAGGCGCGTAAAAAGGCGGTGGACGAGTCGAGCCTTCGTCGCGCTGGGCTCTCCTCCCATGGAGGATCCTCCTCCCGAGGCAACGAGTACATTGCCAAGAAGAGGCAGTCGCGAATGGCTCACCTCATCAAAGAAGAGCGCATAGACGCCGCGAAAGTCCTCGACTTCGGCTCTATGACTGTCGACACGAGAGGCAACGTGGTCCCCAGGACGCCGCAGGCCGCGGTGACAGCAGCCACCATGTACCTCCTCAACAACCAGCCACCGGCTGGAGATCCCCAAACCGCCATGCACCGATCTACGATCGCAGGTTTGGAGCTAATCGAGTCCGCCCTCGACAAGGAGCCGGTACCAGACCCAAAAAAGGGCAAAGCGCTAGCAAAACGCTATCCTCACCCTCATCTAGCGATGATAGTCACGACCTGTCTCGACGCCGTCGTTCACGGCGACACGATCGCGACTAAGATGCGCGCAACGACCTCACACAATGCAAGATCGACAAGTCAAGAGCACGACGTGCTCGGTCGACTGACTCGGAAGAGGAAGACGGGGAACTCTGCGGCGCCAGATGCTTCAGCAGATCCATTAGGCAGAAGCGAATGCCTAAGGGGTTTAAACTTCCGTCAGAAAATCCGAAGTTCGACGGTCTACAGGACCCTAAAATCTGGCTAGAGGATCACATCTCCTCCGTCAGGCTCCACGGAGGCAGTCGAAGTACTGCCATGCAATGCTTGCAGCTACAGCTGCAGGGCGCCGCCCAAGCATGGCTCAATAGCCTCCCACTTGGATCCATTCGCAGTTGGGATGAGCTGGTCTACAGCTTCGTGCGCAACTTTAAAGGCATGTACAAACGGCCCGCATCAATCGAAGAACTAAGATGCTGGCAGCAAAGATCTGGCGAATCGCTGCGCTCATACATACGAAGGTGGTCCATCATCAAGAACTCCGCGGAAAACATCTCAGGAGACCGCGCGATTGATGCATTCAACGGTGGCGTCCGTCATCTAGAGCTCAGGGAGGAGCTGGGCCGCTCAAAGCCCTAGACCATCGACCACCTGATGGAGATCGCGAATCGGTGGGTTGATGGAGAAGATTCGGTGAAGAACCGCGCTCACTCCGATGAGGAGGCAGAACTCGAACGCAGACGCGACCGCCGAGGCAAACGCCGCATGCGCATCTACGACGACCGTGACGACGTCAACATGGTCGCAGCCGGCTACGCCGATAGACGCGACGACAACCGCAACATCGGATACCGCAGCGGTGGATACCGCGACTCTGGGAAAACCATGCAAGTATGGCAACGCCGCACTCGCGACGAGGCACCCGCGACCTCCATCGAGGAAAAACTGTTCGGACCATGCATGGTACACTTCTACATCGACAAGCATGACAGCAAGAGAAAGTCCAGCCACCTCCTCAAGGACTGCCGCGAGTTCCTCAAACTACATGAGGGATTGGTTCGGATGAACCGCAACACAGTCGAAAGAGGCTACGGGGCCACTCCAGGTGCCGTGGCACATGGCGCACCGCCACCTCCACCGGGGCCACCACCGAACGGAGCTGCACCGGACCAACACCACGGAGGAGAACCGTACCCACGGGCCATGGGTAGCATGATGATCCAAAAGGGGCGCCCCTCCAACAGGGTGCAGAAAGCCATCACTCGCCAAGTCAACTTGGCCACGCACTCACCACCATCCACCACTGAGTACCTCAGTGGCAGTGAGTCGTGCATCACCTTCGATAAACGAGACCACCCGCCTCAATTACCTCGCCCAGGCCATTGCCCCCTCGTACTCAAGGCACAAATTGGAAGCTTCGACATGAGTCGCGTCTTCATGGATGGCGGAAGTGGCATCAACCTCATATTCGCGAGTACCTTTCGAGCAATGAGGATCCCTCTAACTTGCTTGGAGGCATCAGACACAACGTTCAGGGCATCGTCCCAGGGAAAGGCGTATACCCCCTGGGAAAAATCAACCTCGACGTCATATTCGGCACGCCAAGGAACTTTCGGCGCGAGCGCATCAATTTTGAGGTCGTCGACTAGCCCTCACAATACCCCACTACGCCTACCAGCAGATGAAAATGCCAGGTCCCAATGGCGTCATCACGATCAACGGAAGCTTTGAACGATCTGACAGTTGCGACAGGGAATTCAACAGAATCTCCCAGTCCTTCGGCATGCAGGAGGAGCTCGCGCGATTGAAGGAAACGACAGACAATAGCCTGCCTCCCCCGAGCAGGCCAAGCTCACCTGATCTCTCCTTCGACTCATCTGTGCACACAAAGAAGGTGCAGGTCCATCCGACAGATCCCGCCAAAACGGCCCTCATCGCCAACAACTTGAGTCCCGCATAGGAACTCGCGCTCGTCGAATTCCTCCGTGAGCACTGGGAAATTTTTTCCTGGTGTCCTGCGGACATGCCAGGAGTTCCCAGGGAATTCGCCGAGCATGCACTCAACGTCAACCCCGACGCAAGGCCAGTCAAGCAAACAATCAGGCGACTGTCTGAGCCACGAGCGCAGGCAGTTGGCATGGAGATCAACAGACTCCTCGAGGCCAAATTCATACGCGAGATCAAGGAAAGTACTTGGCTCGCCAATACGGTGTTGGTGCCAAAAAAGGACACGGTTTTCCTACGGATGTGCGTGGACTTCACTTCTTTAAACAAGCACTGCCCAAAAGATCACTTCCCGCTACCACGGATCGATCAAATCATCGACTCCACCGCTGGATGCGAGCGCCTCTGCTTCCTCGATGCCTACTCAGGCTATAACCAAATTCGAATGAAGGAGGAAGACCAGGAGAAGACCGCGTTTACAACGCCCTTCGGTGTGTTCTGCTACAACACAATGCCCTTCGGGCTAAAAAACGCGGGAGCCACCTACCAGCGGTGCATGCAGGCTTGCCTCAAGGAGCAATTGGGTCGCAACATCCAAGTCTATGTCGATGACATAGTAATCAAAACCAAGGAGGAAGCCTCTCTAATCAACGACTTGCGTGAAACATTCGCCGACCTCGATCATTACCGGATTAAGCTCAATCCGGACAAATGCGCCTTTGGCGTACCATCTGGGCAGCTGCTCGGGTATCTCATCTCCGCGAGAGGGATTGAGGCAAACCCAAAAAAGATAAAGGCCATACTAGCCATGGAGAAGCCAAAGAACATAAGAGGCGTCCAACAACTAGCCGGACGAATCGCGGCCCTCGGTCGATTTATCAGTCGAATGGGGGAAAAGGCACTTCCCTTCTATCAGCTCCTACGCAAAGCTGACAAATTCGAGTGGACCAAGGAAGCGCAAGAAGCATTCGAAGATCTCAAGCGCCTGTTATCCACCTCGCCAGTACTGGTGACTCCACGAGAAAGGGAGCCACTACTGCTATACATCTTCGCTACCAACCAAGTGGTTAGTACAGTGCTCGTCGTCGAGCGGGCCGAGGAAAACAAGGTCCATGGAGTACAACGCCCGGTATACTACCTTAGGGAGGTCCTCACGCCAACAAAACATCGCTACCCGCACTACCAGAAGCTGGCGTACGGCATCTTCATGACCGCCCGGCGACTGTGCCATTACTTTCAGGAACACCCAATCATGGTAGTCAGCGACGCCCCATTGGGACATATCCTCAATAACCCCGACGCCACGGGACGAGTCGCGCTTTGGGGAATCGAACTGTCTCCACGAGACATCACATACAAAAAGCGCGACGCAATCAAGTCGCAAGTTCTCCCTGACTTTCTCGTGCATTTGATGGAAAACCAACTCCCGGACAAGCCAAATATGTCTTACCTCTGGATAATGCACTTCGATGGATCCAAGCGGAAAGACGGAGCAGGAGCAGGTGTCATATTGACGTCACCTCAAGGAGACAAGCTGAAATACATCCTGCGAATGCAGTTCACAGCCTCAAACAACGAGGCTGAATACGAGGCCCTGTTGCACGGGATGAGGATGGCAAAAGCCTGCGGCGCAAAGAGGCTCATCATATATGGTGACTCCAAGCTGGTCGTCAACCAAACAATGCACGAGTGCGACGCACTCAATGACAACATGATCGCATACCGCGACCTCTACGATACACTCGAGGGAGACTTCGATGGTTGCGAGTTGCGACATGTAGCTTGCGAAAGCAACGAGGAGGCGGATGCACTCGCCAACATAGGCTCTACCTGCGCCCCCATACCACCTGGGGTATTTCTCGAGCGCATCTGCGAACGCTCCATCAAGCCAAAGGCCGCAGAGAAGAAAACAAGCGCAGCAACAGACTCGGGCGCTACGCCACCCAATGAGCCAATGGCACTCGAAAACTTGGAGCCAGACACAGGACTCGAAGGGCCAATGAGCGTCATGATGATCGAACAATCCTGGACGCAGCAGTACATTACATATCTCCTCAGCAAGCACCTACCGGACGACCCGACAGAGGCACGACACATCACGCGACGCTCTAAGGCATTTGCCGTCATCAACGTCAAACTGTATAAACGCAACATCACAGGCGTGTTACAACGATGCGTCTCCCTGGCCGATGGAAGAGCAGTCCTCCTCGACATACATGAGGGGACTTGCGGACACCACGCCGGCAGTCGCGCCCTTGTTGCCAAAGCTCTATGAGCTGGATTTTACTGGCCCATGGCCATGCGCGATGCGAAGGACATAGTCCAAAAATGCAACGCTTGCCAACGATTCGCCGACAAGCCACACGCACCAGGCGCAGAACTACGGCCTATTCCATTGGCCTGGCCCTTCACCCAGTGGGGTCTCGACATGGTTGGCAAACTCCCAAGGTCCTTGCAAGGAGGATACGTCTACCTCTTGGTCGCAGTCGACAAATTCACCAAGTGGATCGAGGCCATGCCAATAACCAAGCAATCAGGGCATAGCGCAGTCAAGTTCTTCGAGTCCATTGTCTACCGCTTCGGCGTGCCGCACGACATCATCACTGACAACGGGACGAACTTCACATCTAAGGAGTTCCAAGAATTCTGCGAAAACCTGGGGATCAACATCAGTTATGCCTCAGTCGCGCATCCACAGACCAACGGTCAGGTGGAAAAAGCAAACGGGCTCGTCTGCAGCGGCATCAAGAAGCAACTCCTTCGACCACTCGAACAAGCCGCGGGTTGTTGGCCAGATGAGCTCCAATCCGTACTCTGGAGCCTACGTACAACTCCAAACAGCGCCACAGGCTACATGCCATTCTTTATGGTGCACGGGGCAGAAGCGGTACTACCCGCCGAAGTAAGGTACAAGGCGCCACGCATAGTCGCTTACAGCGAACAAGAGTCATCTCTTGCACTCGAAGACTCCGTCGACCTCCTCGACGAGGCGAGAGAAATCGCCGCAGAAAGATCCACGATCTACCGGCAGAACCTGCGCAACTACCACAGTAGAAGGCTTCGCCCCAGATCCTTCGTTGAAGGTGACCCGGTCCTGCGACTGAAGCAGCAGGGGCATCTCAAGCTCGAGTCCCCCTGGGAAGGACCATACTTGGTTACAGAAGTAATCCCAGGTGGTGCCTATCGCCTTCAAGACCTAAAACAGGAGTCGCATACTCCAACCCTTGGAACGTCGCACAACTGCGACGCTTCTACCCCTAGCTGTTTTTACTTTTACATCGCAAATAAGGCAACCCAGCCAAGGCTACTTAGCCACACATTGTACCTCGTACTGTTCTCCAAATAAATAAAAGCTAAGTGCCCCAAAACTCTGTGTTTTTTCTTTTCACTTCTGTTACTATTGTACTCGGGGGCTACGCCACCCTACACACATTTGTTCTTCGAACTAATAAACGCGACATCCTGAGTAGCTGGCACATCAATTGAACCCCTTAACACAAACTCAACCCAGCTGCAACGCACCTGGCAGGTTGATAAAAGGGATGGCCAGGCTAACGAAAAGGACTCGCATAGTGCAACACACCTTACGCTTACAAAAGCTATTTGTACGCGTTCAACAATAAATTACATACAAATATATATATGAACTTTACAACACAAATACACTTATGTGCAGGATACAAATCCGGTTACTGCTGCAACAGAAGAACATTGCTTTGCTCCTCGAAGAAGTCGACAATCTCCTCTGCTGGACGGTCCTCCACTTGATAGTGCGACACCATATTCCAAGCAGATCCGGCTGGCGGCGCTGGCAGACCGGAAGCTACGACGGCGACATCCATGTCAGGCCTGTGCAATCGCACCATCGAGCAGCCTTGGCACCAGCCACCAACTGCTACCTCACGCACTCGCGAACCGCGGACATATCTTGAAATTTGGCTAGGAGAGCCAACAGGCTTGATGGAGTGTCATCCAACGGGAACATCGCCCGGTAGATATTCTTCAAACATGACTGCGACTTCTTCAGGAAGAGCAGTACTCGCGAAGCGCGATCCTACAGGGTCGCCAATGCAGTCGCACGATCATGATCCACCCAGAAGTATCCACTCTCTTGAAGTTGCTCCTGGGTGAGACCATGAAGGCGGATGGCAATCCTATCCCTCTCCTCCTGCGGATGGCGTGCGCTAACAACTACACGAAGCAGCACCAATAGCATGAGTACAACGTACCTCTGCGACTAACTGCAAAGGAAAAAATGAGGACGAGCAAACTAACACTTAAACTGGTCGCCCAGCTGCGTCACCTCGCCAAGCAGATATTGCTCGCGGGCGGCGGCTTTTTCCGCCTTTGACTTCCACACATCTGCGTTACCGCGGATCAGGGGCAACTCACGCTCCAGCTGCTTCACACGGTCACGAAGTCGCGACAGCAAGGACAGCTCCTCTACCCTGGAGCGCGGCGGTGCCACTGTCTCATCAAGAGATGGTGAGTCCTGGTTTCCCCCTACGGGACTACTCGATGTGCCCTACCACAAGTCAAGACAGAAGCAAATAAGGCGACCAAATTAACACAATGACAAGGGGAACAGGTGCATTCAGGATAAGCATAAATATTCACAAGCACACTCGCCAGGAGGCATGTTCTTAGACCAAAAGGACAATTCATCATCTATTACAAAAGCTAACTATGGAGCAGCTAGCTTCTTCGACTTCGATGCCTTCGGGGGCTTCATCAAGTCCGCGGCAGTATCAGACGCCACTGACTTTCCGCCTGCCCCTGAGGCCGAAGCTTTTGCCGCCTTCTTAGCACGCTGGAGCTCCTCCGAATACTTGGCAATGGTATTAATCAAGGAATGGCCATATTTGGCACAGGCAGTCGCAAAGGGAGCAAAGACTACCTGCTGACCATCCGCGTCAACAGGCATTGTCTTCGACACCGTAGAGGGATCTATCTCGACTCTGTGGGCTTGCACCATGGTGAGTGACATCGTTGCACCAGCCGCCCGGAGGGAGTTCTTGTAAGAAGAAGGCACGCCCCCGGTGAGTGACTCCACCAGCTCGCCCATAGTATCGACCTGCTCCGCCTTTGGCATCAACTCCTCCTGGAGGCGACTAAGGGCGACCTTGGCCTTGGATAATGTATCCTGGACGGCGGCGCTTCGGTCTTCAACTGCGGACACCGCGCCGGCCAGAACGTCATCACGACGAAGGGCCTGCGGGTCAAAACTCAAGTCGCCGGCATCTACACCAAAAAACATGGATCAAATCTCTAGTGCCATCGACAAAAATCTAGAAGCAGAAAAGAGCAACAATAAAATATCCACCAGTAAAGGTACCTGATAGGGCCTTGGCGACTGAGAGCAGTTGCTCCTCAAACAGCTTTTCCCTGGCCACAAAGGAGGCGCGCAGATCCTCTTCGTGCTTCTGGGCATCATCACGAGCCGTGATTGCCTCATCACGCCCCTTCACAGCTGCAGCCAATGTCTTCTCCAATGTTGCGACATTGCGCAGTAAAGCGTTATGCTCAGCTACGTGGCAGTCAATAATCGGCTATCAGTCGAATATACCAAAACAGAGAGAAGATGAAAAGTAAAAGCGTGGAAGCACTCACTTTCGACCACACGGTGACGCGTCTCCAGCATCGCATGCTGACGACCCATTGCCATTACCTGCTCCGCCACTTGCGCAGCCTCCTTTACAAGGAGCTGTTGCACCAAACAAGGAATCAGAGAAGACAACAGAAGGCGTTGACTACAAAATGACAAGAGAAGGAAAAAATATACTCACATGGTCCTCTAACGACTCCGAAGAAGTCTACTGAGCCGTCATCCGAGAAACTATTCGATGCTCCCCTCCGTGAGGAGAGCTCGAAGAATTATGCCCGGAGTGGGCCGCCGCCGGAGGAGAAGGAGCGCGCTCGACCTCTACCTTGGCCCTTAAGGTCGCGACTCCCGATTCCTTCAAAAACTCGACGTCGCCAGAAGATGACGACGCCTCCTGACTGCAAGATGAAATTCGCATTGAGAAAAAGCAAACTCCAGGGCAAAGCCAGCAAGACGAAAACAGAAGAGAATGAATAAACTCGCGAACTTACCAGTCAAACTTGTCAAGATCAAATGTGGCCTCCGCCGACTCTGACGAAGACTCCTTGGGCAGTCGCATCTTCTTGCGGGTCGACGGTGCCATAGCCCTCACAGGAACAGCCGGAATTGGCGACTCCGTGCCAACAGCTGTGCCTTCTAGAGTCGAAGGAGTCGACGCGTCGGAATCCTCGCTGCGCGAACGCTTGCGAGTATCCGGGCTCCCAGACTCGGGGGCTTCCTCTTCCACATCAGAAGGGACAGTCGACTCAGACTCATCCTCTTCCAAAGCTTCACGAGGAATAATACCCTCAGGAAGAGGAGGCATGCAAGGCGACACCGCCCAATCCTGCATACAAACAGCAAAGATGAGCAAAAGGAGCGAGTAAGCAATAGAAAAAGCAATCACGAAAATAAGCTACTGCATAGCACAACTGTACCTCAGGAGGAGGATTCGAAGCATCAAAAGGAGGAACGACTGGCTCATTCGGAAGCACATCTTTGAAGGTGTACTTCGTAACCAGTCGCACCCTCTTATCTACCTCACTCGCGGACATGCCATCGGCAGACACGCGAGTGGCATCATCAGCACCACCCCATTGAAACATGGGATGGACTCTAGCTTGGAGAGGCTGGACACGACGACACAGCAAAGTCCTGACAAGGGCGCAGCCTCCCTCCTCTCGCCTATGTGACTCTCGAGGTCGCAGACGCGTTGATATAGCACGTCTGTCTCTGCGAGTTCGGAGGGCATGATCACGTTCTTCCAAGAACGCATCTTCTTGTAGGGAATCGCGGGATCGAAAGGCGCGAGTCTAAAATGCTTGTCCTTGGCCTTTTGGTCGCGAACATAAAACCATCTGTCCCTCCATCCCTGGACGGACTTGGCGAGCTTGATGTCGAAGTAGGTGGCGGATGGGTCAACATGGATTCCACAACCACCTACGTCATAAACTAAAGAGCCCGATGCGGACTGACGCTTTAGCTTGAATAAATGTTTGAAAAGGCCAAAGTGCGGCTCGATTCCAAGGCAGCACTCGCAAAGGGTGATAAAACAAGAGATGTGAAGAATCGAGTTTGGGGACAGCTGATGGAGCTGGAGCCCATAGAAACAGAGGAGGCCCCTAAGAAAGGGGTGGAGAGGCAAAGAAAGGCCGCGAATGATGAAAGCAAGAAACATCACTCGAAAACCAGCGGGAGGCACAGGAATGGTCTCACTGCTGGGGACGTGCGCGTCGGCGACTGCTGCAGAAATAACTCCGTCTTGGCAAAGAAGACGGAGATCGGATGCCTTGATGATAGATGGGCGCCACGCGCCATTGGTCACGCGGGTGCCCGCGACCTTCTTTTTTCCGCCGGCGGCGGCACTAGTGCCCGCAGTAGCGGGGCCACCCTTCTTCTTCGCCGCAGCAGTGGTGGCGGCGAATTCAGTGGCAGCGCCTCCTTTCTTCTTTCCCATTGCGTGGCGGCGATGAGAACGCAGGAAATAACTTGGAAATGAGCGGAGATGGTCCAGAGCTGAGGAGGAGATGAGCGCAGGAGAAAAGCAGAGGAGCAGCAGCAATGGCGATGCCAGCGAGGAAGAAAAGGGCGTAGATGGAAAATTACCGCCGTAGCATCGCTACTTAACCCTTAGGAGATGCAATCCAACGGCTCACAAAAACCCTACTGGACGCGTGGTATGCATCACGCTCGACACGTGGAGTAGAGGAAGCACGAACCGTCCCTCCACTGCTCCCATTACGCGCGGAAATCGAGGAGGCACATTTAATCATAATATTACACACGCCCAGTCAAGTCAAAGTCAGAAAGTGGGACCCACTGTTGGAGATATGCCCAAGAGGCAATAATAAAGTAGTTATTATTATATCTTTATGTTTATGATAAATGTTTACATCCCATGCTATAATTGTATTAACCGGAAACATTAATACTTGTGTGTTTTGTAAACATAAAAGAGTCCCTAGTAAGCCTCTTGTTAAACTAGCTTGTTGATTAATGGATGATCATGGTTTCCTGATCATGGACATTGGATGTCATTAATAACAAGATCATATCATTAGGAGAATGATGTGATGGACACACACCCATAGTAAGCGTAGCATAAGATCAAGTCATTAAGTTCGTATTGCTGTAAGCTTTTAAATGCATAGTAACCTAATCCTTCGACCATGAGGTTGTGTTAATCACCATCACCGGATGGGTACTTTGATGACATCAAACACCGCTTCGTAACTGGGTGGTCATAAAGGTGTCATTGGGTATTCTGAAAGTATGTGTTGAAGCGCATGGACCAAGATTGGGATTTGTCCACCATATGACGGATAGATATGCTCTAGGCCCTCTCGGTGGAATGTTATCTAGTTAGCTTGCAAGCATGTGACTAGGTCACAAGGGATGACATATCACGGAACGAGTAAAGAGTACTTATCAGTAACGAGGTAGAACTAGGTATAGAGATACCGACGATCAAACCTCGGATAAGTAAAGTATCGCGTGACAAAGGGAATTGGTCTCGTATGTAAATGGTTCTATCGATCACGAAGTCATCGTTGAGTATGTGGGAGCTATTATGGATCTCCAGGTCCCGCTGATGGTTATTGATAGGAGATGTGTCTCTGTCATGTCTACATATTCACGAACCGTAGGGTGACACACTTAAGGTTCGAAGTTGTTTTAAGTAGATATGGAATATGTGTTGGGGACCGAATGTTGTTTGGAGTCTCGGAATGGATCCGGGACATCACGAGGAGATCCGGAATGGTCCGGAGAATAAGATTCATATATTGGAGATCATTTTCTGAGTTAGGAAATGTTCCGGAGTATTTGTATGAGGGTTCTAGAAGGTTTCGGAATATTCCGGAATGTTCTGGAAGGTTTCTTGGAGTTTGCTTGAAAACCAAGGAAGGGATCAAGGAGTCCTGGTGGGTCAAGACTAGGAGTCGTGGGGGAGGAGGACTCCTCCACCCACTCCCCAATCCGCCGGCCTAGAGGAAGGGGAGTCCTACAAGGACTCCCCCTCCCATGGCGCCTCAACCCCCTTAAATAGAAGGGCAGGGGCGCCCCCTCCACTACTGCTCTCATAACTCCAATCTCTGCCGCCTCTCTCCTCCACCTTTCTTCTGCACAGGCATAGGCGAAGCCCTGCAGAATTCTCTACTCCACCACCACCACCATGCCGTCGTGCTGCTGGGATTTCGTGGAGAAGATCTACTACCTCGGCTGCTCGCTGGAACGGGGAGAGGAAGGTCTGCTTCGACTCCGCACGTGTGACCGACTGCGGAAGCGCTGCCAGAACGCGGCGCCGGAAGGATCGTCCACACGATCTTGAGATCGGCAAGTGATCGACTACATCAACCACGAGATCTAATCTCGTTAACGCTTTCGGATCTACGAGGGTTAGTTCCTATCTATCTCGTTGCTCATGTCTAATAGATTAGATCTTGGCTTTTATCTAGATTAGATCTGGGTTTTGTTCGTTCTTGCGGTAGAAATTTTTTGTTTTCCATGCTATGAACCCATCAGTGGTATCAGAGCCGTATCTATGCGTAGATCTGTTGCACGAGTAGAACACAATGTTTTTGTGGGCGTTGATGCTTTTGTTGTCGGTGTCTTAGCATGTACTTTGCATCTTGCGGCATGGTGGGATGAAGCGGCTCGGGCTAACATTACATGTCATCGCACATGAGACTTGCTCCACGCTTGACGTGCAACTTGCTTTGCACAAGTGGCTTTGCGGGTGTCTGTCTCTCCCACCATAGTTAAGATTCAATTTACAATGAGCATCTGACAACACTTGTATCAACGTTGTGGTTCATGTTCGTAGGTAAGATCCTTTCTTATTCGAAATCCCCAAGCCACGTAAAACATGCAAAGAAAATGAGAGGCGTCTAACTCGTTTTTGCAGGGGTTTTGTGATGTGATATGGCCATCATGTGATTATGATTGTATTTGATGTATGCAATGATCCTTGTTGTAATATGGCAACCGACAGGAGCCTAATGGTTGTCTTTAATTCTGTTAAGACCTGCGTGTCTATTCATATTGTAATAGCTTTATTCCAAGTAGTTGTAATAGTTACTAGTGATGATGGACAACCATGGAGCGGCGCCACTGACCTTGACGCAATGCTGGTGATGATGGAGATCATGTTCGTGCTTTGGAGATGGAGATCAAAGGCGCAAGAAGAAAGGGCCATATCATATCACACTTATTATGAATTGCCTGTGATGTTAATCCTTTATGCATCTTGTATTGCTTAGATCGCGACGGTAGCATTATAAGATGATCCCTCTCACTAAATATCAAGTAATAAAGTGTTCGTCCTTAGTTGGCACCGTTGCTAAGACTTGTCGTTTTGAAGCATCTCATGATGATCGAGTGTGATAGACTCTACGTGTGCATACAACGGGTGCAAGCCAGATTTGCACATGCGGAAACTAAGGTTAACCTTGATGAGCCTGAGCCTAGCATGTACAGACATGGTCTCGGAACACAGAATACTGGAAGGTAAAGCATGAGTCATATGGATGATATGATGAACATGTTGATTGTTCGCCTTTAAAGCTACATCATCTCACGTGATGATCGGACTTGGTGTAGTGGATTTGGTTCGTGTAATCACTAAAACAACTCGAGGGATGTTGTTTTGAGTTGGAGTTCATTTGTAATTTGGATTAGTCGAACTCAATTTATCATAAACACAATCAAAGTGAATTTGCATAGTTTGTTGTAGTCATTGGCATCCGTTCACCACCTTACGCTTAGTTATAGTTGAGATAGTGGAACTATAGAAATTCTGGATATTTACTTTACGAACTGGTATCGTATTGTTTTGAATGGCAATTTAAAGTTTATAAGTCCTATTGCAAACTTTCAGCAAACTCTATTTACTCCATGAAGTTTAATAAATAGTATTAAATCAAGAGTAACAATTCTAGTGTTAGTATCTAATGTATCATGTTTGCCTCCATGATTCTTGATACTCAAAAGATTGTTTTTAATATCAAGTTTATCTAAGAGCTGAAAGCAATGTTTCAGAAACCATCATATGTGAAAGGTATTGCGATATCTAAAACAATGTGTTGGTTACAACATGATAGAGTATACGCCCTCATATTTGATGAGAATTTGTGAAGGTTGGAGACGCCAGTCGTCCTAATCCTCCAACAGGTTTTGAAAAAGAAACATTATACTCGCAATTCACCTTTATAAGCTATAGCAGCTTGATCATGAAAGTTGTCATGATAAGGATGAATAGAAGATGTAAGTAAAATGTTTACTACATTAATAGATTACTAAAGAATGTTTTTTTGAAAGAATGCCAAACATTTGATGATGGTGATCCACTTCAAAGTGCAAGTCCAAAGGTATTAGTATTTGACTATATACGCTTTGTACTATGTGTCATGTGAATGACACCACTATTGATGTTGATAGATTCTTTTAAAAGAAAAGGAATTGCTGAAAGAGAATCTATAAAATATTTGGCAGAAAATAAAAGGTTGGAGATATCCAACTTAGGCATATAGAAGATATACATGTTATGGTTGTATTCCTTGCTTGTTAAACAATGTGGTTCTTAGGTATTGGATACCGAATTGGTTGGTATGAAGTGTCATACAGGACAACACAATTCATGAACTGCAATGGCCTAAGTAACTAGCAAGAGAATATGTGATGATGTTCATCGAAAACAAACAAAGGGTTGTTGTGTTGCTCGTTAACATCAAACCTAGCCTTCAAGATTTGTTATTTTGTTCCGGTATTACGAGAATAATGGTTGTTCAAATAATTACCGTATTCCATAAAGGATGGATGAACTTTTACAAGTCTGGTGGGAGAAATCACATCCATAAACACTATTGCTAAAATGTCGCAAGACAAATGATTGAAAGATCACTTGCGAAGTGACATCGCCGTTTAAATTATATTGACAGGGATACATGAAGAAACTCCATGTTGATGGATTTTTGGAGTCTTTTATTTGGATCAAATGACGCTTGTGATACTTTCCTGGAGATAATTAAAACTCCGTTTGTAGGCCAAAAGAGGAACGTACGACTAACTGATTGGAATTTGTACATATTGATGTATATAGTCAACTATGTGTAGTCGTGGGCGATGGATTTCAACTTCATATGCTTTCTCCGAAGATTTGAGTGAGTATATGTATGTACTTACTCAATAAGGAAGAAGTATGAAACATTTGAAAAATGTTCAAAGACTTTCAAGATGAAGTGGAAAATCATTGTAACAAGAAAATAAAAGAGTTTATGATTGGATCATAAAGAAAGATGTTTGAGTTACAAGTTTAGCAAAACACCTAAGATTTGAGGAATCGTTCCATGGATTTGCATTTCCCAAAACACCATAGGAGTATGGAGTGTTCAAGATATGTAATGAAACCTTGTTTGACATGGTAAGATCAAAGGTGTCATTTATAAAACTGCCATTATATTTTAAAGATTAAAGCTTTAGTGACTACCGCTTTTACACTGAAAAGAGCTCCATCGTGATCCATTGAAATGACACCATATGAGTTATGGTTTGGGATAAAACCTGAATTGTCTTTTCTTAAATTTTGGTATGCTTACAACCAAAGTCGGATAAGCACGTCTTTGTAGGTTATTCCAAAGAATTTGTTGGGAATTTCTCCATAACGTCGAGGACAAAAGAGTTTGTCGCTTGGAACGTCAAGTTTCTTGAGAAGAAATTTTTCATGAAAAGTTAAGTGGGAGGATAATAGAACTTTGATAAGGTTGTTAAACCTTAGCTATATGTGCTAAGTAGCGCAGCGCCGAAAAGTGTCCCGGTGGCGGCCACAATGCTCATGGCTCTCGTGATTACAAAAGGTGTGATCTCGGAGATTAGAGTTCCTATAGAACCGTGTGGGTCGGTAAGAATGAAATAGTAAGATTTGATAAGCAAGTCGTTATTGTTTTGACAATGATGAACCGACTACATGCAAAGAAGCGATGATGGGCCCTGACTCCATAAAATGACTAGAAGTCATGGAATCCGTGATAGTATCCATACACGAGAAATCAAGTTTCTGAACTTAGAAGACCCTCCGGAAAGGCGTGAAGCCTATCGGTCGTGTTTGGATCTATAAAGAAATAGACATGGATGTTTCACATCTATGAAATAGTCGACATGTCGGAAAGAGTTTACGACAATGTTCAAGGAATTGACTATGATAAGATTTGATCTTTCATAGCGATATTTAGTCTGGACGGATTAATGTAGCAACCACTACATATATTTTGGTATATGGTAGTTGAACAAACAAAACAAGTTCTTCTAATAGAATGGTTACCTAGGACATGTACATGACACGATCCAAAGGGTTTTGTTAATTCAAAGGATGCTAAAAGAGTATGCAAAACTTCAATGGTTGAAGTAACCATAGCGGAGTTGGAATCTTCACCATGATGAAACTGTTAAAAGAGTTTAAATTCATCGGAGATGATGAAGATGTTTGCATTTGCAAGAAATTAAGTGGGAGCGCTGAGACATATTTCTAATACATTATGTAGAGGACATATTGTTGATTAGAAATAATGTATCTTTTATTGACACAGGTTAAGAATTTCATTTCGATGAAAGACTTAGGCATAACCCAAGAATTAGGCATCAATGTCTATATGAATAGATTGAGGCGCTAATATGGTTTTGCCAAATGTACATAGATAAGATGTTGAATGAGTTCAATAGGAAACAACAAGAAAGGTTCTTGACGCACGGAAAGGACTAAATCAAGATTCAAGTGTGTTGACACGAGATTCAAGTGTTTTGACACTTGGTGAAATCACAAGAATATTTTGATCAATCATTCTTTGAGATGTACACATCCAGATATGTCCTATGCTCTAAATGTTATGAGCATATACCAGAATGATTCATAAGATGATCATTGGACAATAGTAAAGATATTCTTATGAGCTTTGGAAGAACTAAGAATATATCATGTATAAGTGACAAATAGTTAAAGGTAGTTCATTGTAAAGTGTTACATTGATACTAGTTTTGTCACAAGATACAAATTAAATTTATCTCAATTTAGACTATGGGTAGCACAATGTAATGGAAAGGATGTTCCATGATGGATTTGGATGAGTTCCAAAGTTGAGACATTGTGACGGATACTACAACAAAAGGCTAAGTATATAAACTGCTATAGTAGCAGCAAAGGAGGGCATTTGTGCTAAGTAGTTTGTTATCAAACTAGGTGTGGTTCAAAGTGGGCTAATACTATGAAGATATATTGTGTGACAATAATATCAACATATTTTGAGCCGAAGGAACTAAAGGTCTCACCAAAGGACCAAATTTATACAATGCCATCTCATTGAAGAATGAGAAATGCGTAGAGACGCAAGGACATGCAAATACACACGGATCTGGAAGTGTCAGATCCAAAGATTATGTTACCACTAGCAATAGTGTCTATACAACACCAGAAAGCCATAGGTGTTGAATGCACAAGTTTTTAACTAGATTATTGACTCTAGTGCAAGTGGGAGACTGTTGGAGATATGCCCAAGAGGCAATAATAAAGTAGTTATTATTATATCTTTATGTTTATGATAAATGTTTACATCCCATGCTATAATTGTATTAACCGGAAACATTAATACTTGTGTGTTTTGTAAACATAAAAGAGTCCCTAGTAAGCCTCTTGTTAAACTAGCTTGTTGATTAATGGATGATCATGGTTTCCTGATCATGGACATTGGATGTCGTTAATAACAAGATCATATCATTAGGAGAATGATGTGATGGACACACACCCATAGTAAGCATAGCATAAGATCAAGTCATTAAGTTCGTATTGCTGTAAGCTTTTAAATGCATAGTAACCTAATCCTTCGACCATGAGGTTGTGTTAATCACCATCACTGGATGGGTACTTTGATGACATCAAACACCGCTTCGTAGCTGGGTGGTCATAAAGGTGTCATTGGGTATTCTGAAAGTATGTGTTGAAGCGCATGGACCAAGATTGGGATTTGTCCATCCATATGACGGATAGATATGCTCTGGGCCCTCTCGGTGGAATGTTATCTAGTTAGCTTGCAAGCATGTGACTAGGTCACAAGGGATGACATATCATGGAACGAGTAAAGTGTACTTATCAGTAACGAGGTAGAACTAGGTATAGAGATACCGACGATCAAACCTCGGATAAGTAAAGTATCGCGTGACAAAGGGAATTGGTCTCGTATGTAAATGGTTCTATCGATCACGAAGTCATCGTTGAGTATGTGGGAGCCATTATGGATCTCCAGGTCCCGCTGATGGTTATTGATAGGAGATGTGTCTCTGTCATGTCTACATATTCACGAACCGTATGGTGACACACTTAAGGTTCGAAGTTGTTTTAAGTAGATATGGAATATGCGTTGGGGACCGAATGTTGTTCGGAGTCTCAGAATGGATCCGGGACATCACGAGGAGATCCGGAATGGTCCGGAGAATAAGATTCATATATTGGAGATCATTTTCTGAGTTAGGAAATGTTCCGGAGTATTTGTATGAGGGTTCTAGAAGGTTTCGGAATGTTCTGGAATGTTCTGGAAGGTTTCTTGGAGTTTGCTTGAAAACCAAGGAAGGGATCAAGGAGTCCTGGTGGGTCAAGACTAGGAGTCGTGGGGGAGGAGGACTCCTCCCCCCACTCCCCAATCCGCCGGCCTAGAGGAAGGGGAGTCCTACAAGGACTCCCCCTCCCATGGCGCCTCAACCCCCTTAAATAGAAGGGCAGGGGCGCCCCCTCCACTACTGCTCTCATAACTCCAATCTCTGCCGCCTCTCTCCTCCACCTTTCTTCTGCACAGGAATAGGCGAAGCCCTGTAGAATTCTCTACTCCACCACCACCACCACGCCGTCGTGCTGCTGGGATTCCGTGGAGAAGATCTACTACCTCCGCTGCTCGCTGGAACGGGGAGAGGAAGGTCTGCTTCGACTCCGCACGTGTGACCGACTGCGGAAGCGCTGCCGGAACGCGGCGCCGGAAGGATCGTCCACCCGATCTTGAGATCGGCAAGTGATCGACTATATCAACCACGAGATCTAATCTCGTTAACGCTTTCGGATCTACAAGGGTTAGTTCCTATCTATCTCGTTGCTCATGTCTAATAGATTAGATCTTGGCTTTTATCTAGATTAGATCTGGGTTTTGTTCGTTCTTGCGGTAGAAAATTTTTGTTTTCCATGCTACGAACCCATCACCCACCACTCGTCAAATCCCGTCAAAACCGCTCACGCGGGCAACTGAGGTCATGAAAGCGTCAGCACTGACGTCATCAATAGCTACGTAGCGGAAAACTACGACTACTTTAGTCCTTGCTAGAGTCTTCGACTCCACCAAGCACTTGGGGGCTACTCCCATAGGGAGCGCTGGCCGCGCACCCTATGATTTTCTTTTCTTATTGCAGGGATACATGCACTCACAATCAAACCCAACCACTCGAAAAACGATTCAACCATGGATGTGGGTTACTCCCATAGGGAGCGCTGGAAACAATTTCGACTGAAACAAGCAAGCAAAAGACGACAGCAGTCGCAACCCAAGTTTTCGACTCAAACAAACAAAAATGACACCAGTCGCAAAATTTCTTTAGTCCCTGCTTGAGTCTTCGACTCAACCAGGCACTCAGGGGCTACTCCCATAGGGAGCGCTGGTCGCGCACCCTATGATTATTTGCACGAAAGCTGTGCGTTGATTACATCAGCACTCGTAGATCATGTCGACACCGCCTCATAATTTTCCCTACAAAGAGATTACGTCTCCTGGGTTGCCCGAATCATCTCCGCGATGATAAAATTCGGATGCCGCGCTTACAGCGTGAAGGTAAGACCTGAATAAAGGCCTGACAACGCATTTAACTGCGCACTACCATAAACTTATCCGTGCCTATAGGCACGATGAACATGCCTTGACGGATGCGTCAAGTGCTCACACCCATATAACTAGAATTCGACTCGTGTAAGACCTCCGCGGCCTGAGTCGAATTACGCCAGCACTTTTCCGGATTCGAGTCCGGGGACTCGAGTTCGAGTAGATTGCGTTGTTTCACCCTAAGGTGGTTAACTGATACCGATACTTCGGCTACATCAGGCACGCATATCAACAAATCCTTATGACATAAATGAAAGCAGTCAAAAAATGTACTCATTCAGGCACTCGAAAACTTCAAAAAGTACCCAGTCGACTCTGCGATCCCACTAGATACTCGGGGGCTACTGACATGGGTATATCCTACAGGTACTCGAGCTTGGTATATATGGTCTAAATACGTATAGGCCCACAGTGTCGCCATGGCCCAGACGAAAGGACTCGAGTAACCTGCGGACTCTCGATTGCTTGAGAGACAAGAAGAAGCTAAAGATAGAAAGTTTGAAGGGAAAAACCCTAACTTGTAACCGACTCGACCTGCTACCCAAGACCTAGCCTATCTGTATAAAGGCTAGGAGGGGGCGGCGAAGAGGACACACGCAACCCTAGTTTCCACAACTCTTGCCAGATTGCATCTGCGCACCATTGTAACTTTCGACTCCTTTGATAATTCCACGAGCAAACAAGCAGGAGTAGGGACCTCTACGAGGCCTGAACCTGGGTAAATCCTTTGTCCCCTGTGTGCTTGTTTGCTAGCCGATAGATGTCTCCAGCACTCCCTCCTTCTCCAAAACCCAAGTCCATAACAATGGGCATTGATGAGTTAAACCCTCGTCACTAAGACTCGGGGAGCGACCACAGAAAGATTCCACCGCCTCTACGGGGCGAAAAACACCGAGAGAGAAAGATCTCTCCGGAAGACAGATTTCTGGCGGGGGAATTCCTTCCCGGAGAGGGAAGATCGTCGCCATCAACACCATCATCAAGCTGGACTTCATCAGGATCATCATCATCATCACCACCATCATCACCATCAGCACCCTCATCACCATCTCCATATTGCTGTAACAATTGGTTGAATCTTGCATTAGTTCATAGGGGAAACTTTCCCGGTGTTGAATACTCTTTGTAGTTGATGCTATTGAGTGAACCGTTGAATTATTGTTTATGTTCAGATTGTTATACATAATTATTCCATATCTGATCATGATCCATATGATGTCTTGTGAGTAGTTCGTTTTGTTCTTGAGGACATGGGAGAAGTCATGTTGTTAGTAGTGGAGTTGTGTTGAGAAAGATTCAATAGTTTGTTATTTAAGTTGTGGTGTACTTCTTCTAGTGGTGTCATGTGAACGTCGACTACATGACACTTCACCTATATGGGCCAAGGGGAATGCATTGTGTATTTGTCTACTAATCATAGGGGTTGCCGGAGAGACAAAAACCTGAACCCCCGTTAGGAAACCATTGCACAAGGGACGTAAGGGTCTTAGAGTTTAAATTTGTGGTTAGGTTTCTACCTTAATTACTTTCTTGTACTTACATACGTTTGCAAGGGGTATAATCACAAGTATGTATTAGTCCTAGGAAGGTCGGTACATTAGCACAGGTTCACCCACACAACACTTAGCAAGCTAAAGAAGATTAATCAACTATATGAAGCGAAAGCACTTGACAGTCTTCCCATGTGTCCTCGAGAACGTTTGGTCATCTTAAATAATACAACCGACTTGTCCTTTGCTGCATAAAGGATTGGGCCACTTGCTGCATTTATTCTTACTGTCTTTTGTTTACTCGTACTTTGTTTACTTGCTTTATCAAAAAACCCTAAAAATCCGTTTGCTAAGTATTTGCAGAGAATTCCTGATCCATACCACTAGCCAGCACCTTCTGCTCCTCGTTGGGTTCGACACTCTTACTTATCGAAAATACTGTGATACACCCCCTGTACTTGTGGGTCATCAATACTTCTTACCATATCCATAAGAGTACGATTCCGCCTTTCAGCGACTCCATTTTGTGGAGGTTCGCCGGGTGCTAAATACTAAGCAACAATACCAATTTCCTGTAGGAACTTAGCAAAAGGTCCAGGAATTTGGCCATAAGAAGTGTGTCTACATAGTACTCACCACCACGATCAGACCTTACAACTTTGATCTTTTGACCAACTTGATTCTCAACTTCATCTTTAAATATCTTGAACTTTTCTAATGCCTCAGATCTTTCTTTGATAGGAAAGATGTATCCAAAGCGGGAGAAGTCATCGGTGAATGTTATGAAGGAATCAAAACCATCCACTGATCTCACATTGAACAGACCACAAATATCTGTGTGAACAATTTCTAAAACTCCCGTGCTTCGATTTGCACCTTTCTTGATTCTCTTAGTATATTTCCCTTTGATGTAATCAATACAATGATCTAGATCCGCATCCGAGAAATCCAAAGGATGAAGGACTTGCTCCTTAATGAGACGCTCAATTCCCCCCTCGAAATATGGCCTAAACGATAGTGCCATAGTTTCAAAGAAGTCTCATCATCATCATGCTTACGCTTGGTACTAACATTCACATTATAAGAGGCATCAACTTCATTTAGGGAATCACTTAAGGAAACAAGATAAAGTTTGTCTTGTCGGAAGGCAAGACCAACATTATTATTGTCAAACATAATTATACATCTCTTGTTCCCAAAGTAATAGTGAAAACCATCATCATCTAAGCATGAGACGGACACAAGGTTTCGTCTCATAGAGGGTACATAAAGAACATTACATACACGAAGCGTAAAGCCTCTATGGAGCTTAAGTGTAAACTCTCCAATAGCCTTAGCCTCAGCCTCAACACCATTAGCAACTCTAATGGTTCTTTCCCCTCTTCTTAGGGTCCTCTTCGTATCGAATCCCTGTAAGGAGTTTGCAACATGAATTGTTACACCTGAGTCAACCCACCATGTATTGGTGGCATAATTAACATAAAGGGATTCATCAACAAAGGTTATAACATTAGTACCTTTCTTATTGAGCCATTTCATGAACCCAATACAATCCCTCTAGACATGTCCATTTTTTCCACAAAAGCGACATCCATTAGGATCTTTACCATCAGCTTTAGGGTGTGCATCTGCATTAGGAGCTTTGTTGGGATTCTTTTGCTGAAAGAACTTAGAAGATTTCCCTTTATCCTTAAACTGAGTAGGCTTAGGCTTCATAAAATTTTGATTTTTCTTCTTCTGAGAGTGCTTGAACTGGTTGACATGATCAACTCGTCCAGCTTTAAGCCTTTCCTCTTCTTGTACACATCTAGCCATCATTTCATCCATGCCCGTTTAGAATCCATCGCATTGTAATTGATGGTAAACGGAGAGAACTCCGTGGGCAAGGATGACATAATAAAATGGACAAGGAAACCTTCAGAGATTTCCATTTCCATTGTCTTAAGTTTAGTGGCCATGTTGATTTTCCTCATGATATGTTCTCTCAGACTCCCCGTTGGATCATACCTTTCATCGATAAGCCTTCCAATGAGGATTGTGTTGGAAATATGCCCTAGAGACAAATAGTAGTAAGGACTATTATCATATTTCATATAATTTATGATTAAGTTTTGTATCATGCTATAATTGTATTGAGTGGAAACATCAATACACGTGTGATATACAAACAACCAGGGGTTCCTAGTGAAACTCTAGTCACTGGTTCATTGGTCAAGAGATGATCATGTTTCGAGATCATGTGGCATTTATGCCAGTTGGAAATGGAGTCTTCTCATTCCGAGAATGGAATGATGAACCAATACCCAACCTAAACATCGTGACCTGATCATGTCACGAAGTTCAAGTTACGATGATTAGAAATGGATCCTCGTAGACTATTCCTTAGACCGTGAGGCTATATCAATCATTGTCTCCCAAGAGTGCTTAGATAGCATAAAGCGCCACTTGGCAATACAGTGGTTATAAAGGTGTGTTCAGGTACTTGGGGGAAACCGTAGAGGCAATATATGTCAAGAGCGGGATTTGTCCGTCCATGTGACGGGAAGATACTCAAAGGGCCCACTCAGAGAAGTTATGTCCAATAGATGCGAAGCGTGTGATTTGATCACGGGGATATCGCTTGTCAGAACGAGTCAACTAGCGTTGTTGGGTAACGAGATTGAACACGAAATGGTGATGTAATTGATCAGATCTCGGGCAATGCAAGTATCGAGAGACAAAGGGAATAAGACACGGCTGTCCTGGTTCAAACGACGAAAGATCTTCGTGGAACGCATAGGGGTCACATGGCCATCCAGGTCCCTCTGTCGATCATTGGTGCGTGAGTGTCCCGGCCATGTCTGGAGTGTTCTCGAACCATGGGGTATCACGCTTAAAGGCTTGATGATGCTTAGAGAGTGTTTATAGGATCGGTAGAATCACCGAAGAATAGTAGAGAGAAAACCGGACGGGTTTCGGTAAGTCCGGAGGATGTCCGGAGTGGAGGTGGAAGTGTTCCATAGCCACGGAGGTTGAATAATATGTGAATTAATGTTAAATATTGATTTAATCATTTATTCATAATTATTTAATAAAGAGAAAAATCAATTTAAATGGTCAAAGGCTTAATGGGCCAATTTCTGGAGGTAGAGGGCCCATTAGGGAAAGGAGAGAGGGAGAAGGAGGCCAATGGGGTGGCCGGCTGGGCCTAGCCCCCCCCCCCCTGCACGGGGCCCACTAGGGTGGCCGGTGGCTGCCCCTCCCCCTCCTCTCCTTTAGTCCCACCCCGGGACTTTGAGGGAGGTAGTACCTCCCCTCCCCCTATATATAGTGGGGGTATTTGGCCAAATAAAATACACCAATAATCAATAAAGGTCTTATCTCTTTTGGGAGGACCTCTAATTGATATTTTCTCTCTCCCCCTCTCTCTCGTGACCATGGTCCCAAGTCTGGACTGCGCGAACGAGAGACATCTTCACCGCGGAGCGCCGTCACGCTGCGGGATTCTGATCCATAAGCTCTACTTCCGCAACTGCTACTGGATCGGGGAAGCGAGAGTCATCGTCAGGCACCGGATGTGTGTAACTCCCCGCGAGGTGTCGCACTTGAGGCACTCAAGTCGTTGGAGCCAAGGGAGCGCAAGGACTTCATCACGACCTTGAGGTCGGCTTCGGCTCATCTACATCAACCACGCTCTCCTGAGCGTTGACAACGCTTTTCGGTCTTCAAGGGTAAGTTCGTGAAAAGCCCGTCCAGTTACTGTATTAGTAATAGATAGGTCCTAGCAGCTACAGGGGTTCAGGGGCGTAGGGTAAAATTTTATTGCTTTCATATGCGGAACCCCTTTAGTGGTATCAGAGCTAGATCTATGCGTAGTAATGCTAGTATGGGTAGAACACACGAGATGTAGCGTGTGTGCGTTGATCTTTTAGTTGTTACCCTCCCACGTGTACTTGTGTATACCGTAGTAATGCTTGATGAAGCGGCCCCCAACCGACTTTACGCATTCATTCGCGAGACTGGTCCACGCTTGACATACGACTTGTACCGTATAAAGTGGCTTAGGGGGGTGCCTGTATCTCTCGCATTAGTCGGTATACCATTTGCAAAGGAGGGCCCCGAAAGGGGTGTGGTAGAGACAACTACTTGATCAGCGTTGTGCTGAAAGTTCGTAGGTAAGAATGGTTCTTGTGTGAAAGCCCATTCAGCCACGTAAAACATGCAAAGATAAAGTAGAGGCGTCTAACATTGTTTTGCAGGGGGCGTTGCTTTGTGATATGGTTGTGGCAAATGTAAAGTGATTACCTTATGTCACATAGTAGTAGATAGTCATGAATGTGACGGACTACCACGTCAGAATGACACCGGTACCCTGGTGTCTATGGCGCCGAAACCCTGGCGCCGGAATCCGGTGACAATGGATGGAGATCACAACGTGAAGGACCATATCACATCACATTTACATTCAATGTTATTGTTTGTATATCTTATTGTGTGCTAGTATTAGATACTCGACGGTAGCCTAATAAGATGATCCCTATTAAAATTACCAATGATCGTGTTCCCCCTTAGTGTGCACCACCAAGAAAGTCCTTCGGTATGAGGCGATCCATGGTACAGGCATGGGTGTCAAACATATCTACATTCGCATACAATGGGTGTAAGCCATGCTGCACAGCGAATACACTAAGGTTGAGTTGGCAAGCCTAGCATGTACAGACGTGGCCTTGGAACGCGGATGGTCGAATGATCCAGCACGAGTCGCATGAATGATGTGACCGACGTTTAGCGTCCACCCTTGAACCCACATTGATGGCTGTGACGATCGGGGGAGATGTGGCTGATAGGGGTCATGTTATCACTAGGAACCTTGTGGGGATAGGTGTTTCTGAGTTGAGTTATTATTAACTCATTTAATTATAAACTTAGTCTAAATTCCTTTTTGCAATTGTAAATGTAGAAAAGTTCTCCCCGATGCCACCTTTCCAGTTGACGATTGATTGGTTAGAAGGAGAGAAGCTCAGATTAGATGGATCAAACTTCTCCATATGGGTTGCGCATCTCCACGTTCTCCTTAGCGAGAATGACGTGGTCGACTATATACTCGACGGGATGGATTTGGATCAGCCCATTGACCTAGGGACCCCAGAGCAGCGGAAAGACCTCTACCTCCATCGAGAGATGGCCTCCTTCATTTCAGTTACTATGCGTTTCAGAATGGTGGATGAGCTGTGGCCTTTCGTGGGTGATGTCAACCCTCGTTCGGTGATGCTACAGCTTAGGACACATTTCGTGGAACAAGCACGCATATGGGAGCATGAGCTGATGGGAGACTTCCTCTCCATTAAGATGGAGGAGAACTCATCACTGGACGACCACTTGGAGCGCATGCATGATGTGTACATGAGGCCTGCATACTTCCTGGATAGCTGGATGACGGACTCTTTTGCAAACGGCGTTGTGCTGTGGTCGCTGCCACCAAGCTAACAAGCACAAGTCAGGACTTGCATTATGAGGGGCGACGCGGAATCAATGGAGTTCCACCGGTTCGTGACACATCTCAGGAATGTGTTGGTTGAAACAGATGTCGCTCAGGTCATCGATGACAAAGGTATATATTTGATATACAATTTTTTAAATGTTATAATCTTGCAAACACATTTTAAGTGTTAAGTATATTTGATACTTGTTCTGTTTTGCTGAAAATAGGTCCTTCTGCATCAGAGGTGCTTGCTAGAGAGGAGGTGACATTGTGTGTTGATGGCGAGCATGATGATGATGGTCGACGACACTCTCCCTCGACATTTATCGTTTAGTTTATGTTTTAGGATGATTATTGTAATCAAAAGATTGTGAACTTCTTTAGTGTGTCTCACACTTTGTGAGACGGTTATTCATATGAGTTTGTAACAAATGGTTGTTCTACTTTTCTGAATGATTTCTATTCGTGTTCATATCTTCTTTGATTATACATGAATTATCCTTGTTGTTTGAAACTAATTGATAATGCGTGAACATTTGTAAAATATTGAAATGCCTTGAAAAATACCCAATTAATGATATTTCAGTAATGAATGAAACCATTGTTTAAATTCAAAGTTATGTGATAATATGTGAAGTCATTTGATTTCTTGTCACATATAAATCATGCCTCAGTTTGGCAAAATAACTTGAACACCGTGTATTGCTTGAATACAAAGTGTTTAATGAATTGTTGAAAATAAATACATATTCGATGTATTGTGTTTGAACGAAAATGGTAATTATCATTAAATGATTGTTTAAATGCGTAAAGAAGTTTACCAAAGGAAAAATGAATATGAAACTATTTGATTTGATCAAAGTGTTTCATCAACGAAGGGTATAAAGATAAAATAGAATCTAATTACTATGATTTGATCAATAGTAATGAAATCCGACTTTATAAGGATGGCATAAAAGAAATTGTGGAATGCAAAGATTTTTGAAATGTCAAAATGCAAAGCATCACAATGTGATATTAGATATCAAAGTGGGTGAATAGAAGGCACCAAATAAATTGTTGTAGTGTAGATGTAGAGACCATTAGTTAAGAAATAGTTAGCACTCAATTAGAATGTAGTGAACCATTTGAATTCGTGAAAGTTTTGGGGTTATTCGATATAACCAAAACAATAACGAATAAGTCCTTGTAGAGTATTCATTGGAAAGTTTGAATACGAAATCCATAGCTGAAACCAAAAGAGAAGGAAAAGTAGTATTGCTTGGATTTAGGTACATTCTTGAGAAAGCTCACTTTTAGTGATAATTCTCAATTATGGAGCAAATGGAAGATAGTGAAAAACACGGTGAGGATTCAAAACTCTGCATCAAAGTGTTGAGAAGCGCAACGGACAATGTTCATGAACGATTCTCTTCACAAAGGATAGAATCAATGATAATGATCATTGTGTTTTCCCCCACTGGTGTTTTCACTACATGAAGTAGGATTCAAAATGTAACCCATATCTTGTATGGAGACATTTGTGAATCATTTGTCATGATTATTGGAATATGACATACCTACAAACTTCTAAGGGAATAATGGTAAACTAGAATTATGAGAAATCCTAAAAGCAAAATTCACTTGAGATTAGAAAGCAATTCGTTGCTGGATCTCACAAGTAAAAGGGGTTACTTGAATTTTCCCAAAATGACTGCAAAGCCATAGTGGAAAAGGGGGTGAATGACAAAAGCACAATTTGTAAAGTATTGGACAAATTCAAATGAATTTGATTCAAGTGTGTTGAATGTCTAGAGGATTTAAAACTAGTAATAGTACTATTATCTCATAGTAAAACTCCAAGTTCGATATTTGATCAAAGGATTTTGAAGTTATTCAAAATAGTGAGTGGATATGCAATTTGCATAAAATTGAGTGGGAGCTATGGAAGTCTTCCTAAAACAATATGTGAATGACATATTTTTGAGTGGGAGCTTATACAGTGATTCTTAAGTGCGTTAAGAATAAAACCACAAATACTTATAAATAATGATTTATAAGGTGTAGGAGTTGATAATGGGTGTATTATGATATTATGTAGTATTCCTTAAGGGTTTTTGAAAAAGGGTTTCGGAATAGAAGTTAATTAAGGAACTACTCCTTAATAACTCAAGTTAGGAATAGCATTAAGTTTAACATCAATGGTTGAAAGAAAGAAAAGGATGATCATCATCCACTATGTTGAGATATAGGTTCTATCTTAGAAAACCATGATGATAACTTAACATAATATATGAACCAATAAGGAACGTTTGAAAGTGATTAAGTTCGAATCACAGAATGTTGAGCTAAGTTTGTCCGCAGTGTCTAGTAGAGAACTGCAGACATGTTTTCCAAATCCATAAAGGATGACATATCTTAAAACATAAAGGGTTGTGTTATAAGGGAATATGTTGGAAAGTCCCGTAGATACCGATTGATGTCAAGTAGGAAACGAGGTGAACAAAAACATCGAAAGTTGCACAGAGCGCACTAGTCTTTCGATGAATACATTTATAATAATAGATATGGGTACCATCTAAAGTGTTGTATAATGTTATGGCGGGATGATGACCCACAAGTATAGGGGGTGTATCGCAGTATTTTCGAGGGAAGTGAAACCCAATTTATTGATTCGACACAAGGGGAGCCAAAGAATATTTATAAGCCTTAACAACTGAGTTGTCAATTCAGATGCACCTGGAAACAATCTTGCTCATAGCAGTTTATCAGTAGAAATAGTAAAGAGAAACAGTTTTATAGTAGGAATAGTAAAGTAACATCAGTAGTAAAGCAAAGACAGTAGTAACAAAAGCAGTCAACAATGGGATTCGAGTGTGGTAGGCATAGGGATGGATGGATGGGCGTTGTATGGAAAAGACAATTCACATAGCAATCAGAACATAGGGCAATTGTAGATAAATAAGATAAAGCACCCAAGTACTAGACAATCCTAGGCATGTGTTCCATATATAGTCATACGTG
Source organism: Avena eriantha (assembly GCA_910589775.1). NCBI lineage: Eukaryota > Viridiplantae > Streptophyta > Magnoliopsida > Poales > Poaceae > Avena > Avena eriantha. Next base: position 169,196,097 of record OU342743.1, on the reverse strand, counting down.
CTCGCAATGAGAACTTGCACAGCATCTTTTGTCCTGCCAGCCCGTTTGCAGCGGGGCCTCTAGGGAACTACTAGCAATTAAGGTGCTCCTTTTAATAGAGCACCGGAGAAAAGCATTAACACTCCGTGAACACATGTGATCCTCACATCAAAGCCTTTCCCTTCCGGTTATCCCGATTTCTGTCACTTCGGGGCCATAGGTTTCGGACAACGTGTGTATACAACTTGTAGATAAGACCAAGAACAATACTATCATAATGAATCAATAACATGTTCAAGTTGCAACAAAGTCATAATGCACTAATAAAAGATACTAGGCACCATGCCCTAACAATCTGATGCCATTACATGAACGATCTCATCCAATCCCTACCATCCCCATAGCCTACAGCGGAGGATTACTCACTCATAGATGTGGGAAACATGGATGGTCGATGGAGATGATGGTGGAGATCGATGGATATGGCTCCGGGGGCACTTCCCCGTCCCGGCAGGGTGCCGGAACAGAGACTTTCTGTCCCCCGAATCTCCCCTTCGGTGGCGGCGACGCAGCGGAACTTTTAGTGGAAAAACGTCGAACCCCCAGAAGTTTTTAGGTCAGAAGGCTTCTTATAGGCGAAGAGGGAGACCGAGGGGGTGTCTAGGGGGCCCACACCACCCCCTGGCGCGGCCTGGCCTAGCCCGCGCCACCAGGTGGTGTGGCCACCCCTGGCTCTTCTCCGTCTCGTATTCTGGCTCCTGGAGTCTTCGGGTGAAATAGGATTTTTGGCATATTTTCCGGGATTTTTCCTGATAGTTGGTTTTTTGCACAAAAAGTAGACACCAAGGCAATTCTGCTGAAAACAGCGTCAGTCCGTATTAGTTGCATCCAAATCACACAAGTTTAGAGGAGAAACAATAGCAAAAGTGTTCGGGAAAGTAGATACGTTTTGGACGTATCAACTCCCCCCAAGCTTAGCTTATTGCTTGTCCTCAAGCAATTCAGTTGAAAACTGAGTGCGATAAAAGAACTTTCACAAACACATTTGCTTCATATGATGTAAATATTCTCAGCAATGTGATCAACTACCTAGACAATTCATAATAAAGAGTATGCAACTGAGTCTACTTAATAGTCATTGCAAGCTATGAAGAGATTCCAACTCAAGAACAATAAGTAGCATGAAGCACAAACATAAGCAACATTACCATGTTCATAAAAAGGTATGACAGAGTGGTATCTCTCTTTCCTTTGATTATGAATGTCAAGGCACCTCTGAAGTTCAAGTGATGACTAGAAGTAAAGATATCAAGAATACAAGCATCAAAGTCATAACACAAGTAATCAAGTAATGGAACAAACACAAAGAATGACAACTATGCTCTCAAGAAGGTGCTCAAAGAATATGTGGAGACTCAACAAGTAGAAGAAAAGGTTTTGAATAATTTGAAAGGCTTCCAAATGCTAAAAGTATGGTACTCGTTAGCTTTGAGCTCTCATTGCCCCTATCATAAGCATCTTTAAAGTGGTTAAGGTGAAAGTGACACAACTAAGAGGATATGCTTGACAAGTTATAAATCAAAGTCTCATGCCCCTTACTTACGAAGGCCGATCCTCATGCTACTCAACTTCAGTCACAAGTAAGCTCTTGTCATTGTAAGTATATACGTATCATAGAGAACCGCCAACGGGGTACCCCTTGCACATGACACAGGAGCTATCCCATAATCAAAATACAAGGCAAGAAGACAATGAGCATCTCAGCGATCTTTTTATTTACTATGTGCATAGATTTTTATTGAGGATGCTTCATAGAATGCTCATTATAGTTATGCTACAACTTTCCACCATGATTAAGCATGGCTTAGGCTAGCGGCCTAGGCGTTTCTCTAACATACATACAAACTCCATGATCTTACAAGTTCTACTTTTATTTCACACCGCCGGGATCCATAAGCAAAAGAACATGATATCAACTAGGTACAAAATACCTATGAAGTGTTGAAGGCGGTCCCCATGATACATGGTTCTGCTAACTTCAACTCATAAAGCGCAAGCATATGCACAAAAAAATAAGGACGCAATGGTTCAGGTTTATTAAGTGCAAGAAAATAAAGTGTGCCATCAAGTTCGTGAGAGCTTTACTAACTAACTTTCTCATAACAAGCAAACATTTTATTCGGAAGAAAACAAGGCATATTGAATATGCACGGAAGTAGCAAATGATGCTAATGGGTAGGTATGGTGGGCACTTTGGAAATATTTGGTTTAGGGAGTTGGGAACTTGAGTAAAACATACTCAGTGAAAGTGAAGGCTAGCAATAGTAAGGGAGCGACAAACGAGAGAGGAATAGTTGTCATTATCATGCTTGCAACAAAACATGCCTACTCATGGCATGAAAGTGATTCAAGATCCTCAAGGCAAACTAATCCATCGAGGCTTAACTGATTATTACAGTCATGTGCATGCGTGAGCATGTGCCAAGTCAATCAAATGAAACATTCAGAGGAGGATACCACGGTGTCATACCAATTTATGAATAGAGCAATGCAAGCAAACATTCATAAGACATGCTACAAACTATTAGCGAGCTGGAGCTAATCATAAGAAAGCAAGAACTACTAAGCATCCAAAGAAAACATACACTCTACATGAACGGACTAAGCATGCCCACAGTGATGAGTATATGTACAAAAATGAAAACAAATAGAGTTCGTTACCAGCCTCTTACCATGCCTCAAGTTGTCATTGATCCTCATTATTGCTCTTCACTTGTGTGGCTTGAATAATAATATGAAACCAATATCCCCTGAGGACTGCCGAACCCTGAAGCAAACTCGCAAAAACCAAAGAAGAACGACAAATCTTTTTGGTGTTTTCGATTTTTAAATAAGAACCAAAAGGGAAAAACAAACAAAGAAAAATCTTTTTGGTTTTTTTTTTCTTTTCGAAAAGTTCAAACAAAGCAAAAAGAGAAAAGCAAACCAAGGCAAAAAAAGAAGAAGCAAACCAAAGAGAAACAACAAAAATATTTTTGGTCTTTTTGTGTTTTTAGAAAGCAAAAGCAAAGAAGAACGAAAACTAAAAAGAGAACGAAAACATGAATATACAAAGTACCGACGCAACAAGATAAGGAGATGAGTGCGGTGTCGGCGTACCTCCCCCCAAGCTTAGGCTTTTGGCCTTAGTGGGTATCAGTCCCAAGCTGGTCAGGATGAAGTGTCACCGTGGTATGACGAGGAAGTACCCTCGTCCTGGTCCGAGCTCGAGTACGTCCCTCCATAGTGCGTGGAGTAATCATAGGAGGGCACATCCTCCTGGTACTGCTCGTGGAAACCTAGCAAGCAAAGCTGCTCGTCCACCTCCTCCTTGGAGCGCGACCACGGTCTCCTGTGAACACTAAACAAAGCAGGCTGTGGCAAAAGGATCTCCCTTTCATCCCCGTCAGTAAAAAGCATCCTATATACTAGATTGTTCAAATCAGAGGTAGAAGTGACAAAGTGATGAGTTTTCATGGCAACAAGGTCAAGCCTCTATGGTGCCAGCATAGCATCATCGGGATCCACTGAAAGACCTAATGCATTGACCATGCGCGATGCAATGACGCCCCCATAGATAGGCCCCCTAGCAGCTAGGCGGCGAGCAATAAGCGAGCCAAGATTGTATCGAGTATCATTGTTAAGCGCAGCAGCAAGGAATGCTAAATGATAGTTGGAGATGTTACTAGTGTTCTCCCTACCCAATACACTAGTGGCAAGATAATATGCAAAGTATCTAAGAGCAGGGAGTTGAATATTTCTTATCTTTCCACGCTGCACCACGCGGTCATCATCATTGGTCACCCCTCGGTAAAGCTCCAACAAATCAGCGGGTCACCCTTGAATTTTCTTCACGGTCACTGTCATACGCACACCTACAATACTGCAAAATCTCTCCAAAGGCATGGTGAAGGGCATATCATAGATTTTAAAAGAGATAGTATACTGATAGGGTGTGTTAGTAAACGTGAAGCTCTCAACAAAGGTTTTGGTGAGCAAAGCGTATTGTGCGCTCTCATCTTGCATATATGAGGTCAAACCAACCCTCTCAATCAGTAGCAAGAAATCATCAAGAATACCTACAGCTTGCAAGAAAGTAAAACAAGGAAAAGAGGATGGGTGAGCATCCCCGTCATCCCTTTCACTGCCAATACGGGTTGCAATTAGGTCTTCATTGTATGATGGCCTAGCTTGAGAGGCTGTTCTTGAGGGCCTCAACCTCCTAGGTGCATCACTCTCAAATATCTCTCCAAAAGTACGGTTGTTCATGCTTGGTATTCTGAAATTTAAACACCTATTAAACAAGTGATTGCAAAGTAAATATAATGAAGGATTATACTCATAGGGACTTGCAAGAGGCCTAAACATGCATCAACACTATATCTCTAAGTATCAAACAAGCTTACAAGCTCTCATAACCAGTCACCTACAGTAGCAAAATACACAACATATAATCCAATAAACACAAATCTACTTAGACAAGGGGAGGAGTCACATACCAGGGAACAATTGCTCCAAATTTCAGCAAGAAAGATGGGCTGAGCAAGGAGATCGAAAAAAATCGAGAGAAAGCATAGCAAGAACGTGATTTTGAGCTATGAACTGGAGCTTACTCGGGAGAGAGAAGAAAGTGGCAGGTGCGAGAGTTAGTGGGGGCCAGGGGTGGCCCACACCAGGGCATGGCGCCACCCAAGGCTGGCCGCGCCACCATGTGGTGTGCCTGCCTGGTGGGCCCCCTGGTACCTCCCAGGTACTCCTCTGCCCCTTTTTCACGTAAAAAATTAATATGAATTTTCTAGAATTTTTCGAGACACTTTATTTTTGGGCATTTTTCAGAAATAGAAGAATGATTTTTTTCTGATAGACAGATTTTTTTTCTTTTGGAAACATGATGCAAAGACAAAACAAGGCTAGAACTACATAAGTTCTAGCATGCAAGCAACTAACAACACAAAGAAAACTAAACGAACACAAAAACTAAAATGCAAAGGATAGAAATAAAACAGAGATAATCATAATGAAAACATTGCTTTGTTCAATGGAATCCTTTTGTTAGCAAGGTTGATCAAGTCTTGCTACCAAAACAATTGCATATGAGACAAAACTTTGTACTCCACTAATGATTATGTTACCTTAACCTTGATAGCAATGGTCCCAATCATAATAGTTTCAAAATTTTCTCTTGGTATGGGACAATATATTTCTCCAACTTGAATGCCTTCAACATGTTCAATTGAATTCAAACCATAAGTCCTTTCAATCTTCTTGGGGAAATAGACAGTATGTTCCTGGTCATTAACATTAAAGGTCACCTTTCCTTGATTACAATTAATAACAGCTCCTGCAGTATTAAGAAAAGGTCTCCCAAGAATAATAGACATATTATCATCTTCAGGCATTTCAAGCACAACAAAATCAGTTAATATCAAGCAATTATGAGCTACCTGAACAGGTACATCCTCACATATACCCACAAGAATAGTGGTAGATTTATCAGCCATTTGCAACGATATATTAGTTGGTATTAATTTTTCAAGTTGAAGCCTCTTATAGAGAGAGAAAGTCATAACACTAACTCCAGCTCCCAAATCACACAAAGCAGTTCTAACATAACTGTTCTTAATAGAGCAAGGGATAGTTGGAATCCCTGGGTCTCCAAGTTTCTTAGGAACCTTACCATTGAAGGAATAATTAGCAAGCAAAGTAGAAATTTCTTCATTTGGGATCTTCCTTTTATTCGAGACAATGTCCTTCATATACTTTGAGTAAGGAGGCAACTTAATAGCATCAGTCAAAGGAATTTGCAAGAATAAAGGCTTCATCCATTCACAAAACTTATTATAGTGTTCATCTTCCTTTGACTAGTGTTTCTTATCAGGGAAAGGCATAGGTTTTTGGACCCAAGGTTCTCTTTCACTACCATGTTTCTTAGCAATAAATCTTCTTTAGTGTATTTAGTAGTCTTAGTGTGGTTTTCAGGTTCTTCTTCAACTTTTTCTTCATTAGGAACTTCATTTTCTTCATTACCACTTTCAGTTTCAACATCAGAGATAGATATACTATTAGGATCTATAGCAGGTTCAGAGGGTTCTACAACAGTTTTATGTTTCTTTTTTCCTTTTCTTACGAGTAGAACCACTATTTTCAGCTTGTTGAGAATCCTGCTCAATTCTTTTGGGATGCCCCTCAGGATATAGAGGATCCTGGGTAGCAGCACCACTTCTAGTTCTAATCTCATAAGCATGTTTTTCTTTAGCAGCATTAACTAGCAAGTCGTTTTGCACTTTAACGAGTTGATCTATTTGAGTTTGAACCATTTGAAAGTGTTTAACAATCATTTTAACATCATTAGAGGTTCTTTCCACAATATCTTTCAACTCAACAATAGCTCTAGTGTTTTCCATTAGATGATTTTGCACCCTTTTATTAAAGTTATCTTGCTTAACAATAAAGATATCAAATTCTTCTAAGCATTGATCAGGAGGTTTAGCGTAAGGGATATCACCTTCATCAAAGTGTTGGAGAGAGTGTACCTCAATATTGGATGAGTGGGGAATAGGCTTACATAATTCTTCTATAGGAGGTAAATTCTTGACATCTGCAGCTTTAGTTCCCTTCTCCATAAGACATTTCTTAGCTTCCTTCATCACTTCATCATTTAATTCAATAACTCCCCTCTTCTTTGATGTTGCAATAGGCACCGGAATAGATGGTTCAGGTACAATTACTTCAGGTATAGCTTGTTTAGGAGGAGTCCAATCTTCATAATTCTTGCTTATTTTAGCCATTAATTCCTCTGCTTCCTTAGGAGTCATGTTCCTGAAAACACAATCAACACAACTATCTAGGTATATCCTAGATTCCTCGGTTAGTCCATTATAAAATATATCAAGAAGCTCATTCTTAGGTAAAGGACTTCCCGCCTATGCATGAATCAAAGAACAAAACCTTGCCCAAGATTTGGGCAATACCTCTTTTTCTCCCTGTTTAAAATCAAAAAGTTCCTGCAAAATAGCATGTCTAGCACTGGGAGGAAAATATTTCTGCAGGAAAGTACTAATCAAGCACTCAGGGCTATCAATAGATCCAGGAGGTAAATTACTAAACCAAGTTTTAGCTTCTCCTTTTAGTGGAAAGGGAAAAATCTTAGCAACAAAGTAAGTACGCATCTTAATATCATCAGAAAACAAGCCACTCATGGTAGAAAGTTCATTCATATGTGCTACCGCACTTTCATTCTTAGTCCCACAAAAAGGTTCTTTCTCGACAATAGCTATGTAAGATAGATCGAGAGAGAAATCATAATCTTCATCTATAATGTTTATGGGAGAAGCAGCAAACTTAGCAGTAGGCTATAATTTGGGTCTAATAGTACGCCTCTCAAGGAGACTCTTAGCAGCGCTCCTATCATGGGTGTTCTTACATTCTCTAATAAACTCATCGGTCATCTCAACATAACCATCTTCAATATCATAACTCTCACTAGACTCAGGTGAGCTAACATGTGTGGTAGTGTCTTCATTAGGAGTTTTGGTATTTCCAGCTATAGTTCTAGCAATTGTAGCATCTAGGAAAGGACCTAATGAACCACTCATATCAAGCACAGTAGAAGCAGCATCATAAGCATCAGAAGTTTCAGATTCAGCAGTAGTAGCAGTGTGTGTAGCATGTGTATGTGGTGCTGTAAGGAACTTACTCAAAACAGACGGTGAATCAAGAGCAGCAGAGGTGTTTAGAACCGTACCTCTTCTTGTAGTGGATGGTAAAATAGGAACCTTGCCATCATGAGACTTACCCATGATGGATGGATAGCATCGAACAATAGAGAATCCAAGTGAACTTGATAAATAAAGCTATGCTCCCTGGCAACGGCGCTAGAAAATAGTCTTGATGACCCACAAGTATAGGGGGTGTATCACAGTATTTTCGAGGGAAGTGAAACCCAAATTATTGATTCGACACAAGGGGAGCCAAAGAATATTTATAAGCCTTAACAACTGAGTTGTCAATTCAGCTACACCTGGAAACAATCTTGCTCACAGCAATTTATCAGTAGCAACAGTTTTGTAGTAGGAATAGTAAAGTAACATCAGTAGTAAAGCAAAGACAGTAGTAACAAAAGCAGTAAACAATGGGATTCGAGTGCGGTAGGCATAGGGATGGATGGAGGGGCGTTGCATGGACAAGACAATTCACATAGTAATCAGAACATAGGGCAATTGTGTTCCATATATAAAGCACCCAAGTACTAGACAATCCTAGGCATGTGTTCCATATATAGTCATATGTGCTCGCAATAAGAACTTGCACAACATCTTTTGTCCTGCCAGCCTGTTTGCAGCGGGGCCTCTAGGGAACTACTGGCAATTAAGGTGCTCCTTTTAATAGAGCACCGGAGAAAAGCATTAACACTCCGTGAACACATGTGATCCTCACATCAAAGCCTTTCCCTTCCGGTTATCCCGATTTCTGTCACTTCGGGGCCATAGGTTCCGGACAACAACGTGTGTATACAACTTGTAGATAAGACCAAGAACAATACTATCATAATGAATCAATAACATGTTCAGATCTGAAATCATGGCACTTGGGCCCTAGTGACAAGCATTAAGCACAACAAGTTGCAACAAAGTCATAAAGCACTAATAAAAGATACTAGGCACCATGCCCTAACAATCTGATGCCATTACATGAACGATCTCATCCAATCCCTACCATCCCCATAGCCTACAGCGGAGGATTACTCACTCATAGATGTGGGAAACATGGATGGTCGATGGAGATGATGGTGGAGATCGATGGATATGGCTCCGGGGGCACTTCCCCGTCCCGGCAGGGTGTCGGAACAGAGACTTTCTATCCCCCGAATCTCCCCTTCGGTGGCGGCGACGCAGCGGAACTTTTAGTGGAAAAACGTCGAACCCCCAGCAGTTTTTAGGTCAGAAGGCTTCTTATAGGCGAAGAGGGAGACCGAGGGGGTGTCTAGGGGGCCCACACCACCCCCTGGCGGCCTGGCCTAGCCCGCGCCACCAGGTGGTGTGGCCACCCCCTGGCTCTTCTCCGTCTCGTATTCTGGCTCCTGGAGTCTTCGGGTGAAATAGGATTTTTGGCATATTTTCCGGGATTTTTCCTGATAGTTGGTTTTCTGCACAAAAAGTAGACACCAAGGCAATTCTACAGAAAACAGCGTCAGTCCGTATTAGTTGCATCCAAATCACACAAGTTTAGAGGAGAAACAATAGCAAAAGTGTTCGGGAAAGTAGATACGTTTTAGACGTATCACGGGGCTAGTTCACTTTTAACGTAGAATGATGTGTCCCAGGGCACAGTGCCCATGAGAAATCCCTCGAGGTTGATCTAAATTCACCGTAGGCTCCTGGAATTAGGCCTCGTTCAGCTGCCATTGCGACGATGCATACACACATATGTTATCATGTGATGATAAAGTATTAATGTCAATCAAGGTGACATTAGTAAGTTGCAAAGGATTTGGGACTGTAAAGTACAGACCCAAGACTCAACCTCTTCCATGAGCACTCATGTTCACGGTACCGGATATATGGTGCCAATGATTAAGGAACAAATGCAGCTAGTGTATTTGTAGTCTAGTGCAAGTGGGAGCCCTAGAGACAAATAGTAGTAAGGACTATTATCATAGTTCATATAGTTTATGATTAAGTTTTGTATCATGCTATAACTGTATTGAGTGGAAACATCAATACACGTGTCATATACAAACAACTAGGGGTTCCCAGTGAAACTCACTGGTTCATTGGTCAACAGATGATCATGTGGCATTTATGCCAGTTGGAAATGGAGTCATCTCATTCCAAGAATAAGATGATGAACCAATACCCAACCTAAACATCGTGACCCAATCATGTCACAAAGTTCAAGTTATGATGATTAGAAATGGATCCTCGCAGACTATTCCTTAGACCATGAGGCTATATCAGTCACTGTCTCCTGAGAGTGCTTAGATAGCATTAAGCGCCACTTGGTAATACAGTGGTTATAAAGGTGTGTTCAGGTACTCGGAGAAAACCGTAGAGGCAATACATGTCAAGAGCGGGATTTGTCCGTCCATGTGACGGGAAGATACTCAAAGGGCTCACTCGGAGAAGTTATATCCAATAGCTGCGCAGCATGTGATTTGATCACGGGGATATCGCTTGTCAGAACAAGTCAAGTAGCGTTGTTCGGTAACGAGATTGAACACGGCATGGTGATGTCATTGATCAGATCTTGGGCAATGCAAGTATCGAGAGACCAAGGGAATAAGACACGACTGTCCCGGTTCAAACAACAAAAGATCTTCGTGGAACGCATAGGGGTCACATGGCCATCTAGGTCCCACTGTCGATCATTGGTGCGGGAGTGTCCCGACCATGTCTGGAGTGTTCCCGAACCGTGGGGTATCACGCTTAAGGGATTGATGACGCTTAGAGAGTGTTTATAGGATCGGTAGAATCACCGAAGAATAGTAGAGAGAAAACCAGAAGGGTCTCGGTAAGTCCGGAGGATGTCCGGAGTGGAGGTGTAAGTGTTCCATAGCCACGGAGGTTGAATAATATGTGAATGAATGTTAAATATTGATTTAATCATTTATTCATAATTCTTTAATAAAGAGAAAAATCAATTTAAATTGTCAAAGGCTTAATGGGCCAATTCCCGGAGGGAGAGGGCCCATTAGGGAAAGGAGAGAGGGAGAAGGGGCCAAGGGGGTGGCCGGCTAGGCCTAGCCCACCCGCGCGGGGCCCACTAAGGTGGCCGGCGGCTGCCTGATGACCCACAAGTATAGGGGGTGTATCGCAGTATTTTCGAGGGAAGTGAAACCCAATTTATTGATTCGACACAAGGGGAGCCAAAGAATATTTATAAGCCTTAACAACTGAGTTGTCAATTCAGCTGCACCTGGAAACAATCTTGCTCACAGCAGTTTATCAGTAGCAATAGTTTTGTAGTAGGAATAGTAAAGTAATAGAAGTAGTAAAGTAAAGACAGTAGTAGCAATTGCAGCAAACAGTAGGATTGAAGCGCGCTAGGCACAGGGATGGATGGACAGGCGTTGCATGGACAAGACAATTCACATGGCAATCAGAACATAGGGCATTTGCAGATAAATAAGATAAAGCATCCAAGTACTAGATAATCATAGGCATGTGTTCCATATATAGTCATACGTTCTCGCAATGAGAACTTGCACAACATCTTTTGTCCTGCCAGCCCATTTGCAGCGGGGCCTCAAGGGACCTACTGGCAATTAAGGTGCTCCTTTTAATAGAGCACCGGAGCAAAGCATTAACACTCCGTGAACACATGTGATCCTCTCATCAAAGCCATTCCCTACGGTTATCCCGATTTCTATCACTTCGGGGCCTTTGGTTCCGGACATCAACGTGTGTATACAACTTGCAGGTAAGACCATAAACAATACTATCATAATGAATCAATAACATGTTCAGATCGGAAATCATGGCACTCGGGCCCTAGTGACAAGCATTAAGCATAACAAGTTGCAACAAAGTCAAAAAGCACTAATAATAGGTACTAGGCACCAAGCCCTAACAATCCGATGCCATTACATGAACAATCTAATCCAATCCCTACCATCCCCATAGCCTACAGCGGGGGATTAATCACTCATAGATGGGGGAAACATGGATGGTCGATGGAGAAGCGATGGTGATGATGATGACGATGATCTCCTCCAATTCCCCGTCCCGGCAGGGTGCCAGAACGTAGTTTCTGGTTCCGAATCGTGGAATCTGGTGGTCGCGGTAGAGCGTAACTCTTTCTAGAAAAACGTCAACCCCCCCCCCCTCGTTTTTTGGTCAGAAGGCAACTTATATGCGAAGAGGGAGACCGAGGGGGTGTCTTGGGCGGCCAGACCACCTCCTAGCTCGGCCAGGTGGTGTAACCTAGGCCCAGCCCCACTCCGCCTCGTATTCTAGCTCCGTGAGTCTTCTGGCGAAATAGGATTTTTGGCATATTTTCCGGGATTTTTCTTGATAGTTGATTTTCTGCACAAAAACTAGACACCAAAGTAGTTCTGCTGAAAATAGCGTCAGTCCGTGTTAGTTTCATCCAATTCACACAAGTTTAGAGGAAAAACAATAGAAAAAGTGTTCGGGAAAGTAGATATGTTTTGGACGTATCAACTCCCCCCAAGCTTAGCTTATTGCTTGTCCTCAAGCAATTCAGTTGAAAACTGAGTGCGATAAAAGAAACTTTCACGAACACATTTGCTTCATATGATGTATATATTCTCAGCATATGATCAACTACTTAGACAATTCATAATAAGTAGTGTGCAACTAAGTTTACTTAATAGGCAATGCAAGCTATGAAGAGATTCCAACTCAAAAATAATAAGTAGCATGAAAAATAAACATAAGCAACATTACAATGCTCATAACAAGATATGATAGAGTGGTATCTCGCTTTCCTTTGATTGTGAATGCCAAGGCACCTCTGAAGTTCGGGTGAAGACTAGAAGTAAAGATATCAAATACAAGCATCAAAGTCATAACACAAATAATCAAGTTTTTAGACAAGCATATTACACTAAGAATGACAACTATGCTCTCAAGCAAGTGCTCATAGAATAGGTGGTGACTCAATAAGGAAATCAAAAAGGTTTTGAATAATTTGAAAGGCTTCCAAATGCTGAAAGTATGGTACTCGTTAGCTTTGAGCTCTCATTGCCCCTATCATAAGCATCTTTTAAATGGTTAAGGTTAAAGTCACACAACTAAGAGGATATGCTTGACAAGTTATAAACTAAAGTCTCATGCCCCTTACTTACGAGTACCAGACCTCATGCTACACAACTTCAGTCACAAATAAGCTCTTGTCATTGTAAGTACATATGTATCATAGAGAACCGCCAACGGGTACCCCTTGCATATGATACAGGAGCCATCCCATAATCAAAATGACAAGGCAAGTAGACAATGAGCATCTCAGCGATCTTTTTATTTGCTATTTCCATAGGTTTTTATTGAGGATGCTTCATAGAATGCTCATTATGGTTATGCTGCAAGTTTTCACCATGATTAGGCATGGCTTAGGCTAGCGGCCCAGGCGTTTATCTAACACATATACAAACTCCATGATCTTATAAGTTCCCCTTTTATTTCACACCGCCGGGATCCATAAGCAAAAGAATCATGATATCAACAGGGTACAAAGTTCCCGTGAAATGTTGAAAGCGTTCCCCATGATACATGGTTCTACTAACTTCAACTTATAAAGCGCAAGCATATATGCAACAAACATGGAAGCAATGGTTCAAGATTATTAAGTGCAAGAAAGTAAAGTGTGTCATCAAGTTCGTGAGAGCTTTACTAACTAACTTTCTCATAACAAGCAAACATTTTATTCGGAAGAAAACAAGGCACACTAAATATGCACGGAACAACAAATAATGCTAATAGGTAGGTATGGTGGACACCTTTGGCAATATTGGTTTTAGGGAGTTGGAAACACGAGTAAACTTATGCTCAGTGCAAGTGAAGGCTAACAATAGTAAGGGAGCAACAAACGAGAGTCATAATCATGCTTGCAACAAAACAGGACTAATCATGGCATGAAAGTGATTCAAGACCCCTGAGGCAAAATAGTTCATCGAGGCTTAACTGATTATTGATTCAGCCATATGCATGCGTGAGCATGTGCCAAGTCAATTCAAGTGAAACACTCAGAGGGACATACCACAGTGTCATACCAAATTATGAATAGAGCAATGCAAACAAACATTCATATGACATGCTACAAATTATTAGCAAGCTGGAACTAATCATAAGAAAGCAAGAACTACTAAGCATCCATAAATAACATACACCATACACGGACAGGATAAGCATGCCAACAATGACGATTATATGTAGAAAAATGAAAACAAATAGAGTTCGTTACCAGCCTCTTACCACACCTCAAGTTGTCATTAATCCTCATTATTGCCCTTCACTTGTGTGGCTTGAATAATAACATGAAACCAAATTCCACTGAGGACTGCTGAATCCTGCAACAAACTCACAAAACCAAAGAAGAACAACAAATATTTTTGGTGTTTTCGATTTTTAAAAACAAGAACCAAAAAGGAAGAACAAGCAAAGAAAAATCTTTTTGGGTTTTTCGAATAGTTTAAACAAAGCAAAAAGGGAAAAGCAAACCAAGGCAAAAAGCAGAAGAAGCAAACAAAGAGAAACAACAGAAATATTTTTGGTCTTTTTGTGTTTAGAAAGCAAAAGCAAAGAAAGAACGAAAACTAAAAAGAGAACGAAACATGAATATACGTAGTACCGACGAAACATGATATGGAGATGAGTGTGATGTCTGTGTACCTCCCACAAGCTTAGTCTTTTGGCCTAAGCGGGTGTCAATCCCAAGCTAGCCAGGATGGAGCGCCTCCGTAGTATGGTGAGGAGGTACCCTCGTCCTGGTGCGAGCTCGAGGACGCCCCACCATAGTGCACAGAGCAATCGTAGGAGGGCATATCCTCCTGGTGCTGCCTATGGAAACCTAGCAAGCGGAGCTGCTCGTCCACCTCCTCCTTGGAGCGCGACCACGGCCTCCTGCGAACACTGAACAAAGTAGATTGCGGCAAAGGAATCTCCCTTTCATCCCCGTCAGTAAACAACATCTTGTATACTAGATTGTCCATATCAGAATCAGCAGTGACGAAGTGACATGTTTTCATGGCAGCAAGGTCAAGCCTTTGTGGTGCCAATATAGTATCATTTGGATCCACAGAAAGCTCTAATGCATTGACCATACGTGAAGCGATGATTCCCCCATAAATAGCCCCCCTAGCAGCTAGGCAGTGAGCAATAAGAGATCCAAGATTGTACTGAGTATCATTGTTAAGCGCAGCAGCGAGGAAGGCCAAACTATAATTGGAGATATTACTCGTATTCTCCCTACCAAGAACGCTAGTAGCAAGATAATAGGCAAAGTATCTAAGAGCAGGGAGTTGGATGTTTCGTATCTTCCCGCGCTGAGCTACGCGGTCGTCGTCATTGGTCACACCCCGATAGAGCTCCAGCAAATCAGCGGGTCACCCTTGAGTCTTCTTCACGGTCCCTGTCATGCCTACACCTATAATACTGCAAAATCTTTCCAATGGCATGGTAAAGGGCAGATTATAAATTCTGAAAGAGATAGTTGACTAATAGGGGGTGTTAGTAAAAACGTAGCTCTCAACAAAAGTTTTGGTGAGCATAGCGTATTGATCACTCTCATCTTGCATGCATGAGGTCAACCCAACCCTCTGAATCAGTAGCAAGAAATCATCAAGAATCCCTGCGGCTTGTAAGAAAGTAAAACAAGGAAAAGTAGATGGGTGAGCATCCCCATCATCTCCTTCATTACCAATGCGAGGTACAATGAGATCTTCGTTGTATGATGGCCTAAACTGAGAGGCTGATCTTGAGGGCCTTGACCTCCTAGGTGTATCCCTCTCAAATATTTCTCGAAAGGTGTGGTTGTTCATGTTTGATATTCTGAAATTTAAACATCTATTAAACAAGTGATTTCAAAGTGCATATATAATGAAGGGCACTACTCATAGGGACTTGTAGAGGCCTAAACATGCATCAAAACTATATCTCTAAGCATTGAACAAGCTTACAAGCTCTCATAACCTATCACCTACAGCAGCAAAATACTCAAGATATAAACAACTAAACACAAATCTACTTGGACAAGCGGAGGAGTCACATACCGAAGAACAAATGCTCCAAATTTCAGCAGCAAAGATGGGCTGAGCAAGGAGATCAAAAAATCAAGGGCAAGAACAGCAAGAATGTGATTTCGAGCAATGAACTGGTGTTTTCTCGGGAGAGAGAAGAAAGTGGCAAGTGAGAGAGTGAGTGCCGGGCCAGGGGTGGCCCACACCATGGCCAGGCGCGCCCCTGGGCTGGCTGCGCCACCAGGTGGTGTGCCTGCCTGGTGGGCCCCCCGGTACCTTCCAGGCACTTCTCTGCCCCCTTTTTCATGTAAAAATTTAATATGAATTTTCTGGAATTTTTCGAGACACTTTATTTTTGAGAAATTTTCAGGCATAGATGAATGATTTTATGACAAAAAAAGTTTCTGGAATGATGCAAAGATAAAACAAGGCTAGGACTTCAGAAGTTCTAAGATACTCTAACATGCAAGCACTAACAACAGAAAAGTAAATTAAACGAAAGCAAAAAATTAAAATGGATGGGATAGAAGTAAACGGAGATAATCATGGTGAAAACATTGTTTTGTTTAATGAAATCATTTTGTTAACAAGGTTGATCAGGTCTTGTTACCAAAACGATTTTATATGAAACAAAACTTTGTATTCCACTAATGATTATGTTACCCCAACTTTGATAGCAATGGTCCCAATCATAATAGTTTCAAATTTTTCTCTTGGTATGGGACAATATATTTCTCCAACTTGAATGCCCTCAACATGTTCAATTGAATTTAAACCATAAGTCCTATCAATCTTCTTGGGGAAATAGATAGTATGCTCCTTGTCATTTACATTAAAGGTCACCTTTCCTTGATTACAATTAATAACAGCTCATACAGTATTAAGAAAAGGTCTCCCAAGTATGATAGACATATTATCATCCTCGGGCATTTCAAGCACAACAAAATCAGTTAATATTAAGCAATTATGAGCTACTTGAACAGGTACATCCTCACATATACCAACAGGAATAGTGGTAGATTTATCAGCCATTTGCAAAGATATATCACTTGGTATTATTTTTTTCCAGTTGAAGTCGCTTATAGGGAGAAAAAGGCATAACACTAACTCCTGCTCCAAAATCACACAAAGCAGTTCTAACATAACTATTCTTAATAGAGCAAGGAATAGTTGGAATCCCTGGGTCTCCAAGTTTCTTTGGGACCTTACCATTAAAGGAATAATTAACAAGCAAAGTAGAAATTTCTTCATTAGGGATCTTCCTTTTAATCGAGACAATATCCTTCATGTACTTTGAATAAGGAGGCAATTTAATAGCATCAGTCAAAGGAATTTGCAAGAATAAAGGTTTCATCCACTCACAAAACTTATTATAGTGTTCATCCTCCTTTGACTTGTGTTTCTTATCAGGGAAAGGCATAGGTTTTTGGACCCAAGGCTCTCTTTCACTACCGTGTTTCTTAGCAACAAAATCTTCTTTAGTGTATTTAGTATTCTTAGTGTGCTTTTCATGTTCTTCTTCAACTTTTTCTTTATCAAGAACATCATTTTCTTCATTACCACTTTCAGTTTCAGCATCAGAGATAGATATACTATTAGGATCTTTAGCAGGTTTAGAGGGTTCTACAATAGTTTTATGTTTCTTTTTTCTTTTCTTTCGAGTAGTACCACTATTTTTAGCTTGTTGAGAATCCTGCTCAATTCTTTTGGGATGTCCCTCAGGATATAGAGGATCCTGGGTAGCAGCACCACTTCAAGTTCTAATTTCATAAGCATGTTTTTCTTTAGCAGCATTAACTAGCAAGTCTTTTTGCACTTTAATAAGTTGATCTATTTGAGTTTGAACCATTTGAAAATGTTTAACAAGCATTTTAACATCATTAGAGCTTCTTTCCACAATATCTTTTAACTCAACAATAGCTCTAGTGTTTTCCATTAGATGGTTTTGCACCCTTTTATTAAAATTATCTTGCTTAACATGAAAATATCGAATTCTTGTAAGCATTGATCAGGAGGTTTAGAGTAAGGGATATCACCTTCATCAAAGTGTTGGAGAGAGTGTACCTCAATAGTGGATGAGTGGGAGATAGGCTTACATAATTCTTCTATAGGAGGTAAATTCTTGACATCTGCAGCTTTAATTCCCTTCTCCTTAAGACATTTCTTAGCTTCCTTCATCACTTCATCATTCAATGTAGTAACTCCTCTCTTCTTAGATGATGGTATAGGCGCTGGTATAACTGGTTCAGGTATAATTGTTTCAGGTATAGCTGGTTCAGGAGGAGTCCAATCTTCATAGTTCGTGCTTATTTTAGCCATTAATTCCTCAGCTTCCTTGGGAGTCCTATTCCTGAAAACACAATCAGCACAACTATCCAGTTATCTCCTAGATTCTTCAGTTAGTCCATTATAAAATATATCAAGAAGCTCATTCTTCGGTAATGGACATCCAACTTGTGCATGAATCAAAGCACAAAACCTTGCCCATGATTCAGGCACTATCTCTTTTTCTCCCTGTTTAAAATCAAAAAGTTCCTGTAAAATAGCATGTCTAGCACTAGGAGGAAAATATTTCTGCAGGAAAGTACTAATCAAGCAATCAGGGCTATCAATAGATCTAGGAGGTAAATTATAAAACCAAGTTTTAGCTTCTCCTTTCAGTGAAAAGGGGAAATCTTAGCAACAAAGTAGGTGCGCATCTTAATATCATCAGAAAACAGGCCACTCATGGTAGAAAGCTCAGTCATATGTGCTTCCGCACTTTCATTCTTAGTCCCACAAAAAGGTTCTTTCTCAACAATAGCTATGTAAGATAGATCAAGAGAGAAATCATAATCTTTATCTTTAATGTTTGTGGGAGATGTAGCAAACTTAGCATTAGGAGACAATTTGGGTTTAATGGTACGCCTCTCAAGGAGACTCTTAGCAGCACTCCTATCATGGGTGTTTTGACATTCTTTAATAAATTCATCGGTCATCTCAATATAACCGTCCTTAATATCATAGCTCTCTCTAGACTTAGGCAAACTAACATGTGTAGTAGTGTCTTCATTAGGAGTTTCAGTATTTCTAGTTATAGTTCTAGCAATCGTAGCATCTAGGAAAGGACCTAATGAACCACTCTTATCAAGCACAATAGAAGCAGCATCATAAGTATCAGAAGTTTCAGATTCAGCAGTAGTAGCAGTGTGTGTAGAATGTGTATGTGGTGGTGTAAGGAACTTACTCATAACAGATGGTAAATCAAGAGCACAGAGGTGTTCAGAACCATACCTCTTCTTGTAGTGGATGGTAAAATAAGAACCTTGCCATCACGAGACTTACCCATGATGGATGGATGGCAGCGAACAATAATGGTTCCAAGTGGACTTGATAAATAAAGCTATGCACCCCGGCAACGGCGCTAGAAAATAGTCTTGATGACCCACAAGTATAGAGGTGTATCGCAGTATTTTCGAGAAAAGTCAAACCCAATTTATTGATTCGACACAAGGGGAGCCAAAAAATATTTATAAGCCTTAACAACTGATTGTCAATTCAGCTGCACCTGGAAACAATCTTGCTCACAGCAGTTTATCAGTAGCAACAGTTTATCAGTAGCAACAGTTTTGTAGTAGGAATAGT
Organism: Avena eriantha; assembly: GCA_910589775.1. Classification (NCBI taxonomy): domain Eukaryota; kingdom Viridiplantae; phylum Streptophyta; class Magnoliopsida; order Poales; family Poaceae; genus Avena; species Avena eriantha. The sequence continues at coordinate 169,176,761 of OU342743.1, read as the reverse complement.
AAAGTAATAGCAGTAGTAAAGTAAAGACAGTAGTAGCAATTGCAGCAAACAGTAGGATTGAAGCACGGTAGGCACAAGGATGGATGGACGAGTGTTGCATGGACAAGACAATTCACATGGCAATCAGAACATAGGGCATTTGCAGATAAATAAGATAAAGCATCCAAGTATTAGATAATCATAGGCATGTGTTCCATATATAGTCATACGTGCTCGCAATGAGAACTTGCACAACATCTTTTGTCCTGCCAGCCCGTTTGTAGCGGGGCCTCAAGGGAACTACTGGCAATTAAGGTGCTCCTTTTAATAGAGCACCGGAGCAAAGCATTAACACTCCATGAACACATGTGATCCTCACATAAAAGCCATTCCCTCCGATTATCCCGATTTCTGTCACTTCGAGGCCTTTGGTTCCGGACATCAACGTGTGTATACAACTTGCAGGTAAGACCATAAACAATACTATCATAATGAATCAATAACATGTTCAGATCTGAAATCATGGCACTCGATCCCTAGTGACAAGCATTAAGCATAACAAGTTGCAACTAAGTCAAAAATCAGTAATAATAGATACTAGGCACCAAGCCCTAACAATCTGATGCCATTACATGAACAATCTCATCCAATCCCTACCATCCCCATAGCCTACAGCGGGGGATTACTCACTCATAGATGGGGGAAACATGGATGGTCGATGGAGAAGCGATGGTGATGATGATGGCGATGATGATCTCCTCCAATTCCCCGTCCCGGCAGGGTGCCAGAACGGAGTTTCTGGTTCCAAATCGTGGAATCTGGTGGTGGTGGCGGCTGAGCGGAATTCTTTCTAGAAAACATCGAACCCCCCCTGAGTTTTTAGGTCAAAAGGCAACTTATAGGCGAAGAGGGAGACCGAGGGGGTGTCTGGGGCGGCCAGACCACCCCCTGGCGCGGTCAGGCCTAGCCCGCGTGGCCAGGTGGTGTGGCCTGGGCCCAGCCCCACTCCGTCTCGTATTCTAGCTCCGTGAGTCTTTTGGCGAAATAGGATTTTTGGCATATTTTCCGGGATTTTTCCTGATAGTTGAATTTCTGCACAAAAACTAGACATCAAAGTAATTCTGCTGAAAACAACGTCAGTCCGTGTTAATTGCATCCAATTTACACAAGTTTAGAGGAAAAACAATAGCAAAAGTGTTCGGGAATGTAGATACGTTTTGGACGTATCACTGCCCCTCCCCCTCCTCTCCTTTAGTCCCACCCCGGGACTTTGAGGGAGGTAGTACCTCCCCTCCCCCTATATATAGTAGGGGTATTTGGCTAAATAAAATACACCAATAATCAATAAAGGTCTTCTCACTTTTGGGAGGACCTCTAATTGATATTTTCTCTCTCCCCCTCTCTCTCTCGTGACCATGGTCCCAAGTCTGGACTACGCGAACGAGAGACATCTTCACCGCGGAGCGCCGTCGTGCTGCGGGATTCGGATCCGGGAGCTCTACTTCCGCAACTGCTGCTGGATCGGGGAAGTGGGAGTCATCGTCAGGCACTAGACGTGTGTAACTCGCCGCGAGGTGTCGCACTTGAGGCACTCAAGTCGTGGTAGCCAAGGGAGCGCAAGGACTTCATCACGACCTTGAGGTTGGCTTCGGCTCTTCTACATCAACCACGCTCTCCTGAGCATTGACAACGTTGTTCGGTCTTCAAGGGTAAGTTCGTGAAAAGCCCCTCCCGTTACTGTATTACTAATAGATAGGTCCTGGCAGCTTCAGGGGTTCAGGGGCGTAGGGTAAAATTTTATTGTTTTCATACGCGGAACCCCTTCAGCTTATTGCATAAATTTTGGATGATCCCTTAAACTGGTCCTCAATCTTTCCAAGGTAACCCTTGGCAGTCTGAGAGTCTGGAACAGCTCCCTCATAATCTGAGTGATGGTTCCCTTAATGATCATAAGACACTTACGATTTGAATCCTCCCACTTAGTTTTTTCATCATCATAAACCCTTTTCAGGGAATCATAATTCTCATCACCTTTAGTAGGTGCTATAGGAGGATCCTTAAGGAGGGCATAATCGATATTCACCAAAGCTAAAGTGATCTCAAGCTTTTCCTTCCAAGTACCAAAATTACTACCAGTCAACTGTTCTATGCCATTAATAATTCCGGCAATTTGAGAGGCATTAGATGCTGCAAAAGAAAACAAATGCTTTGAGTAAGCATAACCATTTCATACTCCTTTTATCAATCTAGTCTACATCAGCTTTGCCCAGAAATAGACATGATCAATAAAATTTTGTGATCAAAATATCTGCCAATCAGCTTTGGCCAGAAAGACAGATATAAGCCACACTTAATCAAATCCTTTCAGATATAAAATTAGTTTCACCAGTATGGAGCACATCAACTTTGTCTAGAAGTGAACCAGACTAATAAAAAATTCATGGTCAAAATGTCCATCAATCAGCTTTGGCCAGAATGATAGACATAAGCCATGCTTAATCAGAGGATTTCAAACTTTATTTTGCAGCAAAACATTATTACCACAATTTATTTGAAAAACAACATACAAAGAAACAACTTAGAAAGATAAAACCCATTAAAACTGCTTAGGTATGAAATACAATTGCATGACAAAAGAATAGAATGTCACACAATCATATTATAATTGACATAATAAAATATGCCCAAAATTTTAGCCTTAAAACATATTTATATCTAAGCCCTAACTTATAAACATTAACCCTTAAAATTATACATTATTTGGTCCCTAAAACCCCTTTCTATTGAAATTTAAAAGGAAAAACCAGACTAGGCCGAATTTGGCCCAGCCCGACTCCCCCTCAGTGGCCCAGCCCAGCCTGTTAAGCAGCTGAGGCTGCGGGCCGTTGGATGTAATCCAACCGACGAGGACGCGCCCGCGTGGATCAAAACCAACGCGCGACGACACCCCCGGCCCCAACCCTAGCCCCCATTTCCCCCTCCCCTTCCTCTGCTTCCTCCGCAGCGAGCGAGAGAGAGCGAGCGGCGGCGGCGACGAGCGCCAGCTGCCAGAGGAGAAGGTGTAACAGCGGCGTCGGCCAGGCCCCCTCGCTGGAGCTGCGTGGGGCTTTGGCTAGCGCGCACCTCCATCAAGCGGCTCTGGACAGCGCCCTCTGCGTGGAAGCGGCACACGTGCAAGCGTCCTTGCGACAGCGTCGACAACCAGCGCCATGTCTGGCACCGCGATGAGCCCCAACAACGACAAGCGCCAGCAGGAGCACCACCACGGTCCAGTGTGGTGGACGGCAAGACCGCATGGGCGCGAGCCTGAGCGCATCTGCCGGCTTTAGAGGGTGGCTCCGACGCCACCGTGGCCAACGACGGTGATGAGGCCCATACGGTAAGCTCCGCCCACCCTTTAGATCACCAATTTAGGGTTAGGGTTCCCTAATTTAGGAAATTAGGATTAGGGTTTGTCTGATTTGGGAATTAGGGTTAGGGTTCATCAGTAATTGGGAAATAAGGGTTAGGGTTCATCAATTTGATGAACTAGGGTTAGGGTTCCTTAGGAATTGGGGATTTAGGGTTAGGGTTTGCACCAAATCTCAAATCCCCATATCAGAATTGCAGAAAATGAATACCTTGACCAATTACTGCATAGCTAGGGCTCAGACTTAATGAATTTCAGGACTAAAACACACACTTTATACTGTTCTGAAGCAATAGAACCTTGATCTTGATCAAAAACAGCAAGAACAAGCTCACTTGATCAGAAATAAAAACATAAGAGGGCTCAAAACATAGAGCTAGATGCTCTGATACCACTGTTAGATCCCATAGGATCATCTAGCTCAAGATTAGGCCACAGAAAGAGAGATTAGTGTGTGTACCTTGATCAGGAGCACCAGCCATGTCCTCCACTTAATTTGCTTCACCTGGATCTTGATTTAGTTCTGGATGTAGTTCTTCCTAGTGCTGTGGGTGCTGGCTTTGATCAGATAGCAGGGAGAGTGAGAGTGAGAGAGAGCATAGCCGTGTGTGTTATCACCTCTCAGCTCAAAACCTAGGACCCCTTTATATAGCACCTGCACTAGGGGAACTAGCACCTAAGGATGGACGGTCAGGATGCCCCTGATCAGGGCATCCAATGGCTGTTATTAGACAGCCCCTAAAAGCCATTATATTGACTTAGATTGATCATACAAAACTGCAGATCACTAATATCCAACAGAGTCTTTGTAAGTGGTCTCAACAAGAAGTTGATCAAGTGAAGAGGTTGATGTCTAATCAAGTAGGAGGTTATTGTATGATCAATTGAGGAGGTTGTTGTGGTAGACCTGGGTAGTATAGCAGGAACACATGTGTCGTGTGGCACCGAGTTTTGCCATCCAAAGTATGATCCAATTGCATTGACCTGGAATGGTATGTGATAGGCTTTTCTGGATCACCTACACAACAAGAGTGCATTTCTGAAAAACAATAGCAACAATCTCACGTGGCAGGTCTGAGGGTCTTAAATGTGACATCACGGTTTTTCCAACCAGCCACTGAGGAACACGATTAAAAAACACAAATTCAGAACTGCCTGTGCGATCTGTGCCAACAAGACATAGACGGTGCCTACATCAAAACAACAAGGATTAGATCATGAAGAAACACGAGTGACAAGAAGAGTGCTTCATATAGATGGGGAGCTGGATATTGTTTTGTTGAAACACACCCTCCATTGCATCTGTATTCTGATCCGTAAGATGTAGCTGATCGATGGCACTTGGAGCATGATTGGAACCACCGTGGTTGTTCAGGCGCCACACTTCCAATTGTGACGGTGCAGAGGAAGTTTGTAACCTGCATAGCAGAAACTGAGATACTCAAGGGATGATACAAATTAGCTATGCAACTAAAAATTGCAACTCTATTACCAAAATAGAATAGATGTGTAGTTCCCACATCAAGCATTAATGCAAACAAGTGCCTGCCATACATGTCGTGCAATGGGAAGTTGGCTGCTACCCAGCTGTGACTGAGGAAAAACTAAAATCTTGCGGGCCATAGGTCCTTCAAATGAATAAATAAAGAACATTGCGTCCAGAAGAATATGTAAGGTTGCGGACAAAACTTCATATAGAACTCCACGATATACTAAGTTCATTTCTCCTTGAATAGTTGTTTGGATATTGTTCAGTAATTTGTTCCAACATCATACCTCTATCGAAAGAGGATCTTTGTTTCCTTTCTCAAGATCAATCAATTCTTACTTCGTAGTTGCCTTCACTCACAAGCAGAAGCTGTCCTAAAAAATATCTTGTAGATAATTTGAAATCAAATTTGATGAGAAAAAAGATCGAGAAGAGATGGAAAGGTAATGAAGAAGATAGAGTAACCTACAAACTGAAGAATGGGTGGAGATGAGATGAGGTATATCACTAGGATGCGTCGTGTCGAAAAAAGATGCATATGTCTCACCAGTCCACCTACCATGCTATAGTATGAGGGGGTTTGATCCGGTGCTACCCCCCCCCCCCCCTTAAAATCCTATAAATACGTCGACATATAGATCCAAACCGAATATTACTCCTATAGAGGCATACAGATCGGGACCTGTAGATATACCACATTCCTGCGCGCACATGATTTTTCCTGCCCACTATCGTCCAGCACCAACCGTCGCCGCCGGCCATCACCGCGACCGTCGCTGCCGGACAAGTCATCGGACAGTCCGGCCAGCCACGGACAAGCCGCCAAACAATTTGCCGGACAAGTCACTAGACAGTCCGGCCAGCCACCGGACAAGTCGCCGGACAGTACGGCCAGCCACTGGACAAGTTGCCGGACAGTTCGGCCGCCGCCATCAAATTCTCTCATGTTGCTTCAGCCGCGCCGCCGCCTCCGCTTTCGTGTGCCTCCGCGTGCTGCCACTGCCGACACACAACTATAAGGCCAAGTCAAGCCACCGGCTCGCCAGACCCAACCACCACCATTACCACCGCCAGGGCCGAGCCGGTCAAATCCGAGGCCCTGTGCAAAACTCTAAAATGAGGCCCTATGGAACTAAAAAAAATTAGCTATTCAACAATTATAATGTATATTCTAGAGTATCTTATATTCGCCAAATGACCTTTTCGCCAATTGACCTTTTCGCTGCCTCTTTGAAAATAATTTACAACCAAAGCAAAACACTCTATCGAGCTCCTTAGAATAGACAAGGCAATCTCTATCAGAGTGCTCCCCATTTGATAGAAATGTATGACAGAGCAGTGCAGAAAACCTCCTAGAATATCTATCCTTAGGACCATTTTTAATTGATAAGTGTCTTTTTGGATCCATTTGTGCTAAAATATCAAGTTGTTTTTGATCAAGAGAACCACAATATCATGGATCAAATATTTCATGCTAAAAAGAATCATTAACATCCGCAGTATGTGAAGTATTCAAGTTAATATCAGCATGATCTTTTTCTACCTCAAGATTATTTTCTGTATCAGTTTAACCGTCTGTAGAATCATTGTAAGGAATAATAGTAAATGCAAGAGTAGAAGGATAAACTGACTGATTGTCGGATGACAGTTGCGACTTTTTTTATAAATCTATCCATTGTCCTCTTTCAGATTGAATGAATTCTTCTACCTTTTCTTTTCTCTTAGCTTTATTATAATTAGATTCCTGCTTTCCCATGCTGATTTGGATAGTCGGATTTCGATTCTTAAAAAAAAACTTCATAAAAAAAAGACGAACTGACGCCGCATGCGTTGACTCGGTGATTTCCGCGGCCAGGCTACAACGATCGATCGCCTGCTTCATGTGTCTCGTGCCGTGCAAGGTCCAGCAGAGTATTGAAGTAAGGCTGGCCCCTCTAGCCTTTTTATTTCCGTTCGGATGTTCCAGGTCGTAGGCTCCCAGGCAATAAAAGCTGTCCATTTTTTTTCCTACCGCACATATCTATATAGGCTGATATCAGAATTTTGGGCCCCTCAGAATTCTGGGCCCTGTGCGGCCGCACGGGCCACACTCCTATGGGCTCGGGCCTGCCACTGCGCAAGCACACAGCTGTCGCTGGTGATGATCCGACGTACAACCATTCTTTTTTTCTTAGCGTAGAGCTCATACTAGTGCAAGTATATGTACGGCTAGAAGAACTTAGTTGGTTGAGTTATATGGGTTTTTGTATAGTCACATATACGTATATATACTAAGTAGAAAGGGGTATCAAGCGATATGATTCGTTCTTGTATTTGACATTATACGAGTTTGTACGAGTTTAGATGAGAGCGGTAGTACTGGATCAGACCCTTATTATCATAACATCTCTTAGCTCCTCGTAAACACGTATAGGTGAGTATTGAACTAATATCGACCTTTAGGTGAGTGCAGAACTAATATCGACCCGGTGATTATCATGTACTCCCTCAGTTTAGAAATATAAGACATTTTAACTTTGTGAAATGAACGTATCTAGACGCTTTTTAGTGTATAGGTTCACTCCGAACCCCTAAGAACTTATACACTAAAAGACGTCTAGATACATTCGATTCACAAAGCTAAAACGTCTTATATTTCTAAACGGAGGGAGTATGTTATCATCTTGTTTCGTGTGCCTAAAAGGCAAATGATTGAACAAGACAAGTTTTTATGAATCTGGTCATTTTTGTATGAGTTTCACATGTAATTCTATGCAATTACTTTGACAGTTTCCAATAAGGTTGCAAACCTTCCGATAAGGTTGCAAACCTTCCGAGTACAAGGAAAGGCATGCAAATGTAGATAGTTAATTTAGTGGTGATGAAATTCAGCAATGCTTTTCCGCTTGCTATCATTTTACTTTAAGTTTGGTATTCAAGATAAAATTCAGGACATGGTGATGATGAGCTAATTTGTTCCCGAGTATGGTTTCAAGATTCAAATAAAGCTTGTACGAGTTTTGCCGGCCACCTGCATAGCCCTATATATAGCTCAAAGAGAGATCCTTTATTTCTTAAACTTGATGAAGTTGTGGAAGGACTTGAATGAGAATTTGTTGTTCACTGACTATTGTGCTTTATGTGTTCCCTGTTGTGCTTTATGCGTTGCCTGTCCATGTAAGAATTCCAGTCCCGGAGCTCGTCACCAATGCATAAATCTTGTCAGTCCATGTAAGAATTCCACCTACCATACTACACTGCCTTGACATATCTTAGCTCCTCACGAGAAGACCGATGCATCTTCTAGTCACTCTATATATATACGAACGCCTATACTTCAGTCAGCTCACCTCGAGCCTCTAGAGTCCTCGCAAAAGCAAGTGTATACCGTTCACACTTCACACTAATAGCTATGAGATAAACAGGAGTAGGACGGACTCGCCAATGTCGTTGCCTGCACTGATCTGCTGAAGGAGTAATGTGAAGCTTTGAGGATAGAAGGCATCGGGATAAAAAAAAAACCTAGATCGGAATTTATGGTCACGGCAAGTTCTTGAAAGTCTGTTTTCGTCATGGTCACGAAAACCTTAAACCTAAAGCTGGGAATGTACTACGAGGAACCAAAGATTTGGTGTTCATTTGCACGCTTTATCTTCGAGGAAGAGCCGAACACGGACTAAGGATGAGGATGATAACTCCACCCGCTACCATCGTGCGTGAATCACTTAGGCCGCAGCCGTATTAACCAATCCGCTGTAAGGACCAGGGAATGGTGGCAGATGTGGAAGCATGACGCAGTGGCGCATGCCTTGCGCAGTTGCTAGCGCTCTCTCGTGCAGTCCAACTGCAATCAGTCATGCATCGTGTGGGCGGAGCTACAATATCATCCAATTTTTAGAGGATGAACTGGAAATCTTAAACTTGAAGCAGCTATTGACGGACTAGAACGAGGGTTCCATTGTCACTGCCAGTATTTTTTCCCTATCGCCTATCATATAATTCCGTTTCCAACGCTGGTCACAAATGCATGCCTTGTCAGTCCACCTATCATGCTATACAACCATAACACATCTTAGCTCCTCATAAACACCAATGCATATCTTCTTGCCAGTCCATATGGCGCTCTGTCTGTATATACACACATCCCTCTCCTTTGCTCCCCGGCTCACCTTCACCCTCTTTACATGTCACAAAAATATGTATACAATTTACACAGATAGTTAAGAGATATTGGAACATTGAAATATGCCGACATTGTTGCCTTTGCTTATATCTGTTTAAGGTGTAAGGGAAAGCTTTGAGAATGGAAGGCATCGGGCCAAAAGAAATTCCTAGATGTAAACGTTGTTTGGATGGTAAGTATTTCATGTGGTGACAGTGCGTGCATTAGAACGTATTGAGGCTCTGATTAATGATGCCTCAACTCTCTTATCCACTAGTTTTCCAAGACGACGGCGCAAGATCCAATTCAAGTTTACACTTAGTTGGATACACCGTGATTGTTTCCACGAGTTGGTTAAGAATGTTTGGTCGTACCCGTAAATATGGAGTAGTATAATGCGTGCTACACGCAAATTCCTGCGTGGATGGACAAGGCACACGACTATAATTCTCAAGAAGGAAATTTTTTGACTCTCACCTATCGTTGATTAGCTAGAGGCTTTTGTGGAAGTTAGGCCACTATCAGCACAATAAATTGAGTTTAAAAGCCAATCAACGCGCAAATAGCATGACTTATGCATAACGAAGAACCCAAATGGTGCCAATGAGCAAAGGTTACATTTATTCTGAAAGGAGATTCGAATACAAGATACTTCCATGGTTTGGCAAATGGCATACACAAGAAGAAACTTATTCATTATCTTGTATAGGATGAAAGCATGATCAAAGGTCATGATCAACTTGTAGTGACCTCGGATCGTTAAGGATCCTAAGTCCCTGGATCAATAGCTAGCACTTCACAGTCGATGAATATCATGTAAAACACAAGTCATTATTACACGAATAATCCAGAGTATAATTATTACAACTTGCATAGCTCATAGCTAGCTCAAATAAAACAGCGGAAACTAAATAAAACTTGAGTCCATCAACGCCTCAGGCTAGCTGCGTGAAGACCCGCGATCCCTACGCACCTTTCAATCTTCGTATTCTGCACATAAGACGTGCAGCCAACAAGTTGGGTCAATACTTTGAATGTATTGGCAAATTACACCAAGGAAAGAGTAAGACTACCTCTACATGCAAGGCTAAGAGTAGGCTCTGTGGTTCATTTGCGTAAAGCCAATTTTATCAATGTAACAAGAAAAGAGGAAGAAAGTTTTCCCTACTTTGTAAACATTTGTTTAAGTAAAATATGGTCGAATAGAACACGAGGATATTACTCACCAAGTGCCCAAACAACCTGACACTTGGATATTACTCACCAAGTTACTTGGATATGACACACCAAGTTCCCAAATTCCCACCTATTAGCGATATAACGCACGCCATAGGGTTTGAAAAACTTTTGTTTGAAAAGAGAGAGGAAGATCTTTCAGAGGCTCCATCCTTCAGATGCTCAAAATGTTCTTTTCTGTGAACTCGGCTGATCGATCAGATTGCAATACTCTCGAGAGGTTGTGCACTTTCCCCACAATCCACGATCAAGTCCTTTTACAGACAAGATCATGGCGAAGCCTTCCCTTAGTAGCCCCTCTACCAGCTGGATCCAACCGTGCCAAGAACCTCCAAATGTTGGTACCCCGGTGAGGTTTTCCACTAAGTACTAAGCCAAGACAGAGCCCATATGTATTGTGGTTGCACGGGAAGCTTCTGAATTCTGAAACATGGCAGACTTCGTTGATTCCTGGGCGGCCGTCCTCCACCAAAATCTCACTCGTTGTCCCGACAACCATTCCGCCCAGAAGAAAACTTAGTTTTATTTTGAAGGGGTTTTGGAGAAGAAAGTTCGTTCGAGAGAGCTATCATACTTAGAAAATTCTTGAGTCTTTCGAACCCTCCCAACGGTATTTGATATATATATAGCATAGCAAGCAATACTTAGCAAAAACAGGGAAACCTAATAGGACGGAGAATCCTAAGTATAGAACTATCATGGCATACTAGAAAAATCATCGCACTTCCAAGAATATTTTCAAGTAGATCTACCAAAACCATCCTACACATGCATACTACTATTTTGAAGAGCAAAACATGCATAGTATTCAAAACTAGGACATAAGCATGAACAAGTGGTGTAACTTGCCTTGATCCGAGCAGCAATCTACACAACAATACTCCTCAGCGCACTCCGAGCAATCTAACGAAACAAACATGGATTCAATCACAATTTGCACAAAATAATCCACGAAGTCAAATATGCATGCATGCAACATGGTAATATGCAAGGGTGGATTTGATTTCGACCAAGGGTTCTAACCAGGGGTTTTGTTGAGTTGGGAATGTCATTAGAATCGATTTCCCACAGATTTTAGGTATTTTGGATAAAACCCTAATTAACCAGGCTTGAAACTAGATCTACAGCTCTAATCTATCTCGAGACAGATCTAAACACCCTAAGCATGATATGACAATTTTCTACAGAAGTTATTGTCAAAACAAAGCCAACGCAACAAGAATCAACTAAAACGGAGTTACGGATAATTTTCTAGAATTAAAATACCCTAATCTAAACTTTTAATTCTACTGCACGATTTCTGTGGCAAAACAGTAATATTATTGTAGATCTGTGTTCTACTCGAAAATATGAATCCAACGGTATATTATATGCAATTTTTGGACTAATATTCGAATTTCTATGAATTTTACAAGATTGGGGCTATTTCTGCCTATTTAAAAGAAAAAGGAAAAAGGGGCCAGTGACGCGGCGACACGTGGCGCCACGTGAGTGGGCCAGCGAGGCGCGCGTGACGCGATGCGGGGGGCGACGCGGCGTCGACGTGGCGCTGCCACGCGGCGCGACGCGGTTGGCCCGCGGCTGTTGACCGATCTGGGGTCGTCGGATCTAGATCCGACGGTCGGAGAGGAGGAGGGGGCGGCGCGGCTTACCGAGGCGGCGGCGGCTGGTGGCGGCGGACGGCGGCGCTCCTCCGGCGATGGTCGGCGGCGGCGGCGATGCTCCTCCGGCCCGGCGAGCTAGATGACGGGGACCGGCTCCTCGTCGCGGTCGCGTTCCCGGGGGCAGCGGCGACCTTCTCTTCCCGAGGCGACGGCGGGCGGCGGCTGCTGGCGGTGGAGGCGGCGGCGCTCCGGCGAGCAATCCGGTGGCGGAAAAAGGCTAGGGTTTGCTTGGGGAGGCGTGCCCGGCTATATAAAGGCGAAAACTTGGCGCGGAAGTCGCGGAATCCGCGCCGGAATCGGCGGCGGCGGTTGCACTAGCGGCGGCGGCGAACGGGGCCGAGCCGGACTCGGTGAGGAGGCGGCTGACAGGCGGGCCCCGCCTGTCAGCGGCTGCGGGCGCGGGGCGGCTGGCGGGCTGGGCCGGCCTGGGCGGTGGCGCGCGGTAGATAGGCCCCAGGCTGGCTCGGCCGGCCCGGTTAGATTAGTTTTTTTTTATTCTTTTAATAATTTCTGAATTGCTATTTGTTTGATAACTTTTGCAAACGGACTCCGAATTAGACGAAATTGGTATCTAAAATTTTGTAAAAAGAAGAGGGTTAGGATAGGATTATAAAATAACACTTTTGCAAAGGTTTTGGTGGTTAAAAAGGTTTTACCCCCTTTTGTCTATAAGTGACTATGGGGTTTGAGAATTACCTGACGCAAATTTTTGATATGTAATGCCATGATTCAATGATATGATGCATGCTTACTAGTAACATCTGAAATTACAAAATTGGGATGTTACACAACTTAAGTCTTACATTACAAATTATTATAATGTCTATTCAAAGCTCTAGGGGGAGACAACTTCTTGATAGACGAGGCCTAAATGGATGACATACCCCAAGTTTCTGTTGAGAATAATAACTTTCTATCTTCCCCTTATAATCAGGAGGAAGTTAAGAAGGTGGCCTTCCAAATGGAGCGCAACAAGGCCCTAGGCCCGGATGGTTTCCCAGTTGAGTCTATCAAAACTTCTGGTATGTAATCAAATCGGACCTCCTAGACTTCTCTGGCTTTGTTTGTGTTGGGAAACTACACTTGTTTTGCATGAAATTTCGTGAGATAATTTAATTACCTAAGTTTAGTGATGCAGAAATGATACAACAATATAGACCTAAATATCTTCTTCGTGTTAGTTTTAAAATTTTAATGCGGGCTATAACGAGTAGGCTAAACTCGGTGGTTGAACATGTAGTTTGTCCTATGTAAACTGATTCCATGCAATGAAGATACATCCTATATGGAGTACTAATCTTCCATGAAACAATGTATAAACTACATAAGAAAAAGTTGAGTGGGGTACCTACAATAAAGTCGAAGTCTTTCCTCCAACAAACTATCAGAATGAATGAATTTTCTGCATAGTTGCATGCTCTAATCCATAATTTCGTGTCTAGAGGTAGCGTTGCCATCAAAGACAATTATGATGTTGGCAGATACTTCCAGACGAGAATGGGATTGAGATAAGGTGACCCATTATGAACCATACTATTTAACATAGTGGCGGATATGTTGCCATCTTGATTGTGTGCCCATAAGTTGACGGCTAGATTGAAGGGGTAGTTCCTCACCTGGTCGATGTTACACTTTATATCCTTCAATACATAAACGACATGATCTATTTATGGAACATGACTTAATGTTATCAGTTTTCGAGCAACTTTATGGTCTGAAGATTAGTTTCCATAAGACTGAATTGTTTTATTTTGGCGAGACTTAATAAGAGGCCCGCTTTAATGCTAAAACCTTTGGTTGCGCACAAAGTCAATTTCCAATAACTATTTGGGAATCTCGATTCATTATCGGAGACTCGTAAATGATGTCGCTACTAGAAAAATAACTATCCATGGGATTGACACCGGTGACGCATTCTAAAAATGATGTGTCACAGATAATTATCTATGGCGCACCTTCAACCAATGCACGACTGATAATTGACTTATCTGTGGCGCATCATCCTAGCCATGTGCCACTGGTAATGTGGCACCATGTATAAGTACGTCCTAATAATATGGCACAAATAAGTAAAGTACTAGGGACACATCTCCAAGCCATGCGCCACTGATAATGTGGCACCATCTATAAGTGATACATATAGATGGCCTTTGACTTATCAGTGGCGCATTATTTCTGTGAGATGCGCCACTTGTATTTTATAGCTCAACCACCCTTAGATCGCCTTTTTAGTTTTGCAAAAAATAAAATAAAATCAAACACTTTAAATTTTAAAATCTTTTGACATGTAGGTAGGTAACGGGGTCTAGTTTGTAGGAAAATTAAAAAACATGAATTTTGACTTTTTTTTGCAAAAAAACTTTATAGCATGATAAACGGCCATAATTTTTGCATTCGATCTTGGATTAAAAAGTTTTTATATGAATATGCACTCGTTTACCATTTTTTAGAATCTCAAAATTCGAAAAGAAAAAAAGTTATGGCAAAAAGAAGCTTTTTTCCTGCAAAAAAAGTTTTAGACCACTTATCTATGGCGCACCTCATTTTAAAATATGAGCCTCCCCTTCCCACTTATTCTCCTTCTCCTTCTCCTCCCCTCCCTCTTATTTTCCTTCTTCTCCTTCTCTCCTTCTCCTTCTCCTTCTCCTTCTCCTTCCATCCTTCTCCTTCCGTCCTTCTCCTTCTCCTTCTCCTTATTCTCCTCTCCTTCGTATCCCTTTCTCCTCATCTCTACTTATTCTTCTGCTCCACCTCTACTTCTCCTTTCTCCGTCCAGCACGCCATCCTCGAGCTCATCCCTGACCCCCGTCAGAGTTGTCCTTGAGCTCCTTCCTGACTAAACCAGTGTCGTCCTCGAGCTCCTCGTCCTCATGCTCGGCCTCGAGCGCCTCCTACCGGCGTGGCCACGACCTCTCGCACCTCCTTGTGGTGGTAGGTTGTGGCCACGGTGAGGCGACGGCGACGGCGACGGCGACGAAATCTTGATCTCACTTTTTTGAAATTAGAAAAAATTATCAGTGGCGCAACGTACCCACATGCCCCTACAGATATATTTTCATATCCCGCATGTTTTTTAAATTTTGAAATCTTGACATACTTAAAGGTTCCCATGTGAAAAACCCTGGCGGTGCTTCAAGCAGGTACAAAATCATCCGCAATATATAGCTACTGCATCCGCACTTTTTCCCTTCATGCACTATTCTGAGTTTGTATCTCCGTTGAGCAGGCAGGTAGAACTCCCAAGTACGTATGCGCGTAGATCCCTCTTCTGAGACCGTGAAGGCCACTACTACGGCTAGGCGTTGCTATGGCCATCATCTACTTCTTCTATTTGTGCATCTACCTATGTTAGAACAATCTTGTATTTAGCTCAGCGCTTCTTCTCCTGGTTGTGCTTTCTCTAAGCGACTAAACTATGCTTCTACTCTTCATATGTAATCGTCTGGTGCATCTACCTATGTTAGAACCTCTTCATATGTAATCATCTGGTGCATCTACTTTTGCCTTCTTCTGCTGGTTGTGCTTTCTCTAAGGACTAAACTATGCTTCTACTCTTCATATGTAATTGTCCGGTGCATCTACCGATGTTAGAACCTCTTCATATGTAATCATCTGGTGCATCTACTTTGCCTTCTTAATATTGCCCATTTTAGCCGCATACAATCATCAAAAATACCGGGTCGGTGCGCCAAGGCGCACCCCTAAATCTAGTATTTCCAGTTACCACTAGGTTATATACCTAGAAACCACAGTCAGGTGAGCCTTCCACATATCCAACTGAACTTTTTGGGTACTATTTTCTTGAAAGATTATATCGATATATTAATAATCATAAACAGTAGTATAAAGAGTTCAAAAGTCATAAAATGACAAATAGATAATTGGACCACCTAGCAACGACTACACACACTAGCACGAGCTGAAGGCAAGCCACCATCCTCGCCCCTCTAGCACCGGAGCCGAGCAAAGCTTATTTTTGGTACTAATTAACCATGTACAGTTTCTTTTTGTATTAACCAAGTTAAGAGCAACTCAGATTTTCTCATATTAACATTGAAAAGAAATTACAGACGCAAAACAATACAAGTCTTCCTGATATGCTACATAAATATGGGATACATACTTCTTAAATATTGTATCATGCCAAGTTGTGTGTTGCTCTTTTGATGGAGAAAGGAGACCTATAGGGTTGTAAACCTTTTGAGTAAAAGGAAAGGCATTGAAATGTAGCTAATTTTACCACAGCTAGCAATGTACAAATCTTAAGAAAATTGGTTTTGCTAATGGTAAATACTACCTATCGGGGTCCGATCTGGAACATATAGCCAGACTAGCATTTGGTCGTTCGTTCGGAGCGACGCATCCAATGACGCATGGTTAGGCTATATAATGAATCACACCACACCATCTCTTGTCACCGCCGCTCATGTCGATCCTCCCGGTTTCCACTGGCCATTGTTGCCGGCCCTCCCTCATCATCGCTCGAGCTTCTGGCCGCGCTCGTCGATGCTGCTTGGGTCCATGGCGCTCGATCAGAGGCCCTCCAGGCCGACGAGGGAGAGGAGCGGAGTACCAAAAATGGCATCGGCGCACACAGCAGATCAGCCTGACGCGTGTCACGTGATCTTGAGCATGGGGAGGAAGCACTACACACGGTTGGTGTGATTTTGGTTCTCCTCTGCAAGATCATGGAGATGTGCATCAGCCCGACGCGTGTCATATATCTTTGTTGCAACATAAAATAACAGTGTTTTTTTGTGTGAAATTCCACCGATCTATTAATAATCATCAACAGCAGTATAAAAAGCCATAAAAGTAATAAAAATTACAAATAGGTAACTGGACCACCTAGCGATGACTACAGAAACTAGCACGAGCTGAAGGCGTGCCGCCATCCTCGCCCTCCATCACCGGAGCGCGGCAAAGCTTATGATTGTATGCTTCTTATATCACAGGGAGTGCATCCGAAAATCTTTGACCTCCCAGAACATGGATTATACGAGCGTCATATGTGCTTCATACTACCCATTTAATTGCTCCCAAAGCCAAAAATCAAAGTTACTGAAGTACTATTGGCATATCTATTATATACTAAAAGCAATATAAGGGTGTTTTTCGAGGCACCAGGTTGATCCACATCACCCAAACTATATTGACCATTAGATATACACTTTATGGTTACAATTTGAAGATAAAAGAGTTACGTAAAAAGTTATTGGTACAAACCACAGTCAACAATGTCACATTTGAGCCAACCATACGGATCCACACTCCAAACGATGGACGGCCATAGCAAAAAAAATGGCCGGAAATTTAGCTGGACACGAACCCACAAACCAGTCCGAATTTATACGTGAAGAGTACAGTTTTAAAAGGAAAAGGCACTTAGGTGGGTGCTGAGACTATATGTCAAGGACATGTAAAAAAACACTCTCAATGATTGATCACTAGGAACCAGGAGGCAGTACACACGCATGCAAATAATGTCTGCGAATTAATAATGGGTAAATATTGAATAAAAAATATCTATTAGAAAAATTAACTACTGCTAGAGATGGATGAAGGAGAGTAACGGCTCTAGACATCACAAAATTCAAGACTGAGTAAATATAAAATGGAGTGCGTGTCGATTCAATTATTAATAAATTCATGACTGACTAAATATAAAATTCATGAGTCTAGATATATGCGAAGTATACTAGACCACTCGCATATCCGATGATTATGCCTCACCTATTGCACCTGAGTATGAGAAATATCTAGACTATATATCATATTGATACATCTGGATATCATTATATTATTAAAATCATTATAAAATAGATTATCACATTGTTCATCTAGGCACTATGGGGGAACACCTCGGTATATCATGTTGCAAACATTAATAAGCATTGCTGCTATGTTGCAATAACAGCAATAGTGAGGCAGGTGGAGGAACATCAACATGGTTTGGATGTAAGCCATACATAAGTAGAAGCTGGAAATTTGAGTATTAATTCCTTGGTGATATATAAGGTCTTATCAACAATGATGACTGATGGAAATATTTATACCAAAAGTTCGCTCGGATGAACAAATTGCTTAAACCTCATAATTTTATTTTAATTCAATAATATATTGATTATGTACAAAAATAAGCAATACATAAAACACACATGGTGGGTATGGGAGGAAACATCCAAAGGAAATACCAAACACTTATGTAATTTTAGTTCATGTAATTTAAGATATATATCCATCCATTATATACCAAAGGGAAAATACAAAGGTCTAAACTAGAGAGACCACATTAATCCACATCACTTAAATTAATTTGATTTATTAGATACATAATTGAAGGCTATGATTTAACATAACGCACTTAATGTGTAACACAAGAAACCATCATCTCAGGCATGTGGTTCGTCAACTGTTTAAACAAAAAAGTAAAGTTGTTTGACACAAAAATTTCTAGGAATATAAACAAATCCGGTGTGTTGTAGCTTGCAAAGAAAAATGGCATACCAATGGAGTTTATCGGAACAAGGAAACAAGGCCATCTTTGATGGAAGCGGTTTTTTTCTCACTTGGGGCCTCGCATAGTAACTATATCAGGTCAAAAAAGTCAAATTGTATTCTTATGCGTAAGATTGAAGCTTGGAAGCAAGAAGACGACCAATGCTCAATACCTAATTAATCATTCATTTTTTCCAAGAAAAATTAAAAGGCTAATTGTGTGTATTATAATCTTGAGTCAATTAGACATTCTATCGTCTATTATTTACCAATTTTACCACTCTGATTTTTTACCCAAAAGCATGTGGGGTAACCCCTACTGTGTCATTTTTACATATTTTAAAGGGGTCGGGATATTTACATTATTCAAGCAAAGGATATATTATGATTGATGTAATCAATAATGCAATTTTGGTAGCACTTTTTTTTGAGAGAGGCACGATCAAATATATATTTATAAAATAATTTATTTATGACACTGATAATACTAATAGCAAGGATAACCACAACTACAAAATGACAATAACAATAAAGATGGTGGTAGATTTATCATTTATGCTAACACAACAAAAAAATTGTGGGTTGCTAAAACAACATTTTGATTGCACGTGGCCAGAATATTGCATTTTCCGGTGAGGGGAGGTTGGCTTGACTGTTTCTTGCATTTCCATAGACCATATCGACAAACTGAAGTGAATATAGCAAGTCTCTTTATATTTCTACGAGTATAATTCATAATGCGGGCCATAGTTTCACTTCTCTTTATATGCAAGCACATCTGACTTCTCAAGTGATATGATACCATAAAATAGTGCTCTGAAATGTGGAACTTAAGATGAGGTGGGTCACAAAACTTCAAACTGCAAGTTATTTCCTTAATTTTATTGTTAGCATTTCTTTCAAGTAACTATATAAATGTTAACTGTCAAGGATTTTTCATACATATTGTTAAATTAGAAGTACTTCGAACCTTTAAAAATCTAACTAACTAATCATTGTAATCACATAAAAATTGACTAATTTTAACATGAGGAAACTATGTCATTCAAGTTGGCGGTGTGATGTTACATGACATGAAAATACATGTGAGCGGAGCCTAGACCAAGTGGGCAGAAAAAGACCGACACACGACCTCTTCTGAATAATTGATGTAATACAAATATGTATTTGAATTTTCCTTATTTTTTTTATTGGTATAGAAAATAGTGGAAATAATAAATTTAAATATATGTACAACAAATTTGTCAATTTTTTCATGACCACAGCATGGCATTATTTCATACCCAAAAATGCAAAATGTGAATATTAACTAACCATAAAATTATTTCTCAGCCACTACAGAAAAAATAAAGATGTCGCCCTCGCATTTGCGAGGGCCACTGTGCTAGTTCTTATAAAACATTTTTTTTGCCTCACACAAAATTTTCATGAAATTCAGTCTCATCTGTTCGATTTCCCTTTTTCCGGGGAAGAAGCAAACTACTACTATGAGGAAGAAAGGCAGGAGAGCTTATTCGCAAAACCAAGCAGGAAGGGTTAACGTGGTTTTGGGATGTTGCGTTATGGGGGAAATTAATGGGATTCATTTCTTACAAAGGACGACGTTCAACCGATCCATGGAATCACGGAAAGAGCCTTGCGGGCCTGCTATAAAACATACAGTCAAGCTGCTTAAAATCCTACGGTTAAGTTCTGGTCCAATGGGACACAAATATCGGGCGGCGGGTGGGAATTAAGTTATAGCCCAGTTTGGTCCTATGTCATTACATTTGCATTGCGATTCAGTTGCAACAGATATTTTTCGGTTGCAAGTGTGTTGCAACTGAGATTTTCCACTTGCAAGTGTAGTTACAATTGAGATTTTTCAGTTGCAAGTGGTGTTGCTACTAAGATTGAATGACCTCTAAGAAAATTTTGATGGATCATCCAAGGGAACATCGGTTGGAATTTTTACAAGTCTTATTGGTTGACTTCAGTTGATAGACGAGCAAAAGGTTCACGCGCAAGAAATAAGCATTAAAGATATAGTGGAATGAATAAATGTTAACCATTAATGGAATTGAATCATTAGTTAATCAATATTAGTTTCTATTTTCGAGATAGTACAAGTATCACGGAGAAGAATGTGTATTGTCAACTATGTTCAGAATATACATTTATTGATAGACGATAGAAACCATACAAAATTTCTTCTTAGACTTCACGCAAAAAAATATTCTTCTTAGACTGACTTGTAGGCAAACCATTGGAACACCAAAATTAAAATAAAATGATAACAAGCAGAAAAGCATGGCTGAATTTCTTCACCACTAATTAACCATCTCTACGCATTCTTCATTTGACGTATAGCTATCCAAGAGAAAATTTATGCTCATGTTTTTTTTTCGAAAAGGGGGCAAAACCCCGGCCTCTGCATCAATTGATGCATACGACCTTTTATTGCATTATTAGAAAATTTAGGCTCATGTGATTACCGGAAAATTCCTTCACCACTATGGTTTCAATATTCAACTGAAGCTTGTATACATTTTACTGGCTACCCGCATAGCTCGATCTATAGCTCAAAGAAAGAGCCTTTTACTTCTTATAAACTTGACGAAGATATGGATTGTAACACCCTCGCCTGATAAGGCTGAGTTCCTGTGTATAGTGCCAATCCCTGGACCGGTTCACTGGTACACACGGTACAGATGAATACCAAAGAATATAACAGTGCATCATTATTACATCGAATGATCCAGAATCTGTAATTATTACATAATGCGTAGCTCAAAGGCTAGCTCAAATAACAAAGTAGCATACGGAAGCATAAACAGATAGTAGGCTCCATCTTAAATTGTGCCACGGGCGAACAACTGTTGAGTGGAGTATCACGACCTATTCGATCACTCATAATCGGTATAACCTGCAACATAAAACGTAGCAGCCCCGAAGGGTCAGCACTTGGAATGCACTGGCAAGTGGAACAATGAGAGAATCAACAAGGCTAATAACTATATGCATATCTGGCTTGTGGGGTTCAGGCTTAGTTGCAGCAGCAAAATACTTTATCCTATCTTTTGTAAATCATTTGTAAAACATTTGATCTTCTTCACACAACCCAATTATGTTTCAACCACAAGTTTTAGCAATTACAAGTTAGAATGAATGAGAACATGTCATAGCACCCACAATTCAGCAACTCAATCGTCCATTACCGGGAACACGGCTAAGTACTTAGTTTTACACCCTGCAGGGGTTGCACACTTTACCCATATGACTTGGTCGACCCGCTCGTACCACGACACGCATTTTGAGTCGTGATAGGGAGAAACCCGAGAAGAGACAATTCGGTAAGTAGCTCCCCAAGCCCATCCACACACCGTACCAACCTATCATATTCACTACATCTCTGGATACGAAGAGCTCGGGTCGCCACAACCTACTAAGTCCATCCAGCCACCCATAACTCACTGGCATATGGTCGCACACGGAAGCTACCAAATCAAGACACTAATCATTTCTCAGAAACCTGGGTGGCCATCCACAAGTGAGCTACTCGGGTAAACCATAGACATGGGCCCGGCATTCACGAACCAAGCAATTACCAATCCACCCAGAGAGTTCATTAATTAAGTTGTTTTCAAACTTTCCAAACACGTTCTTTCAAAACAATCTTTGCCATGGTGTATCCCACCCTCGTCTACATAAGCACAACTACTTACGACGGCTCACCTAACGAGAAAGGCTACGACATAATAGGGTATAGCATAGCAATAGATAAACTTGTAAAAACAAAACAAGCTACTATGCATATAGAAAGTAAATAGGACATTTATGAAGCTCCACTTGCCTTTAGTTGCTGTAGTCGTTCAAACAATCCTCACAATTGCAATCATTGCACTCGTCGCACTCAAAATACTTGCAATCACAATGCTCGCAATCATAGCTATAGCAATCATAGTAGTTACACTCCTCGCAATCTATCGTTCAAAAGCAAAAGCACAACAACATATCATTCAAACATTGCAATCATGCAACAATACAACAATACAATAAAACAGTGATGATCCAATGCATGCATGATGATTTAGTATGTCATAATGGTTGTAATTAGTTATCTAAACAATACTAGATCACATGATGCATGTAGAAGTGTTTTAATGCAATATAGTATTTGTTATCCAATTTCAATTGCCAATAAAGGGGTTTTAACATAACTGTTGTAGCTTCTGTACTAGTTGCCTAATTAAATTTATATCTGAACTGTAATGGATATAGGGCTATAATACGAACCAGTAGCAATTGGATTCACCCTAATCGGAGTTATAGATCTTTTTCTAGGATTTATTTAGTGTTTAATGGAGTTTAATAAATCTGAACAGATCATACTAACAACAAACAAAACTAAGTACAGATCTGAAAACTACGCAAGATTATGAACTCAGGGACATATTACTCATATTTTTCGGATCTATAGATTATTTACTACGAATTTAATGATTCAAAAGCCCAATAATACTAATTAATTATTCGCCAGTAATTTATACAGTAAACTTGTAATTTTATTCCAGAATCATGTTCTATACAATTTTGTGAATCCAGGGGTATATCATTTGTATTTTTCTGAGTTGTATTTTATTTTCTGTGAATTAATTGCTCCAAAAAGTGTATTAAACCATTTAAATAATCACGACAAATACTTACAGCAAATGTATGATACAATTATATATTAATACTCTACACAATTTTGTGATTCCAGCGGTATATTATTTGCAATGTTTGGATATAGTATGAATTTTTTATGGATTTTACAAGTTAGATCTATAATCTGCAATTTTAAATTCGAACGGAATATTCCAGGAATATTCCGCTGACTGGACAGGTTGACCGTGCAGGCTGACTGGGACTAGACGCTGACCTGACGACGACGTGGCGGTGACGAGGCAACTGATCGGGACGATTGAATCTCGACCGTCGGGATGAGATCCGGTGGCTAGAAGAGAAGTTGGCTCAAAATAGACCCGATTTTGCGTCACAAAGGACTAGAAGTAGATCTATGTTAGAGAGACAAATCCGTAGGTCAAATCGAAAAACTTTGAATATTAAAGTTGTGGAGGATGATTAGATCTACCTTTTCACCAAAGGAATTTGGATTTCAAAAAACGAGCGCGAGAAGATCTTGGAATTACGCCATCAGATCTGAAATATTGCGTTGCGAAATTCTCCGGCTGTGGTGGATGAAAAGAGGTGAGGTTTGTCGGAACTGAAAGATTTCGACGAGATCTACAACTTTCGTGTTGAAGCCGAAGACATCCGACAAAGTTTAGATGGGTTTAGAAGCGAAATACAATTCGGTAGGGTGTAGATTTGGGATTTAGGGAAGGAAAAGTGTTATAGCTGTGGCTCCGAGGGATTATTTAGGCTTTTAGGATGATGAGAAGATATATCTTGAAGTAGAGAACAAGTAGAAACAAACGGAAGTCAATTCGGAGTTATAGATAAAAAGTTATAAGAGTTTTAATAGAGATAGGTTTGAGAAAACAGATTTCGCACGGTTTTTAAAGCGGAGGTGGGATGGATCCCTTCCTGTGCACATGGTGGCTGGTTCGGTCGGCCTAGTGGCCGGCCGGGTGGCCCATTTCGTTTTTTTTTCTTTTTCTTTTTCTTTTTCTATTTTGGTATTTTCTTTATATCTTTTGCATACGAACTCCAAATGACATGATGATTGTTTCTAAATTTTTCTAAAATTCAGTAGATCATTATAGAATCATATTTATAACATTTTCACTAGTTTAAGATGGTGGCTTCACAAATTTCTATATATTCTTTTTCTTATTTCTTTTATAACTTTTGCAATATAGCTCCAAATGAGTTCAAACCAGTTTGTAAAATTTTCAAAAATTCAAAATATATTTATAGGACTACTAGGGAACATAATCCTGTCCATTCAAAATTCAAACATGTATTTTTCAAATAAAACCTTAATAGGTTAAAATAGAAATTTTGAAATAGGGTTTTGACACAAAGGGTTTTGAAGATGAAATTTTTGCATGATGCTTTATGCAATGCATAGATGCATAACATATGTCAATCACCAAAACACAAATCATTATATGCCCTTTTGACAAATAGGGCTACTTAGGCGTTATCAAAAGGATATAGGGTTTTATGCATTTGACCTTATATGGCTACTATGCAATATTTCTAAATAGCTTCTTAGGGTTTTATTTTAACCACTCAACCAAAACACACAATGCCACAAATGCCCAAAACAACAAGTTCAATCATGTAACATGAAGGAACACATTCTTAACATCCAATGAAAATGAAGATGCCATGTTATCTTCTCTCTTTTCAAGCAAATGGTGAAAAGCATCTAGAATGGTTTCATAAATCGAAGTAGAGACTTAAAGGGTCAAATAGGGAAATTAGAATATCACTCCACCATAATTGGGAAAGTCATTTTATTCACCCTCTTTATTCATCTAAGCATGGTTGGATATTTAAAGAATCAAATGGTTGAAAAGAAAATGAAAACAAGTTGGATAGTCATGTTAATCCAATCTCATACAAGTTTCTGAATTCAAGGAATGAAAATCATAACAGAAAGTTTCTTTTCTTTGAGAAATTTCAACAAAGTCAAACAATTCAACCAAGTTATTTTATAACTTTACATTCCAAAATTAGGAGAATTTTGGGATGTGACATGGATGGACTTGAATGGATTCGTTGTTCACTGACTACTGTGCTTTATGTGTTCCCTGTTATGCTTTATGTGTTGCCTGTCCATCTAAGAATTCCAGTCATGGGGCTCGTCACAAATGCATGAATCTCGTCAGTCCACCTACCATATTACACTGCCATGACATCTGTTAGCTCCTTACGAACACTACACTGATGCTTCTAGTCAGTCCATCTCGTGCCGCGTCTATATATACACACATAGGCACGTCTATTCTTCACTCGGCTCACATTGAGTCTCTCGACTCCTCGCAAAAAGAAGTGTATACCGTTCACACTTCACACTAATAGCTATGAGATAAACAGGAGCAGGACGGACTCGCCAAAGTCGTTGCCTTCCTGGTCTCTACTGAAGGAGTAATGTTAACCTTTGAGGATGGAAGGCATCAGGATAGAAGAAAATACCAATATCAGAAAGTGTGGTCAATTTGTGCATGAACAGGGCACTCTCGTCGCAGTTTAATGCACTCCTTCGGAAGGATCCAGTGCCACCAGCTCTGCAGCTGCAAAGGCCATGCAAGTCTCTGTTTTTCATCAAAGTGATGAAAACCTTAAACCTAAAGCTGGGAAAGTACGTACTCAAAGGAGGTTTTCACTACAAAAAATGCTTTCTTCAGTTTTCGTGGCTATTTTTGCAAGGTTGATTAGGTATACTCAGCAGTCAGCGCAGTATAATTTAGCAACGAAAAACTTATCCTAAATAGGAAGCAGAACGTCTCCTTTAACCCAAATCGAGAGGGAGGATCTGCACACCGGGAATTAACAGATGTGTAAACTAAGACGTGACGAAGAGTCCAAGTGGGCTCAGCGTGCTAAGGTTAAACATGTTCAGGAGGGTGGTAATAACACTAAATATTTCCATCTTATTGTGAATGGAAAACATAGAAAGAAGAATTTTTTTCAACTAGAACAAGAAGAAGGTACTATTGTAGGGGGTGAAAATTTAAACGTCTTTATCACTGAATACTACAAACGCTTGTTTGGGGAGCCGACTCCCAATGATTTCTCTCTTATGGAAGATATAAATCATGACATTCCACGGGTGTCTTTAGAGGAGAATGAGATTTGAGCTAGTATGTTTTCTGATCAGGAAGTGTATGATGCTATCTTCTCGATGGAGCGTAACAAGGCGCCGGGCCCTGATGGATTCCCTGCGGAATTCTATCAAACCTTTTGGGGTGTTATTAAGCATGATTTGTTGGCTTTACTTGCACAGTTGCATAAACACAACCTATCTCTGTTTAAGCTTAACTTTACGGTGGTCACCCTGCTGCCCAAGAAAGAAAATGTGGTGCAAATACAACAATATAAACCTATCTGCTTAGTGAATGTTAGTTTCAATTTTTTTACTAAGGTTGCCACAAACCAAATTACTGTGATTGGTCACAAAGTTGTTAGACCTACTCAAACAGCTTTTATGTCTAGACGGCATATACTTGAAGGAGTAGTTGTCTTACACGAAACTATTCATGAGATTCACAAAAAGACATTAGATGGGGTTCTTTTCAAAATTGATTTTGAAAAGTCTTATGATAAGGTAAGGTGGCCTTTCTTACAACAAACTCTTCGTATGAAAGGTTTCGATCCTCTTTGGTGTAATTGAATTGATATTTTCGTACGAGATGGTAGTGTGGCTATTTGTGTCAATGATGACCTTGGCAATTATTTCCAGACTAGAAAAGGACATAGGCAAGGGGACCCCCTCTCCCCAATGTTGTTCAATATCATTGTTGATATGCTTGCTATTATTATTGCTAGAGCTAAAGAGAATGGTCAGGTGACGGGACTTATACCCCATCTGGTGGAGGGGGTGTGTCTATCTTACAGTATGTTGATGATACAATCTTATTCATGGAACATGATTTCCAAAAAACGGTTAATATGAAACTGATTCTTTGCATTTTTGAGCAATTATCGGGCTTAAAAATCAACTTCCACAAGAGTGAGGTTTACTTCTTTGGCAAAGCTGTTGAACAAACACAAACTTACAAGGAGATTTTTTGCTGCGAATCTAGGTCTTTACCGTTTAGGTATCTTGGGGTACCTATACACTATCGTAGACTACGAAATTCTGAATAGAACCCTGTTGAAACTAGATATGAAGGAAAATTTGGATGTTGGCAAGGAAAGCTTCTATCATACGGGGATAGGCTGGTCATAATCAATTCGGTCCTAACTAGTTTGCCTATGTTCATGCTATCTTTTCTTGAAATACCGAAGGGTGTAAGCAAACGATTAGATTTCTACCGCTCATGTTTCTTTTGGAAAAGTGATGAGCACAAGAAAAAATATAAGTTAACTAGATGGAATATTATATGTAGACCCAAAGACTAGGGTGGTTTGGGTATTAAGGTTAGAGCTTAAGCACAAGTGTTTACTGAGTAAATGGTTGAATACGCTATTGACGGAGGAGGGGGTGTGGCAAGAGTTGATACACAATAAATACCTCACAAATAAAACACTAGCACAAGTGGAAGCCAAACCAACTGATTCACCTTTTCGAAAGGGATTAATGGGAGTGAAAGATGAGTTCTTTGCCCGTGGCTCTTTTAAAATAGGTAATGGGAAAGGTATTATATTCTGGGAGGATGTTTGGTTAGGGAAACGTCTCTTGCCCAACAATATCCTACCCGGTACGCTATAGTCCACAACAAACATGTTATGGTTCACGATGCCCTATCTCACTATCTATTACATATTACCTTTCAACGTAATTTGAATGGAAACAAATGTAATGCATGGCTGCACCTTTGTGACAGGTTGATGGCAATAAAACTTATGAATGAACATGATAAGTTTATTTGGAATCTCTCCGAGAATGGGATCTTTTCTGTTAAATCTATGTATGAAGTCCTTATGAATGATCATCCAAATTTTCTAACCAAATATTTGTGGAAATTGAAAATACCTTTGAAAATAAAGATCTTTATGTGGTTTCTGAATAACAAAGTTCTTTTAACTAAGGATAACCTTGCCAAGCGAAATTGGAATGGGTGTAAAAAAATATAGCTTTTGTAACGAGGACGAAACAATTGAACATTTACTTCTTTCATGTCCTTTTGCAAAAATAATTTGGCGTATGGTTTTTTGTACTTATAATCCTCCTCCACCCACCAATATTACTAATATGTTTGAGAATTGGCTAAATGGAGTAGATAAAGTGAATAAGGGCAGACTTGGTATTGGCATATCGGCCATTTGTTGGGCTATTTGGAAATGTCGCAATAACTGTAATTTTAACAAGACTGGAGTTCCTTCTTTTTTACAGGTTATCATTATGGCGGCGCATTGGATTCAGTTCTGGGCTTTCCTACTCCCAAAATATCAACAACCCATGGTCACTGGGTGTATCCGTCTTGTGGCGGTTACCTCGATTTTTTTAGCCAGGCTTCGTGGCATCATTCTAGTAGATTGACTGAGGTCTAGTTGTTTCTACAAACTCTCTTGTGAGACCCATTTGTTCTATCAGATGCTTGTTCTGCGTA
The DNA here is from genome assembly GCA_910589775.1 of Avena eriantha. Classification (NCBI taxonomy): domain Eukaryota; kingdom Viridiplantae; phylum Streptophyta; class Magnoliopsida; order Poales; family Poaceae; genus Avena; species Avena eriantha. Next base: position 169,148,137 of record OU342743.1, on the reverse strand, counting down.
CCATAGTATTCCGGCATATGCTTTTGTAATACTTTGGAGATATTTTCTGAGATATCCTTTTAATAAAGGGCTATGTGCATCCTTGGATGCAGAGGCTGGGGCAATCCTCATTTCGAAAAAAAAATGAAGAAGAACGAGGTTACTCGTATGTGTCATGACCATACATACATGAATACTACTCTACATCTCAAAGAGCCACGTATGACAAGTTGTTTATTAATCTGACGAGTGCGGTGAGCAATAGTCATTCAAACTCAGACCATAAGATATGATGAAGACACGTGATAAGTGTCCTTTTCTGAGGAGGACGCCAATTCCATGACTCGCCTTCCTCAAAGATTACGTCGCCCCTGGCAACCACCTTATTAGTATAAGGATTGCACAAGCGGTATTCCTTTGAGCTTTCATAGCCCTTCATGATCATTTGAGTCCTCTGCTCCGCCAATTTACTCTTATGGTCGGACTCCGTCTTGACATACGCCACACACCCAAAAGTGCGAAGTTGATCAACCGAGGGTTTCCATATGTACCATGCTTCGTACGGTGTTATACCAACGCCACTCTCAGTTGGCTCCATGTTCAGCAAATACACAGCCGTATTGACTGTCTCACCCCAGAATTTTCCCGGCAAGCCTTTACTCTTCATCATGCTCCGTGCCATGGTCAACACAGTTTGATGCAGCTCACCCCCTTGATCAATGCGTAGGGCTCTTATCTTCGCCTCCACCTTGAACTCTTCGGCTTCCTTGATCTTCTCGAATGCTTGTTGAGCTTGATCCTTACTTTTTAGCAACACAATCCACATGTATTTACTATGATCATCCACCACAAGCATGAAGAACTTATTGCCGGACGGAGTTGCGGGTGAAATTCCAACGCATAGATCAACATGAACTAGTCCCGAGGCTTCACTTGCCTCAAACGTGGCTTCACATGGTAACGGGGCACTCCGTTCCTCGTGATGCACACACGGTAGATCGTGATCCACTTGCACCATAATCTCCGTAGCCGGTGATGGAGGATCCTCCTCATCCTTCAGCTCAGTTACTTCGAGCATCCGCATAATCGGTCCATCATCTCCTTTCTAGGCGATGAGAGCCCTCTCCTTTTTCTTTGGTGGTTTTCGGCAATCATCCTTGAAGTGACCGAGCTCACCGCAGTTATGACACCTTACTTTCTTTATGTCAAACTTCCTCCGCGGTGGGGTGTCATCTTCGTCCTCCTACCCCGCGATGTACTTTTTCGCTGGGCGTTGCTTCTCCTTGCTGCTCGTGGAGCCTCCTTGCTTTTCTTTTGAAAGAGTCATCCACTACTGCTTCATGAGCATCAGGTGCTCAACCTGCTCTGGATCACCAAAGCTGATCCGGATTCTCTCGTCGTGTGTCTTGAATGTTCCGACGAGATCCTCGACCGTCAATGTATTCAGGTCGAGACATTGTTCGATCGATGTGACGATCTGCATGTAGCGCGCCGGCGCCGCACGCAGGAACCTTCTGACGTTCTTGACCTTGTCCAATCTCTCGCCATATCCCCTGATTGCGTTGACGAGGGTAACAAAATGGGCGGCAAACTGATCAACTGTCTCGCTCTCCTCCATCTTCAGATCTTCATAGCTTTTCGTCAAAGTTTGAAGATGCGCTTCCTTCACGTGGGCATGACATTGGTGCAAGATCTTGATCGTCTCCCATGCATCCTTCGCCGATTTCTTTCCGATGAGGTGCTGCATCACGTCCTTCGGCACTACGGAATAGAGCATCATTAAAGCTTGGCGATCCTTCCGGTACTTCGCGTCTCCCTTGACGTACTCGTCGCCTCCTGGATCGACGGCCTCCCAAACCTCCTGAGCCTCCATGGCCACCTCCATGTTGAGTGCCCATAGCCCGTAGTCCTTGCGATCGAGGCGCGGATACAAAGCCGCCCCCACCGTCTCCGTCACCGGTGCCGCTGCCGAGCTCTCGCCAAACTTCACCATCGCTATGACCTCCTAGTACTTTCAGCAGATCACGAACGACGACCTTGGCTCTGATACCAATTGTTGGCCTAGACCCAGCTGTCGAGTACTTTCAGGTAGAAGTCGGAATTGCTAGTCACGAGAGGAAGCTAGCTCCTACGTATTTGTTCTATTGCATCCAAGAGTACCGGCAAGCAGAAGATCAAATATGTGAAGCATCGATGAGAAAGTACTTTATCGAACCAAGTATAATGTCTCAAGGCGCAGACAAAAAGGACAGTCGGCGTGAAGGCGTGGAGAAGGGTGCGGACAAAAAGGGTTGTCGACGTGAAGCCATGGAGAAGCCGACAAAAGCAAAGTCGGTGACATGGGTGCTGAGAAAGGAAGCGGCGAAAGCAATGCCGTGGATGACGCCCGCGAGAAGCAGCGTGTACATTTGGGTCCCAGGTGGATGTTAAAGGGCACGTCATACTTAGGGGGTGATTGTTAGGAATAAGCACTCCGTGTCTAGCACCAACACGGTGTCACGTATACGAGTTGTATACGTATAGGATTGCACTACACCGAGATGTGTGTGTGTGTTGAGTCCAATCCGTATACTTGCATGTAATTGAGTACTACTAGGATTAGAGTTGGGCTAGTAGTCGAGTTGGCATATTAGAATCCTAGTATATATATGCATGTACCCCGGGTTGTAAACACACCGTGAGTTCAAAGCAATAAAAAGAGGACGCACGATATGTGCGTGTAACGATCATATTGTTTCCGTATGTGTCTTGTGTGAGTTGCTATGGCCAGAAAAGTAATCTAGCTCTAGCTTCATATACGTGCGTGTGCACCGGAGTTTCGTCGTCGCAGTCGCCGGAAAATACTCGACCGCTGGGTCTTGGCCAACAATATAGCTGCACGCGCTATGATCGTGCTTCAATAACTTACGCCACCGTAGTAACCAATCTGCTGAACAGACCAGGGAATGGTGGTGGCCTATGTGTGGTGGCAGATGTGTAGAGGTATGACCTCCCGCAGCTGCTAGCGTCCTCTCGTGCAGCCCAACTACAAACAGGGATCCAAGGAGCGCACTGCTAGTTAACCCTCCCCGATCCTGGCTACTCAGCTCATGTTCACCCTCCGGATCCTCGCAAAACAAAATTTTATAGCTTTGGAACCCAGCCGATAGTTATCAGATATAGGAACAGACAGATATGCCAACATTGAAGCCGTTTTTTCTTTGCGTAAGGACTAAGGAGTAACCCACAGCTTTGAGAATGGAAGGAGTCAGGATAGAAGAAGCTTCTTTGCTTAAGCACTGCTGCCAATTTGAACATGAGAGGGACACAAACCACCTTACTAAGCGCACTGCTGAAGAGATTTCGAGTCCTGGGGGCTGCAATGCTGTCTCCTTCTTTTCTACCGAGTCATGGAAAACTTACAGTTAAGTTATGGAACGGACCGACGGAACCAGGAGCATTTGGTGTTCAATGCTTACTTCATGTGTTCCCTGTCTCAGTGGGAAGTATAGTCCCGGTACTCCTCTCATGGGAAATGCTGGTAGATTATTGGGGCTCCAGGAGTTGAGCCCTCAACAGTACAGAAGTGTCCTCTACCAGTGTAGTGGTCCATGAATCATCAGATGGTAAGTGTATGTCACGGAGGTTTAGGATAGATCTGCAAAAGCTATATCTGGTGAGGTCGCTCCTCTTCTATAAGAGGTTGCAGTTGAATTGAAGTACTTCGGCAAAATGGCATGAGTACACTGGTACAACCTGCAAAAAAGAGAACCAGCAACATCTGATGAGTACACTGGTACACTGGATGTGCGTGTCTTTGTATTAAGCTGATAAGAACGTCGTAGAATGGATACAACACCACGCTCGTCTTTCGGATTACAACACACTCCTGCACACCGACAACAAGCTCGCATTGCCCAACCCTGAAAAATAATTGTATGGGACCTGGCCCACAAATTCATCTCCGGGGACAACTTCTGCGACATGTGGCATGCGTGACAGTTTAGATCTAAAAAGAGATAATCAAATGTTGCGATTTTTATCTCTATTGGACACGTGTCAATTACAGGAGCTGGTCCACTGGATGAATTTGTAGACCAAGTCTCATAGAATTATTTTCCCAAGGCATGACCAAACACCGAAGTTGCTTGGACCAACGTACCACTAATGCGCCTAGAAGATGAAGAGATGGACTAGCAGGTCTGGCCGAACTTGGAGGGGAGGCGACTGGAGGAAGTTAACGATGACGTACATTGCACCCGGAGTCTCACATCTTGAGTAGTACTAGCTAAAACCGATGAGGTCATCGTCTCTGAATGCCATGTTGGCGACACGCCTTGCATCCGTCTCACATCTTGAGTAGTACTAGCTAAAACCGACGAGGTCATCGTCTCCGAATGCCATGTTGGCGACACGCCTTGCAGCCTAAACAACGCCTTCATGAAGGAGAACAACATCACCGATGCCAGGTCCGACAAGCATACTAGGGTTTCCCATAGTGTCTAGGGGAGGAACGATCCGGCTCAAGATCACGCCTCCCAGGAGAGAAATGGCACCCGCAATTGTCACCGTGGACAGCATCGGAAGCACCGTGTAGGGTTTTCACCCAGGCCACTACCCGCCCCTGGCCAGAAGGAGACGAGCAACAAATCTGCATGCATGACCTACCACCTCAAGAAGAAACTCATCGTCTGAGGAGACATTGCCCACCACCACAACAACACCCAAGTTTGCCGGATCTAAGACCGGAATGGTCAAGATAGCGCATCATTGTCACTGGCGCCACCAGAGCAGCAGCTCCATCCATCACCGGCCTGGAGGAGGTCCAGCACGGCGGCCAACCCGCCTGCCAGATCAGGCTAAACCGACGCGATTTGAATGACCTCGTCGAGCGCCCGCAAGCGACAGTTGTGGAGCCGACACGAAATGGATGCCCTCGTCAAGCACCCGCCCACGACAGTCGTGGCCCTTTAGGCCCAAATCGGGCCCAGAAGGGGCCCGTGCCGCCGATGCTTGCACGGCTCCTCCTACATGCTACAGACCAGCGCACCAAAGATGTTGTTGAGGGTCGCCGCGTCCGCTCCTCCCGCATCCCAGTAGATCGTGATGGCCATGGGCCCACTCAAGCCCATCCGGCCGAGATGGGTGAACTTGAGTCGGTCGCAGTGCCCACCTCCGCCACTATCGAGGACCACCACGTGGCCGTCGCCAGTAACCTGCCGAAGCCGCCACCAGGTTCCCTCCTTCGCCGCAGCCGCATCTTCCTCCGACGCCAACGCATCTAGGCTGACCGCCTTCTGCCATGCGTGAGCAAGGAAAAACTCCCGCTGCCACTATCACCGCCCAAGCTTTGTCAGGACGGTTCGTGCCGGCGGAGGCGAGGGGAAGGGGTGGACGGAGGGTGGGGACTAGGGAACTAGAGGCGCACCGCCCGTGTCGCCAAGGAGGCGACGCGGGGGCCGAGTGGAGCGGAGCCCTGTGGAAAGACTCTCCACCTGCAAAAATCATAAACAGCTGCATCCTTGATTGACATCAAGTTTGCTTGTCCCTAGCCGAAATTAGTTAAGTATTGACTACCAATTTTCCTTGTCAAGTACATTGTGATCACCGTAGTTTCGTCACCACTATGGTGTTCAGTTTCAACTGAATCATGCAGGAGTACAAGTTCTAATTTCTACCTTCAGAGTCGTATAACTCAGAGAGACCATCACTTCATAATGTGATGTCTCCTGGACAGTTCTACTCAAGAGGAACTGCTAGCTTTCTGGTGCAGCGCAACAGCCAGCAGCCACATCTGGTGCAGCCAACAGCCAGCGAAAACTGAAAACGCGAGTACAGACCGCGGTAAACGGATTTTGCAGGTCGGAAAAACGCTGGCACGGATCAGGCCCAAGTTTTATTTGCGGGGGCCTGATCCGCGCCAGCGTTGTACAAACCCGTAAACAAGGGTTTTGGATAGAAAATCAAATAGAAAAACATTACAATCGAAATCCAAACAACCGATGAATAGTTCACAGTTTTTAAATCAAATTGCCGTGACTTTTCATACCAAAAGAGACCATAGTTTCATAGTTAACTACCAATGCATAGTTCACAGTTAGTAACCACCCAAATCAAGCATTCTCACGAGGCTCAACGGAGACACCACCTTGTTGAGTAGCCGATGAACCACCACTTGCCTTTTCACAAGCATTCTCACGAGTCACGCCATTCGAAACTGACGCTACGGTGACTGGCGGAGGGAGGCCGGTACGGTGGGCCGGCGTCTTCGTCTTCATTGCCTTCGGCACCGCCTTCGCCCCCTTCGCCCCTGTCGATTGCAATTTGGGTTGTGGCGCCCTCTTCGGCTTCAAGGCCGGCTCCGCTGCAGGCACTGCGGCCGTGGAAGCACCGACGGTCGGGAGAAAGTGCGTGCCCGCACGCTTGCGCTTCTTGACGCTCGTCGCGGCCACCATCTCGGCTACTTTCTCGACACGCTGAAAACCGCTGCCCACCCCAAGGACACGGTTACTACGGGAGCGGGCGAGACGCGAGGTGGGTTGAGCGGCCAACGGGGTCGAGTTCTGGCTCATGGTGCCTGGATCCGTCGACGGCGGAGCGGAAATGGCTGGGGGCGCACAGATCCAGGCCAGCGGCGGCGGGTTGAGGGAAGCGGGAGGAGCTAAAAATTTCGTCGCGCGCAAACAGTGGATGGACTGCGGGTGCGCATTAGGTTCGCCCCCTCGACCCTTGAATACCTAGGTCGCGGCTCGGTTTCTGCCCTGACCCTGCAATTTTTTTTACAGTTCGCGTCGTTTGCGAGGACTGATCCGCGCGTTTTCTCAACCTGAACCCCTAAAAAGCAGTTATTATGCGGGTTTCGGGTGTTGCGGGGACTACTAGAGATGCTCTTAGAACATGAAAAACTTAAAGTTCAGCCGTGGATGGATTCGAACAAGGATTTGTTGTTCACATCATACTTTATGTCTTCCATGTTATGTGGGAATTACATTTCTAGTTCTAGTCATTAATTCATATGCAGGGATGGAGCTAAAACTATTCATGGGTATGCAATGAATAACCAATGATTTTTCTTTCAGTTAATAAGCTCATGTATGCATGTATATCATATTAGGGTTCATTTGTACGAGTTCAACACTCGTAAAAATCGAAAAAACGAGCTCTCCAGAGCGCCCCCGTCTTCAGTCATCCAAACCTGGGCCAGAAAGCCAATTCGGCCTTTCGTTGGGTTGTTGCAAGTACCAGCCCACCATAGACCGTAGCTTTGACAGCGATCGAAGGGATCAAACCGAGGAGGAACGATGCGAACCGCCCTGACGCCTCGTCTCCCGGAGCACGCCCGCCGTGGCCCGTCTCCAAGCGGTCGACGCTCGCCGGCGCTCCGCACAGTTGCAGCATGCCGTCGCCCTGCTCCCGCGATCCCGCAGGCTGGCAGCATTAGAACCATAATGCTCGGTTATAATTTCTATTTCTAAATTAGATTTGATCCCTTCTTTAACTTGAATTCAGATTTCAGATTTAGAAGCATAAGTAAAAAGTTGGTGCTAATTCTACAATCTACACCGAATTTAGAATCAGAAGTCACTGAAGCTAAGTGTTTCACTTCTAATTTTTTGTTTTGGTTTTTTCCTATTGATATTTTCTTTAATTAGTTAAAAAACATTCTAGGGCTTTTTCTTCAATTAATTATGTGAAGAGTAAGTTGACAAAAAATCGGGGAGAAGTTCTTGAATGATTGTTTGGTTACTTTTCTTGAGCATCAATTCTTTTTGAAAGTAAATGATGAAGACATCACTTTCAAAAGAGAGGCCGTAGGATCAAATACCCTATTCTTGCAATGTAATTTAATTTAATCGAAAGTTTTTCACTACTATGAGCAATCTGTAGTTTCTTGTTGTCACGAACCTATGTATGTTATAGTGGTGTGCTGGATTTTTTTATCCGAATACACAATATGAAAATCCTAGCTCTGCCATTGTGCATATGTCTTGTCAGTCCACCTACCATGATATATTACAGTAATGTATCTTAGCTCATCATAGACACCAATGCATCTTCTTATCAGTTCATATCGTGCTTTGTCTATAACTCTATATACACACATATGCCTCTCCTTTGTTCCACGGCTCACCATAACCATCTTGACTCATGGAAAAAATCCTATACAATTCCCACCAATAGTTAGTAGATATGACAATGTTGTTGCATGTGCTTATTGTTGGAGTATGTTACGGCTAGATATATTTGGTAGTTTAAGTATGTAATCTAATTCTATCTCTAGTAGTCTTCTTGCTCCCCAAGTTTTCTAGTACTATATAAACAGCCTAAGGGCTCATGATGAAATCACCTCTTGCAATATCAATACAATCTATACTTCCGCAATCTTTCATGGTATCAGAGTGTGTCGCTCCTCGGCTTAGGTTTTAGCCACCGCTTCCGTCGCGCCACCCCCGGCAAGGTCGATCTCCATGATCTCCGCCGGGGCCATCGCATCTCGTAGCTAGTTTTTCTTCCAATTCCCTAGATCGGTTCAGTAGTTCTAGCAAATTTCTTTTTCCTATTAGATCTATTTTTGTTTTAGCCACCAAAAGCATCGTTCACAGTCGCATGTCATCATCGCGTGCCTCTACTTCAACCTCAGCGTCGACTCAACTCCAGCAAATCATCATCAACGATCGTGGCAAGGAGGCTCCGCGTGCCGCCCCAAGGGACGCGTTCACCCACTGCGTCGGCTGCTCCGTCCTCACGTCATCTCCACGCCGGCCCGTCTTCGCCAACATACCGGGACACACGTCCCTGAGTACGTGTCTCGCCGTCAACAAAGGGTTGCATCTTCATCACCCGTGGTCATCATCGCCAACAACCATCTACACAGACAACATCACCACATCGTCGCCACCACCACCAATCGTGGTCATCGTCAATGCCAACAAGTTCTTCTCCACGAGCGACGCCGCGCTCATACAAGCGGAAAATACTGGTCTAAATCCCTGAAATCAACTACCACTACAACAAATCTCCATCAACAACTACCCATTCGTCTTCGTCCACCACGACCTCGCCGCCAGAGTCGCAGTCTACTTTTTATTTTTTACTTAATCAATTTTCTTCTTGCAACTAATTCGTCTACTCCAACAAATCGGCGGACAACTTCTACGCACCGACCGTACAAGAAGATCTTCTCTGCTTCTTCAAATCCGGCTCTGGCTCGCTTGGCTCGTGATGGTCCATGTCTTCGCATGTCCGGTATTGGCAACACCGACGCGTGCCTTTGTTCTCGGCGCGCTCCCGAGTTTGGCAAGCTCGGCAAGGCGTGTCGCCTACCTCGACTACTCCGGATCCAATGTCTACTCTAACTACGTCTACTTCAACTACTACGACAAATTCTCCAGGCTCAATGACGACATCGACCACAATATCACCAACTTCATCAACAGTAACAACTTCCCCAACGGCACCATCGACCACAACTACAACGCCCTCACTCTCGGCTACATCGACATCGGTAACAAGGGCTACCACCTCACCTTCAGCTTATTCTCCAATTAGACCGTCCGCGTCACTACTGATCCGAATGCGGGGGGGGGGGGGGGGGGGGGACTATGTTACGGCTAGATATATTTGGTAGTTTAAGTTTGTAATCCAATTTTATCTCTAGTAGTCTTCTTGCTCCCCAAGTCTTCTAGTACTATGTAAATAGCCTAAGGGCTCACGATGTAATCACCTCTTGCAATATCAATATAATCTATACTTTCGCAATCTTTCACTTATACTTGTAAGGATTAAGGCAAAGCTTTGAGAATGGGAGGCATCGGGTCAAAAAGAATTACCTAGAATGGAACCTCTTTTCCATGTGTACATGACCGGGGAACTCATTATTCAATTCTGGGAAGTCCTCCTGAACGATCATGTACTAGGGACAAGATCTTGAGCGAAGTTCACAATATGCTTTATGCGTTCCTTGTCACCATGGGAAGTGCAGTCTCGGCAGCATTGGTAGGTTGGGGCTCCTGTAGGCAATGGTTCAATCATGTACTCTACATAAGCATCGTCTCCCCTAGGATGTTCACGAATCACGAGTTGATATGCATGATTCACGGAGCTAGGTTTATGTTTAGGTTAGGAACTATTTGAACTGAATCTGGCATGTGGCCTGAATCTTTTGGTCAAATCTAGCAGTTGAATCGAGATGACTGTTGAAACTATCAAATTAGTTGCACTGAGTTACATGTGAACTCTTACAAATATGACCGGATTCATAAAAAGTTGTCTCGTCCAATTATATGCCTGTTTAGCCACACGAAAAAAAGCTGATAACAGACTTGCTAATCCGCGGGGCAACATTAGTTCAACATCATCCCACCAAGTTGCACGTTATCACGTGATGTATTTTATAAGTGCGCGAGAAAATATGATGTGTGCGATTAAGGTAGAATGGGGCACCAATCCAGCGGTTTCAAAATTAAGTAACGTACAAATGTGCAACTAGGTACCTGACCCACATTAAAACCTTAAAGCTGCATACAATCCATAAAATGTGCCAATATATTCCGAGTTACACTGTATCATATACCTACAAATCACAGTTGGATGAGCCTTACACACATCCAAATGAACCTTTTCGGTACAAATTTTTTTTATGATTTTGTACGGATCTATTAGTAATCATAAACAATAGTACAAAGAGTCCCAGAATTAACAGAAATTACAAATAGGTCATTTGACCACCTAGCGACAACTATAGACACTAGCTCGAGCCGAAGGCGCGCTTTTGTCCTCGCCCCACCGGAGCCGAGCACTGGTTATTTTGGGATACTATTTTTTTTGAAGGATGTACTAATTAACGGTGTACATTTTCTATTTATCTTATCCAAGGGAAGAACAATTCAAATTTTCTCATATTAACAGCGAAAAGAATTACATATGCAACACAATACAAGTTTCTTCCTGATATGCTACATAAATCTAGGATACATATTTCTTAAATATTGTATCATGCAAAGTCGTGTGTTGCTCTTTTGATGGAGAAAGGAGACCCATAGGGTTGCAAACCTTACGAGTACAAGGAAAGGCATGCAAATGTAGATAGTTAATTAATTTAGGGGTGATGAAGTTCAAGAATGCTTTTCTGCTTTCTATCATTTTATTTTAAGTTTGGTATTCATGAGAAAATTCAGGACATGGTGATGACGAGCTAATTTGTTCACCACTATGGTTTCAAGATTCAAAAATGAAGCTTGTACAAGTTTTTCTGGCTACCTGCGTAGCCCTATAGCTCGAAGAGAGAGCGTTTGTTTCTTAAACTTGATGAAGTTGTGGAACTTGAATGAGGATTTGTTGTTCACTGACTACTGTGCTTTACGTGTTCCCTGTTGTGCTTTATGCGTTGTCTATTCATATAAGAATTCCAGTCCCGAGGCTCGTCAACAATTCCCGTGTACTCCGCCTATATAACCATCCCGTGTACTGTTTGTATGATTCGAGCCAGTTGAAAAGAAAAAAAGATTAGGACGTTGGTGTGCCCGTGGCGGCGTTGGTCGCCGGCAAAATTCTGTGTTGTCTCCCTTCTTCTACCTTTGTTCGTGCGAGTGTGAGAGCAATGCAAGAAGAGGGGCTGCGGAGATGCAGCCCCGATACCATTGTCACTGCCAGTATTTTTTTGTTCCCTATTGCCTATCGTATAATTCCCGTTTCCAACGCTCGTCACAAATGCATGCTTTGTCAGTCCACCTATCATGGTATACAACCATAACACATCTTAGCTCCTCATAAACACCAACGCATATCTTCTTGCCAGTCCATATGGCGCTCTGTCTGTATATACACACATGCCTCTCCTTTGCTCCCCGGCTCACCTTCACCCTCTTTACATGTCACAAAAATATGTATACAATTTACACTGATAGTTAAGAGATATTGGAACATTGAAATATGCCGACATTGTTGCCTTTGCTTATATCTGTTTAAGGTGTAAGGGAAAGCTTTGAGAATGGAAGGCATCGGGTCAAAAGAAATTCCTAGATGTAAACGATGTTTGGATAGTAAGTATTTCAACAGATAAAAAAAACTAGAATAAGGAGGAAGAAGACCGAAGGGAAGAGGAGAGTACCTGGCGGCAGAATAGGGAGCCCAGCTACAATCAGTCATGCATCGTGTGAGCGGATCGGAGGTACAAAGTCATCCAACTTTCATAGGAATGAAATGAGAATCTTAAACTTGAAACAGCTCTACACGGACTAGAACAAGGGTTCCGTGGTTACTGCCTCTCTTTTTTTTTTCTCTGTCGCTTGTCGTAATTCCGTTTCCGGTCATGTGTCTAGTCAGTCCAGCTACCATGCTATACAACTCTAACTCCTCATAAGTCAGTCCATATGGTGCTCGATCTGTATATACACATGTATACGCTCATCTGCTTGGCTACGCAGCTAACATTCACCCTCCCCGGTCCTCGCAAAACAAAATTGTATAGCGTTCACACCGATAGTTATCGGATATAGGAACATACAGAGATGCCAACGTTGAAGCCTTTGCTTCTTTCTTAAGGACTATGGAGAGCAGCGCACAGCTTTGAGAATGGAAGGAATCAGGATAGAAAAAGTTACCGCAATCAGGTCCTCCTGCCAATTTGAACATGACAGGGACACAAACCACTCAACTAAACGTACAGCATGGCGAGCAGGTTCCAATTTTCATGTCCTAGAGGCTGCAATGATGTCTCCTTTTTTATACCGAGTCATCAAAAGTTTTTAACTTACGTTATGGAAGGGGCCCAAGGAGCCAGGAGCATTTCGTGTTCAAGACATGCTTCATGTATTCCCTGTCTCAGTGGGAAGCAGAGTCCGGATACTCCTCTCGTGTCTTGTGCGGGGAATGGTAGACTGGGGCTCTAGGGGTTGAGCCCTCGACTGTACAGCAGAGTCGTCTACATGAGATATCTAGTGAGCAGATGAGGTCTTTCCTCTTCTTGTAAAAGGTTGCAGTTAAATCGAAGTACTTCAGAAAAATGGACTTTCTTATTCAACGTTGTTGTTGACAGTCCTAATTTACGAGAGATAATAATGATTAGAAGACAGTTTACTTGGACGGACACTATTTCTGAGCCTACATACGAAAAACTAGTCCACATGCTCTTAGAGATACCGGTTGGAAATCTGAATTCCATATGGTAACAGTGCATGCACTAGAATGTATTGAGGCTCTGGTTGATGATGCCTCAACTCTTTTATCCACTAGTTTTCCAAGACGACGGTGCAAGATCCAATTCAAGTTTACACTTAGTTGGATACACTGTGATGGTTTCCACGAGTTGGTTAAGAATGTTTGGTCGTACCTGTATCCAAAGATGGGGTAGTATAATGCGTGCTACACGCAAATTCCTACGTGGATGGACAAAGCACACGACTATACTTCTCAAGAAGGAAAATTTTCGACTCTCATCTATCATTGATTAACTAGAGGCTTTTATGGAAGTTAGGCCACTATTGCACAATAAATTGAGTTTAAAAGCCAATCACCGCGCAAATAGCATGACTTATGTATAAAGAAGAACCCAAATGGTGCCAACGATCAAAGGTTACATTTATTCTGGAAGGAGATTCGAATACAAGGTACTTCCAAGGTTTGGCAAATGGCAGACACAAGAAGAAACTTATTCACTTTCTTGTATAGGATGAAAGCATGATCAAAGGTCATGATCAACTTAAGTCTTACATTACAAATTATTATAATGTCTGTTCGAAGCTCTAGGGGAGACAACTTCTTGATAGACGAGTCCTGAATGGATGACATACCCCAAGTTTCTAACTTTCTATCTTCCCCTTATAATCAGGAGGAAGTTAAGAAGGTGGCCTTCCAAATGGAGCACAACAAGGCCCTAGGTCCAGATGGTTTCCCAGTTGAGTTTATCAAAACTTCTGGTATGTAATCAAATCGGACCTTCTAGAATTCTTTGGCTTTCTTCATGTAGGGAAACTACACTTGTTTTGCATGAACTTTGGTGAGATTATTTTATTACCTAAGTTTAACGAGGCAGAAATGATACAACAATATAGACCTTAATATCTTCTTCGTGTTAGTTTTAAAATTTTGATGTAGGCTATATAACGATTAGGCTAAACTCAGTGGTTGAACATGTAGTTTGTCCTATGTAAACTGATTCCATGCAATGAAGATACGTCCTATATGGAGTACTAATCTTCCACGAAACAATGTACAAACTACATAGTAAAACGTTGAGTGGGGTACCTACAATAAAGTCGAAGTCTTTCCTCCAACAAACTATCAGAATGAATGAATTTTCTGCATAGTTGCATGCTCTAATCCATAATTTCGTGTCTAGAGGTAGCGTTGCCATCAAAGACAATTATGATGTTGGCAGATACTTCCAGACGAGAATGGGATTGAGATAAGGTGACCCATTATGAACCATACTATTTAACATAGTGGCGGATATGTTGCCATCTTGATTGTGTGCCCATAAGTTGATGGCTAGATTGAAGGGGTAGTTCCTCACCTCGTCGATGTTACACTTTCTATCCTTCAATACGTAAACGACATGATCTATTTATGGAACATGACTTAGAAAAAGCTAAAAAACTGAAATTAATGTTATCAGTTTTCGAGCAACTTTATGGTCTAAAGATCAGTTTCCGTAAGACTGAATTGTTTTGTTTTGGCGAGACTTAATAAGAGGCCCACGTTAATGCTAAAACCTTTGGCTGCGCACAAAGTCAATTTCTAATTAACTATTTGGGAATCTCGATTCATTACCGGAGACTCATAAACGCTGTTACTACTAGAACAACAACCATCCATGGGATTGACACCCAGTGACGCATTGTAAAAATGATGCGTCACAGATAATTATCTGTGGTGCACCTCCAACCAATGCGCCACTGATAATTGACTTATTTGTGGCGCATCATCCTAGCCATGTGCCACTGATAATGTGGCACCATGTATAAGTACGCCTTAATAATATGGCACAGATAAGTAAACTACTAGTGACGCATCTGAAAGAATATTTCATGTTTTCCTATGTTTTGCGTGTTAGATAACAATACTATGGAGACTTTTCATGTGCGCTAAGTGTGCAGAAAGTTTTGAGGGGGGGGGGGATAATCCACCCCACCAAGGGCCGGATAATCCGGCCTACCTCATCACTCAAAGAAAGCCAAGGCGCGTAGCTCGGTACCCGGTCGGATTTTCTCCCGAAAAATCCGAACTAGGGCGGTTTTTCCTCCCCAGGACGGATAATCCGGGTGTCGCACGGGCCGGATAATCCGGCCCCCAGTTTTCGAGCAAAAGGAGCCAAGGCGCGTCACTTGGTATCCGGTCGGATTTTCTCCCGGAAAATTCGAACTGGGGCAGTTTTTCTTCCCCAGGCCGAATAATCCGGCCCTCGCATAGGACTGGATAATCCGTCCCCCAGAAGTTGATCAAGGGCAAGCTCGGTGTGACGCTCTGAGAGGGGGCGGATTTTCTGCCAGATATTCCGAGTCTAGGGCGGTGTTTTCCCCAGACCGGATAATCCGGCCCTCACTTGGGCCAGATAATCCGTCCCCCAAAGTTTGCAATGGCTGGTTTCTGAAGGGGGTATAAATACCCCTTCTTTCCCAATGTTCAGAACACTTGATTCATTCGAAATTGACCAGACATTGTGCAAGAGCTCTCATTCTCGATCTCCCACTTCAACCACCCGAAGGTCTTGATCTTTGGGGGAATTGAAGGAGGAGAAGTTCATCATCATCATCAAGAATCAAGCGCTTCAACTCCTCTCCATTCACTTGGAGAAATCCCTGATCTAGTATTCTTGTCAATACCTAGATCTTGTTTATTTTGTTTGATAACTTTGTTCTTGTGGGAGCTTGTTGTCATTCCGGGAGCCTCCAAGTTGTTGTGGAGTTGTTGCCCCGCTAGTTGTGTAAAGGTGCCGGTGCCCGCCTCGAAGGGTACCTATAGTAGAAGGTGGATCAGGCCTTTTGTGGCGAGATCCATCGGAGAACAGGGTGAGGCCTTTTGTGGCGTGGTGGTCTTAGTACCGCCCACCCCTCCAACGCAGACATACTTCCCTTAACAAGGACGGAACTGCTGTCAAACAAATCCCGTGTCTCCACGTGCTTCACTTTGGTTTACCCGTTCCTCTTCCACTCGCTCTTTACTCGCTAGTAGATAGGGTTGCATATAGGGAAATTCCACCTAATAGTTTATCTAGTGAATTTACCCTTTGTGCTAAGCCTAATATTGAAAAATAATTAAAAATTGGTGTAGCACCTATTCACCCCCCCCCTCTAGGTGCCCATACGATCCATTTCAATTGGTATCAGAGCCCCGGCTCTAAATTCGGGCTTAACCGCCTAAGAGTAGTATGGGTACCAAGGATGATGGAAATGAGGCTCTGGATAAGGTCACAATGGATGATCTCAAGTCGTTGGAAACAACCTTGTTGAAATTCTTTGAGGCCAAGCTGGAGGAGATGAATCAAATGATTGCTCGCCTTTCATCATCCATAGCCCATCTCCATCCTCCTCTGAGGCTGCCACACCATCATCTAAGGAAAAGGGTAACACCGGATCCAAGGATGATGATGTGGAAGGTGAAAAACTTAATGGTTCCACCTCCAAGAAGGGAAGTGGTAAGGAGGAATATAATGAGGTTTGCCACGTATATTCCCCCGACCCACCTATCCCTCATCCTCATATAAACAATAGGGGTGATCCACCCAAGCTCACTGCATCCTCTTTTAATCAATGACAATACCTAATGAAATCTCATGTTTGCAGCTCCTCTATTGAATTGTGGAGGATTATTGAAGAGGGTCTTCATATTGGAGATCAAACCAATCTAACGAGAAGAGAAGTTGTGGATAGCCAGTTGAATGCCACCGCTCTCCACATGATACAGCTAGGTGTGGGTCCCAAGGACATGCCACACATTGAACATCTCAACACAGCTAAAGAGGCTTGGGATGCTCTTACGGATCTCTTCGTTGGAAATGAAAGCATGAGAAGAAACAGGTATGATGCCCTTAGTAATGAAGCTGAGGGATTCTACATGTTGGATGGTGAAAACCATGAGGACATGTATAGAAGACTCAAGGGCATTGCAACAACATTTCGAAAGAATGGGGCACTCACATTGATGATGCATGGATAAAAAGGAAATATGTGAGTGCCTTAATGCCTTTCGAGCCAACGGACTTGAAGAGCCTGCAAGGTAGACATAACTATCATCAAATGACATCCAACAAAGTCATGCAAGAAATGGCTTCATTCAAAGTGGCAGCAAAGAATGTTGAAGATGCCCGTGCACGGGCCATTGGAATGCAAAAGGGTGTCAATGTGGCTCTCAAAGCCAATGTTGTTGAACAAGAGGAAGACGAAGGAGCTTTTGAGGGGGTATCCATGGACTGCCCCTATGAAGTCAAACGTGCTCATGGTGAGTATATGGCATTTTATGCAAGGAACTTTTGGAAGGACCCTGCCAAAGCCAAGTCTGAACTTGAGCGCAAGAACGGGTCAAATGGAAGAAGAGAAAGTGGCCCAAGATTGAGAACTTGCTTCAACTGTGGAGATCGAATGCACTTTGTAGCCGAGTGCCCTTATCAAAATAGAGAAGACAATGGTGGCAGGCTCATTCTTAAAGAGAAATCTAAAGCACCTAAGAAGAAGCCATTTATTAAGAAAAATGGTCCTTTCAAGAAACAACCCAAGATTGTCTTGGTAGCTCAAGAGGAATACTCCTCCGCAAGTGAAGATGAAGAGGATGATGATAGTTCCCGCGAGGTGGCTGCTATAGCCACCACATCGACTCCCTCATCTCTCTTCGACTCACTGAACAAGAACGCCATCAATAACAACGCCACTTGCCTAATGGCAAGAGGGTCCGAGGTATCAACTTCTAGCTCTTCATTTCCTAAGACTAACATAATTTTGGATATGGATGATCATGACAGTCTTAAAATGAAAGAAGAAGTTATTGCCTTGAATACTTTTTTCACTAACCTACAAGGCAAAAACTCCATTTTGATGCTCTTATGAGCCAACTTGCTCAAGCCGAAGATCTTCTTGAAGAAAAGGGCAGAATTGAAAGAGAAGATGCCTTGGAGATAGCTTCTTTGAAGAATGCCTTGGAAGAGGAAGAGGAAGTTCGAGTATCTTTGGAAGAAAGACTCAAATCCCTTGAGGAGTCACAAGAAGAAGTTGTATCTCAACTCATTAAAGAACATGACCATGCTCTTGCCAAGGTAAAGAAACTAAAGAAAGAAAAGATTGACTTTGGGGCTGTTCATGCTAGACTTTTGGAGAAGTTTGATAATCTTGAAAGTGCTCACAAGGCATTGAAGAGTGATCATTCTACTTTAAATGAGTCTCATGACCAGCTCCAAACTCAAGTGAAACGGTATGATGTGCCAAGTACCTCCACTTCATCCTCTGGAAAAGAAGACCTTGCAAGAAGTTCTCAACACAAAGGTAAAGGGGTTATTGATGAGATACTGGGCAGGCAAAGGACAAACAATAGTAAAGAAGGTCTTGTTTACATACCCAAGACAAAGAGCAAGAAAAACAAGAAGAAGAAGAAGAAGAAGAAGAGCAAGACTGCTCAACCAAAGACTAGCAACATTACCAATGACAAGACTAATTATGATGGTTTTTCAGGGATCAACAATCCTAACTTTGAACTATATTGTGATTATTATGGTGATGTTTATGCTAGTTATGTAGGCCTTTATGATTGTTTCATTCCTTGGTCTATTTGGGTTCCCAAGACCCTTGTTACTAACATGAGAGGACCCATTGAAAAATGGGTACCTAAAACCAAGAAGTAATTTTCTTGCAGGGCTATGCTTCCGGTGGTTCTAAATGGGTACTCGATAGCGGGTGCACGAGTCATATGACCGGAAGCAAGGAGATCATCACGGAGATGCGGCCAAACCTTGATCACATAACCGTCTCCTATGGTGACAAGTCAAAATCTGAGGTATTGGGTCTCGGCAAAGTTGTGGTGGCTCACGATATCTCTCTCGTGGACGTCATGCTTGTTGAGACCCTCGGGTACAACTTACTTTCAGTTCATGCCCTTGGTAAGATGGGCTTTGCAGTTTATATTGATGTTGATTTGGTGGTACTCTTGTGGAGTAAGTCTCTAAAAGTCGCTTTCGTGGGATATGTCGAAAACGACCTGTACGTGGTGGACTTTTTGGGGAAAACCACTACATGCCCGATGTGTCTTTTCGGAAAGGCTGACGCGGGTTGGCTATGGCATCGCCGACTAGCCCACGTCAATATGAGAACTTTGCAAAGTCTCCACAAGGGTGGCCACATTCTTGGACTAAAAGAAAATGTCTCTTTTGCCAAAGATCGTGTTTGCAGGGCGTGTGTTGAAGGGAAAATGCATGACTCTCTTCACCGAAGGAAAACCATTATCTCTTCAAAAAGGATTTTGGAGCTCCTTCATATGGACCTCTTCGGACCTCCATCTCATGCAAGCCTCGGTGGGAAGAAGTATTGTCTAGTGATTGTTGATGATTAGTCAAGATATACTTGGGTTTATTTCTTCAAGTTGAAGAGTAAAACTCAACAAACTGTCATCAACTTCGCCAACGAGGTTCAACGTCAACACAACGTCCCCATTCTGGCTATAAGGAGTGATAACGGCTCTGAGTTCAAGAACTACACCTTAAATGAGTTCCTAAGTGAAGAGGGGATAAGACATCAATATTCCGCTGCGTACACCCCTCAACAAAATGGTGTAGCCGAGAGGAAGAATCGAACTCTAATGGATATGGCAAGATCTATGTTAGCCGAATTTAAATCTCCATATAACTTCTGGGCTGAAGCAATCTCTACTGCGTGTCATTCATCCAACCGTTTATACCTCCGTAAGATCTTGGACAAGACTCCGTATGAAATACTTACCGGTAACAAGCCAAACATCTCATACTTTCGGGTATTCGGGTGTAAGTGTTTCTTTCTTATTAAAGGAGTTCGTTTATCTAAGTTTGAATCTAAGGCTTTGGAAGGCATTTTTGTTGGTTATGGTGCCGAATCCCACACTTATAGAGTCTACAATAAGCTCTCCGGAACTGTTGTAGAATCTAGTAGTGTGGTGTTCGAGGAAAATGACGGTTCCCGTGAGGAGCAAGTTGGTGTTTGTGATGCAGATGTTGAAATACCCCAAGATGCCATAAGAAGAATGGGCGTGGGATTTTTCCGCCCCATTGAGGAACCCCTTGTGGCGGACCGGGAAGGACAATGCTCTACTCATATGGAGCCCTCATCTACACATACTCAACATGTTCCACCACGGGGACAACTTCTACACCATCTCCATCAACTGCTGAAGGTCAAGATGTTCCAGAAAGCTCCAGGCCGGATTTTCCGGTCGACACCGGATTATACGGCCACCCCTCTCTAGCTGACCATGTTGCTCCAGGTGGTGAAAATTTCAACGCAAGCTCCAGGCCAGATTTTCCGGCTAGCCCCGGATTATCCGGCCCCTCGCCAGTTCAAGCAAGTCCCAGGCTTCCTGATGAAGCTGCTGCAAGTTCTCCCAGGCCGGATTATCCGGCCTCTCCATCGGCCGGATTATCCGGCCCTGACTCTCCAGTTCTATAGCCTCCTATTACGGCTACAGACTCACCTGAAGGGCACGCGTCTCCACCACCTGCTACTGATGTTCCAGTTACTGATCAAGGTCGAGGAAATGCTTCCAATGAAGACTCAAGTGATGAATCTCCTCCTCCAAGAGACAACAAACTTATTGAACTTCGTTGCAAGGCTCGGGCTGATCGAAACCTTGAGTTGAGGGGTCACACTCTCGACAAGGTTGTTGGTGATCTTCGATGAAGGGTTTCTACAAGAAGAGAATTGGCCAGTTTTGGTGAGCATCAAGCTCATATCTCCATGGTGGAACCTAAGAAGGTCTTTGAAGCTCTTGAAGATCCAGACTGGGTTGTTTCTATGCATGAAGAATTGAATAATTTCGAGCGCAACAAAGTCTGGAAACTCGTGGAGAAACCCAAAGAGTTCCGCAATGTTATCGGCACCAAGTGGATTTTCAAGAACAAGCAAGATGAGAATGGCATTGTTGTGAGGAACAAGGAAAGACTTGTGGCACAAGGTTACTCCCAAGTTGAGGGCATCGACTTAGGCAAGACCTATGCTCCAGTGGCTCGCCTTGAGTCCATCCGTATCCTTCTTGCTTATGCTGCTCATAACAATTTTAAGTTGCAGCAAATGGACGTCAAGAGTGCCTTCCTTAACGGTCCTCTACATGAGTTGGTATACGTAAATCAACCCCCAGGGTTTGAGTATCCTAACTTTCCGAACCATGTCTACAAACTCGATAAGGCACTCTATGGCCTTAAACAAGCCCCACGTGCGTGGTATGAGCACCTTAAAGAGATTTTGTTAGATCATGGCTTCGAAGTTGGGCAAATCGATCCCACTCTTTTTACTACGAAGGTTAAGGGGGAGCTCTTCGTATGCCAACTATATGTAGACGATATCATTTTTGGTTCTACTAATAAAGCTTTTAATGATGAATTTTCAAAGCTTATGACTGACAGGTTTGAGATGTCTATGATGGGGGAATTACGGTTCTTTCTTGGATTCGAGATCAAGCAACTTAGAGAAGGAACCTTTATTAATCAAGCAAAGTACATCCAAGACATGCTCAAGAGATTCAAGATGACAGATCTAAATGGTGTCGCCACTCCGATGCAAACAAAATGTCATCTTGAACTTAATCCTCATGGTAAAGATGTGGACCAAATGGTATACCGGTCCATGATCGGATCTCTTATTTACCTCTACGCATCTAGACCCGATATTGTGTTGAGTGTGGGGGTGTGTGCAAGGTATCAAGAAGCTCCTAAAGAAAGCCACTTAGTGGCGGTCAAGAGGATCTTTCGATATTTGGTTCATTCCCCTAACTTTGGTCTCTGGTATCCCAAGGGCTCCAATTTCTCTTTATGTGGCTATACTGACTCAGATTGGGCTGGTGATAAGGATGATCGGAAGTCCACTTCTGGAGCTTGTCAATTCTTGGGAAGATCTCTTGTGTGTTGGTCCTCTAAAAAGCAGAATTGTATATCTCTCTCCACCGCCGAAGCTGAATATGTTGCTGCTGCCAGCGCTTGTACTCAATTATTGTGGATGAGGCAAACTTTAAAGGAATACGGTGTCAATTGTGACAAAGTGCCTCTTTTATTTGATAATGAAAGTGCAATCAAAATTGCGTACAATCATGTTCAGCACACAAGGACAAAGCATATTGAGATTCGGAATCATTTTATTCGAGACCATGTTGCTCGTAGCGATATTGATCTATCCTTTGTGAGCACGAAGAACTAGATTGCGGATATTTTTTACCAAGCCACTTGATGAAGCAAGATTCTGCTACTTGAGGAATGAGCTAAATATCATTGATTCCAGGAGCTTGTCTTGATTACCCATGCACTCACTCGTACATCTCAATCCTTCTTTGGTCTAGGTGTGGACATGGATATAGGGGGAGTGTGGTCCTAACTCATTGGGCTAACCCTCCCCCCATAATGCCAAAAGCAAGATAAATCATTTCTCTTAATATCATTTTGTGATATGTGAGCTTATTGATGAGTATTGGTCGTGAACCCAAGCTATATCTTCACGGTGTCACACCATACACTCCAACAAGGTGGCTTCGGCCACCGCCCTCTCCTTTGAGGAGAATTGGAACTTTTTGGATGTTATTTGCTCTCTCATGTTCTTATGGGAATCACACTCAATCTTGGCTTTTATTTTGATTTGGATTTTGCAAGTTTGAGTGTCTAGTACCATCTCTGTTTGGCTCTCTTAATCCTAAGCCTTTCCCTACCCCTAAGCCATCTATTCTAGCACACAAGTCCCTTGTACACCTTGTGGGGGTGTTAATTGGGGACGTGCGGGCCTGGTTCTATGTATAACAGAATCCCAGATTTTAGGCCGGATAATCCGGCCCAAGTGTAGGCCGAATAATCTGGCCCAGGCGGATTTCATCTTAAAGGGCAGGGCTCGGGGGGAAGGGCTCATATCGAGCAACACTTCTCCCCCATCCCTCTCCTCCTCCCCAGCCGCCGCCTGCCGCCCCTCACCCTCCCCGGAGCCTCTCCGGCCACCGGATTTTCCAGGCCTCCCCGGATCTTCTTCTCCGCGCCTCCGGGTACCTTCTCCTCTGCGTTCTTCCTCCAATGAGTGAGGGTAACTCCCTCTCTCCCCATCTTTGGCTAGATGTGTAACTTGTTGGGTGGAACGTTGTCTAGAAGGTCGTGTTTTCACATAGAAATCATAGTCTTATAGTTTCTAGGCCCGATCTACTTTTTTTGCATTCAATCTAGGTGAAATCGAAAAATTCTGCCAGGGCCGGATTATCCGCCCCTGGCCAGGCCGGATAATCCGGCCTGACAGATTCGATTCTGGTTCAGTTTTACTATGGAATATGCATTGAGTAGTTTTGTCCTATGAACTTTTTGACTACTTTTTCCATGCTCTCTCCTAGACTTGTGTGTATGCTCATCCCCTTGCTATCGCCCTTATTCTCCTCATAGGTGGTTCCAGTGTTTCCAAGACCTACAAGCGCCATCCTCGCGCCAAATACTTTCGGGACGACAGGCAGGGTAACTTAGTGGACGAAATTGAATTGAGGAGAAGGAAGAACGAAGAGAAGCGCATGGCTGAACAAGCAAAGAGGACTAGGAAGGGGGTGTCCAAGAGGAAGGGCAAGGAGCCCAAGATCAACTACATCACTTTGGATGCGGTCTCCTATTCCGGCATCCGTCACGGTGACTTGTTTGCTGAGCTGCCTCGTGATGATGAGCTCGGGGATCCTCGTTTTTGGTGTGCAGAACAGAAGGGGATCTATGAAGACATATATGCCAGGCTGAACATTAGGCCTATTCACTCACTGGTACTTGCTGATGCTTTGGAGAAGGCGCATCTTGTGGATGCGATGTATGTTGCTGAGAGGATGGGGATGCACCATCTTATGTCTCTCCAGTGCTCCTTTGACTCTGAGGTGGTGAAGCAGTTCTTCTCCACTTTGGTGATTTGTGGGGATGAGCGTCGCACTATGAAGTGGATGACTCATGATAGGCCGATGACTGCTGATTTTCACGTGTTTACTAAGGTTCTGGGGTACTCCTTCCACAGCAGGGATAGAGCCAGTGGCCACCACATCATCACTCAGCTGAAGCCCAACAAGGATGCAGCTCTCTCCCCTTGCACTGTGGACAATGGCATTGTCGGTACTGTGGCTGGCCTTGCTCCCATCTATGCTGCTTTAGTGGGTCTCTTCTGTGACTCCATTACACCGAGTGGGGGCAACAATGACAGCATCCGTGGTCACCTTGTTCAGCTACTTCAATTTTCTCATGAGGTTGCCTCCTGCGAGGACGAGTCAGTGCAGTACAGGCTGGATATCATGGACTTCATTTACCATGAGCTGTGTGATGCTATGTTCAACCGTCTGTCCATTTCCTATACACCCTACATTATGATGCTCATTCATCACCTGCTACCTGCTGGGGAATTCCACATTGACTCGGTGCACAAGGCCAAGAAGATCTACACCAAGGTTCGGAAGACCTCTCACCCCTCCTATGCTCCTGAGGGTCTCATGAGGGATGCTCGCAGGCCCCTTGTGCCTCCCGTGGCCCGTGAGATCAAGCAGCTGAACTAGTTCTAGCTAACATTCTCTGCATGGGCGTGGACACGCGCAAGGGTTAGTACAAGGCATACAAGCAGCGCCATGAGTTGGCTCACTCCCAGCAGCTCATTCTCCACCATGTGTCTGGCGCTTCGGGTGCTCCTCCAGCTCCTACACCTCCCACTCCATATGCTCAGTGGAACTCTTCCTCCGGGTTGAACTATGGTGAGCTGGAGCGTCACTTGTTCCCCTCTGCGCCTGCTGCTGATGCTGTTGATGAGGAAGGTGACACTGAGGAGCTTGAAGATGAGGATGAGGAAGAGAATGAAGAAGAGGACGAGGACGAGGACTACGAGTGATCCCATGGGGCACTAGCATCGCTCTTCTCCCTTTTTTGGTTTCTCGATGCCAAAGGGAGAGAAGTAGTTCTATTAGGTTGTCCATGGATTTGCATGGGTCGGGCATAAGCACTTGAACTTTTCTATTCGTTTTTTTCTTGCTTATGCCCATTTAGTGTTGAACTTTAAATTCGTGATTTGTGGTTGGTTGAGACTTTATGTGGTTGTCTGGATTATGCCTATGGATTTCGTATCATGGATTATGCTTATGGATCTATCTATTCATATCCTATTGCTGGAGGCTTATCAAGGAAGGCGCGCCCATAATGGTTATCCGGTATTAATTATGACTTATGTCAAGGATGCCTACTCTCTACTTCGGTGGTATGTGTTTTTGCTCATATGTCTATGGAATAGATTCACCTATTTGTTTGCATTTGCATTCCAATGCAAAACTCTATTATGCACATATTGAGGGGGAGTCCCTTTCATAGTTATCACGGTTTGTCTTGTATCTTTCTCTTGCAAATCCTTGTATTGTCATCTAACACCAAAAAGGGGGAGATTGAAAGAACATTTCATGTTTTCCTATGTTTTTCGTGTTAGATAACAATACTATGGAGACTTTTCATGTGCGCTAAGTGTGCAGAAAGTTTTGCGGGGGGGGGGGGGGATAATCCACCCCACCAAGGGCCGGATAATCCGGCCTACCTCATCACTCAAAGAAAGCCAAGGCGCGTAGCTCGGTACCCCGGTCGGATTTTCTCCCGAAAAATCCGAACTAGGGCGGTTTTTCCTCCCCAGGACGGATAATCCGGGTGTCGCACGGGCCGGATAATCCGGCCCCCAGTTTTCGAGCAAAAGGAGCCAAGGCGCGTCGCTTGGTATCCGGTCGGATTTTCTCCCGGAAAATTCGAACTGGGGCGGTTTTTCTTCCCCAGGCCGAATAATCCGGCCCTCGCATAGGACTGGATAATCCGTCCCCCAGAAGTTGATCAAGGGCAAGCTCGGCGTGACGCTCTGAGAGGGGGCGGATTTTCTGCCAGATATTCCGAGTCTAGGGCGGTGTTTTCCCCAGACCGGATAATCCGGCCCTCACTTGGGCCAGATAATCCGTCCCCCAAAGTTTGCAATGGCTGGTTTCTGAAGGGGGTATAAATACCCCTTCTTTCCCAATGTTCAGAACACTTGATTCATTCGAAATTGACCAGACATTGTGCAAGAGCTCTCATTCTCGATCTCCCACTTCAACCACCCGAAGGTCTTGATCTTTGGGGGAATTGAAGGAGGAGAAGTTCATCATCATCATCAAGAATCAAGCGCTTCAACTCCTCTCCATTCACTTGGAGAAATCCCTGATCTAGTATTCTTGTCAATACATAGATCTTGTTTATTGTGTTTGATAACTTTGTTCTTGTGGCAGCTTGTTGTCATTCCAGGAGCCTCCAAGTTGTTGTGGAGTTATTGCCCCGCTAGTTGTGTAAAGGCGACGGTGCCCGCCTCGAAGGGTACCTATAGTGGAAGGTGGATCAGGCCTTTTGTGGCGAGATCCATCGGAGAACAGGATGAGGCCTTTTGTGGCGTGGTGGTCTTAGTACCGCCCACCCCTCCAATGCAGACGTACTTCCCTTAACAAGGAAGGAACTGCGGTCAAACAAATCATGTGTCTCCGCGTGCTTCACTTCGGTTTACCCGTTCCTCTTCCACTCGCTCTTTACTCGCTAGTAGATAGGGTTGCATATAGGGAAATTCCACCTAATAGTTTATCTAGTGAATTTACCCTTTGTGCTAAGCCTAAAATTGAAAAAGAATTAAAAATTGGTGTAGCACCTATTCACCCACCCCTCTAGGTGCCCATACGATCCATTTCAGCATCTTTGAGCTATGCGCCACTGATAATTTGACACCATCTATAAGGGATACATATAGATAGCCTTTGACTTATCAGTGGCGCATTATTTCTGTGAGATGCGCCACTGGTATTTTCTAGTCTCAACCACCCCTGGATCGCCTTTTTAGTTTTGCAAAAAATAAAATAAAATAAAAACACTTTAAATTTTAAAATCTTTTGACATGTAGGTAGGTAACGTGGCCTACTTTGTAGGAAAATTAAAAAAACATGAATTTTGACTTTTTTTTGCAAAAAAAAACTTTATGGCATGATAAAACGGCCATAACTTTTGCATTCGATCTTGGATTGAAAAGTTTTTATATGAATATGCATATATGCGAAATTCTACATCCACTCGTTTACCGATTTTTTTTGCAAAAAAAGTTTTAGCCCACTCATCTATGATGCACCTCATTTTAAAATATGAGCCTCCCCTCCCCTTCACTCTTATTCTCCTTCTCCTTCTCCTCCCCTTCCCTCTCCTTTTCCTTCTCCTTCTCCTTCTCCTTCTCTCCTTCTCCTTCTCCTTATTCTCCTCTCCTTCTTATCCTCTCCTTCTCATCCCTTTCTCTTCATCTCTACTCCTTCTGCTCCACCTCTACTTCTCCTCTCTCCGTCCAGCATGCCATCCTCGAGCTCCTCCCTGACCCCCGTCGGAGTTATCCTTGAGCTCCTTCCCGACCAAATCAGTGTCGTCCTCGAGCTCCTCGTCCTCATGCTCGGCCTCGAGCGCCTCCTACCGGTGTGGTCACGACCTCCCGTACCTCCTTGTGGTGGTAGGTTGTGGCCGCGGTGAGGCGACGGCGACGACGGCGAGATCTATATCTTACTTTTTTGAAATTAGAAAATTTTATCTGTGGCGCACCATACCCACATGCCCCACAGATAAATTTACATATCCCGCATGTTTTTAAAATTTTGAAATCGTGACCAGTTGTACACCACCATACCAACATGTGCCACTGATAATTCAGCTTATCCATGATGCATGGTCCAATGCACCACTGATAAATATTATCAGTGGCGCATGGCCCATGCGTCACTGATAGCAAAAAAACATGTGCCACCGATAAGGTTTTTCCTAGTAGTGTGAATGGAAAGACATCGAGGAGAGAATACAAACAAGGCTAAACAGTTGGAAATTGAAATTTCTATCTCTAGGTCAGAGGTTGGTGTTCATAAATTCAATACTAAGTATATATGATCTTCGTTCAGCTTTCTAAAGGAGTGTTGCATAGATTGAATTATTTCTGATCTATATTCTTTTGGCAAGGAGATAACGAGAAAAATAAATATCGACTGGCCAAATGGAGTGTGGTTTATCGTCCTAGTGACCAAGGTGGAATATGAAATCATAACCTTGAGGTCAAGAATACCACTCTACTCAAAAAATGTCTTTTCAAGCTACTTACATAGTATGGTGTATGGAAAACTCGCCTAAGGAGGAGATATTTTAGCTCGAATGCGTTATCCCAAAGGATCTTGAAGCTAGGAGACTCACACTTTTAAGTTCGGCACTAATGGCTGTGAAAAAACATTTATTCCTTTTTGATACATTTTCTATTAAGAATGAGTTGGTGATTCATTTCTAGGAGGATAAGTAGCTTAAAACAATATCCAGCTCTATACATCATTATTCGTCAAAAGGGGATACCTTTGCCATGGTACTGGAATCTTCTTCAAATGTGATGTTCAGGAGAGACTTAATTGGACCCATACTTTCGTTGAACGCTCTGTTACATCGTTTCACCACAATGCAATTGTTAGTAGTACTGATAAGTTTCGGTGGAACTTAAATGATTTTGGTAAATTCTCTGTAGATTCTATGTATAGAGCATTGGTCTAGACGGATGGCCAATCAATAATAAAAAAATCTGGAAAATAAAAGTACCTCGAAAGACAAAAAAATATTCACATGGTACTTGCATCGTGGGAGTGATTGTTAAAAAGAATTAACATGGAAGTAAACAATGTGTATTTTCTCATACTGATAAAGTAATTAAATTCTTCCTGGGCAAATTTGCTCGTTCTATATAGTCAGCCATCAAGTAGCTCCTAGGCTATATCCTTCTCGTAGTGTTGGCTATATGGGATTGATCACATGTTTATAATTCTTATTAGAGTTTGAGCGCTTGCTATTATTTGATCGCTGTGGCTATGTAGAAATAGTAGGGTTTTAATGATAAAATATATTCCCTTCTACATGTTACAAACCAATGCTCTCTTACACTCCGTGTATGGTCGTCTCTATATTGCGTGGAGTTTTGCGACCTATTTACAGAGGTCTATACACGCTTAGAGAATATAGTGGGGATATTTTTAGCTGACAGGAATAACAGCATGATCTTAGGATACCTTTTAATTTAATTAATAAAGCGCTCGTTTGAAAAAATGAGTATATTGGTACAACCTGCAAAATTCATTAATAATTGCATCCTGGATTGACATCAAGTTTGATAGTCGCTTATGTACAACTCCCTCCGTCTAGAAATAGAAGATATTTTAGCTTTGTGAATCGGATGAATCTAGATATCTTTTAATATATAGGTTCATTGAGGTTTGAAGTGAAACTTTACACTAAAAAGCATCTAAATACATTTACTTCACAAAGCTAAAATGTTTTATATTTCTGAACGGAAGAATTATCTGACAACCAAGTTGCACATTATCACGTCTATAGCTGAACAGAAAAAGAATGTAGCGTGTGCAAATTTAAGGCAGAAACAGCCATAGGGGGTACCTTCCCAGTACGCTTTTCAAAATCAGAAGTGGTGTACGGTTGTGCAACTACCCAACGCAAGTTCAAAATTCAACGCTGCATGCACTGTTTAAAGCGTCCAAATACCTTGTTCAAAAAAGAGTGTCCAAATACCTTAGCGTTCAATTATATACCTAGAAAATAGCAGTCAGTTGGGCCTTTAGACACTACCAAATGAATTTTTAAGCGAAACAATTCGGATTTCCTCAGATTAACATTGAACTGAAATTCAATAACATGGTAATTTCACTTGATCGATCCGATCCGGTTGGGTCCAGGTACATGATCTGGTATGATCGAAATAACTACCTACAAAGTTTACCACAGGTGTAACTTGGTCATTTCACACATATTTTCGGAGTTAAAAAGTTTATAAATCATTAAAATGGTAAAAGGGAAAAGGATCAAATGATCAATCTAAAAAGTGGGAAATAATCAAAGGCTATGTGAAGTGTGGCAAATTATCAATGTTCGAAGTAAAACATGACAAGTTGCACGCAGCGCAAAATACACTGCCTCTTTGCGTCTCTCTGTTCTTCCAGTTCATCGTGAGAGAGAGGTTGAGTTGAGCTTGGTGCTGTCAATCGATCCGATCTGGTTGGGTCCAGGTACATGATTTGGTCTGATCGAAATAACTACTTACAAGTTTCTCAGGGGTGTAACAACTTGGTCATTTCACGCATACTTTCAGAGTTAAAAAGTTTATAAATCATTAAGTGGGAAAATGGGAAAAATCATCAAATGATCCGTCAAAAAAGTGGCAAACAATCCAAGGCTATGTAAAGTGTGGCAAATTATCAATGTTGGAAGTAAAACATGGCAAATCATCAAATACCCCAGATTTTTTTCACTGCCTGTGTTTTGTGTTAACTGTCTGCCTGAGAATTCTATTTCCGGCGCTCGTCAATGGTGCATATGTCAGTCCACCTAGCTTGCTATACTACTTTAACATATCTTAGCTGCTCATGGGCACCAATGCACCTTTCTGTCGAACCATATGGTTATTTGTCTATATATACAAAGAGGCATCTCATTGGCTACTTGGCTCATCACCTTCACCCTTCCAATCCTCGTAAAAAGGTGTGCTAGGGGTCTGTACCGGTATAGTACTAGGAACAGACATAACAGGCCAATGTTGTTGCGCCTTTGCTTATCTGCTTATGGGGGTATTGGGATAGAAAAGGTAACCGCGAAATGGTCACCCGGTGCTTAGTGCTTACGAAATCCCAGGTCCTACGGGCTACAAAGATCTCTTCTTTTTTTCTGCCGGGTCATGAAAAGCTTAAACTTCAGCTCTTGAATGACCCCATGGAACTAGCTAACAAGGAGCATTTGGCGTTCAACGCATGTTTTACGCGTTCTCAATCTCTATGGGAAGTACAATCCCTACACTTGTCTCATGGGCATTGGTAGGTTGAGGCTCCACAACAGAGTTGTATTGCACTGCGGTGGCTTCTGAAGTATAAGTTGATACGCATAAACCAGTAGGACCGGATCTACTTAAGATGAATCTGGATATGGTCAAACATTGCAGTTGAATGTTCAGATCTCGAAGTTGGGTCCTCGTTTCGATATGCTTGCAAATTTTTCCAGGCACATTAAAAACTACTGAAATGTCCCTAAAAAAAACTGAAATGTCCCTATCTAAAATTTAGTTAAGTATCTGTCAACCAAGATGCACATTGCTCTATCTATCTATAGCTGCACACACAATAATGCGCCGTGTACAATTCAAGGCCGAAACGGGCACGGTCACCTGCCCAGCACGCTTTTCAAAATCACAAGTGTTGAGTACGAATGTGCAACTACCAAAAGTTAAAGCTGCATACACTGTATAGAGGATCCAAATACCCAATTAACATTGAATCATGTACTTAGAAAATTGCACAGTAGACCTGGACCTGGACACTTCCAAATGAATTTTGGTATTTATAGTTTACATTTTTTCCTTTCAGATTATCCAAGGGGAAAATAATTTGGATTTCTTAAATATTCAGTATGCAACACAATGAAAATTTCTTCCGGTGTCTGGTATGCTAGTGTGGGAATCCTTATTTGTTATTGAGTCACTTGATCTTTTTAAGGAAAAAGGAGACCAATATGGTTGCAGACCTTTGAGTACAAGACAAAACTAGAAGTGAGTTTTATCACCACAAATGTATAAAAGAATTACCAAGATCCAGTGCCCTAGTCAATTCTTACGTGACCAGGACACCACCAGGAAATCGAGTGCAGAACTTACAAAATTTCAAGTCGTACGGGCTGCAAAGGTCTCTCCTGTTTTTTCAGGTCACGAAAAGCTATACCATCTTATGCTATGTTTGTCTTCAAGCTACCTTAATAGATTATCAATGGGATAATTACTCTTATGTCCCTATTCTGGTGGGGAAATGAGGACCAAAATACCAAGGGGGTATAGGGTTTAGGGATCTTCATTATTTCAACTTGGCAATGCTTTCTAAGCCTGTGTGCTAGAGTGTTGCAGGCTAAATATTTCCCAGATGGTGATTTGCTAAACAATACGTTGAAAAAGGGTAACTCTTATATACATGGCAGAGATTATGGGCTGGTATCCAAACTTTTCAGAAAGATTATAAATTGAGAGTGGGTGATGGGTCCAATATTAATATATGGGATGACCCCTGGATTCCAAGCTCACCATCTAGGCATATGGTGACAAGAAGAGGGAACATTATCCTAACAAATGTCTTTGAACTATTACGCAAAAAAAAATGTCTTTGAACTGATTGATGCCGAGAGTAGAACTTGGGATGAGCAGCTTATTAGAGAAATCTTCTGGCAAGTTGACGCAGAAAGAATTCTAAACATTCCTCTAGCGGTTGGTATGATGGAGGATTTTGTATCCTGGCATTTCAATAGGAATGTCATATTTTCGGTCAAGTCAGTGTATCATTTTGAGTGGAATTTCAAACATGGACAAAAATTAGAAGGTATGTTTAGATTATAAACTGTTTGGAAAGTCAGCTAATCCGATCTGGAACAAAACTGAAGGTACCAGCAAAAATTAAAATTCATGTCTGGAGATCCCTTTTTGGAGCCACCCCTTCCAATTGTGTGTTGGCAAACATACATGTCCCATCGTCTCAATGTCCGTTATGTTCCATTGATTGTGAAAGTATTAGGCATGCCTTTTTCCAATGTCAGCGTGTGAAGGATATTTGGAAGAGTTTTGGTATATTGGAAATTGTTGAAAATGTGTGTGCTCTAGATCGCGAGGGAACATCAGTACTTGGTCCCCTCCTGTTAAATAAAGAAGCACATGCACCTTCGCTTACGACCTCATCTCCACAACTATTTTGTACATGTGGTGGGAACGAAGGAAAGTTACTCATAGCGAAAATATCCAAGCTCCAATACATTCTGCTCAAGCTATTCTAGCCCTGGTTACTAGTTATTCTAGGGCGCGGGTACAAGAGGGAACAATCGTGTCAATCACCATTGTTGGAACAAGCCAAACGATGGTTTCCTCAAGCTCAACGTGGATGCGGGCTTCGATCCTGAGTTGGGTACATGAGGTACATGGGCTATAATCCGAGATAACCATGGCGTTTTCATTGCTCCTGAAGCTACAGGATTAAGGGATGGCCGTTTGCTTCTCGGACATATTAGCTGTGATAAGATCATGGTTGATGCAGACAATATGGAAGTAATCTAGGTGATGCAAGATGGGGACAACTCTATTGGACCAGCAGCGATGATCTACGAGGAGTCTGTTTTTCTTTGTCATAACTTTGTTGATGTTTCTTTTATTACTGCCTTTTCTATTTTGTTTTATTTGTTTTTTATTTGTAGGAAACAAGAACAAGAAAAGGATGAAGAAAACTAAGAAATAGTTTGACATTTCGTTTTAGGTTTTTCTTTTGTATTATTTTGTAATTTTCATTTATTTAAACAGTGTAAAGACTTTATAATATTAGCAATGCAATTAATAATATTCTTTTTATTTTTCTTATTCCTTGTAATATATTTTTAATATCTTATTTAATTAAAATTTGTACTTTAAAGATCTATTCCATTATAATAAATAATATTCTTTTACTCATTATTATTCACTTTATATTTGAATTTCAAAGTTCTTTGTGTTTGAATTCAAATATTGTAGTACCTTGAATATTCAAACTCAAATTATTTCACCCAAAAACGAAAAAATCAGAAACATGATGTCAGAATTTATAGCACTCTAATTTGATAATCTAAACCCTAAAAATCATCAAACATAGAGAAACTCTGGGTTTAAATTTAAGCATGAATTTTTGTCTGCATGCATATGCACAAAACCCTACTTCTACCCCTTGGTTGGTCCTAAGCAATGGGATGTTACACAGGGTGAAGGTGGCATTTGATGAGTGCAAGCTTCTGGATCGCGTGTTCAACATGTTGCACATGGATCGCAACGAGTCGGGCATGTCGCACCGTTGGGCATTATCCAACATGTTTGCAACAAGTGGCATAGAATCCAAGAGGAAATCACCGGTTGGATGGATAGTGGCACCAACCAAGTAAGCCATATTTTGCCCATCTCATCATCGTTTGGAATGCTACATTTGTGACGATGTTGTGCCCATTTTCTTGTAGATGATTCAAATGTTCCTCTCCTACCGAGCTGACAATGACGACATCGAATTCTAGTTCATTCACGTCTTCAAAAGGATCAAGAAAAGGATGCTTCCTTCGACCCTAAAGCGCCGGCACCACTAGCCTCGGAGCTTCGCAAGGGATGTGTGTCGGCGTCAGACGCCTTGCAATCATCAATCAGCCATGCATCGTCGGCGCCACATGGGTGGTGATGTTGCAGAAGCAAGACGTCAAGATTGGCCTCCTATACACCAATGATGCGGCGAAGAAGAGGGGGAACTTGTCTTCTCTCTTGGTTGCCAACACGTCTACGACGGATGAGGAGGTGAAGGCACGGTACAAGGCACAACATGATCTCATCTTGCAAGAAATGAGAGCAGCACCAGTGAGTTCTACACAAACGACGTCGGCTACACTAGAGGGACCTTTTACGGTAGAGGAACTATCCTACCATTTGACTTTCGTGGCTATGTAATATGTAGCCTGACTTGCGGCTATTTTGTTCGCTGAGAGAGTGAACTCATGATGATTTGGGCGAGGCAGTGATGAACTCACGACATTTTTTGGTGGCGGGAAATCGTATTCTCAAATCTATTTGTTTGCAATCTGTGACGTGGGCTGAAAAGACAGTTTGGGGGCGATCTTTGGGAGGCACAACTGATATCCGGTGCCACTATAGGAACACCATGCGTCGACGCCCCCCACGGCCCATTCGAGGCCAGTGCGAGAGGCAGAGTTATTAGGGGGGGTGGTGGTGGTGGTGGTGGAGATGCTCTTAGGATAGGATCTACATAACCTATATCTGGTGAGGTCTTCCTCTTCTTGTAAAACGTTGTAGTTGAATCGAAATACTTCGACAAAATGGTGGCATCCTCCTACACATGTGCCTCGACTTCGTGCACACCACCCCCGCCGATGCCACATGACAACTGGCAGCCACGGCCAAGACGATGAGCAGGGGAGACATCACGAACCCATAGCTCTGCCTCGCTCTCCGCTGTCATCGAGGCAGGGGAACTGTGGCGGATGTGTAGGCATGAGGCAGGGCAGGCAGCGTTGTGCGCACGTTGGGAGGCCTCACGCTGCTGCTAGCTTTCATGCATGCATCGGTGAGAGAAGCTACCAAGTCCAGGAAAAACTTAAACTTGATGCAGCTGCGGAAGGAGGACTCGAATGCATGAGGATTCGGTGCTCACTCCCTATCTTTTGTGTTTTCTATCTGTGTGGAAATTTCATTTCCGGCGCTCGTCATTAATGGCGTACTATGCCTTGACAGTCTACCTACCATGCAATACTACCGTAACATCTCTTAGCTCCTCATGAACACCAACCCATCTCTGTCTATATATGTACAGTTATACACACATGCCTCTCCCTGGAGAAGCCTTCTTGACTCGTCGCAAAAACGTGTATATACTATATACAATTCCACTCATAGTTAGGAGATATAGGAACATGCAAATATATATGCCAGCATTGTTGCCTTTGCTTATCAGTTTAAGGAGTAAGGCAAAGCTTTGAGAATGGAAGGCATCGGGTCAAACGAAATTACCAAGATCAGAACCAGCTGTTGATGTGTACATGACCGGGACACTCGCTAATCAATTGAGCGCAGTACTCCGGAAGTATCCAGTGCAAGGAACTTGTTACTTGCTGTCAGAGGATTTAGTGTTTACTGCGTGGCGTTCCCTGCCTCCATTGGAAGTGCAGCCCCGGCACTCGTCTCATGGGAATTGGTGGGTTGGGGGCGCCAATGGCCAGTCGTACTGACCTGTACTGAACATCAGCATCGTGCTGATCGTGCCCCTTGGGTGTTCATCAGTCACGGGTTGCTACTCGTAATTCAAGCTGAATCTGGCATGAGGTCTTATTCTTGTTGTCCAATGTTGTAGTTAAATCGAGATGACTGCAGGGCACGTGAAAAGTACCTGCACAAAATGAAACATGAACTTTTACGTTAATACAACGCGCGCTGACCAGATTCATACGATAAACTTCCTTCCTTTGACTGATATGCTAAATGAAATATGTTCTAATTCGAGAGCTGAGCGTTGGCTCAGTGGCTAGAATTCGGAGTGCTGAACCTTCCCACCCGAGTTTGAATCCTGCGCAAGTCGCGGACTCCTCGGGGGTACTTCTCTATTATTGTATCATGCAAAGTTCCTTTGTTGCTCTTTTGAAGGAAAAAGGAGAAAAATAGGGAAGCAAACTTTTCGGGTACAAGAAAAAGGCATGAAAACATAGCTGAATTTTACCACCACCATTAATCTGCATATTTCAAAATTTTCAGCGAAGTATCATCCAAGAGAAACTTCAGTACACAACGATCAGCTGCTAGTTTTATTATACCATAGTTTCAAGTTTCAACTTTAATTTTTACAAGTCTTACCGGCTAACTTCAATTGATGTACGAGTAAAAGGTTCACAGACAAGAAACAATCATACAGAATATACTAGGATGAACAATTGCTAATCATTGATAGCACTATATAATTACTAACAATTGATATTTAATTTCTAGTTTTAAAACATAATAGTTTACGAGGAAGTCCAATATAGAGTAGAGTGAGATTTGTGAAGAACATTCAGAGTATATGCTTTGTAGGTAGATGAGATAAAACACACAAATTTGCTTCTTAGAGAAACATGTATGTGAACAATTTGAATAGTGAAATAAAATAAAGAAAAATGGTAACAAGCAGAAAAATCATGGCTGAATTTTCATCACCCAAGAGAAAATTCAGTACATGGTGATCACCAGCTAATTTCCTCACAACTATCGGTTTCAAGTTTCAAGTGAATCTTGTACATGTTTCAAGTTTCAAGTCTTCATTTCTTGAACTTGAAGAACTTATGGAAGGAGTTGAATGAGAATGTTGTGTTCACTGCCAGCTTTACGTATTCCTTATCCGTGTGTGAATATTAGTCCCAACTATTATCACCAACGCATATTTCTTATGAGTCCAAAGAACTTATGGTTGGTGTTTTGATAGACGGCTCACATGATGATACAAAGACGCTTCATGTTATCTTTTATATTTCGCTGGCTCATCCATGTGGCAGCTTTATGTGATCAATGAATTGTAAGACTTATAAGAGCTCAATAAAGTAATAAAGGATGTATGCATCGATTGATGCAGAGGGCGGACGTGCCCCATTTCGGAAAAAAATGAGTCCACCTACCATACTATACTACCGTAACATTTCTTAGCTCCTCATAACCACAAATGCATCATCTTGTCACCCAATCCTGCTCTATCTACATATACAAAACTCTCCTCCGGTCCTTAGCTCACCTCACCATCTTGACTCCTCGCACAGAGGAAGTGTTTAATGTTCACACCGGTAGCTATGACCTATAGGAACAAACAGTCTTGCCAGAAGTTATTGCCTTTCCTCATCTGAAGGAGCATTTCAGAAACTTTGAGAATGGAAGGCATCAGAATAAATTAAATTCATATGGAAAATTGTGCTCAACTTGTACATGACCAGGACAGTTATCACACAACTGAGTGCACTGCATCAGACAGTTCTTCTTCTAGTACTTCTTATAGCTCTTATTCTTTCATGTCATGAAAAGCCTTGATCTTTTGAAGAAGTAGATGCAATAAGAGGATTTGTTGTTCATTGCCTTCTTAAATCCTTGCTTAGGTTATGAGAAGACCCAAATACCGACACAGAGAGTAGTATCAACAAGGAGAAATGTTGATATAGGATCCACCAAAGCACACATAGGTAGATGAGCTAGCAATAGTATAACTTCTCCAATATGTTGCGAGCTCCAATAATTTTAAGCTTAGTATTACCATTGACTAGGAAGCTATTCTTTCTTCATTTGAATTTTCATCGCGGTGTGATCCTCATTGGACTGATAAGGATATCAAAGCTTTTGTACACTTTTGGCTTTTGGTATGAATAAACGAAGTTGTTGGACCCGCAATGTTTCTGTTGTACCACTCTGAGGGGTGTGATATTTATGGATGAGGACTTTTGTGAGTGTCATGTCAACGACTTGTACACTAAAAAATGCAGTGGTGTACAGGGTCACCGCACGTGCGCCGACAACCACCGATGGAACTGAAGTCCACTTCCTAGACCCTTGATGCCACCGTAAGAAACTACCCCGCCGTCGCCGTTGGCCGCGTAGGCTTCGCCCGGTGGCGTTTTTCGGCGTGGCACGGGATAGGACTGGAAGGGAGGAGGTAGCGCTAGGTGGTGGAGGCTAGGGTTCCCCCGTGTCGCTTTGACTAGATTCGTACAATAAAAAATCCTTCCTTCGATTGATATGCTAAATGAATTACGGGGTACTTCTTTATTATTGTATCATGCAAAGTTGTTTGTTGCTCTTTCGAAGGGAAAAGGAGAACAATAGGGTAGCAAACCTTTCGGTTACAAGAAAAAGGCATGAAAAGATAGCTGGATTTTACCACCAACAAAAATCTATATATTATAAAATTTCTAGCAAAGTAACATCCAAGAGTAACTTCAGTACACGATGATTGGCTGCTAGTTTTCTTGTACAATGGTTTCAAGTTTCAGCTTGAATTTTTAGTCGTACCGGCTAACTTTAGTTGATATACAAATAAAAAGGTCACGCACAAGAAATAATCATACAAAATATAGTAGGATAAACAATTGTTAATCATTCATGGAACTAAATCATTAGTAACACTCGATATACTTTCTAACTTTAAAATAGAATAATTTATGAGGAAGTTCATTACAGCGCAGAGTGAGATTTGTGAGGTAGTCCAGAGTATACATTCGTAGGTAGATGAGAGAAAACATACAATTTTGCTTCTTAAAGAAATATGTACGCAGACCATTTGAGTAATGAAATAAAATAAAGCAAAATGATAATAAGCAATAAAAAACATTGCTGAATTTCATCACCCAAGAGAAAATTCAGTACATGGTGATCACCAGCTAATTTCCTCACAGCTATGGTTTCAAGTTTCAAGTCTTCTTTTCTTAAACTTGAAGAACTTGTGGAAGGACTTAAATGACAATGTTGTATTCACTGCTAGCTTTACATATTCCATGTTCGCGCGCGAATTTTGGTCCTAGCTATGGTCACCAAAGCATATATCTCGTCAGTCCACCTACCATACTATACTATCGTAACATCCCTTAGCTCCTCATGAAAACAAATGCATCACCTTGTCTGCCCGATATCGTACTTTGTATATATACAACATACACAGCACTCTCCTCCGGTCCTCAGCTCTACTTCACCATCTTGACTCATCGCACAGAGGAAGTGTTCAACGCTCACACCGGTAGCTATTACATATAGGAACAGACAGTCTTGCCAGAAGTCGTTGCCTTTCCTCATCTGAAGGAGCATTTCAGAAACTTTGAGAATGGAGGGCATCGGGATAAATTAAATTACACAGATGGAAAATTGTGCTCAACTTGTACATGACCAGGACACTTATCACACAACTGAGTGCACCGCATCAGACAGTTCATGTTCTAGTACTTATTATAGCTCTTCTTCTTTCGGGTCATGAAAAGCCTTGATCTTTTGAAGAAGTAGATGCAATAAGAGGATTTGGTGTTCATTGCCTGCCTTATGGTTTCCTCTGTGTCTCTGTGTGAATTCCTATCATGGTGCTATTCTTGAGCCATGTCAGATTGGGACTCCAGCGGTAGAGGGTTGTATTTTAGCACGGTGTTAAGTTTCCCCTTGAGGTATTCTTGAATAATGTATTGGTACAAGTATTTCACAGAGGTTTAGGATAGGAACATTTCGAGATGGATCTGGCAAGTCTTATTGTAGTTGTCAAATGCTGCGATGTGGAGATTACTACAGAAACTGACGATGTATTTGGACGAACTCACACATGAACTTCTCCTAGAAACAGGCTTTCTCCCAACTTTTTAAATAAAGCCAAACGACTGAACCGACACATAGTGATGAGGAGACTTGTAGTGCATACATGGAGTTGTTAGATGGATAGAAATGTGCATGTGCATGCTAGCGGTCGTGTGTAGTTCCTAGAGAGAATCTAGGAGGAAGAGATCATGCATGGTTAGTTAGTGGCCTAGTGTATGCTCTTAGTACCCGGTGTGGACGTGCGGTCTATCTTGTACTCCCTTCAGCCCAAATATATTCATATTTAGATAAAGTTGATACCATTAATATGAAATGGAGGGTTATTCAAGTTGAGACACTGAATGAGAAAATGAGCCGCGGGGGTTGAACAAAAATGTAGCTTTCGTATTCCAAAGCAAGTGTGTTTTGGCAAAGCCTTTCCTACTCCCTTGGTTGTGTGCATGTGTGTTCTTGAGAGACAATGTCGCTTATAAATGGATGGTGCCGTGCTTCTGTTGGGGTTCCAAAGTAACGCAACTACTAGCAGCCATGCATTATGCGAGTTTTTTTTCGAAATGGAGAACGGAGCCCCGGCCTCTGCATGAAGCGATGCACACAGCATTTATTTATTATTAGAACCACATTGTTTGGCAAAAGCCATTACAAAGATGATACAAACCGAAACCGCTAAAGCTAAACACTGAGCAAAAATGATAACTCTATCGCCAGCTCCCCAACGAGATCTATCAAACCCCTATCTACCTGTTTCGACCCCCCCATGGTCACCCACACTGTTGCCACTCGCCAAGAGAAGCTGGAGTACCTTGGCAGCACGGCACGAACTCAAGTGAAAGGAGTCCTAGAACCGCACAACATATCCACGGAGTTGCACCCACACACATGCTCCGGATGTCGCCGCCTTCAAAATCTTCCGTCAACCCGTCGTCAGCATGTAGATCAATGCGCAGACTCTCGCCACACCAGCCACCGACACCACCTCGGTGCCAAGCAGCACCACCCCCCGCGCGCTAGCCGCTCCACCCTCCTGCCGGTTCCGTGCAACGTTGATCCACAGGCGATGCTCCCAGGAGAGAACGCGATACCGACACCGTGGCACCGCTATCGCCCGACCCAAAGATCTTAGGGTTTCCCCCGGAGTAGCACGATTGAGTTCGACACAAGGTGCACGGCGATGCCTTCATCAAGATAACGGCGTGGGAAAGCCGCCATCGCCTGCCAATGGCTCGGTTTTCACCGGCACCTATGTCTCCCCGCCTCGTTGCTGGGACTGGAA
The DNA here is from genome assembly GCA_910589775.1 of Avena eriantha. NCBI lineage: Eukaryota > Viridiplantae > Streptophyta > Magnoliopsida > Poales > Poaceae > Avena > Avena eriantha. The sequence goes on along the minus strand of OU342743.1, from coordinate 169,106,821 downwards.
GACGGATCGAGAGATCTGCCAAACCAGCTGTAGGCCGACCACCTTCGACGAAGAAGATGACCACCTCCACCAAACCCAGGGCCTTCGCCGATCCCTACAGCCGGTGAGAACTCCAAAGGTGATGCCCTCAAGAGAGGAACGATGCACAAGACACCGCCATCACTCGATCCCGCGGGATCTGAGGTTTCCCCCGGAGTTTTGTTGGCTAGAGGGACGAGATGCACCAGATCGCCATCCGCCACGCCGCTGCTCCTCCGACCATGCTGCAGCCGCCGCACGCCAGAGATGCCACGCCGTTAAGGTGCCCGACGCGCACCCCATCCGCAACGAGGATTGGTGTCCCGTGCCGCCGATCTACGCCGGGAAAATGAGAGATCCCCCCCCCCCCACCACCACCACCACCGCCGGCAGCACCCAAGCTTTGCCTGGCCAGGCCCTTGGTGGCAGCGGGGAGAGAGGAGGGAGGGGAGTTGGGGGGCTGGGGCGGCGGCGGCTAGGGTTTCCCCTCCCGTCGCCACATGGGGACGAGAGGAGGGAGAGGGCAAAAATAGGAGGGCCATTGTGCGACTGGAGCTACAGAGTCCTTTTGCTTTTGGATCATGAAAAACTTTAACTTGGAGAACCGGTGGAAGGACTCATAATGGGTATTCAGTGTAAACTGCATGTTTTATGTGTTCCCTGCCTGTGTGGGGACGGAGTCTTGTCACTCCACCCATCGTACTATACAACCATAACATCTCCTCGCTCATCATGAACACCAATATGCATCTTCTTGATGGTCCATATTGTGCACTATCTCTATATGCTGCACGTCTTCCTTGGCTGTTTATCTCACATTCACCCACTTGACTAATCACAATTCACAAAACAAAGTTCTTATCTACTTAAGATTAAGGTGAACCTTTGAGAATGGAAGGAGTCAGGATAAAAGAAGTTACTGGGATCAGGTGATACAGTCAATTTGTACATGATCGGGGCATGCACCATGCAATCGAGTGTAGTTCCTTGGAAATATCTAGTCCCAATATTTGCAGAGGTCTTTCCTTTTTTTCTACCGTGTCATGAAAAGCTTAAACTTTAGCTGTTGAAAGGACCCAATGGAACCGGGACGATTTGGTGTCCAGTGCATTCCCTATGCATTCACAGTCTCAATGGGCACTACTATCTCGGCACTCCTCTCGTTGTTGGTAGTTTGGGGCTCTAGCAGGCGAGCCCTCTGTACATCACTATGGTTCTATGCTCTAGCGGGCGAGCCCTCTGTACAAAAAAAACGGATACTGAATTTGCTATTCTCCAGCCAAAACTAGTTAAGCATCTGACTGTTGTAAAAATGAGCAATCTATCTATTATATACTAAAAGCAATATAAGGATGTCTAATAAAGCGATTAGGTTGATCCACATCATCTCAATTATTTTAATGGTCAGATCAAGAATTTATAGCTAGAAGTTTAAATCACAGCCGTAAGATTTATGTAACAAATATGACACACCTATTTTAATTAGCTGAACGCCTTGAGGCCAACACGTCACGTTGACTTCAACACGTAACACGCACGATTACTACATGTACAACCGTCGTTATATCTCTGGATTTTTTTTCCATCCAATTGGATTTCTCGGGGACTTCCAATTGCTGGGGTACAATTAGCCCACGTTCAGCCTCTCACCCTCCTACAGCCGCCATTGTCCAGGAACGAGCGAGAGTCCTCGGGTACATCGAAGTGTGCGGCCGGAGTTGATGAATTGGCTGGCTAGGGAGTACGATATCAAGCTCTGCCAGGCGTGATAGCCTCCAAATAGCTGAGCATATTGAAGCGCTGTTCAAATCAAAGTGCCGCACCACCCCTTGGCCTGTAGAAAAATACGTGGAGCACAGCCATGGACAAGCAGGTACGTATATCTATCAATCTATACTACCACACCGCATACTCACCTAACTGCTCGTACGTCACAAGATAATAAATCGTCAGCGGCCAACACGCTAAAGGCAAAGGCAGATCGGAAGAGGTCTTGCAGATGCATGTTAACGGTTATGGCAGACGGAAATTTATTGTCTGGTAAATTCACAATATGATAAGACCAGAGTCTCCGTAATCGGTCCGGTTACTCAGATTGCTTATAAGAAAGTATACTCCATCTGTTCGAAAACAAGTGACTTGTATTTGTCCAAATTTGTACGTATCTAGACACGTTTTAGTATATAAATACATCCGAATTTATACAAATCTAAATCACCTATTTCTGAATGGAGGGAGTATTTGTTTTTTTTAAGGTATACTTCTATTTTCACTAATATAAGACGTAGTTTGACAAAAAAAAAATACTGATGAACAGCATGCATTAAACGTGTTTTAGTGTATGAATATATGCAAATGTACACAAATTTGTGATATCCAGTTTGGGCAGAGGGAGTACTAGATTTTCTTTTGTGTCTATTGAATATGTCTAACGGAAAATAGCACCTCTATACTTCACCCCACAAGTTTCAAGCATAAATTGTTTTATTTTCTAGTGAGAAACTTCTAGATACATTTTTTTTCTAAAAAAGGAGCACGGTTAAATTTCTCTAGCATATATTTTCAAAGTACTCCCTCAGTTCCAAAATAGGTCACATATTTATCTGAATTAGCATGTATTTAGACACTAAAACACGTCTAGATATATGTGTTTTTAGACAAATCTACGACATCCAATTCAGGAGAGAAGAAGTATATACATTTTTGTTTGATTAAATATGTAATAGATATGATTGTTTATGCATTTAGTGGCGTGCCAGTGGCGTCTGAAAAAAGGCAGAATGCCACCAACAAATACCTACGGGTGGTGGTAGTGAGGCACCGCGGGCATTCGAAACGAGCAAGTTGGTATCAATACTAAACCACCCTTTGTGAGCTCGAGAAGATTTATCTTTGTTGAACTTTGCTGGGTATATATTTTCCCCTTTTGGCGTACACTCCCTCCAGCAAGAAAAATGTTACTTCTAGGAGAAGGTCATTGTTGAACTTCTATATATCTTCAACTTTTGGTACCTTCCTAGATATTATGCACAGACTCCCAAATGGAATCTACACTATATTACATTTGTATTAGATTTTTAACGATACTTAATTTCGTATTGGTCAAAGGTTTTTTAAAGACCATGTCAGTGTCAAAGATATGTTTTGTAAAGCAGAAGAAGTATTGTATTACACACCAAAACAAAAAGAGATGCATGGAGAAAATTTGGCAAAAAAAACCAAGTTAATTAAACACATATGATCCGCTATTTTCGTTGGAACAAGAACTAAGAGATATTTTTTCTGACACAATTCAATAAACATTACGAGCCATTTGATTTTACCTGACACTATGAAATTGATCTTGACATAAAATTATCATAATATTATGAATGTTACTACTGCATATTGATGTAACATCACATAGAAACTGCAAGCTGGCTCACGGTTTAAACTCCAACTATAGATGCAAACTTAATCTGATGCAAAATTTTCAAATATCTTTGTTAACATAGTGTTATCAAAATATTCTAATCACCAGAAATTAAATATGATTAAAGATCCCTTCTATGAATGTGATATCTGTTTAGCATATATATACAAATGGTGGCTATATAATGTATTACTTTCAATCACATAATGCAAGCTCATGAATTTATATATATATTTTCTCATCAATTTTGACACACTAAAGAAAATGCTCTTCTATAAAAAACAACTACTGATGATGCCCTCGCATTTGCGAGGGCCACCATGCTAGTTGTCAAAACAATAATGACTTGTTTATAAAATCTCACTATTTGATTCTTACCAGATGCATACGGTTCAAATAGGAACTCTAATCTCCAAGTTCACACCCTTTGTAATCACGGGAGCCTGATACATTGCAAATGTATCTATAATTTTTGATGTTCCATGCTTGGTTTTATCTACTTTCTTGTGTTTTGTCCACACTTTGGAGTACTTTTCATATGATTTCTTGGACTAACCTATTAACAAGATACCACAGTGCCAGTTGACTATTTTCTACTGTTTTTGGTTCCAGAAAGTCAGAAAATGAATATTCTCGGAATTGGACGGGACAAAAGCCAAAATCAATATTTCACTGAGGGGAACACGGACTCAGAAGACGAGACGGAGAGGGTCCAGGGGCCAGCCACACCATAGGGTGGCCCGGCTCCCCCTTGGCCGCGCCACCAGGTGGTGTGGGCCCCTCCGGCCTCCACCGACCTTGCCCTTTCGCCTATATATTCCTCCTGAGGCAAAAACCCTAAGTCGTCCAGCCTCCAACCACAAAAAGTTCCACAGCGGCGCCACCACCAAAGGGGAGATTCGAGCGACAGAAAGTCTCTGTTCTGGCACCCTGTCGGGACGGGGAAATACCCCCGGAGCCATCTCCATCGATCTCCACCACCATCTCCATCACCATTGCTGATTCCCATGATGAGGAGGGAGTAGTTCTCTCTCGAGGCTAAGAGTTCTACCGTAGCTATGTGTTCATCTGTCTCTCTATGCATGATCAGATTGTGATCATGAGCTTGTAGTCTATAGATCTACCTTGCTACTCAAGTGCTTTAATGAATCTCTGCTCTCCCCATGTGTGTGAAAGTGATAGCGTGCTCACCATGGTGGTACTTAGGCTAGAGATTACATATACTTGTTATGAGTTATATTTGGAGTTGGATGTCTTTATGAAATTGTGGTGTTTGTAGGAACCATCTAGTGCTCAAGGTGACAGTGTGGGGTTTTCTAGATGGGAAAGGCTTACTTTGAGGTGTGCTGTTATAGCCCTACCATCGATTAGAGTGTCCAACCGGAGAGTAGTTCAGCGTAGTATCATGAAGATGATATATTTATATGAGAGTGTTCAGTAGTGAAAGTATGATCCTTAGGCCTTGTTTCTAAGCATTGATACTTCGTTTGCTACTAGATCTATTACATGTTTGCTTGCTTCCATCTTTATTTCAGTTTTTCTTTAGTCTTTTCCACGTCATCAAGCTATTTTCTATCACCGTTACCACTTATAATTATCTATACCACTTGTATTTCACTATCTTTTTGCCAAACTAGTGCACCTATACACCTGACAAGTGTATTGGGTGTGTTGGGGACACAAGAGACTTCTTGTATCTTGATTGCAGGATTGCTTGAGAGGGGATACCTTTGACCACTTCCTCCCTGAGTTCCATAAACCTTGGGTGATCCACTTAAGGGAAAACTTGCTGCTGTTCTACAAACCTCTACACTTGGAGGCCCAACAACTGTGTACAAGAATAGAAGTGCGTAGACATCAAGCTATTTTCTGGCGCCGTTGCCGGGGAGGTAAGGTAAAAGGTATTCACACCGGAGGATTAAAGAAGAAGAACCTCCGACGGCAAACGCCTATTTTCTGGCGCCGTTGCCGGGGAGGTAAGGTAAAAGGTACTCACATCCTCCGGTGTGAGTCCTCGAAGTTATTTTGTCTTTTTGTTTCTTGTTTTCACTAGTTAGGCTTAATGGAAAACAACAACAAAATTAGAGAGCTTTATAGTATTTATCTTGAGTTAGGACATGAAGTGTTTGAAGAGAAAATTAAAAAACCTATGGAACTTTATTTGCGTGCTAATAGCAATGTTATTTGTATGAATTCTTTGAACACCATTATTTCTATTGCTATGGAACAGTCTAAGCTTGGGGAAGCTGGTTTTGATGAGTATGATATTTTTAGTCCCCCAAGCATGGAGGAGAAAATTTACTTTGATGATAATATGCCTCCAATATATGATGATTACAATGATGAATATGATATTTTCAGTCCACCTACTATTGAGGAGAAAATTAATTATGATTATAATATGCCTCCTATATTTGATGATTATGGTGATGAGAATAATAATGATAGCTATTTTGTTGATTTTTCTCCCACTACAATTAATAAGAATGACTATGCTTATGTGGAGAGTAATAATTATTATATGCATGTGGCTCATGATAAGAATGTTTTATGTGATAGTTATATTGTTAATTCTATTCATGATGCTACTGAAAGTTATTATGAGAGGGGGAAACATGGTTTTATGCATCTCAATAATATTAAGTTTCCCCTCTTTATGTTGAAATTTTTGAAGTTGCACTTGTTTTGCTCTCCTATGCTTATTGCATTGTGCTTTCATGACTTGTTTATTTGCAAGATTCCTATGCATAGGAAGTGGGTTAGACTTAAATGTGTTTTGAATTTGCTTCTTGATGCTCTCTTTTACTTCAATTCATATTTCCTATGTGAGCATCTTCTCAAACTATCATGCCTAACTTAAAGGCGTTAAAGAAAAGTACTTATTGGGAGATAACCCAAAAGTTCTAGATGAGTCTTAGAAGTTATTACTTCAGTAATAACCGCTCCTTATCCTTTTTATTTGCTTTTTGTGCCAAGAGTAACCTCTAATGAGAGAGAAGTAATGATTGGGAAAGTTGATGTCCTGAAACAAATTTCTATGCTTCACCGTAAAAATTCGTGTAAAATCTCTGAACATCCTTTTGAGGCGTTAATTTTTGTTCTTCTTCCCCAGGTTGTTTTGTAACTTTCTTTAGTACAACACTTTTCGATTTGAGCAATAGAAGGTCTTCGAAAAAATTCTTCTTTACCTACTGGTCTGTTTTGACAGATTTCTGCCATTATTTGCATTTGCTTCTTGTTAGTTCCTTTTTGAGTTCTCTTGGGGAATTGAGCTTTTTGAGGGAAGTGCTACAGTAGCTTGTGTTTTAATGGAAGTTTTATTGGTGTTGGAACTGAACCTAAAGACTTATTATCTTGAGTGCACTAATGTTGCTAATAAAGATTGTGTGAAGATTTGTATGAAGGAAAAAATTTCAGGTGTATGGAAGGAATGAGTAATAAGATGAAGGATGGACTAAATCTCAAGCTTGGGGATGCCACGTGTGTCACCCCAAGAAATATCCAAGAAGTACAAGCATCAAAGCTTGGGGATGCCCAAGGCATCCCCTTGTTCATCAATAAAAATCCCAGGTTTCTTCCAAACACTTCATTTTTATTATTTCATGCACAGTTGTGTTGTTGTTGGAGTGTCTTCTTTTTAATTTTAGTTTTGCGTTTGCTTGGTTTGCTTAGTTTCTTGAATAAATTGGTTGTACCCCCTCTTTCATAGATTGGTTTTCAAATAGTTTGGTTTGGATTGGAAAAGAGTAGGAAAGTTCGTGCTTAAGTGGTAAAGAGAGCTTGTTTTTGACTGTGGCATATGCTTTGTCATGCCATGCTTGATATTGTTTTGGCTTTATTCTTAGTATTATTTGATATAGCATGACATGTTATAAACAATTGAGATTGCTTAATGTGCCTTGGAAGGATCATGCGTTGTTTTAGCATATTAAAGCATAGTATTATGGTATTCTCCTTTGATGCTTTATTTGGGTTGACTTGGCGCATGCTCACACCATGTTATGACTATCAAAAGTCACCATAGCCTTTATGATCCTTTAGTTTTCAACTTGTAGTATCACTTTATGCTTTGATCAATGATGTTTTGTCGCTCTGCATGATTATGGCCATTATTGCTCTCTTAGTTGGTCGCTCCCAGTCTTTTGCTAGCCTTCGTAACCAAGTATGAGTTCCACTCATGCATCGAACTCCTAAAACCAAGTTATTCCAAAGAGTCCACCATACCTACCTATTAGCTTATGCTATTCCAAGTATATTCATGCTTTCGTTTATCTTCCAAATTAAACTTGTTATGAGAAAACTAGTGATTAAAGCTCTCACGAACTTGATGGCACACTTTACTTCTTTTGCATCTAATAAACTTGAACCATTGGGTCCTTCTTTGTTGCGTATATGCTTGCGCTTTATAAGTTGAAATTAGCAGAACCATGTATCATGGGGAATGCTTTCAACATTTCACTTGTACTTTGTACTCCGTTGATATCATGTTCTTTTGCTTATGGATCTCGGCGGTGTGAAATAAAAGTGGAACTTGTAAGATCATGGAGTTTGTATGTGTGTTAGAGAAACGCCTAGGCAGCTAGCCTAAGCCATGCTTAATCATGGTGGAAACTTGCAGCATCACCATAATGAGCACTCTATGAAGCATCCTCAATAAAAACCTATGCAAATAGCAAATAAAAAGATTGATGAGATGCTCATTGTCTACTTGCCTTGTCATTTTGATTATGGGATAGCTCCTGTATCATGTGCAAGGGGTATCCCGTTGGCGGTTCTTTATGATACATATGTACTTACAATGACAAGAGCTTACTCGTGACTAAAGTTGAGTAGCGTGAGGTTCGGTCTTCGTAAGTAAGGGGCATGAGATTTCGGTTTATAACTTGTCAAGCATATCCTCTTAGTTGTGTCACTTTAACCTTAATCACTTCAAGATGCTTATGATAGGGGCAATGAGAGCTCAAAGCTATAAGTACCATAATTTTTGGAAGCTCTTTATGAAACTTGAATCTATGCTTCCTTCTACGAAGGCCTTTCTTCCACCATTATATTGAGTCTCCACCTTCTATCTTTATGCACCTACGTTGAGAGCATAGTGGCCATTCTTAGTTCTATGTGCATTGTCCCAAGACTAGTTGATTGATGCATAACTTGATATTGCTTGTTTTAAACTATTTGTATCTAGTCACTCTTATGAACTTTGAAGGTGTCCTATGCATATATATTTTCTACTCTATGAGGGACAAGCAGAATGCCACTATGCTATGTTTTCTTTATGTGAAACAAACAAACGTCTTCCAAAGCATTGTTATTCATGTCTTTTGTTTGTGCCTTTTCATGTTACAACATAGATGCTATGTCTTATAGTTAGAACTATATCTTTCATGCTATGTTGAAGTACTTTGATCCCAGCTTTGAATGCTTTACAAATACTTTGATCAAGTTCATGATGGTGCATGTCACCTCAAAAATTATTCTTTCTTTTTATCACTTACCTACTCGAGGACGAGCAGGAGTTAAGCTTGGGGATGTTGATACATTGAAAAAGTATCTATAATTTTTGATGTTCCATGCTTGGTTTTATCTACTTTCTTGTGCTTTGTCCACACTTTGGAGTACTTTTCATATGATTTCTTGGACTAACCTATTAACAAGATGCCAAAGTGCTAGTTGCCCGTTTTCTGCTGTTTTTGGTTCCAGAAAGTCAGAAAATGAATATTCTCGGAATTGGACGGGACAAAAGCCAAAGTCAATATTTCACCGAGGGGAACACGGAGCCAGAAGAAGAAACGGAGAGGGTCCAGGGGCCAGCCACACCATAGGGTGGCGCGGGTCCCCCTTGGCCGCGCCACCAGGTGGTGTGGGCCCCTTTGGCCTCCACCGACCTTGCCCTTTGGCCTATATATTCCTCCCGAGGCAAAAACCCTAAGTCGTCCAGCCTCCAACCACGAAAAGTTCCACAGCGCCGCCGCCACCGAAGGGGAGATTCGGGGGACAGAAAGTCTCTGTTCCGGCACCCTGCCGGGAGGGGGAAGTGCCTCGGGAGCCATCTCCATCGATCTCCACCACCATCTCCATCACCGTTGCTGATTCCCATGATGAGGAGGGAGTAGTTCTCTCTCGAGGTTAAGGGTTCTACCGGTAGCTATGTGTTCATCTCTCTCTCTATGCATGATCATATTGTGATCATGAGCTTGTAATCTATAGATCTACCTTGCTACTCAAGTGCTTTAATGAATCTCTGCTCTCCCCATGTGTGTGAAAGTGACAGCATGCTCACCATGGTGGCACTTAGGCTAGAGATTACATATACTTGTTATGAGTTATATTTGGAGTTGGATGTCTTTATGAAATTGTGGTGTTTGTTGGAACCATCTAGTGCTCAAGGTGACAGTGTGGGGTTTTCTAGATGGGAAAGGCTTACTTTGAGGTGTGCTGTTATAGCCCTACCATCGATTAGAGTGTCCAACCGGAGAGTAGTTCAGCATAGTATCATGAAGATGATATATTTATATGAGAGTGTTCAGTAGTGAAAGTATGATCCCTAGGCCTTGTTTCTAAGCATTGATACTTCGTTTGCTACTAGATCAATTACATGTTTGCTTGCTTCCATCTTTATTTCAGTTTTGCTTTAGTCTTTTCCACGCCATCAAGCTATTTTCTATCACCGTTACCACTTATAATTATCTATACCACTTGTATTTCACTATCTCTTCGCCGAACTAGTGCACCTATACACCTAACAAGTGTATTGGGTTTGTTGGGGACACAAGAGACTTCTTGTATCTTGATTGCAGGATTGCTTGAGAGGGGATACCTTTGACCACTTCCTCCTTGACTTCGATAAACCTTGGGTGATCCACTTAAGGGAAAACTTGATGCTATTCTACAAACCTCTACACTTGGAGGCCCAACAACTGTCTACAAGAATAGAAGTGCGTAGATATCAGAGCCATGAGCATTGTGGCCACTACCGGGACTCTTTCCGGTGATGCGCTACTTAGCACATATAGCTAAGGTCCAACAACCTTATCAAAGTTCTATTGTCCTCCCACTCATCTTTTCACGAAAAATTCCTTTTCAAGAAACTTGACGTTCCAAGCGACAAACCCTTTTGTCCTCCGTGTTATGGAGGAATTCCCAACAAATTCTTTGAGATAACCTACAAAGACGTGCTTATCCGACTTTGGTTGTAAACATTTTACTTATGCATAGCATACCAAAATTTAAGAAAAGAAAATTCGGGTTTTATCCCAAACCATAACTCATATGGTGTCATTTCAACGGATCACGATGGTGCTCTTTTCAGTGTAAAAGCGGTAGTCTCTAAAGATTTAATCTTTAAAACATAATGGCAGTTTTATAAATGACACCTTTGATCTTACCATATCAAACAAGGTTTGATTTGATCTCTCGAACATACCATACTCCTGTGGTTTATCGAGAAGTGCAAATTCATGGAACAATTCCTGAAATCTTAGGTGTTTTACTAAACATGTAACTCAAATATCTTCCTTTATGATCAAATCATAAACTCTTTTATTTTCTTGTTACAATGATTTTTCACTTCATCTTGAAAGTCTTTGAACAATTTTCAAATGTTTCATACTTCTTCCTTATTAAGTAAATATATAGATATATTCACTCAAATTTCTGGAGAAAGCATATGAAGCAAAAATATCCATCGCATATGGCTACACATAATGGACTATATACATCAACATGCATAATATCCAATAAGTTAGTCATCCGTTCCTCTTTGGCCTATGGACGGAGTTTCAATTATCTCGAGGAAAGTTTCACAAGATTCAATTGATCAAAATCAGAAGACTCCAAAAATCCATCAACATGGAGTTTCTTCATGTTTACTTTCCAATATAATTCAAACAGCGATGTCACTTCATAAGTGATCTTCCAATGATTTGTCTTATGACATTTTAGCAATAATGTTTATGGATGTGATTTCTCCAACCGGACTTGTAAAAGTTCATCCATCCTTTATGGAATACGGTAATTATTTGAACAACCATTGTTCTCATAATACCGGAACAAAATAACAATTATTAAAACAAATCTTGAAGGCTAGGTTTGACGACAACGAAAAACACAATAACACTTTATTTATTTTTGATGAACATCATCACATATTCTTTTGCTAGTTACTTTGGCCATTGCACTTCATGAATTGTGTTGTTCTGTATGCCACTTCACACCAACCAATTCAGTATCCAATACCTAAAAACCACATTGTTTAACAAGCAAGGAATACAGCCATAACATGTATATCTTCTATATACCTAAGTTGGACATCTCCAACCTTTCCTTTTCTGCCAAATATTTTATAGATTCTCTATCGGCAATTACTTTTCTTTTAAAAGAATCTATCAACATCAATAGTGGTGTCATTCACATGACACATAGTACAAAGTTTATATAGCCAAATACTAATACCTTTGGACTTGCACTTTGAAGTGGATCACCATCATCAAATGTTTGGTGTTCTTTCAAAAAATCCATTCTTTAGTAATCTATTAGTGTAGTAAACATTTTAATTACATCTTCTATTCATCCTTATCATGACAAATTTCATGATCAAGCTACTATAGCTTATAAGGAAGAATGACGAGTATAATTTTAGTTCCGAAACCTTTTGGGAGATCCGGATGCCTAACATCTCCATCCTTCACAAATTCTCATACAATATGAGAACATGTATTTTGCTAAATTATACTCTATCATAATGCAACCAAAACATTGTTTCAGATATCACAATATCTTCCACACATGATGGTTTCTGAAACAATTCTTTCAGCTCCTAGATAACCTTGATATTAAAACAATTTTTGAATATCAAGAATCATGGAGGCAAACATGATACTTTAGATACTAACACTAGAATTGTTACTCTTGGTTTAATATTACTTATTAAACTTCATGGAGTAAATTGAGTTTGCTGAAAGTTTGCAATAGGACTTCTAAACTTTAAATTGACATTCAAAACAATACGATACCAGTTCGTAAAGTAAATATCCAGAATTCTATAGTGCTATTATCTCAATTAAAACTAAGTATAAGGTAGTAAACAGATGCCAATGACTACAACAAATTATGCAAATTCACTTTGATTTAGTTTATGACAAATTTGGTTCGACTAATCCAATTAGAAATGAACTCCCACTCAAAAACGACATCCCTCATGCCTTTTTGGTGATTACATGAACCAAATCCGCTACACCAAGTCTGATCATCACGTGAGTCGGTGTAGCTTCAAAGGCGAGCATCAATATGGGCATCACATCAACTATATGACTCATGCTTAACCTTTTGGTCCGTGTTCCAAGGCCATGTCTGTACATGTTAGGCTCACCAAGTAAGAACCTTAGTACTCGCATGTGTAAAATTGTCTTACATCCGTTGTATGAAAGCGTAGAGTCGAGTACACACGATCATCACGTGATGTCTCAAAACACGATCCATAGAACGGTGCATACTTAAGGAAGAACACATTTTATCTTGATATTTAAATGAGAGATCATCTTATAATGCTACTAAAACGCCAAACTAGCAATATAAGATGCAAACATCATATGTGTAAAGTGGCATGATATGGTCCATGCATTTGATCACCATCATGTGCATTGTGGTATGATCTCTATCATTCCCTTGTGTGTAAGGCCAAGGTCTATGGAACTTACACGTTAGGTGTGTTGTAAGGGTATCTACCATACATCAACTTACAACATCACCATATCATGACACTAGCCCAGCAACAATCTAAAATAGACGCCTCTAATTTATGCATTGCAAGTTTTATGTGGCTTAGGGCTTTCGGAGATAGAACCGGTCTTACCTACGAACATGGAACCACAACGATGATAACTAAGTTATTAGCAACTCGTTGTAAATCAGATATTGACTATAGTAGGAGAGACAGACACCCGCTAGCCACTTATGCAAAACTAGTTGCATGTTAGTCGTGGAACCGGTCTCATGTGCGAGGACATGTAAAGTTAGTTCGGGCCGCTTCATCCCACTATGCCACCAATATCAAAAATACATAGAAGATGCAATAACATGATCATCATCGCCCACATATAAACATATGTGTACTACCCGGGCAAAGCACCTACGCATAGATCAGGCTCTGATACCACTATTGGGTTCACAGCATAGAAAACAAAAAAATTCCTACGATGGGAACTATACGCCAAGATCTATCTACTAGATACAAGCAACGGGTGGATATACATCCATAGAGAACATACCCTCGAAGACAACAAAGCTTTGTTAATGACATGGAACTCGTGGATGATGTAGTCGTACACTTGCCGATCTCAAGATCGTGATAAAGTCCTTCAGGTCTAGCAGTTCCAGCACCATCAGGTCCAGCACCATCAAGTCCAGCACCGCAAAGTAGCGGTGCATCTGTGATCTCACACACATCCGGTCCACCGAACAACCTCCGCCTCCTCGCTCCAACGATGCAGCGGAAGTAGCAACTCCTTTCCAGATAAAGCCACCAGGAACATGTATCTCGCTAATCCGAGACCATGGTGAATAACTAGAGGGAGAAGAGAACCTTCACGAGGAGGTGGGGCAAGAGGAGAGGAGCCATGAGGATCCTTTTATAGGGGAGGGGCACAGCCCCAAGGCCATGGCTGGCCGGCCATGGTGGGTGCCCCCACCTCTCCCTCATTCATGTGGGTCGAGCTTCTACTAAGCCCACTCACATCAATTTCAACTCCACTCACTTTGCATTTAATGTCCACCAAATTAAATGCATTTTCTCTTTAAATAAAACACATTTATTTATTTTATTCAGAATTTTGTTAATTACTTTATTTAACAAACATTCACATAAAACTCCCTACAACATTTCAATATTACATGCAGAACTAGTTTCAGCAATTTCACCTGAAACAATTCTGGTTTCCATCGAAATGATTCCAGCACTTTCTTAAATCTTTATTTAAAACATATTTGCCCCAAATGGTGTCGATATCCCTTAAGTGTGTCACCCTACAGTTCACGAATAATGTATAGAATGCACGAGCACTCCCTAGGGAAGATTTAAAGCATCTTAGACCAGCTGAAGAAGTAGATACATTACGCCTTTTAACTGTAAAACATTTGTTTTGCATTCAGAACTCTAGTCTTGCGATATCCAGTGGAGGGGAGCGTCGAATAGGATGGCCATGTCAGAGCTGCAAGGTTGTTCGACATGGTGAGAAGACCGAGAGCTAGGCATTTGTCTAGAATAGGAGATTTGTTTGACATGGTGAGAAGACCGAGAGCTAAAGGTGGGCCACGAACTCTGCGCTGGGTAGATCGGTGAGATTCTCCTTGAAGGTAGGAGAGGCCATCATATCTGGCGGCCAGGAGCATCGTACAGGTTGGCCGTGCTGGAGCTGCAAGGTGGTTCGACATGGCGAGAAGACCAAGAGCTAGGCATCCGGCCAGAATGGGATATAGAGTGTAGCGTCTACTGCATATGTGATCCCGTACGGCCAAATGCTTTTACATTGTACTGCACCACTTTGTCTTTACCTTCACAAACTTCTAACCCTGCACTTCTCTTATTTAGTAACCTGTACTGCTACCGTTTGATATTATGTACTTCATTTTTCAGTTTAATAGGAGATGATTGCCCATGTCCTATCTACCTTTGTTGTACTTCTGTCCTTTTTGTTCAACATTTTAGCGTTTTAATTATTACGACTACCGCCTGCGATGACCTTGTCACGGAAGGAGAACTCAGGGAGGTTCTCAAACAAGGGTTGTGTTACCTTAGCCGCTGCACAGCTCGAGGGTCGTGGCATCATGGTTGGTTCACCAGAGAAATTAGTTCTACTCGAGTCACCGGCATAAACCATGATACCCTCCTCGTTGTTGGATCAATATCTCGTGATCGGTCCTTTCACGACCGACAACAACACCACATCCGACGAATACCGACTACCGCCTGCGATGACCTTGTCACCGAAGGAGAATTCAGGGAGGTTCTCAAACAAGGGTTGTGCTACCTTGGCCGTTGCGCAGCTCAAGGGCCATGGCATCGTGCTTGGTTCACCAGAGAAATCAGTTCTATAGATGCTACTAGACTGCTGGGGTGCGTGAATGCTTGGTTCACCAGAGCTGCTAGGGCGCCTTCTTGCAGCTGGTCTTGGTCGGGAGATGTGCTATTGTTGGCCAAATGAACCAAAGAAAGAACTGGTGGGCTAGTTAGCTAGATGGACATGCATGGTCTTGCCAAGCCCCATGTCATCCCCAAGGATCCCACCGGTTCCCTAATGTCTACGCACTTCTATTCGTGTAGACAGTTGTTGGGCCTCCAAGTGCAGAGGTTTGTAGAACAGCAGCAAGTTTCCCTTAAGTGGATCACCCAAGGTTTATCGAACTCAGGGAGGTAGTGGTCAAAGGTATCCCCTCTCAAGCAACCCTGCAATCAAGATACAAGAAGTCTCTTGTGTCCCCAACACACCCAATACACTTGTCAAGTGTATAGGTGCACTAGTTCGGCGAAGAGATAGTAAAATACAAGTGGTATGGATATAAGACAACGGTGCTAGAAAATAGCTTGATGGCATGGAAGAGACTAAAGGCAAACTGAAATAAAGATGGCAACAAGCAAACATGTAACAGATCTAGTAGCAAACGGTGTTTCAATGCTTAGAAACAAGGCCTAGGGATCATACTTTCACTAGTGAACACTCTCATATAAATATATTTTATTTATGATACTACTCTTAACTACTCTCCGATTGAACACTCTAATCGATGGTAGGGCTATAACAGCACACCTCAAAGTTCGCTTTCCACATCTAGATAACCCCACACTGTCACCTTGAGCACTAGATGGTTCCAACAAACACCACAATTTCATAAAGACATCCAACTCCAAATATAACTCATAACAAGTATTTCTAATCTCTAGCCTAAGTGCCACCATGGTGTGCATGCTGTCACTTTCACACACATGGGGAGAGCAGAGATCTATTAAAGAACTTGAGTAGCAAGGTAGATCTACTTGATTACAAAGCTCATGATCACAATATGATCATGCATAGAGAGAGATGAACACATAGCTACAGGTAGAACCCTTAGCCTCGAGAGAGAACTACTCCCTCCTCATCATGGGAATCAGCAACGGTGATGGAGATGGTGGTGGAGATCGATGGAGATGGCTCCGGGGGCACTTCCCCGTCCCGGCAGGGTGCCGGAACAGAGACTTTCTGTCCCCCAAATCTCCTTTTCGGTGGCGGTGGCGCTGCGGAACTTTTCGTGGCATGAGGCTTGACGATTTAGGGTTTATGTATCGGGAGGCTTCTTATAGGCGAGAAGGGAGACCGAGGGGGTGCTGGAGGGGCCCACACCACCCCCTGTCATGGCCTGGCCTGGCCTGCGCCACCAGGTGGTGTGGCCAGTCCCTGGCCCCTCTCCGTCTCGTCTTCTGGCTCCGTGAGTCTTCTGGTAAAATATCAACTTTGGCTTTTGTCCCGTCCAATTCCGAGCATATTCATTTTCTGACTTTCTAGAACCAAAAACAGTAGAAAACAGGCAACTGGCACTGTGGCATCTTGTTAATAGGGTAGTCCAAGAAATCATATGAAAAGTACTCCAAAGTGTGGACAAAACATAAGAAAGTAGATAAAACCAAGAATGGAACATCAAAAATTATGGATACGTTAGCATATTATCAACATCCCCAAGCTTAACTCCTGCTTGTCCTCGAGTAGGTAAGTGATAAAAAGAAAGAATAATTTTGAGGTGACATGCACCATCATAAACTTGATCAAAGTATTTGTAAAACATTCATAGCTGGGATCATAGTACTTCAATCATAACATGAAAGACAAAGTTCTAACAATAAGACAAAGCAACTATGTTGTAACATGAAAAGGCATAAACAAAAGATTCATGAATAACAATGCTTTGCAAGACGTTTGTTTGTTTCACATAAAGAAAACCTAGCATAGTGGCATTCAGCTTGTCCCTCATAGAGTAGAAAATATAGATGCATAGGACACCTTCAAAGTTCATAAGAGTGACTAGATACAACTAGTTTAAAACAAGCAACATCAAAGCTATGCATCAATCAACAAGTCTTGGGACAATGCACATAGAACTAAGAATGGCCACTGTGCTCTCAAAGTAGGTGCATAAAGGTAGAAAGTGGGGACTCAACATAAAAGTAAAAGAAAGGCCTTCATAGAAGGAAGTAGGGGTTCAAGTTTCAAAAAGAGCTTCCAAAAATTATGGTACTTAATAGCTTTCAGCTCTCATTGCCCCTATCATAAGCATCTTGAAGTGATTAAGGTTAAAGTGAACAAACTATGGTGTATATGCTTGACGAAGTATAAGTTGGAAATCTCATGTCCCTTGAATACGAGGGTCGCTCCTCATGCTACTCAAGTTTAGTCATCGGTAAGTTCATGTCATTGTAAGTACATGTGTATCATAGAGAACCGCCAACGGGGTACCCCTTGCCCGATGATACGGAAGAATCCCCATATCAAAATGACAAGGCAAGCAGACAATGAGCATCTTAGCAATCTTCTTATTTACCATGGGAATATGGTGCTTTTTTATCTCTTTCCTCTTTTCATAATCTCTTTTTTTCTCTTTTTTTCTCTAGGTAGGACTCTCTTTTTTTGTAAGAAGAATGCTTCATAGACAGCTCATTATGGTTACGCTGCAGGTTTCCACCATGTGAGTTGTTGGGGATCGGTGCGGAAAACAAAAATTTCCTACGTTGAACCCCAGAAACTGCCTAGGATCTATCTATGTAGTAATTCGGTAACGGCCGGAGCATAGAGAATACATACCCTTGTAGACCGTACGCGGTTAACGTTCTGCGGGGAACGTGGTTGAAGTAGTCGTACTCGTAGCTGACCTCAAGGCCGTGAAGCTCCTCGCAGGTCACCCCTTGCTCCTTCTTGATCTTCATCATCTTCATCGTGCAACAGCTCCGGCTCACGACATTTAAGCGCCCCAAGTGTTGTACCTCGTGTCTTCGTACACATCCGGTGCACGATGAGATCTCCAGCTCCCCGATCCCGTCGGGAGTGCGGAAGTTGATATTCGGCTAGGAAACCCTGCAGTGCAACAGCATTCTGCAGGTGTGCCTCGATCGCACAGCCTAGACTTGGGGCCATGGTCACAAGGTATAGAGGGAGGGAGGGAGAAATTCAACCAAAGGACTTCTCAAGTTGTGTATTCAATCCCACCCATGGGCACCCCTTTATATAGGGGGAGGGGGTGTGCCCTCCCCTTTGGGTTTCCCATGTGGCTATTCAAGGGAGAGGGGGGAGGCGCGTGGGCCCTTAGGGCTTCATGCGACAGCCGGCCAGGGGTGGGCCCCACCCTGCGCACAGCCCTAGGCTGGCCGGGTGGGCCCCCTTGTGGCGGCTGGGCCTTGGCCCTTGGCCCTTCCCTCCTCCGGTTGTCCCTCATGGGCCGTTTTTCCCTAGGAAGTTTGGCCATTAGTGGAATAACCCTTGAAATTAGATTTTAATATTATATTTAATATTATTTACATTAATTAATATGTAAATACATATTACAAAACCTGATTCAACCTGAAACACCTTTCGGTTCCCTTTCGATTTCCTCCGAACGACTTCGGATCTTTCCCGGAATGATTCCGGTCCTTTATTCTTTCTCCGAACAACTTCGGATCTCTCCGTGGAATGATTTCGGCTTTCTCTTTCTCTACTATGATTCCGTCTTACAAATGATCGCTCTCATCGTACCCTTACGTGTATCCCCTCACGACTCGGGAATGCTCTAGACATGATCTGTATCAATGATCAACAGAGGGACCAGGGATGTCCATGTGACCCCTATGCATTCCTGATGACAATGTCGTTTGAACCGTCTAAATGTAGCATCCTCTTCCTTTTGTTTCTTGATACAACTTGTTTGGGATCCGATCATTGGTATCCATACCTTGTTCAATCTTGTTCTCAACAAGTTATGTTTTCTTGTTACCGTTATATTACATCCCCGTGACCTAGTCACATGTTGCAACATTTATAGATGTAATCTCACCAAGTCGGCCGTATGTATCTTTACCTGTCATGTGGGTGAACAAATCCCGGTCTTGTAGTCACATGTCATCTACTGTTCCTTCGGAATACCCAACATACACCTTTATGGCCACCGCATTACCAGATGACGGTTGATGTAGTCTAAGCAGCCTAGGGAAACAGTGAGTAATATGAGCTCACGGTCTAAGGAGAAGGAGTCTAGGTATAGTTGTTGCAACAATGAACTATATGACTTGATCGTGTTGCAATCCTTCGAGGAATGTCCAACCACATCTTTCTCCAATGATATGATCTCGTTGTCAGTCGGCATAAATGCCCATGATCTTGAAACCCAGATCATCTTCGTGACCAACGAACTAGTATGAATAGAGGCTACTAGGGACTTGGTTGTTTCATACCACACCTGTACCAATGTTTCTACTTGGCATAGTTATAGCACAATATGAAACTATTATAAACTAATTGAGATATGACAATAAAAACCTATTTCTTATTTGCCTCTAGGGCATATCTCCTTCAGTCTCCCACTTGCACTAGAGTACAAATAATCCAGCTTGCATTTTACTCATATAAACCATATACCATATGCGTTTACAGATCATGCATGCTCATGGGAAACGTCATGTCCATGTTCTGTGTTACCAGATCATTATGTCTTTCACAAATCATTAATGTCTTCCTAATTTTGATATTCACACCATTATCTTATAATGGGTCGACGTATTTCTTTGGCGACAAAGTGAGACTTTTGTTTCTAGTGTTTATGATGACAGTCGTTTTCACCGTTGTCATCTAAACTTCGAAACACACTTTGCTATCCTTTGTGTATATACTATAGTCATGGCAGCAGAACGAGGCCAGATTCCAGGAGCTTACAGTGACTTTAGATCAACCTCAAGAGCTTTCTCATGGGCACTGGGCCCTGGGACACATCATTCTACGTTAAAAGCGAGCTAGCCCCACCAAAACACTATACATCACATTATATGGAGCTTTTATACTTCTATATCTATGTAGATCCTAGTGCATGAAATGCATCTATGCCACTTACATTGCTTCTTGCCATTTATGTATAAACTTAATTCTGGTTCAGTGATCAACTCAGGAATCACTTAAAGACATGTTCTTACAGTTAAGAGCTAGTCCTTCCAACCAGAACCTTGGGTCACATTACGTCGAGTATACAACATGGTTATATGGGAGAACCTATGGCTGAGGCATAGGAGATGCAACGCATCTCTTTCTTTCAACCATAGTTGCAATACCAACTCAATGCTTCATATAGTAATAACTTCTTTCTTACATTGTTCCATTCTGAGCTTCTTCAGAATCTTGTCTTAGGACATTCTCAACATCTTTCAGAATCAAGTTCAGGAAGCATTCGACATTTTGTGTTTATTAAACTCACTGATCTATCTTGATAGATCTTATTGTTTAATAACTTCAACTTCATCCTAACTTAAATATTATTAACACCGATCACATCATTCACATATGTCGTCCACATATCCTAGAATGATTTCACGCTCCCACTCAAATATAGGGATGTAAACGGTACGGATAATTTCCGCACTGAATCCGCATCCGTATCCATTTTTAAGGATATGATACGCAATTCTAGGAATCCGACAGATACGGACGCGGATACGGATTTTGTTTTGCGGATATCCGGAGGATATGGTAGCGGATACGGTATTGTTGTTATCCTGTGGATGTGGATTATCCGCCAATTTAAGCGGATAATCCGATATATTTAATTAGGATAATCCGATTAAATAACCAAATAGGCATGCCAAAATATCTAATAAATTTATTTAGCTAATCACGCACGTGTCTCCATATGTAATTTAGACTAGCCTAGTACGACATGTAACAAGTAAATTCATTAAGTTGATCACTCGCGTGTCTTCATATATAAATTCTTTTGCACCATTTGGGTGTTTGTGTCTAGCTAGTGTTGGTGTATGAATATTGTTCCTATATATAGTTGTAATAAATAGTAACGTTCTCAGTTTGGTCATTGTCTAGTGTTATATACTTGGATAAAACGTTGTTCACATTGTTTGTATGGTGAAAATCTAATTACGTTTCTTTGTGTGTATTTATCCAATAATTTATGTCCGTTTCCGGTTTGAGTCCGCTCCATTTCCGCTCCGAATAAGTAGTCTGATATAATCCGCATTCGAATCCGCATCCGGTCATTATCCGATCCGATCCGAATCCGACAAAATAATATGGTAAAGGATATGGAGAGAGCGATATCCGATCTGATCCGTTTACATCCCTACTCAAATATGACATTCATGTTTGAGATCCAGGGATTTCACTTAGCTCCCACTCAAAATATGTCAGCTACATATTATGAATTAGCCAAGCTGATTTTCTCCCACTCAAATCTAGGTCCTCTCGATAATCTTGGACATTCCGAAATTCTTTGATCATTATCAATTTGAGAATTCCAATTACGAGACTATAATATCCATATATTTCTAGTGTAAATCCAAAAGACTTAAGCATCACTACTGTTGTAGTCAACTCCTTGAATTTGTCCAAACTTATGAAAAATCGAGTTTTTGTCATTCATTAAGTTTCATTTCCTTCTTGTGACTTTGCAGTCATTTAGAAATATCAAGTAAACTTCTTTACTTTAATAATATCAAGTAACATGTTACTTTGCAATCTTAAATATAACTTAATATAGGATTTTATGACTCATAGTCATTTCTCGCACTCAGGTCCATCACGCTTCTTTGTAATTCGTAGGTATGTCTTGTTCAAAACATGACAAGTGAATCAATAATATAATTCCACAAACTTGTAGAATATATAGTTGAGTCCTACTTTCCTTAGTAAAAGTATTCATTGAAACTTTATGATCATTATCGACAGTTTCTCCTCTATTTGTAGAGTTTGGCTTCACGAAACAAATTCCGCTGCGCCACTCAACAATTCGGAGGCAAGGTCAAATACCTTGTTTCGATCTTTTACTTTCTTCCACCTGTATCTTCATCAAGACACATTAGTTTTGGACAACAGCAGTTTTGCCCCTTTTTGTGGAAGATGCATTCATAACTTTCTAAGAATGCTCTACAAAGACTTGTTTATTTGCCACGACTTCGACTTGTCGAAATCTCCAGAAACTCGAACGTGTCATAACACTTATGGTGTTGTTTCCACGAATCTTTTGGATGTTCCTTTGTATTTCAAATGAGTGTTTGCTTATTTCGATCTTTAACTCTAAATGACAACTATAACCCTGATAAGAGATAATATGTATCTAATACAAAATGATTATGATGTTTGGATATTTCAACATAGTTTGAATTCATCCAATCATCATATTTTGTGAAACATCTTTCACATGTTCCTTTTATGGTAAACTTAACTTGAATACTTTAGTCATGTTGATCAAATCGAAGAGACTTCATATTCTTGTTAATTTCAATATCCTCTTATTTTTGTGAACTCATTTGAACAATTCAAATCGTTTCAAACTTCATGTTTCATTAAGTAAATACACTTATTCACTTAAGTCCACAATAAATGATTTCCACTACTTGTTGAAAATACGATACATCCTATGTATAAGATTCAACATTTCTTCGCATATCACTGTTTTACCAGAATGCGGAGTTTTAGTCATTCTGCCCAAGAGGCATGGTTTTGCAAAGTCTCTAGATTAAGCATCTAGGACCCTGATCTTTCATAAAGAACTTGCAATAACCAAAATGACTTAAACTATAGTGTCATTTCATTATTAAACTTTTGATATCTTTTAGCATTCTAATCCTTTATAAATGCTTAAACTATTATCATGAATATAGTGATGAGAATAACTTGTTTATAATCATAATGTGACCATAAGGAATTGTTCATAAGAATAGTACAAACTGGTTTGTAACTAGTTCATATGAATAATCGTCTTGCCAAAAGCAAGACACACGAACATGGATTACAAGTTATATTCAAGTCCACTAATCCAAATGACAAACTTTGAGGAAAGTGGTGATGTCGGGCATCAACTGTTTTGCTTGCCATCATCAAGCCACTTTGCCTCAAATCCAGCAATTCTCAAGCAGGTCATCCTGTTTTCACAAAGCAGGACAAGTATCAAATACTTTGCAAACGACAACGAGTTTTGCAAGAATCACATTTATAATTTGTATATCTTACATATACCTTTTCATCCATGACCTCCATCTACAATCAAGTCCTTCTAAGAGTTCTCAACTCTAATGCAAGATTGCTAAGTGTTTTTCCAAACAGTCTCTTTTCATCCGTGATGGAGGAAAACCCATCCAAATGGCTCATACTTTATGTGACATATTTTGTAGAATACAAGATGTAGCCCAACTCTCCATCGAATGGAGAACGGCTAATTGGATGATTATGGAGAAAACACAAACATTCCAGAGTCATCGAATTATCTCCTAACGGTTATTGTATCAAGAAGAGAAGATCACCTTTTACGAGGATATCCCTCAGGCGTGGGTATTAATCTATAAAGTTGGCCCTTTTGCTAAGTTCCATATTAAGCAATATATTCCCATGGTCGCAAAGGACCTCAATGGGATAGGCCAAGGTCTAATAAGATATTTGCAAACAGACATCTAGACTAAGTTTATAATAAGAGATCAATTTATAATTGGTCTCCACTAAAATGGTCATTGATACATTGCAAATGTATCTATAATTTTTGATGTTCCATGCTTGGTTTTATCCACTTTCTTGTGTTTTGTTCCAACTTTGGAGTACTTTTCATATGATTTCTTGGACTAACCTATTAACAAGAGCCATAGTGCCAGCTGCCTGTTTTCTGCTGTTTTTGGTTCCAGGAAAGTTAGAAAATGAATATTCTCAGAATTGGACGGGACAAAAGCCAAAGTGCCTATTTTTTCGGAAGGGATCAAGTGCCAGAATACGAGACGGAGAAGGGCCAGGGGCCGGCCACACCACCTGGCCGCGCGGCCAGGCCTGGCCCACGCCAGGGGGTGGTGTGGTGGCTCACGGGACCCCCTCGGCCTCTCCTTCCGCCTATATATTGCCCTCAGGACAAAAACCCTAAGTACCCAATCAAAAATCCATGAAAGAGTCTGTAGCCGCCGTCATCTCCATCCCTAGATCGGGAGGGATCTGAAGCTCTTCCCGGCACCGTGCCGGAGAGGGGAATTCACCTTGGAGGCCTTCTTCATCACCATGTAAGCTTCCGGTGTGATGCGTGAGTAGTTCATCCTTGGACTACGGATCCATGTAGTAGCTATATGGCTGGTTTCTCCTCCTTTGTGCTTTCATGTTTAGATCTTGTGAGCTCCGTTCATGATCAAGATCATCTATTTGTAATTCATACATGTTGTGTTTGCGGGGATCCGATGGATATTGAGATGCTATTTCAGATTGATTATTGATTCTATCATGTCTTTGTTATTTGAGATCTTGCATGCTTTCCGTTGTTAGTATCTATCTTGGCCAAGTAGATGCTAGCAACTCCAAGAGTTAGTATTTATGCTCGATAGTGGGTTCATGCCTCTGGTAATCTAGGGTAGTGACAGAAATCTCTAAGGTACTAGATGTGCTGTTGCTACTAGGGAGAAAACAACAATCCTTTGTTCATAGAACAATCGTATTGTTTACTTTACACGCAGTTCGTAAAGCAATAATCTGTTGCTTGCAACTTAATACTAGAGGGGGTTCAGATGATAACCTGAAGGTGGATTATTAGTCATAGATGCAGTTGGATGGCGGTATATGTATTATGTTGTAATGCCCAATCAAGTCTCAAAGGAGTCAAGATGATTAGTATATGCATGTATTGCTTTCTCGGTGTTTGTCAATTGCCCCGCTGTAATTTTTTTACCCAACATGTTATCTATCTAAGGAGAGCCACCTCTAGTGAACTATGGATCCCGGTCCTTTGACTTTACATACAATCTATAAACTGTTTCTGCTTTGTGTTTACTTTCTGTAAACTTTTACTTCTTTCCATTCGATACGTTTAATCCTTTGTTTTCCGCAAAACACGGTGAGATTGACAACCTCATCGCAAGTTGGGGACAAAGTTCTGTGGTTGTGTTGTGCAGGTCTCCACGTTGCTACTAGCACCGGTAGTGCGCCCTGCCAAAGCTCAGCTAGCAACACCTTTGGGGTGATTCCTTGCTCCTACTGGTTCGATTAAACCTTGGTTTCATAACTGAGGGAAAACTTTCTGCTGTGCTCATCATACCTTCTTCTTGGGGTTCCCAACGAGCTCTACATCAAAAGTCGAGCGCATCAGTCATCCCCTGGACGATTTTAGTGATCGCATGATCCCTATCCTCTGCACCTCCCCCGATCATCATGGCCATCAGTGCATTATCAAAGGTAGACATTCACTAATGTCAATTACATCATCCATGTGATTCATGCTCGATCTTTCGATCTCTTGTGTTCCGAGGCCATGTCTGTACATGCTAGGCTCGCCAAATCTAACTTGTGTGTATTCGCTGTGCAACTTGGCTTACACCCACTGTATGCGAACGTAGATATGTCTGACCCCCGATCATCATGGCCGGCCTCATACCGAAGAACTTTCTTGGTGGTGCACACACAAAGGGAACACGGAACATTGGAATTAAATAGGGATTATCTTATTTGCCACCATTGAGTATCTAAATACTAGCACAGAATAAGATGTAAAACAGGTATCAACATCATAGGTATATTGTGATATGATATGGTCCTTCTTGCGCCTTGATCTCTATCGAGTGCTCCGGCATGATCTCCATCTTGCCCTTGGTTTGACGCCAAGTCCACGACGCCGCCACCAGGTCGTCCATCGGAACGATGACCATTACTATACTACTTAGCAATAGAAAAGTAAACTACTTTACCTTCGCAACGACCAATGCCATATCATTATCACATGCCCCCTGCAAAATAAAGTTAGATGCCTATACTTTATCTATTGCAAGTTTTACATGGTTGTTAGGGCTTTCGCACTAGAACCGTTTCTAAACTACGAACTTTCCAACCACAAAATTGATCCAACAGTTGTCTCTATTACACCCCTTTCGGGGCCCTCCGTTGTAAATACTATATCAACTATTGAATGAGAGACAGACACCCGCTAGCCACTTATACGGTACAAGCCGTATGTTGAGCGTGGAACCAGTCTCGCGTACGAATACGCGTAAGGTCGGTCCGGGCCGCTTCATCAAACAATACCGCGATATAAACAAGTACACGTTAGAGGGTAACAACTAAGGGATCAATGCCCGCACAATACTTATGTGTATTGGCCGTACAACACTCCTACACATAGATCGGCTCTGATACCACTGTTGGGGATCGGTGCGGGAAAAAAATTCCCTACGTTGAACCCCAGAAACTGCCTAGGATCTATCTATGTAGTAATGCGGTAATGGCCGGAGCGTAGAGAATACATACCCTTGTAGACCGTACGCGGTTAACGTTCCGCGGGGAACATGGTTGAAATAGTCGTACTTGTAGCCGACCTCAAGGTCGCGAAGCTCCTCGCAGGTCACCCCTTGCTCCTTCTTGATCTTCATCATCTTCATCATGCAACAGCTCCGGCTCACGACATTTAAGCGCCCCAAGTGTTGCGCCCCGTGTCTTTGTACACATCCGGTGCATGATGAGACATCCGGTGCGGAAGTTGATATCCGGCTAGGAACCCCAGCAGCGCAACGGCGTACAGCAGTTGTGCCTCGATCCCACATCCCAGACTTGGGGCCATTGTCACAAGGTATAGAGAGAGGGAGGGATAAACTCAACCAAAGGACTTCTTAAGTTGTGTATTCAATCCCACCCATGGGCACCCCTTTATATAGGGGAAGGGGGTGTGCCCTCCCCTTTGGGTTTCCCATGTGGGACTATTCAAGGGAGAGGGGGAAGGCGCATGGGACCTTAGGGCTTCATGGGCCAGCCGGCCAGGGGTGGGCCCTACCCCACGCACAGCCCTAGGCTGGCCGGCTGGGCCCCCTTGTGGCGGCTGGGCCTTGGCCCTTTGGCCCTTGGCCCTTCCCTCCTTTGGTTTTCCCTCATGGGCCCTTTTTGACTAGGAAGTTTGGCCCATTAGTGGAATAACCCTACAAATTAGATTTTAATATTATATTTAATATTAATTACATTAATTCATATGTAAATACATATTAAAAAACCTGATTCAACCTAAAACACCTTTCAGTTCCCTTTCGATTTCCTCCGAACGACTTCGGATCTTTCCCGGAATGATTCCGGTCCTTTATTCTTTCTCCGAACAACTTCGGATCTCTCCACGGAACAATTCTGGCTTTCTCTTTCTCTACTATGATTCTGTCTTACGAATGATCGCTCTCATCGTACCCTTAAGTGTATCCTCTCACGGCTCGGGAATGCTCTAGACATGATCTGTATCAATGATCAACAGAGGGACAAGGGATGTCCATGTGACCCCTATGCATTCCTGATGACAATGTCGTTTGAACCGTCTAAATGTAGCATCCTCTTCCTTTTGCTTCACGATACAACTTGTCCGAGATCCGATCATTGGTATCTCATACCTTGTTCAATCTCGTTCACAACAA
Source organism: Avena eriantha (assembly GCA_910589775.1). Taxonomy (NCBI): domain Eukaryota; kingdom Viridiplantae; phylum Streptophyta; class Magnoliopsida; order Poales; family Poaceae; genus Avena; species Avena eriantha. The sequence goes on along the minus strand of OU342743.1, from coordinate 169,078,781 downwards.
GTTATGTTTTCTTGTTACCGTGATATTACATCCCCATGACCTAGTCACATGTTGCAACATTTATAGATGTAATCTCACCAAGTCGGCCGTATGTATCTTTACCCGTCATGTGGGTGAACAAATCCCGGTCTTGCAGTCACATGTCATCTACTGTTCCTTCGAAATACCCAATGTACACCTTTATGGTCACCCCATTACCAGATGACGGTTGATGTAGTCTAAGCAGCCTAGGGAAACAGTGAGTAATATGAGCTCACGGTCTAAGGAGGAGTCTAGGTATAGCTGTTGCAACAATGAACTATATTACTTGATCGTGTTGCAATCATTTGAGGAATGTCCAACCACATCATTCTCCAATGATATGATCTCGTTGTCAGTCGGCATAAATGCCCATGATCTTGAAACCCAGATCATCTTTGTGACCAACGAACTAGTATGAATAGAGGCTACTAGGGACTTGGTTGTTTCATACCACACCTGTACCAATGTTTCTAATTGGCATAGTTATAGCACAATATGAAACTATTATAAACTAATTGAGATATGACAATAAAAACCTATTTCTTATTTGCCTCTAGGGCATATCTCCTTCATCAGCATGGATTAGACCAGCGGCCCAGACGTTTCTCTAACACATATACATAACTCCATGGACTTACAAGCTCCCCTTTCATTTCACACCGATGACATCCATAGACAAAAGAGCATGATATCAACTAGATACAAAGTACAAGTGCAATGTTGAAAGCGTTCCCCATGACAGCATGGTTCTGCTAATCCCCAACAAATGAGTGCAAGCATATACAACATAGACGACACAATGGTTTAAGTTTATTAAGGGCAAGAAAAGTAAAGTGTGCCATCAAGTTCATGAGAGCTTTAATCACTAATTTTCTCATAACAAGTTTAATTCAGAAGGTAGATAAAGACATGAATATACTTGGAATAGCAAATGCTAATAGGTAGGTATGGTGGACTCTTTGGAATAACTTGGTTTTATTTGGAGTTGGATGCATGAGTGGAACTCATACTTGGTTATGGAGGCTAGCAAAAGACTGGGAGCGACGAACTAAGAGAGCAATAATGGCTATAATCATGTAGAGCGACAAAACATAAGTAATCAAAGCATAAAGTGACACTACAAGTTGAAAACTAAAGGATCATCAAGGCTATGGTGACTTTGGATAGTCATAACATGGTGTGAGCATGCGCCAAGTCAACCCAAATAAAGCATCAAAGGAGAATACCACAATACTATGCTTTGAATATGCTAAAACAATGCTTGATTCATCCAATGCACATTAAGAAATCTCAATTGTTTATAACAAGGCATGCTACAGCAAAGAATACTAAGCATAAAGCCAAAACAATATCAAGCATGGCATGAAAAAGCATAGGCCACAGTCAAAAACAAGCTCTCTTTACCACATAAGCATGAACTTTCCTACTCTTTTCCAATCCAAACCAAACTATTTGAAAACCAATGTATGAAAGAGGGGGTACAACCAATTTATTCAGCAAACTAAGAAAACCAAGAAAACGAAAACCAAAAACAAAAACGAAAAACAAGACGCTCCAAGAACAACACAATTGTGCATGAAACAATAAAAATGAAGTGTTTGGAAGAAACCTGAGATTTTTATTGATGAAGAAGGGGACGCCTTGGGCATCCCCAAGATTTGACGCTTGTACCTCTTGAATATTTATTGGGGTGACACGGGGTGGCATCCCCAAGCTTGAGCTTTAGTCCATCCTTCATCTCATTAGTCATTCCTTCCATACACCTGAATTTTTCCTTCATATATAACTTCACACAATCTTTATTAGCAACATTAGTGCACTCAAGATAATAAGTCTTTAGGTTCAGTTCCAACACCAATAAAACTTCCAATAAAACACAAGCTACTGTAGCACTTCCCTCAAAAAGCTCAATTCCCCAAAAGAACTCAAAAAGGAACCAACAAGAAGCAAATGCAAATAATGGCAGAAATCTATTAAAACAGATTAGCAGGTAAAAACCATTTTTTTCGAAGACCTTATGTTGCTCAAATGAAAAAGTGTTGAACAAAAGAAAGTTAGATAACAACCTAGGGTAGAAGCACAAAAATTCACGCCTCAAAATGACGTACAGATATTTTACACGAATTTTTACGGTGAAGCACAAAAATTTGTTTCGGGACAACAACTTTCCCAAGTCTTACTTCTCTCTCATTAGAGGTTACTCTTGGCACAAAAGGCAAATAAAAAGGATAAGGAGCGGTTATTACAGAGGTGATAACTTCCAAGACTCATCTAAAACTTTTGGGTCATCTCCTAATTAGTACTTTTCTTTAACGCCTTCAAGTTTGGCATGATAGTTTGAGAAGATGCTCACATAAGAAATATAAATTGATGTAAAAGAGAGCATCAAGAAGCAAATTGAAAGCACATTTAAGTCTAACCCACTTCCTATGCATAGGAATCTTGTAAAGAAACAAGTCATGAAAGCACAAAGCAATAAACATAGTAAAGCAAAACAAGTGCAACTTCAAGACTTTCAACATAAAGAGGAGAAACTTAATATTGTTGAGACACATAAAACCATGTTTCCCTCCCTCATAATAACTTTTAGTAGCATCATGAATAAAATTAACAATATAAATATCGCATAAAACATTCTTATCATGAGCCACATGCATAAAATGATTATTACTCTCCACATAAGCATAGTCATTCTTATTAATTGTAGTGGGAGCAAATTCAACAAAATAGCTATCATCATTATTCTCATCACCATAATCATCAAATATAAGAGGCATATTGTAGTCATAATTAATTTCCTCCTCAATAGTAGGTGGACTGAAAATATCATATTCATCACTGTAATCATTATATATTGGAGGTATAGTATCATCAAAGTAAATTTTCTCCTCCGTGCTTGGGGGACTAAAAATACCATGCTCATCAAAACTAGCTTCCCCCAAGATTAGACTTTTCCATAGCATTAACAATAATGGTGTTCAAAGAATGCATACTAATAACATTGCTATTAGCATGCAAATAAAGTTCCATAGATTTTTTAATTTTCTCTTCAAATACTTCATGTCCTAACTCAAGATAAATACTATAAATCTCTCTAATTTTGTTGTTGTTTTCCATTAAGCCTAACTAGTGAAAATAAAAACAAGAAACAAAAAGATATAATTGCAGAATCTAAAGGAAATAACTTCGAGCACTCACACACCAGCTATAGTACTAGAAGATAGCTTAGTAGCCAGAGGATGTGAGTACCTTTTACCTTACCCCCCCAGCAACGGCGCCATAAAATAGCATGATGCCTACGCACTTCTATTCTTGTAGACAGTTGTTGGGCCTCCAAGTGCAGAGGTTTGTAGAATAGCAGCAAGTTTTCCCTTAAGTGGATCACCCAAGGTTTATCGAACTCACGGAGGAAATGGTCAAATGTATCCCCTCTCAAGCAACCCTGCAATCAAGATACAAGAAGTCTCTTGTGTCCCCAACACACCCAATACACTTGTCAAGTGTATAGGTGCACTAGCTCGGCAAAGAGATAGTAAAATACAAGTGGTATGGATATAAGACAACGGTGCTAGAAAATAGCTTGATGGCGTGGAAGAGACTAAAGGCAAACTGAAATAAAGATGGCAACAAGCAAACATGTAACATATCTAGTTGCAAACGGTGTTTCAATGCTTAGAAACAAGGCTTGGGGATCATACTTTCACTAGTGAACACTCTCATATAAATATATTATGGTTATGATACTACTCTTAACTATTCTCCGGTTGAACACTCTAATCGATGGTAGGGCTATAACAGCACACCTCAAAGTTCACTTTCCGCATCTAGATAACCCCACACTATCACCTTGAGCACTAGATGGTTCCAACAAACATCAGAATTTCATAAAGACATCTAACTCCAAATATAACTCATAACAAGTATTTGTAATCTCTAGCCTAAGTGCCACCATGGTGTGCACGCTGTCACTTTCACACACATGGGGAGAGCAGAGATCAATTAAAGCACTGGAGTAGCAAGGTAGATCTACTTGATTACAAAGCTCATGATCACAATATGATCATGCATAGAGAGAGAGAGAGAGAGAGATGAACACATAGCTTCCGGGAGAACCCTTAGCCTCGAGAGAGAACTACTCCCTCCTTATCATGGGAATCAGCAACGGTGATGGAAATGGTTGTGGAGATCGATGAAGATGGCTCCTGGGGCACTTCCCCGTCCCGGCAGGGTGCCGAAACAGAGACTTTCTGTCCCCTGAATCTCCTTTTTGGTGGCGGCAGCGGTGCGGAACTTTTCGTGGCTGGAGGCTTGACGATTTAGGGTTTATGCATCGGGAGGCTCCTTATAGGCGAGAGGGGAGACCGAGGGGGTGTCGGAGGGGCCCACACCACCCCTTGGGGTGGCCTAGCCTGGCCCGCGCCACCAGGTGGTGTGGCCAGCCCCTGGCCCCTCTCCGTCTTGTCTTCTGGCTCCGTGAGTCTTCCGGTAAAATATCGACTTTGGCTTTTGTCCTGTCCAATTCCGAGAATATTCATTTTATGACTTTCTGGAATCAAAAATAGCAGAAAACAGGCAATTGGCACTGTGGCATCTTGTTAATAGGTTAGTCCAAGAAATCATATGAAAAGTACTCCAAAGTGAGGACAAAACATAAGAAAGTAGATAAAACCAAGCATGGAACATCAAAAATTATGATACGTTAGCAACGTATCATTCCCCTGCAGTGCAGCAACCAGAGCCTGAAGAGCCCCTCGTGCTGGTGGGTGTAAAGATTGTTGAATATTCCTGCTTGGAGCTTGTACACCGACTTTCCGCTGCTTCCTCCCATAGTGGCCTCCATCTCAAAGTCTGGAAGTTGTTCCTCCTCCGGCGTGGGGATGGACATCATGGATTTCCACCTCCTCCTCCTCGCTATGGTCTTCATCTCTGAAATCCCCCATGAGATCATCCGTCTCCCAGCTGCTGAACGCATGGAGCTGGTCTTGGTCAGGAGAGGAGGTGTCGGTGAGCTTGCTACAGATTTGAGTTGATTTGGAGGAGGTCAAAAAATTCACTTTATTAGGAAAATTGGATTAGGTAAGACCAAACGGCTCGTTTGTAAGCTTGTGATTTGAACTTGGTCCTACCGTCGGCGTCGTGGCTGGACTGCTCGGATTGGACGTGTAGGAGCGAGGAGACACTGTTGCCGTCAACTGTGGAGGCCTGCGGGAAGTTGGTTATGGCCGCCACGCCACGCATCCTCTTCCCCGGCCTCCGCCTCTTTCTTACTCATGTCGGCGCTTCAGGAACACGTGAAGTTTTGGGGGGCTTGGGTTTAGATAACACGAGTGCATACATTGGGCGGATGAAAAATTACTAGATTCACTAATAGCTGCATCACATCCCAACGATGACGAGGTCGGCAGAATAAAAGAGCTAGATGGCATCATATCTACTGAACAAGTTGAATTAAAGAAACTTGCAAAGTGTTCCGTTAAGCTCAAAGATCAGGCAACTACCCATGCAGAGTTAATGGTGGTCGGCTGCTCGAAGTTGTTCCTGGCCGCCTCGCCATGCATCTTGATGGTTGCGGCGTCGTACGCCCTGGCAGCCTCCTCCGCGGTATCAAAGGTGCTCTGGCTTACATTGGGCAGATGAAAAGAAACTAGATTCACTGAAAGCTGCATCACATCCCAAAGATGACGAGGTTGGCAGAATAAAAGAGCTAGATGGCATCGTATCTACTCAACAAGTTGAATTAGAGAAACTTGCAAAGTGTTCTAGCAAGCTTAAAGATCAGGCAAGTACCCATGCAGAGTTTATCTAAACCCAAGCCCCCCAAAACTTCGCGCATTCCTGAAACGTCGGCATGAGTGAGCAAGAGGTAGAGGCCAGAGAAGTTCAAGTACTGTCCGCCGACGGGGAAAGAAAGGCGATGCCGGACGGAACGAGGAGACACCGCAGTCAATGGTGGTCGGCTGTTCAAAGTTGGTACTGGCTGCCGCGCCATGCATCTTGATGGCCGCGACATCGTACGCCTTGGCAGCATCCGCCGTGGTTTCAAAGGTCCCGAGCCGCGTCTAGACTTTCCCCTTGGCGATCCTCGCCCTGATTTGCCACCATATTGCCGGCACACGCCGCGGAACTTGGTCCTACCATCAGCGGCGTGGCCGGACTGCTCGGTTTGGACGTGTAGGAGCAAGGAGAAACCGCCGCCATCAACTGTGGAGGCCTGTGGGAAGTTGGTTATGGCCGCCACGTCGCGCATACTCTTCCCCGGCCTCCGCCTCTTGCTCACTTATGTCGGCGCCTCAGGAACGCGTGAAGTTTTGGGGGGCTAGGGTTTAGATAACACGAGTGCGTACATTGGGCGGATGAAAAGCAACTAGATTCACTGAAAGTTGCATCACATCCCAAAGATGACGAGGTCGGCAGAATAAAAGAGCTAGATGGCATCATATCTACCGAACAAGTTGAATTAAAGAAACTTGCAAAGTGTTCGAGGAAGCTCAAAGATCAGGCAAGATGGTGGTCGGCTGCTTGAAGTTGGTCCTGGCCGCCTCGCCATGCATCCTGACGGCCGCAGCGTCATACGCCCTGGCAGCCTCCTCCGCGGTTTCAAAGGTGCTCCGGCTTCCTACTCCACTCATGTACGTACTCGTGTTATCTAAACACAAGCCCCCCCAAACTTCATGCATTCCTGAAGCGTCGGCTTGAGTGAGCAAGAAGCGGAGGCCGGAGAAGTTCAAGTACTGTCCGCCAACAGGGAAAGAAAGGCAACGCCAGATGGAACAAGGAGACGCCGTAGTCAATGGTGGTCGGCTGCTCAAAGTTGGTCCTGGCTGCTGCACCATGCATCTTGATGGCCGTGACGTCGTATCTTTTCCCACATCGAACTCTGCGAGATGCTGGACGACCTCCCTAGGTTCAAGGTGTGTCTCGGGCTCTCGACTGATTGCAGCCTGCCTCTCATGCCTGTCCCGGGCTCTAGGCTGATCGCAGTCTCTCCTAGGCGAGTGCACGAGGACGTGACCTCTATGGCCACCTTCCCGCGCGGTATATCATCGAGTCCTGGGTGCAACACTTCCCAGGTCTGTCTCCAAGGCGAGTGCACGAGGACATGACCTCGGTGGCCTCCCTCCCGCGCGAGCTCGCTTGGACGCCCCGATCTTCTGCGGGCGAGCACGTGAGGCTTGGCCGAGATGCGCGCTTGCCACCTCCCGACGAGAGTGGAGTGGGAGTTTTCACAGCTCAAGGGGCGGCATGGGCAGAGAGCGGAACAGCAAGCGCAGCATCCGCTCGCTGGGATCGGCGATGCGGGTATCTTTGCCAACATCGACCTCCGCGAGATGCTGGACGACCTCCCTAGGTTCAAGGTGTGTCACGGGCTCTCACTGATCACAGCTCCAGTGGCGATAGCCGCGTCATACGCCCTGGCAGCCTCCTCCGTGGTTTCAAAGGTGCCGAGCCACGTCTCGACTTTCCCCATGAGGATCTTTGCCCCGAACTTGATGCCATATTGCCGGCACATGCTGCGGAACTTGGTCCTACCATCGACGTCGTGGCCGGACTGCTCGTCTTGGACGTGTAGGAGCGAGGAGACACCGCCGCCCTCAACTGCGGAGGCTTGCGGGAAGCGCGAACTTTCCGCCCGGTCGCAGGTACACGCCACGGAACTCGGTCCCGACATCCGGCGTCGTTGTGGTTCAGGAGATGGAGGAGCAGGCGGTGTCCTGGGAAGCGTTGTGGTTCCGGAGGTCTAGTCGTTGTTGTCGTTAGAAGCAGCGGCATGGAGATGGAGGAGCCCACGTCCACAGGAATGCATGAAGTTTTGGGGGGCTTGGGTTTAGATAACACGAGTGTGTACATGAGTGGAGTAGGAAGCCGGAAGGGAGAGGCTTCAAACTGCAGAGGAACAAAGGCAGATGCCTTGGGATGGAAGATACAATGGTGAAGCAAATCTGGTGATAAAACTTACATCGCCGGAGTCCAAGCTCTTGAGCAAGTTATCCACCTACTGCCGCTCGGCCAACGGCAGGTCGACCGAGAGATCGTAGTGTGGCATACTAGCTAGGCTACCAAAGGAGCCTCCCGGGGACAGCGCGGCTTTCCCCTTCAAGTCGCATACCCGCAGAGTGTACTCGCTGCCGGTGGGCCGGTGGAGTGCTGGCGGCAGCGATGCCGGTACTTCAGAAGACGGGAGGCGCTGCGCGCTGCGTCGGTCTATCGTACAAAAATAAAAAAAATAAAAAAATGTAAAAACTTCACAATCAATCTATGTTTCTAACGGCGGAGCTCCCTGCCATTGTCGGCCCCCACGAGCGCACTAGGTCGTGCTTGTATCACTCTTTTGTATGTGCTACCTCCACCGTCTCGACGATCACGGAGTGAGTCCGGTCTGGTGAACTAGGGTTCGCTTGGAAGGTCGATGTCAGAGAAGTGCAAGGACGGGTGGCGGCCACCTTCCAGGTCGAGGCGGTTGCCAATAGGCTCTCACCACTGGAGCTCTAGCTCTCGGCAGCGGTGGAGTGGGAGTTGTCATAGCTCGAGGGGCGGCAGGCAGGCTGCGATCAGTCGAGAGCCCGAGACACACCTTGAACCTAGGGAGGTCGTCCAACATCTAACGGAGGTCGATGTGGGCAAAGATACGACGTCGCGGCCATCAAGATGCGTGGCGCGGCAGCCAGGACCGACTTTGAGCAGCCGACCACCATTGACTGCGGCGTCTCCTCGTTCCGTCCGACGTCGCCTTTCTTTCCCCGTCGGCGGACAGTACTTGAACTTCTCCGGCCTCTGCCTCTTGCTCACTCATGCCGGTGCTTCAGGAACACGTGAAATTTTGGGGGGCTTGGGTTTAGATAACACGAGTGCGTACATGAGTGGAGTAGGAAGCCGGAGGACCTTTGAAACCGCGGAGGAGGCTGCCAGGGTGTACGACACCGCGGCCGTCAAGATGCATGGCAAGGCGGCCAGGACCAACTTCGAGCAGCTGACCACCATTAACTCTGCATGGGTACTTTCCTGATCTTTGAGCTTGTTGGAACACTTTGCAAGTTTCTTTAATTCAACTTGTTCAGTATATATGATGCCATCCAGCTCTTTTATTCTGTCGACCTCGTCATCTTTGATGCGTGGCGGCCGTCAAGATGCGTGGCGTGACAGCCAGGACCAACTTTGAGCAGCCGACCACCATTGACTGCGGCGTCTCCTTGTTCCGTCCGGCGTCACCTACTTTCCCCGTCGGTGGGCAGTCCTTGAACTTCTCCGGCCTCCGCCTCTTGCTCACTCATGCCGGTGCTTCAGGAACGCGTGAAGTTTTGGGGGCTTGGGTTTAGATAACACGAGTGCATACATGAGTGGAGTAGGAAGCCGGAGCACCTTTGAAACTACGGAGGAGGCTGCTAGGGTGTACGACGCCGCGGCCGTCAAGATGCATGGCGAGGCGGCAAGGACCAACTTCGAGCAGGCGGCCACCATTAACTCTGCATGGGTACTTGCCTGATCTATGAGCTTGCGGGAACACTTTCCAAGTTTCTTTAATTCAACTTGTTCAGTAGATATGATGCCATCCAGCTCTTTTATTATGCCGACCTCGTCATCTTTGGGATGTGATGCAGCTTTCAGTGAATCTAGTTGCTTTTCATCCGCCCAATGTACGCACTCGTGTTATCTAAACCCAAGCCCCCCAAAACTTCACGCGTTCCTGAAGTGCCAGCATGAGTGAGCAAGAGGCGGAGGCCGGGGAAGAGGATGCGCGGCATGGCGGCCATAACCAACTTCCCGTAGGCCTCCACAGTTGACGGCGGCGGTGTGTCCTCGCTCCTACACGTCCAAGCCGAGCAGTCCGGCCACGACGCCGATGGTAGGACCAAGTTCCGCGGCGTGTCCCGGCAATATGGCAGCAAGTTCGGGGCGAGGATCGCCAAGGAGAAAGTCTAGACGTGGCTCGGCACCTTTGAAACCACGGAAGAGGCTGCCAAGGCATACGACGTCGCGGCCGTCAAGATGCGTGGCGCGGCAGCCAGGACCAACTTTGAGCAGCCAACCACCATTGACTGCGGCATCTCCTCGTTCCGTCCGGCGTCGCTTCTTTCCCCGTCGGCGGACAGTACTTGAACTTCTCTAGCCTCCGCCTCTTGCTCACTCATGCCGACGCTTCAGGAACGCGTCAAGTTTTGGGGGGCTTGGGTTTAGATAAACTCTGCATGGGTACTTGCCTGATCTTTGATCTTGCTGGAACACTTTGCAAGTTTCTTTAATTCTTGTTGGGCTCGGCGAGGCTACGGCGATGCAGGTACTACAGAAGATGGAGGCGTCCAAGCAGTCGATCAGGAACCTACCTGCTCTCACTCTTTTGTAGTTGCTTGGTGCTACACGAAGTCAACGATGAATCTGAATACCTAAACAATCCCCATGGGCGTGCTTCCGAGCGGTCACCTTATTCTCACGGCGGAGCTCCCTGCCTTTGTCAGCCCCCACGGGCGCGCTAGGTCATGCTTGTATGTGCTACCTCCACCGTCTCGACGATCGCGGAGTGAGTTCGGTCTGGTGAACTGGGGTTCGCTGGGAAGGTCGATGTCAGAGAAGTGCAAGGACGGGCGGCGGCCACCTTCCAGGTCGAGGCGGTTGCCAATAGACTCTCACCCCTAGAGCTCTAGCTCCCGGCGGCGGTGGAGTGGGAGTTGTCACAGCTCAAGGGGCGGCATAGGAAGTGAGCGGAACCGCAAGCGCAGCATCGGCTCGCTGGGCTCGGTGAGGCTGCAGCGATGCAGGTACTACAGAAGATTGAGGCGTCCAAGCAGTCGATCAGGAACAGCGCGAGCTCGCTTGGACGCCCCGATCTTCTGCAGGCGAGCAATCGGAAGCAGTGCTTCTATTCTCCATCACTAGCCGTCTGCGCCATGTCTCTTCTCCATTGTAGTATGACATGGAATCCCTTAAGGACAGACCGTTTGGTCTCACTCAAACCAGCTTTTCTAATAACGTGATTTTTTTTACCTCCTCTAAATCACCTCAAATTTCCTACACATGATCTTCTAGACAAACATGCTCTTTACCGCCAAGGGAAGTTAACAATCAAGGATACTAAAGACGTATCCATGGACGCGTTCCTCCCGCCATGGCACAAGGTCGAGGAGATGGCGCCCATGGCCGCCGCTGCCCCGTACGTGCTGCATCAGGAGGAGCCCCACATTGAGGAGGCGAATGAAGGGGATGGGGAAGGCATCAATGTGCGTTGTGGCAGAAGCTTGTCATTTTTCCCCCATGTCGCTGATGCCGAGGGTGTTGGTCTTATGGCGTGTCTACGTGGGATTCTGGGTAGCGAAGGAGGTGTAGGTCACAAAACTCGTCTTGGAGACGGACATTGTCGAGGTTGCGGAGAAACTCAGAAGGAGGGAGAAGGACCGATCTGTTCATGGGCCATTGCTTTGTGAATTGAAGGAACTCCTCGCTAGCTTTGACGAAACTTCGGTGCGATCGGTGCGGCGTTCAGCTAACGATGCTGCTCATAAAATGGCGAAGAGGGATGCGATAATAATGTGTGTAAAGTGTGGTTCCGTGTACCGCTTGACTGTATTAAACGTAGGATCTGTTTGGACTTGGGTTTGATTGAATAAAATCACAGCAAATTTATCATGAGTGGAGTAGGAAGCCGGAAGGGAGAGGCTTCAAACTTCAGAGGAACAAAGGTAGATGCCTTGGGATGGAAGATACAATGGTGAAGCAAATCTGGTGATAAAACTTACATCGCTGGAGTCCAAGCTCTTGATCAAGTTATCCACCTGCTGCCGCTCGGCCAACGGTAGGTCGACCGAGAGATCATAGTGTGGCATACCAGCTAGGCTACTGAAGGAGCCTCCCGGGGACAGCGCGGCTTTCCCCTTCAAGTCGCATACCCGCGGAGTGTACTCGCTGCCGGTGGGCCGGTGGAGTGCCGCCGGCGGCGATGCCGGTACTTCACAAGACGGGAGGCGCTGCGTGCTGCGTTGGTCTATCGTACAAAAATAAAAAAATAAAAAAAATGTAAAAACTTCACAATCAATCTATGTTTCTCACGGTAGAGCTCCCTGCCATTGTCGGCCCCCACGAGTGCGCTAGGTCGTGCTTGTATCACTCTTTTGTATGTGCTACCTCCACCGTCTCGACGGTCGCGAAGTTAGTCTGGTCTGGTGAACTAGGGTTCGCTTGGAAGGTCGATGTCAGAGAAGTGCAAGGACAGGCGGCGGCCACCTTCCAGGTCGAGGCGGTTGCCAATAGGCTCTCACCACTAGAGCTCTAGCTCCCGGCGGAGGTGGAGTGGGAGTTGTCACAGCTCGAGAGGTAGCAGGCAGGCTGCGATCAGTCAAGAGCCCGAGACACACCTTGAACCTAGGGAGGTCGTCCAGCATCTCGCGGAGGTCGATGTGGGCAAAGATACGATGTCGCGGATGTCAAGATGCGTGGCGCGGCAGCCAGGACCAACTTTGAGCAGCCGACCACCATTGACTGCGGCGTCTCCTCGTTCCGTCCGGCGTCACCTTTCTTTCCCCGTCGGCGGACAGTACTTGAACTTTTCCGGCCTCCGCCTCTTGCTCACTCATGCTGGCGTTTCAGGAACGCGTGAAGTTTTGGGGGGGCTTGGGTTTAGATAACACGAGTGCATACATGAGTGGAGTAGGAAGCCGGAGCACCTTTGAAACCACGGAGGAGGCTGCTAGGGCGTACGATGTCGCGACCGTCAAGATGCATGGCGAGGCGGCCAGGACCAACTTCGAGCAGCCGACCACCATTAACTCTGCATGGGTACTTGCCTGATCTTTGAGCTTGCTGGAACACTTTGCAAGTTTCTTTAATTCAACTTGTGACATGATCGAGACCCCTCTCCGATCAATAATCAGCAGCAGGACCTGGAGATTCGTACCGACTCCCACATATTCAACGGTGACTCTTGTGATCGTGTGAACCTTTAACGATAGCAACTAAATCCCTTTGTCTCGTGATATATTACATGTCCGAGATTCGATCATCAGTATCTCAATACCTAGTTTGATCTTATTACCGACAAGCACTCTTTTCTCGTTCCCGTGATATAATATTCTAGTGATCACATCACTTTCTTGCAAGCTATCTTAATGTGATATCACCGAGAGGGCCCCGAGTATATCTATCCGTCATCGGGATTGACAAATTCCACTCTTGATCCATGAGCCTCAACATAACACATTCGGAGTGTCTGAACCCACCTTTATAGTCACCCTTTTACGGTGTGATGTTTGATGTTATCAAGTCACTCTTCTAATGTTAGCAATTAACATGATCTCATGGTCTAAGGACTACTTCGTATGATGCTATAGCAATATAAACATAATGACTTTGATCATAATGCTATACTTCGGATGAATGTTCATCACATCATTCCACTAATATTGCGACCTCGTTATTAACAACATCCAATGTCCATGATCACGAAACCTTGATCATCTTGTTAATCAACGAGCTAGTCTATAAGAGAGGCATAACTAGGAACCTTTTATTTGTTTATTAAACACACATGTATTGACGTTTCCAATCAATACAATTATAGCATGCAAAATAAACATTTATCATAAACAAGGAATAAGATAATAACCACTTTATTATTGCCTCTCGGGCATATTCCCTTCAGAAAGGGCGATGTTAGAGGGTGGACCAGGGGCCCACACCACCTGGTGGTGCGACTAGGGGGACCCGCAGCACCCTATGGTGTGGCCAGCCCTTGGACCTCCTCCATCTTGTCTTCTGGCTCCGTGAGTCTTCCGGTAAAATATCGATTTTGGCTTTTGTCCGGTCTAATTCCAAGAATATTCATTTTCTGGCTTTTCTGGGACCAAAAACAGAAGAAACCAGGCAACTGACACTATGGCATCTTGTTAATAGGTTAGTTCTAAAAAATGTATAAAAGTATCTTAAAATATAGACAAAACATAAGAAAGTAGATACTAAACAAGCATGAAACATCAAAAATTACAGATACATTTGCAACGTATCACCTGATAAGATGACCCGTAATCAAAATACCAATGTAAGTGTTCTCCCTTAGTGTGCACCACCAAGAAAGTTCTCCGTTATGAGGCAGACTATGATGATCGAGTGTCATACATATATTCGTTCACATACGGGTGGGTGTAATCCATGATGCACAACGGATACACTAAGGTTGAGTTGGCGAGTCTAGCATGTGTAGACATGGCCTCGGAACACGACTGGTCGAAAGATCAAGCACGAGTCGCATGAATGATGTGATCGATGTTTCGGCATCCACCTTTGCAACTATATCGCCGGTCGTGACGGTCGAGGGCGGTGTAGCAAATAAGGATCGTGTAATCACTATAACCCTTTTTGGGGATAGGAGTTTCTAGTGAAGTTCTTACTTTAACTCATATAATTATAAACTTAGTCCAATTCCTTTCGTAATTATAAATGTAGAGATGGCTCATCGTGAAGCTTACTTTGACGTTGATCAGTGGGTATTTGGTGAAAAACTTAGATTTGATGGATCAAAGTTCTATGGGTGGCTTGTGCGTCTGAATGATCTCCTTACTAAGAATAATATGGTAGATCAGATACGCCACATGATGGATTTGAACAAGCTGATGACTATGAGGCCCCATGAGAGCGGGCAGAACGCTACTATCATGAAGAGATGTCCACTTTCATTCAAATAATAATGTGTTATGGGATGGTGGATGAACTGCATCTGCTCATGGGTGATCTTGACCCATACGCAATGGTGGATCAACTGAGAGCAGAGTTCATAAGCCATGTGCGCATGTGGAAGCACGAGCTGTTTGGAGATTTCCTTTCCATAAAGATGGAGGAACACACTTGTCTGAAAAGTCACTTTGGGCGCATGCTTGATGCACACATGATACTGGTTTACTTTGTGGACCATTGGATGACCGAGTCATTTGCAATAGGCGTACTGCTTCGATCACTGCCTCCCAGCTATGAAGGACATGTCCGGAGTAGCATTATGAGTGGTGATACGAAAACAATGGATTTCAGGAGTTCGTATTACATTTTAGGAACGTAAAGGTTGAACCTATCGACGGAGAGGTCGTCGATGACGAAGGTATATATTTGATATACAGTTTTATAAATGTTATACTCTTGCAAACACTTATTGCAGTGTTAAAGTATTTGATACTTATTCTATTTTGGTGAAAACAGATCCTTCTGCATGAGAGCGGCTTGCTGGAGAGGAGGTGACGTTGCGTGTTGATGGCGAGCATGATGATGATGTCCAACGATACTCTCGCTCGATAGTTATCATATAGTTTATCATTTTTGGATGATTATTGTAATCGATGGATTGTGAACTTCTTTAGTGTGTCTCACACTTCGTGAGACAGTTATTTATATGAGCTTGTAACAAACAGTTGTTCTGCTTCTATGAATGATTTCTATTTGTGTTCATATATTGTTCGATTATGTGTGAATTAACCTTGTTGTGAAACTAATTGTTAATGCATGAACATTTGTAAAATATTGAAAATGCCTTGAAAATACCCAACTTAATGATATATTCATTTTGAATGAAACCATTGTTTAAATTCAAAGTTATGTTGATAATATGTGAAAGTCATTTGATTTCTTGTCACATATGAATCATGCCCAAGTTTAGCAAGATAACTTAAACACCATGTATTGCATGAATGCAAAGTGTTTCATAAATTGTTGCAAGAAAATACATATTCGATGTATCGTATTTCAACAAAGTGGTGATTATCATTTTGTAAATTGTTTGAACTTTGTAAAAGCTTTACCAAAGGAAACATGAGCATGAAACTATTTTGATATGATCAAAGTATTTCAGCACGAAGGGGTATTAAAGATAAAATAGAATCCAATTTCTACGATTTGATCAATAGTAATGAAATTTGACGTTATAAGATTGGCATAAGAAATTGTGGAAATGCAATGCATTTGATACGTCGAAATGCAAAGCATTGCAATGTGATATTAGTTATCAAGTGGGTGAATAGATGTCGCTGAGTAAATCGTTGTAGTGTAAATGTAAATACCATTAGTTAGAAATAGTGAACACTCTATTAGTATATATAGTGAACCATCTGAATTCGTGAGATCGGCGCCATATCTTGTACGGATTGTCGTGGAAGTTTTGGAGTTATGCGATATCACCAAAACAATAGCGAATAAGTCCTTATAGAGTATTCATTGGAAACTTTGAATATGAAATCCATGGCTAGAACCAAAAGAAAGGCAAAACTAGTGTTGCTTGAATTATGATGCTTTTTCGAGGAAGTTTATGTTCTCGACTGTGAAGTTTATGGAAGATAGTGAAAAACACGACGAGGATTTAAAACCCTGCATCAGAATGTTGAGAAGCACAACAGAAAGTGTTCCTGAACGATTCTCTTCATAAAGGAAAGAATCAATGATAATGATTATTGTGTTTTCCCCACTAGTGTGTTTACTACATAAAGTAGGATTAAAAATGTACCCCACATCTTGTATGGAGACATTTATGAATCATTTGTCATATTACTGGAATATGGTATACCGACAAACTACGAAGGAAATGATGGTAAAATAAAATTATGAGAAATCCTAGAGGCACAATTCACTTAAGATTAGAAAGAAATTCATTGCTAAATCTTACAAAGTAAAGGGTTACTTGAATTTTCCAAAAGACTGCAAGGTCATGGTGGAAAAGGTGAATGACAAAGGCATGATTTGTGATGAATATTGTATTAGACAAATTCAAAAAAAATTGATTCAGAAGTGCTAAAAGTCTAGTGGATTTAATACTAGTAAGGTACTAGCATCTCGTAATAAAACTCTCCGTTTGATAATTGATAAAAAGATTTTGAAGTTATTCAAAATAGTGAGAGGATATGCAATTTGCATAAAATTGAGTGGGAGCAATGAATGTCTCATACTCAAATGTGTAGGAGACACATTTTGAGTGGGAGCGATGTAAGTTTCGCACCAGGATATGTTAGGAACATATTTTTGAGTGGGAGCTTAATGATTGATTCTTAAGTGTGTATAACACATTAAGAATAAAAGCGCAAGTATCGATAAATAATGATTTAAAGGGATTAGAAGTTGAAACTAAGTAAATTACAATATTATGTCGTATTCCTAAAAGAGAGATTCTATTCCTAAAAGAGAGATTCTGAAAAGAGTTTCGGAACAAGAATTGGTCAAGGAGTGGTCTTTGACCATTTGGATTAGGAATAGCACTAAGTTATACATCAATGGTTGAATGAAAGAAAAGGATGATCGTCTTCCACTATGTTGAGATATAGGTTCTATTTTGGAAACCATGATGAGAACTTAACATAATATATAATCCGAGAAAGGAACGTTTGAAAAGTGATTAAGTATGAATCACAGAACATTGAGCTAAGTTTGTCCACAGTGTTTGATAAGAACTGTAGACATGTTTTCAAATCTATGAAGCATGACATATCTTAAAACATAAAGGGTTATGTTATAAGGGCATGTGATAACCTTAGAAGATTGGAAATCCCAAAATCAATAATACCGACTGAAATCAAGTAGGAAGCGAGGTGATAAAACATCGGAAGTTGCACATGGTGCACTAGTGTTTTGATGATTGCATTTATAATTAAATATAAGTGTACAATCTAACATGATGTATGTTGTTGTGGCGGTACTACTTCGTCTTTATGAATAATGTGTGTCCCAGGGCATAGTGCCTATGAGAAAGCTTGTTATGTCTGATCTAACATCACTGTTGGCTCCTGGAAACCGACTGATGGCTCTGAAATATAGCCATCCATGTCCACATTTAAACTGGATATTATTCATATTTTTTTGAAATATCTCTCTAAACCCTGCCACTAATGCCAAATATTCAAAGGGGTATGCAATCCTTCCTTTTTATTTTTTCCTGCGCAAATAATGTCGTTTGAAGATGGAATCACTATATTAAAGTCGAAGATACGAGATTTCCAACAACCAGAAGAAACGAGGAGCCGTGAAGCGGAGGCAGACGCTTTAATGACTAACTATACGACGTGGAATAAAATTATGGCCATATAGTTCGGTCGTATAGTTGGCACCACCACCACCACTAGGTCAAACAGAACAACTTTCATGAAGGGACTATATAAAGAAGCCTCGGACGACGAGAAAACAAGTCTGCCTCGCCCTGAAGTCTCTGCCCCACATCACTAGTGGCCTCCAGATATCAAAACCCTTCTCCATCACCATACATATTCCACCACTTGTAATAGTAGATCTCTTCTTTGATTGGTGACATTGTAAGACAATTGCTATCAATCTTATGATTTCCATTACAATGTTTGTGGTTATTGATCTCATCTCTTTGTGTGAGTAATTCTCCATGGGCTAAGGGCTTCGGCCTAGCAATGTAGCGTTTGTGCATGTTATTTATCATAGATGGGATCTTGTATTAGTTTGTATGACATGATGATTATTATATCCTCTCTTGCGTCAATCCAAGGACTTTCCAGGTACCCAAGACCCCGAGGGTTGAGCCAGGTATAGGGAGTATGAGTAATGACTGATCTGCAGGTTGGGAACTCTAGTGATAGAATAGGTAGTACGGTTGTATGTGAGGGATTTACTTGGGATTAACGGTGACATCACTATGCATATCATTAGTTCTCTTTCTTCTACGGATGAGACTAGTAGGTTATTGCTATAAGCGGTTGTGGAGACAATAGCAATTATGGATGCACTACCCACATATAATTTATCTTGCTCTAACAATTACATGCATACTTTATCTTTATCTTTTATTCCCATCAGATGTTTTGCACAGCTACAGGTGAAACCAAATGCCCTAGGCCCTCTCTATCCATCATCGACAACAACAAAAAGATGCAAACTCTTGGTCTGGTAAAAACACAAAAGTAATTCTAAAACTCCTAAAGTTCCATTAAAGTAACTTCACTACGCATCTGCTTCCCGAGGATTCGATAATGTAGGTCTACTAGGGAAAAAGAAGCTATACTACATCCGTAATCCGGATCGAAGGTATCAACCCTTTTTCTGGCACCGTTGCCAGGGAAGCAATAGCTACCCTAGTGAGGTTATTAGGAACTTTGCTAGTTTTGATACTTGTTTTTAATTTTATTAGTTTGCTTTCAGTCTTTATTTGATAAACCAAAAAAATTAGTTAGCCTTTAATTTCTTGCTTTTACTATTATAAGTATCTATTTAAGAAAACCCAAAAACATAGGACATATGGCTGAAAAGAAGCTTGGGGAGTTTGCTACTCCCAACAATGATTATTTGCGTGCTCCTATTACTCAGCCAGCAATTGTTGCTGATGACTATGAAATTAAGCCCCATTATTTAAGTTTGGTTCAATAGAATCAATTTGAAAGCTCTGCTATTGAGGACGCGGGTATGCACTTGAATACTTTCACTGAAATATGTGATATGATGCGTATAAAAGACGTTAACCCCAATGCGGTCAAATTG
Source organism: Avena eriantha (assembly GCA_910589775.1). Classification (NCBI taxonomy): domain Eukaryota; kingdom Viridiplantae; phylum Streptophyta; class Magnoliopsida; order Poales; family Poaceae; genus Avena; species Avena eriantha. The sequence goes on along the minus strand of OU342743.1, from coordinate 169,059,317 downwards.
CGTCTATTTCCTTTCTCTCTTAGAGGAAGAGCAAAATAATGATTGCTATCTTTGCCTAGAAATACTATTACATCATGGGTGGAATGCACTTCTTTATTTATGACTAAAATTTTCCCACCTACAAAGACTATGCAACTCAGATCTAATATTACTAGTTTTAGACAGGAAGAGCGTGAGCCACTAGCGCTTGCATGGGAGAGGATGAAAGAATGCATGAGAAACTGTCCTAGTCATGGGATGGAAGACTGGTTAATTCTCCATCTATTTTATAATGCTCTTAACCCTGTGTCTAAGTTTATGCTTGATACTGCAGTTGGAGGAACATTTATGGGTAAACATATTACCAAAGCAAAGCAGCTGCTAGAAAATATGCAAGACAACCATGCCCAATGGCATGTGGATAGATCGAACACGAAGAAGGTGAACTCCGTATCACCACAAGAAAATGAAGAACTCAATGCTAAGTTGGATGAGCTCATACTAGCCATAAAAGGCAAGGAAACCCAGGTAAGAGCTATCCATGAAACAAATATTGAAGAAATAGACTTCATAGCTCGTAATGATTATAACCCTGCTTGGAAGAAGAATTATAATCCTAATTTTCAGAAACATTATTCTAGTCCTTCAGGTAACTCTAATAATAATATGGGAACTAGTAACGGTAGTCTCCAAGAAACACTTAAGTCTTTTATAGACTCACAAAATGAAAAAAAAACAATATTCTTGTTAAAATAATGGAGAACCATGATGCTATGCTTGGTAAATTGTCTAACCAAGTTCTTAGTTTGAGAAATGATTTGCAGGCCCTCCAAGAAAGAACGAGGATCATTGAGGCACAGCTAGGTAAGATAACCGAGAGTCACACTCCCATTCTAGCCAAATTTGCAGGTAAATCTGAGCCCAATCCTATTAAAGACCTCAAGATGATGAGAATCCAAAGGGAGGAGCCTGAAGAACTTGATTATAGTAATGCTCCTTCACCAAGCTACACCGTTGAAGATCTCGTAAAAAGGATCAACATTAAGATTCCGGTAAGTGAAGGTAGTGAGAAAGCTATGTATCAATACTTTGTTAATTAGTTAGCAATTAAGGTACGTGAGCTTGAGGAAGAATATAAGCAAAATGCTGAAAAATTACCTGTGAAGCTTGATGACATATTTGAGCCTACTATTAAGATTAAAATTGGGACCAATGAGATAGCTGCACTTTGTGATTTAGGTGCAAGCGTCTCAACAATTCCAAAGAGTCTGTTTAACAAGTTAAATCTTGGCTCTTTTGAGATCACCGAGTTAAAATTGCATCTAGAAGATTCTACCTACAAGCAAGATGTAGGAAATTAAGGAGAATACTTTAGTATACATTAAAGGTTGTCCTGCTCTTATTGATTTTGTTATTGTTGACATGCATGAAGATGCTACTGCTCCTATTATATTAGGTCGTCCTTTATTAAGAACTATTAAGGCTTTGATTATTCTACATGAAGAGAACGTGAAGCTTCAATTGCCTTCGCGGGATTCTTTTGTTATTCATTTCCCTAGGAAGAAGAAAGCCAGGCATGATGAAAAGGAGGCCATTAGTTTGAAAGCCATCTACTTTGGAGTGGGTGTTCCATTCATCTGGCCTAAGTGAGCAAAAATGAGGTCAAGCTATTGACCATAAAAGAGCGCTTCATGGGAGGCAACCCATGTGAAATAAAGGTTTGAGTAAAGCTTTTAAATTTTAGTTTAAGTTTATGTTCAATAAAGAGTGCTAGAAAACTCCAATTCAGGAGAAGAAGTTTGGTAGTACTAAAAATCCTACTTTATTATGTTGTTGTTGGTCGACAATTTTTACTGTCAATTTTTTGTCAAAAATAAGGTATATCACTAAGTTACAGGATAAGAAATAATTTTCAAAGAAACAAAATTTTTTTGATGCATACAGAGAGTTTAACGACCAACTATATGGCGGGAATAAAAATTCCGACCATATAGTTCCGGTCATATAGATATCTTTGCCATCGACAATTTTTCTTTCATATGTACTGACAGTTTAACGACTAACTATACGGCGAGAATAAAAATTCTAGCCATATAGTTCCAGTCGTATAGATATCGGTGCTTCTGTACAAATTCTTTTCCAATGTATTGACGGTTTAACGACCAACTATACGGTGGGAATGCATTGTTCCGGCCGTATAGTTGCGCCCGTATAGTTGCGTCCGACCACAAAATCGCACGGGAAGGTACCTCCAACTCCAAAACTTCAATCATTTTTCTCTCTTCTACCTCCAAACTCTCTCAAAACCTCAAGAGATCTTCATCTCTACTCAATTTCGTTCGATTTCCTCGCACACAAGTGATCTACGGTATGTTTCTCCTCCGATTCTCCAATTACTTGTTGTAAATCCATCTTCGATCTATTGTCATTATCAATCTAGGGTGAGACCTACTATGAACCAATTTCCATGATTCTCTTGCCTAGATTATTATTTTGAGGAGATTCTTTAGTATGCTATGATGAGGAATATGTTATACTTACTATTTGTTGGATCAAAAAGTTTTATTTTGTCTTTCTTCAATGTTTTAGATGATGAACACAAGGATACAAACTTGTGCTCGCGCCACCGCTAGCGCTTCTCGGGATGTCGCTCAAGAACGCATGGGGATACGGTTCAGGAATGAGCTCCAACGTGATCGCTTCGATAGGATCAAGAATGGCGAAGTGAAGGCCACCAAGTGGGCTTGCCCCATTATACTGAACCAACTCGGTATTTCTAATGACTTCAATTTACTTTGCAATAGAGATGGCATGTAAAACTTTGTGTACAATGATGTGCCTACTTATTGCCTCTTAACTATTGAATTCCTAAGTTTGTTGCAAAGCACCGTTAAATTCTGGCAAGGAGAGGACACGATTTTTTTCCGACTTATGAACAACAAGTACACTTTAACATTAGATGAATGGTGCGCATGTTTTAATTTGCCAAACAATGATGATAATGCCTTACGCGCATCCTTTACTGGCTTAGACCCTTCCCCTGAATAATATTAATGGAATGAGTTTCACTACTAGAGTAAGCAAGGGAAAGAATATTCAACATCCTGCAATTCGCTATTTGTTCTATATTATTGCTAACACCTTGCATGCACATAATGAGTTCACGAGACTCAACGATTAGGACATCTTAGTCCTTGCAAAGGCTGCTTACATCAACTATGACTTGTCACTCAACTTGGGCGCCATCCTTGTGTGCTACCTGGAGCACCAATCCTCTCAAAGCCAAGGACCAATCATAGGTGGAGGCGTCATCACCGTGCTTGCCACTGCCCTAGGCATCGACCTAGGTGAGTTGCAACATGTGCTACGTGAGTGACGTGTTGGTTTCTCTACTTTAAAAGCTTGTGGAATGCTCACTAGGAGAGGTGGTGTTTATTGCCTGCATATTGCTGGAGTTGGGTGTCTCTAGCCTGCTCCTATGCCTAATGGTCTTCTCTCTATCGAGGAAGAATGTTTGTTATATGACTTGCAGGTTGAGCAACACCAACCCGAGGAGGAGGTTCCGGAGGAGGATGAGGACCAAGAGGGGGAGCAAGAAGTTCCTTATCAAGAGGAGAGGCCACAAACCCGGTTCGCTACATACCAAGACTTCCAAGAACTTGGAGGGACTGTAGAGAGGATGCATAGCCTCTCTCTGAACCTCCGAGGAACAACTAGTAACCTCTCAACTCAATTTGCGAACTGGGGTAACGACTTTTTCCGCCACCACAATGATTTGAACGGCTTGCAAAATCCTAAGCTTGGGGAAGTTTCCTCATGTATTTTTATTTGGCGTTCATTTGCTTTTATTTATTTCGAGGTTGTGTTTTTAATTCGAGTTTATAAGCACTCGTGTTGGCTTCCGCAACACCTTATTTTTGTTCTTTCTATTTTGCTTTCAAGATTTTCTAGCCGAGCTTTGCCGCCAATTTTCTATTCTTTAAACTCCCTCTCTTAAAACACAAAAAGATTTCTCCATTTTTTCTTATTTTCCCTCTTTCATTTCTTTCTGCCTCAAGGTTTTCATGTATTTGCAGGAGAGTGAACGACTTCGATTTTCCAAGAAGTAAATAAAAAAGGAAGAGAGAAGTGGAACCAAACATGAGAGGTTTGCCTTATGACTCCCCACTTCTGAAGTTTGAGAAACTCATGCTAGTTAGTAGTAAATGTTGAGATATTATATTGGTGAAGTGAGTCATTGTAGTAAGATTTTTTTTTGCATGAGTATTTAGTTGGGTACGTTTTGTTCTAGCTCTCGTAATTAACCAAGTCTTGCCTAAAAATTGTTAAACAATTGTAATAAGAAAAAGTCTCACAATTGAAGGCTTGGGTGTTGTAGTGCTTAGCCTTTAAGGCTTATTTCTAGAGACACTCAACGCCACTGAAAATGTTGATTGACTTGATAGCTCTCTTCAAAAGGATTTGTTCGATTGAACTAATGTTTAGCAGTTTATGTGAGCATGTCAAAGTTTGACTTGTTAATCATAAGAATGATATAGCTTTATGCGTGTCAAACTTCATGGGATGCCGACAACTCCACTGGCGTACGAACGATCTTCATGGAGGAAACTCCTAGATTTCGCCTATGAGTTGATTAAACACAAGTAGCAGCAATGCTATAGTGGGTAAGATCCTTGGCACTCCCAGGTAGCTATAAGCATGATGGAATCACTCCTCTGGGTGTTATGAGTAATCATTATGCAAAAGGAACAAAAATCTTAGTGATGCCACGAGTGTCCATTACAGCCCGATAAACTAATAAAAATCTTTGGCATGCTCTCAATTACTCAATAACTGAAATTCTTGAAGGACAATGAATAGAAAAGTAGTGCTTGAAAAGTCTTGATTTATTGATATGGGAGAATTGAGATACTATAGTGTATATGCTTTTCATGACAACTCTCACACTCTAAATTTACACAATTATACTTTATTATTCAAAGGCAAGCCTATGAGTTGATTACATGACATGGAATAAAGTTTACTCATTTGAATCATCCATGTTAACAATAATTTTGCTGCGCTATAAGGATGCATAAAACCCGTATGATATGCTTGCCATTACTATATCTACGCTGAAGTTTTCCAGATTTATAAAGTGAAGGAAACATCAGACTACCAATCATGATTAAGATCACCATCTCGTTATTTCAGTTTAAATGCTGAGTTCCTTTTTTATTTTGGTTTTCTTGCTCGGGGACGATCAAGTTTAAGCTTGGGGAGGTTGATGGCTCTGAAATATAGCCATCCACGTCCACATTTGAACTAGATATTATTCATATTTTTGATGAAATATCTCTCTAAACCCTGCCACTAATGCCTAATATTCAAAGGGGTATGCAATCCTTCCTTTCTATTTTTTCCTGCGCAGATAATGTCGTTTGAAGATGGGAATCACTACATTAAAGTCAAAGATACGAGATTTCCAACAACCAAAAGAAACCAGGAGCCGTGAAGCGGAGGTAGACGCTTTAACGACCAACTATACGACCGGAATAAAATTCCGGCCGTATAGTTCCGGTCGTATAGTTGGCGCCGCCACCACTAGGTCAAACAGAACAACTTTCGGGAAGGGACCCCTATATAAAGAAGCCTCGGGCGACAAGAAAACAAGCCTACCTCGCCCTGAAGTCTCTGCCCCAGATCACCAGCCACCTCTAGATCTCAAAACCCTTCTCCATCTCCATAGCCATATTCCACCACTTGTAATAGTAGATCTCTTCTTCAATTGGCGACATTGTAAGACTATTGCTATCAATCTTATGATTTCCATTATAATATCTGTGATTGTTGATCTCATCTCTATGTGTGAGTAATTCTCCTTGGGCTAAGGGCTTCGGCCTAGCCATGTAGCATTTGTGTATGTTATTTATCATAGATGGGATCATGTATTAGTTTGTATGACATGATGATTAGTGTATCCTCTCTTGCCTGAATCCATGGACTTGTCAAGCACCCAAGACCCCGAGGGTTGAGCCAGGTATAGGGAGTATGAGTAATGACTGATCTACAGGTTGGGAACCCTAGTGATAGAATGGGTAGTACGGCTGTATGTGAGGGATTTACTTGGGATTAACGGTGACATCACTATGCATATCATTAGTTCTCTTTCTTCTACGGATGAGACTAGTAGGTTATTGCTATAAGCGGTTGCGGAGGCAATAGCAATTATGGATGCACTGCTCACATATAATTTATCTTGCTCTAACAATTACATGCATACTTTATCTTTATCTTTTATTCCCATCAGATGCTTTGCACAGCTATAGGTGAAACCGAACGCCCTATCATCGGCAACAACAAAAAGACGCAAACTCTTGGTCCGATAAAAACACAAAAGGAATTCTAAAACTCATGAAGGTCCGTTAAAGTAACTTCACTACACATCTGCTTCCCGGGGATTTGATAACCTAGGTCTACTAGGGAAAAAGAAGCTATACTACATCCGTAATCCAGATCAAAGGTATCACCGCCTCACTGTGTTGCTATGAGTATGATGCATACATAAAGATGTTATCATGTGATGATAAAGTATTAATGTCAATCAAGGTGACATTAATAAGTTGCAAAGGATTTGGGCTATAAAGTCCAGATCCAAGACTCAACCTCTTCCATGAGCAAGCATGATAAAAGGTGCCAGGATATATGGTGCCAATGATTAGTAACAAATGTAGCTAGTTTATTTATACTCTAGTGCAAGTGGGAGAATATTGGAAATATGCCCTAGATACAAATAATAATATGGATTATTATCATTTTCATACAGTTTATGATTAAGTTTTATATTATGCTATAACTGTATTGAAAGGAAACGTCAATACATGTATTGAAAGGAAACAACCAGGAGTTCCTGGTGAAGCTCTAGTCACTGGTTCATTGGTCAATAAATGATCAAGGTTTCCTGATCATGTGTCATTTATGCCAGTTGACAATGGAGTCACCTCATTGCAAGAATGAGATGATGAGCTATACCCAACCTAAGCATCGTGACCCGATCATGTCATGAAGTTCAAGTTACGATGATTAGAAAAGATCTAGTGTCCTATTTCTTCGATCGTGAGACCGTATCAATCACTGTTACCCGAGGATACTCAGATAGCATCAAACGTCATCTCATGACACGGTGATTATAAAGGTGTGTTCTGGTATTCGGAGGAACAGTTGAGGCATTATGCGTTAAGAGAGGGATTTGTCTATCCGTGTGACGGAAAAGATACTCGAGGGCCCACTCGGAGAAGTTATATCCAATAGTTGCGTAGCGTGTGATTTGATCACAGGGATATCACTTGTAGGAATGAGTCAAATAGCATTTGTTGGTAACGAGATTGAACACGACATGGTGATGTCATTGATCAGATCTCGGACAATGCAAGTTTCGAGAGACAAAAGAAATATGACACGACGTTCATGGTTTAGCGACGAAAGATTCTTGGAATGCACATGGGTCAACATGGCCATCCAGGTCCCTCTGATGATCATTGGTACGGGAAGGTCCTGACCATGTCTGAAGTGTTCCCGAACCATGGGGTATCACGCTTAAGGGCTTGATGATGCTCAGAGAGTGTTTTGGTATCGACAGAATCACCAAAAGAGAGAGAAAACCGGAAGGGTTTCGGTAAATCCGGAGGATGTCCGGAGTGTGGTGGAAGGAGTTCCATAGCCATAGGGATTGAATAACATGTAAGTGAATGGTTAATATTGATTTAATCATTCATTTATATTTATTCAATAAAAGAAAAAAAGAATTAAAATGGTCGAAATACCTAATTGGGCCAAAATCCCTAGGGAAAAGGCCCCATGAGGGAAAGACCAAAGTGAGAAAGGAGGAGGGGTGGCCAGCTGGGCCTTGGGCACCCCACGCAGTGCCCACTAGGGTCCCCTTCTCCCCTCTCCTTTGTTTAGTCCCACATGGCTAAGGCAATTGCCTATGTGGGGTTTTTTCCCTATATAAAGAGATGTATTTTGACAAATTAAATACATAATAATCAATAAAAGGTTTCCTCTCTTTTGGGAAGACCTCCAGTTGATTCTCTCTTTCTCTCATGTGACTGTGGCCCCAAGTCCGGATCGTATGAGCAGGAGTCTTCTTCACCACGGAGCACCATCGCGCTGCGGGATTCGGATCCAGAGGCTCTACTTCCGCAACTGATGTTGGATCGGAGGAACGGGAGTCATCGCCAGACACCAAACGTGTGTAACTCCCTCGGAGGTGCAACACTTGGGGCACTAGAATTCGTTGGAGTCGCAGGAACCGCCATGACTTCAACACGACCCCGAGGTCGGCTTCAGTTCGTCTACATCAACCACGCTCTCCCGAGCGTTGACAACGTTTTTCGATCTTTAAGGGTAAGTTCGTGAAAAGCCCTTCCTATTACTGCATTAGTAATAGATAGGTCCTGGCATTAGGGTTATTGGCGTAGGAAAAAATGTTGTTTTTATGCGCGAACCCCTACACAAACGTGTTCTGATATTTGTTATCTCAAACATGATAAATTTTACTTTCTATTTTACTCGGAACAGATATGCTTTTTGTTTGAGTTAATCCAACATTACCTTTATAAATTCCTATATGTGGCGTTGTCCTTCCGACGCTACTTAGTTTTTTTCCTAACCACTACTTTTGTTGGTTAGGCTCTTCCTTATAAATTTTTGTGACAAGCTGGTGCCTCCCATTGCATCAATAGACCCTGGATATAGGTATTTATTTTCCTTGGCCGCCTCTTATTAATGTAACTACATGTTACTTGGCCCGGTTTAAATTTTACAGTAACGATTGTTGCTTGCAAATAATTTAGAAGTTAATATGAGATTGTTTTGCCATGTATTGGGTTCACAGGATCACAACGATCCTGCCTCATTTCGAGACTACATACATCCTCGGTCCTTTTAATACTTTTAGGAAGTTATAATACCTTTCTATTTTTCTCACTTATTTGTGCATTCCTTTATTTTGGTGCAAGCTCTGTAGTCTATTGTACATCTCTGTTCTAATTACTCATGTGGAAAAAAGTAACATACACACTGAAAAGCTAGTCTCATGTATTAGATATATTGTAGGTAAAAGGATATATGTATTTTTTTTCTTTTGCATGTACCGGATCAAACGGGAGAATCATGTTTCCACTTTTGACTGCATCAAGTTGTTTGCTGCCTCACTTTCTTTCCTAATCTGATTATCTGATTAGGTCCTAAGTTTTCTTTTTATAGAATATTGTAGTTGCGTTTCTCAATTTATTTCTCGCTCGTGCCTATAATAATTTGACATGAACATGCTAATAAGAATTTGGTGCTTTTGATAGATCTTTCAATAATAGTGTGGTATTAGAATGTCACAGCTAAACCCTACATCTTGCACCTTTCTGTAAGCTGGAAAACCTTATAACTTACTACTATGATAGTTTTGTATTCCCATGTTCCTGGTTTAGAGTTAGTGGGCAAATCGTTTGGTACATTAAGTATTGAGCTGTTTTACAGTGGTTGGGGCGGAAATTTTCGTTCCGCCAGGTTCCGTCTTGTTCCGTTGCCTCTGATTTTTTATAACCGTTGATTATAACTGTTGATTACATTCTATCAAGTTTTGACATAGGATCAAATGGCCTCTAGTTCAGATTTTAGAATACAGGAGGATAGTACCAAAAAACTTGAGTCATGAGAAACTGATGTACGCGTGTTCCCTGATTTGACGATCATACCCAACCCTTGTTGTCAGCGCCACCGCGCACCCTCACCTTCGAAGCCCCGAGTTCAACCTCCCAGCCAATCCCCTCCGGTGCTTCCCTCACCCGCGCCGGCCCCCTAGGTGAGTACGAGCTGCGGTAGGGGAGGAAGTCGGTGGAGGAGCATGGCTATCGCATGCTCGAATAGCAGACGCGTCGCCATGGGAGTCGAGCTAGGGATCTGCGCTAGTAGATGCGAAGGAGGATGGTGGTCGCGGTCCATGGCAGCCGAGCTAGGGATCTGCGCTGGCAGATGCAGAGGCAGACGACAGTCGTGCTTGAGATGGAAGGAGTGGTCGGAGGCGGGCAATAGGGGAAGCTCCATGAATGGAGATGCGGAGCTCACGGGTAGGAGGTGATCGAGCGGCGCTGGAGCAGAGGGCGTCAGTATAGGTGGAGATAGTGAGGAGCCGGTGGAGACTATGGCCTTGGAGGGATATGTGGGCTATTTTGTGTTTTTTCAGGGGGAAATATGGATTTTAGACCGTGCGCTCTAGAATAATCGCCTCTAATCAACCAAAATAACACAGTTTTTTGTTCCGGTCCCACGCTATTTTTTCCGTCTGTTTTCGCCCGGTTTGTTCCGCCATTTTTCTCACCGTTAGATCGAGATCGATGAACGGTTATTAAAAATGACAACCACTTTAAAACTTATATTAAGTATTAGGTAAATATGACTTCTGGTAATTAAATGGTATACTAAAGGCACTTTAAGTATTGTTTTGGAGCTAGCAAGTGATTTTTTGCCATGCATAATAGATAACCTGCCTACTCTTTTTAATTTTAAATATATGCAATCTGTTGGTTTTACCTTTGTGCTTTCTTTGGAACTGAAACTAATTTGCATTCGTATCTTATTATTAAGTTATGTCGTTTCTTGGATTATATTGCTATTCATGATTTGCCTTCCTCCACACCACAGATATGTCTACGGAAATTAGTATGTGGTTCAGATTAGCTGATGACATTGTCGAGCAGCAAAGCGGGACCACAAGCTTGTCCCAATTGTTTTGCCTTGAGTTGTGTAAAAATCACATAATAAACATGCTTAGTTTACCTTCATTCTTACATCACATGCATGATCTGGATGAAAGTCGCCCATACTATTATTGATGCCACCGTCATTTCTCATCTATGGATTCCGCGAGATTTTGACGTGCTTGAGATGAGCTTCTAATTGATCGGTCCTTCTCGGTTATGATGGCCAATTTGGTCATATTTGTGGCTTTTTACCCTTTTCCCATTTTGATTTACTTTTCTGTTCACTTTTGTGCTTGATCTAGGAGTATCGAAAGAAAGATATTGATGAGATGATCGAGCCCGAAGCCTAGCTTAACCTGTGGATCAAACGTGCACTTCTGCGGCCTTTATGATGAACATTTGTTTGAGGTACCCATAATCACTGCCACACTCTGGCTCTCAACTCGCTCCGCAGCAACGCTTCTAACAAGTAGAGAAGGAGCTGAGGTTACAAGGTACAAATCTCTTATGTTAGTATATATCCCTATTTAGTCGCAGTACAATATGTCTGATGAAATGATCGTAAGAGATCGATGCACATATGTGATGCTCTTAGTAGCGACAAGTTGTTTGAGGAAACGCCCATAAGAATAGAATAAAATGTAAGTATGTACGGTAATATTTTTATATTTTGTACCGACTACATTTGCTCCAATGATCCAAGAAATGATTGAACAATTGAAATAAAATATCTTTTGTTTGATTTCTTCGGAAGTACTAGAATTCAGAATATAATTTACCATGTCTAGGTATAGTCTCACATAGACTACAATTATTGGTTTATAAAAGGACTAAAGTCCCAAAATACAAAGTTTAAACTGATTCGTGTGTAGCTTCAGTTGTGTGCAACATGTTTGTGGTTCTACCATGGCGAGGATGTAATAGACCACTTTTTATTAGGCTTTATTATGTGGTTATACTCAAAAATTATCTTTGTTTCTTCAGGCACTCTTGAGGGGTGAGTTGAACAGAAATAGGGCGAAGGAAGACATGTAGGGTGAGCTGCAAGGTAACTATGGGAGTATTTACAAGATTATGTGTGATGTCCATTTATTTGTTTTTGTGATTATCATTTATCTTTCTGTGTGGCTCATTCTTGTGATAACCTTAATCATTATCCCTACAAAATAAATATTTTGAGGATAAGACTAAGTTGAAATCTTGCAGCTGCTACAAATGGCTCATTTCAAATATAAATTCATATTCTATTTTTATTATTGCAACTCAGACTTCATATATTGTTTCCGAGATGCACTTCTCCGTTGAGGGCATGATCTGTGTTGTCTTCCTGTGACTGGGACCTTTTTTGCAACGGGCAATTAACTCTACAGGTAAACAATATTATATGCATTCTTATTTTTTGCTTCTGTTTTTTCTAATTACTAAACTGGTCAACGAATATATATTTTGGTTATGTGATAAATCTCACCATAATCATGATCTATCTGCCTGTTGGACGAAATGCATGGTACTACTATTTTATATTGAGCTATTCGATTTTCATGCCATTTTTCAGAACCATGGGTCAACATGGACATAAGAGTACCATATTTCCAGGTCATAGAAATAGCAAAATTCACCTTAATTCCTGTTTTGGCACTGCCATGCTCTAGAGTATACAATATTTTGAGTAAATGAATGTTTGCTGAAGAAAGTAAGAATGGTCTATAAATGAATGTTTGTCGAATAAAATTAAATAGTTCCCCACAGACAAATTAATGAATTTTTTAGGACCTAGCATGCCTGATAAGTCTGCTTGAAGCAATCGGGCATGTCTTGGTCCTGGTGTGTGTGATCGTACCGTATTGTTGCACACCATAAGAATGTTTTTAGGATTGAAGTGCTTTTAAGAACTTGAGTGTTTATTGGGTTATGGTGATGTGCTTTGACTTGTGCACTCTGCCATGTTGTTTTAGTACAAACAACTTTTGATGTATTCTGGCCAAGTCACGATACATGTCTTTGGACATGGACCAGATGTTGGTAAAGAGTGTAAGTGATTGAATTCTATTTCAGCTCTATTCCATTGTAGATCGACTTATTTAAGGATGTGATTATCTTATGTCTGTACCCAGTATTCACATTAGTTGGTTCCACTCCTTTTTATGATTTCGATATCACTAGGCATATAGATAGGAGTTTCTTATTTATCTTTTCAGATTGATAGCTGGTTGTGTCAACATTATCTGCTTTTGGACTTCAATATTGCTTAATAGATAGGAATTCCATTTTGTCTCCCAAACATAGGTCTTATGCATACCCTTTTTCTAAGTTGAACCTGACAGCACCTGTCTCCTACGATATGACTCAATTCTTATCGCCATAAATAAGTCTGATTGGATACAATGTATAATTTAGTGTTGGCCCTTAACATTGGCAGCTGCACCAATAATATAACTTTTTACTTTCTCATACGAATTTGTTGTAATCAGGTCAATCAACTAACATAGTAAGAAAATAAATTATAGACAGGGCCTACCTCATGTGTTCCAAATCAAACCTAGATACCTTGATCACCTAGATAAAATAGCCTATCGGTTAGACTCACTTACTTGCTATGGACAAGGTATGGCGGTAATTTCATATGGACCTCATGCATGGTGTCATTTTCCCTCGGATAATGGGACGTTTACTTTACTCTCTACTACGTGTACACCAGGAACATGCGTCATTCTCCAGGCCGCTGGATGAGCTGCATCTTCAGCTCGACATTACAAAATTGTTGTCATGATGATGACAATGAAGTAAACTGCAGCAGAGTTTTGTACATGCAATCGAGTACATGCAATATTTCTAGAAAAGATACCAAAGGACTACTAGGGTGATTAGTTATGAAAAATATTGTCTGTCCTTCTCGAATGACAAAGTCCTGTGTTGTCTACACTCACCGCTTGCTTACTCATGAGAGAATTTTATTTTTTCATGCATGGTGAATATAGAGGTTTTTAAATTTGGGGAACGCCCACCTTGACGCCCCCCTAACATGAGTTAGCCTTTGATTCTTTACCATTTCTTTGATTTGCCTCACATTTAACCGTTGGTTCATTTATATTTTCATTTAAAGTGGCATCGACTTTTGGTGATGCAAGCAGTTACGAAGTCTCCATTTTCTAGCTGTCGTGTCGTGTCCTCTAACGGCCTTTCTGTGACAATGCCCTTATGTAGATATTGTTTGTGTTGTTCCTTCCCTTGCTTCTGTACTTTGTGATAGAATAGTATTATGTGTTCTTCGTTTACTGCTGCTTATTTATGGTTGCGTAATATACTTGACTTTTATCACCGTTATGCAAAATATAAATTAGTGCAAGTTTCACGGGGTCGTGCGCCAAGGTGCACCCCTAAGTCTAGTTATAGTAATTCAAGAGGGAGTTCTTACACAGCAGAATGAGAGTTGTGAAATATGTTAAGAATATACATTTAGTAGGTGAATGGCGGAAACCACAAATTATTGCTTCTTAAACAGACATGCAATACCGAAGTAAAATAAAATAATAACAAGCATGAAAAGGATGGCTGAATTTCATCACCATTAATTAATCATCTACTCCCTCCGTCCCAAAATAAATGACTTGGGTTTGTCTAAATTTACATGTATCTATATACTAAAACGTGTCTAGATATATTTAAATCTAGACAAACTGAAGTCACTTATATTTTAGGACGGAGGGAGTACATACTATGGTTTCAAAATCGAACTATCAAACAAAAAATTCAGTGCATGGTGATGACCAGCTAATTCCCTTACCACTATGGTTTTAAGTTCTAACTGAACCTTGTTCAAGTTTTAAGTCCATGTTGTCGAAAGCTGTAATTCCGAAATATTGTGTTGTATTGCAATGACCCTTCTGGAGGTTTATATAGAGTTACACGGTTGCGCGGTTTGTGTCGTAGGGTTTTAGGTTTTCGTGCAGCGGCGGCAGGAATCTGCGGCGGCGACGGGTTTCTTTGTCATAGTGCGGCAGCGGCAGTAATCTGCGGTGGCGGCGGGTTTTTGTGCGGCGGCGGCAGAGATCTGCGGCGGCGACAAGTTTTTTGTTGTAGGGTTTTTGAGGCGGCGGCCAGGCACAAGGAAAGCGGCAGCATAAGCATGTCCTATTTCTTTGTCCTGGGGCCTAGACCTTGACAATTTCTTTCCTTCTCGATATCCTACTAATTCTTTAGCTATGAATCGCCTGATGTATGCCAGGCGCCCTTGAAGCGAACGCAGCTCCGCACTAGAAGGAGACACGCGGATGGAGAATGATATTTTGA
Source organism: Avena eriantha (assembly GCA_910589775.1). Taxonomy (NCBI): domain Eukaryota; kingdom Viridiplantae; phylum Streptophyta; class Magnoliopsida; order Poales; family Poaceae; genus Avena; species Avena eriantha. Next base: position 169,044,312 of record OU342743.1, on the reverse strand, counting down.
TCAATGCTAGCTGTCTCTGAGGACAGGTAATTTCCCATAAACTTTCTTCTTGAAGTTGATGACCCAAGGGGCACTTCCAGACGTCACGAGCTCGTCAGCAGCCAAACCACATGTGCCGTCAGTCCTCTGCTTCCACATGACATACAGGGCATACCACCGGAGTCTTGGCCGCTCTACCCACCCGGGTGAGCTTTCTTCACTAACTTCTTATTGCAATTACCCATTCCCGACCAGATACTTTAAAAAGAAAGAGTAGTAGTTTCCAGATCGAAGAAAAATCAACCAAGACTTCCCCCTCCTGAATGAACAGAATACCAATATCTTTGGGCAGTAGATCCAAGACTGGTTCCGGGGAATCCAGCTACAGGAGAACCAGGAATGGGGAGCTCTCCCCTTTTTCCGCCCGAGTCTTTGATCTTAAACTTAAGAATGCTGGTTTTAAGAATGAGTGATTGCCCTTCTCTGACCCTTACTGCCCAACCGGAGAGCGGATGGCTAATGTATTCCACTTATTGAGTTCGCTCAAGGACAACACCCTCTCGAGAGCAGGATGTCGGCCGAGATGGAGCGCCAACCTAGACTTTCCTTGGGCTTGCCTTGCCCCAACATCTAAATAAAGGGCGGGCGCCGAAAAGGAAGCAGTGGCGAGTTTTTTCTATTTTGACTTACTCCCCTGATACATTGCAAATGTCTCTATAATTTTTGATGTTCCATGCTTGGTTTTATCCACTTTCTTGTGTTTTGTTCCAACTTTGGAATACTTTTCATATGATTTCTTGGACTAACCTGTTAACAAGAGCCACAGTGCCAGCTGCCTGTTTTCTGCTGTTTTTGGTTCTAGGAAAGTCAGAAAATGAATATTCTCGGAATTGGACGGGACAAAAGCCAAATTGCCTATTTTTCCAGAAGGGATCAAGTGCCAGAATACGAGATGGAGAAGGGCCAAGGGCCGGCCACACCACCTGGCCGCGCGGCCAGGCTGGGCCCACGCCAGGCGGTGGTGTGGTGGCTCCCGGCACCCCCTCGGCCTCTCCTTCCGCCTATATATTGCCCTCTGGACGAAAACCCTAAGTACCCGATCAAAAATCCACGAAAGAGTCTATAGTCGCCGTCATCTCCATCCCCAGATCGAGAGGGATCTGAAGCTCTTCCCGGCACCCTGCCAGAGAGGGGAATTCACCCTGGAGGCCTTCTTCATCACCATGCAAGCCCCCGGTGTGATGCGTGAGTAGTTCATCCTTGGACTACGGATCCATGTAGTAGCTAGATGGCTGGTTCTCCTCCTTTGTGCTTTCATGTTTAGATCTTGTGAGCTCCATTCATGATCAAGATCATCTATTTGTAATTCATACATGTTGTGTTTGCGGGGATCCGATGGATATTGAGATATTATTTCAGATTGATTATTGATTCTATCATGTCTTTGTTATTTGTGATCTTGCATGCTTTTCGTTGTTAGTAGCTATCTTGGCCAAGTAGATGCTAGCAATTCCAAGAGTTAGTATTTATGCTCGATAGTGGGTTGATGCCTCTGGTAATCTGGGGAAGTGACAGAAATCTCTAAGGTACTAGATGTGTTGTTCCTACTAGGGGGAAACAACAATCCTTTGTTCATAGAACAATCGTATTGCACGCAGTTCATAAAGCAATAATCTGTTGCTTGCAACTTAATACTAGAGGGGGTTCGGATGATAACCTGAAGGTGGATTATTAGTCATAGATGCAGTTGGATGGCGGTCTATGTATTATGTTGTAATGCCCAATCAAGTCTCAAAGGAGTCAAGATGATTAGTATATGCATGTATGGCTTTCTAGGTATTTGTCAATTGCCCCGCTGTAATTTGTTCACCCAGCATGTTATCTATCTTAAGGAGAGTCGCCTCTAGTGAACTATGGATCCCGGTCCTTTTTCTTCACATACAATCTACAATCTTTTACTGCTGTGTGTTTACTTTCTACAAACTTTTACTTCTTTCCATTCGATACGTTTAATCCTTCGTTTTCCGCAAAACACGGTGAGATTGACAACCTCATCGCAAGTTGGGGACAAAGTTTTGTGGTTGTGTTGTGCAGGTCTCCACGTTGCTACTAGCACCGGTAGTGCGCCCTGCCAAAGCTCAGCTAGTAACACCTTTGGGGTGTTTCCTTGCTCCTACTGGTTCGATTAAACCTTGGTTTCATAACTGAGGGAAAACTTACTGATGTGCTCTTCATACCTTCCTCTTGGGGTTCCCAATGAGCTCTACGTCGAACAACGAGCACATCATCTTTTCTGGCGCCGTTGTCGGGGAGTCAAGGACATCTTCACAAGGGGAGTCCCTCATAACCAATCTCTTTACTTTGTTGTTTTTGTTTTGCTTAGTTTTCTTTTTTGCTTTCTTTGCTTGTTTTGTTCTTCAAAAAACACAAAAAAAAATAGTTATACTTGTTTGCTTTCTTATTTGAAAACCCCAAAAAATGACTATTTTTGAAAACACTAAGTTGTGTGACTTCACTAGCACCAACAACAATGATTTTATGAGCACACCTATTGCTCCACCTGTGGCTGAAAATACTTTCTTTGAGATAAAACCTGCTTTACTCAATCTTGTTATGAGAGAGCAATTTTCTGGTATTGGTAATGAAGATGCTGCTTCCCATCTAAATAACTTTGTTGAACTTTGTGAGATGCAAAAGCATAGGGATATAGATGGTGATATTATTAAGCTGAAATTGTTTCCTTTCTCTTTGAGAGGAAAATCTAAAGAATGGTTGAATTCCTTAACTAGGAATAGTATTGATTCTTGGACTAAGTGCGAAGATGCTTTTATTGGAAAATATTATCCTCCTGCTAAGATTATATCTATGAGAAGTGAAATAATGAAGTTTAAACAACTTGATAATGAGCATGTTGCTCAAGCTTGGGAAAGAATGAAATCTTTGGTAAAGAATTGTCCCACTCATGGACTGACTGCTTGGATGATCATCCAAACTTTTTATGCAGGATTGAACTATTCTTCAAGGAACCTATTGGATTCAGCTGCTGGAGGTAACTTTATGACCATCACTTTGGGTGTTGCAACAAAACTTTTGGACAATATGATGGTTAATTATTCTAAATGGCATACTTTGAGAGCTCCACAAGGTAAGAAGGTAAATTCTGTTGAGGAAACCTCCTCCTTGAGTGATAAGATTGATATTATTATGTCTATGCTTGTTAATGGGAAAGCCCATATTGATCCAAAAAATGTTCCTTTAGCCTCTTTGGTTGCTCAAGAAGAGCAAGTTGATGTGAACTTCATAAGAAATAACAATTTTGGCAACAATGCTTATGGTAATAATGCTTATAGGAACAATTTTGGTAACAACAATTATAAGCCATATCCTCCCAACAATGGTAATTCTTATGGAAATTCTTACAACAATAATAAGAGTGCTCCCTCTGAACTTGAAGTTATGCTTAAAGAGTTTATTAGTAAACAAACTGCTTTCAATAAAACTATTGAGGAAAAACTCTCTAATGCTGAAAGAAATATAGCATCTTTAGCTGAAGCTCAAACTACTATGAATAAAATGGCTGCTAAACCTGAAACTAATGATAATCCCTTTGCATCTACTAATGCCATACAAGTAAGAATTGATGAAAATGTTAGACTATTAGCTGAATTACATGCTAAGTGGGAAAGAGAAGATGAAATTGCTAGAAACATTAGTGTTTCTACTATTACCACCACTAGTGTTGAGGCTAGTAATAGTTCTACTACTTTAGATGATAAATTTGATTTTGATCTTGATGGTTGCAACATCTCTGAAGTTATTAAATTCCTACAAAAGCTTGCTAAAAGTCCTAATGCTAGTGCTATGAACATGGCCTTTACAAAACACATTACTGATGCTCTCATAAAGATTAAAGAAGAAAAGGTGAAACATAAAGCTTCTATTCCTATAAAGCAAGAAGATAGTTGGGAACCAATCATTAATATGAAAGTGAATGACTTTGATTTCAAAGCTTTGTGTGATCTTGATAGTAGTGTTTCTATTATGCCTAGAAGGATTTATGATATGCTTGATTTGCCTCCTCTTAAAGATTGTTATTTGAATGTCCCACTTGATGCTAATGCTAAAAAGAAACTCATGGGGAGTCTTAATGATGTTCTTATTATGGTTAAGGATTCCTATGTCTCTGTTGATTTCTATGTTTTGGATGTTGAATACAATGCTTCTTGTCCTATTACTTTGGGAAGACCTTTTCTTAAAACTGTTGGTGCCATCATTGATATGTAAAAAGGCACCATTAAATATCAACTCCCACTCAAGAAAGTTATAGAACACTTCCCTAAAAAGAGATAAAATAATTCTTTTGCTTCTCCTATGAAAACAAAATTTAGTCTTAATGCTTCTTCATTTGAGAACACTTGATTCTTTCTTTGCTTCCTATGCCTAACTAAAAGGCGTTAAAGAAAAGTACTTATTGGGAGATAACCCAAAAGTTTTATATGAGTCTTGGAAGTTATTACCTCTGAAATAACTGCTTCTTATCATTTTTATTTGCTTTTTGTGCCAAGAGTAACCTCTAATGAGAGTGAAGTAATGATTGGGAAAGTTGCTGTCCCGAAACAGATTTCTCTGTTTCACTGCAAAACTTCGTGAGAGAGCTCTGTATGTCGTATTGAGCTGTAATTATTTGTGCTTCTGCCCCAGGTTATTATCTAACTTTCGTTAGTTCAACACTTTTTAATTTGAGCAATATAAGGTCTTCGAAAAAAATCGTATTTACCTTCTGGTCTGTTTTGACAGATTTCTGCCATTTTTTGCATTTGCTTCTTGTGGGTTCCTTCTTGAGTTCTTTTGGGGAATTGAGCTTTTTGAGGTAAGTGCTACAGTAGCTAGTGTTCTAATAGAAGTTTATTTGGTGTTATAACTGAACCTTGAGACTTATTTATCTTGAGTGTACTAATGTTGCTAATAATGAGATTGTGTGAAGTTTTGTATGAAGGAAAATTTTCAGGTGTATGGAAGGAATGAGTAATGAGATGAAGGATGGACTAAAGCTCAAGCTTGGGGATGCCACGTGTGTCACCCCAAGAAATATCCAAGAAGTACAAGCGTCAAAGCTTGGGGATGCCCAAGGCATCCCCTTCTTCATCAATAAAAATTCCAGGTTTCTTCCAAACGCTTCATTTTTATTGTTTCATGCACAGTTGTGTTTTTCTTGGAGCGTCTTCTTTTTCGTTTTCGTTTTGGTTTTTAGTTTGCTTGGTTTGCTTAGTTTTCTGAATAAATTGGTTGGACCCCCTCTTTTATACATTGGTTTGCAAATAGTTTGGTTTGGTTTGGAAAAGAGTAGAAAAGTTCATGCTTTTATGGTAAAAAGAGCTTGTTTTTGACTGTGGCCTATGCTTTGTCATGCCATGCTTGATATTGTTTTGGCTTTATGCTTAGTATTATTTGCTGTAGCATGACTTGTTATAAACAATTGAGATTGCTTAATGTGCCTTGGATGAATCATGCGTTGTTTTAGCATATTAAAGCATAGTATAGTGGTATTCTCCTTTGATGGTTTATTTGGGTTGACTTGGCGCATGCTCACACCATGTTTTGACTATCCAAAGTCACCATAGCCTTTATAATCCTTTAGTTTTCAACTTGTAGTATCACTTTATGCTTTGATCAATGATATTTTGTCGCTCTGCATGATTATGGCCATTATTGCTCTCTTAGTTTGTCGCTCCCAGTCTTTTGCTACCCTCCACAACAAAGTATGAGTTCCACTCATGCATCCAACTCCCTAAACCAAGTTATTCCAAAGAGTCCACCATACCTACCTACTAGCTTATGCTATTCCAAGTATATTCATGCTTTTGTTTATCTTCCACTTGTTATGAGAAAACTAGTGATTAAAGCTCTCACGAACTTGATGGCACACTTTACTTTATTGCCTCTAATAAACTTGAACCATTGGGTCCTTCTTTGTTGCGTATATGCTTGCGCTTTCTAAGTTGAAATTAGCAGAACCATGTACCATGGGGAACGCTTTCAACATTGCACTTGTACTTTGTACCCCGTTGATATCATGTTATTTTGCTTACAGATCCCGGCGGTGTGAAATAAGAGTGGAACTTGTAAGATCATGGAGTTTGTATGTGTGTTAGAGAAACGCCTGGGCCGCTAGCCTAAGCCATGCCTAATCATGGTGGAAACTTGCAGCATCACCATAATGAGTACTCTGTGAAGCATCCTCAATAAAAACCTATGCAAATAGCAAATAAAAAGATCCCTAAGATGCTCATTGTCTACTTGCCTTGTCATTTTGATTATGGGAAGCTCCCGTATCATGTGCAAGGGGTACCCCGTTGGCGGTTCTTAATCATACACATGTACTTACAATGACAAGAGCTTACTCGTGACTGAAGTTGAGTAGCATGAGGATCAGTCTTCGTAAGTAAGGGGCATGAGATTTCGGTTTATAACTTGTCAAGCATATCCTCTTAGTTGTGTCACTTTAACCTTAACCACTTCAAGATGCTTATGATAGGGGCAATGAGAGCTGAAAGCTATAAGTACCATAATTTTTGGAAGCTCTTTATGAGACTTGAATCCGTACTTCCTTTTACAAAAGGCCTTTCTTCCACCATTATATTGAGTCTCCACCTTCTATCTTTATGCACCTACTTTGAGAGCATAGTGGCCATTCTTAGTTCTATGTGCATTGTCCCAAGACTAGTTGATTGATGCATAACTTGTTATTGCTTGTTTTAAACTATTGTATCTAGTCACTCTTATGAACTTTGAAGGTGTCCTATGCATTTATATTTGCTACTCTCTTGAGGGACAAGCTGAATACTATTATGCCATGTTTTCTTTATGTGAAACAAACAAATTTCTTGCAAAGCATTGTTATTCATGAATCTTTTGTTTGTGCCTTTTCATGTTGCATCATAGTTTCTTTGCTTATTGCTAGAACTTTGTCTTTCATGTTATGATTGAAGTACTATGATCCCAGCTTTGAATGTTTTCCAAATAATTTGATCAAGTCTTTGATGGTGCATGTCACCTCAAAAATTATTCTTTCTTTTTATCACTTACCTACTCGAGGACGAGCAGGAGTTAAGCTTGGGGATGTTGATACATTGCAAATGTATCTATAATTTTTGATGTTCCATGCTTGGTTTTATCCACTTTCTTGTGTTTTGTTCCAACTTTGGAGTACTTTTCATATGATTTCTTGGACTAACCTATTAACAAGAGCCACAGTGCCAACTGCCTGTTTTTTGCTGTTTTTGGTTCCAGGAAAGTCAGAAAATGAATATTCTCGGAATTGGACGGGACAAAAGCCAAAGTGCCTATTTTTCTAGAAGGGATCAAGTGCCAGAATACGAGACGGAGAAGGGCCAGGGTCCGGCCACACCACCTGGCCGCGCGGCCAGGCTGGGCCTGCGCCAGGGGGTGGTGTGGTGGCTCCTGGCACCCCCCTCGACCTCTCCTTCCGCCTATATATTGCCCTCAGGACGAAAACCCTAAGTACCCGATCCAAAATCCACGAAAGAGTCTGTAGCCGCCGTCATCTCCATCCCTAGATCGGGAGGGATCTGAAGCTCTTCCTGGCACCCTGCCGAAGAGGGGAATTCACCCTGGAGGCCTTCTTCATCACCATGCAAGCCTACGGTGTGATGCGTGAGTAGTTCATCCGTGGACTACGGATCCATGTAGTAGCTAGATGGCTGGTTCTCCTCCTTTGTGCTTTCAAGTTTAGATCTTGTGAGCTTCGTTCATGATCAAGATCATCTATTTGTAATTCATACATGTTGTGTTTGCGAGCATCCGATGGATATTGAGATGCTATTTCAGATTGATTATTGATTCTATCATGTCTTTGTTATTTGTGATCTTGCATGATTTCCGTTGTTAGTAGCTATCTTGGCCAAGTAGATGCTAGTGATGACCTACAAGTATAGGGGGTGTATCGCAGTATTTTCGATAAGTAAGAGTGTCGAACTCAACGAGGAGCAGAAGGTGCTGGCTAGTGGTATGGATCAGGAATTCTCTGCAAATACTTAGCAAACGGATTTTTAGGGGTTTTCGATAAAGCAAGTAAACAAAGTACGAGTAAATAAAAGACAGTAAGAATGAATGCAGCAAGTGGCCCAATCCTTTATGCAGCAAAGGACAAGCCGGTTGTATTTGTATAGATGACCAAACGTTCTCGAGGACACATGGGAAGACTGTCAAGTGCTTTCGCTTCATATAGTCGATTAATCTTCTCTAGCTTGCTAAGTGTTGTGTGGGTGAACCTGTGCTAATGTACCGTCCCATCCAAGACTTAATACATACTTGTGATTAAACTCCCTTGTAAACATCCGTAATTACAAGAAAGTAATTAAGGTAGAAACCTAACCACAGCTTTAAACTCTAAGACCCTTACGTCCCTTGTGCAATGGTTTCCTAACGGGGGTTCAGGTTTCTGTCACTCCGGCAACCCCTACGATTAGTAGACAAATACACAATGCATTCCCCTAGGCCCATATAGGTGAAGTGTCATGTAGTCGACGTTCACATGACACCACTAGAAGAAGTACACCACAACTTAAATAACAATCTATTGAATCTTTCTCAACGCAACTCCACTACTAACAACAAGACTTCTCCCATGTCCTCAAGAACAAAACGAACTACTCACGAGACATCATATGGATCATGATCAGAGATGAAATAATGATGTATAACAATCTGAACATAAACAATAATTCAATGGTTCACTCAATAGCATCAACTACAAAGAGTAATCAACAGCGGGAAAGTTTCCCCTATGAACTATAGCAAGATTCAACCAATTGTTACATCAGTATGGAGATGATGATGAGGGTGCTGATGGTGAGGATGGTGGTGATGATGATCCCGATGAAGTCAAGCTTGATGGTGGTGTTGATGGCGACAATCTCCCCTCTCCGGGAAGGAATTCCCCCGGTAGAAATCTGTCTACCGGAGAGATCTTTCTCTCTCAGTTTTTCCGCCCCGCAGAGGCGGCGGAATCTTTCTGTGGTCGCCCCCCGAGTCTTAGGGTTTCGGGAGGTTGATATACGCCAGAAGGGAGAGGCTGGAGTGGGCCAGGGCGGCCACACCACTCCCTGGCGTGGCCTAGGCTTGCCCGCGCCATGGGGTGGTGTGGGCCCCCTGTGGCCCACCTCCACTCCATCTTCTGGCATCTTGAGTCTTCTGGAAAAATGGAATTTTCCGTATATTTTCCCGGATTTTCTGATCTTCACGAATTTTGTCTCCAAACAGCACCTTTTCCAACAGAATCCTGACTGCTGCGGTCCATGCTCCAAAAGTCATCAACCATGCAAAAACAGATGAAATAACATAAGTATCACCTCTCAATACGAAATATATCAATGAATAATAGTGAATTAAGACATAGAATAGTGATGCAAAATGGACGTATCACTAGCAACTCCAAGAGTTAGTATTTATGCTCGATAGTGGGTTCATGCCTCTGGTAATCTGGAGAAGTGACAGAAATCTCTAAGGTACTAGATGTGTTGTTGCTACTAGGGAGAAAACAACAATCCTTTGTTCATAGAACAATCGTATTGTTTACTTTACACGCAATTCGTAAAGCAATAATCTGTTGCTTGCAACTTAATACTGGAGGGGGTTCGGATGATAACCTGAAGGTGGATTATTAGTCATAGATGCAGTTGGATGGCGGTCTATGTATTATGTTGTAATGTCCAATCAAGTCTCAAAGGAGTCAAGATGATTAGTATATGCATGTATTGTTTTCTCGGTGTTTGTCAATTGCCCCGCTGTAATTTGTTCACCCAGCATGTTATCTATCTTAAGGAGAGCCACCTCTAGTGAACTATGGATTCTGGTCATTTTTCTTTACATACAATTTACAATCTTTTACTGTTGTGTGTTTACTTTCTGTAAACTTTTACTTCTTTCCATTCGATACGTTTAATCTTTTGTTTTCTGCAAAACACGGTGAGATTGACAACCTCATCGTAAGTTGGGGACAAAGTTCTGTGGTTTGTTGTGCAGGTCTCCACGTTGCTACTAGCACCGGTAGTGCGCCCTGCCAAAGCTCAGCTAGTAACACCTTTGGGGTGTTTTCTTGCTCCTACTGGTTCGATTAAATCTTGGTTTTAAACTGAGGGAAAACTTACTGTTGTGCTCTTCATACCTTACTCTTGGGGTTCCCAACGAGCTCTACGTCGAACGACGAGCACATCATCCCCCGCCACGAGCGAGCAGGAATGGATAAGAGGCTTGTGGGATTGACGTGATAGGGTAGGGTTGGCTCAGTAGTCCAGAATTTTGATGTTACCCTCTTCTCTTGGTCGACTCAGGGTGTTTTTCCACCTCTTTTGTGCACCATCCGTTTCTGCTCTCTTTCTTCGAACCCATAAAGCATAGCTCGTTTTTTGTAACCTTCCTGGTAAACCAACTATGAAAATGCAAGAAAGGATACTAAATCTCGTCGTTAACTGAATTCAGAATCTTTCTATTCTGAATAAACAAAGGATTCAAAATAAAGTAAAGGTAGGTTATTTTCTTATGTGTAGACTTCGACCTTACAAAGTATGAGTCCGTGCCTTCCTAAGTTGGTCCTGAACCTGCCAGTGATTAGCTGATCAAGTAGTTGTAGGGTCCGAGAACCGGGATCATTCTCATGGTCATCATCGGGTTCCTCTTATTCAATTCCATGTGTGGCCACAACACCCTCAAGTTCAAATGATGAATATGAAGTCTGGGAGGCTGCGGGTACTATGGATCCTTGACTCCCAATTGGGTTACCTTCCCGGGTCTCGCCGGTGTTGCCTGTAGGTCGTGATGTGCCTTTATGGCGGCGGCGGCGTATCGCACAGGATCGGCGGCGATGGCAGGTTTTTGACCACGCGGACGATACGATTGTGTGATCGTCCTAGCAGAACGCCGGGATGTGACGGCGACGGTTTTAGGCCACGTGATATAGACCTTGACGATGATTTTCGTTGGTCGACGTAGATTTTGGTGCAGTCGTACAGCTTGATATCATAATTTAATCATTACAGTTTGAATTGATGTACGTAGTCTAGCTTTGTGCAGTGCAGATCCTACGTAGATCGGCTCGTGACGTAGATGGATCGGTCGGTACAGGCGCAGCTCTTCGACACGGCTCGTGTACGTGGCAGCCTCCGCGCGCGTGGGTTGCTGCTGCAGCTCCGAGACGTGCTGCATGAAGTACAGCTTAGGAAGGCGTGTTGTCTGGTGCACAGCTGCATGAAGTAGATGAAGCTGTGGGTGGCCGGGCGCGTGGCGATTGGGACATGTTGTGCTCTCCTGCGACAACGTGTCTGCTCGTGCATGGCAGCGCCTCGCGCGCCGGCGAAGGGACTGTTAAAGTATTAGGTATATGTTAGTAATCATTTCCGTATCTTGCAACGGTGGAGAAAATTATTTTTGTAGAGACGCACAAAATAAGCTAACGCTGGGCGTGATGATAAATTGTTAATTTATCTTACATATAGCAAATATGTCTTTGTGTTATTTTTGTTGAGTACTTTTATTATTTAGGCCATGAAGAATTTCACTAATTAAAATTAACATTTTATTTATTTTTGATAGGGATGCTGCTCTTCCCTAAAATTAGGGTTCTTTTCTGGTTGTGCCAATGTCAACAATGTATTTGGACATTACCAAACCAATACGAGTCGTGCCTCTAGAAGCAACCATGTGGCAGAAGAGAACCCCATCTAGGGTTCCGTACATGCCGCTCCATCTTCGGTGGCCTTGGGGCCTTGAAGGTGTGGTTGATCACGGTCTCTCGACGGCGGTGGTGGCGGGATTGGGGGGGGGGGGTAGGCTATTTTTCTGTCTCTTTTTTGGGATGGCAATGTGATGGCTACATCCTAAAGTCAGAATAAGTTCCTTCCACCCTATCCTTGTTCTGGTGGTGCCTCTATCACAAATATAGGACGCGCGGAGTCGTGTATCTGACGGATCTCCTGGTATCTGGTCGTCTTTCGTGTCGCTGGTCTGATTTTAGGTCAGTCTTTTCCGATCTAAGAATGTCATCAATGCGATGGTTTTGCTCTAGTGCACCGGTCTTTTGGGTCCTTGGTAATACGACTTTCCATCTGGCACCTACAACAAGCTCTATTACGACAACTTTTGACGGGCTCCAGTTATGTTGGGGCAAGGGCGGCAGTGCGTCTTCGGTTTGCGCTAGCGTTTGTAGTCATCGTTAAGTGGTTCATGAACCTATCTGTAATTTTACCCCCGTCCAGAAATAATTGACGTGTATTTATCTAGATTCGTATGTGAATCTAGACAAATTCATGTCACTTATTTCTGGACGGAGGTAGTACTACTTTAGCGGTAGTATTACTTTAGCTAATGATTATTATGATCGGTGAAATTTTAAAAAATGTCAACAATGGAAGGATGGTTTGGCGGGGATTAATTTATTTTTAGCATGATGTGGAGAATTCGCCATTCGAGCGTGTAAGCTGGCAGCTTGATGAAATCCCCAAAAGGTGAAAAACATTTCCAAGATTTTTTTGTTCATGAGCCATGTCCTGTGGTCAGCCAACAAAGTCTAGGGCGCGCAGCTGAGAACCAACCAATGCTGGATGTACGAAGCACTCTATTTGATGGACGAAATATTTTACTTCATCCGATCCAAGTTAATTGACTTGGATTTGTCTAAATTCAGGTATATCTAGTACTAAAATATGATGCATCCGAATCTAGATAAATACAAGTCAATTAATTTAGGAAGTAGACGAAATATTTTAGACGAAACATCTAGGCGCCCGGAATACTTTTCCATGACGGTGATGGCCCTAAAATGACAGTCAAATCGAAGCCCAAGAGTGGTTCAGAGCCCATCTAGCGGCCAGGAACACGACCGCACGCAGTCTTCCTCAATCCCAACCTAGCGATGTACCGCCGCCACCTTGCCGCCAGCCTGCTTGCCCCCCTTGCATCAGATTTTCCCCCGTCTAGCTCTCTGGCTCCCGCGGCTCTGCCTCCCTGCCGCCGGCTCCCTGCAGCGCATGGCTACCCCAGCTTCCAACCCCCTCCACTCTCCTCCCTGTTTCCATCTCTCCTCCCCATCTGGATTCCTCAGCCCACCTCCCACCTTATTGTGGTCCTGGATATGACGGCGCGATGTACGGGAAGAGGGTCAGGTCGCTCGACGGCAGCTTGAGCAGCAGGAGGCTACGACGGCGTGCGTGGATGTGGGTGGCGAGCTAGTCAATACGGAGACCGGCAGGCGTCGGAACCGTCCTTACCCCGCGCTAGCTCCTCTTTCCCCATCCCCGCCGCCAGCTTCCTAGCCCCCAGCTTCGGCCGCTTCCGCCTCGAACTCCTCTACCGCGGGTCCGTGCTCCGCCGCCTTGTCCGGCTCCCAGCGCCCTCTGTCTTGAACTCCTCCACCGCGGGTCCGTGCTCCGCCGCCTTGTCCGACTCCCAGCGCCGCCTTGTCCGGCTCCCAGCGCCGCCCGCGACCTCGACGTACAAGCCCGAAGCTCCTCCACGCGGGCCACCTGCCTCTTGCGTTGCGTGCCGGTCGACCTCCCCGTCGCCTGAAGCTCGCCTGCGGACGCTCACCCCGCGCCCGCGCGCGACGAACCGTTTTTTAACAAGCGGTGGCAGTAGTACGTTATATGTGAATTGGTGGGAGGGTAAAATCTTCTAAATAAAAGGCTGGTTCACAGAAGTGATCCGTGCTTTATTATTAGGTATATACTAATACAGGTACCGATGCATTGCATCGAAGAAATAAAAAAGATTTTTTAAAAAAAATCTTTAATTTTATTATTATTATTTTTACTCTATTCATCATTTTATTATTCTACTATTTTAGACTTTGTTTTTAATTCTCACCTGCCCGCTCAACCACATTATATAGAGGCAATGCCGTCGTACCTCGTTCACCTCTAATCAGAAGACTGGACAGAGTGCACACAAAATATCGATCATTGCATGGTCTCCAATATTGCATAGAATAGGTGAGACAACCCATGACACAATTGATGGTGTTCTGCGTGTGCTTCTCAGTCTAGCTATTTTCCAAGATAAAAGCAACAAACGTTGCAGAGACCAACATCAACTGATGGAATCTGCGTTCCGTGCAGGCCAACGCCATGGTCACATCGAACCTGAGCTGACATGAAGTTGCGTCGGTGCCGCCATGGCTACCTCCCCAAGCTAGCGTTGGTTGGTTTTGGTCTTTTGGGATGACATGGATGCGAAACCGAGCTATCGCCGCCAAACATGGTTAGTTCACGGTGCTGACCATGCACTGCCCCGCCATGGCTCCCTTCCAGCAGGACGTAGTGCTGGTTGGTCTCTCTAACTCTCAGGTCGCACAAATGTACAGCCAGGAAGCATGTCCTTGCTCGCGGGGGTGTGCTGCTGCTGAGTACCATCATCAAGCTGATTTGGATACCTTTTATGCGTGAATTATTCCCTGGCTCTATGTACGTTCCATGCAACAACCTAAAGAAGCACATACACCAGCATACATGCATGGATCGATCAACATGGAGCAGCACCCACGGTGTCATACTCCTCCACATCTGCTCCATTCAAAATTCATGACCATGGACCAGTAGGCGTCGCCGTGCCGGTCGCACAGGTCGTAGCCTTAAAAGGAGCAGAACGGTTGTGCTCGTCAAGCATCGACCAAGCAGACAATGATTTAGCAGCGGCGGGAAAGGATCCGGAGCCGGAGCCAGCCGGACCGATGAATAGCGCGCGTGGTCGATCGGCGATGCCCTTGAGCCCTTGGTATCTGCCCTTGCAGCTGCCTCCGGTCGGGGACCATGATCCATGAGGCTGAACAGCCGGACGGCGCCCCTCGTCTGTGTTGCTAGACGTCCCCGCTATACCTTTGGCGGCACATAGCTTAGCGCACCTTCCGCGCCGGCCGACAGCGAATATCGATAAATAGATTGGTCTACAAACTTAGCTCCTGGGGCAGACGATGGATTCATGAATCCGGAGAGGAGGCCATAGCTATATTATATATCTTGTTGACGCGGCAATCGTACCTTGATTTGGACTTTAAACAAGCTTAGGATTGGGATTTGGTATTGGAGTCGGAAAATAACGTGTCTATCCTGGACACTCTCGGAGCTCTAAGCCTCTAACAAAACGGAGTGGAGGACACGCTCGATGTAGGAGGCACACTCACGGATGGACGAAAGCGCGTTTAGACGGACGAAGAGAGAAACCTTAACCTCTTTATTATTATGTATAGATGATTGTTATGATAGTTTAGATAGAGTTAGGATCTGTTTACGTATAGTCTTAACTTGACTCGTACTCCAAAATAATCCTATGTACGTATATATACTCACTCATGAGGCTCAATAATATATCCAACATATTCCGCCAAACTCATACTCTTTCATGGTATCAGCCTAAATCGATCTCAAATCGTAGCTTCCGCCGCACTGCCCCGGAGAGGTCGATCTCCATGATCTCCGCCGGGGGCTGCGCAACCCGTATGCAGGGTTCCCTTGATCGGCTGCCCTGCAAGTCTTTTTCTCCGATCCCTTGATCGGCTTTCTTTTTGGTTTACCGATCTTAGATCAGATTGAGTCGTCCATCGCCGTCATCATCGCCGCGCCTCTACTCCGACCATCGGCATCGAGGATCTACATCGCGTCCGTGCGCCTGCCTCCTCCGTTGATGCGCCTGCCTCGGCAGGCTGTCGCGGCCTCACGACAGGCTGTCACGCACCGCGGACGGCTGCTACGCCTTCCTCGGAAGGCTACCGCGGCCGCCCCCCCCCTCGGATCCTCTTTGTCGTCATCGTCCAGGACTTCACCGATAACATCATTATCGAATCTGATCTACGCGTCGTCCACGCCATGGCGCATACGGTGCACTGTCGGCCTGATTAATCGATCCCACGCCTGTCTACGCCAAGCACGTCCCCGAGCACGCGCCTACCACTAATCGAGCTACGGGTTGCCGCTGTGTCGCCCCGTCGGGCCGCAGCGCCGCCGCCTTTGGTCCACGCTACCAGCTTCCAATGCGCCTTTCTTGGCGTGTACGTCGCTGGTGGTCTCCCAGCCACTGCACCGACTTGCGCCCTGTAGCTATGCCGCCCCTCGGGTCGTAGCGTGGTTGCACGCAGTCTACTTCGCCGTCCTCGTGCATCGACAGCCTCGACTTTCACCGCGCCATCTCTTACAGCACGGATCGCCGTCGTCTGCACATGGTCTTCGTCACGTCGCCGGGTCTTCCTCGCCTACTTCGGGCACCACTGCCGCGCTTCACAAGGTAACCTGTAGGGCGCCCTCTCGCCGTCGCAGGTCCCGCCGACTACCTCATCGTCACTCTAGGCATCCAGCATGACTAACCCAGGTCATCGCTGGTTTCGCCGCCTTCTACGTCTTCATCGACTTCGACAACGTCTTCTTCGGCATCGACCCCTCTACGACTGCCTCGACTGCGTCACCAACGAGTTGTTCTTTGCATACTTGATTCTGGCAAAACCAGAGTTTACGGTCATCCCCGACATGCGCCTAGTTCTGGCAAAACTATGGCCGCACCTCGTCCTCGACGGCTCTGCATCAGCTTCGGCATCGACACCCTCTACGACTGCCTCGACGCGTCTCCGTCATCCTCCTCGCGCACTATGTGCATGCGGCTTCATGTGCGGTTACCTCGACACTGGTATCACCGACCACAACATCGACCACGCCGACCCCTCGCACGGCTACCTCGACCATGGCACCGCCTCATGCTCTCGGCTCCCTCGACACCGGCACAAGGGCTACCACCTCACTTGAGCATCAACAGCTTCATCTACCGTCCAAGAAGCCGCGACGCGACACCGTCCACGACGTTCCCGCTACGACTGCGGGGGATGTCCGCCTACTGGATGCTACTTCGGTTTATCTCCAGTCTGACCGTCCGCGACGTTCCAGTTGTTCACGATGCTACCGCTACGACTGCGGGGATGTTAGAGCATTAGGTATATACGGTTATTATGGTAGTTTAGATAGAGTTAGGATCTGTTTGCGTATAATCCTAACTTGACTCGTACTCCAAGATAATCTTATGTACGTCTATATATACTCGCCCATGAGACTCAATAATATATCCAACATATTTCGCCAAACTCATACTCTTTCAGGGACGACGCGATGCCGTCTGCGTGGAATGTGGTGCCGTCGGAAGAGCCTGATGTCGTGGACGTGAGATTGGATCTTGCAATCAATTTCGGACGGACCCGTAATTTGACGGATCTGATCATTATTTGTGGCTAAACTAAATCTAATCTAGGAATTGAGAATTTCGAAATTATATATAATTTAATCTAAGAACCGATCTGATCATTGATCGAGACCGGGTGCCGCGCCCCCGAGGAGAAGAGATTGATATCCCCAGGGGCGGCGCGCGTTGCGGAAGTGGAGAGGAACCTAGGATCGGCGCTGTGATGCTAACCGTTCTGATACCATGTGGAAAGATGTAATTCCAAAATGTTGTGTTGTATTGTAATGATCCTTGTGGGGGTTTATATAAAGTTACACGGGGTAGTTGAAGACTTGGAGTACAAGATGTAGAGTCCTAGTCTATCTCTAGCCTATATACGTATACTCATACTCTAACACATGTAGCTCAAAGAGAGATCCTTCATTTCTTTCAGTGATGTATCATTGACGGTCCTCCTCAAGAACTGGTACTAGTACTTCAGTTGGATTTCCTTCAAAATGGACGCATTCAAACTCAAATGAGCAGATAAGATAGACCAGCTGAACCGATCTGTGTATAGTGTATACGAACCGTGCCCGCTGGTCATTCCCTGGCATGCGCTACACATGCGTCTCGACTTCGCGCGCCGCCGTCTGATGACCCCGACGCGACCACCGAGGCCACAGACGTCTCGCGGCTGGCCCTGCTGCTAGCTTTCTCGTGCAGCGCTACTACCGGCAGCCATACATCTTGTGTGCAGAGCTACAAGTCCTTTTGCTTTCGGATCATGGAAAGCTTAAAGCTTGAAGAAGCTGCGGAAGGACTCAAATGAGGATTCAGTGTTCACTGCCTGCTTTATGTGTCCACTGTCTATGTGTGATTGCGCGTATTCCATTCCCGGCGCTGGTCACCAAATACCAATGCATGTGTCTTGTCAGACCACCTACCATGTTATACAACCATAACATCCCAAAGCTCCTCATGAACACCAACGGCTTCTTCTTGTCAGCCTATATCGTGCTATGTCTATAATAACTCTATATATACACACGACTTCGTCTCCACAGCTCACCTTCATCCTTTTTGGCTCCTCCAGAAAACAAGTGCATACAGTTCATAATAGTTATGAGATATAGGAATAGACAAAGTTTCTAAAGATGCTGTCTTTGCTTATCTGCTTATTGAGTAATGTAAGAATGGAAGGCATCGGGGTAAATAAAATTACGGAGATCCAAAACACCGGCCAATGTGTTCTTGTTAGGGGAACTCCCCACCCAACTAAGCACAACGCGTTCCAGGGTTCTTGTGGTACGATCTGCAAAGGCCGCGCGAGTCCTTTTTCCTCATGGTCATGAAAACCTTCAACCTAGAGCTGGGAAAGGACTCGCGGGAACAAGAGGTTTTGATGTTCACTGAGTGATTTATGTGTTCCTAGTTTCAGAGACAGAGACAGGGTTGGTGCCACCATTCATCCAGGGACGATAGTCAAGTCATGTAATGTTGGTTCGGGCAATTCAAGGAGGTCTAGGATGCAAGCAAGTTGTCACAACAATCAAAGACAAGCTTGAACCAAATCAAGACCTAGGGTTTTGAATGAAACACTAGAACAAGGGGACCTCAAGTGAATGAGGGGAAAATGAAGATCTCTTTTGGTGAAGATGTAGATCAAGGCCTTCTCCTTCGATTCTCCAAAGATTAAGAACTTTGAATGGTTGGAGGGGGATATCTTATTGATTTGGTGGCTCTACTTTGGGTGTTCTTCTGTTCTAAGACGAGCAAGTAGAGGTAGGGGATGGAGTCCCCTTTTTATAGGCCACTCAGCTCAGACCATTTTCTGCCCGTTGGAGAAATTCCATACCGGAAACTCGGGCCAAAACTCCGGTTGGGAACACCGGAAACTCCGGTCTTTGCACACCGGAGATTCCGGCCTGTGACTTCACACCGGAGAATCCGAACTGCCCAGACCGGAGATTTCAGTCTGAACCTTCCATGGAGATTTTGTTTCAGCCAGGAATATTTCCAAATACCGTGGACTTTTCACTTTTTAGTAGATTGACCTGACACCATTAGCACACGGTAAAAAGGTTCATCAAGTTGTTAACGAACACCAAAACTGAGTAGGACAATAAATATCCTTTCAACGAGTAATTCACGAACATTTTGCTAAGGAGCTATTTGAGCTGGATCTGGCAAGGTTTTTTTTCTTATTGTCAAGTTCTGCGGCTGAATGTGAAGATGACTACACAAACAGTAGATATACTTGGACGAAATGACATACAGTAAGTACTTTTTAGAGCAGTCATGACCATCTAATTTTAAACCACATCCACTGGATTACCTTCAAATACATTATAGCCGGATGCTCATGTGTTTGGGATTCCTTGAAAGAAGGTGTGTTTATGAAGTCTGTTCCCCCATCCTTCTATGTAACCACGGCAATACCACGAGCAACCAACTACACAAGTATGATATTAATTAGGAGGTGTTAAGCAAGAATCTGCAGACAATTTTTCACTCACATGATGGTTAACATGGGTGGAGTTGCCTCTACATACTGAGAGGACGTCTCCATTCTGCAACAATATGTGGTTAAGTTGGTGTATGTCATTATGTTAATGATCAAACAAGAGGAATCTTTCCTCAAATGTGTATTTTAATGAAGAGACTATATATTGTTAAACAGTCTGCAAATACAAGTAAATAAATTCATGAGTGTTTTCTGGAATCTCCAAACATTGCCACAATCCCACTTGAGTTTGACGCACAGGAAAGGAACCACTCTCTTCGTTCAAATTTGGGAAACAGTTCAGTATCTCAGTATACTGCAGATAGTGACTAAATCTTATTACCATGATCGCGGAAACCTCTATGTTTACGACTAGAAATGGATTTCGAAATAAATTACATGCAATCAAATCAATTTTAATGTCAGTCCCTGCCTCCCCGAACTGTGAAGTTTCCTGGAGGTCGAGGTGGGAATCCGGCGGGATACTGGGTGGTGGCGGTGTTGTGGCTGGCCTGCTACAGCATGGCAGGAGGGGCTTTGCAGGCCAGAGATGGGCCTGGTCGGGCCATAGGGGTCTGGTGTGCATGTTGCCACGTTCGGTCGGCTACCGCGAAGGCGGTGGATACAGTCACCTCCCACGCGCATGTGGTGCTGCCACACCAGATTTCTTCGGTGATCCGTTAATCCTTCGTCTAGACCTTGCGATGTTGATCACAACGAGACGACGATGGTGGATTTTCGATCGTGGTGGCGCATGCTGGTGGGTTGCAAGTTGGTCAGAGCACTACAGAGTGTTTTTTAGGGATCGGGAGATATCCCTGTCGGCTCGACCGGCACCGACATGGTGACACCTGCGGGTGTCGTCGTTCTTTCCTGAAGGGCGTCAGGGTACCCCTTCCCCACTACCCTCTTAGTACCAGGAGAAACCCATACGACCAGTCTGGGTAACAGCGTCATTGTCTTCACATCCCTTTTTGACGATGTTGCTTGGTACGCGTCGCTTTGGAGATCTAGGAGTGTGGTGGGACAACTCTGGAGGGCGCAACGTTTGCAGGTCACCTTCTTTTAGTCGATCTGCCAATGTTTATGTTTGGCATTCGTTTCTCTTTTCTTTCTCTTCTTTTCATTTGGCCTTTATTGTGTTGTTTCCCTAGCACTTGTATCGTATGGTTGCTATATCAATATAGTAGGGCGGAAACCTGTTTAAGGAGAGTAGATGAGTGGTGATCTAAGTGATTAGTTAGTGCATGCATGGAGTTGTTAGCTTGATAGCAATGTGCATGTGGATGCTAGCCTTGTCGTGTGTGGTTCTTAGAGAGAATCTAGGAGGAAGCGGTCATGCATGGTTAGTTAGTGGTCTAATGCATGTTAGTGGCCGGTGTGGACGTGTGGTGCTATCTTGTAATGGCTATTTAAGTTAAGAAACTGAACGAGAAAAAGGAGCCGTGAGGGTCATGCAAAAATGTATCCTTTGTGTTCACCAAGGAAAGAGTGTTATGGCAAAGCCTTTCCTTCTTATTTGGTTGTGTCTGTGTGTGTTCATGAGAGACAATGTGAGATTGAGTATAAGAGAGTTGTGAGAGAGAATAAGAAGAGGCGTTGCGAGAAGCAACTCCAACATATGATGCAGCGCCGCACGTAGAGGCAAAAGCTTTGTCCCAATATATTAATTAAGCAAGGAGTTTATAGAAATTAAAAGGGTAACAAGTAGAAAAACAAGTCTACTCTTATGTTGGTGTTGTTGTGCAACGCAACTAGCCAACTACCAGCAGCCATGCATTGTGAGAGCGGAGCTACATAGTCATTTTGCTTTTGAACAAGACGGGCAATATTGTCTCATTTTACATAGTCATTTTGCTTTCGGATCATGAAAAGCTTTAACTTGGAGTAGCTGTGGAAAGACTCGGAATGGGGATTCATGCACGCTTTATGTGTTTCCTGCCTCTTTGGGGATGGAGTCCTTACGCTCGTCACCATTGCGCAGTGTCTTGTCAGTTCACCCACTCTACTATACAACCATAACATCTCTTAACCAATCATAAAAACCAATATGCATCTTCTTGACGGTCTATATGGTGCGCTATCTATATATACTGCATTTCTGCCTTCGACTCTTCAGCTCACATTCACCCTCTCGACCAATCACAATTCACAAAACAAAGTGCTTATCTACTTAGGATTAAGGTGAACTTTTGAGAATGGAAAGCATCAGGATCAAAAAGGTTAATGGGATCAGATGATACAGTCAATCTGTACATGACCGGGACATGCACCATGTAATCGAATGTAGTTCCTTGGAAAAATCAAGTCCTAGGGACTGCAAAGTTCTTTCCTTTTTTCTACCGGAACATGAAAAGATTAAAGATCTGCTGTGAAAGGACCCGACGGAACTGGGACGATTTGGTGTCCAATACATTATTTGGTGAAAGGACCTGGCCCAACCGGATCACTTGCGTTGCGGGTGTTTGCCCTTGTCACTTGGATGACAGCATGCACGGCCATGTGTACGTTTTGCCAACCGAAAACTGTGCTGTATGGTTTTCTGTGTGGTTTTACTTATAAATCGGACACATTTGTAGTTGCGTTTGTATCTTTTTGCTAGTATTCCCTATATATGGGTAAATTCTGTTCTAGTTTATGAAGAGGCGGAACTCCTGTTGGTTGCTCCTTAAAAATTATCAATGGGCAATACAGTCTCGACACTCCTCTCGTTGGCATTGGTAGGTTTTGTACATGAGTGTCGTTCCGCAATGTAGTGGTTCATGAAATCATGAATTATAAGTTGATACATGTAATTCGCGGAGGTTTAGGACAGGATCTACTTCTCTTGTTGTCAAACGTTGCAATTGAATATCGAGATCTCGAAGTACTTTGATGGAATGACATTTGTACTCTTAAATGGATACGACCGCAAAACTCATACAAACTTATATTCTCAGCTGATAGGGGTGCAAAATCTCCAGGCACAAAAAAAGTGATATCGAGTTTGCTAATCCCAAGCTGAAACTAGTTAGGTATCTAACAACCAGATTGTGTATCATGAGATCTATCTATAGCTGAACAAAAAAATAGCCATGTACAATTTAAGGCAGACCGGCACGGGGTACCTGCCTAATATGCATTTCAAAATCAGAAATTTCTTAGGAACGTGCAACTACCCAATGAAAATTCAAAATTTTAAGCTGCATACACTTTATAAAGTGTCCAACTACCCAGTGCATTAAATCATATACCTACAAATTGCAGTCGACTGGGCCTTAGACACTTTCAAATGAATTTTATCGGTACTAACAATTTACATTTTCCTTTCAGATTATCCAAGGGAAACACAATTCAGATTTCTTGATATTTAAATTCAAGCGAAATTCAATAAGTAACACAATAAAAATGTCTTCCTTGAATTGACTGATAGCTTATGAATTTTGTGAAACCTTCTTTATTACTGTATCACTTGGTCTTCTTAAGGTAAAAGGAGATCGATATGGCTGCAACCCTTTGAGTACAAGACGAAAATAGTGGTAAATTTTATCCGCAAACAATCTACAAATTTAAATAAAAAATCAGTGAAGGATAATGCAAGGGCATGTTTGGTAAAAGATGATTACCGGCTAGTTTCTTAGCACTATGATTCCATGCTTCAACTTGAATCTTGTACAAGTCTTGATGGCTAACTTAGACTGATACGCGTGTAAATGGTTAATGCACAAAAAATAAGCATTAAAATAGTGAAATTGAATAATTGTCAACCCTTGATTGAACTAAATCATCACAAACCATTGATAATTAATTTTCTAATTCCAACATTAATAATTCAAGAGGGAGTACACAGCATAATGCAAGTTGTGAAATATGTTGAGAATATACATTTAGTAGGTGAATGACAGAAACCACAAACTATTGCTTCTTAGACAGACATGCAGTATCGATGTAAAATAAAATAATAACAAGCATGAAAAGGATGGTTGAATTTCATCACCACTAATAAATCATCTACATATTCTGATTTCAAAGTCGAACTATCAAACAAAACAGAAAATTCAGTGCATGGTGATGACCACTTGACCAGCTAATTTCCTTACCACTAGGGCTGGACTATTGAGCCGCTCGACTCGTTAAGGCTCAGCTCGTTAAGGCTAGGATAATTAGACTCGTTAAGAATAATGAGCAAAAACTACCTCGACTCGGTTCATTAGATGTTCACGAGCGCTCACGAGCTGCTCGTTAAGAATATGCAATCAAATTCAGATAGAGGCATAGTACTTAAAAACAAAATAGATAATTAAAAATGACAATCACGACCACATATCGAGAAGATGGAGATGGGGTATTTGGTGGGGAGACCGGGAGACTACGAGGCATACGGGAATGAACGACTCAAAGATTTTGGATCGATCGGGAGAGTCTAGGTAAGGTCCTTTGGTCGGTCGCTCTTGGATCGATCGGTCTTCCTTAATGGACCAGATGTTTGCCTCATTCACCTTAGATGGGCTGCGAGATTGGGTATGCAGTAACATAAGTGGGTCATACCTTGGTTGTAACTGAGCTTAACGAGTAGCTCACGAACATCCTTAACTCAATTATTTAGCTCGTTAAGGATAACGAGTGAAAGCTGCAGCTTAGCTCGGTTCGTTAAGGAAATGAGTCGATTTCGAATGAGCTGAGCAAATGAGTGCTCATTAAACTCGTCGAGTTTCGAGTTTTATGTCCAGTCCAACTTACCACTATGGTTTTAAGTTCTAACTGAACCTTGTTCAAGTTTTACTGACCATCTGGAGATCCCTGTAGCTCAAAGAAAGATCCTACATTCATTTCAGTGATGTATCATTGACAATCCTACTCAAGAACTGCTACTACTTCAGTTGGATTGCCTTTAAACGGGAGGCATTCAAACTCATATGAGCAGATAAGATAGACCAGCCGCGGGCACCCAGAACTGATCCGTGTATACGAACAGTACCCACCGGCCACTCTGCATGCGCGCCTACACCTGCGCCTCGACTTCGCGCGCCTCCGCCTGCTGACCTCAACGCCTCGCGGCTCTCCCTGCTGCTAGCTTTCTCATGCAGTGCTACTAAGTCTTGCATCTTGTGTGCGGAGCTACAAAGTCTTTTTTTTGCTTTCGGATCATGGAAAGCTTAAAACTTGAAGAAGCTGCCGAAGGACTCGAATGAGGATTCAGTTTTCACTGCCTTCTTTATGTGTCCACTGTCTATGTGTGATTGCGCGTATTCCTATTCCATTCCCGGCGCTGGTCACCAAATACCAATGCATGTGTCTTGTCAGACCACCTACCATGTTATACAACCATAACATCTTGAAGCTCCTCATGAACACCAACGCCTTCTTCTTGTCAGCCTATATCGTGCTATGTCTATCATAACTCTATATATACACACGACTTCATCTCCACAGCTCATCGTCATCCTTTTGACTCCTCCAAAAAAAAACAAGTGCATACAGTTCATAATAGTTATGAGATATAGGAATAGACAAAGTTTCCAAGGATGTTGTCTTTGCTTATCTGCTTATTGAGTAATGTGAGAATGGAAGGCATCGGGATAAATAAAATTATGGAGATAAAAAACATAGTCCAATGTATTTATGATAGGGGCACTTCCCACCCAACTAAGCGCAGCAAGTACCTACGCTCTGGTGGTACGAGATGCAAAGCCTGCACGGGACTTCTTCGTTGTGGTCATGAAAACCTTCGACCTAAAGCTACAAAGGACTGATGTTTACTGCGTGCTTTATGTGTTCCTAGTCTCGGAGACAAGTTCAGTCCCACCACTCGTCCCATGGGCATTGGTAGGTTGGGGCTCCAGGGGCGGCAGTTGAGTCATGTACTGTTGGTTCGGGTAATTCTAGGAGGTCTAGGTTAGGAGCTATTCAAGCTGGATCTGAGGAGGTTTTATTGTTGTTGTCAAATGCAGCACTTCTGTGTGGGGATGTATGCAAAAAGTTGTCGATGCACTTGGACAACATGATATGTGTACTTTAAGAGCAGTACAACGGCGACAGAAATCATAGAAACTTTGCCTCCTCAAATGATATGCGTGCTCAAACATTCAGGCACATGAAAAACCTGATAACGGATCTGCAAAACCCCTAGTTGACATGAGTTAAGTATCAGCCGACCAAGCTGCACATTATCAGGTCCATCTATATCTGCACAAACAAAAAGTGCCGTGTGCAGTTTAAGATAGAAATGGGCTCCTGCTCAAAGTGCGTATCAGAATCACAAGTTGGGTACAAACGTTTGATCAACTGTCCAACACATTTAAAAAAATAAAGCTCCACACAATCTATAAAATGTGCAAATATCCTGTTACCATTGGATCATGTACCTACAAAATCACAGTCGGCTGAGCCTTACACTCTTCCAAATGAACTTTATGGTACTAAACAGTTCTTATTTTCTTTTCAAACTACCCGAGGGAACAATTTTAGTTTACACATATGAACATCCAAAAGAAATGCAATACGATGCACCGTAAAAAATTCTTCCTTCAACCGGTATGCTAAGAAAGGCATGACAGTATAGCAAAATTTTACCACTACTTACAATCTACATATACTGAAATTTTTGGTTTAGGATTATCCAAGAGAAACTTTAGGTGTTGATCACCGGCTATGTTTTTATATTATGGTTTCAAGTTTCAGCTCGAATCTTGTACAAGTCTTACTGGCTAACTTCGACTGATATGCGTGCAAAAGTTCACGCACTGAAAAATAAGCCTAGAAAATAAAGCAGAATGGAATAACTGTTAACCATTGATTGAAGGGCAAATTAAATCCTTACTGACCACTGGTATTTTATTTTCTGATTTTAACATAGAATAATTCAAGTGGAAGTCTAGTACAGAGCAGAACGAAATTTATAAAATATGTTGAGAATATATACAGTGCATTTATTGTGTGAATAACAAAAAGCACACCAAAAAAAAGTGCTTCTTAGACAGAAGACGTGTAGGCAAACGATTCAAATACCTTAGTAAAATAAAATAATAACAAGCATAAAAAGGATGGATGAATTTCATCACCGCTAATAAACCATCTACATATTCTTATTTGACGCAGAATTATCCAAGAGAAAATTCAGTACATGGTGATCACCATCTAATTTCCTTACAACTATGGTTTCGAGTTTTGGACTGGATCTTGTACAAGTTATACTGGCTGCTGCAGAGCCCTATAGCTCAAAGAGAGAGCCTTCAGTTCTTTCCATGATGTCACCTCGGTAGTCCTACTCAAGAGCTGGTGCAACCTCAGTTGGATTACCTTCAAACACATCAGGGCCGGATGATTCTGCCTCTTCGGGGAACTCCTGTGTTATGGATTCCTTGAAAGAAGGAGTGTCTCTGAAGTCTGTTGCCCCATCGTTGTATGTAGCCACCGCGACACCACAAGCAACCAGCTGCATAAGTATGCAACAAAAATTGGCTGATGTTAAGCAAGTATCCGCAAGCATCTGTAATTTTCACTTGCATGAGAGTTAACATGGTTGGATTAATTTGATGATCCATGAGGATGGGTGTGACATGCAGAGTTTCTTCTACATACTGAGAGGACCTCTGCATTCTGCAATGATAGGTGGTTAAGTTGATGTGTGTCATAATGCCAATGATCAAACATTACAGATGTTTACTCATCGATGTAATTTAACGAACAAGTGGTAGATTATGTATCTTTTTTATAGTTTGTGACTGCAAAAAAAAATATCATGTATGTTTTCAGCAATCTCGACTAGAGTTCTAGACATCCAAAGGAAACTGTCTTCTGGTTCAGATGTGGATAACAACTCAGTATATCACTGTATTCCAAACAGTGATTAGATCATTTAGCACCAACATGGAAACCCCGCCTCCTCGGATCGCCAAATTGAAGGGACTGTTTCATGCTGCCTTCCACTTTATTATTTGAAAAACAATTCAACATAGAGCTACTCAACTGCAAACCAAATTTCTCTATCGAAGATATCTTAGGAAAAACTGAGAACTAAATATTTTCTTCTGAGAAACTATTCAGATCCTACACCACAGAACAGTGCTACACAGCCTAGAGCGCGAAGTAATGGAGGAGGAGGTGCTCACGGAGAAGACGACGCCGAAACCCCACATGTACTGCACGAAGAAGCCGAGGAGATCCCACTGGGGTCCCTCCCAGAAGTCAACCTGCTTCGGGTCCGGCAGGTACGGCATCGGCTCCGTCGACACCTCGAACCCCAGCGGCTCCCCCTCCCACTCCACGCCCTCCCACCCCGGGGCGGAGCCCTCGTCCGCGTCGGGGGTCTCGACGCCGCCGCGGCGCTTCTTGCCGCCGCGCTCCTCGAGGCGCCGCTGCGTGCGGGACGAGACGCCGGTCCGGCGCGCCAGCGCCACGTGCAGGGCTGCGCGGCGGCCCAGTAGCGGGCCGGCGGGAGGGACGCGAGGACGGGCGGAGGCGGTGCTGGTGGCCGTGCCGAACGGCGTGGGGGAGGTGAGGAGAGACATGAGGCCTGGAGGCAGCAGTGGCTTTGCACGACTGTGCGAGCGCGGGGGTGTGAGGTAGAGGTACCGAGGTCACGACGTGGAGAGCCCGGAGCGGGGAAGCCGTGTGAGGAGCCGGGAAGAAGATCAGATAAGATTTTTTCTTTAAGCATTTGCGTTTGAATATAAATCATTTTTGTTTTGCATTTTTTTTACTTTTTTTTACTTCCAGTGTTGGATGACTGGTATTATTTGGATTTACTTGAATTTTCAGCAACTTGAAATTATATGTGTAAATTTGTCTTGGAAAGTGCTGCAAAAAAAAATGGTGATGGGTGCGTTTTGGATATTAAGAGGTTGATGTAACAAATAGAAGCGATTATTTCGAACAATATTGTTGGGAACACGTCTCATTGTCGCGTTTTGCAATTAATAGGATTATACTGTGTTCACATCTAAATTTGGTTATCACTTGTTTCGCTATACTAATTTCATGTGCTTTTTTTTTAGAGATCACATGCTTTTATTCAGCAGGTTCTAAAATTACAGGCATGTTGAGACCTGGCGGTGGCTCTAACAGCCACACATATCTACCCGCTGGCAAGGTCGACGCCATTTCCGCCAGCCGGTGAGATTCAAAATTAAACTCTCGCTTCTCGTGATGGAAGGAGATATTGCCCCTCGCTTGACTTCTATCCTTGACTTCCGCAATGACATTGCTGAAGAGGCCCATGTACTTGCACTTCAGGCTATTGATCACCTCAAGACAGTCTGAAGCCACATGAACTGATCGAAGCAGGAGATCGTCCGCCGCGTCCAAAGCTTCCCGGCATGCTAGAGCTTCGAGGGTTTCCGAGAAAATTCCAAAAAACTACCACATTTCGGTCGGAGATAAAACAACCGATTTTGCGCGAAATTGCAAAAATCCACCACTTTTGCGGAGATTCATTCCAATGTGCACTGATTGTTCAATTTAGATGGCTTAACAAGCTTTCTGACAACATGGCCCCACTGTCAGGCTTACGTGGCACGACTGCGACAGTCAAGAAGGATAAAAATAGATAGACCTAACAACTAGGGAGCTTTTTGCAAATTTCAGGGGGGCCACTTGTCAGCTCCTTCCTCTTCCTCCCACTCACGGTCTCACTGTCCGAGGTAGCTCGCCGGAGCCACATCTCCGCCGCCGGGCAGGTTCCCCGCCGCCAGGAAGAAGGGATAACACGCCGGTGTTTCCTCCTCGCCCGAGCTGCCTGCGCGTCGCTGCTTCAGGGAGAAGCTCGCGCGTCCCCACCGCCGTCCGGGATGCCCACCGTCGTCCATCCCGCCGCCGTACAAGCTCGCGCGTCCCAGCCGCCCTACGAGCTCGCCCGCTGCCACCACGCCAGCCTCACCTCGCTGCTCGGCGCCTGTCTCGCCGGGCCCCAAATCCCCGACCCACGGCGGCGTCTCCCCCTCCACCGTCCTCCTCGTCTCCGACCCAGATGGCCTCCGCGCCAGCCTCACCACTTCGGCGCTGACCAGTTCACCTCGCCGCCGTCCGATATGCCCACCCGTCGGCCATCCTCTCCCGCCGGCAGTGGTCGGTGATTTGGGGAAAACAGAAAAACAAAAAAAATAGTGAGGAGAGAGAGGAGTTTTGAAGGAGAGGACTAACAAGTGGGCCTCGGAAAAAATTACAATAAAACCCAGCCGCATTGTCTCCTTTGCCATGTCATCACTGATGGTGGGCCTCCTTGTCAGAATCGTGGTTAACACTACTAAAAACGAGAATCAGTGCACATTGGAATAAATCTCTGCAGAAGTGGTGGATTTTTGCAATTTCGCGCAAAACCGGTTGTTTTGCGTATCTCCGACTGAAATGTGGTGGTTTTTTGGAATTTTCTCAGGTTCCCGGGTGGGTGATGCCCTCATAAACCGTCGTTGTTGCTCCTCGAAAGGCACCATTTTATGACCTGCAGACGACGCTCACTGCTCCCTTCGCCACTGATTTTGCAATAGCTGCATCCACATTTACTTTCACCTTCCCGGCCGGTGGCGCCAGCCACTTCTCTGAAGGCCGAGCAGGCATGATGCTCATCGCCGCTCCCTTGGTTGGCCCTTTGCTTTCCTCCAGATCCACCATAAAACGGTCCACAAAGGCCTTCGTCGCCATAGGGCTCTGGAACTGGTCTTCATGTATAGCTTTTCGTCTCGCATGCCACACAGCCCACAGGGTCACCAGCATGCAGGTCAGATCCTCACCTTCCACCGTCTCAAGCATCGAGAAAAGCCACTGACGAGGCGTTGGCTCTGCTAACAGAGAGATATGCTCGGCAACTTCAGGCTTTGTTAAGGCCCATACGCATCTCGCCAGGTTGCACTCTATTAGAGAATGGCGCCAAGAGTCTTGCTGGCCGCAGATGGAACACACCGGCGAAGGAGCCATGTTTCTCCCGTGCCTCATGTCTCCCGTCGGTAGAGAGTGCATCGCTAGTCTCCATAGGAAAATGTGAATCTTCGCTGGGACTGCAGCTTTCCAGAGCCTCTTCCAGTCCTTCTCCTCGTCAGATGATCTAGAGGAATCAGACCGCTCCTCCAGCCACCCCTCTCGGACTCGCTTCGTGTCAGCTAGTGCCCGATAGCATGATCTTACTGAGAAAACCCCTGTCCGTTCATAGTGCCACGCCCAAAAGTCCTCTTGGATCCTACTGCATATCGGTATATTCCAAATAATCTCAATGTCCATCAAGGAAGAAAAAACTCCTCCAGTTTTGCTATATTCCAATCAGCGGTCTCATGGTTGATAAAATCAGACACCATCTCCAGGGCACCCTCTTTTTTAGGCGCAACAGGACGAAGCCTTTCATTCCTCTGTAGCCAGTTCTGGGTCCAAGCACACGTTATGTGCTGCCCTTGGTAACATTGGTCACTGGTGCTTCCAACATGTTATGGCCCAAGTAGTCAAATATGGTGGCCCAGTGCAATGCCCTTCGTAAAATCTACCAATGTAAATTTCGTTCGAGGTTCTTTTTGCATTTTGAGAGGGTGCATTTGTTACTTATCCTTCCACGAGGATTTGTGATGCAAGTGGGTGAGCTTTAGGTACCCTTCAATCCAAGTTAGTTCAATCAAATGAGCTAACGTTCCAAATTATCACTTTGTGGAAAACTTCTTGATTTGTTTCAACTAAGTAGGATTGGCGGGTACCTCAATACTGACGCTCTTGATTGCCTCTCTAGCGAGGATCCAACGCATCGTCGGTGGTGTAATGAGAAAAGTGTGGAAAGAACAAACATATCCTAGAATAAAAAGAGGGATAAAATAAAAAGTAGAAGAATAAGAATAATCAATATATTTCTATTTTTAAATCAAAGTTCGCAAGAAGAGTCTGCTGGATCAAAAATTGGAAGTTGAATAAGAGAAGTAGAGAAAAGTAAATCTAGGAAAGTTGAAGTAAAAAAAGGCAATAATATAACCTTTTTTTAATGGAATCCGTGGTACATTTTGTTTGCTAATTGGACTTCCACCTAGGCAACCACCACCACGCCATACTCCTTCAATCGACAAGAGACCAAATCCAGATATCTTTGACACTTGAGTGACAAAATTATTCAACACTATATCAAGTATATCAAGGGCTCTACATTAGAATTTAGCAGTTGTTGAATGAAAATAATAGAGGCATAACGCCAGTGATACACAAATAACAAGGCCGGGGTAGGATTTCACCCGGTATTGTCATTAAGGTTGGGTGGTGAGAACTCGAACCTGGGACCTGTCCCTTATGCGATGTGCACAGCTACAACTAGCGCACGAGGGATGTCAGGGGGATGATCCCCAGGTACCCCAACCGAACAAGAACCAAGCAGTCGGATCGCGTCCGGCTGACCAAGCATAGCCGGACAGGGCAGGACATGCCGGCTACCGCGCGGTAGCCGGAGCAGCAAGAAGTAGCCGGCTACGACGATGTAGCCGGACCGAATCAGTGAGACAGGACGACGTGCGTATCAGTGCACGGTACGCCCTGTACGATGACAAGACTGGCAACTACCCGGCCATACCGAAGACTTTGCGGGAATGACGCGGGAACAGTGGCCCGATGCTGACGACAGGCTCGCACGGCGTCCACTGTGCCCACGACGGCCATACCACTCACACTCCGACGTGACATACCATACGGGATACTGTAGATGACCAGCCGGCTGGGACCCGCCTATGGGGCCCACCAGTCGGATTGGCCAGTGGGACCGCTGCCGCTCTGCCTATATTAGGAGAGGCAGGGCCTCAGTAGAAAGGGTTGGTCTCTTAGCATTTAAGGCAGTAGCTAGCAAATACAGCTCGAGGAGCACTTGTAGTTCGTATATACCACATAGTCATATCAGGCAGGAGTAGGAGTTTTACCTCACCACGAGGGCTCCGAACCTGGGTACTTCCTGCGTCTAGCTACGCTTGCTCGTATCCAATCCCGCATGCGGACGCCGTCGATAGCTTCCCTGCTAGTCCCCACACCTCTATCTAACCTCTTCAGGTACTGCCGTTCCCAATACAACGACAGTTGGCGCCTACCGTGGGGCTAGATGGCTTTGACCGGAGTCACGTTCCGCACGGGACCCCGCACTTCAGCCGGTGAGCGCGTGGCCTCCGGCCTGGTGCTCACGCTCGGCAAATTCGACTGCGTCATCGACAACGCCTCCTGCTTCGCCGAAACCTCCTTCCCGGCGAACGGAACCGTCCTGCTATTCGGCGACCTCCCCGTCTACGTCGCCACCATCTCGGAGCGTTTCCCTAGGGAAATCGTCTCTGTCTCGGAGCTGCCACGCCCAGGCGGTAGCGCCTCCGCCGCATCCTGTGGCGTGGAGGTCATGATGGCCGGCTCCAGCTCTCACCCCCGCCAGCCGCGGGAGCGAGGCGCGGACGAGGTCGGAACTTCTACCCCTCCGTAGCCTCGGAATCCGGTGGAGGATGCCATCCATCGGCTCCTGACGCCGGTTAACCTCGGGGATAACCCGGAGGAAGCGGAGGCCAACTTCAGCATGGAGAGACAGATCCTCCTCCAAGAGGCCATGGAGCTGGTGGCAGCCCGCAAGCAACTCGAGATCACCCGGCGTGAGTATGACCGCGCGCACGGCTTCACTCCGACTACCGCGGAACCAAGCCGCCGTGGCCAGGTGCGGCGCCGGGGCGGTGAGCTAGGCGGTAGGTTGGAGAAGGATGGGGAGCCGGATCCTGCGCCCGCCCTCATCCGGCCCACCTACAACACGCCCATCAAGAACCTGCGCGCGGCACGAGCCGCGGCAGAAGAACTCCCCGGTCTGGAGGAGCTCCTCCGCATCGCGGACGAGCAGGTAGACGCTAACCGGCAGATGCAGGAGGACCTCAGCTACTCCAGGGGGAGCAAGCTACCTTCCCACAGCAGGGGCGCGCCGCGCGACACCCAGCAGGCGTCCTTCCCTCAGCCGGCTAGGGCCCGCAGCAGGCGTCGCACCTCTGGCAACAGGGGGCAGCCGCGCCAGGAGCAAACGGTGAACAGCAACCCGCCGCCTCCCCCTCCGCCAACCGGAGCGCCCAGACCAGCCGGTTCCCGTCTCTCGGGCCGGGTGGGAGCGCCCAACCCGGATTGTCCGGATGCCCGCGACCGCATCGAGCTCCTCGCTCAAGCGCGCGTCACGGAGGAGGAAGACTCTACCGGTCCAGTTTGTTTCGGACCCCGCATCCGGAACGAGCCGTTTCCGGACAAGTTCTCCCAACCCATGGACACCCCCAAGTACGACAACAGCATGAAGCCGGAAGACTGGCTGACCGACTACGCTACGGCAGTCGGCATCGCCCATGGGAACAAGCGCACAGCCGTGCGCTACGTCCCCCTCATGCTAACCGGATCGGCAAGGACGTGGCTCAACAGCCTTGCGCCCAACAGCATCAACGCCTGGCCCGACTTCGAGAAGGTGTTCGTTTGCAACTTCAACGGCACGTACAAACGTCCAGGACGCCCGCGCGACCTGGCCTTGTGCGTCCAAGGTGACCGCAAGACGGACCGCGAGTACCTTGTCAAGTGGACGGAGCTGCGCAACACCTGCGAAGGCATCCTAGAGAGCCAAGCCATCAGTTTCTTCATCGAGGGTTGCCGGGAAGGCACCATGCTTTGCCACCGGCTACTGTGTGAGGAGCCGAAGACCATGGCAGAGCTCATGACGGTCGCGGACCAGTACGCCATGGCAGATGCCACCATGAAGAAGCCCCTCCGGGTAAACGCGGACGGCCGTCCGACTCCCGCGGAGCCGGCTCGCGACCAACCAAGCAATCCGGCTAGAGAAGTCGGATCCTCCCGACGCCACGGCAACGACAACCGGTTCCATGGGGACCACCAGGCCGGACAACAGAAGCATCGCTACCACGCGCGGCAAGTCAATGCTGTGGAGGGCGCGCCCGACGCGCCGGCTAATGAGGCAAGAAGGAAGAAGCCACGGCTCACCTTCGACCAGATGTTTGACGGCCCGTGCAAGTGGCATAGCGGTCCCTTCAAACCGGCTACGCACACCACCCGGAACTGCAGCTCGACCCGCCAGCTAAAGGACCAGAGCAACTAGCCTCGTCCCCCCCCCCCCCTCCCCCTCCGGGTGGACCTCCACCACCGGCTAGAGGAGCCGGCAACAATGGTAACGGCGGCAACAACAACAACGGCTAACCCCAGCCGCACGCCACCTACCACATCTTCGAGACGGAGCAGGACGACAAGCACAGCCGCAGGCGACGCTCCAAGGAAGTCAATGCCATCGTCTCTCCGGGCCCCTAGTACCTGAACTGGTCGAAAACCCCCATTACCTGGAGCCGGGCAGACCAGCCTAAACATTTGCCGATTCCCAGGGGCTACGCCATGGTGCTCGACCCCCTCATCGTCTCCAACACGCGCACCTGCCGATTTTCGCGCATCCTCATCGACGGAGGCAGCAGCCTCAACCTCCTCTACTAGTCCTCGCTGGAGAAGCTGGGCATTCGCAAAAGCGACCTGCGCCCGACTACCACGACGTTCCACGGCGTATTGCCGGGGCCAGCCTGCGCCCCGCTGGGGAAAATCCAGTTGGACGTCATCTTCGGGACCGAGGAGAACTTCCGCCGTGAACCAATCTGGTTCGAGGTGGTAAACCTGACGAGCTCCTACCATGCTCTCCTCGGGCGCCCCGCCCTCGCCAAGTTCATGGCCATCCCCTACTACGCGTACCTCAAGACGAAGATGCCAGGACCCCACGGCGTGATCACCGTCGCCGACTGCTTCAGGCGGTCGATGGAGTGCGCCTCAGCCGGTTCCAAACTAGCAGAGGCCCTCATCATAGCCAAAGAAAAGCGCGTGATCATGCGCAATGTGGCCATGGCCCAGCAGGACATTCCGGCTAGCAGTGAACCGGCTGGAGAAGGAGCTTTCCAGCCGGCAAAGGAGACAAAGAGGATCCTGCTCGACCCCTCTGACCCGACTAAGTTCATCACCATTGGTTCCGGCCTAGACAGCAAATAGGAAGGCGCACTCGTCGACTTCCTCCGTGAGAATCGGGACATCTTCGCATGGTCCCCCAAGGACATGCCGGGTGTGCCGAGGGAGTTCGCCGAGCCCTCACTTCATATGCGTCCGGATGCCAAGACGGTCAAGCAACCTCTGCACCGGTTCGCAGAGGAGAAGAGGAAGATAATCGGTGACGAGATCACCCGGCTCCTTGCAGCCAGGTTCATCATGGAAGTGTACCACCCGGACTGGTTGGCGAACCCAGTCCTGGTGCTGAAGCAGAACAAGACCTGGCGCATGTGTATCGACTACACTAGCCTGAACAAGGCGTGCCCGAAAGTCCCCTTTGCCTTGCCCCGTATCGATCAAGTCATCGATTCCATGGCCGGCTGTGATTTGTTGTCTTTTCTAGATTGCTATTCCGGATACAATCAGATCCAGCTAAACTCGGCTGATCAGATCAAGACATCATTTATCACCCCCTATGGGGCTTTCTGTTATGTAACCATGCCTTTCGGCCTAAAGAATGCATGCGCCACCTATCAGCGATGCATGCAGAAATGTTTGCACTCGCAGATAGGCCGAAACGTGCATACTTACGTGGACGACGTGGTTATCAAGACCAAGGCGAAACGCACCCTCCTTGAGGATCTGGGAGAAACATTTGGCAACCTCCACCAGTACCGGATGAAGCTGAACCCGGAGAAGTGCGTCTTCGGAGTGCCATCCGGTCAGCTCCTCAGTTTCCTCGTATCACAACGAGGCATCGAGGCGGACCCAGAGAAGATCGCGGCCATCGAGAGGATGCAGCCGCCCAGGAACCTGCTTGGAGTCCAAAAGTTCACCGGATACCTGGCTTCCCTCAGCCGTTTCGTCAGCCGGCTGGGGGAGAAGGAACTCCCG
Organism: Avena eriantha; assembly: GCA_910589775.1. NCBI lineage: Eukaryota > Viridiplantae > Streptophyta > Magnoliopsida > Poales > Poaceae > Avena > Avena eriantha. The sequence continues at coordinate 169,007,780 of OU342743.1, read as the reverse complement.
ATGTACCAGCTGATGAAGAAGACGGATAAGTTCTCCAAGACTTCGCAAGCCGACACCGCGTTTCGCGACCTCAAGCGCATGCTATCCACAACACCGGTTCTAGCTACGCCGGCTAGCAAGGAGCCGATGTTGCTCTATATAGCAGCCATCAGCCGGGTCGTCAGCGTCGTCCTGGTGGTGGAGCGCCCTGAGGAAGGCAGGGCTCAGCCGGTTCAGAGACCCGTCTACTACCTCAGCGAAGTTCTCTCCCTCTCCAAGCAGAACTACTCCCACTATCAGAAGATGTGCTACGGCGTGTACCTGGCATGCAAGAAGCTCAAGCACTACTTCCAGGAGCATCCGATCAAGGTCATGTGCACCGCACCCCTTTCGGAAATCATCGGCAACAAGGACGCCATCGGCCGAGTCGTCAAATGGGCCATCGAGCTCGTCTCCTACTCCATCCAATACGAGCCCCGACTCACGATCAAGTCGCAGGCATTGGCGGACTTCCTCGTCGACTGGGCTGAGACCCAGTATCTCCCACCAGTTCCGGATTCGGACCACTGAAAGATGCACTTCGACGGGTCGAAGATGCTCGGGGGCTTGGGAGCCGGCATCGTGCTCACCTCGCCAAGGGGGACCGGCTGGAATACGTGTTGCAGATCCACTTCAAAGCCTCCAACAACATAGCCGAATACGAGGCATTGGCGCACGGACACCGGCTAGCCAAGGAGATCGACGTCAACCGGATCCTGTGCTTCGGTGATTCAGATCTGGTGGTGCAGCAAGTGTCCGGAGAATGGGACGCCAGAGACACAAACATGGCCCTCTACCAGTTCCACATTCAAAAGCTCAGCGCCTCCTTCGACGGATGCGAATTCCACCACATCCCTCGCGTCAACTACGAGGCAGCCGACGCGCTCTCCAAGATCGGATCCACCAGGCAGGCGATCCCACCTGGGGTCGCCTTGGAGCACCTGTGCAAGCCGTCCATCAACCCGTCACCGAAGTCGGACTCCATCACCTGGGCAGGGGCGCCCCGGCTGACGAAGCGACAAAAGCGGAGCCGGCAGAGCCGCCCAAAAAGAAGACCCGCACCAACTCCGGCAAGGCAGTGCCCTCCGGCTCGCAAGACCCGGGGGCTGCCGGCTCGCCTAGTGGCTCGGGGGCTGCTGTCCCGGTTACGCCACCCGGATGACCCCCCGACATCCGTCAACCGGAGGACGGGAGCGTCCTCGTCATTTAGGAAGTGCCACCCTGGGCACAACCCTTCATGGACTACATCGCCAATGGAGAACTTCCGGATGACGAGGTGGAGGCCAGGCAAATCCGGCGCCGCGCGCACACGTACACCATCATCAACGGTGAACTGTACAAGCGCAGCGTATCCGGCATCTTCCAAAGATGCGTCAACGTGGACACGGGCTACCGACTACTCAGGGATATCCACCAGGGCGAGTGCGGGCATCACGCTTCATCGAGGGCGATAGTCGCCAAGGCATTCCGCCATGGTTTCTATTGGCCCACCGCCCTCGAGGATGCCGAGCAGCTGGTCCGCGCGTGCAATGGGTGCCAGCGCTTCGGGCAGCTCAGGCACATGCCAACTTCGGTGCTCAAGACCATACCAATCACCTGGCCCTTCGTAGTTTGGGGCCTCGACATGGTCGGCCCCTTCAAGCGAGCACGCGCGGGCATGACCCACCTGCTGGTAGCGGTGGACAAGTTCACAAAGTGGATGGAGGCCAAGCCTATGCGAAGGATGGATGGGGCGACAGTCGTTACTTTCTTCACCGACATCATCAACCGCTTCGGCTACCCCAACAGCATCATCACCGACAACGGCACGAACTTCGCCAAGGGGGCTTTCGCCCGGTTCTGCAGCAACAAGGGCATCCGGCTGGACCTCGCCTCCGTCGCACACCCGCAGTCCAACGGGCAAGTCGAAAGAGCAAACGGCTTGGTGCTAGCCGGCATCAAGCCACGCCTCATCGAGCCATTGGAGCGGTCACCCGGATGTTGGATCGAAGAACTTCTGGTTGTGCTCTGGAGCCTCCGCACCACTCCAAATAGGTCAACCGGTTACACGCCGTTCTTCCTGGTCTACGGATCGGAAGCCGTCCTTTCCGCCGACATCGAATTCAACTCCCCACGCAAGCTCCTGTAGGACGAAAAAGCCAACCGGGAGGCACGGGAGGACGGAGTGGACGGAGTGGAGGAGGCCCGCGAGCTGGCCTTGTCCAGATCAGCCCTGTACCAGCAGCGACTACGTCACTACCATTCAAGCCGGATCCGCCCGGTCGCATTCCGCAAGGGCGACCTGGTTCTCCGGCTGGTGCAAGACACGAAGGGCATGCACAAGCTGTCGCCACCCTGGGAGGGCCCCTTCATCATCAGTCGGGCGCTGCCCAACGACTCCTACTACCTCATCGACGCGCAGTAGCCGCGCAAGAACAAGATGGAAAATCAGACAAGGAGACCGAGCGTCCCTGGAACGTGGCCCTGCTGCGCCCGTTCTACACCTAGTCGCCAGGCAGTGTATGTATCCCGAAAACCTCATGAATGAAAATGCGGACCCCTACGAGAATCTCGGGGGCTCCTTGCCAGAAATATGTGTGCATCCGTTTTCCGGTTCAAATTTTCCGGCTCCGGCAACCCCTACCCGGGGGCTCGTCGGCTGGCCCGGCCTGCTAAGTCAACAAATCGGCTGAGTAGTGTGCGACGATGTCAGAGGCCCACTCTTCGTCTCAGCTACATACCGCAACCCGGTTGTTCAGCTAGCAAGAGCAAAAGCCTGAGGCATCCCACATGAAAAACGGGGAGGAGGTGCAACAGACCGGGCGTACCGGCCCTGCAACTAGCTCGAACCAATCCAGCTGCTAAGCCGTTAGTACCGCGCGCAATGTACTGTCAGCTCCCTTCGATTCCGGCTGCAGACTGTGGCCCGGCTGCCCGGCAAGGACGCAGCGAAAACAGCAGAGCACACGGGAAAGCGACTAAGTGTCTAGAGAGGCACAAGCTAGTTTTCAAAAAAACAAGCCGTTTTCCGGCTACAATTTGGCAGACTAACCTACTAACCTATGAAGACATGTGCGTATGTGTATGTACATTCTTGTTCGACTACCTAGAGTCGGAATTCAGGAAAAGGGAAGAAGATTCGAAGTCCTTGCCTTCATCAAGCGCTCCGAATCTCGGGGGCTACACCCACTGGATGCGCTCGCATGCCCCTAGTGGAATCTTGCAGTTCCTGACCGGCTAAGGGCATTTAGCCAGCCGTTTGGAGCCCAGGTGAGGGCGAGGGCAGGAGCAAGAGAAGACAAGGAAGATTCGAAGCACCTGGCTACGCCAGCTACTCCGAATCTCGGGGGGCTACACCCAGTGGGTGCGCTCGCACGCCCCCACTGGAATGTTAGTTCCCTCGGCTGAAGGCGTTCAACCAGCGAAAAGTAGCTGACTAAAGCGAGCCTAATCGGGCAAAGTTAGAGGACTTGGGAAAAATAAGGAAGATTCGAAGCACCTGGCTACGCCAGCTACTCCGAATCTCGGGGGCTACACCCAGTGGGTGCGCTCGCGCGCCCCCACTGGAATGGTAGTTCTCCCGGCTAGAAGGGCGTAGCCGGGCAAAAATAGCCGGTCAAGGTTAGCCGGCAAAATATCAAAAGAAAATTCAAGGCACAAGTTAAAGGAAACTCAAGAGTTCAACATTAAGAAACAAAAGGGAGACGAAGCTCCCACAAGTTACCCGGCATCAGAGATAGCCGGCACAGCCAGACAAGTTCTACACATATCCAAGACAAGACAAATACACCCGGCATCCCGGGGCAATGACTAGGCGGCAGGACCCTTGCCGTGAGGAGGATCTTGGCCGGCGGAAGCTTCGGGCGGAGGAGGCGGCGCGGAGCTCGATCCGGTTCCGGCGCCAGTAGGCGGCGGCATCGGGCCCTCCACATCAGGAGTACCGACGGACTCCGAGTCGGTGAGCACCTCGTCGGGATCCACATAATCGGCAATCTTGATGGCGGATCCACGGAGCTCCGGATGGGCTTGGCGGATGGCGGCAAGATCGGCCCCGGCACGGAAGCCACCGTCGATCTTCTCGACGCGGGCGTCCTTGTACCAGGAGAGCATGAGGGCCAGAGCCATCTCCGCTCTGGCTCGCGCCGCCAAGTCCTGCAGCCGGTCCACCGCAGCCGGCACCTCTACCACCTTCGCAGCCAGCTGCGCCATCGTCTCTAGAACCGGAGCCTCCGGCCACATGAAGGAGAAGACGTGCCGCGCCGCCTGACGAAGCTTGGCAGCTTCCTCGCCAAGAAGGACGACGAGCTCCTAGACCGTCGGCTGTGCTCCCGGCCAGTTCTCCTGCAGCCGGTTGTAGGCCAACAGGTCTATGCCGGGGTAAAAGGCTGTCAGAAAAAAGGGTCAGATCTGGCAACCGGATCCGGAAGGAAACAAGACGGAAAAAGGGAACTTACCCTTAGCCGTGTGGCCGACCTGCATCAACTCCTCCACCAGAGCCTTCTCCTTGGTCGCCAGCCGTTTGATCTCCTTCTCTTGGTCCTTGGTCTGGGCCTCGAGAAGGGTGAAGGCCTCGGTCCGGCTGGTGAGCGAGGCGTCGTGCTCCTTGATGGTGGCCTCCAGACCGTCTACCCTCGCATGCCAATCCTTATTCTACACCCGCAGAGTAGAATTAGACTTGCTCAGCCGGTCGTTCTTTTTCTTCAAGCGATCGATCTCGCGTTGAGCGCACACGAGGATGGCTGCAACAAAACCGGCTATCAGTAAAAGAAAAAAAGAACAAGCCGGGTGAAGCGAACTTACTCTGGGAAGTCCCGTTGGCGGCAGCAAGCTTCTGCTCCAACGACCGGTTCCCGCCGGCTGTGGCCTCCAGCAGCCGGATCTCCTTCACCGTCAGCTCGAGCGTAGCGGCAAGGTCCGACAGCGAGACGGCGGAGGAGGCGTCGTCGTCCACAGTGTTGACAGCTAGGGACTCCTTCGCGGCAACTACCCCGTTCTCCACTCCTCCCCTGGCTCCTCGTCGGAGTTGTCATCACCAACAACGACGAGCTCCTTGCCGGCAGCCTCCTGCGCGCCCACGGAAGAGCCATCTGGATGGGAGGACTCCGCCTCCGGCTGGGGACCTTCCGGTTCGGCGAAGGCAGACGGTTCAGCTCGAGGGGAGGCGGAGGCAGCACTGCAGAAGAAGGAGTGGCGCTGGCTGGCGCAATCAGGGCACGGGGCGGCGACCCGGTCGGCGCTCGTGCCGAGCTCGCGGCTCCGAAAGAAACCAACGAACTAAGAAGAAGGAGCAGAAGGCAAAGGCAAATAAACCAAAGTCAGGAAAAGAAGAAAAAACGGAAGCAGACAGAAGACGCCGAAAGAAGGAAAAGAAGAAAAAAGGGGGAGAAGGAACGTACCCCGACACAACTGGGGGCGGCCCCTTCTTCCGGCCAAGATGGCTTGGCGGCAGGGTGCTGGACCGACTCCTCTTGGGAGCCGGCTCCTCCGTCACGGGCCGGCGGGAGCCAGAACGACTGGAGCCGCTCCCGCCCGCCTCGCCGTCCGTCGCGGAGCGCGTCGCCGGGTCCATGGTCGGCGCGGCCTCCTCCTCCTCGTGAACCTCCGCGTGCGGGTCGGCAGCCGGCTCGTCGTTCCGGCTGGGAAAGGCATCGCCATCCCCGTCCGATTCCTCGCCGGACCACCGAGCGCGCGGCTCGGGCAAGTCAGGCGTGAACTCCTCGAGAGGAGCCTCACCCTCCTCGCGTAGGATGCAAGCGAAGATCTGCCGAACAAAAGAAGTCAGTCGGACAGAGCAAAAAACGCAGGAAGAGCAAGTAAAGTTTTCGACTGTAAGGACTTACCCGGGGCACGCGGTTCTCCCGGCTGTAGGGCGCCAGACTGAACTTCCAATTCTCCGGCAGCCGCTCCTTCGTGATCGTCCACACCCACTCCTTCAAGTTGTGGTAGCAGGGATCACGGCGCGACAGCCAGGTCGGATCCAGCCGGCCGGAGTAGTAGCACATCTTGTGCGCTCGCTGCTGCAGTGGCATCATCAGCCAGGACATCTAGCTGAGGGTGATGTCCAGGCCGGTTAGCCGGCAGGTGACGAGGGAGCGCATGCGCGCCAGCATCGCGTCCGTCTCCGCCTTGTCGCCATGAAACTTCAGCTCCCAGTTCTGTCGGCTGGAGTCAACGTCCTGGAAAGCCGGAAGATTGATCCGGTCGACGTTGGTGACGTTCTTGACGTAGAAGTACGACTGCTACCACAGCCGTACCGTGTCCTGAAGCAAGAACTTGGGGTAGCCGGATTGGGAGCAGGAGTAGATGGAGGCGTCGTCGCATACGACTAGCGGCCCCTTCGTGTACTGCACCTGCGGCCGGACTCGAAAGAGCCGGCAGAAGAGCCCGAGATCCGGGTGGATCCCGAGGTAGCTCTCGCAGAACGCCATGAAATGCGCCAACGTTCCGATTGCGTTGGCGCCGAGGTGGTGGAGACGGAGGTCGAAGAAGGCAAGGAAGGTCAAGAAGAACGGGTGCACCGGAAGGGCGACCCCGCGCGCCAGATGGGAGAGGAAGATGAGGCGCTCCCCCTCCGCCGGGTGCGGCGACACCTCCCACGCCGGCGCCAACCGCACCTCCACCTCTTCCGACGGCGGAAGAACGCGGGTGGCACGGTACTTCGTGATGTGGTCCTCGGTGACGGAGGAGCCACACCAGGCCCCGCGGTCGGCGGCCATCTCCGGTTGACAGGGAGGAACGGCGACAGAGGATTGCCGGTGGCCCGTAGCGACGATGACGACGACGACGAATGGGCGGCGCAGAAGGCAAGGGCGCAAAAGGCAAGGGAAGAAGAGACTGCAGCGGGGGAGCGAAGGAAAGGAACTGCCTCCCCCGCGGCGTCCCTTTAAAGGTCCGGAAGGGCAACCGTCAGCGGAGCCACGTGGCGCGCATCCGGACGGCCCTCACCCCAACCGTCGCCCAGATCCCGGGTGCTGAAGCGAGATGCGCAGAAGATCCCAGAGTAGGAACCGAAGCGCTAGACAGCGGTTCCCCGAGGCGACGTGCGACGGGACGTTACGCTGCCCGCCGTAGAGCAATGATGGCGTGTGCACGCGTGGCCGGCGTCAGCACTGACGTCACGAGTAGCGCAACCGCCAAGCACAGCCGGACACAAATTCAAAAACAAGAAGGAGCGCGCGCACATTTCGCCTAAGGGCGGAATCCACACGCGCTCGGGGGCTAGTGTCAGGGGGATGCCCAACCGAACAAGAACCAAGCAGTCGGATCGTGTCCGGCTGACCAAGCACAGCCGGACAGGGCAGGACATGCCGGCTACCGCGCGGTAGCCGGAGCAGCAAGAAGTAGCCGGCTACGACGATGTAGCCGGACCCAATCAGTGAGACAGGACGACGTGCGTATCAGTGCACGGTACGCCCTGTACGATGATAAGGCTGGCAACTACCCGGCCATACCGAAGACTTTGCGGGGATGACGCGGGAACAGTGGCCCAATGCTGACGACAGGCTCGCACGACGTCCATTGTGCTCACGACGGCCATACCACTCACACTCCAACGTGACATACCATACGGGATACTGTAGATGACTAGCCGGCTGGGACCCACCTGTGGGGCCCGCCAGTCGGATTGGCCAGTGGGACCCCTGCCTCTCTGCCTATATAAGGAGGCAGGGCCTCAGTAGAAAGAGTTGATCTCTTAGCATTTAAGGAAGTAGCTAGCAAATACAGCTCGAGGAGCACTTGTAGTTCGTATATCCCACATAGTCAGATCAGGCAGGAGTAGGAGTTTTACCTCACCACGAGGGCTCCGAACCTGGGTACTTCCTGCGTCCAGCTACGCTTGCTCGTATCCAATCCCGCCTGCGGACGCCGTCGATAGCTTCCCTGCTAGTCCCCACACCTCTATCTAACCTCTTCAGGTACTGCTGTTCCCAATACAACGACAAGGGAGTTCTCAACGCCAGTGATACACACTAAATTCGTTACGGTGTTGTAAGTTTTTTGGTGGTGTCAGATGGAGGAAAAGAAGGGGTTTGGCATCAAAGGAAAATACGTTGGCTCTGCCTCATCGGTTGGTCAAGGAAGATTCCACAAGGGGATTCAGTCCACCTAGGTTTGGTTAGTTTGATCCCAACTTCCTTACTGAATTCTTATTTGGACGAATTTCCTAAATTCACCATAGCTCGTGCTCCCTTATCTCTTGTTGGTTCACCTAAAAGTCATCTTTTTTTATAGTATTGTGACCATGGTTTAGATCTTAAACATCGGGCAATAAACTGAACATACTCACATAATGGAATACCATGGCATCCCCAAACGAAAGAACATGTTATAGATAAAACAAGAATGGAAGACCGTGAGAACATTGTGGTCTATTTGATTCGAAGGATTTCTATATGAATTGCAGAGGATTCAAATCCTTAGAAGTTTCACCTATTGCGATTGTTTGTTTGTAGGATTAAATCCTATTGAACTTTTTCTAAGAAAACTTCTGCCCTATATTTTCATATGAAATATCATATCCACTGAAAGCCACTATGGATTTTGAGAAAAAACACACATTTGAGATGACATTTACTGTAAATACCTAGGGTATTTAAACACACAAGGATTTTGTACGGGAAGTCTTTGAATGGTGCACGGGAAACAAACATATAAACTTTGCAGGATTGAGGAGAGTGTACAGTTAAGTACACCACAATTTTCAAAGGTGAAACAAAAGGAGGTTTGATCTCATGTTAAGATATCTATGGGATAAATGGATAGAATAATGTATAACCAAGAATTTTTTGACCTCAATCATATAGTCCAAAAGGCTTCCATAGGAAATATTCCTATGGGTTGGAATCCTACAAAATTCCTATGAAATTGCTTCGATCCAAATAGGACATCAGCCTCTTAGTAAGAATCATTTGTTCTTCTTATGAATGGAATCAAACAAATTTTGCACATATAAGATCATGTAGGGTTGAATTGGGCGTGGCACCTGTTTTTTCTTATTCATGTGTTTTTAGAATGATGTGAATCAATGAGTCCCTTAACATGGATATCACCTCTTTCTGGGCTCCATTCTCTGATTCCTTTGTTGGTCTGAGCAATGAGCCTTGGCAACAAGTTACTGGAGATGCTATATCACTGATAGGCTTAGATAATTCTCTCTTCTCTTAGTCATAAGCTGTTAGAGATGCTCTAAACATTTTTTTACCGAATCAAGATGCTTCAAACCATTCCTTACAAACATTCAGCACTAAATCTCTTGAGCACTATGAAGATCTGAAACTGAAATGGCTAGTTCAAACTCACACCTAGTGGTGGATTTAGGAGACTCACATCTCAACTGGAAGCACAGGAAGCATGATCATACTAGAAAGAATCGTCTCTCCTTTTTAGAATTAGAAATTCCATATAATCGTACAGTACAAGAGACAGTGCAAAGGGAGAGCCGTCCACCACCCACCCAGGCTAAAAGAGCTATGAGAAAAATAATAAAACAATGACACCAATAAACAGCTTGTCAAGAGAGCTGCCATTATGATCCTCAGCTCAGTTCACCAATCTAGGACAATGTTCCTAGAGAGGAAAAGGCTATCGATGTACTCTATAATAGGACTGGAAGCATCAATGTATCTCCTCATCTCCTTCTGCACGGAGGAATCTGCAGATAAACAAAAAAAAATTGTTGAAGGTCTACCAATATAACATCTGAAGAAGGAATTAAGTGGTAAGTATATATCACTGAATAGTATTAAGGTGCTTCAGGATAGACAAGCACTTGAGGATAAATATTATCTGAAGAAAGTAATTATCACTGAATAAACCATTAAGGTACTATGTACTTTAGGATAGATAAGTATTTTTGTTACAGGTCTACCAATATATATCTTCTGAATAAAGAATCAAGTATCACTGAGACACTGAATAAATATTAAGGTGGATAAGTAGGTATCCTGATGGTGATGGATGTTATTATCTGCAGTATCACTGAATAAACCTTAAGGTACTATGTACTTGAGGATAGATTAAATATGTTCTGATGGTGATGGATGGCATCATAATTAGCGTACCAGTTTCATTCAACCTCAGTATCAACTGCTCCCTGGTGGGCAGAGTGTACATCCCGGCACCAACCGCCTTCCTGATTGCCCAGCTATGAAACGGCGCGCAAACCTGGCCGTAAGCTGTCGTAGCAGCATCATACAACGAGCCCCTGGAAAAGACAAACGCCAGGGAGATTGTAAGGCTGTCGTCCGCTTGGCAGAGCAATAATTCTAGCAACTGAAAGCCACCATTGATTTTTGTTGCAAGCCTTGCAGCAGCCAGCAGAGGAGGGAGCAAGCGACAAACAGTGGTTAGCTGGCTGGAACTGGAATGGAAGGAGACGAGACGTACTCTGTGGCGAGGAACTGCTCGAAGAGCGCCTTGATGAGGCCCAGGCCGAGCCTGACCCTGCGCAGGTTCCGGGAATGGCTGCCCTGCTTCTTGACGCAGTCGTGCTCCACGTCCTTGTCCAGGATGTCGTTCAGCGTGGCGTACTCCTTGGACGCCCCGATGAGGTCGTTCACCTGGATGGATGGTTCACACGGGAGGGGAGATTCGATTACATCTCTAGAATGAAACCATAAGTATTCGGTCGACTAAAGTTGAATCAACATGTTCAAATTGCATTTCTTTCTTGGAGGAGAATCCTGGTTCGTTTTTTTGTGTGTGGTTGATTCCTCTTTTAGTTTGCAATGGAAACGGGAAAGAATATTCGAACAATTTTGAGGGACGGTGGAAGATCCTCCAACGGGTTAACATGGTAGCAAGCAATTAAAGTCAAAACACAAGAGAGAGTGCGTCGCTTGTACGATTATACTAGTATCTCCTTTGAAAAATCGAAAAGGGTACGATTTTCCCGTCTCGTCGCCGCATGGAATCTCCATATACATGGTCCCGAAGAATACTAGAAGATCGAAGCAGTTTTGCCGCAAGAATTGAAAAAAAAAAGAGAGAGAGATTTGATCGCAGCGAGATCGGTTTTTGTTTATTTTTACCTTGGTGACGTACTCGCTCTCTGCGAACTTGAACGCGATGCCGAGGGAGTTGAAGAGGACGGAGACGAGCGCGCAGGTGTCGCCGAAGGGCGCGAGGCGGATCTCCCCGCCGTCGGCCTCCATCCCGCGCGCCAGCTCCTCGAAGGCCTCGGCCACCGCCGTGAGCGGCGTCTCCATGCCCTGCCGCGCCGCCACCACGGCCGCCGCCGCGTCGCACATCGCGTCGGCCTGCGCGCCCGCGCCCGCCCCCGCCGCCGGCGAAGACCACGGCAACAGCTTGGTCCTGAACCCCATCACCATCGATCAAATTAACCGCCCACCCCTCGATTGTTTCTCAAAGAAAAACAAAATTAATCACCCCTCCTCCTTCGCGCCGGTCGCAGAGCTCGTCCGTCCGTCCGTCGATCAGGTCCCTCGTCCAATCAATCTCTCTCTGTCTCTCTCTCCTCGGGCAGGCGGGCAGGCAGGCACCGAAGGCGCGGCACAACCGTTAACGGATGGTGGTGGTGGTGGTGGGGGCGGAGGACACGCAGGAACGCACGCGGCGGAATGGCCTCCCGAAAAATATAGCGCGCGCGCGGCGAGGAGATGCGAGGTGCGCCTCCGCGCGGGGGGTGCCGTCTATGTATAGGGTGTGCCGCCGGGAATTAATCTGCTGTGCGGGGGTGGAGAGGAGGCGGAGAGGAATTTGGAGAGGAACTGTGGGGCGGAATCGGGGTTCCGTTCCCTATATAGGCATCTTACGAGGATCGATTCCGAGGTGGAGTCGCAACTCGCAACTGAAACCGGGCCGAGGGAGACCCAGACTGGTCGACTGGTGGTGGTCGAGGTCGGCGGATCGGCGTGTCACCAAGCCAGAAACGGAGGGACTAGTGCTCCGTGGTGTATTTCGTCGTGGTTATTACGGCACCAGCGATGTCTTTTTCTTCTGCGGTGAACGGCAGCAGGAGATTTTTCTTTTGCGTCCACCGATCGCACTCGCACAGGCTGAAATGCACGCTTTCTAGAGTAGTGGCAGCCAAAATCATCTTTAGGAATTTTCCCAAGATAGTTTTATTCTATTTCTAAAATGTTAAGAAAGATCACTTTGCTTTAAAAAAAACTAGCTAGATTTTAATTCGCACCTTTCATATTTTTTTGTATCGTCTCAGCTGATTAATCTATGCTCGCATTGTGATGATTTTTATGTCACTTGTCTAATCTTACATGATGTAGAAGGTTTATAAGATCTTACCGCTGTGGAACTGAAAATCATGTGAGCAATTTCGTTTCTGTTAATTCCAAATAAATATCTGCATTAATGCATTAATTCTACAAATGCTCTAATAAGACGGACTCTTCATGCGCTGTCACCCTAACAGTTCAATAGGCTATCTAGACTAACCCCACAGACCAACACTAGTCTTTTCTGCGTACTTTGTTCCCACTCGTGCGCACCCAGGATCCACCACCCGGTCGGTCACCGCACTTTGTCCCCACTCGTGCGCACCCAGGACCCACTTTTCGGTCAGTCACCCGTCCTCAAATTGCTATAGGCCAAGCTAGCTTAGCCTCGCAGTTCTTTTCAGATGAGCTTCCAGAAAATAAGTTTTTAACTTGTTGATACGGTATCATATCAATCATATTAAGCATGTGTCAGGGTCTCACACACCCACCCTTAGAAGATCGACGTCCTCGTCAATCAACCACAAACCAGGAACGTCCCCTCTTGGCACACGTATGTGCGTCCCTTGTCGGCACATGTGGCATGTTGTGTCCACTCTACATCACATGCGCCATGCTCCACATGTCCGCCACTAACCCGCACACGCCCGTGTAACCGCGAGGACCGCATGTGATACCACTTGTAACACCCTCAAATGGATCATATGCAGATTTTAGCGATTCTCGCCAACCCGCATAGAAATGGTTCAATGGTGTCCACCAAGAACTTGCATGCCGGTGGAAAATAAAATAATACCATTACACAATAGTGCACGATAAAACCCACAAGAACTTATATATACAACAATGACTTAGCGAGTCAAGAATACAGATATACATTATAAAGATCCAAATCACATGAAAAACGATACAACGGTCGAGTACGGATAAGATGCAAATTGGACTAAGAGTACTGAGAATAACCAATAGTATTCATAACTCTGACCATGCCAAGCTGGAAGGGTAACCTTGCTAACATCGTCGAACTCATACTTGTCAAAACAAAAGGGGTGCCAACAGAGGGCAAAGGAAAAAGGGAGCGGTCTAGTACACGGCGAATCTTAGAATTCGGCGTCTCTCACCTATATGGGTATGGTGGACTGAAACGGCAGCAACGCATACACTAAACAACATATAGGGACTCAATATAACTGTCATCTATTAGAGAGGGGTCCTCGTTCCCTTCTCTCTTGTCTCTGTATCCTCGGGCAGGCGGGCAGGCAGGCACTGAAGGCGCGGCACAACCATTAACGGATGGTGGTGATGGTGATGGTGGTGGGGGCGGAGGACACACACTAACGCACGAGGCGGAATGGCCTCCCAAAAAAATATAGCGCGCGCGGCGAGGAGATGCGAGGTGCGCCCCGCGCGGGGATACCGCCTATGTATAGGAGGAGGCTAGGCTAGGGTACCGCCTATGTTTTTAATTTGCACCTTTTCACTTTTTTGTACGTCTAACTGTCTGAGCTACTTAATCTCGCTCGCATTGTGATGATTTTTATGTCACTTGTCTCATCTTACATGATGTAGAAGGTTTAAGATCTTACCGTTGTCGAACCGAAAATCATGTGAGCAGCTTCGGTATGGTTTCTGTTAATTTCAAATAAATATCTGCATGAATTCTGCAAATGCTTTGATACCACTTGTAACACTCCGGGCTGTCACTCTTGACAGCTTAATACGATATTTAGACTAGCTCCACAGACTAAAACTAGTCTTTTCTGCGCATTTTTTTCTCACTCGTGTGCCCCCAGACCCACTTCCCGGTAGGACACTCATCCTCAAATTGCTTTAGGTCAAGCACGCTAAACCTTAGAGTTCTTTTCATATGAGTTTCCGGAAAAGAAGTTGCAACTTATTGATATGGGTATCCTATCAATCCTATTAAGCCATGGGCCAGGGTCTCACATACACCTACCCATAAAAGATCGACGTTCTCATCGATCAACCACAAGCCATAACGTTCTCTCTTGGCACACATCTGTGTGTTCATTGTCGGCACATGTGTCATGTCATGTCCACTCTAGGCCATAGACCCCATGCTCCACATATCCGCCACTAACCCGCACACGTCTGTGTAACCGCGAGGATCGGCTTCGATACCACTTGTAACACCCTCAAATCAGCCATGTGCAGATTTTAGCGATTCTCGCCAAACCAGCATAGAAACGATTCAGTGGTGCCCACCAAGCACTTACATGCGGGTAAAAACAAAGTAATACCATTACACAATAGTTCAGAATGGAACCCACAAGAATATATATACAATAATGACTTAGCGAGTCAAGAATACAGATATACATTACAAAGATCCAAATCATATGAAAAACGATACAACATCTGAGTAGGGAGAAGATGCAAATTGGACTAAAAGTCCTAAAAAATAATTAATGGTGTCCATAACCCTGTCCAGGTAAAGCTAGAAGGGTAACCTTACTAATATAGTCAAACTCATACATGTCAAAGCAAAAGGGATGCCGACAAAGGGCAAAGAAAAAGGGGTCAGTACTGCGAACAGTACATGACGAGTCTTAGAATCGGTGGCTATCGCCTACATAGGCATGGTGGACTAAAGCGGCAGCAAAACATGCACTAAACAACCTATAGAGATTCGGTATAACTATCGGCTATCAGAGAGGGGTAAGAGAGATATATTCGTATCCAACCTGGTACTAACACCAAACATAACCCATCCTGGAGTTTCCCCCTCGAGACAAAACGAGGAAGTCCTTCCGAAGAACTCACACAGTTGGCAGTTTTTATTAATGATTCCAATATAGTAGCAATACTTACTAGTCAGGTAGAGATATGATAGAACATCTCAATACCATCAGATGTTGGCACTTTAGTTAACCATTATGTTGTAGTAGAGATGATTACTAGTCAAGCCAGAGTCAAATTTATAGCACTACTTTAGTTTGAGTTATCTATGGTCAAGACACTATGCTACAAGTAGTTCAGAACCGTGGACACGAATTTTGAAAAGATTTACCCTGCAGGGATGCACAAATAGCAACACACGCATGATCAACCTCGGGAAAAACCAAATGAAAAGCAATGAGGCATCACGATAAAGCATTCACAACATTAAAAAATAACTTAGGGGGGGCACCCCACTAAGGTACCCACAACAAAGTAGGTTTGGGCTCCAAGATGGACCTAACATTTGTGTCAATGGTTGTAAACGACTAGGAACCCGAAAGTTTGACCGAGATTGTCGATACCGCGAAAACATTCTGCTTTCCAAAACAGTACAGGTAAACGCTCCTCGGGCAATAATAGTAAATAAAGCAGTAAAACATGGCATAAGTATAGGATAGTAGTAAATCCCCAAACTAATTTTGGCCCCAGAAAAATAATATGTGAATCAAGCTCAGGAGAAGAAGGATCCATAAAGTCCCCCACATATGGATAGTGCGATAGACAGGGAACAAACAACAAGTACTCCGGTCTTAGGTGGACACAAGTGGGCGGGATAAAAGCCAAATATCAACTATTGTCCACCTATGCCTCTTTATTAGTTATATCTATTTCCATCATTTTAATTATCAAGTTGTAAGGACCGCGACTCAATGATGCAAGAATAAACATAGAGGCATAGGTGCTATATCTAAATGCAAGTATGGGGAAATGCTTGTCTGGTACCTCAGCAGTGGGATAACTAGGTTCTGTATAATACTCTTGTTCCTCCTGATAACTTTCTTGCTCGGTGTCTATCCAAAATTAAAGCCAAACAAACACGGGCCATAATAAATATAGTGCGCAAACATATGAATCATGCAACAAGTAAAATATGGTATGCGGTGATGGAATGATGCACAATTACATGGTATAACATGTCATAGCATTTGTGAAGCATTATCAACAAAAAGGAATTAATTCCAATTTTAATTGTTCATTTTATTAAAGAATTTCCTTGCAGTAATATATTATAAATGCATGATACATGATGCAAAAACATGCATGGATATCATAGTTAGAAGGGACTCATCATGCTGATCGATTTATACATATTATTAGGAACATTAATAAAAAACATTTAATAGCATTAAAACAATTTCAAAAATTTATTTACTAAGAAATTGTTTTGGATGGCATATTATTAGTTCTTGCATTTTATTGATCAACTTTGATATATAACTTATTGCATTTGGATTAACCATTTAAAATATACGATTTTATTACTTAATCATGTGAGCAGTTTCGAAATGGTTTCTGTTAATTCCAAATAAATATCTACAAGAATTCTGCAAATGCTTGAGCATCCAAAATTTGGTTAATATTTACATTGGTTTTATACATGTCTATTATAGTACCATTTGTTGCATACATGTTGCACACAAGTTCCGCTTGTTTCTTATCGGGCATTGTCCACGGGAAATTCTTGTATGTAACATATATGGAGGGAAATAGAATGGCTTACGAAGTTACATAAACTTTTTTGAGTTTCAAAAAAATTGAGAACATATCAAACATTGGACATCCAGGTCAAACTTCCGAACATAAAATCAAGGGAATCAACCGGTACGGACTCCACGGGAGAAAAAGAGGCGATCCATATAGGGTTTCCGTTCCCCTTGTCAGTGAAGTCGTCGGTCCGACTCGCCTCTGGCGGCTCTTGGGGGCTTGGAGGTGTTGCACACCATGGCCCCTCGCCGGCGAGAGGGTTTCCGTTTTTCTTTTAGAAAGTTTTAGTGTCTTCTTATGGATAGTGAAGTGCGGTGACATCCTGATGTCAGAGTAAGATCCTCCCTACTCTATCCTTGCTCCGATGGTATGTCTAGTCCTGGCAGAGGTAGCGTGGGGTCATGTGTCCGCGGATATTCTAGGATCTGGTCGGTTTTCATGCTCGTTGGTTTAGTTTCAGATCAGTCTCTTCCGATTTACGTTTGTCATTATTTGAGATGGTTGCTTCTCTGATGCGTTGCTCTTTTTGGACCTTGACACAACGACTTCCCATCTTTCTACTGTAACAAGCTCTACTAGACAAGTTTTGCCCAGTTCCAGAGATGGAGGGCGAGGACGGCGACGCGCATTTGGCCCCTGCTATGTCATTAGTTGTCGCTAGGTCGTCCAAACACCTATTTGTATTTTTTCTTACTTTTGGTGCTCTTTGTACTACTATTGATGATTATCAGTTTAGCAAAAAAGAATTCCGAACATAAATATGTCGTCATTTCTTAGTCTGAACAAAAATTTAATTCATGGACTAGTCTTTAGGAGAGATAGCGATAGATGTATTAGGGATTGATTCTAAAGAAACTCAAGGTTGTAAGTACAAAGATATTAATTTGCTTAGATTTGTACATGAAAATAAAGATGAATATAACGGTTCACGGTCTTCTTGTCAGTATTTGCCAATTCATAACTCATCAAATATTCAGCAAAATTGTGGCTAGCTAAAATTTTGGGTAGGCATATATTTAGGCTGCAACAAACACACCCCTGGTGTGCACCGAATGCGAAAATAGGTTTGATATAGTGCAATTGTTAGCAAAATAGGCAATTAGATCATTGCAGAAAGTAGATAAAGATGATCTTTGATAACGCAGTTCAACCATGAATGCCTATATCCGTGGGACATGTTTTACACGCGCTCCTCCTGAGGTACTCATCATGGTACCATTTATGAAAAGCCCGCCAAGGTATATAGATACTTGAGATCTACAACGCCATGTCGGTCTAGTACTCCTGTCATGGGCGTCAGACCGTCCTCGAAACCCGATGCCTTTATATAATAGGTCAGGTTACAAAAGTCCGACTCAAACACCTAACCTTCCGCGCCAACTATAGTCTATACATAAAATTGACATTATTACAACAATCTCCACCTTGGCGAATATGTCACCAACTTGAAACCATCATCTTTGCGCAAACACATGTTAAACTTGGTTTTTCTTGTTACTCACTTGCATGAGCCAGCGTGCGAATCCTCATCAGAATTGGTCGCCCAGACTAATCCTACCGCTTTATCTTGCACATCTTCAGCTCCACCTAGAACGACGCTCACTACGCCGTGTACATGTTATTCTTAGTCATTCTACCTTTCAACAATAGCTTCTTGTTCTTCTTGACTCTCATGGTCAACTTGTCTCTGTAAACATGGTAGACATGACCATTTCCATGTAGTTCCCCAAGTGAAATTAGATTCCTTCGATCCCTCGGCACATATCTAGCATCTTGGAGCACCAGCTCTTCACCTTCTTTAGTATTGATCTTGATATCTCAAAATGCCCATAATGCGCTAAGGAGCACCATCGATTTGATAGACTACTACAAAATCACCACGCTTATAGGTAGCAAACAACTCCTTGTTAGACGTCACATGATAAGAGATCTGTGAATCCAGCATCCACACTTCATTGAACAGTTCGTTTACTAAGGCCAGAACTTCACTATCAGAATTAGTTATAGACTTAACAATAATATTTGCAGCTCCATCACGTCATGTTGGTACATTGGATAATGCTTCCCGATGTGACCTCACTCTTTACAATGAAAACATTATGGCTTTACCTTCTTCTTCTTGCTACATTCCTCACCATGATTTCCTTTGACCATCAGCTCATGTCCATCATAAGGACCGGTAGAAGTATCTTCATCGGAAGTTTTATTTTCTCGTTGATTATAGGATAACAACGTAGTTTGTACCTCATTTGAAATGATGCTTGACTTGTCGTACGTTAGATTAGCAACCAAACTCTTATAGGACATCAGCAACGAAGTAAACATGAGCAAAGCCATGTCCTCATCCTCCACCTTGCACCAATATATTCCAAATCCGAGACCACACAGTTGAAGTAATTGACGTGTTCAGTAAGGTATGCCCCTTCTTGCATCATCATGCCATACAATTCCTACTTAAGATACAACTTATTAGGCGGAGCCTTGTCCAGGGACTGATCCTCCAATGTCTTCTAGATTACACTTAGTGACTCCTCGTCCACCACATGATACAAGACCTGATGAGATAGACTCAGTTGGATAGTACCAGCGGCGCTAATTTGCATCTTAGCCCAGTCATCAGCATCCATCTTAGCAGGCTTCACCGCATTAGCTTTGATTATTCTCAAGAGTACATGTTGTGCCAACAAATCCTTGACCCTCAACTTCCATAGCAGAAAGTTGTTCGTGTTGGAAATATGCCCTAGAGACAAATAGTAGTAAGGACTATTATCATATTTCATATAGTTTATGATTAAGTTTTATATCATGCTATAAATGTATTGAGTGGAAACATCAATACACGTGTGATACACAAACAACCAGGGGTTCCAAGTGAAACTCTAGTCACTGGTTCATTGGTCAACAGATGATCATGTTTCCTGATCATGTGGCATTTATGCCAGTTCGAAATGAGGTCATCTCATTCCGAGAATGAGATGATGAACCAATATCAAACCTAAACATCGTGAACCGATAATGTCATGAAGTTCAAGTTACGATGATTAGAAATGGATCATCGTAGACTATTCCTTAGACCGTGAGACTATATCAATCACTGTCTCCCGAGAGTACTTAGATAGCATCAAACGCTATCTGGTAATACGGTGGTTATAAAGGTGCGTTCAGGTATTCGGAGGAAACCGTAGAGGCAATATATGTCAACAGCGGAATTTGTCCGTCCATGTGATGGGAAGATACTCAAGGGCCCACTCGGAGAAGTTATATCCAATAGTTGTGCAACGTGTGATTTGATCACGGGGATATCACTTGTCAGAACGAGTCAAGTAGCATTATTCAGTAACGAGATTGAACACGACATGGTGATGTCATTCATCATATCTTGGGCAATGCAAGTATCGAGTGACAAAGGGAATAAGACACGACTGTACCGGTTCAAACGACGAAAGATCTTCGTGGAACGCATAGGGGTCACATGGCCATCCAGGTCCCTCTATCGATCATTGATGCGGGAGTGTCCCGACCATGTCTGGAGTGTTCCCGAACCGTGGGGTATCACGCTTAAAGGCTTGATGATGCTTAGAGAGTGTCTATAGGATTAGTGGAATCACCGAAGAAGAGTAGGGAGAAAACCTGAATGGTTTCGGTAAGTCCGGAGGATGTCCGGAGTGGAGGTGGAAGGTGTTCCATAGCCACGGAGATTGAATAATGTATGAATGAATGTTAAATAATGATTTAATCATTTATTCATAATTATTTAATAAAAAGAAAATCAATTAAAGGTCAAAAAGGCTTAATGGGCCAATTTCCGGAGGGAGAGGGCCCATTAGGGGAAAGGAGAGAGGGAGAGGGGCCAAGGGGGAGGCCGGCTAGGCCTAGCCCCCCCGTGCGGGGCCCACTAGGGTGGCCGGCGGCCACCCCTCCCCCCTCCTCTCCTTTAGTCCTACCCCGGGACTTTGAGGAAGGGTGTACCCCCTCCTTCCCCTATATATAGTGGAGTATTTGGCCAAGATAAACACACCAATAATCAATAAAGCTCTCCCCACTTTTGGGAGGACCTCTAATTGATATTTTTCTCTCTCTCCTCTCTCTCTCTCTCTCTCATGACCGTGGTCCCAAGTTTGGACTGCGCGAGCGAGAGACATCTTCACCGCGGAGCGCCGTCACGCTGCGGGATTCGGATCCGGGAGCTCTACTTCCGCAACTGCTGCTGGATCGGGGAAGCGGGAGTCATCGTCAGGCACCGGACGTGTGTATCTCCCCGCAAGGTGTCGCACTTGAGGCACTCAAGTCGTTGGAGCCAAGGAGCGCAAGGACTTCATCACGACCTTGAGGTCGGCTTCGGCTCGTCTACATCAATTTGAGCGTTGACAACGCTTTTCGGTCTTTGAGGGTAAGTTCGCGAAAAGTCCCTCTCGTTACTGTATTACTAATAGATAGGTCTTGGCAGCTTCAGGGGTTCAGGGGCGTAGAGTAAAATTTTATTATTTTCATACGCGGAACCCCTACAGTTCGTACCATCAAACTTTGTCACCTCGAACCTGGTTGTGGAAGACATCTCATCCTCCTGCTGCTCTCCCACGAATACCCACCGATCAGATTGCCTAGGTCAAAGAGACCGAATAGACCTGAGCCTCTCCTTTAGGTTTAGCAAAGCTTCCTCGCGCGTGCCACCTCGCTTTCAAAATTCCATGCTCAAGATTTAGGGCTAGGAAACTCGTGATCTCTTTCCATTGCACCCTGTAGCCCTCCTTTTGTTGACCTTAGAGATAGTTTGGATCTATCTCCACCTTCAATATGACCTCACTTGACTTTCTTGAACTCCAAGTCATGCCTTGCGTCATCTAACTCGGTCTTCCTTTATTCCCTTGTATGCACCCAAAAATAATTTGTCCACACCAGTATCAGATCGAAACAGTGTAGGACTCTACCAGATATTCAAATCTTAGAGTCAACACGCGCACGCTTGTTGTACGTGCATCAGAGACCAAAACCATGACGACATCAGAACACAGGTCCTTTTCAAACTACACATGGTCTCTGCTAACCGAGTCAGCCTCTCCATTGAACCGGACGGTCTGACCGCTCGAACCCGTTGCGTCGCATTAGCCGGTATGTTCTGTCCCAACTTGCGCACCAATCCATCCGACTGACAGTGCTTGCCGATCGGAACTGCTTCAACGACATGGTCGCCTCGCGTCGTCACTCCCACGATCAATGTCATCCTTTGTTGATGGTGTTCCGTCGTCATCAACAATGTGTACCGTAGCAAGGGGACACCCCCGCACCCCTTGTTGTCATCGACAAACTTGCGCGGCTCCAGTCTCGCTTCGGCCGACGCTCAACATAAGCCCGCCACCCACCAGAACCTCCATCGCCTCACCTTCCACTAGATCATCCGCACCATGAAACCAATCTATAACATGTCTTTGATAGCACTTGTTAGCATAATTCGTGATTAAATCATTGTAGAAAGTAGACGAGAGACGATCTTTGGTAACACAGTTCAGCGATAAACGCTAACAACTGCGGGGCATGCTTTACGAGCGCTCCTCCCAGTTACTCATCATAGTACCGTTGACGACAAGTTCGGCACTGTATACAGATACTTCGGATCTATAACGCTAGCTACGCCGGTCTAGCATCCCTGCCACGGGAGCCGGACTGTTCTCAAATCTTGATCTTGTCTCTAACCTACAACTTGTGTCTAGTCTATTTTGCCTATTTCCGGTGCCTTTATATGATAGGTCAGTTGCCAAGTGTCCAACTCAAACACCTAACATTTCACATAATCCATGTTTAACCGTGGCCTGTAAACATACTTGACACAATTACAAGAGCAACAAAACGTTGAGAAAACAAGACAATATATAGTTGATCTTGCATGTGTTCGTTTACTCTTTTTGTAAATTTGAGGCGCGAAGCTTCGTGTCATGCATGTGCAGGCTTGACGCCAGAATTGACCATTGAATCAACGGAGCTTCGTCTAGGCCCTACCT
The DNA here is from genome assembly GCA_910589775.1 of Avena eriantha. Taxonomy (NCBI): domain Eukaryota; kingdom Viridiplantae; phylum Streptophyta; class Magnoliopsida; order Poales; family Poaceae; genus Avena; species Avena eriantha. The sequence goes on along the minus strand of OU342743.1, from coordinate 168,985,147 downwards.
TTTGACTTTTCACTTGGCCCACGCACAAAATAAACTGCCCCGCGGCACAAGAAAATGTATTAAATATCATGGAAACAAAGATTTTAGTTGCGCCTGAAAGATCTTAATAGATTAACCTTCTCATTTATTTGCTGTTAAAAAATCTTCCGATTATTTGCCTACCGGTCAAACGAAAACACGGTTGCTAATAAGAAGCAGAAACCAGCCGATTATTTGCCTACCGTTACGCTACTTTATAGCGATACATTAGGAACATTAAAACTGAACAAAAGAAAGCTCTCTCACGACTCAGCGATTTCAGCCGTTCGATTCTGCCATCTGATCATTTTTGGCCATCAGATTTTCTTCACTTCTCGCACTGAGCCAATTGTCCCACGGGGCAGCTACTTTGCGTGTCAAAAAGCCTCATGTGATGAATTGGGCCCAAAATTGTTCACTAAAGCCTAACTAAGCGGTATTCTGCGGACTGCGGCAACGCTGCGTATTGATACAGCCATATCATGCCCTAAAAAAAACGGATCACCTCTCCTCTCCCCTCCCCATGGTGGCGACGCCCATCCTATCAAATCATAGCCCCCTCCTCCTCGAAGATCCACTGCCGCTCCTCAAGCATCGGACACAGGAACCCAACAAGGCGTGCGCGGGATCCTCCGGCGATGCGAATCCCCCCGGAGATGCCACCGGAGCCGGCGGTACGGGATCCCGAGAGGCAGGAGCAGGAGCAGAACTTGAAGCCGCCCCTCCCACCTGGTGCAATCGAGCCCTCCCCCTCTGGCGCATAGGACATCAACGACTCTGCCACAATTTATTCCGCCCCCTCTTCACAAACCGGCCCTAATGAAGATGGTGGTGGTCAATAATCTTCGGAGGCATGTAGCTGATTTTGACGTATGATCCCTCTAACGCACTATCTGAATTGGACCAAGGAGAGAGCAAAGAAGTTTGTACATGATGGACCTTGCTCTTATCTGCAATATCTGATTTTATTTTTATTTATTGATGTCCATAATTTCCGTAATGAAAGGAATGATAATCACGGGGGGAATGGACATCTAGAAATAATGAAGTGATTTTCTCGCTTGAAAATTCGTTGATTTTCTATTGCCAAGGTTTTGCCTTCTGCTGTTAATTAATTGTGGTATCTTTCCATGTGCATTCAATTTTCATGTTTGCAGGCTTTGTAGTAGAACTTATACTATTCCTCGTGGAGTTACATTCCTTTACTTGTGAATAACAAACGATGAATGGAGGTTGCCCAGGACCATGTATACTTCACAGTGTGCTTATTTAGGTCGCATCAATTCATATTCAGTTTAGCCTGCAGATCATATGGCAACCAAGTTTGTATGGAAAACCAATACATATGCCTAATTAATAAGGTCTAATTCTTCTATTATTATTTTCAGCTAAGGTTGGGACCTTTAACTACCAGGAGTTTGTCGTGAGATTCTGCAGTTATGGCTCAACAAGGTACGCGGGTAACTGCTAGCTACTGATCATAGAATTCTCATGTGTTTCATCCCCATTATATTACTGAGATTTCAGTGGCAACTTCTAATGATGTGTCAATGGTGGATTCCAAATGGTAGGTTTACTTATTTATTTCCTTGCAGTTTTAGTCATCATGATTTTTCCTTGTGTTTGGACTCATTGCTACCACTAAATCGGAAAAGGGGTAAAAGCCAGGAAAAATGGAGCCCGGTTAGTTAATTGTCCTTGTTTGAGCCAAGCCCCGAAGTTGAAACTTTTCTACTACTCGTAGTGCTAGCTAAACACGAGGCCTCTCACGCCATCTGTGATTTGAGCCATCAGATATTGAGTACCTGTCGTTCCTGGCCGTTTGATTTCCGTGTAATACACTCATTCCCGCTAACGGGTCAGATGTCCTGAGAGCCGCTACTCTGGAGCTCAATTTGCCGTCCTGTCGTGCATTTGGGCCCTGAATGCCTATTTGAAGCCCACTAGCTCGGGTACTGTACCGTGGCCAAGGAAACAAGAACCAGGTCCGCCTCGATGGGATTCTCAAAAAAAAAAAAAAGCAAACCATAAATGAAAAACAAAGAAAAGGACATTGAGTCGTTGAGCGGTCAACGTTTAAGAAGCTGATCTGCCGACATTGAAGAGGGTAATCTCAAATCCGTTTCTCCTCTATTGAGGCGCATCACTCGTTGTAGAGGTTGGTGGAGGTGCGTTACTATGTGGCTAATTACTACATAAAGCTCCATCCCTCGCGATGTCTCCATTCCTCAATTTGCTCTACTCCTGCTACACTCTGTGGCCCTAATTTGTTCAGACTCCTTCGATTCGATAATGTTCTTGCAGTTAATTTTCTATTGGTTCTATCAATCCAAGTGTTGGATCCTGATTCTGGTCAATTTGTTCGGGGATTTCTGGGAGGCTGATTCTTGTATGTTGGTTAATAACTTACTGGTGCTGATCATAGGCCATCGGCTCTCACGGGCACACGGGATACCAACTTCGAAAGCTTTGCAGCTACTGGGAATGATTCAGTTGTAGTTGGTTCTGTCAATGGCAGGAATGGCCTCACTACCCTCTTACTCGAAGATGCAGCCGTGGGTTTTCACAATGTTTCCTTCCCTTTTCGAGGTTTGATCAAGAGTTTCGATTTGTGACGATTCAATTTGCACCCTTGATCTCCTTTCTGTGGGTTTATAATATCTAGCTTTAATGTTCTACGATTTTGCAGGACCGTAATATGGAGTTTTTTCAGGGAGTCAGTTTGTCTATTGGGATAGGATCTCCCGAGTCTGTTGCTATGCTATGATAAAGACCATAGGTGCCATGTCTCTAGCTCCCGGAACCTATGCTGAAGATGGTGCTTGATGGACCTCCTTCGGTTCCCTGACCCCTGTGCTTGTTGTAGTGCCTTCTTCAGTGAGAAATTGATCTATGCTGCAAATAGGATTTATAAATTATGTCTGAATAGACCTAAATAATATTGTACACTCTGTCAAGCAGTTAATTAGTGAAACCACGGCTTGTTAAGTCTGTCTCATAAATATAGTATTGCCATGGTTTACTTTCAAACCACCATGTAATTATATGCTCCTTCAACAAGCCAGGAACGGAATGTGCTTTTGAGGACTGAACTTTTGTACTACAATGAATCAATTACATCAGACCATGGTATAATCACTCTCTTTTTGAACTCCACAATAGAATTACAGAAGCCTACTTTTCTAAGACGGTTCAGTACGTACATGATTATAAAAGCATGGAGCTGTTTTTCAATTAGTAGCTAATATTAAGTTCTTCCATTAGTAGCAAACGATAAATTGCTTCATGAATATTTAACTCCTATTGTTGCGGTACTTCTATATTTTGTATACTCTTACCATCTTATCATCAAAATTGACGGGCACGTCAACGCTCGCCATCATGATCTAGTATGATATGACAACGGCGCGCAGGATTGGAGACTATTATCAGAAGCAGGTACTGCTAGACGACAAGCTCCTGCCGTGCCTCGTTTTTTTTTTTTTTTGGCAAATTATGTCATTTATTTCACACAGAAAGGCAACCCAGTGCCTGATGCCTACCGAAAGGTAGGCTAGAGCTACAACTAAGGCAGTGTACAGCCAGCAACCTAATGTTCTTGAGCGTAATATTACAAAGCCTGTTTCTAGAGGCACAGTGAGAGGGAAATAGCAAGTTCGATTTACACCTGAACGTCGTGCGGGGATCAGAGCGATCCCGATAGGCGCGCTTGCACAGCGCGTGCGCCGTCTTGTTGTCAGCGCGGGGTACCTTCTGTACCAGGTCTCCACTTGAATTCATGTGATTCTGCACATCAGCAAGAAACGGTCTGAGCACCCAGTGGCCCGACCTCGAAAGCAGATTATCTGTAGCTACAACATCGACTAGAGTCTTGTTGTCTGAGAGGAAGCAAACCCTTCGCCATTCCATCAGCTGCACCACCCAAACTGCCAAGAGCAGTCCCTGAGCTTCAGCCTGCAAGGCAGATGAAGCATCTGTGGAAATTGCACTAACAAAGAGTTTAATATTTCTCACAGGATCGTGTAGGTAGACACCCAAGCCTGCAGTCGAAGCATCTACATCCATGTTGTATGCTGCGTCACAGTAGACAACCACTCCAGGAGGCTGTGAGAAAGGTGGTGCGTGAATCCTAGTTGTTGCCAAATTGCCGCTTGGCACAACAATATCATCAGCATCCCCTGCAGAAAGAACTGCTTTTGTAGCACAGATTACTTGTGAAATAGACCATTCCTTTCGATTAAAAAGTAGATCATTACGGGCTTTCCAAAGCATCCAAAGAGTTGCAAAAATGCAATGAACCGAAGCGGCAGGATGCAAACTAGCAAGCAGGCATTCAATAAAGTTTGAAGGGTAACAAGACTGATCATAAAAATCCGTCCTAAAACCCAAAGGAGAAGAAAACCAGACTGCTCTAGAAAAGTGGCAATGGAAAAAAAGGTGAGCATCTGTCTCAGGTAAACCACATCTAGAGCATTCCTTTTTTATGCGCGTTGAAAAGCGAGAGGCTCTCTTACCTGTTGCCAAAGCCCTTCGAATCAATCTCCAAGCAAAGGTTTTAATTCTTGGTGGGAGGTGATTATTTTTCCATGCTTGCAAAAGGATACTTTTCTCAGCATCAGTAAAGCAACGCCTCGCGTTTGATGTCACCGAGATTTGATCCTGTAAAAAAACTTTATATGCACTCTTGGTTGTGCAATCACCATTAGTTGTATGCCTCCAACAAAGCTCGTCCTGAAACTCAGCATTGATGATCGGGACCTGCAATATTTTTGTTTTCATATGATTGTCAAAGTGTAAAGACAGTTTATTGCTATCCCATCGTTTTGTATTTTGTTGCCAAAGATCACTGACTATGCCTGGACAGTCTATGCCTGAATCTGTGATAAGATGATCATAAATTTCCTTCCAGTCTTGACACCATGGAGATGACCAAATGCTAGAATTCCCTTTTGCAATTTGTAGGTGACAGGATTTTTCCATCTGCGGAAAAATATTAAGAATCGAAGACCAAAAAGCAGATTTAGGAATAGCGGGATTAGCTCTCCAAATGTTACTGCCAGGAAAGTACTTTGATTTTAAAACACGCGCTAAAAGAGAGTTAGGATCTTTAAGAATCCTCCAAATAGACATGACCACCAAAGCTTTATTCATAGTAAACAGATCCCTAATTCCTAGCCCACCCTCCTTGATAGGCTGGCAAATGTCATGCCAAGCTCTTAAGCAAAGCGGTTTGGAAGCATTATCATGCTGAATGCCAGTCCACCAAAACTTTCGAACAATAGCTGTAAGCTTGGAAAGGATCTTTTTGCTAAGCAAAATGCTAGACATGTAGTATAGAGGAATAGAGGCAAAGACCGACTTGATTAAGGCAAGCCTAGCAGCATGAGAAAGTTTGTTTGCCTTATAACAAGTTAGTTTTGTCTTAAACCTGTCTGCTAAAAAATCATAGGCAGCGCCCTATTTTTTCCAGGTAGAATGAGAGGGTGGCCAAGGTGAACGGTGGAAGCATTCATATTATCAGCAGGAAAAAGACTTTTAATAGCTGCAGTAGCCAAAGGATTTGTGTTTTTACTAAACAGGATTGCAGATTTAGCCCAATTAGGCGTTTGCCCCGAGAGTTTGCAGAAATATTTGAGAACATGGGCAATGTTTCTTGCATCGTGATTAGTTGCCGAGCCACAAACAATTAGATCGTCTGCAAACATCAGCGAGTGTATCGGGGGACACGTGAGTCCCAGCTTTATCCCTTCAATATTTGTCGCCTCCATTGATTGTTGCATCGAAAGTGACAACTCATTAACTGCAAGGACAAATAAGAACGACGACAACGGACAACCCTGTCTGATGCCTCGACTGCTGCGAAAGCGACCAAACGGATGTCCATTAATCTGAACCGAAAAGGTAGCAGTTGATATGCAGGTATGGACAAGATTAATGAAATGGCCTTGCAACCCTTTACGTGTGAGAGCCCTCGCAATAAAGTCCCATTCAATTCGATCAAAAGCTTTTGCAAGATCCATTTTTAGCATAAAAGCCTCATGTTTCCAAGAGGAAAGTTGAAACGAGTGCGTAATTTCCTGAGCTAGTGCAACATTATTTGAAATTCTACGACCTTGTACAAAAGCTTGTTGAGTTTCATGAATGAAGTCAGGCAAAGAAACCTTGAGCCTATTTGCAAGAGATTTAGTGATGATTTTATAAATGACATTGCAAAGACTAATAGGCCTAAAATCTTGCGGGACCATTGGATTAGTTTTCTTTGGAATCAAAGCAATAATGGTTTCATTCAGTTTAGGATGGAGAGTACCAGTTGTATAGAAGTCATGAACAATCTTCGTGACATCATCTCCTATCCACCTCCAGGCTGATAGATAGAACTCCACATTAATCCATCCGGTCTAGGAGAAGCATTCCTCCTCATGTCTTTCAAGATCTGTAAAATTTCATCCTTATCTGGAACAGAAGTAACAAACGGATCAGGTTGTTCTTGTGGACTTATAATAGGTGGCTCATTTCTCAAATCTGGATTAGAAGTGGTGAAAATATTTGAAAAGTAATCAGAGAAACAAGCAGCAATGTCCTCAGGGTTATAGAGCAGATTGTTATGGATATCTTTTATGACACCAATTCTATTCTTCCTACGTCTCTTAGAAACAACATTATGAAAATAGGAAGAATTACGATCACCATGCTTTGCCCAAAGCTTCTTTGCACGTTGCCTATGGAATTCAGTGAGTTTGGTCATCGTTTGCTCGAAACTTTCAGTCAGCCACGCCTCCTTGACATGATCCTGAGAGTGTATAGGTTGCATTTGGATAGCCTCAATCTCAGCATGTATTGTGTCTAACTGCTGTTGTAAAGGCTTTTTCTTCCTACACCACTTCTTCAAAGATCCTACAAGAATAGAAGTTCTAACATGGAAAGGTTTGTTAGTAGAAACAGCCCAGGCCTGCTGTGCTGTCTCATGGAAATCTTCCTCAAGTAACCACCAGTTCTCGAACTTGAAGCTTTTCTTAGTTTTAACAGTAGTAGGCTGAGTGATAGTCAGAATTGGAGCATGATCACTTAAGATAATAGGAAGATTGTACACAGTAGTATTCGGAAACACATTACACCACTCAGCATTGGCGAGGCACCGATCAAGTCTTGCATAAGTAGGAACAGAAGTAAAACGCTTATTACACCAAGTATAAGCAGGACCATTATAACCCATATCCATTAATCCACATCTTTTCACAAGGTACATGAAGGTTGCCCTTGCTAGGATTGCTCTTCTCACAAGGAAACATGATGTTGTTGAGATCACCCATACAATAAAGTGGATTCCCAGGAGAAGAAACAACAAAGGACTCGATCTTACACCAGATATCCCTAGTTCTACGGTGATGCGGGTCACCATACACACAAGCTAGATTAAAAGCAAACTTAGTAGTACCATTTACAACAGTCGCTAGGACTAGATTTTGGCTAGCAAAAACTATAGACAACTGCATCTCATCCGACCACATGACCCAAAGACCTCCAGCACGGTCTTTAGCAGGGACAACAAAACTATCATGAATAGGAAAACGATTAGCTAGATCATGCTTTTTAATTTTCGAAGAGAGTGTTTCAGAAACAAAGATTACCTTGGCATGTGTTGATGAGATCAGTTTGGCAAGATACTCCATCTTGTTACTGCCGAGGGTCTTGCCCACCCCTCAGGGATTCCAGGAGATCATATTCATGGACACTGAGGCACCTTGGAGGCTGGCGCCGCTGCCTGTAGAGTCGATTCAGAAAAGCCATCCCCTGTGGCACCACCAATTCCAGTAAGATCCAGTTCGCCTGCTTGAACTTCAGATGTTCCAGCCACTCTAGTTGCGGATGGCATATAACCAGTAGAAGCATCCACGTCCAATCCTTGCTGTCGAAAATTCGGGTCATCACGAAACCGAGGCTGGCGAGCCCAGTCAGCCATGTCCATGTGATTAGGCGACAGCGCATCGTCCACTCTTCCACCTCCAGGAAGAAAGGGCCGCAGAACGTCGCCCAAAGGCCCGCCCTCAGTGAAGCCATGCTGCAGGCTAACATCATTCCCGACCGCCGGAGCACCAAGAGCTCCAATGACAGAAGGCCCGGTAGGATGGGAGCCGAGCACTCCTACTCCAGCGTGAAGGGGAATATCCCAACCACTAGGGCGTCGTCGGGGACCAAGTCGCTGAGGAGCAGCACCAAAGCCACTCGCCTGACCCAAATTCGCCGCATCGGTTGTACCGTGGGAAGAAGAGCTCGCAGCCAAGGATCCTCCGCCCCTTCTCCTAGCGCCTCCCCCTCGACTGGCATCGGGAAAGAATGAACGTGACGAGGCTCCGCTGGAGAACTTCTGCCGTGACAAAGACGGCAAGTGAGATCTGTGAAGCTGCGCTTGAGGATCTGCAGGAAATATTGTAGCTATGCGTTTGGGCGGTGGGGGATTAGGAATGGAAGTGGGGGAGCTGGCCCTCTTATTGAGACAGGAAAGAGGGAATTGGGTTCCCAACAGGTAATTTCCTTGTTCCTGAGTGGCTTGTCGATTCATGGGGAGACGGCTCTCCGAATCTATAACCTGCGCATATGTGATGTTCATAGCCTGGGCAGCACCAGATGGCATGTGTTCTTGCAGAGGCGGAGGAGCAACAAAAGTGGCAAATCCCTCAGGAAGAAGAGGGGCAGCCGCGGACGATTGGTATATCCCCATGTTGTTCTGGTTGGGCCCTAGAAGCTGAGTACTCGCATCAATATCAAGGCCCTTTTGCGTCCTCCCGAAATCTTGCTGGGCTAAGCCAGTGGACGGAATGGGCTGAGCCGCACCACGAGCAGGTCCCTTGTCCTTACTGATTTCTAGAACAGGCAAAGACTGATACGTGGCACTCTGTCTGGCAGTGTCATTGTGAATTATCCCTTGGTCCACTGACGTAGCACCTGCGATAGCTGATGTACCCACGTGTCGAGCATGCTGTATCGGTGGAGTAACTGCGTTATGACTCACTGCCAACCGCCCTTGTGTCCTGTGAACAGTGTCATCTTGCAGCTGCTGCCTCCGATCCTGGGCATGGCGATTAACACGAGAACCTCCAGAAGCTTCTCTCTGCTCTGCACCTAGATCTTTTATTCGGATGTTCTCCGCCATTTGACAGACAGAGGTGGAAGGTGCAATCGCTAGTACCGCAAAACGCTCCCTGAACATTTTCAAGATTGGACTGCAATCCTCATCCCTATCCTGCAGTGCCTCCGGAGGAACCTTTCCTACTTGAGTCATCCATTCGCCAAGGATGAAGAATGGCAAATCATCAGCAGTCTGACCCTTTTTTGTCTCTCCCAAACCATTGCCTTCTAGTAGGGCAAGCTGACACATTGTGAAACATAACTCCACAGAAGAAACAAATATTATTGATCTTCTCGTAGTGCACGTAGGCAGTGGCCTTGATCTGATTGTTTATCCAAATATGAACTCTATCCTTCAACTTGGAATTGACAAAGATGATTGCTCGCCCATACATGAATTCTCTATGTCCCTCAACCATAGAAGGTTTGATCTGATGCAGATCAGAGACTTGTCCAATTTGAGAGATGAGCAACTTCAGATTGTCAACATCCCTGTATTTTTGAGGAACCCCGTAGAATCTGACAGTAAGATAGATGGTATCAAACTTGTACTCAGGCATTGCTCCTTCAGGATTTTCAGTGCATGCCCATTCCAGTAAAAGGGTATCCCTAGAAACATTCCACGGTTGCTTCTCAATCACCTCCTGAATCGCCTCAGTAGAAGTAAAGTGAGCCATGAACAAATTCGGGGCAACTTCAGAAATATAGTAGTATTTGCTTCCCCAAGCTTTCTTCATATTTTCTCGAACAATATACAAAGATATAGGACGAGCAAGATCCGAATCACCAGCAACTTTCATGAGCAGATTAAAATCTCTGTGAATCTTTACCTTTTCCTTCCCAGCTGCTTCAACAAACCGAACCTGACCCTGACTAGCCATCCGCATAGCCTGCATGCGTGCCTGAAGATCTCTCTGTCCAGCATCTTCAGCCTGATTCATATCTTCATCCTGCATGACCGCATCTACAGCCACGACATCTCCTTCTTGTTCCATTAAATCCGGTGCTTCAGCCTGCTGCACCGGTGCTGGATTCAACTGAGAAGGGGCATTGGTTATGGGGTCGGGCGCAGAAGCAGAGGATGAGCCCGAGGAGTGGTTATCCGGTGGCATGATGAAGGGGAACAAAAGGAATAGGAGAGAGGTGACGATGGAAAGAACTAGACAGAGGAGGTTGATCGGGAATGGTGGGTAGTGTCAATGAATGACAGGAGAAGAGAGTTAGAGAAGAAGAGCATACCGCTCAGAGCCTGGACACGCCAAGAAATTGGGTACGTTTGGTTGTCCCTGCCGTGCCTCGTTGGCTCGTTGGGAAGCATCACTGAAAACAATCTGGACTATGGACCCGGCCAGATATGCAGCTGAAGGATCCTCATACGTCTTCCTTTTTCGGTACTTGGCAATCGCAGCACGCACGCAGCTGATGTAGCAATGGGAGGATGGCAGGCCCAGTGACAACGCTAAAGCCCAACCAGCTAAACCGTCGATGAGCTGGTGGCGTAAGACGCTGCGCATTATTGCCACCCAGAAACTCTTCTTGGGCCTAATCTGTTTTCTAAACAAAATGCATCTTCAGCCAGTCGTAAACAGTGTCATCACAACATCATGTTCCCTTACGCTGCATATGTCTTTTTCTTTGCCAAATTTTACAGAGTTTCAAAAGTAATAAAATTTATAAATAGGTCCTAGAACCGGTGCACTCCAGTCTAGTCGTGGTAGGTTGTAGGCTGTGGAACAAGCCATTTTTTTTTTAAATAATACACTTTTTTTAATTAATTTGATAACTGTCGCGCGGATGTAGGAATTTACAGATGTAGTTATCTGTCGGCAAGAGTCATGCCGAACGGCGTGGGCCTAGCCGAATAAAAATTGATTCGGCGAGAGCCTGGCCGGGCGCAGGCGCTGGCGGGTCCGCTCTGACCGAGAGCTCCAATCGGCGACAGCCTGGCCGAATGGACCATTCGGCGACAGCGTGGCCGAGTGCATCCAAAAGAGGACCACGCCGCCGGGCGAGCCGTCTCGCTCGCAGGCGCCTTCTTCCTCGCGTTGATCCCTGCGCCTCTCTCTCCACCGCGGCGAACAACTCTCTTTTTTCACCAAATTTCTCAGATTAAGCCTAGTTTAGCCACTAAAAATTCTGTCTAAAACCACTATAGAGATAGGGGAACCCCGATCTACTGATGGGTTAGCTCAGGACTCGATTTGGTGGTGGATTTTTGGAGGAATGGTGGTGGTGCTGGGTGGAGCAATGGCAATGGTGGTGCTGCGGTGGAGCTTGGAGCTGGGGCGTTTGTGAGCTGCACTATACTGCTTCTTTGGTGAACCGAGCCTGTTGTACCGAGTGGCTTCTCATGCTTCCAGGGTAAACTCTAATCACTCGTTAATCACAGTTATTGTATATGGTTATGCGGCTACTCGGACTGTGGTTAGCAGGCTATTAGAATAGTTAGGAGGGTTTTAGTATATTATTTAGAATATTTGCGGATAGTTGTATATAGTTTTATTCAGAATAGGTGGATTTGTAGAAAAAATTGGTAGGTCGATTTGTAGAAATATTAGCCAGACTATTATCAAGAATATTTGCGGATAGTTGTACATAGTTTTATTTAGAATTGGTGGATTTGTAGAACGATTTGGCAGGTGAATTTGTAGGAATATTAGCCAGAATATTAGTATATTATTTAGAGTATTTACGCACTATCGATAATTAATTATTTAGATTGATTTTTTATGTCCGCAGAGATGTCGAATGTAGTGAAGTTCGTGTTTTACTATGGTCCTGATAATATCCAATACAATGAATATGGAGCAGATTTGCGTGAGTTTCATTTTACGGAGTTGGATTTGACTGCCCCTCAAACCTGGAGTGTTAGTCAGTTGAAGGAATGGTTGACGGACTGTTTGATATAATCTCGAAACATATAGAAAATTTTCTCGATTTTGAAGGATGTAGATCATAACAGAGATTGGTTTAAATGGTTAAAAGGTTGTCAGGACAGGCAGATACACCCTGTTGCACTAGTGCTTCCTGTCTTGAAGGAGATCAATCCACAAGCATCTGAAGGTGGACACGGTCCTGGCCATAGTGTTGAATCTAGTGGCGAAACGTACTTTATGTCCAATGCTGGAGGTGGTGGTTATGAATCAGAGCAGAGCAGTCATATAGGAGGAGCTGGTGGTGGTTACGAACCAGGGTAGAGAAGTCAGGATGTAGGTGGGGGATACGAAAGTGGAGAGGTAGATGGAGACGAGGAAAGTGGGCACATGCAGGACACGGTGGAGGATGAGGATTACATGGATGATGAAAGTGGTGATTCTGATAATTCAGACAGTTCCGATGAAGAAAGCAATGGAGAGGACGTGCCGATTCCTGCATCCTGGAATCAAGACATATTCGGTGTCATGACCGTTAACGAATGTGATGATTCTGCCTAGGAATATCACAAAAATAAAATTGCGCAGGGCACCAGATATCCAGACAAGAAACATTTGCAAGATATAGTCATTGCTTGGGCATTGTCTACACAGAGGGTTCTTAGTACAACCGTGTCAAATAAGAGATACTTGATAATGAAATGCGTGGATATTAATTGTCCAGCTAGGGTGCATGGATATCTTCCTAAATATAACACAAGTTGGTTGGTGAGTGACATGGTGATGCACACATGTCAGCTTTCATCTATCCCTACAGATCATCGTGACCTCTCATCCACGCTTCTGGCTCAGTTGTTTTACACGGAAATAGTGGAGAGCAAAACGGTGGAAGTGAAGGCTATAATAAATAAAGTAAGGATCAGGTTTAATTACAACATTTCGTACGGCAAGGCTTAGAGGGCAAAGCAGAGAGCTCTTGAGGACAGGTTTGGTTCTTTCAGAGACGCGTATGACTCTATGGTGAGACAGCTCCTTACATTGCAGGCAAGGAACCTAGGCACCTATGTCGACATCCAACACTATGTGATACCTGAGGATCCATCCGTAAAGGTGCTTCATCGAGTGTTCTTCTCTTTATATGTGTGCATCCAAGCTTTCACTTATTGCCGACCAGTTATATGTGTGGACGGCACGTTTCTCACTGGCAAGTATAAGGGACAGATCCTTACCACCATTGGTCAAGACGGGAACAATAAAATTGTCCCACTCGTCTTTGCTTTTGTTGAGGGAGAAAACACTGAAAGCTGGACATGGTTCTTCAGGCAGCTCAAGATAACAGTTGTGAAAGATAAGGCCAATGTGTGCATCATTCATGATAGGCATGCAGGTATACTAAATGCGGTTAAACGTTTAACACAGCCTGGGCCTGAAGAACAAACACCTTGACTCGACATACAGAGCCGTTGGTGCATGCGCCATTTGAGAGCTATTTTTTTCTCACAGTTCAGGAACTAGAATCTGATGAATCTTTTCAAAAAACTGTACAAGCAGAACCAAGAATGGAAGTATGATTTCATACATGCACATCTCGATGACTTCACTCAGAAACATGTCAGGGCTCGGAAAGCGGCCCAAACTGCAGCTATAGCTGCACATCAAGCAGCAGTTGTTTCCCAGGCTGCTACTGGAGAAGCGCAGCTGGAAGAAGAGCCTGTAGGGCTTTGTGACTTGGCTGGATTTGATCCTCCTGGTACTAGGAGAAGGCTCGGGAGACAGATTAAAAAAATTCAATAGTGGATAGAGCACGAGCCTTTGGAGAGGTGGTCTTTGCTACACGACACCAATGGAGCTAGGTATGGTATCATGACTACAAACCTAGCTGAGTCATATAACTTTGTCCTTAGAGGTGGCAGGGCTCTCCCACTTACAACCATTGTCGAGGGTATTTTGCATGGCACCATCAAATATTTCAGAGACAGACGACAGAAAGCTCAATTGTATATATTAAACAATCCGAACACACGCTTCTATCAAAAAATTATGGAGTACATGGATAAAAAGATAGAAAAAGCTCAGACACACACTGTCGTGGGCGTCGGTAATGCAGAGAGAAGGTTTGAGGTGCGGTTACCTACCGATAAGTTTGGGTGTGGTAATGAGTTGAGGACGCACGAGGTGAAGATTGGAAATGAGCAATGGCCAACCTGTGAGTGCACATGCAACAAACCGAAATTGCTTCATCTCCCTTGCTCGCATGTGCTTGCTGTGTGTGGGCAGCTGGGGTTGGACGCAATCTTGTTCGTGTCTCCGTACTATCTAAAAGAATATGTGATTAATACCTGGACAGGTGAGATGTCAGGATTTCGAGTAGTTGGTAATTTCAACACGGTAAACCCGGGTGAAAGGCAGTACATCCCCCACCCTACTCTAATGCGAACAGGGCAGAGAAAAACGCCAGTGTAGGTGCATTCAGAATGACATGGATGAATCAGAAGCTGGAGGCCCAACGTGACAGTGTTTTCTATGCAATGATTTTGGCCATAGGGCAAGGTTTTGTCCCAAGTTCGGAACAGGCGTATTACCTACGCGAGGCCGTGGTACCCGGGCTCGAAGAGGTAGAGGTCGCGGGCGAACTTAGGTTTTGATGAACTATGTTCCATGTGTAATATGTGATGAACTATGTTTTAATTTGTAATATGTGATGAACTATGTTTTAATTTGTAATATGTGAGGAACTATGTTTTAATTTGTAATATGTGAGGAACTATGTTTTAATTTGTAATATGTGAGGAACTATTTTTTAATTTGTAATATGTGATGAACTATGTTTTAATTTGTAATATGTGCAGAAATGGGGAGAAGATATAGTTTGCTCAGTGAAGATATTGAGAAGAAACACCGTGCTAGAATCTTGTAGGATGAACCTAACTCCCTCGATCCCTTGGTCACTCGCACTCTCAACGTAAACTGGAGGATACACCCGGCTTGGGTTCCTAGGTATGATTTTATTGTAATTATGCATTACAACAATTATGCTTGGACGCACTAAGTCTTTTGTCACTCTATTTCGATATGCAGGTTGAAGTGGGCCAGGCTTTTACCTTTTGCTCGTCTGATTGAGGACACTGGAGACTCTACACGTCTATTATATGACCAGTCGTTACTCAGCTGATTGGTTGACCGTTGGAGGCTCGAGACACACACTTTTCACTTATGTTGGGGAGAAATGGCTCCTACTTTCCAGGATGTGTCTTACCTGTTGGTACTTCCTTTGTCAGGCCAGTCCATTGGGCCGCTGGATGCACCAGCCAGTTGGCAAGCCAATATGGCCCACGTTTCAAGGGTATTAGTGTCGTTCCATTTGACCACGATGATCACGGGCCCAAGTTCGACTGGTTACTAGGATTTCAGGTGTGTTCGATAACGTGTTAGTCCAATTGTCTTTACGCATCGCACCATTCTATGTTTTTTGGTACTTAGCTATCTTTGCATTAATGCAGATCCAACGGTTAGGCTATCCAGAGCTCCAGTTGACTGAGCCACAGATCACTCGGTGCTTGGAGGCATACTTACTTTGGCTTCTCGGGAAGGTGATGTTAACCGAGAACCATGTCACCACTATCACCGCTCGCTACATCCTTATTGCATTGGAGATTGCTAATGCAACAAGCGTTGACATGATTACACAAAGGAGTTGGGGTTCTACGGTCTTGTCAGCTACGCACAGAGGTATGTGCAACGGTTGCCAGCGTAAAGCTCCTAGGCCAGGCTTGCTTGGATGCCCTTTACTATTGTAGCTTTGGTCCTAGGAGCGGTTTCCTATTGGACAACCGGACGTAGTTGTTGAGACGGCATACCCATCGTATGCATTGGGTGACCCTCCGACAGGACTGTTCGACGCAGACCGCATCGACTTACCGACTTTCGGTACAGTTTGGACACGTCGCAAGATATGTGCAAAGTTTTAATTAGTTCATGTACTATATGACTAGAAATAACATGTGTTCTTTGGCAGAGACGCTTTTCTCATGCTTAGGTGAGGGGTTGCTACCCCGCTTTCTCCGAGCAGTTTGACGTGCTACTCGTGAGCTCGGTGATGTGGGAGTCCTACACGGATGAAGCCGTTGGTGCTAGATTCCGCAAGGATGGGGACGATGTGGGAGCCATCACACTGATTTCTACTCTCTGTACCAGAGACGTGGCATATTGGCTTACAAAATCGAAGATCATCTTCGACATGCAGGTAGAGGAGATGAGCCTACAGAGAGTAATGAGGCAGTTCGGCCTTCGCCAGTTGGCCGACCCTCGTCGTACTGAGAGTGTCGTACCTTCGGTCGTCCACACGTAAGTTTATTGACTTATCTGGTTTATTGACTAATCTGGTTTATTGACTAATCTGGTTTATTGACTTATCGCAATCACTCCCCAATTGTAGGTTGTCAAGGAAGGGAAGCAACAAGACCGTCACAGGCTGGCTCCATAGAGTTGGGACATACGTAGAGGAGTGGAACAACGCAACAACACGAGTCTGGGACTCGGATGCCCTGTTTGATATGGAAGAGTTCAACCACTATATGCGAAGCTACTTGAGCGCCACACATCTATGCATCGCACATCAGAGTGACCCAGAAGCGATGTTGGGCGCGGCTACTTGGGATAGTTATCCGAGCCAATCTACTACGGGCAGCTGACAACACGCAGTAACACATTGTCTTCATCTAATGCACCTACTTGCTACAAAGTTTCTATTCCATTTTTCACCCTAGTGGTTCAAATTGCAGACACAGTTGCTAGTCGATATTGAGACGGACAGTGCTGATTACAGACGGTCCCTTTCGTCCGGACCTCTGCTTATACCATGGGAGCAGCAGCAGGCCTAGCTGAGTCGCCTAGAGGAGAAGATCCAACGTATCCACGGAGTTATCACGTGCACCCGCTCTTCGGACGTTGGTCACCAGCCGGGACCACAGCGGCCTCCGTGTCACTCGACGCAGTAGAGGCAGCACCAGTAGCAGCCACGTCCACCCTCGCCTGTATGACAATCTCCACGTCCACGGCTTACACCACAGGCAACACCGAGGCCTCCCCCTCCAGACCAGCCTGGAGGTTCGTCGTGGCAGCATCAGAGTTCTTTCGACTGGTGGCAGTAGCAGCAGCCACCTTTTCAGGGTGGAGGTTCATCGTGGCAGCCTCAGCAGCAGCCACCTTTTTAGGGTGGAGGTTCGTCGTGGCAGCCACCTATTAGCCACTCTCCCGCGCCAAACTATGACTTTCGTCCACAGCCGTAGCCACAGGGTATGCGTCTTACACAATACCGAGACTAACTTCATATCAATTTCTTATATACTTCGATATTCATATGCAGGAGCCTTTGGAGTCCATGGGTCTATGCCTGACTATCAGGGATCTTTTTATGGATCGGCGTGGACGAGTGATCATGAGGTGGAGCAGAACACTCAGGACTTCTTGACACAGAGCAGTTGGATCAACATTTTTCAGACCCCCACACAGGAGACTCAGTGCGACGAGCACGGCTTAGTGATTCCTCCTCGAAACGTTCGGGCACCCATTAGGTACGGCTGGACACCACCAGAGCAACCACGTGAGCGTCAAGGCAGACGATGACGCTGATACCTCTCTCGGCCAGAGTAGTACTAGTTCTCTATCTATCTATCTATCTATCTATGAGACATATGTCTATCTATGTGCGAGACATGCACCTTTCTATGTGTGAGACATTTCGCAATGTTATTCATTTCTTGGTCGAGATCGCTAACAAACGACTACAACAGATAATTAGGATACAAACGAGATAATTAAGATACACACACGAGCTACAAGGGAGAATTGTTCTATCCCTACGATGATGCCTTCTTCATGGCCTGCTCTTCTTGCCCTTACCCTTCGATGATGCCTCGACCGATGATGGCTTGCCCTTAACCTTCGATGATTCCTCGATCAACGATGCCTCGCCTTTACCCTTCTTCTTGGCCAGCCTTTCGTCCCACTCAGCTCTCCACTTAGTCCCAACGGCAGGTGTCATGAATATATCATCTTCATCTTCAATCTCTTCTAGCTTGTAATTGCTCTTCTTGGCACGCGCCTTGTTCAAGGTCTCGGCCTTGTCACGCTTTGCTCTATCCCTGGTACCACCGACTGGCGGCATGAAAAGATCGTCGGAGTCTTCACTTTCTTCTCTCCAAATCCAAGGGAGCATGATGTTCTGCTGCCTTGCCCCTTCATTAGAGAATCTTTGCTTGCTCCACCTAGCATTAATCCGAAGTAGCTCTTGCTGTATCTCCTTTGGAGTCCTCTTCAGCCAGCCTTTTCTACGCAATCCCTCACCCAGCTCAGTGAGGAGAAAATCACTACCAATTAGTTCCTCTAATGGGGCCGGATTGTTGTCTATCCTAAAGTTCCTAGCCAAATGAAAAAGGTCGACGGACATGTCTGTCACGAAACTGCGATCGTAGGGAAAACCAGGAAACATACTGGCTAAAAGGGTTTTTAAACAACGGCGTGAGGAGGGGGTTTTATAGGGTAAACGAACAAAAAATGGCGGGAAACATTTTGGTGGGAAACATTATGGCGGGAATTTTTTTGGCGGGAAACATTTTGGCAGGAGATATTTTGGCGGGAAATATTTTAGCGGGGAACATTTTGGCGGGAGATATTTTGGCTACATTGTCTCCAAAATTAAATGACATGTTGAATTTAAGATACATCACAATACTATAACTGAAATGAAGTTACATCAAGACACTACAACTGAAATTAAGATACATCAAGACACTACAACTGTAATTAAGAAACATTGGGACACTACAACTGAAATGAAGTTACATCACGACACTACAACCGAAATTAAGATACATCGGTACTGATACATACGTCTACCTTCCCTGAGTCCAGGGCGGGTACTTCCCGGTCTTGTCTCCACGTTCCTCTGCAGCCCGCGCCTCGGCATCCCTTTCCCTTAATCTCTTCCTTTCCGCCTCACGGGCCTCCTTGCGCACTTCTTCCTCTCTTCGCTTCCTGTTCAGCTCGCGGTTTCGAGCTTGCTCTGCTCGGAATTCTTTCATTTCTCTCTCCCGTTGCTTCTTTGCCTCTTCGGCCATCCTTTCAGCATGTTCCTCTTCATGAAAGGCAGCCCACGCAGCTCGGTTCCTGTCATGACACTCTTTCTTGGCCCAGGTTGGCTGCTCCGTGTCAATCCAATGGTACCGCTTGCAAAGTGGAGGAGGAGACTGCAAGCAAATCAATGAAATGAATAAAAGAACACATGATAACATGAATGGTTGATATTAACCATGCTCTGGGAACATACCGGAGGCCTCTCGTACGACAAACTTGCTTGTCGGGGCAGGCTTGCATCGTAGTTGGGACACATGAAAAACTTCATGCCCATGCAGGTGGAGAAATCGATCGACTCCTTAACCTTGGCGAGATGGCCGCACCAACAATGCTCGTGTGCCACCCCTTGTGGCAACCTAGCACCTTTCATCTTCCTAGGCCTATACTCTGGATCTGAACAAGGCACACTCATGATGTAGAGGAGAAGAAATGCGAGAGAAAGAGAAGGAACAACTGAATTGGGTGAAGAGAGAACATCTCGGTGCCTGAATGTATAGAGGCAATGGGAAGAATAAGCGGGAAAAAACGGCGGGAAAACATGGTGGGAAGCGGGAATCGGCTGGCGGTAAATCATGTCGGGAATAGGTTGGCGGGAATCGGCTAGCAGGAACCAAAAACTAATCTAGACGTTTAGGGCTTGCAGTGATTAAGCATGTGTTAGTTATGCATTGATCATGCAGGATTTGGCCAGGGCCTGGCCGATTAGTCCAATCGGTGAGGGCCTGGCCGATTGGGCCATTCGGCCTACCTCTAACCAAGAGGTGCACTCGGCTATGCCCTGGCCGATTGGTCCAGCCCCATTCGGCTAGGCCCTGACCGACTGGGCTAATCGGCCACACCCTCACCGATTGCAGCTGGCTGACACTACCATGTCATCCGAGAGCTCACTCGGCCAGGCCCTGACTGATTCGTTTCATTCGGTGATGGCGTAGCCGACAAATACCTACATCTGTAAATTCCTAAATTCGCGCGACGGTTATAAAATTAATTAGAAAAGTGTATTATTTAAAAAAATCGCATGGAGCAACGGCCCTCTCTGTGAAAAAAGCCGCTCGTCTCGCCTCCCTCTCCCCGTGCCACCGTCGGCAAGCGCCACCGGGAGGTGCCCGTGCGGGCCGGCGGCAGCACCTCGTCTCCTCGCGCACATGGAGCTCTGGCTTGGGAGGGAGTTTCCGACGGTGGTGCCTCTCGGCCACCAGTGTTCCAACGACCTGGCATAGAACCAGGAGCGGGGTGGGCGGAGGCACAACAGCGTCGGCGTTGGCGGTAGGGCAACAACGCGCTGTGGTCCGGCATGGCCCATCTGGTTTGGAAGGGGCCTACTGTTGTGTGGCTCCTGGAGGTGGAGGAGGGGTGACAACGCGTCTAGAACGGTGGTGGCGCTCACGCGGCTGCTCTTGCTGGAACATGGCGATGGGGGCTTTGTAGACCTATCTTGGTCCGGCCGGGCCCGAGACCTGGTGTGCCCCTATTGCCGCGTCTGGTCGGCGACTGCCATGGCGATGGAGGTAGTTCCCTCTCGCACGACTGTGATGCTACTACCCCTAGTACCATTGTCCCCTTGCTCAGGACTCGAGGCCGTGTGCTGATGCCCATAGAGGGATGATGAAGATGGCGCCTTTTCTGTGGTGGCGCATGCTAGTTGGTGGTGGGTTGGGTGGAGCACTTCGAACTGTCCGGGGGTGGTTCTTTGGGGGTGGGAGAAATCCCTGTCGGTTCCATCCAACACTGACGCAGTGATGCCTCTGGGTGTCACCTTTCCTTCCTGAAGGGCGTTGGGTACCTCCTCCCTACCCACCTCCGTGTATCAGAGGAAACCCTAGGACTAGTTTGGGCAGCAGCGACATCGTCGTCACCCTCCTTGCTAAAGGTGTTGCTTGGTACACGGCGGTTCGGAATGTCAGGAACACGGTGCGACCTTTCTAGAGGGCGTAGCAGTAGAGGTTCGTCTTCTTTTCATCGATCTACCAATGTTGGTAGTTGTTTCTTTTTTGTTCTCTTTATTTTCGGTTGGGCTTGGTTGTGCTATGGCCCCAGCATGTTCGTTGTATCGTGTGGTTGCTATATTAATATAGTGGGACAAAAGCCTGATTCGAGGTCCTAAAACCACCTAGCAAAGACAACAACCAATAGCAAGAGTTCAAGGCGCGTCAGCGTTCTCGCCCCTCCATCACCGAAGCCTAGCAAATCTTGTCGTGGTAAAATTGTTGTAGTAGACACACGAAAAGTCATTGTGCTAAGGCCCCAAAAGACCAGTGCACTAGGAAAGCAACCATCATTAAATATAATAACCGTAAATCATAAGAGAGTGATCTCAAAACATACCAACAAATATAAAAATGACAGAATCCCGAAAGATCAGCCGGACACACGACTCCACGTGCCCTCCTGCAGTACTAGATGCTCCATCAGAGCGTGGATTACGTGGGGAGGACCTTATTCCCACCTCAAGATAGCGTCCACCTCACCATACCAAAAAATACACTAAAAACAACCAGAAAAGGAGTGAGATCCCTTCGCCGACGAGAGGCCATGGTCCCTACACCTCTAGGGCCCCAGGTCCAACCGAGGTGGAGTGAACCGACGACGTCGTCGGTGAGGGGATGGAAGCCTATACGCTGCCTCGTTTATCTCTTGTTTCGTTTCATACAATACTAGACCGCTACTATTGATATGTGATCAGTGCATTTTGTCGCACTTTTAAGCATACCTTTTGTTTATATAATCACCCATCTCATGCTCCATCTAGCTATTACTATGCCTATTATGCATGATTACTAATTGTATCTATCTTAAAGTGAGCTTTGCACAACTAGTAGTTTTAGTAGGATTTCATTAGTTTTTCTTGGCTTTGGTCTGTGTCTAGGTTCAAAGGAGAACAAAAGAATAAAGCCCGAGGAAATAAGTCAAAAGAATGCAATATGGAGGAGTTACACGCACCTAACTTAGACATATGAGGAGTGTGAAAAGTGATATTTTCCCATCAGCATAAACTAAAGATCCAAGACCATGGTGTTGTAGCTCTCGTATATACAAATCCAACAAACCAAAGAACACCTCAATAGGAGTTCGTATAAAGAAACAGCAGACGAAATACCGAAGTTCTGAAGTTTTAATGTTAGTTGGTACGTGTTGGGAAACGCACAAAGCCAGGCCAAAAACAAAAACTTTTCTGCTCCGGCAAGGACTCCGGCGAGCCACCCCAAGATCCGACCAAGGTCAAAGGTAATATCTTGTACCTCTCGATGTGCATGTGCGGAATGATGAGTCCAAAATTAAAACATATTTACCTTTTATTTTTGCATAAATAGAGTAGGGATCTTTGTATTTCATTGTGTTTGCACGCACCATTTTGTTTTTATTTTAACAAGATCCACTAAGTCTTATATGAACATATCAATTGGAACTATCATATTGTGTTATAATATGATATTTCTAAGTGATAAAAGTCATTTTATGGATTTACCTTCGCACCTGGGAGAATACCAAGCGAGGAGAAGCAATCAGTACCGATAACGACTGGTGGTACAGGCGGAGCCCGCCCGTACCATCCGCCCGTACTAGGTGTTAGCGTGATCGCCTCGTCAGATACTTTCTTATGGCAAAGACGAGAGGAGGATCCGACATTCACAGCCACCAGAAACCATGAAAAAACACATCTGAAAGGGATCTGAAGGAGGAACTTGGCTGGGGGAAAATCCTAGCTGCTTCACGGATCATTGGAGGACAACACATCATGCCCTTCATCATCAACTGATGCATCTCCATCACCACCATTACCCCCATCTCTCATCTATTAGATCTTGTTGTAATTCCAGATTCAATTATGGTTTGCATTAGATCTATCTCCGTACTTTTTATCCATCCATTTGATTATGATGATGTTGTTGATTGCTTCCATGTGTGAGTAGTTCCTTTGTTCTTGGGGAGATGGAGAAACCCTAGCACCGTTATGAATTTGTAATAAAGATGATCTATTCTTGTGTCCATATGACTTGTCGGTCTATGATAGGTTTATGATTTGTGTTTCATCTCTCTCTTTAGATGGTATGTGTAGTCGGTCACATATCATTTGCTCTTGGGACTAAAGGTAGGGAGAAATCCTTTAGACGTGTTTTAAGATCGTTCTTGGAATGGCCCCATGACAGATTGGCGTCAGCTAACCTACATGGTCAAGGGAGGATTAAAGAGGGACTCCCTAAACTAATTATGATATCCACGGGGAAACCCTTAATTGCGGTGGTTCGTATGGGTGACTGCTCTCAGACATCGCAGTGGTTATTTAGAGGTGACCTCACTCTTGGCTCAACAAAGTGGCTTCCTATGAGCCTTCTAGTGAACATATTATTATGGATATCTCTCCACACATCTCATGACACGAGAAGTATGTTATCTTGATTACTAATAATTAACAATACCATACTAGTGGTGTATCCTACATCCCCAAGAACATTTTAGCCCTACTAAGGTCATTCACATTTTCATATAATCTTGTTACTTGTTTCCTTTTACTCATTTTAATTACTCTTCTGCAAACAACCAAAAACCTTTCAAACGCCCTTTACTTGAGATTAAAGGCATCTTAGAAGTATCCTTTGTTAGATAGTGATAAGGGGCATAAAGACCTTTACAAATAGCTCTCTGTGGGTTCGATATCTTAACTTTGAAACTAGCTACAATTGATCTGTGCACTTGCAGTCATCACGGAAGCTAAGGAAGCGCAGCGTGCTGGTGTCATACGTTCCCCTTGTCTCGTTTGGCTCTGGCAGACTTCTTGATCCTGGGACCACCTCGTCACCGGCTCCGTGCTCCTCATCCTCCTTTAGCCTCCGACTTTGATGACCAACACCATGGGTGTGGTGCCTCTATTGTCTCACACACGTACAAGGTGGAACAATAGGAAGTGAGATGCTAGTCTCGGTCTTGACGCCGCGGGACAGGAAGGTGGAATTGCCAAGTCTAGCGAAGCCTTAGGAAGCAACACTAGATTGGATTGTATTGTCCACCACCACCCACGTTCCTTTATATAGGCGAGTAGGTGAGGGCACACAACACTTGTGTCCCTCGATCCTAGTCCCTAACCCTAGTCAAAGTGGGGCCAACCCATTGACACGTGTCCCTGTCCGAACAAGTCCAACTTGTCGGCTTGTGATAGTCGGATCATCATCCAACTAGCCTCACTCTCTTAAGTGTGCGATCCTGCAGGCTTACGGTAAGCCATACATAACTCAATAATCATTCAGTCAGAGTAGTAGCTCAGTGACTTTCCGACTAGAGCTGATAATCGGTAGCAGCCTCTAGCAAGACTTGCTGACTCCCGGTTTCTACAAGTGTGATGATCTGTCCGAGTCCCTTTGCCTCACGATATTGGTGATAAACCACTGGGGAGATTCCATCATCCCATTGCTGGTTTACTCTCTTCTCGTTGTAGTGATAACTGATTCCCTCCGGCTTCACTAAGTCAGACTACCTTGATCAACACTTGATCGAGTAGCGCATGGCCATGCTTCTGAATCATATCACACGAGAGGTCCTAGAGAATATCTCTCCAAGATGGAGGGGAAAATTTTGTCTTGGCTGATCCATGTCTCGCAGCTTGCTTCAAAGTCAGCCCAAGACCACCCTTATGACTTCTAGTTACGGTGAGCGTTAGATGGAGTCAAAGCCGGCTTTCCCACAACTCAGATCGTGCGATCCCCTCAGGTCTAAGGATTTTATTGTGTTAGTCAAAGCGTATGATGGTGTGTCATGAGTGCATATTTGCATCATGTTTTACATTATTATTTTGCATTGTAGATGTAGGATCTTGGTATTTTACGGTGCTCGCGCGGTTTTCGCTAGGATCAGGACAGATGATGAATCCAATGGATACAATTCTTGGAGCAGTTGTACTGTGGAGAAAAGGAGTCAAAAACAATGTAAATCGCTTATTTGGGAAATATTAATAAAACCAGAAGAAAACCAGAAGCGAACAAGGGAGGCAGAGAGTCCAATGACCAACTATACGACCAGAGCAAATTTTCTGGTCGTATAGCTCCGGACGTATAGTTGGCGCCACCTCAACCTCGTTAAATAGTTTCACCCCGTGCAATTGGTTCAAGGATACGACATACAGAACACCTAGAAATCGCAGAAACCTCACCTCTGGAAGGCATTTGGAGGGGGAACTCATCCACCAAGGATCCATCTTCGCCCTGCGCAGATCCAGGAGGCTAAGGCATCGATCTTCATCATCCACCGCTGCATCACCACCATCTCCATCCATCCCATCTACATCTTGTCTAGATCTTGTTGTAATTCCCGTAGTCGTTGTGGATTTATACAAGTACTATTCATCTATGATTGTTTCCCTTACCATTGCTATGATGTTGTTACCTCCATGTCTGAGTAAATCATTAGTTCTTGGGGATATGGAGAAACCCTATTATGAGATTGAAATAAGATAAAGTCTATTATGATATTCATCGATGTGACCATGTGTTAGATTTTCTACATATTGATGTTGAGAGAAGTCGACCTCTCAATATGTGCCTCTCGTGGGGACTTGATGGAGGAAACTACTTGTTGGTAGACAGAGGTGTGCTAGCACTTACAATGACTATAAAGCCGTTGGCACCCCTTACGTATCAACTTGGGAAACCGAGAAAACTCACGGAACAATATCCATGCCATGGGATACGCCCTACGGGATTACATCCCTTAATAGCACAGTAATTCGATTAATGTCGATTGCTGACTGCTGTGGTTATGAGGATGATGTGAGCAGTGGTTGCTGCCTATTTGTCCAATTACGGAGTTCCTCCCACACATATATAGTTGACAATGTTCATGGTGATAATCTTTATCTTAGAGCCTTATAATGCTAGTGGTGTATCCGCTACTCCCTAAGAACGCTTTTCCCCCACTACAGTTCCAATTTCTCTTACATACGTGATACTTACTTTCTGTACTCAGTTGTTTTACTTTACTTTGTTATTGCTCTTATACTTCAAACCCAAAAACACCTTTTTACACACAACTCGCATTTTATATTGTCACTTAAAACTTTATCTAGCATTTCTATTGTAATATTTATTTCAAGAGTTATTAGACTCCAGACTCCTACTCCCTGTGGGATCGGTATCTTTATTTCGAAACTAGCTACAAACGATCTGTGCACTTGCAGTCAGCAAGATATTTTCTGGCGCTATTGCCGGGGAGCTAAGCACTGTAGGTATTTTAGTTTTTGCTTATTTATTTTTGTCTTGCTAAATTTTATTTTGAGTTACAGGTTTCCACCAACATAATAGAGTTTGAGCATATGACTAGTGATAACCCACTCAACCACTTTGGGAAGCCCTATGATAATTATAAAAGAGATAACTCCAATGAGAAGAAAAGGGGGTTTGAAATAAATCATCTACTACTTAGTATTCTATATAAGAAGCAATTTACTAGAGATGAAGAAGATCCTGATCCATATGAGCATATTGCATGTTTTAAAGATATATTTGGCACTTTTCTATTGAAGGAATATACCGTTGATGAGGTAAGGGTTAAACTTTTTAGTCAGACTTTGACAAGTACATCTCTCTCATGGTATAGATCTCTATCATCTGAAGCCACTACTACTTGGGATAATCTAGCCTGTGAATTTCTAGCAAAATATTATCCGTTATCAAAATCTTTTGGAATTAGGTGTCTTATAATGACTTGGAAAAATCGTTCTAATGAAGGACTAGTAAGAGCTTATATCAGATTTAGAGATTTATTACGTCTATGTCCTCATCATGATTTGCCTAAATGGTATTTACTACATATCTTTTATGGTGGTCTAATTGAACCTAATAAAATTGAACTAGACTCTTTCACGGAAGGAGCCTTTATGAATCTTCCTATATCTAAAGCTAGGGCTTTACTTAATAGAATTCATGATCATAGAGTTTCATGGAATTTTGGTCTAGGAAGTGAAGGAGGCGTAGAAATAGAGCATGATCGTATTCATGACTATAATAAAAAGGGCCATGTTAAAGAATTATCTATAGAACTTTATTTGGATTCAGATCTTGTGTTGTAAGTTGTTAAAGCTTTTACATAACATATCAAAGCTCCAAAGGAGGGTCCAGTCAAGTATGATCCACCACCCGAACCTAAAAATAGAAGAGAAGATAAAGCAACACTGGCCTCCCTAGAACAAATATATGAAATGCCTTTCCCTAACACTGCACAAAAGCATATTTTTGAATATGAACAGGTTAAAGCAGTACAGGAGAAGAAGGAGGAGGAAAGCATACCAGAAGTCGTGGAACATCTGGAAGAAATCAAAGATGAAGAGGTAACTAAGGAAGCAATTATGGCTATGTACGCACATTGTAACATAGTTGAACTTGATGAAGAGACTTCCATATTATTTGAAGGTAAAACAGAGGTAAAAGATGTGGGTAAGCCTATTCTTCCCTGCATATTTAAAGAAACCTTGCATTACGGTTTATGTGATCTTGGAACCGAAGTTAATGTTATATCTTATGATTTCTACTTAGAAATAAAAGAAGAAATAGAACTAGCTACAATTGAAAATATTGATATGACAATTATGTTAGCCAATAAAAACCTTAGAATTCCAATGGGAGTAGTTGAAGATGCAACTATCACAATTGTCAACAAAAACTTTCTTATCGATTTTGTAGTTGTTGATATGCTAGCTGACACTTTTTGCCCAATTATATTTGGAAGGAACTTTTTGGGTGATATAGGTGCCTATGTTAATTTAAGGAAGGAGATTGTGTCTCTTAATTTGTGTCTCTTAAGCTTGGGGGAACTGAAAATAAATTCCATTTTTCCAAATTTAAAGACAGGCCTCCATAAATACGAGAAGAAGAGGAAGAGATAACTACTGAGAAAATGGTGGCTCTTTTCTTAGGAAATCAAGAAGAATAAATAAATGAAGATCCAAATTATGAAGAAATAGTTATGGAGGACAAGTCCCTGGAAGAACTAGAAAATGAATTCGATTCACTTCCCATAATGGGACCTCCAATCGTGAGGCTTTTTAAGAGCCAAAAAAGATAGGGGACGAAGAACTTCGACCCCTAGAATTGAAGACTCTACCAGAAAATCTTAAATACAGGTTTTTAGATGATACAAATAAATTTCATGTTATTATTAGTGCTAAAGTTTCAGGAGAAGAAGAAGAACTCATGGAGATACTTAAGGAGCATCGCCAGGCCTTTGGGTACTCAATGGATGACTTGAAGGGCATTAGTCCCATGATAGCCGTTCATCGAATATTCATGGAAGAAGGTGCTAAACCAGTTGCAGAATTTAATAGAAGATTGAAGCCTGAAATGAAGGAAGTGGTAAGAAAAGAAATGGTATGCCTACTGGACACAGGTATAATATACCCTGTTAAAGAAAGCGAATGGGTAAGTCTTGTTCACTGTGTCCCTAAGAAGGGTGGTTTTACTGTTGTTCCTAATGAAAACAATGAATTGATACCTACTAGAACTATCATTGGGCATAGAATGTGCATAGACTTCAGAAAATTAAATAAATAGACTAGGAAAGATCACTATCCATTACCGTTTATAGATCAAACTTTAGAAAGGTTAGCAAACCATACTCATTTTTGCTACTTGGACAAATACTCTGGTTTTTCTCAAATAGCTGTTCATCCTGATGACCAACTTAAAACAACTTTCATTAGTCCTTACGGTTTACATGCTTACCGGCATATGCCTTTTGGTTTATGTAATGCTCCAGCTACTTTTCAATGATGTATGACTGCTATTTTTGCGGATTTTATAGAACTTATAATGGAAGTATTTATGGATGACTTTTCTGTCTATGGAACTTCGTTTACTAGTTGCTTGGATAATCTCAAAAGAGTTTTGCAGCATTGTGAAGAAACTAGTCTTGTTCTAAACTGGGAGAAATGCCATTTTATGGTCAAAGAAGGTTTAGTCCTTGGACACAAGGTATCGGGTAAGGGAATTGAAGTTGATAGAGCTAAGGTTGAGGAAATAGAGAGAATGCCACAACCTAGGGATATTAAAGGTATAAGAAGTTTTCTTGGTCATGTGGGTTTTTATAGAAGGTTCATTAGAAATTTCTCTAGAATATCTAAACCTTTGACTAACCTCCTACAAAAGGGAATAAGATTTAATTTTGATGATAAGTGTCTTGAAGCCTTTGATAGACTCAAAAATGCTTTATCTCGTGCTCCTATTATTAAACCACCTATATGGGATATAACCTTTGACTTAAATGTGAAGCTAGTGATGATGTTGTAGGAGTAACTCTGGGACAAGATATTGGTCGTAGATTTAATATTATACATCATGATAGTAGAACTCTTAATGATGCTCAAAAGAATTACCCTAAGGAAGAAAATGAACTTTTTGTTGTATTTTTCTCTTGTGATAAATTTCGTTCCTATATAGTTGATGCAAAGGTAAGAGTTCACACGGATCGTGATGGCTTAAAAGAACTTCTTGAGAGGAAATACCATAAGCCAAGACTGATCCGATGGATTCTTTCACTTCAAGAATTTGAGTTGCAGATTATGCAGAGGCAAGAAATAAAGATGTTGGATGTAGTGTCCATGATTACCCAACAAGACACCAATCTTATTAAGAGGAACTTTGGTCCTGGTGATTTTCGTTTACGAGAATTATTCAATGAATTAAGGTCAATTCCTCCAAGAGAGAAGAAGTCTTTGTTGTGGGAGGAACTTTTCATCCCCGAATAAACAATGGTAAGTGCAAGGTAAGTGTTCTTCCCCAAATAAGTGATTTGTTTTCACAATTTTTACTTTTGAAAATTCTGCGTTTGAATTCCTTGTGTTTTTCTAAAGTTTTAGAGGGGTTTTACCAACTATACGGGCGAAGCTATATGAACGGAGAGGAAGCTCCCGCCATATAGTTGGTCGTTAAACTCTCTGTATCATCTTGGTGAAATTGTTTTCGCTATCTGAGCCTATACGGTCGCAACTATACGACCGGAGCCAAAAATTCCGGTCGTATAGTTGGTCGTTAAACTCTCAGTTGGTTTTGCTTTTTGGTGTATGTATCTATACGGTCACAACTTTACGACCGTAGCCAAAATTCTGGTTGTATACTTAGTCGTTAAACTCTCAAACGCTTTTGATTTTTGGTGTTTGTATCTATACGGTCACAACTATATGACTGGAGCCAAAATTCCGGCCGTATAGTTGGTCGTTAAACTCTCAGATACTTTTTCATTTGATCTTTCGTTTATTATATATATATAACGGTATTGTCAGTTCCGAGTCGTGATTTAATCGGCTTGGACTCGATATATTTGGAAATATCTGTCCGGAACCAACTATATGGCCAGAGCTATACGAGTCGTGCCCGTATAGTTGGTCGTTACGCGGCAGGAAGCTTCCATATCCATGATTTCTTTCCCTGTTTTGTTCAGATTCTTTTCTTGGGCGACAATTTGATGTTTCTCGCGAGTTTTACAGATCTTTGACCCCCTTATATACTGCCATTCTCTCTCTCTCTAATCATAATCTCCAGAAACCAATCTATCTCTTATTCACATGTGAGGACTCTAAATCAAGGGATAGAGGTCAAGAAGAAAAGCTCCTATGGAGATCCGGAGCAATAGCGAGCAAGGCAAGGAGATCAAGACCATCCCTATAGAGTTCCTCGACACCGACCATGGGTGTCGGAAGAGGGATTTGAAGGCCCTGGAGCTGAAGATTGAAGAGTTGGACGATGAGAAGCCAGGGACACCCAAACACCTTCGATTGTTGTGACTTTATCTTGATAAACTAGATGAAGATATCAAGCGGACAACTGAAGCAGTTTTTTCTATGAGTCTTAAGGCGCTACAAACACTTCAGGATAACAATGAGTTCATTAAAGAACAAGTGAAGGTGCTGGAGAGGAATAATCTTTTCTACAAGATGTGTGTTAAGGAATTAGAAGCTGTCAATCAATCCCTCCGCCTCAAGCTGGCCCGTGAGGAGAAGATATCGCGTGCCATGGAGCCACAGTGATCTACAACAATCACGGTATCAAATAATTGCAAGGGATTATTTGATCCTGCCTGGCTTGATTCCAAGCTTGGGGAGATCTTTAAGACCTTGTAATCTATCCTATAAGTTTTTATTACTATTTTCGCATTAGTTTAAACTAGCAATAAAGTTTGCATCATTAGAATTCCCTTCAGGAATAGTCGATCCCTTTTATGAAATTCCGAGTTTATTATTATATATGGAGCAATATTGAGTTTGTGTTTGCTTTATTGATATATGAATGGCTTAAGTAAAATTTTACTTGCACTTGATGATAGAAATAGGAGTCTTCCACACCAGTGGTATTAATGGAACACCTAAAGATAATTTGGTCAATATGTTGTAAGTCTATGGTTTGATTTAAGAAAAAAAATCTATACAGTTAAGTTGAAGAAACCTTGAACAAAGGAAAATGAAAGTGCTATCAAAATAGAGTGAGAACAAGTCGAGGTAGAATCTTCAAGTCATAAGAATGCTTCATATATAATTGGAATTTGGTAATTGAGATCGTTAAACTTTGAATTCCTACATGAAGTGGAATGTATGGCTAGCTCCTTTGCATAGCACTTAAAAAAGTGTGAGCATATATATAAAAGAAAATAAAAGGAAGAAGAAAAAGGGCGAGTGTGCAAAGAGCAAGTAGGCATATACCACTGTATTGTAGTACGACAAAGAGACACTTTTGAGATTCTGAATCTCAAGTGAATACATTGATCCTAAAACACTTGGGACTACCTCGCTAACTCATTCGGTCGAACTGGATACTTTTACATTATGTTGAGATTCATCTTTTATGAACTGTTGATCACTAAGGTGTGGAAGCCTGCTAATACTATTCAGATAGTTTCAGTAAGGTACTATTCATGAACTTATTCACATGTATCGTACATGATAAACACATGTTGCAACTGCCTCATTTATTTTATTGACTCAGCTTCATGAATATGAGGAGCACAATCATTAAGCTAAAACTTGCTCAGGATGAGAAATAGTCTAAGCTTGGGAAAGTTGATGAGTGTGATGGCCTGAAATATATCGAGCTCGTTGGGGAACCCCAAGAGGAAGTATGATGAGCACAGCAACAAGTTTTCCCTCAGTATGAAACCAAGGTTTAATCGAACCAGTAGGAGCAAGGAAACACCCCAAAGGTGTTGCTAGCTGAACTTTGGCAGGGCGCACTACCAGTGCCAGCAGCAACGTGGAGACCTGGACAACACAACCACAGAACTCTGTCCCCAACTTGCGACGAGGTTGTCAATCTCACCCGTTTTGCTGAAAACAAAGGATTAAATGTATCGAGTGGAAGAAAGTAATAGTTTACAGAAAGTAAACACAAAGCGGTAAACAGTTGATTGTAGATTGAAAGTAAAAGAAAGGACCGGGGTCCATAGTTCACTAGGGGTGGATCTCCTTAAGATAGATGACATGTTGGGTGAATAAATTACATCGGGGCAATTGACAAACATCGAGAAAGCATACAAGCATATACTACTCATCTTGACTCCTTTGAGATTCGATTGGGCATTACAACATTATACATAGACCGCCATCCAACTGCATCTATGACCAATAATCCACCTTCAGGTTATCATCCGAACCCCCTCCAGTATTAAGTTGCGTCTAAAGTAAACAGTACGATTGTTCTATGAACAAAGGATTGTTGTTTTTGCCCTAGTAGCATCAACACATCTAGTACCTTAGAGATTTCTGTCACTTCCCCAGATTACCAGAGGCATGAACCCACTATCGAGCATAAATACTAACTCTTGGAGTTGCTAGCATCTACTTGGCCAAGATAGCTAATAACAACGGAAAGCATGCAAGATCACAAATAACAAAGATATGATAGAATCAATGATCAATCTGAAATAGCATCTCAATATCCATCGGATCCTCTCAAAGACAACATGCAGAATTGCAAATAGATGATCTTGATCATGAACGGAGCTCACAAGATATAAACATGATAGCACAAAGGAGGAGAACAAGATATAAACATGATAGAACCAGCCATCTAGCTACTACATGGACCCGTAGTCCAGATATGAACAACTCACGCATCACACCGGAGGCTTGCATGATGATGAAGAAGGCCTCCAGGGTGAATTCCCCTCTCCGGCAGGGTGCCGGGAAGGGCTTCAGATCCCTCCCAATCTAGGGACGGAGATGACGGCGGCTATAGACTCTTTCGTGGATTTTTGATCGGGTACTTAGGGTTTCCGTATCAGGGGCAATATATATGCGGAAGGAGATGTCGAGGGGGTGCCTGGGGCGGCCAGACCACCCCCTGGTGCGGGCCAGGCCTGGCTGCCTGGCCAGGTGGTGTGGTCGGGCCCTAGCCCCTCTCTGTCTCGTATTCTAGCTCTAGGTGTCCCTCGGTGAAAAACTGACTTTGGCTTTTGTCCCGTCCAATTCCGAGTATATTCATTTTCTGACTTTCCTGGAACCAAAAACAGCAGAAAACAGGCAGCTGGCACTATGGCTCTTGTTAATCGGTTAGTCCAAGAAATCATATGAAAAGTACTCCAAAGTGTGGACAAAACATAAGAAAGTAGATAAAACCAAGCAAGGAACATCAAAAATTATAGATACATTTGCAATGTATCAACATCCCCAAGCTTAACTCCTGCTCGTCCTCGAGTAGGTCAGTGATAAAAAGAAAGAATAATTTTTGA
Source organism: Avena eriantha (assembly GCA_910589775.1). Classification (NCBI taxonomy): domain Eukaryota; kingdom Viridiplantae; phylum Streptophyta; class Magnoliopsida; order Poales; family Poaceae; genus Avena; species Avena eriantha. The sequence continues at coordinate 168,951,299 of OU342743.1, read as the reverse complement.
GGTGACATGCACCATCATAAACTTGATCAAAGTATTTGTAAAACATTCAAAGCGAGGATCATAGTACATCAATCATAACATGAAAGACAAAGTTCTAGCAATAAGACAAAGAAACTATGTTGCAACATGAAAAGGCACAAACAAAAGACTAATGAATAACAATGCTTTGCAAGACGTTTGTATGCTTCACATAAAGAAAACATAGCATAATAGTATTTAGCTTGTCCCTCATAGGGTAGCAAACATAAATGCATAGGACACCTTCAAAGTTCATAAGATTGACTAGATACAAATAGTTTAAAACAAGCAATATCAAAGCTATGCATCAATCAACAAGTCTTGGGACAATGCACATAGAACTAAAAATGGCCACTATGCTCTCAAAGTAGGTGCATAAAGGTAGAAGGTGGAGACTCAATATATAAGTGGAAGAAAGGCCTTCATAGAAGGAAGTAGGGATTCAAGTTTCATAAAGAGCTTCCAAAAATTATGGTACTTTTTAGCTTTCAGCTCTCATTGCCCCTATCATAAACATCTTGAAGTGACTAAGATTAAAGTGAACAAACTATGGTGTATATGCTTGACGAAGTATAAGTTGGAAATCTCATGTCCCTTGAATACGAGGGCCTGTAACATCCCAAAACTCTAATCCAAGTGATCAAGATCCAAATCATCAAATTTAGAGCTAACAAAAACTTTTCCAATTTAAAATATGAAAGCATTCATATGTGTGTGCATTTAAATAGGAGTTGATTTGAATTGCCATGATTAAGTGATACATTGCTTGTAAAATGATTCTTAGGTGAAATAAACCTCATCTAGATCATTCCCAAACAAATCCCAAAGAAAAACAAATCAAAATGAATAAAATAAAGAAATGGTCATTTGTGCCATTTTAATCAACATGCCTACTTTGGCTATTCCTAGAACTCATTTCTTAACAGGAACAAATGTGGATATTTGCACCCCTTGCTAGTACATGTAGTGATGTACCAAGGCCCACCTTGTGATCTGCCAAAAACTTTCAAACACTAAATTTAATTTGCATTTGAAAATTGAATCTAGTGTAGGTATCAAGATCACACTATTTCAAAAACTACTCAAATGAACTCCATTTTCAAATCCCAAGCAACCATAGAGGCTTAAGCATCTGCCTAGCAACTCCACCAAAAATCATCTCAAAATTCAAAACTTGAACTCTTTCGGCCATTTCTACAAACACCTTGTGGGCAAAAGTCAAACAACAACCAAAAACACTATTTTGAGCAGTGTTTGGACCAATGTGGTCTCCCATTTTGCAACCACAGCCACCCAGTGCACCCCCTACCCTTTTCTAGCCCGGCCACCCACTGTGCCATGACCAAATGGTCATGGCCATTAAGGCCAAGAACCATTGGGCACCCTCACCGGTGACAGCATGCCACAGCCGCCGCTAGCGTCGCCCACCATGTCTAGCACGTCGCCTGTGGTCCACCTCCACCGCCCAGCCAGCCCTAGCCCGAGGACAACGCCAGGAGCAGCCAGGAGCCACCGCGCCCGGAGCCTGTCGGCCATGCCGACGCCGCTCGCAGAGCGCACACGGTCCCCACTCAGCCAGACCTCGCCTCGCTCCAGCCGCCCGTCTACACGATCACCACCGTCCTAGGAAGCTAACGGACATCCTCTTTCCCCCGACTGTGCCCCGTAGTCGCCGGTCGCCGCGAAACTCGCCATCCGCAGAGACATCGTGTGTGCCGCGCCACTCACCTCCCCCGACCGCCATTCACTGCACACGCACCTCCGTGACACTCGCCAGGGCACCGCCCACTGTCCTAGCGCACCACCCACACCTCTAGCTCGTAGTGCCGTCGTCACCGGCGAGCACCGCCCATGCTCCTCTACCGCTTTGCCGAGCCTATAAATAGAGGCCTCCCCAGCACCAATTCATCACACCACTCTCATCCCCTCCCTCTCACAGCACTCCCAGAGCCCCACTAGAGCAAGCCGCCGTCCACAACGCCAGAATTTTGCCGGAGTCCGCCGTGGAAGGAGGAGAAGGGCGCTGTTGATCAAGGCCACCTCTCGGGACACCGCCGGTACCAGGAGGATCGCCATCGTCTACCAGTTCGTTTGCCCGCCTCGCCGACCCTCGCCGGAGCCCCGGTAAGCCGCCATAGACCCCCACCGAGTCGCTAGGGTTAGCCCTCACCGGCGACTTGTCCGTCGTCGACGACGAGACCCAGTCGTCGATCTAGGTTCTAATCGCACGGCCCACGTTGCCCCGTACCGCTTCGTGTTTTAAAGAGCCGCTGACATGTGGACCCCCCTGTCAGCTGTCCTCTGCACCGTAGAGTGAATCTGGGCCGGCCCATTTTCCTTCCCGCGCTACCCCACAAATTCAAATTTAGGTTTTTCTATTTAAGTTGAACTTAGTTATGTCCCCTAGTTTGAAAATCATTTCAAAGAGATTTACAAATCCAAATGGAGTGATTCCAATTGTGTTGGAAAGCTTCTGAAAAGATCTATCCAAGCCCGTTGGATTTAATTCATTTAGAGTTAGAAATCTCTCCTAGTAAAAATAACAAAATAGAAACATTTGCACCTTGCAACATTTTTATAAAATCAACCATGTTAGCTTTTGAGTTGATTCCAACTCTCAAAAATCACATTTCACCATACCTATCTGAATATGTAATAATATTAAGGTTTATATGCAGTGACTTTGGACTAGTACCAAAATAATGCTATATAGGCATTTCTAGTCACTTTAAATCATTAAATAATAAACTTAAACTTAAGTAAATGTGATCCAACCCTTAAATCAGAATCCCACATGTTAGAATATGTGGTGAGGACATGTGTCCACATGATCCATATTGTTAGTGGTGAATATTAAATCTTAGTTATTTTCAATGAGTAGAAATTACTTTTCTTAAATAAAAAGGATGAAACTAGTTAATAAAACCTTGTGAAGCTTGTGATGGTAATAGATCATCAAATGTGTGCCATGGAGTGCTAAGTAGACTAGTTAAGTATTGTTTGGTGCTTGTGTACCCCGTATGTATTTATAGACGATAGTACTGACCAAGCTTTCGAGGAGGAGGAGTTCTTCCAAGAGGAGGAGGAGGAAAACTTCAACCACTATGCTACCCAAGGCAAGCCATCATTAACCATGCAAGCTATCCCTTGCAAGTATAATACTTAGAAAGATATTGTTAGCAAGCTAGAAGATTTAGATGACTTAAGCAAGATGATTTAGGCATGCTTTGGTTATACCACTTTGACTAGTACCTACTCCAAGTTTACTCTCAAGCTTTTACTTCTTTACTTTACCAAAGTCCTTTACATGTTTTGAAGGTAGCATAAAAAGTATAAAACTTGACCTATCAAGATAACATTAGATGTCATTCTATGGCATGAGATTGATCCTATCCTCCCACCTTAGTGAACACTCTTAACTTAGTAGATTAGAGCTAGATCAAAACTTGAGTCACTTTAGATGGGAATACTTGGTGAAAATGAATTGTGAAAACCTTGGAATGATGAGTCATTCTATTGAGATGTTTTGACATGTGTTGAGAAACACAAATGGTTTATGATGATGAAAATGTTGAGGCATGAGCCTTAGCCCTTTACAAAACTGATGGTTGGATTCAGATGTGATACCATTCCAATTTTACCGTACAACCACAATACCTGAATTGGATAAGGCTTAGCTGGAAATTTATATGCATTAGTATTAGTTCCCTCGCGGGAGAGGTTTGAGCTGAGGCTACCTCTCAATGTTGTCCACCTATGTAGTGCCCAAGATGACAGATGGTCATGGTTGGGAGGCCATGCTCATAGGAGAGGTGCTTATACTAGGGTGTGTAAAGGAAAGGTTATGTTTGATTATATGTATACTAAGTATGATGATTCAGGGTTATCCCTGACAGATGTATCGAATCTTGTGGTGAAAGTGTACCACCTCTGCAGAGTGTCAAACTATTTGAATAGCCATGTCCGCGGTTATGGACAGTTGGAGTGGCCATACTGTTTCATTGTCAGATATTTTCAAAATTCCTTATGAAATAAATGATGAATCTTGACTTGACCACAACAGGGTTGTGACTATGACACTAGCTTCCCAACTTAAGTGATTCTAGAATTTTATTTTATCTTTCTTTGTTTCTGAACTCAGCTTAGGTTTCAAACTTAACTTTATAGTTAAACTTACTTTAGTACTATCCTACTTGTTAGTGGTAGTTTGCGAGTACTTAAAGAGTACTCATGGCTTTGTTCCTGGCTATTCCTATGGCCAGACTATGAAGGAGACTACCAAGATGACGGCCAGCAGGACGGCTATGATAACTAGGACTATCTGCCTTCGTCAGCATTGCATGTGCCCCTGAAGATGGACCCCACCGTGACGCTTATTATTTATTCCGCTGCTTGTTGTATTAAGACTGGATCATGAGATCCTCTATTTGTGTAAGACCTTATGTATGGTTTGCAATGGATGATGTACTGTGATATCCAATATGTTATGTCTCGCAAAAATGGTAATCCTAGGATTGCGATGTATGACATAACAGGCATATGGGATTTAAAAATCCGGGTGTTGACAGGGCCGCTCCTCATGCTACTCAAGTTTAGTCATCGATAAGTTCTTGTCATCGTAAGTACATGTGTATCATAGAGAACCGCCAACGTGGTACCCCTTGCTCGATGATACGGCAGAATCCCCATATCAAAATGACAAGGCAAGCAGACAACGAGCATCTCAACAATCTTCTTATTTACCATGGGAATATGGTGCTTTTTTCTCTCTTTCCACTTTTCATAATCTCTTTTTTTTTCTTTTTCTCTTTTTTATCAATATCTGACTCTTTTTTATTAGAAGAATGCTTCATAGACAACTCATTATGGTTACGCTGCAGGTTTCCACCATGTCAGTATGGATTAGACCAGCGGCCCAGGCATTTCTCTAACACATATACATAACTCCATGGACTTACAAGCTCCCCTTTCATTTCACACCGACGACATCCATAGACAAAAGAGCATGATATCAACTAGGTACAAAGTACCAGTGCAATGTTGAAAGCGTTCCCCATGACATCATGGTTCTGCTAATCCCCAACAAATGAGTGCAAGCATATACAACATAGACGACACAATGATTCAAGTTTATTAAGGGCAAGAAAAGAGTGTGACATCAAGTTCGTGAGAGCTTTAATCAATAGATTTCTCATAACAAGTTTAATTTGGAAGGTAGATAAAAACATGAATATACTTGGAATAGCATATGCTAGTAGGTAGGTATGGTGGACTCTTCGGAATAACTTGGTTTTTGGAGCTGGATGCATGAGTGGAACTCATACTTGGTTACAGAGGCTAGCAAAAGATTTGGAGCGACAAACTAAGAGAGCAATAATGGCCATAATCATGTAGAGCGACAAAACATCATTGATCAAAGCATAAAGTGATACTACAAGTTGAAAACTAAAGGATCATAGAGGCTATGGTGACTTGGGATAGCCATAACATGGTGTGAGCATGCACCAAGTCAACCCAAATAAAGCATTAAAGGAGAATACCACAATACTATGCTTTAATATGCTAAAACAACGCATGATTCTTCCAAGGCACATTAAGCAATCTCAATTGTTTATAACAAGTCATGCTACAACAAATTATACTAAGAATAAAGCAAAAACAATATCGAGCATGGCATGACAAAGCATAGGCCACAGTAAAAAACAAGCTCTCTTTACCACTTAAGCATGAATTTTCCTACTCTTTTCCAATCCAAACCAAACTATTTGAAAACCAATGTATGCAAGAGGGGGTCCAACCATTTTATTCAGCAAACTAAGAAAACCAAACAAATGAAAAACCAAAACGAAAATGAAAAAGGAAGACGCTCCAAGAACAACACAACTGTGCATGAAACAATAAAAATGAAGCGTTTGGAAGAAACCTGGGATTTTTATTGATGAAGAGGGGGATGCCTTGGGCATCCCCAAGCTTTGATGCTTGTACTTCTTGGATATTTCTTGGGGTGACACGCGTGGCATCCGCAAGCTTGAGCTTTAATCCATTCTTCATCTCATTACTCATTCCTTCCATACACCTGAAATTTTTCCTTCATACAAAACTTCACACAATCTTTATTAGCAACATTAGTGCACTCAAGATAATAAGTCTTTAGGTTCAGTTCCAACACCAATAAAACTTCCATTAAAACACTAGCTATTGTAGCACTTCCCTCAAAAATCTAAATTCCCCAAAAGAACTCAAAAAGGAACCAACAAGAAGCAAATGCAGAAAATGGCAGGAATCTATCAAAACAGACCAGCAGGTAAAGACGAATTTTTTCGAAGACCTTATGTTGCTCAAATCAAAAAGTGTTAAACTAAATAAAGTTAGATAACTAGCTGGGTCAGAAGCATAAAAATTCACACCTCAAAAGGACGTACAGAGATTTTACACGAATTTTTATGGCGAAGCACAGAAATCTGTTTCGGGACAGTAACTTTCCCAATCATTAAGGAGCGGTTATTACTGAAGTAATAATTTCCAAGACTCATCTAAAACTTTTGGGTTATCTCCCAATAAGTACTTTTCTTTAACGCCTTTAAGTTAGGAATAAGAAGGAAGAAAAAGAATCAAGTGTTCTCAAATGAAGAAGCATAAAAACCTAATTTATTGCCCTTACCTCTCTTACTTTTATTCTTAACCTTGGGAAACTTGTGAATACTTGGTGGAGAAACAAAGAGCATGGTGCCCTTTTCCACATCTATTATTGTTCCAAGGAGTTTCAATAGGGATCTTCCAAGTGTGATTTGTCCTTTTCCTACACATTTAATAACAAGATAATCAGTAGAAACCATTTTCCCTAGGATCTTTGTAAACACTCCTTCAAATATTCCAATGGGTAATATTGTGGCATTATTAGGAAGAAAAAATTCTTCTCCTCCTTCATAAAGCCCCCAAAGATTCAAGCATTAATAAATATCTTTGGGCATAAGACAAAATTCAGACATGATATCACAGCGAGCATGAAAATTTTCATTGTTTATAGCAATCTTTACTGTGGGAAGCCATTCTGAGGGTTCAAAATTTATTGGAACATAGTTGTGATGTTCCCTAAGCTTATTATAGCAATCTTTCAAACTAGCAGTGCTGGTCTCAAGAGTATTCAATCTAGCAAATAAGTTTATGAAAGAAGTATCAGTTTTGCTAGGCAAGTTGTAAGTAAAGACCAATTTCTTTATGGCATTAACAACATCATCCTCATCGCATTGGAGGAAATCTCCTCCCACAACAGCATCTAAAGCATATCTATAGCAAAGAGCAATTCCAAGGTAAAAACTGCTAAGGAACAAGCTTTGAGTCATTTTAGGCTCAGTTTTTTCATGTAGATCAGAGATTCTAGACCAAACTTCTTTGAAACTCTCTTCAATTCCTTGTTTAAAAGTGAAAATCATTTCCTCAGGTGACATAGTGATTGGAGCAATGCTAGACATGAAGGCAACTTAAGATAGGAACTAATTTTTTTGTGTTTTTAATAACGAAAGCAAACTAGTAGAACTATTTTTTTGTGTTTTTGATAAAGAAACAAGCAAACAAAGCAAAAGTAAACTAAGCAAAACAAAAACAACAAAGTAAAGAGATTGGTTATGAGGGACTCCCCTTGTGAAGATGTCCTTGACTCCCTAGCAACAATGCCAGAAAAGTAACTTGATGGCCCAAAATATATCGAGCTCGTTGGGGAACCCCAAGACGAAGGTATGATGAGCACAGCAGCAAGTTTTCCCTCAGTATGAAACCAAGGTTTAATCGAACCAGTAGGAGCAAGGAAACACCCCAAAGGTGTTGCTAGCTGAACTTTGGCAGGGCACACTACCGGTGCCAGCAGCAACGTGGAGACCTGCACAACACAACCATAGAACTCTGTCCCCAACTTGCGATGAGGTTGTCAATCTCATCGGTTTTGCTGAAAACAAAGGATTAAACATATCGAGTGGAAGAAAGTAATAGCTTGCAGAAAGTAAACACAAAGCAGTAAACACTTGATTGTAGATTGAAAGTAAAAGAAAGGACTCGGGTCCATAGTTCACTAGAGGTGGCTCTACTTAAGATAGATGACATGTTGGGTGAACAAATTACAGCAAGGCAATTGACAAACATCGAGAAAGCATACAAGCATATACTACTCATCTTGACTCCTTTGAGATTCGATTGGGCATTACAACATTATACATAGATCGCCATCCAACTGCATCTATGACCAATAATCCACCTTCAGGTTATCATCCGAACCCCCTCCAGTATTAAGTTGCAAGCAACGGATAATTGCATTACGAATTGCGTGTAAAGTAAATAATACGATTATTCTATGAACAAAGGATTGTTGTTTTCTCCCTAGTAGCAACAACACATCTAGTACCTTAGAGATTTCTGTCACTTCTCCAGATTACCAGAGGCATGAACCCACTATCGAGCATAAATACTAACTCTTGGAGTTACTAGCATCTACTTGGCCAAGATAGCTACTAACAACGGAAAGCATGCAAGATCACAAATAACAAAGACATGATAGAATCAATAATCAATCTGAAATAGCATCTCATTATCCATCGGATCCCCACAAACACAACATGCAGAATTACAAATAGATGATCTTGATCATGAACGCAGCTCACAAGATCTAAACATGATAGCACAAAGGAGGAGAACCAGCCATCTAGCTACTACATGGACACGTAGTCCAGAGATGAACCACTCACGCATCACACCAGAGGCTTGCATGATGATGAAGAAGGCCTCCAGGATGAATTCCCCTCTCCGGCAGGGTGCCGGGAAGAGCTTCAGATCCCTCCCGGTCTAGGGATGGAGATGACGGCGGCTACAGACTATTTCGTGGATTTTTGATCGAGTACTTAGGGTTTCCGTATCAGGGGCAATATATATGCGGAAGGAGAGGTCGAGGGGGTGCCTGGGGCGGCCAGACCATCCCCTGGCGCGGGCCAGGCCTGGCTGCGTGGCCAGGTGATGTGGTCAGGCCCCAGCCCCTCTCTGTCTCGTATTCTGGCTCCAGGTGTCCCTCGGTGAAAAACTGACACAAGGATCAGAGTGCATATTTGCATCATGTTTTACATTATTATTTTGCATTGTAGATGTAGGATCTTGGTATTTTATGGTGCTCACGCGCATAGTTTATGTTTATTTTCACCAGGATTAGGACAGATGATGGATCCAATGGACACAAGGAGCAGTTGTACTATGGAGAAAAGGAGTCAAAACAACGTAAATCGCTTATTTGGGAAATATTAATAATACTAGAAGAAAACCAAAAGCGAACAAGGGAGGCAGAGTGTCCAACGACCAACTATACGACCGAAGCAAATTTTCCGGCCGTATAGCTCTAGCCATATAGTTGGCGCCGCCTCCGCCTCGTCAAATAGTTTCACCCCATGCAATTGGTTCGAGGAGACAACATACAGAACACCTAGAAATCACAGAAACCTCACCTCCAGAAGGCATCTGGAGGGGGAACTCATCCACCAAGGATCCATCTTCGCCCTGTGCAGATCTAGGAGGCTAAGGCATCGATCTTCATCATCCACCGCTGCATCACCACCATCTCCATCCATCCCATCTACATCTTGTCTAGATCTTGTTGAAAGTAGTAAGTTTGCACGTGCAGTGCACGTCTCCAAATATACAAATGGAATTAAGCATGCTCAAAACATAAAAAGGTAAAAAACCCATACCCATCAAACTGTAATTAGATAATGTTCTGGTGGCCCCTTTCCCTTCTTCTTGTGCCGATGATCTTACCACGTTCGAAGGAATTGGGACTACATGTTTTTCTTCACAATAGTTTCTATCTATTTCCGCACATCATGACTTCTCCGAGTAACACACAGAGATGGCCCTCCCATTAACCACTTCATTTTCATTTATGAATTTCATATTAATAAGAATATATGTCCTACCAAAACATAATTTAGAACTTGTTATCCTCTTTTGTAATAGGCAAAGATTTACTTAGATCCGATTGAAGTCTCAGTAATAAAATTATAAAGATAAATTAATAAGAGCATATGTGATCATTAACTTAACTCCAAAAAACATTCAAATGAATAGTCAGTAATTTTATGTGGAATTTCCTAATTCCCTAGTTCATAGATAACTTCTAAATTCACAATACATCAACTCCTGAGAGAAAGATTATTGTAAGGTCCCCATATGCTTACACTGACAATGTTCATCATAGGACACTATGTACCCAACCAGTCCCCATATGTTTAGACTTGTTATCATCTTCTCAACCTCCTGAGTTAGTCATTTCTCGCAAAGGTTGATCATCACTATCCTCATTTGCTCACGTGGACAAAAAATAGTAACCAAAAATTCTTTGGAAGACCAACATAATACGACCATTTGGTGCCACTAATTTGGAAAGAATCATTACTATTTAGGGAAAGCTCATACTACACCTCTATAAGATCCATTGAACAATGAAACCTTTGTGAAAGAAACAAAATAAAATGCAAACATTGGCAATAGGAAAATACTTCGTTTCTAAAACCACAGTGGAATATAAAGGATGGACAGAGATCCGGCAAAGCATGCCATAGGGTGTACATGTAAATCTAATCGTACAACCTTGAGTTGGTCACATACAAGATAAAGTATGGATTTGAAGCTAAATAGTTGAGAACATCTCGGACCCTGCACCAGAATTATGACCCAACTAGAGAAGATTTAGCTCGAGTAAGGCAAGTGAGTGCCAAGACCTGGGAGATAATTGTAACTTTGTAAACCTCCATATAAACTGGAGCTCCTCTACATCATCTAGTACATCTACACCTTACTGACACACCTAAGAGAAAAACACTAAGTGTAATTCATGGTGACACAATCTCACCATATTACCAGAAAACAGATGAAAAAATAATGGAGTCAGTTGTTCATTGTTCATACATAGTACAATAAATCAGGAGAGCATATTTTTTACATAAAAAGGGGGGAAATTATCTTATTAGTGCCATGTGTGCAAAACCAGCATAAGACCAATGTGGCACCTGAAATACAAAACTCGAAGTTTCCCTTTGCCAATAGTTTGTTGTGATCACATTGTTAGGATAGACATTGTAAGGTTGTAAAGATCATTGCTTAAATAGTCTGCAAAGACCAAGCTCTGAAACAAAAAAAACTACATAGCATCCCCGTGAGGCCATTCTTCAAGTCGCCTCCCGGGCAATCTGAAAATGCTAAGCAAACATGATAGTACAGGATGGGCTGCTGCACAAAAGCCTTGTGTATTATAGTAGAAATAAAGTTTGGAAGCAAGATAGATAACTTACTTTATAGTAGTGAACAAAATTTGCAAACGGGTCAAAAAGTAATCACAAATAGCATTTACATGAATATGTAATTCTGGGTTGCTTTAGCACGTCCTGTTTATGTTTGCAAATAATCGTGCACAAGGAATTTGCGATACCAAACATTTAGTAGCAATAAAAACAGTGTTGAAAGGTGCATACATATGAACCATCAATGATAACAAAAATCACATCAATGAAAGCTTATGATATGGAAAACAAAATTGTTGCAATTATATTGTCCAGAGAAATCAAATGGGTTGATTTTTATAAAACCATCATCACCTCTATAATTTTCCCTAGTAAGAATTTTATTCTTAATCTAGATTAGAGACTCTGATGTTTTATTACCTTCAAAGGTTAATGACTTTATATTATAAGAAATGACATTAGGAGTAGATACGGTCTATTGGTGAAAGAAAAGATATGTTGTAGAAGAGAGGAAGGAATGAATAAAGAGGAGGTATATCTCGTTGCCAACTTTTTAGTGGGTGGGTATGAGTCTATGCCAAGTAAGATTTAGTCGCAGAGCATTAAGCCATGCTTATATGGTATTTACCTTCAAGTGTATGTGCTGCAAAGACCAAAAAAGCCGGACTGATTTTCCTTCAGTTAGCCTAAGCTCTTGTTTCCTTCCTTTTTTCTCCGGGTTATTTTAATCTTGGTTACTATCTTTGAAACTCCCTGTACTTTGTACACCTTCTCCTACGTGCAACGAAAAAGCCTCAGTGTAGCATCAGTAGGAGAAACTGTAATGCAAATTAAAAGAGGGAACCCGTTGAAATATTCAGTAAACACATTGTGAGTATGCTATTTAATACTACTATCAAATCAAGATTGAACTATAAAATTTTGCAGCTAAAAAAGCACACCTGAATAATAGATACTACACTGAAGCCCTTGGCACTCGTTTCATAAAAAATCCCTTGAAATAATAAAATGAGAAGAGAAATCAAACATTTAAAATAAAAAATGATGCTATGTATCAACATACAGTTGTCCCGTAAGCATTGTATTTAAGATTTCAGATTATTTTGCAAGCAAAAATATTTAATAGTACGGTACTGACTTGATTCTAAATCTGCAGGCAGCAACTATTCTTCTAATATCATACATCACATTCAAGTGCCGTTCCGGAAATAACCATGATTGCGCAATGTAAATTATCAAGTCTATACCCACAAAGTGCAGGATCTATATTGCCAACTGTGCTTGTACTCCCTCCGTTTCAAAATATAAGATGTTTTAGCTTTGTGAAACAAGTGTACCTAGATCCCTTTTAGTGTGTAGATTCAAGATACACTCGTTTCATAAAGCTAAATCATCTTATATTTTAAAATGGAGGGAGTATATATTAATCTGCTATGCTGATACATGCACCGGGAGATAAGATGTACTGCAAGTAGGCGACGGGTGAAAAAAAAAAAAGGGAAACGATCACCACACAATGTCTTGAAACATCTACCATAGGGCCTCAGTGGAAGCTGCTTTGCTAGGTCCTCGGCGGCGGCGAGTCCCGATCAAATTTGGTCTTGATGGATCCTCGGCAGCGGTAGCTGTATGGCCGCGTTCCGCCTGGCAGTAGCCGTGCATCCGGCTCGGGCCTCCGCGGCGGTGTTCCCTTGCGGCGCCGAGACAATGGATGACAGCACATCAGGGAGGACCTTTGGTGGTGGCGGAGATATGTGTCCGTGAGAGCCATCCCCAAGCCTAGGATCGGGGCTTCGTGGCACCGCCGTCTCCATCCTCGACGACACTAACGAAGCATGGCAGGCATGGAGATTGGCTCGTGGCACAGGAAGTCTGACCAACACGGTTGCAACGGCAGGAGCAAGGAGAGTTGCGATGGCAGCATCGGTTTGGGCCATGAAATCCGGAAGGTGAAGAGGAATTGACCCGTGAAATCAGGCATGCCCTGGTTGATTTTTTTGGACGCGTGAATTCAGGGATTAGGGGCAGCATGTGGGATGGGAGTTTCGGATTATCCTCTGCGGTGGAGCGTGGTCAGTCAATTGTAAATTCCTAAGTGTACTGCATACATTGATTAGATGAATGCTAGCCATTAGATTGAGTTTAGTGGACCTAATCGTATGGTGGTAATAGGTCTGTGTACTTTTTGTGGGGTGCGTTTAGAGAAAATAATGTTTGCTCTTTTATTAGTAGTAGAGATTCCCATACTCATTGTGGATTTATACAAGTACTATTCATCTATGATTCTTTCCGTTACCATTGCTATGATGTTGATTGCCTCCATGTCTGAATAGATCATTAGTTCTTAGGGAGATGGAGAAACACTAGTATGAGATTGAAATAAGATAAAGTCTATTATGATATTCATCGTTGTGATCATGTGTTAGATTTTCTACATCTTGATGTTGAGAGAAATCGACCTCTCAATATTTGCCTCTCGTGGGGACTTGATGGAGGAAACTACTTGTTGGTAGACGGAGGTGTGCTAGCACTTACAGTGACTATAAAGCTGTTGGTACCCCTTACGTATCAACTTGGGAAACCGAGGAAAATCACGGAACACTATCCATGCCATGGGATACGTCCTACGGGATTACGTCCCTTAATAGCGTAGTAATTCGATTGATGTCGATTGCTTGCCGATTTGTCCAATTATGGATTCCTCCCACACATACATAGTTGAGAATGTTCTTGATGGTAATCTTTATCTTAGATCCTTATAATGCTAGTGGTGTATCTGCTACTCCCTGAGAATGCTTTTTCCCTACTGCAGTTCAAATTTCACTTACATACGTGATACTTACTTTCTGTACTCAGTTGTTTTACTTTACTTTATTATTGCTCTTTGATGGCTCAAGATATGTAGAGCTCGTTGGAAACCCCAAGAGTAAGGTATGATGAGCACAGCAGCAAGTTTCTCTCAGTTATGAAACCAAGCTATAGAACCAGTAGGAGTAAGGAAACAACTCTAAGGTGTTGCTAGCAACTTGGAATCCTACACAACACAACCACAGAACTTTGTCGCAACTTACAATGAGGTTGTCAATCTCACCGGTTTTGCTGAAAACAAAGGATTAAATGTATAGTGTGGAAGATAGTAATTGCTTGCAGAAAGTAAACAGTAAATTGTAAACAATAGATGGTATATCAATGGTAAAGGAATGGACTGGGGTCCATAGTTCATTAGAGGTATTTCTCTTAATATAAATAGCATGTTGGGTGAACAAATTACAGCGGGGCAATTGGCAGATTGAGAAAGCATAACAATGCACATACTAGACATCTTGACTCCTACGAGATTTGATTGGTCATTACAATATAATACATAGACCGTGATCGAACTGCATCTATGACTAATAATCCAACTTCAGGTTATCATCCGAACCCCTTCTAGTATGAAGTTGCAAGCAAAAGATAATTGTATTAAGCAAAGTGTGTAAAGTAAACAATACAATTGCCCCATAGACAAAGGATTGTTGTTTTCTCCCTAGTAGCAATATCACATCTACAACCTTTGAGATTTTTGTCACTTCCCCAGATTATTAGAGGCATGAACCTACTATCGAGCATAAATACTCCCTCTTGGAGTTAGAAGCACCTACTTGGCCAAGATAGCTACTAGCAACGAAGAGCATGCAAGATCAGAAATAACATAGACATGATAGAATCAATAATCAATCTGACATAGTATCTCAATATCCATCGGATCCCCGCAAACACAACATATAGGATTACAAATAGATGATCTTGATAATGAATGGAGCTGACAAGATCTAAACATGATAGCACAAAGGAGGAGAACCAACCATCTAGCTGCTGTATGGTCCCATAGTCCAAGGACGAACTACTCACACATCACTCCGAAGGCTGGCATGGTGATGAAGAAGGCCTCCGGGATGATCTCTCCCCTCCGACAGGGTGCCGGGAAGATCTTCGGATCCCCTAGATCTAGGTATGGAGATGGCGGCGGCTACAGACTCTTTCGTGGAATTTTAATCGGGGCTTTAGGGTTTCTGCATCGGGGTACTTTTACAGGCGAAAGGACAAGGTCAGTGGCCGCCCGAGGGGCCCACACCATGGGGCGGCGCGCCTTAGGGGGTGTCCGCGCTAGCCCTAGGTATGGCCACCTCGTGGCCCCACTTCGGCTACCCTTCGGACTTCGTGTTCCTTCTGGTAAAATATTGACTTTGGCTTTTGTCCTGTCCAATTCCGAGAATATTTCCTCACTAGATTTTCTGAAACCAAAAACAGTAGAAAACAGGCAACTGGCACTACGGCATCTTGTTAATAGGTTAGTTCCAGAAAATGTATAAAGATACCTCAAAGTGTAAACAAAACATAAGAAAGTTGATAAAACAAGCATGGAGCATCAAAAACTATAGATACGTTTACGACGTATCAAGCATCCCCAAGCTAACTCCTGCTCGTCCTTGAGTAGGTAAGTGATAAAAATAATAATTTTTGAGGTGACATGCACTATCACAATCTTGGTCAAGGTATTTGTAAAGCATTGATAGCTGGGATCAAAGTACTCTAAACATAAGCATGACAGATAGAGTTCTAATAATAAGACATAGCAACCATGTTGTAACATGAAAAGGTACAAACAAAAGATCATGAATAACAATGCATTGAAAGACGTTTGTTTGTTTCACATATAGAAAACATAATAAGAGTGTTATTCAGCTTGTCCCTCATGGTATAGCAAAACATAGATGCATAGGACACCTTCAAAGTTCATAAGGGTGACTAGATACAAATAATTTAAGAACAAGCAATATCAAAGTTATGAATCAATCAACAAGTTTTGGGACAATGTACATTAAACTAAGAATGACCACTATGCTCTCTCAATTCATGCATAAAGGTAGAAGATGGAGACTCAACATAAAAGTAAAAAAGAAAGGCCCTTCACAGAGGGTAGCAGGGATTTCAAGCTTCATAAAGAGATTCCAAAAATTATGGTACTTATTAGCTTTCAGCTCTCATTGCCCCTATCATAAGCATCTTGAGGTGATTAAGGTTAAAGTGACACAAATATGAAGATATACTTGACAAGTTATAAGTTGAAAATCTCATGCCCCTTGCTTACGAGTACCAAACCTCATGCTACTCAACTTTAGTCACAAGTAAGTTCTTGTCATTGTAAATACATGTGTATCATGGAGAACCGCCAACAGGGTACCCCTTGCCCCATGACACATGAGCTTTCCCATACCAAAATGACAAGGCAACAGACAATGAGCATCTCAGCGATCTTTTTATTTGCTATTTGCATAGGTTTTTATTGAGGATGCTTCACAGAATGCTCAGTATGGTTATGCTGCAAGTTTCGACCATGATTAGGCATGGCTTAGGCTAGCCGCACAAGCGTTTCTCTAACACACATACAAACTCCATGAGCTTACAAGATCCCCTTTTATTTCACACCGCCGGGATCCATAAACAAAAGAACATGATATCAACTGAATAATAAGTGCAATGTTGAAAGCGTGCCCCATGGTATCATGGTTCTGCCAATTCACAACTTATAAAGTGCAAGCATTAAAGCAACATAGATGGACACAATGGTTCAAGTTTATTAAGTGCAAGAAAATAAAGTGTGCCAACCAAGTTTGTGAGAGCTTTAATCACTAATTTCATAACAAGTTTAAGTTGGAAGGTAGATAAAAACATGAATATACTTGGAATGGTGTAACACACCATGCATAGGAATTTATAGTGGACTCTTTGGAATAACTTGGTTTTCATGGAGGTTGGATGCACGAGTAGAACTCATACTTGGTACAGGTGGAGGCTAGCAAAAGACTGGGAGCGACCAACTAAGAGAGCAATAATGGCCATAATCATGCAAAGCGACAAAACGTTATTAATTAATGTATAAAGTGATATTACAAGTAAAAAACTAAATGATCATAGAATCTAAGGTGACTGGTTCATAGTTTTAACATGGTGTATGCATGTGCCAAGTCAACTCAAATAAATCATCAAAGGAGAATACCACAATATTATGCTTTTGTATGCTAAAACAACGCATGATTCTTTCAAGGCACATTAAGAAATCTGAATTGTTTGGAACAAGTCATGCTACAGCAATAATCACTAAGCATAAGGTCAAAGCAACATCAAACATGACATGATAAAGTCTAGGCCACAGTCAAAACAAGCTCCTTTTGTACCACTTATAAGCATGAAGCTTCCTACTCTTTTCCAACACCAATCAACTTATTTGAAACAACATATGAATGCGGTGGTCCAACCAATTTATTTAAGCAAACCAAACAAAATAAAACTAAAAACAAAAACAAATACACTCCAAGAACAACACAATTGTGCATGAAATAATAAAAACAAAGTGTTTTGGAAGAAACCTGAGATTTTTATTGATAAAGAAGGGGATGCCTTGGGCATCCCCAAGCTTTGACGCTTGTACCTCTTGAATATTTCTTGGGGTGACACGGGTGGCATCCCCAAGCTTGAGATTTTGTCCATACTTCATTTCATCACATTATTCTTCCCTACACTTGAAAATTTCCTTCATACAAAACTTCACACAGTCTTCATTAGCAACATTAGTGTATTCAAGACAATAAGTCTTTGGGTTTAGTTTCAACACAAGTAAAACGTCCATCAAAACACAAGGTACTGTAGAAATTCCTTCTAAAATCTCAAGTGATCAAAGAGAACTCAAAGAGAAAGAGATTAAGAGGCAAATGCAAATAATGGCAGAAATCTATCAAAACAGACCAGCAGGTAAAAACCGATTTTTTGGAAGACCTTCTGTTGCTCAAATCGAAACGTGCTAAACTAACGAAAGTTAGATAAAAACCTGGGGCATAAGCACAGAAAATTACAGCTCAATCTGATGTAGAGGGATTTTTCACGATTTTTTACAGTGAAGCACAAAATCTGTTTCGGGACGACAACTTTCCCAAGTCTTACTTCTCTCTCATTAGAGGTTATTCTTGGCACAAAAACCACACAAAAAGGATAAGGAGAGGTTATTACTGAAGCAATAAATTCCAAGACTCAACAAAATAACAACTTACTGAAAGTAAAAACAATTTGGGTTATCTTACAATAGTGCTTTTCCTTAACGTCTTTCAGCTAGGCATAGGAGCAAGATTCAGGTATTTTCGAATGAAGAAGCATTAAGATCAATACCCAAAATATCTTCAACGAGGAAAGGTATCTCATCCAAATAAGTTCTAGATGACCCTCTCTCAATACTCTTGGGTTCACTATTTTCATCAAACGGGTTTTCAGGAACAATCCAATCAAAATTCTTTTCTAATGCTTCATGCATTCCTACAAGTTTAAAAGGTATTGGTATTTTAATTTCCTCTCTATTTTTGGGTTTGCTTTTTTCCAAATTTTCTAGTGTACCAATAACATCTGCACATGAGCCTAGCATATTAAAACGACCATATAACTTTCTAGCTTCCTTAACAACATCATTGAATTCTTTAAGCAAAGTTTCTAAAATAAAATCTCTCTTTTCAGTATCCTCAATATCTTTAAGTTTAAGAAACATTACTTGCATCATGGGGTTAAGGTTAACAAACCTAGCCTCCAACATGTGAACTAAAGAAGCTGCAGCAATTTCATAATTTGGAGCAAGTTCTCCTAAGGATCTATCCTCAATATCCTCATGATTGCTAACACGATTACAGAATTCTTCAATATTATCTTTCCCAATTATTGAGCCACTACCTATTGAAAGGTCTTTTAGGGTGAACTTAGGGATCAACATGGTGAGATAAGAACGAGGTGACAACTACAGAAAGAAATCAAAAAAAATTGTGTTTTTGATAGAAAGAAGCAAACAAGTACAACTATTTGTGTGTGTATTTTTGATAAAGAAAGAAGAAAAACAAAGCAAAATAAACTAAGCAAAACAAAAACAAATTAAAGAGATTGGTTGTGAGAGACTCCCCTTGCAAGAATCTTCTTTCTCCCTAAAAAGTGATTGATGAGGAGGAAGAGATTGAAGCTATCCTTAACTCATCGACAACGGCGCCAGAAAAGTGCTTGATGGCTCAATATATGTAGAGCTCATTGGGAACCCCAAGAGGAAGGTATGATGAGCACAACAGCAAGTTTCCCTCAGTTATGAAACCAAGCTATAGAACCAGTAGGAGTAAGGAAACAACTCCAAGGTGTTGCTAGCAACTTGGAATCCTACACAACACAACCACAAAACTTTGCCCCAACTTACAGTGAGGTTGTCAATCTCACCAGTTTTGGTGAAAACAAAGGATTAAACATATAGTGTGGAAGATAGTAATTGCTTGCAGAAAGTAAACAGTAAACGGTAAACAGTAGATGGTATATCAATGGTAAAGGAATGGACTGGGGTCCACAGTTCACTAGAGGTGTTTCTCCTTAAGATAAATAGCATCTTGGGTGAACAAATTACAGCGGGGCGGGCAATTGATAGATTGAGAAAGCATAACAATGCATATACTAGACATCTTTACTCCTACGAGATTTGATTGGGCACTACAACATAATACATAGACCATAATCCAACTACATCTATGACTAATAATCCACCTTGAGGTTATCATCCGAACCCCTTCCAGTATTAAGTTGCAAGCAACGGATAGTTGTATTAAGCAAAGTGTGTAAAGTAAACAATACAATTGCCCCATGGACAAAGGATTGTTGTTTTCTCTCTAGTAGCAACAACACATCTACAACCTTAAGATTTCTATCACTTCCCCATATTACTAGAGGCATGAACCTACTATCGAGCATAAATACTCCCTCTTGGAGTTACAAGCATCTACTTGGCAAAGATAGCTACTAGCAATGGAGAGCATGCAAGATCACAAATAACATAGACATGATAGAATCAATAATCAATCTGACATAGTATCTCATCCATCGGATCCCTGCAAACACAACATATAGGATTACAAATATATGATCTTGATCATGAACGGAGCTCACAGGATCTAAACATGATAGCACAAAGGAGGAGAACCAACCATCTAGCTACTGTATGGACCCATAGTCCAAGGACGAACTACTCACGCATCACTCTGGAGGCTGGCATGGTGATGAAGAAGGCCACCGGGATGATCTCTCCCCTCCGGCAGGGTGCCGGGAAGAGCTTCGAATCCCCCACAATCTAGGGATGGAGATGGTGGCGGCTACAGACTCTTTCGTGGAATTTTGATAGGGGCTTTAGGGTTTCTACACCGGGGTACTTTTATAGGCAAAAGGGCAAGGTCGGTGGCCGCCCGAGAGGCCCACACCATGGGGCAGCGCACCCTAGGGGGTGGACACGCCAGCCCTAGGTGTGGCCACCTCGTGGCCCCACTTCGGCTGCCCTTCGGACTCCGTGTTCCTTCTGGTAAAATATTGACTTTGGCTTTTGTCCCGTACAATTCTGAGAATATTTCCTTACTAGCTTTTCTGAAACCGAAAACAACAGAAAACAGGCAACTGGCACCGCGGCATCTTATTAATAGGTTAGTTCCAGAAAATGTATAAAAATACCTCAAAGTGTAAATAAAACATAAGAAAGTTGATATAAAATAAGCATGGAGCGTAAAAAATTATAGATACGTTTACGAAGTATCACTCTTATACTTAAAACCCAAAAACTCCTTTTTACACAATACTCGCATTTTATCTTGTCACTTAGAACTTCATCTAGCATTTCTATTGTAATATTTATTTCAAGAGTTATTAGACTTCAGACTATTGCTCCCCGTGGGATCGATATCTTTATTTTGAAACTAGCTACAAACGATTTGTGCACTTGCAGTCATCAGTTTGCTCACATCCTACTAACCTTTGGATCAGTTCGGCTATCGTACCTCTTCTGACTAGCCAATTCTAGGTGGATAGCATCTCCATGCTCATGACACGTGAAACATTGGCATCTTCCGCTTACAAATTTGTCTCGGAAGTGGGTTTCCCTCCCAACCTCAAACGACTAAGGACAAACTGGCTAGAGCTAGATACAAGTATGTGGCTCCACACCTGCAACAATTGCAGTGACACATAGAACTAGCTCTAAGTCGGATTCTGGGTTAAAAATACAAGGCGAAATGTGAGCCTCTAGGGCATCATCCCTAATAGTATGGGCATAGCATGTATGTACCTTGTGTTGGTACCACCCTCCGATGGCTCTAGAACTTCAAATGGAACTGCCTTTGTGAAGGCCCGAAGGGCATATTCGCTATGGATCTTCCCAGAACCACCTCACGAGCCACCAAAAGCCAATTTAAAGTGGGGAAAACTCTAGCCGCCGCAAAGAGGGTGGGAGAAGAGACCACCGCATCCGCCACAGACCATCTCCATGACAGATCCCTTTCGTCATAGCCTACATCAATATCTCCACTTTCATCTCCACCATTGCCAAGCCACCTCAAGATCCATCTCAACTTAAAGGAATACATAGAGGAAGACACTGAGGAGCCACCACCAGGATGCTCCACATGCACCGTCGTCAACGTCATGCCATCTCCATCATGACCATTACTACTCCTTCCTTTCCTATCATGGTTTCCTTTATGGGTTGTACTATGGCTTGAACCCCCTTTTAATGTTACTTGAGTATATGTTATTGGTGTTATGGTTAATTATCTACGGTTGAGTTATTGCTTGTGTGGTTCTAATCATGTGTTATATCTTAGTGATTGGAGGTGTCCAATCCATCAGTGCAGCTGGGGACATCCAACTCCCCGAGTCTAAACATGTATTAGATTGGTATTTTGTGTGAATCATTTGACCTTACTAGTGACATGTTTATGAAGGATATTCCCTAGAGGCAAATAATGAATGGTGTTTATTATCATATCTCAGTTAGTTCATAATATTTTCATACCATGCTATAATTGTATCAATTAGGACACATTGGTACACATGTGGTATGTAAACAAACCAAGGTCCCTAGTAGCCTCTATTCAACCAGTTCATTGGGAAAATGATGATCAAGGTTTCCTGATCATGGAGCATTTATGCCAATTGACAATGAAGTCGTATCATTAGTGAGTGATGTGATGGACAAGCTTACCTAGCATAAGTATTGCAACATGATCAAGTCGCATAATTCATCGTTGCAATAATTAGGAAACGAAGTTACCTTCTCCTTAGACAGTGAGATCATATGTAATCACTATCACCCAAGGTCGCCCTGACTGCATCAACCGTCACACCGTAACAGGGTGATCATAAAGGTGTATATCAAGTATTCCAAAGGGATATGTTGAAGTGTATGCATCAAGATCGGGATTTGTTCTCCCCCGTGGCGAGAAGATACACTAGGCCCACTCGGTGAGATTGCATCCGAGAAGCTGCACCGTATGACTAGGTCATGCGGATGCTATATCATGTGAACGAGTTAGGTGGATTTTTCAGTAACGAGATTGAACAAGGTATGTTGATATCGATGATCAGATCTCCTACGAGTCATGTATCAAAGTAAAAAAAGAAATTGGACTCAACGTTTATAGTTCAAACAACAATAAACATCGTGGAATGCATGGGTCATTATGGGTATCGAGATCCCGCTTAAAGATGGCAATTTTATCCATGGATCTAGGTATCCACGGATATCTGACCCGATGGGTAAGGGTATGTAGGGCTAATTACACCCATGAATTTTATGGGCAGATATCCGCTAATTCATGGGGAGGACATGGGTAGCGGTTTTGCTCCATGGATATCTAATGGATACCCAGCTAGCACGTGGGACCCAAATGTTAGTGAGACTGTTATGAGACATCTATGTACTTTATGGTTTTATCGTGTGATATTTGACATATTGTATGTGATTGAAATATTGTTGCTTTGATATTCCTATGTATTATCCATGTAATATTTGCTAAAATGTTGTCGAAATTTGCTATAATGTCACAGTTTATGCTAAATCTTGTTATGATTATGTATATGACGTGTAAACCAATGGATATCCATGGATACATTGATATCCGTTGGGTTTGGATCTAGGGCGACATCCATGCCCATGGATATCTTCGTGGGCGGGTTAGAGTGAGGTTAATGGATCTGGATTTGGATTTGGTTTTCATATATCCATCCAAACCCGCTCCATCGCCATCCTTAATCCCGCTAAGGATCATTGATATGAGAGGTGTCTCAAATATGTCTATGATGTTCCCGAACCATAGGGTAACACAATTAAGAGTTTTGCAACGCTCGGATATCATTTTGGAATCATTGGGATCACCAGAAGAGAGAAGATAGAAAACTAGAATGGTTCTGGGTAAAGTCTGAGGTAGTTCAGAATGATCGAAAAGGAGTTTTTGATCATGAGGAAATGTTAAATGTTTTTAATATTGATTATTGGAATTAATGATTAAAAATAGTATTTAGAATGATTTTGGGACAAAACCTCCCTAATGGGCCACTTCTCGGAGGGAAGGGCAGATGTGGGGGGTAGCCGCCTTGTCCACTGATGAGTGTATATTTGCGTCATGTTTTATATTATTATTTTGCATTGTAGATGTAGGATCTTGGTATTTTATGGCGTTCGCGCACACATTTTATGTCTGTTTTCACCAGGATCAGGACAGATGATGGATCCAATGTAGACAATTCTTGAAGCAGTTGCACTGTGGAGAAAAGGAGTCAAAAACAATGTAAATCGCTTATTTGGGAAATATTAATAATACTGGAAGAAAACCAGAAGCGAACAAAGGAGACATAGAGCATAACGACAAACTATACGAGCGGGAAATATTCCAGTTGTATAACTCTGGCCGTATAGCTGGCGCTGCCTCCACCTCG
Source organism: Avena eriantha (assembly GCA_910589775.1). Lineage (NCBI taxonomy): Eukaryota > Viridiplantae > Streptophyta > Magnoliopsida > Poales > Poaceae > Avena > Avena eriantha. Next base: position 168,927,207 of record OU342743.1, on the reverse strand, counting down.
TCAAATAGTTTCACCCCCTGCAATTGGTTTGCAAAGACGACATACAGAACACCCAGAAATCACGAAAACCTCACCTCCAGAAGGCATCTGGAGGGGGAACTAGTCCGCCAGGGATCCATCTTCACCCTGCGCAGATTCAGGAGACTAAGGAATCGATCTTCATCAACCACTACTGCATCACCACCATTCTCATCCATCCCATCTACATATTGTCTAGATCTTGTTGTAATTCCTATACTTGTTGTGGATTTATACAAGTACTATTCACCTATGATTGTTTCCATTACCATTGCCATGATGTTGATTGCCTCCATGTCTGAGTAGATCTTTAGTTCTTAGGGAGATGGCGAAACCCTAGCATATGACTGAGATATAGAGATTATTATGTTATACATCATTATGTGCATGTGTTAATTGTCTTCATCTTGATATTAAGGAGAAGTGTACCTTCTTAATATTTGCCTCTTATGGGGACTCGATGGAGGGGATTACTTGTTAGTAGACAGAGGGATGATAGCGCTTACTATGACTATAAAGTTGTTTTCATTCTTTACGTACTAACTTGGGGAACCAAGGAGAACTCATCATGCCATGTCCATGGCACAGGAGAAATCCCTTAATAGCACGGTAATGCGATGGTTGTTGGTTACTGTCTGCTATGGTTATGAGGACGATGTGTGCAGCGGTTGCTGGCAAATCATCCATATATGGAGCTCCTCCCACATACATACACACTATGAGAATATCCGTTATAATACTCTCGATTACTTAGTCTAAATTGCTAGTGGTGGATCCACTAATCCCTAGGAGCGCCTTTTTCCCTATTGTAGTTCCAAAGTTCTATTACACACGCGATTCTTACTTTCTGCATTAAGTTTTGCTTACTTTAAATTACCTTGTTCAACCAAAACCCAAAAACAGCTTTGTCTTCCTTGCTTCTTAAAGTTATTTCTTAAGTATTCCATTTAGTTATAGTTAAAATCATTTTAGTCTTTTGCCTACTGCTCCCTGTGGGATCGATATCTTTATTTTGAAACTAGCTCCAAACGATCTATGCTTTTGCAGTCATCATCCACCCGCACGGCGAGTGATAGCCTACAAGTGCACATGTTCGGCAAAGAATGTTTTCGCGGAAGTATTAATTCTAGTGTTTATATCGATCTCAATGAGGAGCCTAGGAAAGTGTTTTTATGCGATGTTTCTGTAGCACCCAAGGTGTCACAGGTCTTGAGTGAATTGACTGCAAATGTTGATGGTGGAAGTGGTGAGTAAAATATAGAGGAATTGGTTTAGGAAATAAGTAAATTGCATGAAAGTAAAGATGCGAAAGGTGTGTAAAGGTCCTGCATATGAGAAGTTAGGCGCGGAGAGAATCAGTTCATGGTGATAGTGAAAGGTCTAAATGGAATAAGCGGAATAAGTGATGATGGTAATTCTTATTTTGTGAACACCCGGATTTTTAAGTCCAGATGCATGTTGTGCCGTACATCATAATCCCAGGATTACCATTTTTGCGAGACATAACAGAGTTGATAGCACAATACATCATCCATTACAAACCATAATAGTCTTACAAATAGTTGATCACATGATCAAGTTTTAATACACATCAAAGCAACGGAAAATAGCATAGTAGAGGCTCCATCTTCATTGTCACAGGCAATGCTGACGATGGGAGATGATCCTAGTTATCATAGACATCCTGTTGTCCATCCTCCGAATAGTCCTCTTCATAGTCTGGCCATGTAAATAGCCAGGTACAAAGTGATGTCTACGCACTTCTATTCTTGTAGACAGTTGTTGGGCCTCCAAGTGCAGAGGTTTGTAGAACAGCAACAAGTTTTCCCTTAAGTGGATCACCCAAGGTTTATCGAACTCAGGGAGGAAGTGGTTAAAGGTATTCCCTCTCAAGCAACCCTGCAATCAAGATACAAGAAGTCTCTTGTGTCCCCAACACACCCAATACACTTGTCAGGTGTATAGGTGCAGTAGTTCGGCGAAGAGATAGTGAAATACAGGTGGTATGGATATAAGATAATGGTAACGGTGATAGAAGATAGCTTGATGGCGTGGAAAAGACTAAAAGCAAACTGAAATAAAGATGGCGGCAAGCAAACATGTAACAGATCTAGTAGCAAACGGTGTTTCAGTGCTTAGAAACAAGGCCCAGGGATCATACTTTCACTAGTGAACACACTCATATAAATATATTCTCTTTATGATACTACTCTTAACTACTCTCCGGTTGAACCCTCTAATCGATGTAGGGCTATAACAGCACCCCTCAAAGTAAGCCTTTCCCATCTAGAAAACCTCACACTTTCACCTTGAGTACTAGATGGTTCCAACAAACACCACAATTTCATAAAGACATCCAACTCTAAGTATAACTCATAACAAGTATTTGTAATCTCTAGCCTAAGTGCCACCATGGTGCGCACGCTGTCACTTTCACACACATGGGGAGAGCAGATTTATTAAAGCACTTGAGTAGCAAGGTAGATCTATAGATTACAAGCTCATGATCTCAATAAGATCATGCATAGAGAGAGATGGACACATAGCTACCGGTAGAACCCTTAGCCTCAAGATAGAACTACTCCCTCCTCATCATGGAAATCAGCAACGGTGATGGAGATGGTGGTGGAGATCGATGGAGATGGCTCCGGGGGCACTTCCCCGTCGCCGGTATCACAAGGGAGCACCGCCCCTTAGCACCCTTCCTTCATGGATTATTGGGAGCCCTTTCCCATGGATATGGGATCCATGGGGGAGGAAAAAACGTGGCTTTGGTGGCTGCAAATTCGTGGGTGGAGGTGTCTTGGGCGAATTAGGTTTCCTCCCTTTATATAGGTTCTCGGATTCCCGTCACCCCATCTTGGGCTGCAGTAAATCGGGCATAAAAGGTCTGTCCGGACTCGGAATCAGCTAACTTTTATGTCCAGAATGTTTGTCGCAAAATTTTCAACAACTTTGTAGTTGAAGAGTTTTCCATTTGACGTCGTCTTCGACCCGAAACGTGACCATCTTCAAAACGAGTTCTGAGACAGATTTCTGAAAAAAAATCTCAATTTGACTCCAACAAGGTTTCCACTTGTATTCTCGGTAATTCCTACACATCAAAGTGTAAAACAAGAACATTGTGCAATTTTGCAACTATTAGTAGGTTATTCTAAATAAATCATAAACTTTATATAAAAAGGAGTATCAAAAGCATATTATTAGCATAAAACCATCAAAAATTATAGATACGTTATGAACGTATCAACATCCCCAAGCTTAGTTCATGCTCGTCCTCGAGTAGGTAAACGATAAAAATAATATAATTTTTGAGGTGACACACAGCCAACACAATCTTGATCATCATTATTGTAAAAGCATTGATAGCTGGGATCAAGGTACTCTAAACATGAACATGAAAGATAGAGTTCTAACAATAAGACATAGCAACTATATTGTAAAATGAAAATGCCCAAACAAAAAATTTATAAATAACAATGCTTTACAAGACGTTTGTTTGTTTCACATAAAGAAAACATAGCATAATAGTATTCATCTTGTCCCTCATAGAGTAGCAAATATAAATGCATATGACACCTTCAAAGTTCATAAGAGTGACTAGATACAAATAGTTTAAAACAAGCAATATTAAGGTATGCATCAATCAACTAGTTTTAGGAAATGCACATAGAACTAAGAATGGCCACTATGCTCTCAAAGTAGGTGCATAAAGATAGAAGGTGGTGACGAGGGTTTAACTCATTGTAGCGATCTGATACCATGTAGAAGGATATAGAGAGGGAGAGAGATTGGCGGAATATGTTGGCGCCGTCTGTGGAAACTGAGCGCGCTGATGTTGCGATCTCGATGGCTCCATCATCAACGATCTATGATTTGCCAATCTTCGAGGAGCATATATGCTTCGACTACACGCGGGGCTCTACGTCGACTATGTTTCCAGTTCATAGTTACCAAACAAGCACACGGCAGATCGACGAATTGACAGGCAAGCCTGTGTGTCTATTTCATCATGACGATATTGGAAGAAGATCCCAATCCTGCAAAAAGCTTCGGCGTGTGCGCATGAGAAAAGATAAAGAAAAGACGTTCCTGACGAGACCAGAGGCATGCGGCAGCAGCGATCCGAGTCTACTCTAGCCGCGATCCGAGTCTACTCTACGTACAGTAAAAAACAGAATAAGCTCCAACCAATAAAACATCGTACTTAGTCTGGAATCCTTCACGTGGAGGTAAAAAATATCAAAAGCAGAATGCCACCCGAGGTATGCCTGGTTTATTCCGGATAAAAAAGCAACAAATCGTTGAGCTGATTCTCCAAGATCGGACATGGCACGTAGGATAGGTGCATAAATTTTCTGGGTGGAAATCTATATTATAATTGGATATAAGGACGGACTGCATGGATTTCTCGGCCATGAAGCTACTACAGTTTGTGAAGACCCTGTTAAATCACAGTCAAAATCTGAGATTGGTTACGAGTCCTTTTTCTACTTCAGATAAGGAATTGATCAGACTGTCTACTTATGCATCATAGGCATGAGTACGTGCAGTACGGCAAGTGTGTATGCGGCCTGATGACCCCACGATTGATGAAGGCACGCAGCACAAGGATTAGAGACGTCTAAAAAATCAGTACAACCGGATACTAGGGCCGTGGAGATGACTCCTTCCGCCACGCCACTCGCCATCGGGTCGAATCCCTCCAAACAAAAATCCGGCGACCCCACCGCGATGATTCCGGTCCATCGACCTCGATTACGTGACCACATTAACTCTACACACGGGGATGCGCTGACTTCGTCGTGCGACCCACTAGAATCTTCGATTGCGACAACACGCTACCGCCATCGGCTTTGGCGACCCGCTGCCGCGTTGACTCCGGTCTGCCGCATCGGCTCACGAATGCCGTCTCGATTCCATCAACCACCTCGACGTTACACTTGGGAGCTCCTTCGACTCCGGAGACCCGTTTGGATCTTCAGCTCCAGCGACTTGGGGGCTCCGACGATCCACCGCGGTTTTCGACTCCGGCGACCCGCCGCTGCGGTCTTTGGCTCTAGGCGACTCGGGGGCTCCCTCGGCTTGGATGACCCACCGCAATCTTTAACTCCAGCGACCAGTTGCGGCCTTCTGCTTCGGCGACTCGGGGGCTCGTTGCTCCAGCGACCCGCTATAATCTTCGGTTGTGGCAAACCGTTGCCACCATCGGTTTTGGTGACCTGCTGCCACGTTGACCCCGACCCGCCGCACCGGCTCTCGGATGTCGCTTCGACTACATCGACCACATCGAATCTACACTCGGGGGCTCCGTCGACTCTGCCGCGAGGCCCGTTACCGCCTTTGGATACGGTGACTCACTATGGCCTTCGACTCCACCGACATACTGAGTCTCTGACTCCATCACGCGACTTGTTGCGGTCTTCGGCTGCGGCGACACGCCGTGGTCTTAGATTTCGCCGACCTGTTGTGTCTTCGACTCCATCACGCGATCCGCTGTTGCGTCGACTACGTCCACGATTGCATTGACTTCATCCATGGCAAATACCAACAAAGCTAAGTTATCCTCTACTTAGAGTTCATTCTTTTTTAACTATTCACTTTAATCGCACTCGATACATTCGGGGGATGTGCCATCGACTCCGCGCACTCGAGCACCTCATACGCGACAGCCCGAGTAGCTAATTCTGCCTGATCGTCGAATCCTTGAACTCCGAGTACCTCGGCAAGGTACTGAGACTAAGGGTAATCAGGCTAACGAAAAGGCCTAGCATTCGGTGCAAAAGTGCCAACTCGATTGGCACCAGAATTCTACTTTACAAGCCGACAGGCAAATATTATTTACAAGATACAAGTACTTCACAATTCTTTATGTTTTCTGCAGCTTACAAAGATGTCGATTGCATCGAGCTATTCTATCGGATCCTCCAATAGGAGTCGACAAAACAATTAGCTACGCCATACACGCAAGACCCGAGTCAAATCCCTCTTCGGACGGTTGCCTCACTTGATGCTACACATACGTGACGCTGACCGCGCACCCAATAGAAGCGACTGCATCGACTCTATTCGCATTGTCGAATGACTCCGCTATATCAACACCAACTATATTATCAATTTTTGGCTCCTTATACGTGAGACGCTGACTCGATGTACTTTTGGGTCAGTGGTTTCTCGTCACATGATTTTCGACTACCACTACAAGATATAAGACTCGAGTCTCCGCCCGAGTCTACGACTCCGCCAGACACTCGAGGGCTACTCCAAACTAGAGCGCTGGTCGCGTATATACAAGATCCTCGAGTGACACACTCTGAATCCTCACTCGAATCTACGATTCGACTAAGGACTCGAGGGCTACTCCCATAGGGAACGATGGACGCGCACCCGAAGAAATTTGTGAAGACATCCGAGCATTATAAAAACCCTTCACTCGAATCTACGATTTGATTGTGGGCTTCAAGTTACTCCCATAGGGAGCGCTGAAAGCATATTTGACTGAAACAAGCAAACAAAAGACGATAGCAGTCGCAAAAGTTTTTTAGTCCCTGCCTGAGTCTTCGACTCAACCAGGCACTCGGGGGCTACTCCCATAGGGAGTGCTGGTCGCGCACCCTATGATTATTTTTCCTTGTATATCGTACTGTGTGTCGATAACATCCACACTCGAATGCTATGGCGACTCCGCCTCATATTTTCCTTACAAAGAGATTACGTCTTCTCGGCCACCCGAATCGTCTCCGCGATGATAAAATTCGGATGCCGCGCTTACAGCGTGAAGGTAAGACCTAAATAAGGCCTGGCAACACATTTAACTGCGCACTACCAGAAATATAACCGTGCCTACAGGCACGATGAACATGCCTTGACAGACGCGTCGAGTGCTCACACCCATATAACAGGAATTCGACTCCTGTAAGACCTCCGCGGCCTGAGTCGAATTACACCAGCACTTTTACGGATTCGAGTCCGGGGACTCGAGTTCGAGTAGATTGCGTTGTTTCACCCTAAGGTGGTTAACTGATACCGATACTTTGGTTATATCAGGCACGTATATCAACAATCCCTATGACATAAATAAAAGCAGTCGAAAATGTACTCATTCAGGCACTCGAAGACTTCAAAAAAGTCCCTAGTCGAATCTGCGATTTCACTGGACACTCGGGGGCTACTAACATGGGTATACCCTACAGGTACTCGAGCTTGGTATATATGGTCCAAATATGTACAGGCCCACGGTGTCGCCAAGGCCCAGATGAAAGGACTCGAGTAACCTGCGGACTCTCGATTGCTTGAAGGACAAGAAGAAGCTAAAGATAGAAAGTTTGAAGGGGAAAACCCTAACTTGTAACCGACTCGACCTGCTACCCTAGACCTAGCCTATCTATATAAAGGCTAGGAGGGGGCGGCGAAGAGGACACACGCAACCCTAGTTTCCACAACCCTTGCCAGATTGCATCTGCGCACCATTGTAACTTTCGACTCCTTCGATAATTCCACGAGCAGACAAGCAGGAGTAGGGACCTCTATGAGGCCTGAACCTGGGTAAATCCTTTGTCCCCTGTGTGTATGTTTGCTAGCCGATAGATGTCTCCAACGCTCCCTCCTTCTCCAAAACCCAAGTTCATAACAATGGGCATTGATGAGTTAAACCCTCGTCAGGTGGAGACTCAATATAATGGTGGAAGAAAGGCCTTTTTATAAAAGGAAGTAGGGATTCAAGTTTCATAAAGAGCTTCCAAAAATTATGGTACTTATTAGCTTTCAGCTCTCATTGCCCCTATCATAAGCATCTTGAAGTGATTAAGGTTAAAGTGAACAAACTATGGTGTACATGCTTGACGAAGTATAAGTCGGAAATCTCATGTCCCTTGTATACGAGGGCCGCTCCTCATGCTACTCAAGTTTAGTCACCGGTAAGTTCTTGTCATCGTAAGTACATGTGTATCATAGAGAACCGCCAACAGGGTACCCCTTGCCCGATGATACGGAAGAATCCCCATATCAAAATGTCAGCATGGATTAGACCAGCGGCCCAGGCGTTTCTCTAACACATATACATAACTCCATGGACTTACAAGCTCCCCTTTCATTTCACACCGACGACATCCATAAACAAAAGAGCATGATATCAACTAGGTACAAGTACCAAGTGCAATGTTGAAAGCGTTCCCCATAAAAGCATGGTTCTGCTAATTCCCAACAAATAAGTGCAAGCATATACAACATAGAAGACACAATGGTTCAAGTTTATTAAGGGCAAGAAAAGTAAAGTGTGCCATCAAGTTCTTGAGAGCTTTAATCACTAGTTTTCTCATAACAAGTGGAAGGTAAACAAAAGCATGAATGTACTTGGAATAGCATAAGCTAGTAGGTAGGTATGGTGGACTCTTTGGAATAACTTGGTTTAGGGAGTTGGATGCATGAGTGGAACTCATACTTTGTTGTGGAGGCTAGCAAAAGACTGGGAGCGACAAACTAAGAGAGCAATAATGGCCATAATCATGCAGAGCGACAAAACATCATTGATCAAAGCATAAAGTGATACAAAAAGTTGAAAACTAAAGGATCATAAAGGCTATGGTGACTTTGGATAGTCATAACATGGTGTGAGCATGCCCCAAGTCAACCCAAAATAAAGCATCAAAGGAGAATACCACTATACTATGCTTTAATATGCTAAAACAACGCATGATTCATCCAAGGCACATTAAGCAATCTCAATTGTTTATAACAAGTCATGCTACAACAAAGAATACTAAGCATAAAGCCAAAACAATATCAAGCATGGCATGATAAAGCATAGGCCACAGTCAAAAAACGAGCTCTTTTTACCACATAAGCATGAACTTTCCTACTCTTTTCCAAACCAAACCAAACTATTTGCAAACCAATGTATGAAAGAGGGGGTCCAAGCAATTTATTCGGCAAACTAAAAAACCCAAAGCAAAATAAAAACCAAAACGAAAACGAAAAAGAAGACGCTCTAAGAACAACACAACTGTGCATGAAACAGTAAAATTGAAGCGTTTGGAAGAAACCTGGGACTTTTATTGATGAAGAAGGGGATGCCTTGGGCATCCCCAAGCTTTGACGCTTGTACTTCTTGGATATTTCTTGGGGTGACACGCGTGGCATCCCCAAGCTTGAGCTTTAGTCCATCCTTCATCTCATTATTCATTTCTTCCATACACCTGAAATTTTTTCCTTCATACAAAACTTCACACAATCTTTATTAGCAACATTAGTGCACTCAAGATAAAAGTGATGGGTTCGTAGCATGGAAAACAAAAAATTTCTACCGCAAGAACGAACAAAACCCAGATCTAATCTAGATAAAAGCCAAGATCTAATCTATTAGACATGTGCAACGAGATAGATCTGTACTAACCCTTGTAGACACAAAAGCGTTACAAGATTAGATCTCGTGGTTGATGCAGTCGATCACTTGCCGATCTCAAGATCAAGTGGACGATCCTTCCAGCACCGCGTTCCGGCAGCGCTTCCGCAGTCGGTCACACGTGCGGAGTCGAAGCAGACCTTCCTCTCCTCGTTCCAGCGAGCAACGGAGGTAGTAGATCTCTCCACGGAATCCCAGCAGCACGACGGCGTGGTGGTGGTGGTGGAGTGGAGAATTCTGCAGGGCTTCGCCTAAGCGTGAGCAGAAAGAAGGAGGAGGAGGGAGGCGGCTTGGGGCAAGAGTGGAGGATCAAAGGGGGGTGGCGCCTCCACCCCTCTATATATAGAGGGAGGGGTGCGGCCTAGGGTTCCCACCCCTAGGCCCACCCCTTAGGGCCGGCGCACCAAGGAGGTGGGGGGAGGAGTCCTCCCCCCAAGTCTCCTCTTTAAATTTCCCTTATCTTATCTTATCTTATCTTATCTTATCTTGGTTTTCAAATAAACTCCAAAATATCTTCTAGAACCTTCCGGAACATTCCGAAACCTTCTAGAATCCCCATACAAACACTCTGGAACATTTCCTAACTCAGCAAAATATCCCCATTATATGAATCTTACTCCCCGGGCAATTCCGGAGCTCCTCGTGATGTCCCGAATCCAATCCGAGACTCCGAACAACATTCGGTCTCCAACGCACATTCCATATCTACTTAAAACAACTTCGAACCTTAAGTGTGTCACCCTACGGTTCGTGAATATGTAGACATGACGGAGACACCTCTCTGATCAATAACCATCAGCGAGATCTGGAGATCCATAACGGCTCCCACATACTCAACGATGACTTCGTGATCGATTGAACCATTAACATACGAAACCAATTCCCTTTGTCTCGCGATACTCCACTTATCCGACGTTTGATCATCGGTATCTCCATACCTAGTTCTACCTCATTACTGACAAGTACTCTTTACTCGTTCCGTGATATGTCATCCCTTGTGACCTAGTCACATGCTTGCAAGCTAACTAGATGACATTCCACCGAGTGGGCCCAGAGCATATCTATCCATCGTATGGATGGACAAATCCCAATCTTGGTCCATGCGCTTCAACACATACTTTCAGAATACCCAACGACACCTTTATGACCACCCAGTTACGAAGCGGTGTTTGATGTCATCAAAGTACCCATCCGGTGATGGTGATTAACACATCCTCATGGTCGAAGGATTAGGTCACTATGCATTTAAAAGCTTATAGCAATACGAATTTAATGACTTGATCTTATGCTACGCTTACTATGGGTGTGTGTCCATCACATCATTCTCCTAATGATACAACCTTGTTATTAATGACATCCAATGTCCATGACTAGGAAACCATGATCATCTATTAATCAACAAGCTAGTTCAACAAGAGGCTTACTAGGGACTCTTACATGTTTACAAAACACACAAGTATTAGTGTTTCCTAATAATACAATTATAGCATGGGATGTAAACATTCATCATAAACACAAAGATATAATAATAACCGCTTTTATTATTGCCTCTTGGGCATATCTCCCACAGTCTCCCACTTGCACTAGAGTCAATAATCTAGATTACATGGTAATATACCTAACACCCATGGCGTTCTAGTGTTGGTCATGCTTTTCCCTAGGGAGAGGTTTAGTCAACGGATCTGCCACATTCAGATCAGTGTGTACTTTGCAAATCTTTATGTCACCATCTTGGACATACTCGCGAATAGCATGGAAACGCAGCTTGATGTGCTTCAGCTTGCTATGTGACCTTGGCTCTTGTGCATTAGCTATGGCACCTGTGTTGTCACAGTAGATGGCCATCAGGTCCAAGGCACTGGGAACCACGCCAAGTTCAGTAATGAACTCCTTCATCCATATGGCTTCTTGTGCAGTTTGTTTACTAATAAACTCTTTAAGAATAACTTCAAGTTCAGAGGGAGCACTCTTATTGTTGTAAGAATTTCCATAAGCATTACCATTGTTGGGAGGATATGGCTTATAATTGTTGTTACCAAAATTGTTCCTATAAGCATTATTACCATAAGCATTGTTGCCAAAGTTGTTATTGCTTATGAAGTTCACATCAACTTGCTCTTCTTGAGCAACCAAAGAGGCTAAAGGAACATTATTTGGATCAATATGGGCTTTCCCATTAACAAGCATAGACATAATAATATCAACCTTATCACTCAAGGTGGAGGTTTCCTCAACAGAATTTACCTTCTTACCTTGTGGATCTCTCTCAGTATGGCATTCAGAATAATTAACCATCATATTGTCCAAAAGTTTTGTTGCAGCACCCAAAGTGATGGTCATAAAGGGACCTCCAGTAGCTGAATCCAATAGTTTCCTTGAAGAATAGTTCAATCCTGCATAAAAAGTTTGGATGATTATCCAAGCAGTCAGTCCATGAGTGGGACAATTCTTTACCAAAGATTTCATTATTTCCCAAGCTTCAGCAACATGCTCATTATCAAGTTGTTTAAACTTCATTATTTCACTTCTCATGGATATAATCTTAGCAGGAGGATAGTATTTTCCAACAAAAGCATCTTTGCACTTAGTCCAAGAATCAATACTATTCCTAGTTAAGGAATTCAACCACTCTTTAGCTTTTCCTCTCAAAGAGAAAGGAAACAATTTCAGCTTAATAATATCACCATCTATATCCCTATGCTTTTGCATCTCACAAAGTTATTTAGATGGGAAGCAGCATCTTCATTACCAATACCAGAAAATTGCTCTCTCATAACAAGATTGAGTAAAGCAGGTTTTATCTCAAAGAAAGTATTTTCAGCCATAGGTGGAGCAATAGGTGTGCTCATAAAATCATTGTTGTTGGTGCTAGTGAAGTCACACAACTTAGTGTTCTCAAGAGTAGTCATTTTTTGGGTTTTCAAATAAGAAAGCAAGCAAGTAAAACTAATTTTTTGTTTTTTTAATAACAAAACAAGCAAAGCAAAAAGAAACTAAGCAAAACAGAAACAACAAAGTAAAGAGATTGGCTATGAGGGACTCGCCTTGTGAAGATGTCCTTGACTCCTCGGCAACGGGGCCAGAAAATCTTGATGCGCTCGACTTTCGACGTAGAGCTCGTTGGGAACCCCAAGAGGAAGGTACGATAAATATAGCAGCAAGTCTTCCCTCAGTTATGAAACCAAGGTTTAATCAAACCAGTAGGAGCAGGAAACACCCCAAAGGTGTTACTAGCTGAGCTTTGGCAGGGCGCACTACCGGTGCTAGTAGCAACATGGAGACCTGCACAACACAACCACAGAACTTTGTCCCCAACTTGCGATGAGGTTGTCAATCTCACCGTGTTTTTCGGAAAACAAAGGATTAAACGTATCGAATGGAAAGAAGTAAAAGTTTGTAGAAAGTAAACACAAAGCAGTAAACAGTTGCAGATTGTATGTAAAGAAAAAGGACCGGGATCCATAGTTCACTAGAGGTGGCTCTCCTTAGATAGATAACATGCTGGGTGAACAAATTACAGCGGGGCAATTGACAAACACCGAGAAAGCAATACATGCATATACTAATCATCTTGACTCCTTTGAGACTTGATTGGGCATTACAACATAATACATAGACCGCCATCCAACTGCATCTATGACTAATAATCCAGCTTCAGGTTATCATCCGAACCCCCTCTAGTATTAAGTTGCAAGCAACAGATTATTGCTTTACGAACTGCGTGTAAAGTAAACAATACAATTGTTCTATGAACAAAGGATCGTTGTTTTCTCCCTAGTAGCAACAACACATCTAGTACCTTAGAGATTTCTGTCACTTCCCCAGATTACCAGAGGCATGAACCCACTATCGAGCATAAATACTAACTCTTGTGGTTGCTAGCATCTACTTGGCCAAGATAGCTACTAACAACGGAAAGCATGAAATATCTCAAATAACAAAGACATGATAGAATCAATAATCAATCTGAAATAGCATCTCAATATCCATCAGATCCCCGCAAACACAACATGTATGGATTACAAATAGATGATCTTGATCATGAACGGAGCTCACAAGATCTAAACATGAAAGCACAAAGGAGGAGAAACCAGCCATCTAGCTACTACATGGATCTGTAGTCCAAGGATGAACTACTCACGCATATACCTGGGCGATTTTCGGGCCGGGCCTGACAAAGCCTGCCCGCGCAAAACCCAGGCCCGAGCCCGGCCCGGCCCGGCTGTCGGGCCTGAAACTGGAGCCCGAGCCTGGCCCGCCATGCACATTTTCCTCCGGGTCGTCGGGCCTCGGGTCGGGCCTTTCCTTATTTTGCCCACTCCTTTGGCCCAAGCCCGGCCCGTGAGGTTGTCGGGCCTCAATACTGCAGCCTAGGCCCGGCCCGGCGGGCTTTTTTTGGGCCAGGTCGGGCCGGGCTGCCCATGCCCAGATCTACTCACGTATAACATCGGAGGCTTGCATGGTGATGAAGAAGGCCTCCAGGGTGAATTCCCCTCTCCGGCAGGGTGCCGGGAAGAGCTTCAGATCCCCTCGATCTAGGGACAGAGACGACGGCGGCTACAAACTCATTCGTGGATTTCTGATCGGGTACCTAGGGTTTTCGTCCCGAGGGCAACTTATAGGCGGAAGGAGAGGCCGAGTGGTTGTTGGGGTCGGCCAGACCACCCCCTGGCGCGGGCCAAGCCTGGCCGCGTGGCCAGGTGGTGTGGCCGGCCCCTGGCCCCTCTCCGTCTTGTATTCTGGCACTTGATCCCTTCCGGAAAAATAGGCACTTTGGCTTTTGTCCCGTCCAATTCCGAGAATATTCCTTTTCTGACTTTCCTGGAACCAAAAACAGCAGAAAACAGGCAGCTGACACTTTGGCTCTTGTTAATAGGTTAGTCCAAGAAATCATAATAAAAGTACTCCAAAGTTGGATCAAAACACAAGAAAGTGGATAAAACTAAGCATGGAACATCAAAAATTATAGATACATTTGCAATGTATCAATGGTGGCAATGATCTCCTCCAATTCCCTGTCCCGACACGGTGTAAGAACGGAGTTTCTGGTTCCGAATCGCGGAATCTAGTGGTGGCGGCGCAGCAGAACTCTATCTGGAAAAACTTCGAACCCCCTCTATTTTTAGGTCAGAGGACTCATATAGGCGAAAGGAGAGGTCGAGGCGGAGACCGAGGCGGCCACACCACCCCTTGGCGCGGCCTGGCCCGCATGGCTAGGTGGTGTGGGCCCCTCGTGGCCCCACTCCGTCTCGTCTTCTAGCTTTGTGAGTCTTCTGGTAAAATAGGGGTTTTGCGATATTTTCCGGGATTTTTCCTGAAAGTTGATTTCCTGCACAAAAACGAGACTCCAAAGCAATTCTGCTGAAAATAGCATTAGTCCACATTAGTTGTATCTGAATCACACAAATTAGAGAAGAAACAAAAGCAAACGTGTTCGGGAAAGTAGATACGTTTTGGACGTATCAACTCCCCCCCAAGCTTAGCTTATTGCTTGTCCTCAAGCAATTCAGTTGAAAACTAAGTGCGGTAAAAGAAACTTTCACGAACACATTTGCTTCATAAGATGTATATATTCTCAGCATATTATCAAATACTTAGGCAATTCATAATAAAGAGTATGCAAATAAGTTTACCCAGTAGTCATGCAAGCCATGAAGAGATTCCAACCCAATAATAATAAACAACATGACACATAAGCATATGCAGGATTCTAATGCTCATAAGAAGATATGATAAAGTGGTATCTCGCTTGCCTTTATTTTTGGAGCAAAACATAAATGCCAAGGCACCTCTGAAGTTTAAGTGAAGACTAGAAGTAAAAATATCAAAGATTACAAGCGTCAAAGTTATGTCACAATTAACCGTGTTTTGGGATAAGCACATTACACTAAGAATGACAACTATGCTCTCAGGAAGGTGCTCAAAGAATAAATGTTGACTCTACATAAAAATGAAAGAAAAGATTTTGAAAAGTTTGAAAGGCTTCCAAATGTTGAAAGTATGGTACTTATTAGCTTTGAGCTCTCATTGCCCCTATCATAAGCATCTTTAGGTGATTAAGGTTAAAGTGAACAAATATGAGGATATGCTTGACAAGTTATAAGGCGAAAATCTCATGCCCCTTGCCTACGAGTATCGGACCTCATGCTAATCAACTTTAGTCACAAGTAAGTTCTTGTCATTGTAAGTACATGTGTATCATGGAGAACCGCCAATAGTTACCCCTTGCCCCATGATACAGGAGCTATCCCATATCAAAATGACAAGGCAATAGACAATGAGCATCTCACCGATCTTTTTATTTGCTATTTGCATAGGTTTTTATTGAGGACGCTTCACAGAATGCTCACTATGGTTATGCTGCAAGTTTCCACCATGATTAGGCATGGCTTAGGCTAGCCGCCTAGGCGTTTCTCTAACACATATACAAACTCCATGAGCTTACAAGTTCCCTTTTTATTTCACACTGTCGGGATCCATAAACTAAAGAACATGATATCAACTGAATAATAAGTGCAATGTTGAAAGCGTTCCCCATGACAACATGGTTCTGCTAATTCTCATCTTATAAAGTGCAAGCATATACGCAATATAGATGGACGCAATGGTTCAAGTTTATTAAGTGCAAGAAAGTAAAGTGTGCCATCAAGTTTGTGAGAGCTTTACTAACTAATTTTCACATGACAAGCAAACATTTTTATTGGAAGAAAACAAAGCATAATAATATGAAAGGAATAGCAAAGATGCTAATAGATAGATAGGGTGGACTCTTTTTGACAATTGTGGTTTTGGGGAGTTGGATGCACAAGTAAAACGTATACTCAGCGCAAGTGAAGGCTGGCAATAGAAAGGGAGCGACAATGGAGAGAGTAGTAACTATCATAATCATGCTTGCGACAAAACAAAATTAATAGTGGCATAAAAGAGACACAAGAACTCTGAGGCAAAATAAATCATCGAGGCATAACTCACCTTTTCTTTAGTCATATGCATGCGTGGGCATGTGCCAAGTCAATTCAAATTATTCAGAGGTGGATACCACAATGTCACACCAAGTTATGAATAGAACAATGCAAGCAAACATTTATATGATATGCTACAAACTATTAGTGGATTGGAACTGATCATAAGAGAGAAAGAACTACTAAGCATCCATTAAATATCATACACCTTATATGAACAGACTAAGCATGCCCACAATGATGAGTATATGTACAAAAAATGAAAACAAATAGAGTTCATACCAGCCTCCACACCTCGAGTTGTCGTACATCATCATTGCCCTTCACTTGTGTGACTTGAATAATAAGATAAAACCAAACTTCAAGGAGTCACTGAGGACCGCTGAACCCTGCAACAAACTTTACAAAACCAGAGAAGAAGAACAAATATTTTTGGGTTTTCGATTTTTAAAGACAATAACTGAAGGGAAGAGCAAACAAAGAAAAATATTTTTGGGTTTTTCAAATGATCAAATCAAAGCTAAGAAGGATGAAGCAAACCAAGGCTAAAAGATAAAGAAACAAACAAAAAGAAATAACAAAAATATTTTTGGTCTTTTTGTGTTTTGGAAAGCAGAAATAAAGCGAGAACAAAAAACTAAAAAGGAAACGAAACATGGATATGCAAAGTACCAACAGAACATGATATGTAGATGAGTGTGATGTCGGTATACCTCCCCCAAGATTAGGCCTTTGGCCTAAGTAGGTATCAACCCCAACGTGGGTAGGAACTCCAAGCCGGCGGGTCATCATAAGAATGATCATAGTTAGGCCCTTGCAAAGAACAAGAAACTCCCCAATCATATGCAGGCTATTGGTACGAAGACTCCCCCTCGTTGGAGGGCTGGATCAAATCATCAGCAACCTCCCTTCCAGCATCCTGCTCTTGCTAGGAGAGCTCCTCCAGATATGTATCAAGCTCTTCCTTAGTGAGTGACCATCCTGCCCTAGTATCAAGGTTAAACAAAATAGGCGCAGGCAAAGGAACCACTCGCTCGGTCTTACCTCCTCTCCATCCATTCTTGAGAAAGGTTATTTCATAAGATAAATCCCTCAAATTAGCCCAAGAATAAACAAATTTATGTTGTATCATGGAATTAAGATCAAGCCTTTCTATGGGAAACTGTAAGTCTGGATGATGAGGCGCTACACCATGCAAAGCTAATAAACGAGAGGCAATGAGGCCTCCACAAATTCCACCTTTCTCGCGGTTAGCAGCAAGACGGAAAGCTATCAAAGCACCCAAGTTATAAGTCATATCTTATTTCAAGGCAGCTAAGACAAAGGCTAGATCATATGAGGATAATTTACTAGCAGTTTTCCTAGCAAGAACGCACTTGGCAACAAAGTAGGCAAAGTATCGAATAGACGGGAGATGAATATTATGAATTTTACCACTCTCCTTTGAGAAGCTGCTCCCTTGGAAAATCTCTGCATACAAGTCCACAAGGGGTGTAGGCCGCTCTCTAATCCTTTCACACGAACCCCACTGTGGTACTTTAATAGCTGCACAAAAATCATAAAAAGGGAGGTCGACAGCTATATTGTAAATTTTGTAATGAATCATGGGGTTAGACAAGGACCAAGTAAATCAAAAATCCTGCACCACAGACATAGTTAGTTTCACATATTGGTAAGGTTCATCTCCCATTAAATGCTCCAATCCTGCATTAGAAATTAGTATGGAAATCTTGAGAAACCCCTGCAGCCCTCATGAATTCGGGGCATGGATAAATAGAAGGGAAAACTTCTTCCTCATGGTGAACTTTCATAACCTCGAGCACCCTTAATTCATGTTGGTTGAGTTGATGTTCATTCATATCCTTTTCTGAAATTTAAGACAACCATCACAAATAATAATTGCAAAGTGATTACATAATGAAAGGAACTACTTATAGGGACTTGCAAGAGGGCTAAACATGCATCAAACAATTTATCTAATCATAGAACTAGCATTCAAGCTCACATAACCTGTCACCTACAGTAGCAAAATACTCAAGATATAATCTAGCAATCACAAATCTATTTGGACAAGCGGAGGAGTCACATACTAGAGAACAAATGCTCCAAATCTCAATAGCAAATATGGGCTGAGCAAGGAGATCGAAAATCGCGAGCAAGAATAGTAGGAACACGAGTTTGAGCAATGAACTGATATTTTCTCTGGAGAGAGAGAGAGAAGTGGTAGGTGGGAGAATAAGTGGAGGGCCAGGGGTGGCCCACACCATGGCCAGGCGTGCCCATGGTATGGTCGCACCACCAGGTGGTGTGCCTGACTGGTGGGCCCACCTGGGTCACTCCAGGTACTTCTCTGCCCCTCTTTTGATGTAAAAAAAATTAATATGAATTTTCTGGAATTTTTCGAGACACTTTATTTTTGGCAATTTTCAGGTATTGATGAATGATTTTCTCGCAGAAAAAATGATTTTGGAATGATGCAAACATAAAAAAACTAAAACTTCAGAAGTTCTAAGACACTCTAATATGCAAGCAACTAACAATAGAAAAGTAAACTAAGTGAAAGCAAGAATTAAAAATGGATAAAATAAAAGTAAGCAAGGATAATCATGGTGAAAACATTGTTGAGTTCATTAAAATCCCTTTGTTTACAAGGTTGATCAGGTCTTGTTACCAAAACAATTTTATATGAAACAAAACTTTGTATTCCACTAAATGATTATGTTACCTCAACCCTGATAGCAATAGACCCAATCATAATGATTTCATAGTTTTCTCTTGGTATGGGACAATATATTTCTCCAACTTGGATGCCCTCAATATTTTCAATTGAATTTAGGCCATAAGTCTTATCAATCTTCTTGGGGAAATAGATAATATGCTCCTGGTCATTAACATTAAAAGTTACCTTTCCTTGATTACAATTAATGACAGCTCCTGCAGTATTAAGGAAAGGTCTCCCAAGAATAATAGACATATTATCATCTTTAGGCATTTCAAGCACAACAAAGTCAGTTAATATCAAGCAATTATGAGCCACTTGAACAGGAACATCCTCACATATACCAACAGAAATAGTAGTAAATTTATCAGCCATTTGCAAAGATATATCAGTTGGTATTGATTTCTCCAATTGAAGTCTCTTATAGAGAGAAAAAGGCATAACACTAACTCCTGCTCCCAAATCACACAAAGAAGTTCTAACATAATTATTTTTAATAGAACATGTAATAGTTGGAATCCCTGGGTCTCCAAGTTTCTTTGGAACCTTACCATTAAAGGAATAATTAGTAAGCAAAGTAGAAATTTCCTCATTAGGGATCTTATTTTTATTAGAGACAATATCCTTCATATACTTTGAATAAGGAGGCAATTTCATAGCATCAGTCAAAGGAATTTGCAAAAATAAAGGTTTCATCCACTCACAACACTTATTATAATGTTCGTCTTCCTTTGACTTGTGTTTCTTATCAAGAAAAGGCATTGGTTTTTGAACCTAGGGCTCTCTTTCACTACCATGTTTATTAGCAACAAAATCTTCCTTAGTGTACATAGTATTCTTAGTGTGCTTTTGAGGTTCTTCTTCGGTTTCTTCTTTATCAGGAGCATCATTTTTCTCATGACCACTCTCAGTTTCAGCATCAGAGGTAGATATACTATTAGGATCTTTAGCAGGTTCAGAAGATTCTACAACCGTTTTATGTTTCTTTTTCTTTCTCTTAGAAGAAGTACCTCTATTTTCAGTTTGTTGAGAATCCTGCTCAATTCTTTTAGGATGTCCTTTAGGATATAAAGGATCCTGAGTGAGAGCTCCACTCCTAGTTCTAATTTCATAAGCATGTTTTTCTTTAGAAGCATTAACTAGCAAATCTTTTTGTACTTTAGTAAGCTAATCAATTTGAGTTTGAACCATTTGGAAATGTTTAATAAGCATTTTAACATCATTGGAGGTTCTTTCCACAATATCTCTCAACTCATTAATAGCTCTAGAGTTTTCCATTAAATGATTCTGCACTCTCTTATTAAAATTATCTTGCTTAACAACAAAGATATCAAATTCTTCTAAGCATTGATCAGGAGGTTTAGAATAAGGAATATCACCTTCATCAAAATGTTGGAGAGAGTGTACCTCAATAGTGGATGAGTGGGAGATTGGCTTACATAACTCTTCTATAGGAGGTAAATTCTTCACATCTTCAGATTTAATACCCTTCTCCTTGAGACATTTCTTAGCTTCCTTCATCACTTCATCATTTAGTTCAATCAATCCCCTCTTCCTTGGTGTTGGTGTTAGCCTAGGCACAATTTGCTCAGGTGTAGTTGACTCAGGTGTCCGGTCATCATAATTTTTGCTTATTTTAGCCATTAATTCCTCAGCTTCTTCGGGAGTTCACTTCCTAAAAACACAATCGATAAAACTATCCAGGTATGTCCTAGATTCATTAGTAAGTTCATTATAATATACATCAAGGCGCTCGTTTTTAGGTAATGGACATCCAGGATGTGCGTGAATTAAAGCATAAAACCTTGCCCATGATTCAGGAAATTTCTCCCCTTCTCCCTGTTTAAAATCAAAAAGTTCCTACAAAATGGCATGTCGAGCACTAGGAGGGAAATATTTCTGAAAGAAGGTATCAATCAAGCAATCAGGGCTATCAATAGATCCAGGAGGTAAATTATTAAACCAAGTTTTAGCTTCTCCTTTCCGTGAAAAAGGGAAAAAATTAGCAACAAAGTGGGTGTGCATCTTAATATCATCAGAAAATAAGCCACTCGTGGTAGAAAGCTTATTCATATGTGCTACAACACTTTCATTTTTAGTCCCGCAAAAAGGTTCTTTCTCAACAATGGTTATGTAAGATAAATCAAGAGAGAAATCATAATCCTTATCTTTAATGTCTATGGGAGATGTAGCAAACTTAGCATTAGGAGATAATTTAGGTCTAACAGTACGTCTCTCGAGAAGACGCTTAATAGCACTTTTACCATGAGTGTTTTGACATTCTTCAATAAATTCATCAGTCATTTCAATATAACCGTCATCAAGATCATAGCTCTCTCTAGACTCAAGTGAACTAACAAGTGTAGCAGTATCTTCATTAGGAGTTTCAGTGTTTCCATCTATAGTTCTAGAAATCGTAGCATCTAGGAAAGGACCTAACGAACCACTCTTATCAAGCACAGTAGAAGTAGCATCATAAGTATCAGAAGCAATTTCAGATTCATCAGAAGTAGCAACATGTGTAGCATGTGTATGTGGTGGTGGTGTAAGGAGCTTACTCATCACGGATGGTGAATCAAGAGCAACAGAGGTGTTCATAATTGTACCTCTCCTTGTAGTGGATAGTAATATATGAACTTTTCCATCATGAGTTTTACCCATGATGAATGGATAGCAGCGAACAATAATGATTCCAAGTGAACTTGATAAATAGAGCTATGCTCCCCGGAAACGGTGCCAGAAAATAGTCTTGATGACCCACAAGTATAGGGGATCGCAACAGTCTCCGAGGTTAGTAAAACCCAATTTATTGATTCGACACAAGGGGAGCCAAATAATATTTATAAGCCTTAACAACTGAGTTGTCAATTCAGCTGCACATAGAAACAATCTTGCTCGCAATACTTTATCAGTAGCAATAGTTTTGTAATAGCAATAACAAAGTAATAGCAGTAGTAAAATAAAGACAATATTAACAACTGAAGTAAAGAGTAGGATTAAATCGCGGTAGGCATAGGGATGGATGGACGGGCGTTGCATGGACAAGACAATTCATATAACAATCAAGATATAGGGCATTTGCAGATAAATAAGATAAAGCATCCAAGTACTAAATAATCATAGGCATGTGTTCCATATATTGTCATGCGTGCTCGCAATGAGAACTTGCACAACATCTTTTGTCCTGTAAGCCCGTTGCAGCGGTGCCTCAAGGGAATCTACTGGCTATTAAGGTGCTCCTTTTAATAGAGCACCGGAGCAAAGCATTAACACTCTGTGGACACACGTGATGCTCACATCATAGCCATCCCCTCCGGTTATCTAGATTTCTGTCACTTCGAGGCCTCGGGTTCTGGAAAATAATGTGTGTATACAACTTGCAGGTAAGATCATAAACAATACTATCATCATGAATCAATAACATGTTCAGATCTGAAATCATGGCACTCGGGCCCTAGTGACAAGCATTAAGCATAACAAGTTGCAACAGAGTCAAAAAGCACTAACAATAGATACTAGGCACCATGCCCTAACAATCTGATGCCATTACATGAATGATCTCATCCAATCCCTACCATCCCCATACCCTACTGCGGGGGATTACTCACTCATGGATGGGGGAATCATGGATGGTTGATGGAGAAGCATTGGTGATGATGGTGGCGATGATCTCCTCCAATTCCCCGTCCCGGCAGGGTGCTAGAATGGAGTTTCTGGTTCCAAATTGTGGTTTCTGGTGGTGGCAGCGCAACGGAATTCTATCTGGAAAACATCGAACCCCCCTCTGTTTTTAGGTCAGAGGGCTTATATAGGCGAAAGGAGAGGTCAAGGCGGAGACTGAGGCGGCCACACCACCCCCTGGCGTGGCTTGGCCTGGCCCGTGCAACCAGGTGGTGTGGGCCCCTCGTGGCCCCATTCTGTCTCGTCTTCTGGCTTCATGAGTCTTCTGGTAAAATAGGGGTTTTGCGATATTTTTTGGGATTTTTCCTGAAAGTTGATTTCATGCACAAAAACGAGACACCAAAGCAATTCTGCTGAAAACAATGTTTGTCCGCATTAGTTGTATCCGAATCACACAAATTAGAGAAGAAACAATAGCAAAAGTGTTCGAGAAAGTAGATACGTTTTGGACGTATCATGGCCTTGCAAATTTTTCTAGCATTGGTAGTTGACCCAGGTATTTGAACTATCATAACATGCTTCAAATTTGTGGGTTGAATCTTACTAGTGCATGCAAATTCTTTTGTAACAAACAAGTGCGATGCTCCAGAATCAAACAACACTCTTGCAAGTACTGAGTTAATAGAAAACATACCCAACACGACATCTGGCGCTTCCTAGGTTTCTTCCGCATTCATGTGGAACAAACGGCTGGTATGGTTGCCTGGGGCAAACCTCTTTCCAGGCTGAACATGGCGTTGCTGCTGGGCAGGTGCAGTGACATTGGTGGCTGCAGCAAGCTTCTTGGGGCACTCATTGGAGTACTGACCCGTGATTCCACATTCAAAGTAGGTTATCATTGACTTGTCCTTCCCGGCAATAGGCACAACATTGCTTCCAGTCCTTGGGGCAGTATTGTTGTTGGTGGTGGTGGTGGTGGACCTTCGCGGTGCACGGTTGAAGTTATGGGGGTTACCGGTGTTGTTGTTCTAGCCTCCGGGCCTCGGGTTTCCTCCTCCACGATTGGGAAAGTTCGGACGGGACATAGGTGGCCTGTTGTTTCTTGGTGCAAATCCTGTAGATGAGCTGGGCGATACTTCAGTGTATGGTGGGGTCCAGGCTGGTGCATCATACGATACTTATGGTTCTCATTGGCTTGATTGATCTTTCCTTCCATCTGGATAGCAGAATCCACTAGAGCTTCTAGATTGTCAAAGGGAATGTTGACTAACATTGTCTGCATCTCATCATGCAGACCATTCATGAATCTTTCCTTCTTCTTTGCTTTTGTGTTGATCTCATTGTGGGCATACCTAGCCAGAGACAGAAATCTATCATGGTACTCTACCATAGTCATTCTTCCTTGCTTCAGTTCCCTAAATGCATCCCTCATCCTCTTGATCAGACCTGGGGGCACATGGGTCATGCTGAACTTGAGCTTGAACTCCTCCCAAGTCATCATTTGTCCTCCGTGCATTGTACGGGTGCTATTCCACCATGATCTTGCATAACCTGCCAGATAGTGGGTGGCAAACAGTACTTTCTCAGCAGCATCTACTCCTGTAACTTCTAAGTTGTTCTCCATAGATTGCAGCCAGTCATCAGCATCTAAGGGCTCTTCAGATTTGCTAAACATAGGCGGATTGGTGTTTTGGAAGTTCGTGAGCTTAGATCCATGGTGATCCTGATTTCCATGGCCTTGGTTGTTGTGCGCCATCTGGGCTATCTGCTAAAGAGTGGCAAGATTGGCTTGACGCTCGGCTCTACTGGCTTCTCGGTCTCATACAAGCATTTGCATAATCTGGACCATCGGATCTTGGGATGAGTCGCTTCCACCGGGGTTGCCGCGGGTCATCTTAAGATTGAGATAGATCGTAAGATAAGAGGGAAATTTCTATGGTTCATGGGTATGTTTCAAAAGCTTTAAACTTTGAGTATGGCTAAGGTTTGAAAACCACAACTCCTTTTCATTCATTCATTCCAAGCAACATAGTACAAGCAACACACCACAACTACTACGTAGATGGTTTTAAGAACCATTCTGGCATGTTAGATACATCGGGACCGAATACAAACTCACACCTACGATAGTGCGATAGTGCTACTACTCATCATCAGAACTGGTGGGCTCTTCGTCATCTAGGAAATCGGCGTCCTCCTCGTCGGTGTGGAACTCCATGTTGATGTCTTCCAGATAGTCGTCATCATCACTGAGGTACGAAGTGGTATCCCCACGAATATCTTCACCTTCGTATTCCTTCTTCTCGAGCTGAATCTCCTGGTCATGGATGGTTTCCTCGAGGGTTGCCACCTTCTGGTGGAGGCAAGCGATGATGTGGTCCTTCTTGTCATGATGGCGATGAAGTTACTTGCACTTTTTAGCTAGGAGGGCGAGGGTTTGGTTCTTCTCTGTTGCAACAATGTGCTTCTGGTTATCCTAGGCACGGACGTTGTCCAACTCCTTCTAGGTCTCATGCAGCATGAAGTCAAGGTGATCCACATGATGCTTCAGCTCCGGATGTCCTGGCATGGCCAAGGGTTGTCCCATGGAGTCACGTCTTGCATAGTGAGCGAACCGGGTGCCAACAATCTGGTTGATGTTCTGCCCACACAGACGGGCAAGTGCCTCCTACATGGCTCTAGCTAGCCCATCCAACCAGTTGTTCTCCCTCAAGCTGAACTGGATCTTCTCCAAGGTAGGTGGCTCCATTTTGCCTCTCAGATCAGCAACGATCAACCACTGTAGTTCTCCGCTGGGATGGTCATTGAGTTGCGCTCCAAAGAACTCCGGGTGCGGGCGCCCAAGAAACCCTCTCGAAGATGAGCTCCCCTCCGTTTCCTAGCTGGTAGAATTTGTTATACCTGACTTCCATCTATAAGCAATTAGGATGAGTAAGTTAGTGAGGTGATCAAGTGTGTCAAATTTTATGTAGGATTGCAAAAAAATTGAGGAACATATGACTCTCTTTTGGAAAGAATCTCAAGGATAAGAGTGAGAATAGGTTTTCATAAATACTCGCTTTCTTTGTTTTTAAACTAAGGTTTTTAGACGTCCATTATAACTAGGGTCTCCTATGGTCAGGATGGCTCTGATACCAACTTGTGAACACCCAGATTTTTAAGTCCAGATGCCTGTTATGTCGTACATCGCAATCCCATGATTACCATTTTTGCGAGACATAACAGAGTTGATAGCACAGTACATCATCCATTACAAACCATAATAGTCTTACAAATAGTTGATCACATGATCAAGTCTTAATACACATCAAAGCAGTGGAAAATAGCGTAGTAGAGGATCCATCTTAATTGTCACAAGCAATGCTGGCGATGGGAGATGATCCTAGTTATCATAGACATCCTGTTGTCCGTCCTTCGGATAGTCCTCTTCATAATCTGGCCATGGAAAAAGCCAGGGACAAAGCCACGAGTACTTTTAAAGTACTCGCAAACTATCACTAATGTAAATAAGATAATTCTAGTAGGAATCCTAAGCTCTAGGCTTATTTGCAATAAGCTAGTTTTATTTCAGAAGTACTTAGTAGTAAAGACCTATTTTAGTTATCTAGGTTACTCAAGTGGGAACCTAGTTTCATGTCCACAACCCTGTGTGGTCAAGTCAAAGTCATATTTCAAGTCACAAGTCATTTTGAAAACATCTAACAACGGAACAGTATGGCCATCCAACTGTCCATGATCATAGACGCGGCTATTCGAATAGTTTGACACTCTGCAGAGGTGGTACACTTTCACCACAACATTCGATACATCCGTCAGGGATAACCCTGAATCATCATACTTGGTATGCGGATAATCAATCCTAACATTTCAATTACACACCCTAGTATAGGCACCTACCCTATGAGCTTGGCCTCCTAGCCATGGCCATCTTCCATCTCGAGAACTGCATAGGTGGACATTCATATTCACGAGGTAGCCTCATCTCAACCTCTTTCCGTGATGGAACCCATACTAAGACACATAAACTTCTAGTTAAGCCCTACCCAACTCAGGTATTGTGGTTGTACGGTAAAGTTGGAATGGTATCGCATCTGAACCCAACCATCAGTTTTTATCAAAGTTAGGGCACATGCTTCATTCAATATCCTCTTCAACTCATTGTGTTTCATAACACATGTCAAAACATTTCAATAGAATGACTCATCATCCCAAGGTTTTCATAATCATTTTCTCCAAGTGTTCCCATCTATAGGGATCCATATTAGCTTAGCACTAGCATCTATCAATGAGGGTGTCACTATTGAAGGGTACTAACCAAGTGTAACTACCTAAGTCTAGTTTTATGCTCTTGATGTCATCTTTCCTATTTTTCCACTACTCACCAATTAATTAACTATTTAGGAAACTTTGGTAAAGGGAAGAAAAGATAAAGCTTGCAGGTAAAACTTGGGATTGGTATAATCAAGGTTGCATCACAATATCAGGCATAATATATCTTGCATATGACTAGCTTGCATAGTGGGCTTGCATAGTTTAGCTTGCCTTGGTTGGTGCAGTTGTCGAAGTTCTCCTCTTCTTCGTCGTAGAAGTCTTCCTCCTCATACCCCGGGTTGGTACAAGCGTCTATAAATAAATACAAGGTACACAATCACCAGACAATACTTAGCTACTTATATTTAGCACACAAAGGTTCACACTAGATGATCTAGCATCATCTCAATCACTACCTGAATTAGTGACCTAATCTTAATTATCTTATTTTAGAAATGCAATTTCTACTCATTGAAAAATACTTAAGATTTAATATTCTCCAATTATAAAATATCGGATCATGTTGACACATGTCATCACCACATATTCCAATACTTGAGAATGTGATTTAAAGTGGATGGCATAAGTTACAAAGTTTAATGTTGCTATTTAATAATATTAATATGACTAGAAATGACTATAAACCATTCTTTTAATACTATCCCAAGACTACTTCATGTAAAGCTAAATATTTTTACATATGCAGATAGATCATGGCAAATGTGTTTTTTGAGAATTGGAATCAACTCAAAAGCATTTATGGTTGATTTTAGAAAAATGTTTGAAGTTGGAAAAGTCTCTGCCTTGCCATTTTTGAGGTGGGTGATCTATAATTCCAAAGTGTTTGAATCCAATGGGAGTGTTTAGATATTTTCATTACCTTTCTAAAAAAAATTGAATCATGCAATTTGGTTTAGTAAATCACCCTGAATTTAATTTTGAAGTCACTGACAGAATGGGGTTTTAGAATAAAATGAAAAATCTAAATTTGAATTCGTGGGCAACGCGCGGGAAAGTTCCTCGGCCGACCCAACTATGTGGCGTGCGCACAATGGGCTACACTGGCGTTGGCCCCACCTATCAGTGGCTACTCTAATACGAAGCGGTATGAG
Source organism: Avena eriantha (assembly GCA_910589775.1). Lineage (NCBI taxonomy): Eukaryota > Viridiplantae > Streptophyta > Magnoliopsida > Poales > Poaceae > Avena > Avena eriantha. The sequence continues at coordinate 168,899,064 of OU342743.1, read as the reverse complement.
TGAATCTCGGCCGCCCGATTAGAGCGTGATAAACGGCTAGTCGTCATCTTCGTCGAACGACGCGCGGGAGATTTCAACCCTAACTCTATGGCGGGGGTCGTTGGAGGCTTACCAGGACTCCAGCTGGGTACGGCGGTGCGGGCGAACGAGCTGGTAGACGACGACGGTTCGAATGGTGGTCGCGGCAGCTCCCGGGGTGGCTCCAATCGCTGGTTCCCTTCATTCACTGTGGCGGCAGGCTCCGATGAAATTCTGGCGATGCAGTGCTCGCCTTGCTCCGTGGATGGTCAGAGGAGTTTCTGGGGGAGAGGTGAGTCGAATGGTCTGTGTTTTGAGGCAGGGGAGGGGTCTATTATACCCCGGCGAGAGGAGAATTGCGACATGGCTCGGGCTCGTCGGCGACGTTGCTACAGGGCGCTATTGGGATGGTTGAGGGCGTAAGTCGACACGGTGCTCCGCGGCGATCATCATGCGCATAGTGGCATAGCGAGGCGTGGTCTTAATCGGACGGGAGACGTCCATGCTCTGCTCGGGTACCGTGGCTGTTCGTCACGGCATACGGTGGTCACGGGGCAGGCGGGGATAGGCGGGCATGTCTGGGCGGTCGCTAGCATCGTGGCGATTGCAGGGGCGCAAGGGGAGAGCGAGGTGCGGCGTGGTTGCACGGGGCGGATCAGCGCTCTCGCGTGCGCTCGGCATGGCATAGAGGTAAATGGGCGCAGCTATGCTGGCTTCTCCACTGGTTATCGTTGGCTGATGCGTACACTAGCGGGTGCGGTGAGGTCATGGCAATCTTGTAGACATCATGGGCGAGGGCGGCGTGGCTTGAAACGTCGTGTCCATGTCCGGCCGGCATGGCATGCTCGGGTACGGGCTGGCACTGGTCATTTGGGCGAGTGAGAGAGGCTCAATTGCATGGGCTGGTACTGGGGGTGATCGTGGGCTAGTGGTGGAGTTGTGTCGAGTACAAAGATGATCACTAGATTGATCACAACAGTGTATAGTTGGTATATTTGTACTGTGCCTGCTAAGTGTCTGATTAAATGGCCGCATGAAATAAACATTTGAATTTTCAAATTCTTTTTGGTGGGTGTGTTGGTCATATGCTTGAGTGTCTCTGGTTGCAAAGGTTTGCCAAGTGGAGAAACTTTGAGTGGTTTTTGAAAAATGGCTATCTTGATGTCTATGATGGATTCAATTTTGAAATGTCCTCTAAAAGAATTTGAATTTGTTTCTATAAGTTTTGCAAGTTCCCTTGTGTTCATTTTTACTTGGTCTAGCAAGGTGAGAAAAGAAATAGAATTGTTTCTATTTGAAATCATTTACTAGAGATGCCCAAAGTGGGCAAGGTGTTAACTTTGGCAAAAATGACCATTAGGTCATATGCTTCACCATTGGATTTTCTTTTGATTTTATTTGGTTTGGATTTGACCTAGATGATATTGCTTTGATCCTTAAACTATTTCTCAACATATATAACAAACAAACATGGCATAACAAGCATTCATACATCATTAATAAACACACATGCATTCATATAGTGTTTGTAGTAAAAGCTTTTGTTAACCCTAATTTTTTATGATTGGAAATTGATATTCTTATCTAATATTTTTGACATGTTACATATTTATAAGTGAGTAGGCAAGCAACCCATATACTGACTAGGAGTCCTTATGGCCAATTCTTCCCAATCCCAATGATCCATCTGCCTATTACCACGGCCATGGTCAGCACATTAATTAAGGTCTTTCGACTGGATCAAGGCTTTAATCTTGATGGTTCCTTGTTGTCCTCGAGTAGTGATAACTCTTCTTTGATATCAGTCGTGTCACTCGGGGGGTCCCCAAATTACTAGCATACAAGTTCATACCTATGAGATATTTGGATCATGTTACCTGGGTTCTTAAATTAGATAACACGCATTAGGCAAACATAGATATTCATTCTCACTTTTAAAATAAACATTGCAACAATCAAAAATGGATGGAATTAAAAGAGGCACATCACATCTCACCAATCCCCTACATCTCCCACGCCTATGGGGATTTACTCAAACATGAGAGGGAGACAAAAAAGGCATAATTGTATTGCAAATAGAAATCATCTCCAAGTTATTGTAGCAAACCACAATAGCGATTAAAGATCCAATCAAATACAAACCATAGGTAGATCAAAGTATCAAACCCTAATCTTACAAGTGCCAGTTTCTCTCTCTCTCTCTAAGAAATGATGTAATGATGGTGGAGTGCGTGGTTTTGAGGTTGAAGATCATCGGAGAACGAGGTGAAGTTCTTCTCCTCTTTCAGATCTGATCTCCCCCTCTAGATGGCTTGTGGCGGCTGTAACTTCTATTTTGTGGTTCTTCTCGTCTCTCCCCCTTTACGAAATTGCTTGTATTGATGTAAGGAAGGCGCCGGTGGGTAGTACGGGCGGACGGTATGGGCGCGCCCCGACCATAGTAGTGGTCATTATGCGTGCTGACGCCTCCAATGAAAGTGGCTCCAATCAGGGATTTGCTTATTCTTGTGTAATTAGCCCATAAATGCTATTAGATCTTCAATAAATGTTCATTGCCTGAAAACCATCACAAGAAACCAAGGTTTCGCTAATTGTGACATTAACATTAGTGAAAAGGGCAATCTTCAAGGAAATCCGGCAATAAACAAGAGGAAAACCAATGGTAAAAAGTGATGAACTTTGGATCTATCAACATCCCCAAGCTTAGCGGTTACTCGCCCTCGAGTGACAAAGCTATAATGAATAATAGCGAAGAATTGAATCAAGATAAAGACTTACAAGTTCGAGGTTGTATCATATTCCATCGTCTCAAATCCTGCAACCTTGAACACGAGCATAATATATCTGAATAGTTGCACTTAAGCTTGATCGCTAAACACGAGTAATTCTCTAGCTAATAGTTCTTATAACTCAAATGAGATTGTTAAAAATTTGGCGAGGCTTTGCAAATCAATTTCTTGTAGTGCCTCTCTTGTTGTGAGAGTAAAAATGTTTTTAAGCCATACTGCTTAAGTCAAAATTAAGGGTGCACATGTAGATGCCAAAAGAAGGATAAACTTAGAGCTTTTTCATTAATCACCCACTTCGATAATCATGGCTATCAAATACCTCTTCTTTTCCTTGATTTTCAAGAACTCTAATTGCACATGTTAGGTAGTGAGGTGATGCCAATAATCAAAAAAGTATCGAAAGTGTTTCATCTCATATTTTGATAATGGATTTTTTCTTTTTTCCTTCTCAAGGATCAACGAATATTTCTTTTGTAAACTCCTACACAACCTATTGGGAATACCAATAATTTTGCCCATATAGGGACACATATGTCACTCATGCCATCAACTCAAAGCCGAAATCCGGGATTATATACCATAGATCATTCAAAAGCTAGCATAATTGTTGGCATCCCAAAGGTGTGTATTTGAAACAAAGTATGTTAGCTTTCTTCTTTTCTTTTTCTCTTCCCTTTTTTATATCAAGTCAATACAAATTTTGGCATCTCCCTCTCCTACTCTAAAAAGTTCGTTCCATCAAGCAATTCTTTTTCAGAAGGTATTATCAAGTCAACGATCAGTATGTGGGGTTGAGCACTACTAAGATTAAGCCTTTAAGACAAAAATATGGCACCAAAGTTGTCGATGGACACTTTCTCTTGTTCTAAAAAGTTTGGAATAGAATCCCAAGAGTTGTTTTTTAAACTGATTTAATTGTCGAAAGTCTTAACCAAAGAGGTGACAAAAACCTTTGAGCTCAAATTCTAAAAGATAACGAACTAAGCATGGAATTGAAACCAAGTGCAACTGAACGGACATAAAATGTTCATGAACAAGCTTATAGGAAGAGGGGAAAATAGGAATGTGGTACCTCCTCTTGCTCGTTCGTCTTTTACTTGAGTCAACTCTTTGCGTTCGTCCCATAGCTCGATCACTAGAAGTGAGTAACCTGCAAAAAGAATCAACAAGAGTCGAGAGAAATTTGCACAAATAAAGCTAGAGACTAGTCTAATATTTTTGGGTTTTGTTTTATCAGATGCAAAACTGAAAGTAAACATGCATGGAAACAAAAACAAACAAATAAAAAGAAGAAAGAAAATATGAATGCAAAAAGGTGGGAGGAATTTAACCTCCCCAAGCTTAGGCTTTTGCCTAACTAAAATCAGTTGTCGCTATCGTCAGGTGGCGGCTGCTAATGCGGGAAGTTCGAGTAACGGTTTGGAAAGTCGGTCATGAAAGATGTGAAGTCTTGAGTGAGGTTGACTACGTTGGCGTTTGAATCATACAACGTGTTCTCTATGTTGTCAATGCGATGCACCACCTGGTCCAAAACATATCTACTTTCCCGAACACGTTTGCTATTATTTCTTCTCTAATTTGTGTGATTTGTGTACAACTAATGCAGACTAACACTGTTTTCAGCAGAATTGCTTTGGTGTCTCGTTTTTGTGCAGGAAATCAACTTTCAAGAAAAATCTAGGAAAATATCACAAGACTCCTATTTTACTAGAAGACTCACGGAGCCAGAAGATGAGACGAAGAAGGGCTACGAGGGGCCCACACCACCTGGCCACGCGAGCCAGGCCAGGCCGCGCCAGGGGGTGGTGGGGCCGCCTCGGACTCCACCTCAACCTCTCCTTTCGCCTATATAAGCCCTCTGACCTAAAAACAGAGGGGGGTTCGACGTTTTTCCAGATAGAGTTCTGTTGTGCCGCCACCACCAGATACCGCGATTAGGAACCAGAAACTCTGTTCTGGCACCTTGTCAGAACGGGGAATTGGAGGAGATCATCGACATCATCATCACCATCGCTTCTCCATCAACCATACATGAGTGAGTAATCCCCCGCTGTAGGCTATGGGGATGGTAGGGATTGGATGAGATCGTTCATGTAATTGCATCAGATTGTTAGGGCATGGTGCCTAGTATCTATTGTTAGTGCTTTTTGACATTGTTGCAACTTGTTATGCTTAATGCTTGTCACTAGGGCCCGAGTGCCATGATTTCAGATCTGAACATGTTGTTGATTCATGAGGATATTATTGTTTATGATCTTACCAGCAAGTTGTATACACATATTATTATCCGGAACCAAAGGCCCGAAGTGACAAGAATCAGGATAACCGAAGGGGATGGCTATGATATGAGGATCACGTGTGTTCACGGAGTGTTAATGCTTTGCTCCGGTGCTCTATTAAAAGGAGCACCTTAATTGCCAGTAGATTCCCTTGAGGCTCCACTACAACGGACTGGCAGGATAAAAGATGTTGTGCAAGTTCTCATCACGAGCACGTATGACTATATATGGAACACATGCCTATGATTATTTAGTACTTGGATGCTTTACCTTATTTATATGCAAATGCCCTATATCTTGATTGCAACATGAATTGTCTTGTCCATGAAACGCCCATCCATCCATCCCTATGCCTACTATGCTTTAATCCTACTGTTTACTGCAATTGTTACTATTGTCTTTTCTTTTACTACTGCTATTACTTTGCTGTTGCTATTACAAAACTGTTGCTACTTATAAACTACTACAAGCAAGATTATTTCCAGGTGCAGCTGAATTGACAACTCAGTTGTTAAGGCTTATAAATATTCTTTGGCTCCCCTTGTGTTGAATCAATAAATTGGGTTTTACTTCCCTCGAAAATACTGCAATACACCCCCTATACTTGTGGGTCATCACCAGCTAATTCCCTTACCACTATGGTTTTAAGTTCTAACTGAACCTTGTTCAAGTTTTAAGTCCATGTAGCTCAAAGAGAGATCCTTCATTTCTTTCAGTAATGTATCTTTGACGGTCCTCCTCAAGAACTGGTACTACTTCAGTTGGATTGCCTTCAAAATGGAGGCATTCAAACTCAAATGAGCAGATAAGATTTTTTTTCGAAATGTGGAGCATAGCCCCAGCCTCTGCATCAAGCAATGCACATAGTCTTTATTCATTATTAGAACCACAAAAGTTTGGCCAGAGCCATTACAAAGATCATACAAATCGGAACCGCCAAAACAAAACACCGAGAAAAAAACGATAACCATATCGCCAGTTCCCCAACGAGATCTAGCAAACACCTAACTGCTTCTTTTGACCCCGTCCCAAGGTCACTCTCACTATTGCCACTAGCCAAGAGAAGCTAGAGTGCATGGGCGTGGTGGCTCGAACACAAGCGAAAGGAGCCCCAGAACCGCATAGCCTATCCACGGATCAGTGCACACGCACATGATCCGGATGTCGCCGCCTTCAATATCTTATTAAATATGAAAATGTGAATAATTTACCTCATATAGAAGAGTTATGTAAGCCAATCTCCCACTCATCCACTATTGAGGTACACTCTCTCCAACATTTTTATGAAGGTGATATTCCTTATTATAAACCTCCTGATCAATGCTTAGAAGAATTTGATATCTTTGTTGTTAAGCAAGATAATTTTAATAAAGGAGTGCATAATCATTTGATGGAAAACTCTAGAGATATTATTGAGTTGAGGGATATTGTGGAAAGAACCTCCAATGATTTTAAAATGCTTGTTAAACATTTCCAAATGGTTCAAACTCAAATTGATCAGCTTATTAAGGTACAAAAATATTTGCTAGTTAATGTTTTTAAAGAAAAACATGCTTATGAAATTAGAACTATAAGTGGTGCTGCCACTCAGGATCCTCTATATCCCAAGGGGCATCCTAAAAGAATTGAGCAGGATTCCCAACAAATTGAAAATAGTGGTACTTCTTCTAAGAAAAAGAAAAAGAAACATAAAATAGTTGTAGAATCTTTTGAAACTGCTAAAGATCCTAATAGTATATTTGTCTCTGATGCTGAAACTGAGAGTGGTAATGAGAAAAATGATGCTCCCGATAAAGAAGAAATTGAAGAAGAACCTGAAATCACACTAAGAATACTAAGTACACTAAGGAAGATTTTGTTGCTAAAAAACATGGAGTGAAAGAGAGCCTTAGGTCCAAAAACCAATGCCTTTTCCTAATAAGAAACACAAGTCAAAGGAAGACAAGGAAAGCTTTATTTTTGCAAATTCCTTTAACTGATGCTATTAAATTACCTCATTATTCAAAGTATATGAAGGATATTGTCTCTAATAAAAGAAAAATCCCTAATGAGGAAATTTCTACTTTGCTTGCTAATTATTCCTTTAATGGCAAGGTTCCAAAGAAACTTGGAGACCCAGGGATTCTAACTATTCCATGCTCTATTAAAAATAATTATGTTAGAACTACCTTGTGTGATTTGGGAGCAGGAGTTAGTGTTATGCATGTTTATCTCTACAAAAGACTTGAATTGGAGAAATTAATACCAACTGATATATCTTTGCAAATGGCTGATAAATCTACCACTATTCCTGTTGGTATATGTGAGGATGTTCTTGTTCAAGTGTCTCATAATTGCTTGATATTAACTGACTTTGTTGTGCTTGAAATGCCTGAAGATGATAATATGTCTATTATTCTTGGGAGACCTTTTCTTAATACTGTAGAAGCTGTCATTAATTGTAATCAAGGAAAGGTAACTTTTAATGTTAACGGCAAGGAGCATACTGTCTATTTCCCTAAGAAGATTGATAGGACTTATGGCTTAAATTCAATTGAAAATATTGAGGGCATCCAAGTTGGAGAAATATATTGTCCCATACCACAAGAAAACTATGAAATTATTATGATTAGGACCATTGCTATCAAGGTTGAGGTAACATAATCATTTAGTGAAATGCAAAGTTGTGTTTCATATAAAAAAAATTGGTAACAAGACCTGATCAACCTTGTTAACAAAGGGATTTTAATGAACAAAACAATGTTTTCACCATGATTATCCTTGCTTACTTTTATTTTATCCATTTTAATTTTTGCTTTCATTTAGTTTATTTTTCTATTTTGTTAGTTGCTTGCATATTAGAGTGTCTTAGAAATTCTGAAGTTTAGGTTTTGTTTTGTTATTGCATCATTCCAATATTATCTTTTTGCTAGAAAATCATTCATCGATACCTGAAAATTGCTCAAAAATAAAGTTTCTCGAAAAAATCCAGAAAATTCATATTAAATTTTTACGTCAAAAGAGGGACAGAGAAGTACTTGGAGTGACCCAGGGGGGCCCACCAGACAGGAACACCACCTGGTGGCGTGGCCACACCAAGGGTGCGCTTGGCCATGGTGTGGGCCACCCCTGGCCCTCCACTTATTCTCCTTCTTGCCAATACTTTCTCTCTCCCGAGAAAACACCAGTTCAACCCGTGTTCTTGTTGTTCTTGCTCGCGATTTTCGATCTCCTTGCTCAGCCCATCTTTGTTGCTGAGATTTGGAGCATTTGTTCTCCGGTATGTGACTCCTCCGCTTGTCCAAGCAGATTTGTGATTAGTGGTTTATATCTTAAGTATGTTGCCACTGTAGGTGACAGGTTATGTGAGCTTGCATGCTAGTTCTATGCTTAGAGAAATTGTTTTGATGCATGTTTAGGCCTCTTACAAGTCCCTATAAGTAGTTCCTTTCATTATGTAATCACTTTGCAATCACTTGTATGATGGTTGTGTTAAATTTTAGAAATAGGAGAGATGAACAATCATACTTTTGGGGAAGTATTTGAGAGAGACACACCCAGGAGGGCAAGGCCTTCAAGATCAGCATCGCAATTTAGGCCATCATATAATGAAGATCTTATTGCACCATGCTTTGGAAATGAAGGAGATGAGGGAGATGCTCGTCCATCCACCTTCCCTTGATGTGCCTTTTTGCAAGTTGCAGGGATCCTTGATGATTTCCTACTTCTTGTTCAGAGGGTTGGTCTCACCAGTTACATACAGGACGAGAGTGAGCAATATGCCGTGCTCACCAAAACTTTCGTTGAAAGTTTCACTTTCGCTAACACCCCTTATCGGTCAACTGTTTTGTTCAAAATTTATAATATGCCTATTACCATGCCATTGGAAAGATTTTGCAGCATTATAGGCATAGGCATGACTAGGACAATGAAGAAGCTACAGGGTGACCAACTAATTTGCTGGAGCTCTACCGAAGTGTGACAAATGACGATGACCGCATAGCTCAGCACGGGAAGATAAGGAACATTCAACTCCCAACTCTTAGATATTTTGCTTATTATCTTGCCACTAGCATTCTTGGTAGGGAGAACACTAGTAATATTTCTAATTATCATTTAGCTTTTCTTACTATTGCTCTTAATAATGAAACAACGTATAATCTTGGTTCTCTCATAGCCCGCCGCTTAGCTTCTAGAGGACCCATTTATGGGGCATTATTGCCAAACGCATGGTTGCTGCCTTGGAACTTTTCTTGATCCTAATGATACTGTGTGGACACCACAAAGGCTTTATCTTGCTGCTATGAAAACACATCACTTTGTTACTGCTGACTCTAGTACCGAGAGTTTAGTTTACAGGATGTTGTTTACTGACGGAGACGAGAGGGTAATTCCTTTGCCATAGTCCACTTTGTTCAGTATTTGTAGGATGTTGTGGTCGCGTTCCAAGGAGGAAGTGCATGAGCAGCTCCGCTTGCTTGGTTTCCACGGGCAGCACCGGGGGGATGTGCCCTCTTACGACTACTCTGCGCACGACACTAGGGCATCCTCGAGTTCGTACCAGGATGAAGGCACTTCTTCGCCATATTATGGAGGCTCTCATTCCTGGCCAGCTTGGGATTGATACCCACTTAGGCCAAAAGCCTAAGCTTGGGGGGAGGTTGATACGTCGTAAACGTATCTATAATTTTTGATGTTCCATGCTTGTTTTATATCTACTTTCTTATGTTTTGTTCATACTTTGAGATACTTTTATGCATTTTCTAGGACTAACCTATTAACAAGATGCCAGAGTGCCAGTTGCCTGTTTTCTTCTGTTTTTGGTTCCAGAAAAGCCAGAAAATGAATATTCTCGGAATTGGATGGGACAAAAGCCAACGTCGATATTTTACCGAAAGGCTCACGGAGCCAGAAGACGAGACGGGGAGGGGCTAGGGGCTGGCCACACCATGTGGTGGCGTGGGTCCCCCTAGCCACGCCACCAGGTGGTGTGGGCCCCTAGTCCACCCTCTAACATCGCCCCTTCGCCTATAAGAAGCCTCCCGATGAGAAAACCCTAAATAATCCAGCCTCCATCCACGAAAAGTTCCACAGCGCCGCCGCCACCGAAGGGGAGATTCAGGGATAGAAAGTGTCTATTCCGGCACCCTGCCGGGATGGAGAAGTGCCCCCGAAGCCATCTCCATCGATCTCCACCACCATCTCCATCAACGTTGCTGATTCCCATGATGATGAGGGAGTAGTTCTTCCTCGAGGCTAAGGGCTCTACCGGTAGCAATGTGTTCATATCTCTCTCTATGCATGATCTTATTGAGATCATGAGCTTTGTAATCTATAGATCTATTCTGCTACTCAAGTGCTTAAATGAATCTCAGCTTATCCCCACGTGTGTGAAGTTGACAGTGTGAACACCGTGTGGCACTTTGGCTAAGGTTACATAAATACTTGTTATGAGTTATATTTGGAGTTGGATGTCTCTATGAAATTGTGGTGTTTGTTGGAACCATCTAACGCTGAAGGTTACAGTGTGGGGTTATCTAGATGGGAAGGCGGACTTTGAGGTGTGCTATTATAGCCCTACCATGGATCAGAGTGTCCAACCGGAGAGTAGTTCAGAGTAGTATCATAAAGAGAAGATATTTATATGAGAGTGTTCACTAGCGAAAGTATGATCCCTATGCCTTGTTTCTAAACATTGAAACACCGTTTGCAACTAGATATGTTACATGTTTGCTTGCTTCCATCTTTTTGCATTTAGTCTTTTCCTCCCGTCAAGCTCTTTTCTGGCACCGTTGTCTTATATCCATACCACTTGTATTTCACTATCTCTTCGCCGAACTAGTGAACCTATACACCTGACAAGTGTATTGGGTGTGTTGGGGACACAAGAGACTTCTTGTATTTTGATTGCAGGGTTGCTTGAGAGGGATACCTTTGACCACTTCCTCCCTGAGTTCGATAAACCTTGGGTGATCCACTTAAGTTAAACTTGTCGTTATTCTACAAACCTCTGCACTTGGAGGCCCAACACTGTCTACAAGAATAGAAGCGTGTGTAGACATCAAGCTATTTTGTGGCGCCATTGCCGAGGAGGTAAGGTAAAAGGTACTCACATCCTCTGGCTACTAAGCTATCTTCTAGTACTATTGCTGGTGTGTGAGTGCTCGAAGTTATTTCCTTTAGATTCTGCAATTATATCTTTTTGTTTCTTGTTTTTATTTTCACTAGTTAGGCTTAATGGAAAAAAATTAGAGAGCTTTATAGTATTTATCTTGAGTTAGGACATGAAGTGTTTGAAGAGAAAATTAAAAAACCTATGGAACTTTATTTGCATGCTAATAGCAATGTTATTAGTATGAATTTTTTGAACACCTTTATTACTAATGTTATGGAAACGTCTAAGCTTGGGGAAGTTAGTTTTTATGAAAATGATCTTTTTAGTTCCCTAGATTTAGAGGAGAAAATTTGCTCTGATGATACTTTATCTCCCATATGTGGTAATTCTAATGATACTCGTGATATTTTAAATCCACATACTGAATTTTAAAATACCTATGGAAATTGTTGAACATGTTATGAATAATTTTTATTTTGGAGATGGAACTGTCTATCGTGGTGATCATTTACTATTTATACATGAATTATGCGAGTTGTTCAAGTGTGAAGGTATTTCAATGAACCAAGTTAAGAGGAAGCTATTCTCTTTATCACTTAAGGGCAAAGCAAGGGGGTGGTATGAGCTACTAGACGATCCTCATCATTCGGAGTGGAAGGAACTTGAATCTCTCTTTTACTCTAAATTTTATCCTCCTCATGAAATTCATAAAGATAGTAATTATATTTATAATTTTCATCCTCATAATGGAGAAAGTATTTCCCAAGCATGGGGGAGATTGAAGTCACTAATGCTCAAATGTCCCATTCATGAACTCCCAGCAATATTGTTATTAATAATTTTTATGCAAGGCTTTCAGGACATTACAAGGACTACCTAGATACCTGTTTAGAGGGATCCTTCACAAGGAAGGAGGTCAAAGCTAAGTGGGATCTTCTTGAAACAATTCAAAGCAATACCGAAGATTGGGATAACGACAAAGGTAAAGAACCAGGTATAAACTATGAGTATGATTGCATTAAGTCTTTTGCTGAAACTGCTAATTCTCAAGAGCTTAGTGCTAAATATGGTCTTGATCCTCAAATTCCTATTGATTGTTGTAGATACTTTGCTTCTCATATTAATGCTCCTAAATAAAAATGGGACATGTATCATGAGCCTTTTAAAGACACTTACATGAAAAATGAAATTGTTATTAATGATAGCAATAAACATGCTCAAACCTCTGAAAGTACTATTTCTTATAAGCATGTTAATTTTTGTGGAGTACATAGACCTTGTGAAAAGAATCAAATTGAAGAAGAATATTGTATCACCCACAGGAATGAAAAAACTAGAACATGGTATAGGGCTCTAAATGATCTTGGTAAAAAAGTTTGTGCTCTCTATCCTTTTATTTGTGAACATTGCTTTGAAGTGGGTCATTTAAATTTTCAATGCTCATGCCATAATAATAGCCCTTCTAATCCAATGAGTACTGCAAGTTTGTATTGTGATAACATGATCACTCCTAATCAGCATGATGAACTTACATTATTTTTTGGGTGTGAAGAGTTATCAAGAAAAACTTCTTTGGTATATATGAGTGCTTTTGATATGAATAGTGTCCTGCATGGTTGTCATATTTATTGTCTTGATAATTGCCACACAAATACTTACATACAAAATATTATAAAAGATAAGATTTTACCAAAATATGACAGGACTAATATGTGTTTTGTTCTTATTAATGTAAAGGAGGAATCCTCCAAAGTTTGTTCTATTGTCTCTAAAAATAAACCAGGGTATATGGAGAAGCTTCCTTTCAAGCCTCTCCCTCCTAAAGATAAGAAGAAAAAGAAGAAGAGGAGGAGTAAAAGGAGGGAGGAACGGTATTTTCCCCTAAGCATGTTTCTCCTATTATAGGTTTTGATGAGTCTGAACTCGATGATGTTCCTATGCCTGTTACCTATAGTAGTGATCATGATTGGGAAAAGCACACTACTTTTGATATTGAAAATATCTTCGGTACCAATTCTGAAAATGATGATGTTAATAATTGTTGTCCTATTAGTACTATCCATGTTCCTTCCAGTGATGATATGTTTACAAATGAACACACTTTGGAAGATAACAATTCTATTGCTTATGATGATACTATACCTCCAATATATGATGATTGCAGTGATGAATATGATATTTTCAGTCCACCTACTATTGAGGAGAAAATTAATTATGATTACAATATGCCTCCTATATTTGATGATTATGGTGATGAGAATAATAATGATAGCTATTTTGTTGAATTTTCTCCCACTACAATTAATAAGAATGACTATGTTTATGTGGGGAGTATAAATTCTTTTATGCATGTGGCTCATGATAAGAATGTTTCATGTCATATTTATATTGTTAATTTTATTCATGATGCTACTGAAAGTTATTATGAGAGAGGGAAACCTGGTTTTATATGTCTCAACAATATTAAGTTTCCCTTCTTTATGTTGAAAATTTCGAAGTTGCACCTGTTTTGCTTTCCTATGCTTGTTGCTTTGTTCTTTCATTACTTGTTTCTTTACAAGATTATTTTTCATTAGAAGTGGGTTAGACTTAAATGTGTTTTATATTTGCTTCTTGATGCTCTCTTTTACTTCAATCATATTTCTTATGTGAGCATCATCGAAATTATTGTGCCTGGCTCAAAGGCGTTAAAGAAAAGCACTTATTGGGAGATAACCCAAATTTCTTTAGGACTATTTTTGTTGAGTCTTGGAAGTTATTGCTTCTGTAATAACCTCTCCTTATCCTTTTTGTGTGTCTTTTGTGCCAAGAGTAACCTCTAATGAGAGAGAAGTAAGACTTGGGAAATTGTTGTCTCGAAACAGGTTTTTGTGCTTCACTGTAAAAATTCGTGAAAAATCTTTGTATGTCGGGTTGAGCTGTAAATTTTTGTGCTTCTATCCCAGGTTGTTATCAAACTTTCGTTAGTTCAACACTTTTCGATTTGAGTAACATAAGGTCTTCGAAAAAATCGGTTTTTACCTGATGGTCTGTTTTGACAGATTTCTGCCATTATTTGCATTTGCCTCTTAATCTCTTTCTCTTTGAGTTCTATTTGATCTTTTGAACTTTTTAAAGCAAGTGATACAGTAGCTTGTGTTTTAATGGAAGTTTTACTTGTGTTAGAACTGAACCAAAAAAACTTATTATCTTGAGTACACTAATGTTGCTAATGAAGATTGTGTGAAGTTTTGTATGAAGAAAAAATTTCAGGTGTAAGGGAAGAATGATGTAATGAGATGAAGAATGGACAAAATCTCAAGCTTGGGGATGCCACCCCGTGTCACCCCAAGTAATATTCAAGAGTTACAAGCGTCAAAGCTTGGGGATACCCAAGGCATCCCCTTCTTCATCAATAAAAATCTTAGGTCTTTCTAGACACTTCATTTTTATTGTTTCATGCACAGTTGTGTTGTTCTTGGAGCGTTTTCATTTTTGTTTTTGGTTTTAGTTTGCTTGATTTGCTTAGTCTGCTTGAATAAATTGGTTGCTCTCCCTCATTCATGCTTTAGTTTTCAAATAAGTTGGTTTGGATTGAAAAAGAGTAGGAAAGTCCATGCTTAAGTGGTAAAAAGGAGCTTGTTTTTTACTGTGGCCTATGCCTTTTCATGTCATGCTTGATATTGTTTTGGCTTTATGCTTAGTGATTTTTGTTATAACATGACATGTTATAAACAATTGAGATTGCTTAATGTGCCTTGAAAGAATCATGCGTTGTTTTAGCATATTAAAGCATATTATTGTGGTATTCTCCTTTGATGCTTTATTTGGGTTGACTTGGCACATGCTCACACCATGTTAAGACTATCCCAAGTCACCATAGCCTCTACGATCCTTTAATTTTCGTCTTGTAATATCACTTTATGCTTTAATTAATAATGTTTTGTCGCTTTGCATGATTATGGCCATTATCTCTCTTAGTTGGTCGCTCCTAGTCTTTTGCTAGCCTCCATACCAAGTATAAGTTCCACTCATGCATCCAACTCCAAATAAAACCGAGTTATTCCAAAGAGTCCACCATACCTACCTATTAGCATTTGCTATTCCAAGTATATTCATGTTTTTATCTACCTTTCGAATTAAACTTGTTATGTGAAAATTAGTGATTAAAGCTCTCACGAACTTGATGGCACACTTTACTTTTCTTGCCCCTAATAAACTTGAACCATTGTGTCATCTATGTTGTATATGCTAGCACTTATACGTTGGGAATTAGCAGAACCATGTTGTCATGGGGAACACTTTCAACATTGCAGTTGTACATTGTACCTGGTTGATACGTCCATTTTGCATCACTATTCTATGTCTTAATTCATTATTATTCATTGATATATTTCGTATTGAAAGGTGATACTTATGTTATTTCATCTATTTTTGCATGGTTGATGACTTTTGGAGCATGGACCGCTGCAGTCAGGATTCTGATGGAAAAGTTGCTGTTTGGAGGCAAAATTCGCGAAGATCAGAAAATCCGGGAAAATATATGAAAAATCCTATTTTTCCAGAAGACTAAGGATGCCAGAAGATGAAGTGGAGGTGGGCCACAGGGGGCCCACACCACCCCATGGCGCGGGTAGGCCTAGGCCGCGCCTGGAGGTGGTGTGGCCGCCCTGGCCCACTCCAGCCTCTCCCCTCTGGCGTATATCATCCTCCCGAAACCCTAAGACTCGGGGAGCGACCATAGAAAGATTTCGCCGCCTCTGCGGGGCAGAAAACACCGAGAGAGAAAGATCTCTCTGGTAGACAGATTTCTGCCGGGGGAATTCCTTCCCAGAGAGGGGAGATCGTCGCCATCAACACACCATCAAGCTGGACTTCATCAGGATCATCATCATCATCACCACCATGATCACCATCAGCACCCTCATCACCATCTCCATATTGTTGTAACAATTGGTTGAATCTTGCTATAGTTCATAGGGGAAACTTTCCCGGTGTTGATTACTCTTTGTAGTTGATGCTATTGAGTGAACCATTGAATTATTGTTTATGTTCAGATTGTTATACATCATTATCCCATCTCTGATCATGATCCATATGATGTCTTGTGAGTAGTTCGTTTTCTTCTTGAGGACATGGGAGAAGTCTTGTTGTTAGTAGTGGAGTTGCGTTGAGAAAGATTCAATAGATTGTTATTTAAGTTGTGGTGTACTTCTTCTAGTGGTGTCACGTGAACGTCGACTACATGACACTTCACCTAGATGGGCCTAGGGGAATGCATTGTGTATTTGGCTACTAATCGTAGGGGTTGCCAGAGTGACAGAAACCTGAACCCCCGTTAGGAAACCATTGCACAAGGGACGTAAGGGTCTTAGAGTTTAAAGTTGTGGTTAGGTTTCTACCTTAATTACTTTCTCGTACTTACGGATGTTTGTAAGGGGTATAATCACAAGTATGTATTAGTCTTGGATGGGGGGTACATTAGCACAGGTTCACCCACACAACACTTAGCAAGATAGAGAAGATTAATCGACTATATGAAGCGAAAGCACTTGACAGTCTTCCCATGTGTCCTCGAGAACATCTGGTCATCTATAGAAATACAACCGGCTTGTCCTTTGCTGCATAAAGGATTGGGCCACTTGCTGCATTTATTCCTACTGTCTTTTGTTTACTCGTACTTTGTTTACTTGCTTTATCGAAAACCCCTAAAAATCCGTTTGCTAAGTATTTGCAGAGAATTCCTGATCCATACCACTAGCCAGCACCTTCTGCTCCTCGTTGGGTTCGACACTCTTACTTATCGAAAATACTGCGATACACCCCCTATACTTGTGGGTCATCACTAGTTGATATCATGCTCTTTTGTTTATGGATGTCATCAGTGTGAAATGAAAGGGGAGCTTGTAAGTCCATGGAGTTATGTATGTGTGTTAGAGAAACGCCTAGGTTGCTGGTCTAATCCATGCCTAATCATGGTGGAAACCTGCAGCGTAAACATAATGAGCAATCTATGAAGCATTCTTCTTATAAAAAAAAGATAGAGATTGAAAAAAGAAAAGAAAAAAAAGAGACGAGAAAAGAGGAAATAGAGAAAAAAAAGCACCATTTCCCATGGTAAATAAGAAGATTGCTGAGATTCTTATTATCTACTTGCCTTGTCATTTTGATATGGGGATTCTTACGCATCATCGAGCAAGGGGTACCCTGTTGGCGGTTCTCTATGATACGCATGTACTTACTATGACAAGTACTTACCGGTAACTTGAGTAGCATGAGGAGCGGCCCTCGTATTCAAGGGACATGAGATTTCCAACTTATACTTTGTCAAGCATATACTCCATAGTTTGTTCACTTTAACCTTAATCACTTCAAGATGCTTATGATAGGGGCAATGAGAGCTGAAAGCTAATAAGTGCCATAATTTTTGGAAGCTCTTTATGAGACTTGAATCCCTACTTACTTCTATGAAGGCCTTTCTTTTACTTTTATGTTGAGTCTCCATCTTCTATCTTTATGCACCTATTGAGAGAGCATAGTGGACATTCTTAGTTTAATGTGCATTGTCCCAAGACTGGTTGATTGATTCATAACTTTGATATTGCTTGTTCTTGAACTATTTGTATCTAGTCACCCTTATGAACTTTGAAGGTGTCCTATGCATTTATGTTTTGCTGCTCCATGAGGGACAAGTTGAATGCCACTATGCTATGTTTTATATATGTGAAACAAACAAATGTCTTTCAATGCATTGTTATTCATGAACCTTTTGTTTGTACCTTTTCATGTTACAACATAGTTGCTAGGTCTTATTGTTAGAACTATATCTTTCATGTCTATGTTAGAGTACTTTGATCCCAGCTTTCAATGCTTGCAAATGGTTTGATCTTGATTGTGATGGCGCATGTCACCTCAAGAATTATTCTTTTTATCACTTACCTACTTGAGGACGACCAGGAGTTAAGCTTGGGGATGTTGATACATCGTAAACGTATCTATAATTTTTGATGTTCCATGCTTGTTTTATATCTACTTTCTTATGTTTTGTTCATACTTTGAGATACTTTTATGCATTTTCTGGGACTAACCTATTAAAAAGATGCCACAGTGTCAGTTGCATGTTTTCTTCTGTTTTTGGTTCTAGAAAAGCCATAAAATGAATATTCTTAGAATTGGACGGGACAAAAGCCAAAGTCGATATCTTACCAGAAGACTCATGGAGCAAGAAGACGATACGGAGAGGGGCCAGGGGCTGGCCACACCATGTGGTGGTGCGGGTCCCCCTGACCACGCCACCAGGTGGTGTGGGCCCCTAGTCCACCCTCTAGCGTCGCCCGTTCGCCTATAAGAAGCCTCCTGATGAGAAAACCCTAAATAATCTAGCCTCCAGCCACGAAAAGTTCCGCAGTGCCACCGCCACCGAAGGTGAGATTCGTGGAATAGAAAGTCTCTGTTCCGGCACCCTACCGGGACGGGGAAGTGCCCCCGGATCCATCTCCATCGATCTCCACCAACATCTCCATCAACGTTGCTGATTCCCATGATGATGAGGGAGTAGTTCTTCCTCAAGGCTAAGGGCTCTACCGGTAGCTATGTGTTCATCTCTCTCTCTATGCATGATCTTATTGAGATCATGAGCTTTGTAATCTATAGATCTGTTCTGCTACTTAAGTGCTTTAATGAATCTCTGCTTATCCCCACGTGTGTGAAGTTGACAGTGTGCACACCATGTGGCACTTTGGCTAAGGTTACATAAATACTTGTTATGAGTTATATTTAGATTTGGATATCCCTATGAAATTGTGGTGTTTGTTGGAACCATCTAGCGCTCAAGGTGACAGTGTGGGGTTATCTAGATGGGGAAGGCGGACTTTGAGGTGTGTTGTTATAGCCCTACCATGGATTAGAGTGTCCAACCGGAGAGTAGTTCAGAGTAGTATCATAAAGAGAAGATATTTATATGAGAGTGTTCACTAGTGAAAGTATGATCCCTAGGCCTTGTTTCTAAACATTGAAACACCGTTTGCAACTAGATTTGTTACATGTTTGCTTGCTTCCATCTTTTTTCCTTTAGTCTTTTCCTCCCGTCAAGCTCTTTTCTGGCACCGTTGTCTTATATCCATACCACTTGTATTTCACTATCTCTTCGCCGAACTAGTGAACCTATACACCTGACAAGTGTATTGGGTGTGTTGGGGACACAAGAGACTTCTTGTATTTTGATTGCAGGGTTGCTTGAGAGGGATACCTTTGACCACTTCCTCCCTAAGTTCGATAAACCTTGGGTGATCCACTTAAGGGAAACTTGTTGCTGTTCTACAAACCTCTGCACTTGGAGGCCCAACAACTATCCACAAGAATAGAAGTGCGTAGACATCAGAGGTATACTGATACGTCCAAAACGTATCTACTTTCCCGAACACTTTTGCTATTGTTTCTCCTCTAAACTTGTGTGATCTGGATACAACTAACGCGGACTGACGTTGTTTTCAGCAGAATTGCCTTGGTGTCTACTTTTTGTGTAGAAAATCAACTATCAGGAAAAATCCCGGAAAATATGCAGAAAATCCTATTTCACCCGAAGACTCCAGGAGCCAGAATACGAGATGGAGAAGAGCCAGGGGGTGGCCACACCACCTGGTGGCACGGGCCAGGCCAGGCCGCGCCAGGGGGTGGTGTGGGCCCCCCAGGCACCCCCTCGGTCTCCCTCTTCGCTTATAAGATGCCTTCTGACATAAAAACTCAGGGGGTTCGATGTTTTTCCAGAAGGAGTTCCGCTCCGCCGCCAGCACCAGATTCCACGAAACAGCACCAGAAACTCCGTTCTGGCATCCTGCCAGGACGGGGAATTGGAGAATATCATCGCCATCATCATCGCCATCGCTTCTCCATCGACCATCCATGTTTCCCCCATCTATGAGTGAGCAATCCCCCGATGTAGGCTATGGGGATGGTAGGGATTGGATGAGAGCGTTCATGTAATGGCATCAGATTGTTAGGGCATGGTGCCTTGTATCTTTTATTAGTGCTTTATGACTTTTTTGCGACTTGTTATGCTTAATGCTTGTCACTAGGGCCCGAGTGCCATGATCTCAGATCTGAACATGTTATCGATTCATATGATAGTATTGTTTATGGTCTTATCTACAAGTTGTATACACACGTTGTTGTCTAGAACCGATGGCCCCGAAGTGACAGAAATCGGGATAACCGGAGGGAATGGCTTTGATGTGAGGATCACACGTGTTCATGGAGTGATAATGCTTTGCTCCGGTGCTCTATTAAAAGGAGCACCTTAATTGCCAGTAGTTCCCTTGAGGCCCCGCTGCAAACGGGCTGGCATGACAAAAGATGTTGTGCAAGTTCTCATTGCGAGCACGTATGACTATATATGGAACACATGCCTAGGATTATCTAGTACTTGGATGCTTAATCTTATTTATCTGGAATTGCCCTATGTTCTGATTGCTATGTGAATTGTCTTGTCCATACAACGCCTGTCCATCCATCCCTATGCCTACCGCACTCGGATCCTACTGTTTACTGCTATTGTTACTGTTGTCTTTACTTTACTATTGCTGCTACTTTGCTATTCCTACTACAAAACTGTTGCTACTGATAAACTTCTGTGAGCAAGATTGTTTCCAGGTGCAGCTGAATTGACAACTCAGTTGTTAAGGCTTATAAATATTCTTTGGCTCCCCTTGTGTCGAATCAATAAATTGGGTTTCACTTCCTTCGAAAATACTGCGATACACCCCCTATACTTGTGGGTCATCATATACCGACATCACACTCATCTACATATCATGTTCAGTTGGTACTTTGCATATTCATGTTTCGTTTTGTTTTTAGTTTCTGTTCTTGCTTTATTTCTGCTTTCCAAAACACAAAAGGACCAAAAATATTTTGTTATTTCTCTTTGGTTGCTTCTTTATCTTTTAGCATTGGTTTGGTTCTTCCTTTTTAGCTTTGTTTTGATTATTCGAAAAAGCCCAAAAAGATTTTGCTTTGCTTGCTCTTCCCTTCGGTTCTTGCCTTTAAAAATCGAAAACCCAAAAATATTTGTTGTTCTTCTCTGGTTTTGTAAAGTTTGTTGCAGGGTTAAGCGGTCCTCATTGATTCCTTGGAGCATGGTTTTATCTTATTATTCAAGTCACACAAGTGAAAGGCAATGATGATTTATGACAACTCGAGGTGTGGCAAGAGGCTGGTATGAACTCTATTTGTTTTCATTTTTGTACATATACTCATCATTGTGAGCATGCTTAGTATGTTTATGTAAGGTGTATGTTATTTAATGGATACTTAGTAGTCCTTGCCTTCTTATGATCAGTTCTAATCCATTATAGTTCGTAACATGTCATATAAATGTTTGCTCGCATTGTTCTATTCATAACTTTGTATGACATTGTGGTGTCCTCCTCTGAATGTTCTATTTGAATCGACTTGGCACATGCTCACGCATGCATATGACTAAACAAAAAGTCAGTAAAGCCTTGATGATTTATTCTTCCTTAGAGTTCTTGTGTCACTTTTATGCCACTATTAATTTTGTTTTGTCGCAAGCATGATTATGATAGTTACCGCTCTCTCGATTGTCGCTCCCTTTCTATTGCTAGCCTTCACTTGTGTTGAGTATAAGCTTTACTCGTGCATCCAACTCCCTAAAACCAAAGTTGTCAAAAAGAGTCCACCATATCTACCTATTAGCATTATTGCTATTCCTTGCATATTTATTATGCTTTGTTTTCTTCCAATAAAAATGTTTGCTTGTTATGTGAAAATTAGTGATTAAAGCTCTCACGAACTTGATGGCACACTTTACTTTCTTGCACTTAATAAACTTGAACCATTGTGCTCATCTATGTTGTGTATATGCTTGCGCTTTGTAAGTTGTTAATTAGCAGAACCATGTTATCATGGGGAACGCTTTCAACATTGCACTTTATTTACTTGATATCATGTTCTTTTGCTTATGGATCTCGGCGGTGTGAAATGAAAGGGGATCTTGTAAGGCTCATGGAGTTCGTATATGTGTTAGAGAAACGCCTAGGTGGCTAGTCTAAGCCATGCCTAATCATGGTGGAAACGTGTAGCATAACCATAGTGAGCAATCTGTGAAGCATCCTAAAAAGAAGAAAAAGGAGAAAAAGGGAAAACCCTATGCAAATAGCAAATAAAAGGATCCCTGAGATGCTCATTGTCTGCTTGCCTTGTCATTTTTATATGGGAAAGCTTTTGTATCATCGGGCAAGGGGTACCCTGTTGGCGATTCTCTATGATACACATGTACTTACAATGACAAGAACTTACTTGTGACTAAAGTTGAGTAGCATGAGGAACGGTACTCGTAAGCAAGGGGCATGAGATTTTCAGCTTATAACTTGTCAAGCATATCCTCATATTTGTTCACTTTAACCTTAATCACTTAAAGATGCTTATGATAGGGGTAGTGAGAGCTCAAAGCTAATGAGTACCATACTTCCAACATTTGTAAGCCTTTCAAACTTTTCAAAATATTTTCTTTCACTTTTATGTTGAGTCACCATTTATTCTTTGAGCACCTTCCCGAGAGCATAGATGTCATTCTTAGTGTAATGTGCTTGTCCCAAAACACGGTCAATTATGACATAACTTTGACACTTGTATCTTTGATATTTTTATTTCTAGTCTTCACTTAAACTTCAGAGGTGCCTTGGCATTTATGTTTTGCCCCAAAGAAAGGCAAGCGAGATACCACTTTATCATATCTTCTTATGAGCACTACAATCCTGCATATGCTTATGTGTCATGTTGCTTATTATTGATGGGTTCGAATCTCTTCATAGCTTGCATGACTATTGGGTAAACTTATTTGCATACTCTTTATTATGAATTGCCTAAGTATTTGATCATATGCTGGGAATATATACATCTTATGAAGCAAATGTGTTCGTGAAAGTTTCTTTTATTGCACTCAACTTTCAACTGAATTGCTTGAGGACAAGCAATAAGCTAAGCTTGGGGGGAGTTGATACGTCCAAAACGTATCTACTTTCCCGAACACTTTTGCTATTGTTTCTTCTCTAATTTGTGTGATTTGGGTACAACTAATGCGGACTAACGCTGTTTTCAGCAGAATTGCTTTGGTGTCTCGTTTTTGTGCAGGAAATCAACTTTTAGGAAAAATCTCGAAAAATATCGCAAAACTCCTATTTTACCAGAAGACTCATTGAGCCAGAAGATGAGACGAAGAAGGGCCACGAGGGGCCCACACCACCTGGCCGCACGGGTCAGGCCAGTCCACACTAGGGGGTGATACGTTGCTAATGTATCCATAATTTTTGATGTTCTATGCTTAGTTTTATCTACTTTCTTATGTTTTGTTCCAACTTTGGAGTACTTTTTATACACTTTCTGGGACTAACCTATTAACAAGATGCCACAGTGCCAGTTGCCTGTTTTCTGCTGTTTTTGGTTCCAGGAAAGTCAGAAAATCAATATTCTCGGAATTGTACCGGACAAAAGCCAAAGTTGATATTTTCCCGGAAGACTCACGGAGCCAGAATGAGAGTTGGATAGGGGCCACAGGGTGGCCACACCACCCCATGGCGCGGGTCCCCCCAGGACGCCCACCGACCTTGCCCTCTGGCCTATAAGAAGCCTCCCGAGACATAAACCCTAAATCATCAAGTCTACAGCCATGAAAAGTTCCGCAGCGCCGCCACCACCGAAGGGGAGATTCAGGGGACAGAAAGTCTCTATTCCGGCACCCTGCCGGGACAGGGAAGTGCCCTCAGAGCCATCTCCACCGATCTCCACCACCATCTCCATCACCGTTGCTGATTCCCATGATGAGGAGGGAGTAGTTCTCTCTCGAGGCTAAGGGTTCTACCGGTAGCTATGTGTTCATCTCTCTCTATGCATGATCATGTTGTGATCATGAGCTTGTAATCTATAGATCTACCTTGCTACTCAAGTGCTTTAATAGATCTCTGCTCTCTCCATGTGTGTGAAGTTGACAGTGTGCACACCATGGTGGCACTTAGGCTAGAGATTACAAATACTTGTTATGAGTTATATTTGGAGTTGGATGTTTCTATGAAATTGTGGTGTTTGTTGGACTCATCTAGTACTCAAGGTGACAGTGTGGGGTTTTCTAGATGGGAAAGGCTTACTTTGAGGTGTGTTGTAATAGCCCTACCATCGATTAGAGTGTCCAACCGGAGAGTAGTTAAGAGTAGTATCATGAAGATAATATATTTATATGAGAGTGTTCACTAGCGAAAGTATGGTCCCTAGGCCTTGTTTCTTAGCAATGAAACCCCGTTTGCTACTATATCTGTTACATGTTTGCTTCCTTCCATCTTTATTTCACTTTGCCTTTAGTCTCTTCCACGCCCTCAAGTTATTTTCTATCACCGTTTCCCCTTATAATTATCCACACCACTTGTATTTCACTATCTCTTCGCCGAACTAGTGCACCTATACACTTGACAAGTGTATTAGGTGTGTTGGGGACATAAGAGACTTCTTGTATCTTGATTGCAGGGTTGCTTGAGAGGGGATACCTTTGACCACTTCCTCCCTGAGTTCGATAAACCTTGGGTAATCCACTTAAGGGAAAACGTGCTGCTGTTCTACGAACCTCTGCACTTGGAGGCCCAACAACTGTCTACAAGAATAGAAGTGCGTAGACATCAAGCTATTTTCTGGCGCCGTTGCCGGGGAGGTAAGGTAAATGGTATTCACACTGGAGGATTAAAGAAAAAGAACCTCCCACGGTAAACTCCTATTTTCTGGTGTGAGTGCTCGAAGTTATTTCCTTTAGATTCTGCAATTTTGTCTTTTTGTTTCTTGTTTTCACTAGTTAGGCTTAATGGAAAACAACAACAAAATTAGAGAGCTTTATAGTATTTATCTTGATTTAGGACATGAAGTGTTTGAAGAGAAAATTAAAAAACCTATGGAACTTTATTTGCGTGCTAATAGCAATGTTATTAGTATGAATTCTTCGAATACCATTATTGCTAATGCTATGGAAAATTCTAAGCTTGGGGAAGCTAGTTTTAATGAAAATGATCTTTTTAGTTCCCCAACTTTGGAGGATAGCTATTCTATTGCTTATGATGATACAAAATCTCCAATATATGATGATTACAATGATGAATATGATATTTTCAGTCCACCTACTATTGAGGAGGAAATTAATTATGATTACAATATGCCTCCTATATTTGATGATTATGGTGATGAGAATAATAATGATAGCTATTTTATTGAATTTGCTCCCACTACAATTAATAAGAATGACTATGTTCATGTGGAGAGTATTAATTATTATATGCATGTGGCTCATGATAAGAATGTTTTATGTGATAGTTATATTGTTAATTTTATTCATGATGCTACTGAAAGTTATTATGAGAGAGGGAAACATGGTTTTATGTATCTCAACAATATTAAGTTTCTCCTCTTTATGTTGAAATTTTTGAAGTTGCACTTGTTTTGCTTTCCTATGCTTGTTGTTTTGTGCTATCATGACTTGTTTCTTTACAAGATTCCTAAGCATAGGAAGTGGGTTAGACTTAAATGTGTTTTGAATTTGCTTCTTGATGCTCTCTTTTACTTCAATTCATATTTTTTATGTGAGCATCTTCTCAAACTATTATGCCTAACTTAAAGGCGTTAAAGAAAAGTACTTATTGGGATATAACCCAAAAGTTTTAGACGAGTCTTATAAGTTATTACTTCAGTAATAACCACTCCTTATCCTTTTTATTTGCTTTTTGTGCCAACAGTAACCTCTAATGAGAGAGAAGTAATGATTGGGAAAGTTGTTGTCCCGAAACAGATTTTTGTGCTTCACCGTAAAAAATCGTGTAAAATCTATATACGTCTTTTTGAGGCGTAAAATTTTGTGCTTATTTCCTAGGTTGTTATCTAACTTTCGTTAGTTCAACACTTTTCGATTTGAGCAACATAAGGACTTTGAAAAAATTCGTCTTTACCTGCTGGTCTATTTTGACAGATTTCTGCCATTATTTGCATTTGCTTCTTGTTGGTTCCTTTTTTAGTTCTTTTTGGGAATTGAGCTTTTTGAGGGAAGTGCTACAGTAGCTAGTGTTTTAATGGAAGTTTATTGGTGTTAGAACTGAACCTAAAGACTTATTATCTTGAGTGCACTAATGTTGCTAATAAAGATTGTGTGAAGTTTTGTATGAAGGAAAAATTTCAGGTGTGTGGAAGGAATGAGTAATGAGATAAAGGATGGACTAAAGCTCAAGCTTGGGGATGCCACGCATGTCACCCCAAGAAATATCCAAGAAGTACAAGCGTCAAAGCTTGGGGATGCCCAAGGCATCCCCATCTTCATCAATAAAAATCTCAGGTTTATTCCAAACACTTCATTTTTATTGTTTCATGCACAGTTGTGTTGTTCTTAATAAAAACCTATGCAAATAGCAAATAAAAAGATCGTTGAGATGCTCATTGTCTGCTTGCCTTGTCATTTTGATTCTGGGATAGCTCATGTATCATGTGCAAGGGGTACCCCGTTGGCGGTTCTTTATGATACATATGTACTTACAATGACAAGAGCTTACTTGTGACTAAAGTTGAGTAGCATGAGGATCGGTCTTCATAAGTAAGGGGCATGAGATTTCCGTTTATAACTTGTCAAGCATATCCTCTTAGTTGTGTCATGATACATTGCAAATGTATCTATAATTTTGATGTTCCATGCTTAGTTTTATCCACTTTCTTGTGTTTTGTTCCAACTTTGGAGTACTTTTATTATGATTTCTTGGACTAACCTATTAACAAGAGCCACAGTGTCAGCTGCCTGTTTTCTGCTGGTTTTGGTTCCAGGAAAGTCAGAAAATGAATATTCTCAGAATTGGACGGGACAAAAGCCAAAGTGCCTATTTTTCCGGAAGGGATCAAGTGCCAGAATACGAGACGGAGAGGGGCCAGGGGCCGGCCACACCACCTGGCCACACGGCCAGGCTTGGCCTGCACCAGGGGTGGTCTGGCCGACCCCAGCACCCCCTCGGCCTCTCCTTCCGCCTATAAGTTGCCCTCGGGACGAAAACCCTAAGTACCCGATCAAAAATCCACGAAAGAGTCTGTAGCCGCCGTCGTCTCTGTCCCTAGACCGGGGGGGATCTGAAGCTCTTCCCGACACCCTGCCGGAGAGGGGAATTCACCCTGGAGGCCTTCTTCATCACCATGCAAGCCTCCGGTGTGATGCGTGAGTAGTTCATCCTTGGACTACGGATCCATGTAGTAGCTAGATGGCTGGTTTCTCCTCCTTTGTGCTTTCATGTTTAGATCTTGTGAGCTCCGTTCATGATCAAGATCATCTATTTGTAATCCATACATATTGTGTTTGCGGGGATCCGATGGATATTGAGATGCTATTTCAGATTGATTATTGATTCTATCATGTCTTTGTTATTTGAGATCTTGCATGCTTTCCGTTGTTAGTAGCTATCTTGGCCAAGTAGATGCTAGCAACTCCAAGAGTTAGTATTTATGCTCGATAGTGGGTTCATGCCTCTGGTAATCTGGGGAAGTGACGGAAATCTCTAAGGTACTAGATGTGTTGTTGCTACTAGGGAGAACGATCCTTTGTTCATAGAACAATTGTATTGTTTACTTTACACGCAGTTCGTAAAGCAATAATATGTTGCTTGCAACTTAATACTGGAGGGGGTTCAGATGATAACCTGAAGGTGGATTATTAGTCATAGATGCAGTTGGATGACGGTCTATGTATTATGTTGTAATGCTCAATCAAGTCTCAAAGGAGTCAAGATGATTAGTATATGCATGTATTGCTTTCTCGGTGTTTGTCAATTGCCCCGCTATAATTTGTTCACCCAGCATGTTATATATCTAAGGAGAGCCACCTCTAGTGAACTATGGATCCCGGTCCTTTTTCTTTACATACAATCTGCAACTGTTTACTGCTTTATGTTTACTTTCTGCAAACTTTTACTTCTTTCCATTCGATACGTTTAATCATTTGTTTTCCGCAAAACACGGTGAGATTGACAACCTCATCGCAAGTTGGGGACAAAGTTCTCTGGTTGTGTTGTGCTGGTCTCCACATTGCTACTAGCACCGGTAGTGCGCCCTGCCAAAGCTCAGCTAGTAACACCTTTGGGGTGTTTCCTTGATCCTACTGGTTCGATTAAACCTTGGTTTCATAACTGAGGGAAACTTGCTGCTATATTCATCGTACCTTCCTCTTGGGGTTCCCAGCGAGCTCTACGTCGAAAGTCGAGCGCATCAAGATTTTTCTGGCGCCGTTGCCGGGGAGTCAAGGACATCTTCATAAGGGGAGTCCCTCATAACCAATCTCTTTACTTTGTTGTTTTTGTTTTGCTTAGTTTCTTTTTGCTTTGTTTGCTTGTTTTGTTCTTCAGAAAACACAAAAAAATTAGTTCCTTTCTTAAGTTGCCTTTATGACTAGCTCTGCTCCAATCACTATTTCATTATGGATAGCTCACTCAGTTTCCTATTTGGGAATAGTTTTATGACTGCTAAGGTAATAGATGAACCACCGCCTGCTAGAACCTCCATGGAAGAAGAAATTGCTGAACCTGAAAGCTCATTAGATGAAAAAGAGGAGGAGAGTGATGGACAAAAGGAGGAAGAATGGATCTACCCATGCCTACCTTCTAATGAGAGTAACTCTTTATCCCTTACATTATTTGATTATCCCCCATGCTTATCAAAGGAGGGTGAATGTTATGTTCCCGAGGATTCTTTTGAAAATATTTATAATAAAGCTCTAGTGCTTGTAGATCATGAAAAGCATGCCTTATGTGATAGTTATATTGTTGAGTTTATTCATGAGGCTACTGAAAATTATTATGAGAGAGGAAAATATGGTTGTAGAAGTTTTTATGGTAATGAAACACCTCTCTATGTGCTGAAAGTTTTGAAGTTACTTTTGTTTTATCTTCCTATACCTGTCACTTTGTTCTTTGTGCATTTATTTGCATACAAGATTCCTATGCATATGAAGTGGGTTAGACTTAAATGTGTTTTAAATTTGCTTCTTGATGCTCTCTTTTACTTCAATTCATATTTCCTATGAGAGCATCTTCTCAAATTTTTATGCCTAACTTAAAGGCGTTAAAGAAAAGTACTTGTTGGGAGATAACCCAAGAGTTTTAGATGAGTCTTCGAAGTTATTACCTCTGTAATAACCTCTCCTTATCCTTTTTATTTGCTTTTTGTGCCAAGAGTAACCACTAATGAGAGAGAAGTAATGATTGGGAAAGTTGCTGTCCCAAAACAGATTTCTGTGCTTCACCGTAAATATACCTGAGAGATCTATGTACGTCGGATTGAGCTGTAATTTTTTGTGCTTCTGCCCCAGGTTGTTATCTAACTTTCGTTAGTTCAGCACTTTTTGATTTGAGCAACAGAAAGTCTTCGAAAAAATTCGTCTTTACCTGCTGGTCTGTTTTGACGGATTTCTGCCATTTTCTGCATTTGCTTCTTGTTAGTTCCTTCTTGAGTTCCTTTGGGGAATTGAGCTTTTTGATGGAAGTGCTACAGTAGCTAGTGTTCTAATGGAAGTTTATTTGGTGTTAGAACTAAATCTTGAGACTTATTTATCTTAAGTGCACTAATGTTGCTAATGAGATTGTGTGAAGTTTTGTATGAAAGAAAAATTTCAGGTGTATGGAAGAAATGAGTAATGAGATGAAGGATGGACTAAAGCTCATGCTTGGAGATGCCACGCGTGTCACCCTAAGAAATATCCAAAAAGTACAAGCGTCAAAGCTTGGGGATGCCCAAGGCATTCCCCTTCTTCATCAATAAAAATCCTAGGTTTCTTCCAGACGCTTCATTTTTATTGTTTCATGCACAGTTGTGTTTTTCTTGGAGCGTCTTAATTTTCATTTTTGTTTTGGTTTTTAGTTTGCTTGGTTTGCTTAGTTTTTTGAATAAGTTGGTTTGACCCCCTCTTTCACACTTTGGTTTGCAAATAGTTTGGTTTGGTTTGAAAAATAGTAGGAAAGTTCGTGCTTATGTGGTAAAAAGAGCTCGTTTTTGACTGTGGCCTATGCTCTGTCATGCCATGCTTGATATTGTTTTGGATTTATGCTTTGTATTCTTTGTTGTAGCATGACTTGTTATAAACAATTGAGATTGCTTAATGTGCCTTGAATGAATCATGCGTTGTTTTAGCATATTAAAGCATAGTATAGTGGTATTCTCCTTTGATGCTTTATTTGGGTTGACTTGGCACATGCTCACACCATGTTATGACTATCTCAAGTCACCATAGCCTTTATTATCCTTTAGTTTTCAACTTGTAGTATTACTTTATGCTTTGATCAATGATGTTTTGTCGCTCTGCATGATTATGGCCATTATTGCTCTCTTAGTTTGTCGCTCCCAGTCTTTTGCTAGCCTCCACAACAAAGTATGAGTTCCACTCATGCATCCAACTCCCTAAACCAAGTTATTCCAAAGAGTCCACCATACCTACCTATTAGCCTATGCTATTCCAAGTATATTCATGCTTTTGTTTACCTTCCACTTGTTATGAGAAAACTAGTGATTAAAGCTCTCACGAACTTGATGGCACACTTTACTTTATTGCCTCTAATAAACTTGAACCATTGGGTCCTTCTTTGTTGCGTATATGCTTGCGCTTTATAAGTTGAAATTAGCAGAACCATGTATCATGGGGAACGCTTTCAACATTGCACTTGTACTTTATACCCCGTTGATATTATGTTCTTTTGCTTACAGATCCCGACGGTGTGAAATTAAAGTGGAACTTGTAAGATCATGGAGTTTGTATGTGTGTTAGAGAAATGCCTGGGCCGCTAGCCTAAGCCATGCCTAATCATGGTGGAAACTTGCAGCATCACCATAATGAGCACTCTATGAAGCATCCTCAATAAAAACCTATGCAAATAGCAAATAAAAAGATCGCTGAGATGCTCATTGTCTGCTTGCCTTGTCATTTTGATTATGGGAAAGCTCCCGTATCATGTGCAAGGGGTACCCCGTTGGCGGTTCTTAATGATACACTTATACTTACAATGACAAGAGCTTACTCGTGACTAAAGTTGAGTAGCATGAGGATCGGTCTTCGTAAGTAAGGGGCATGAGATTTCGGTTTATAACTTGTCAATCATATCCTCTTAGTTGTGTCACTTTAACCTTAATCACCTTCAAGATGCTTATGATAGGGGCAATGAGAGCTGAAAACTACAAGTACCATAATTTTTGGAAGCTCTTTATGAGACTTGAATCCCTACTTCCTTTTACAAAAGGCTTTTCTTCCACCATTATATTGAGTCTCCACCTTCTATCTTTATGCACCTACTTTGAGAGCATAGTGGCCATTCTTAGTTCTATGTGGATTGTCCCAAGACTAGTTGATTGATGCATAACTTGTTATTGCTTGTTTGAAACTATTGTATCTAGTCACTCTTATGAACTTTGAAGGTGTCATATGCATTTATATTTGCTACTCTATTGAGGGACAAGCTGAATACTTTTATGCTATGTTTTCTTTATGTGAAACAAACAAACGTCTTGCAAAGCATTGTTATTCATGAATCTTTTGTTTGTGTCTTTTCATGTTGCATCATAGTTTCTTTGCTTATTGCTAGAACTTTGTCTTTCATGTTATGATTGAAGTACTATGATCCCAGCTTTGAGTGTTTTGCAAATACTTATATCAAGTCTTTGATGGTGCATGTCACCTCAAAAATTCTTTCTTTTTATCACTTACCTATTCGAGGACGAGCAGGAGTTAAGCTTGGGGATGTTGATACATTGCAAATGTATCTATAATTTTTTATGTTCCATGCTTAGTTTGGAGTAAATTACCAATTTTGTGTTTTGTTCCAACTTTTGAGTACTTTTATTATGATTTATTGGACTAACCTATTAACAAGAGCCATAGTGCCAGCTGCCTGTTTTCTGCTGTTTTTGGTTCCAGGAAAGTCAGAAAATGAATATTCTCAGAATTGGACGGGACAAAAGCCAAAGTGCCTATTTTTCCGGAAGGGATCAAGTGCCAGAATACGAGACGGAGAGGGGCCAGGGGCCGGCCACACCACCTGGCCACGCGGCCAGGCTTGGCCCGCACCAGGGGTGGTTTGGCCGACCCCAGCACCCCCTCGGCCTCTCCTTCCGCCTATAAGTTTCCCTCGGGACGAAAACCCTAAGTACCCGATCAAAAATCCACGAAAGAGTCTGTAGCCGCCGTCGTCTCTGTCCCTAGACCGGGGGGGATCTGAAGCTCTTCCCGACACCCTGCCGGAGAGGGGAATTCACCCTAGAGGCCTTCTTCATCACCATGCAAGCCTCCGGTGTGATGCGTGAGTAGTTCATCCTTGGACTACGGATCCATGTAGTAGCTAGATGGCTGGTTTCTCCTCCTTTGTGCTTTCATGTTTAGATCTTGTGAGCTCCGTTCATGATCAAGATCATCTATTTGTAATCCATACATATTGTGTTTGCGGGGATCCGATGGATATTGAGATGCTATTTCAGATTGATTATTGATTATATCATGTCTTTGTTATTTGAGATATTGCATGCTTTCCATTGTTAGTAGCTATCTTGGCCAAGTAGATGCTAGCAACCACAAGAGTTAGTATTTATGCTCGATAGTGGGTTCATGCCTCTGGTAATCTGGGGAAGTGACAGAAATCTCTAAGGTACTAGATGTGTTGTTGCTACTAGGGAGAAAACAACTATCCTTTGTTCATAGAACAATTGTATTGTTTACTTTACACGCAGTTCGTAAAGCAATAATCTGTTGCTTGCAACTTAATACTAGAGGGGGTTCGGATGATAACCTGAAGGTGGATTATTAGTCATAGATGCAGTTGGATGGCGGTCTATGTATTATGTTGTAATGCCCAATCAAGTCTCAAAGGAGTCAAGATGATTAGTATATGCATGTATTGCTTTCTCGGTGTTTGTCAATTGCCCCGCTGTAATTTTTTCACCCAGCATGTTATCTATCTAAGGAGAGCCACCTCTAGTGAACTATGGATCCCGATCCTTTTTCTTTACATACAATCTGCAACTGTTTACTGCTTTGTGTTTACTTTCTGCAAACTTTTACTTCTTTCCATTCGATACGTTTAATCATTTGTTTTCCGCAAAACACGGTGAGATTGACAACCTCATCGCAAGTTGGGGACAAAGTTCTGTGGTTGTGTTGTGCAGGTCTCCATGTTGCTACTAGCACCGGTAGTGCGCCCTTCCAAAGCTCAGCTAGTAACACCTTTGGGGTGTTTCCTTGCTCCTACTAGTTCGATTAAACCTTGGTTTCATAACTGAGGGAAGACTTGCTGCTATATTCATCGTACCTTCCTCTTGGGGTCACAACGAGCTCTACGTTGAAAGTCGAGCGCATCATGTCACTTTAACCTTAATCACCTTAAAGATGCTTATGATAGGGGCAATGAGAGCTGAAAGCTATTAAGTACCATAATTTTTGGAAGCTCTTTATGAGACTTGAATCCCTACTTCCTTCTATAAAGGCCTTTCTTCCATCATTATATTGAGTCTCCACCTTCTATCTTTATGCACCTACTTTGAGAGCATAGTGGCCATTCTTAGTTTTATGTGCATTGTCCCAAGACTAGTTAATTGATGCATACCTTGATATTGCTTATTTTAAACTATTTGTATCTAGTCACTCTTATGAACTTTGAAGGTGGCCTATGCATTTATATTTGCTACTCTATGAGGGACAAGCTGAATACTATTATGCTATGTTTTATTTATGTGAAACAAACAAACGTCTTGCAAAGCATTGTTATTCATGAATCTTTTGTTTGTGCCTTTTCATGTTGCATCATAGTTTCTTTGCTTATTGCTAGAACTTTGTCTTTCATGTTATGATTGAAGTACTATGATCCCAGCTTTGAATGTTTTACAAATACTTTGATCAAGTTTATGATGGTGCATGTCACCTCAAATATATTCTTTCTTTTTATCACTTACCTACTCGAGGACGAGCAGGAGTTAAGCTTGGGGATGTTGATACGTTGCTAACGTATCCATAATTTTTGATGTTCCATGCTTGGTTTTATCTACTTTCTTATGTTTTGTTCCAACTTTGGAGTACTTTTTATACAGTTTCTGGGACTAACCTATTAACAAGATGCCACAGTGCCAGTTGCCTTTTTCTGCTGTTTTTGGTTCCAGGAAAGTCAGAAAATCAATATTCTCGGAATTGGACCGGACAAAAGCCAAAGTTGATATTTTCCCGGATGACTCACGGAGCCAGAAGGAGAGTCGGAGAGGGGCCACAGGGTGGCCACACCACCCCATGGCACGGGTCCCCCCAGGCCGCGTCAGGGCATGGTGTGGGCCCCCTGGCCACCCACCGACCTTGCCCTCTGGCCTATAAGAAGCCTCCCGAGAAATAAACCCTAAATCATCAAGTCTATAGCCACGAAAAGTTCCGCGCCGCCGCCGCCACCGAAGGGGAGATTCGGGGACAGAAAGTCTCTGTTCCGGCACCCTGCCAGGACGGGGAAGTGCCCCCGGAGCCATCTCCATCGATCTACACCACCATCTCCATCACTGTTGCTGATTCCCATGATGAGGAGGGAGTAGTTCTCTCTCGAGGCTAAGGGTTCTACCGGTAGCTATGTGTTCATCTCTCTCTCTCTCTATGCATGATCATGTTGTGATCATGAGCTTGTAATCTATAGATCTACCTTGCTACTCAAGATGCTTTAATAGATCTCTGCTCTCCCCATGTGTGTGAAGTTGACAGTGTGCACACCATGGTGGCACTTAGGCTAGAGATTTCAAATACTTGTTATGAGTTATATTTGGAGTTGGATGTTTCTATGAAATTGTGGTGTTTGTTGGACTCATCTAGTACTCAAGGTGACGGTGTGGGGTTTTCTTGATGGGAAAGGCTTACTTTGAGGTGTGCTATTATAGCCCTACCATCGATTAGAGTGTCCAACCGGAGAGTAGTTAAGAGTAGTATCATGAAGAGAATATATTTATATGAGAGTGTTCACTAGCGAAAGTATGGTCCCTAGGCCTTGTTTCTTAGCATTGAAACCCCGTTTGCTACTAGATCTGTTACATGTTTGCTTCCTTCCATCTTTATTTCACTTTGCCTTTAGTCTCTTCCATGCCATCAAGTTATTTTCTATCACTGTTACCACTTATAATTATCCACACCACTTGTATTTCACTATCTCTTCGCCGAACTAGTGCACCTATACACCTGACAAGTGTATTAGGTGTGTTGGGGACACAAGAGACTTCTTGTATCTTGATTGCAGGGTTGCTTGAGAGGGGATAACTTTGACCACTTCCTCCCTGAGTTCGATAAACCTTGGGTAATCCACTTAAGGGAAAACTTGCTGTTGTTCTACAAACCTCTGCACTTGGAGGCCCAACAACTGTCTACAAGAATAGAAGTGCGTAGACATCAGGGGGTGGTGTGGCCGCCTCGGACTCCACTTCGACCTCTCCTTTTGCCTATATAAACCCTCTGACCTAAAAATAGAGGTGGGTTCGATGTTTTTCCAGATAGAGTTCCGCTGCGCCGCCACCACCAGTTACCATGATTCAAAACCAGAAACTCCGTTCCGGCACCCTGCCAGAACGGGGAATTGGAGGAGATCATCGCCATCATCATCACCATCGCTTCACCATACACCGTCCATGATTCCACCATCCATGAGTGAGTAATCCCCCGCTGTAGGCTATGGGGATGGTAGGGATTGGATGAGATTGTTCATGTAATTGCATCAGATTGTTAGGGCATGGTGCCTAGTATCTATTATTAGTGCTTTTTGACATTGTTGCAACTTGTTATGCTTAATGCTTATCACTAGGGCCCGAGTGCCATGATTTCAGATCTGATCATGTTATTGATTCATGAGGATATTATTGTTTATGATCTTACCTGCAAGTTGTATACACATATTATTGTTCGGAACCAAAGGCCTCAAAGTGACAAGAATCGGGATAACCGGAGGGGATTACTATGATATGAGGATCACGTGTGTTCATGGAGTGTTAATGCTTTGCTCCGGTGCTCTATTAAAATGAGCACCTTAATTGCTAGTAGATTCCCTTGAGGCCCCGCTGCAACGGGCTGGCAGGACAAAAGATGTTGTGCAAGTTCTCATCGCGAGCATGTATGACTATATATGGAACATATGCCTATGATTATATAGTACTTGGATGCTTTACCTTATTTATATACAAATTCCCTATATCTTGATTGCTACCTGAATTGTCTTGTCCATGCAATGCCCGTCCATCCATCCCTATGCCTACCGCACTTTAGTCCTACTATTTACTGCAATCGTTACTACCGTCTTTACTTTTACTACTCCTATTACTTTGGTGTTGCTATTACAAAACTGTTGCTACTAATAAACTACTACGAGCAAGATTGTTTCTAGGTGCAGCTGAATTGACAACTCAGTTATTAAGGCTTATAAATATTCTTTGGCTCCCCTTGTGTCGAATCAATAAATTGGGTTTTACTTCCCTCGAATACTGTTACGATCCCCTATACTTATGGGTCATCACCTGGTTAAAAACACTCCTCGGGACATAGTCAAATCCCGGTTGTGGTGGAGGCATACCTTGTTGTTGATGTTGGTGGAAAGACTGTTGGTGATGGTGTTGTTGACCATAGTCGTCCCATCCTGCGCCATGCCAGCCTCCTCCTTCTTCATCTTGTTGTTGTTGGCCAGCTGCTGCGTTTTCCCAGTTGGGATGGCCACCTGGTGGCGCAGTCCTTCCTGAGAGGATCTGTGCCTGATAGAAATCCTCCTCAGTGAGGACCCAACTCTATTTACCTGGAAAACCAAAAGCTTGGACAAAAGGAAGCAAGATTTGGTGGAGATCACCGTTAGGTACAAAATAAAACTGGTAAGCACGGAGGGAACGCTCTGGCCTATAGACACCCATGAACTTGGTGCTAGCCATATGAATGCCATCCATGTCCTTACTGCCAGCCACATCTCTTTCCTGTGGTAGGACAAATTCGTTTGCATAGGCGATCTATGTGATCAACTGATACATTGCAAATGTATTTATAATTTTTGATGTTCCATGCTTGGTTTTATCCACTTTCTTGTGTTTTATTCCAACTTTGGAGTACTTTTCATATCATTTCTTGGACTAACCTATTAACAAGAGCCACAGTGTCAGCTGCCTGTTTTCTGCTGTTTTTGGTTCCAGGAAAGTCAAAAAATGAATATTCTCGGAATTGGACGGGACAAAAGCCAAAGTGCCTATTTTTCCGGAAGTGATCAAGTGCCAGAATACGAGACGGAGAAGGGCCAGGGGCTGGCCACACCACCTGGCCACGCGGCCAGGCTAGGCCCGCGCCAGGGGGTGGTGTGGTGACTCCCGCACCCCCTCGGCCTATCATTCCGCCTATATATTGTCCTCGGGACGAAAACCCTAAGTACCCGATCAAAAATCCACGAAAGAGTCTATAGCCGCCGTCATCTCCATCCCAAGATCGGGAGGGATCCGAAGCTCTTCTCGGCACCCTGCCGGAGAGGGGAATTCACCCTGGAGGCCTTCTTCATCACCATGCAAGCCTCTGGTGTGATGCGTGAGTAGTTCATCCTTGGACTACGGATCCATGTAGTAGCTAGATGGCTGGTTCTGCTCCTTTGTGCTTTCATGTTTAGATCTTGTGAGCTCCGTTCATGATCAAGATCATCTATTTGTAATTCTGCATGTTGTGTCTGCGGGGATCTGATGGATATTGAGATGCTATTTCAGATTGATTATTGATTATATCATGTCTTTGTTATTTGAGATCTTGCATGCTTTCCGTTGTTAGTAGCTATCTTGGCCAAGTAGATGCTAGCAACTCCAAGAGTTAGTATTTATGCTCGATAGTGGGTTCATGCCTCTGGTAATCTGGGGAAGTGACGGAAATCTCTAAGGTACTAGATGTGCTGTTGCTACTAGGGAGAAAACAACAATCCTTTGTTCATAGAACAATCATATTGTTTACTTTACACGCAGTTCGTAAAGCAATAATCTGTTGCTTGCAACTTAATACTGGAGGGGGTTCGGATGATAACCTGAAGGTGGATTATTAGTCATAGATGCAGTTGGATGGCGGTCTATGTATTATGTTGTAATTCCCAATCAAGTCTTAGAGGAGTCAAGATGATTATTATATGCATCTATTGCTTTCTCGGTGTTTGTCAATTGCCCCGCTGTAATTTGTTCACCTAGCATGTTATCTATCTAAGGAGAGCCACCTCTAGTGAACTATGGATCCCGGTCCTTTTTATTTACATACAATCTATAAACTGTTTACTGCTTTGTGTTTACGTTTTGCAAACTTTTACTTCTTTCCATTCGATACGTTTAATCCTTTGTTTTCCGCAAAACACGGTGAGCTTGACAACCTCATCGCAAGTTGGGGACAAAGTTCGGTGGTTGTGTTGTGCAGGTCTCCACGTTGCTACTAGCACCGGTAGTGCGCCCTGCCAAAGCTCAGCTAGTAACACCTTTGGGGTGTTTCCTTGCTCCTACTTGTTCGATTAAACCTTGGTTTCATAACTGAGGGAAAACTTACTGTTGTGCTCATCATACCTTCCTCTTGGGGTTCCCAACGAGCTCTACGTCGAAAGTCGAGCACATCATCAACCCGCCACAACGAATGTCCCCCGAGGAAGCTGACCTTTGGCGGCGAAAGTGCTGGATGAGAAAAGCCCCCAAGTTTACCTTGTACTCCATCTCTAGATGCAAGGCCATATGAATCACACTCATTTCGGGGCCTGCCATTGCTCCAACATCGCCTTTACCAAATAAAGAATTAACAAGGAAGGTATGAAAATAACATATAGTAGGATTCTGGATAGTGGCGCTCTTCTTGCGCAAATAATCGTTGTTCCTACGGACATAAATTTTCCCCCAAGATTGCATTGCCTCTATGTGCACATTGTCATTGATGTCGAGTTCTCCCTCGTGGGAGAATCCTAAACTATTGCAAAATTCATAGAAGGTCAAGTTGTGGAGTTTCTCATAGAGCACAAAACTTACAGTGCAATTTCGCTCCTGGGTCTCGAGATCATCGTGGAACGATGAAAGAAACTCGAACGTGGTGAGCTTGTAGGTGTCGACGGAGAGGTAGGAGAAGTCGACTATGCCAGCTTGAACAGTCATCTGCTCGAAGTCCTCCAGAAGACCCTGGCAGGAGAGGAACTACCGGTCTAACCACTTGGTGGGCAAAACCTTGCGGTTGCTCACCCTCTCTTAGTCTCGGCTCATGGCAGCCCTCAAGCTATCCACCTCCGAGTGTCTCTTCTTCGAATCCAGTGGCTTGGCGGAGCCCGAGGGTCCTTCCGTACCCGAGCCCTTGCCCGAGCAGAACATCCTACCAATGTTATGCATTGTGCTGCGAAATTTTTGAAGAAAACTATAGGCATCAAATTTCTATCATATAAACAAACAATTACAGGTAGAAGTTACAAATCCTAACATGAGGAATCAATAATAATCTCAAAATATTATGAACTCATCTAAATAACCAATGTGATGAATTCAACCATGGATTTCAGAAAATAGAGTATGGATCGGACGAGAAACTTACTGATGTGAAGATTCCCCAACTCAAAAACTCGAAAACAATGAAGAATCAAAGGTTATAGGAGGCTAGGGTTTGTTTTGAAAAGAGAAAGAACAAGGAAGAAAGAGGAACAAGAAGAAGAAAAAGGTTGGCTGCGAGCCAGCCGCCATCGGCCTTTACTTGGCGGCGCACGCGGTACGGGCGGGTGGTACGGGTGTAGCCCGCCCGTAGCGATGGCCATCACCATTGGATCAATATTAGGGTTCGAGATCAAACCTGGTCGACCTGGTACGGGTGCACGGTACGATCGTACCCTGGACGTACCACTAGTCGTTATCTATTCGGACGCCGTGGTATGTTTCGTCGATGTTCGGTACGGGCGCGCGGTACAGTCGTACCGCGGCCGTACCAATGCTCGTTATCTGTACTGAACCCCTTTTCTTTTCTTCATTTTTCCCTTGTTTCTCAACTTCATTAAGGTAAACTCTCTGAAAGAACTAAAAACTCAAAACAAACTTATTAAATAATACAAATAATAAAGTAGTAATCATAATTAATAAAATAAAATCTTAAACTTGATTTATTAAGAATGGGTTGACTCCCATTAAATTTTTAATTCTGGAGATTTGACTAATCAAACTTCATATCATCACCGTTCATCTCAAGCAGGCCTTTTCTTTAGTTTTCGCTGCTTGATCACGTTTAGGTGGTGGAATGTATTTTCCATTGTGCTCATGTTTCTTAGGAAAGTATCAAACGATCTGATCATCATATATATTGAAAACAATCTTACCACTAGAGCAATCTACATTAGCTCCAGCTGTACTAAGAAAAGGTCTTCCAAGAATGATAGATAGTTTGTCATCCTCGGGAACATCAAGAATAATGAAATTAGTGGGTATAACATGTTGATCTATTCTAAGTAAAACATCTTCGATCATTCTGATAGGTTCTTTAGTTGTCTTATCCACCATTTGTAGTGTTATTTAGGTAGGAGAACATTCTCCAAGATTCAATTTCTTAAATAAGGAATAATGCATTACACTAACACCTGCTCCTAAATCACAAAGAGCATTGAATATATTAGTTTTCCCTATTGCACATGAGATGGTTGGTATCCCTGGATCCCCAAGCTTAGCAGGAAGTTTATCACCAAAGCTTGTAATAACTGCTACAGTCTTGGTTACTTTATTTTTTCTATTGAGTATATCTCGCATAATTTTTTTATAAGCAGGAACTTGAATATCATTAGTTAAAGGAATAAACGCGAGCTACCCGATGTCTCAGCAAAAGAATCATAAATAGCTTTATCTGGTTCGTAATGAACTCAGTTAGGGTAAGGAATTTTCTTGGTAGGTATTACCTTTTCTTTTACCTTTGTCATCGGTTTAGCGTTCTTTTTGATTTTCCTTGCAGCTGATTTTTTCTTATTGGCGTGTTCCTCACGCGGGATAATAACTTGATCTTCTTGTTCCTTTCTGAGATCGGTCTCTTCCCTTGAATCGACAGTCTCAGCATCTGAATCATATGGTTTATGCTTATCCCCCGCTTCCTTTTCTTCTTGAGTGTTGGAAGCTTTATTTTCCCTTTTTTGGGCCTCATAATCAATATCATCCTGGGGGGCTACTAGATCCTCTTCTTCCTGACTCATCTCCTGAGTCTCTCTTGCTTTTCGAGCTTGCTATTCTTGATACCAAGGTGTCCCTTGTGGTTCCTGAGTTTCTGTACCACGCCTAGTAACAACGTTAGTAGAAACAATATTGAAATTTCCTTTGTTTAAAATCAAAGTTGCATATTGCTCCTCCTACAGATAGATCAATCATATCTTTTGTTTCATCATTAAGCCCATTATAAAAATATTGCATAATATCTAGACTCTCGTGAAAACCATGATTTGTAACTTTCATAATCATTGCATAATATCTATTCCATGCTTGATAAAAGGTCTCTCCAATTGTTTGCAAAAAAATAGTTATGCTACGTTTGATTTGCATGATTTTAGTAAATGAACAATATTTATGCATGAATTCTAGGATGCAATCTTCCCAGCCTTTTATAGTATGATTAGGCAGTGATTGTAACCAGGCTAAAGCATTATCTTTCAAAGACCAGCGAAAGAGTTTAAGAAGTACAAACTCTATTGGTAAACTTGTTGGTTTAAGAGTAACACAAAGGTCGTGTACCCTTGTTAAGTGGTCACTAGGGTCTTCCTCTTCTTTTTCCGTGAAAGCAACTTCTTTCATCATATATATTAGCTCAGGATATATTTCAAATTCCTAGCCTTCAAGGTTAGGATAAAGAATAGGCATTTTCCTCAAGTGCCTAGATGGATTCCCATACTCTCCCAAAGGTAGCTCAAGTTCGGCCCCTCGATTGATGGTCAAATCTATCATCAATGGAATCAAGCCGTTCACGTCTACACTACGCGAATTAGTAAATCTTTCAATCAATTATAATCGTATTTCAATCGGAACACGATCAATATATGGAGGTAAATAGGTTTTTCCTGATCGAGTGGTACCTCTGTCTTTAACAGAGATCATGAATGGTATCAACAGTTGTTGTTGTCAATAAATAAATTAGCACTTAGCTCCCCGGCAATGGCACCAGAAAATATCTTGATAGCCTGCAAGTGCACAAGTTCGTCAGAGAATGTTTTTGCGGAAGTATTAATTCCAATTTTATATCGATCCCAACGAGGACATAGGAAAGTTTTATTATGCGATGTTTCTATCGCACCCAAGGTGTCATAGGTCTTGAGTGAATTGAGTGCAAATATTGACGGTGGAAGTGGTGAGTAAAAGATAGAGGAATTGGTTTAGGAAATAAGTAAACTGCATGGAAGTAAATATGCGAAAGGTGTGTAAAGGTCTTGCGGATGAGAAGTTAGACGCGGAGAGAATCAGTTCATGGTGATAGTGAAAGAGCCAAATGGAATAAGCGGAATAAGTGATAATGGTAATTCTTATTTATAAGTGAGTAGGCAAGCAACCCATATACCAACTAGGAGTCCTCATGGCCAATTATTCCCAATCCCAATGATCCATCTGCCTATTACCATGGCCATGGTTAGCACATTAATTAAGGTCTTTCGACCGGATCAAGGCATTAATCTTGATGGTTCCTTGTTGTCCTCGAGTAGTGCTAGCTCTTCTTTGATGTTGGCCGTGTCACTCGGGGGTCGCTGAATTACTAGCATACAAGTTCATACCTACGAGATCTTTGGATCATATTACCTGGGCCCTTAAATTAGATAACACGCATTAGACAGACATATATATTCATTCTCATTGTTTAAATAAACATTACAACAGTCACAAATGGATGGAATTAAAAGAGGCACATCACATCTCACTAATCCCCTACATCTCCCACGCCTATGGGAATTTACTTAGACATGAGACGGAGACAAAAAAGGCATAATTGTATTGCAAATAGAAATCATCTCCAAGTTATTGTAGCAAACCATAATAGCAATTAAAGATCCAATCAAATACAAACCGTAGGTAGATCAAAGTAT
The DNA here is from genome assembly GCA_910589775.1 of Avena eriantha. NCBI lineage: Eukaryota > Viridiplantae > Streptophyta > Magnoliopsida > Poales > Poaceae > Avena > Avena eriantha. The sequence continues at coordinate 168,855,806 of OU342743.1, read as the reverse complement.
CAAACCCTGATCTTACAAGTGCAAATCTCTCTCTCTCTCTCTAAGTAATGATGGAATGATGGTGTAGTGTGTGGTTTTGAGGTTGAAGATCGTCGGAGAATGAGGTGAAGTTCTTCTCCTCTTTCATATCTGATCTCCCCCTCTAGATGGCTTGTGGTGGCTGTAACTTCTATTATGTGGTTCTTCTCGTCTCTCCCCTTACAAAAGTTGCTTATATTGATATAAGGAAGGTGTCGGTGGGTAGTACGGGCGGCCGATACGGGCGCGCCCCGACCGTATTAGTGGTCGTTATGCGTGCTGACGCCTCCAATGAAAGTGGCTCTATTTGAGGATTTGCTTATTCTGGTGTAATTAGCCCATAAATGCTATTAGATCTTCAATAAATATTCATTGCCTGAAAACCATCACAAGAAACCAAGGATTCGCTAATTGCGACATTAACGTTAGTGAAAAGGGCAATCTTTAGGGAAATCTGGCAATAAACTAGAGGAAAACCAATGGTAAAAAGTGATGAAATTTGGAGCTATCGGCCAGCCATGGGCAGCGCGCGGGGTGGGGAGTGGCCCACCCATTTGGCCTCCTACCCATGGCGCCCCCTCCTCCTTTAGTACCACATTGCTAGCTGGAAAGTGGGGGTCCCTCCTCTTCTCTTATATAAAGAGGGGTCTAGGGAGAGTGGAAATAACAATAAATAATTGGGAAATTCCTAAGGCCTTTTTCCTCTCTCTCGTTGGCTCTCATGCTTGCAGTTCCAAGAAGAACTCCATGCGTGGAAGATGACACCACTTTGGCACGCCGTCGCGCTGCTAGATCCTAGTTCCAAAAGGTATACTTCCGCATCAGACAAAACATGAGTCGTTGTTGAGCATCAGACATGTGCAAAACCACAGAGGTGCTGCTAGCTGTGGCACCTGGACATCGTGCGAGGACCAAAGCAATCTTGAGGTCGACTACAAGTACGACTACATCATTCATGTTTCTTGTGAAACGTTAAACACTTTCGGTCTATAAGGGTATGTCACCGAATCTCTCCTATTACTACATTAACTCATAGTTAGATCTTACTATTGGTGTTGCTTTAGTTAGAAAAATTAATGTTTTCTGGTACGGACCCCTTCGGTTTGATATCTCTTGATACGTGCATATACGTAGGAGCACGATTGTCCACATAACTTATTGCCTTTGGTTCTGATCTTTGTGATCTTAATATATTCCATTGCACGTGGTAGGCGTGTAATGGAGGCAGGATAATTGAGTTGTCTTATGCCACTCGTGAGTGAGAGATAATGGTATTTGAGGGACTACCACACGTATAATATGAAACCCATAGATGTTGATCAACACACCTAGAGACCACTTTACTTGGTAGTCATAGCATTAATACTCTCCCATTACATTCATCATTTTAGTATTTACTTCTGCTCTAGTTTTGGTGTGGCTCATAACCACTGTTGTGGCCTGGTCTTCATAGATTCGAGGGGATTTGGGGGAGGGAGCTAAGAACAGGATGAACATGCAAGGGGAAATCAATACAAACACACACTAGACCTGATACAATACAATTTACTCTCTTTAGCCCAAACCACCAAACCAACAGAATCACACGGGAGAGACCCAAAGGTAGAATTACTTGAGAGAGATTGGCTAGCTATTGATAGAATCACATATAAGGATAGAGTATCTCCAAGTAGAATCCAACATGGGAGAGACCCATATGCTACTAGAATCCATACATGGGAGGTACGAAGAACTAGGAGAGCGCCTTGACTGACTCCAATTAGGGAGTCCTTATTATCCACATGGGGTTCTTCTCCATGAGGAGGGAGAAATGAGCAAAGCTCTATCTTATCTTAGCTTTGAATTCATTCCAGAGTTTACATATAGAGGTGGGGCATATATATAGCCAGTCATGAGTTAGGGGTAGTTTAGTCATAATAGAGGGGCACATGGTCTGAGACCTAGTTCCAAGGCGCATGCCCATGCTTAGGCTGGAGACTCCGGGCTACTAGGAAACTAGCTAGCAATGGTGCATATTTTACAGATTCCATGGTGCATATTGGATACGCCACTGTTACCTCGCCACTAAATTTTATTTTTGTAGCGCATATCCACATGCACCACCGAATCCTCAAATTTATATGGCACATTCTTTCATATACGCCATAGAATCCTATTTGTGGGGCATCCATATGTTATGCGCCATAGAAATATATTCGCCACAGAAATATAAATATATGCGCCACATAATTATGTTATAGGTATTTGAAGTACATTGTAGTCCTGGTATACATACATGTATATTTCTATAGCAAGCTGGGAGCCGTGTCGAGATACAACTGGAGCCGACTCCGAGCCAGGGGAGAAGCCTAGGTTCCGCGCGCCGCGACAACCACCAGACCAAGATCTAATGGCCGAGATTAATCACAGTAGTTTAAAAAACACAGAATATCTTGACACCTTGCAAAATTCATAGAAAAATAACCATAGCTCCGTTTAAGTTGATTCTTGTCGCGTTGGATTCATAATTATGAGTGATGCAGGTTTGTATTGGAATATTTTGGTTATAAATCATAGATCTCTCTCGTGGTAGATTGGAAGTATGGACCCCTTTATGAGCATATTTAGAGAATTAATAATCGAAATTAGTTGAAATCTCTGGAAAATCAATACCAATGACATCCTTAACATGTTATAGCTCTTGAATAATTTTCTTGGTTGAATTAAAATAACCCTTCGCATACTACCACGTTGCATGCATGCATATTTACAAGTGTAGCATTGTTTTTGTGCAAACCGTGAATAGATCTATGTTTGTGTTTTCGTTAGATTGATCGGAGTGCATTGAGGAGTATTGTTGCTTAGAGTGTTGTTCGAATCAAGGAAAGTTACACCTCTTGTTCATATGTTGTCCCCGTTTTGCTACTATGCATGTTTTGTTCTTCAAAATAGTAGTATGCATGTGTAGGATATTTTTAGTAGAAGTACTTAGAAATATTTAACAAGTGTGATGCTATTTTGTAGTATGCCATGAGTAGCTCTATACTTAGGATTTTCCCTTCCTAATAGGTTATCCCTAATTTTTTCTAAGTATTGCTTGTGCTATGCTATATATAAAATATCATTGGGGGGTTGAAAGACCAAGTTTTTCTAAGTATAAAAGCTCTCTTGAGCGAACCTTTTCCTCTCAAGTCTACTTCAAAATAAAAACTAAGTTTTCATCTAGGCAGATTGGTTGTCGGGATAACGGGTGGAATTTTTGTGGAGGATGGCCTTCCAGGAATAAAACAGTCTGTCATGCTCCAAAAGTCAGAAGCTTCAAGTGCAACCACAATACATATGTGATCCGTCTTGACTTAGTATTTAGTGGGAAACCTCACACGGGTACCATCATTTGGAGGATACTTTGGCACAGGCGGATCCGGAAGGTAGAGGGGATACTAAGGGAAGGCTTCACCATGGTCTTGTTTGTAAAAGAATTTGATCATGGATTGTTGGTAAATTGCACAAACTCTAGAGAGAATCAACCTGATCGATCAGCCAAGTTCACAAAAAATAACAACATGGATATATGAAGGATGGAGTCTCTAAAGGATCTTCCTCTCTCTTTTCAAACTTAAGTTTTACAAAACCCTACAACGTGTGTAATATCGCTCATGAGTGGGATTTTAGGACTTAGTGTGTAATATCCAAGTGTTAGGTTGAGGATTGGACACTTGGTGCGTAATATCCTTGTGTTCCACTCGACCCTATATTTTCTAAGTAAATCTTTACAAAGTAGGATAAAAGTTTTTCCTCTCTTATTTTAAACTTAAGAAAATTGGCTTTATGGAAACAAACCTCAAGTCTTCTCCTAGCCTTGCATGTAGAGATAGTCAAAATTCCTTCCTTAGTGTAATTTGCCAATACATTCAAACGATCGATCAACTCGTCTAGCTGCATGTTTCATGTGCAGATTTGAAGATTGAAAGGTGTGTAGGATTCATGGGTCTATACTCAAAAAGCCCGAGGCGTTGATGGAGTCAAGTTTTATTTAAGTTTCCGCTTTTTTAGCTGCTATAAGCTATGCAAGGATGTAATAAAGTAAACTCTAGATTATTCATGTAATAATGACTTGTGTTTTACATGATATTTCATCGACTGTGAGTGCTAGCTATTGATCTAGGGACTAGCATGTTAATCATAGGGACTTAGAATCTTTATCGATCTAAGGTCACAACATCAAGAACCTAGGGAGGCATGGTTTAGCTCTAAGAATCAGATGTGAATGGTTGAAGACGACATACTTGAAAAAATCGTGACAAGGGCTTCCGATGTAGAAGGATAACGAATCTAGAAGCGCTTTTGACATCCTAGTGCGCATCAAAGTTGGAGATGGTAAGAGAACCTTGTTCTGACATGATATGTGGATTGATGGTAGTGCAGCTTCAGGTTTTGCCCTAGGCCTTATGTTTATAATAAATACAAGGGTGTGCAACTCTAGGATCGTGGAGCAAGCGATGCAAGACTACCATTGGATCACAAATCTCTCAGAAAACCTTACTACATGAGGACCTAGGGAGTGTGTTGCTCTGTGCATTGCAATGAACACGTTGAGAGAGACACAAGTAGCCCCGACAGTCTCTGTTGGCCATAGTTGAGCCGCGGTCTATACTTGACCAAATCTGCCTATGGCATGCTTTCGCATGGAAACGAGAGATACGAGCTTGCTGAAGCCATATGGAGGAGTTTTCCACCCCCCGAGAGCAAGCTATTCATGTGGCTGGCAGCGTAGCACATGATTTGGACTGTGGACATACGCTTCAGACATGGCCTATAGAGTGAGACCTCCCGCTTCGTCTACTTACAAGGACATGGCACATCACATCATCATACAATGTGGTTTCGTGTGAACAATCTCTTGATATCCCTTTCAGGGTACCCTCCCACGTTGACCATCGGGGAGTGGTGGACGGTAAGAACAGAGTAGGGTAAGGAAGGAGGGCTGGAGAAGTTTCAACATGCTGGTTTTCTTAGCAGGACATGCGCTCTGGAAAAATCGTAATGCTCAGGTATTCGTGAGGCAACAACACATTTCAAGCAACTTAGCAGCTAAGATCATCGAGGAATTCAGATTGCTGAGAGTTGTTCGGAGGAGGGCGAAGGGAGTAGGAGGTTTAGCGTTGAGAGAAAGAAAGAGAGAGTAGACTTTTGTTTTGTTTGGAATTGTGCTCTGTCTGTTAGCGGACGAATCCATTCTTGTACGTATAATTTTTGTCTTCTATAAAATTAAGGTACGCTTTCGCGTAGTCTCGAATAAAAGTCTCCCAAATGTGCAAACTGATCTTGGTTAGAGTTCCGCTTCACGTTCTTTTTTTGGGGGGGGGGACTGTGTGGGGGAGGGGGTAGTTCAAAAATAGACCCAAAATCTAAACTAGAAACACTATATTGGCAGGATCTCTCCCTTGTTATTTTTAAGGGATGATATTTTACGGGTTCTGTAAGAGATACTTTAAGCGGGGATAATGTCCCGCTTCTAGTTCCTTTGGGATTTTTTAGTTCAAAATTTTAGATCCAAACTCTGAACTAGAAATTCCAAAAAAATTAGAAACGCTTCTAGTTCGTTTTGGTTTATTTAGTTCAAAATTTTAGATCCAAAGTCCGAACTAGAAATTCAAATAAATTAGAAACCCTGTATTGGCGGGATCTCGCTTGATACCGTGTGCCAGTGTGTTTTGGTTTCGGTGAAGTTTATTACTATTGTGCAATTTTGACCAAAGTTTCTCGTGTCCATTTTGGCATGAAAAAATTAACTAGAGTAGGCATAGACATGTCCAAAAGAAAATAGAATCCCGGACACCATTTTGGATCCGACCCTGCCTAGTGGGTGGTTTGGTGTATTTGTTGGGGTGCGACGCGAAGGCGTAGCAAACCATGTGATGTGACCACGAGGACGCGATCGGTGCACACCTTCGTCCGTGAGGTCAAAAGCTCCGGACGCGGCCGGTCCAGTGACACGCCGCCACGTACCTCCCCCTGTCCCTCACCGGTCCAGTGAACACGTCCCACGCGCCCGGCCACCCCGCTCCCCCCTCGCGCGGACTCCCGCTTTGACCGCGCCCCCGCTGGCCCTCGTGGCACCGTGCGGCCGCGACGCGTCGGCACGCGATTGGACGGCTGCCCCCGCAGCGAGGCGAGGTTCTCGAGGGGCCGCACCCATCCGTCCATCGCCCGCCCGCCCCCCTATTTTTCTATCCCCACCCCCGCCCTCGCCCACTCCTCCTTCCTATCCCCCCCTCCCACGAACCTACATACAACAGCGCACAGACCCCCCGAGATCGGATCCGCAGACGAGAGCCGAAGCCCGTGAGAGAAGCGAAGCGCCAGAGGAAAAGGTATCGCCCTCCTCGCCCCCTCGCTCCTCCCCTCCTCCTTTTCCCTTTGCCGTTGTTGCTGGTGCGAGAACCAGATTGCTGTTTCCGGTTGCGGGAATCCGAGGTGAAGATTCCCCCCTCTTGTTCTTCGATGGATTCGTTTCCGTGGCCGTTTCGCTTTTATTTCGTACGGCAGCGTCGATTTTAGGATGGATCGTGCTAGATCTAGGGTTAGATTGCTGGATTAATTAGGGTTTGATGTCAGATCTGACGTGCAGGTCTAGGGTTCCGTAGAACAGTGTTTTTTTCGACTGGAAGTAGGGCTTGTTAAGCGCTTTCCACTTATTTGGGCCGATTTCGTAGAGATCGATTGGGAGATGTTAGCACGTGTTCAGATCTGCCGAGATCAGAAATCATTGCTATGGTAATGCGCATGTGCCGCTGTTCCCCGTAGGTCTTTAGATCCAGCGTCTTCTCGGTTCATGCGACTCGACTTGCCTCGAGTGCTAATCTTAGATCTAGCCGTATTGTCAAGAGATGGGTATAAGTTGATGTGTTCTAGTGCCGTTCTTAATTCAACTGCTAGTTTGCTGATTGATATTCTATGGCATGTTGTGTTTCTGTGACCTGAATTTTGTCCTGTTAGATTATATTTTGTCCTGTTGAAGTCTGGAATAGCGTTATAATGGTACTCAATGAAAGGAAAATATCCTAAGGTCATTTTGATGATGGAGTAGAATACTTAGATGCTTTCACTACAGAATGATTCCTTGGTTGGGTTGGAAAGTACTCCTGCAAGCTAGTTCTCTAACTGTTGCCTGTTTTCCAGACTAGGGTGCATATTCTTTTGTATGTTGCCAAGTGGCGCCGTTTGTTGTACTGCAAACCTTTTCATCTATCATCGAAATCAGCAATGGTTTTCATACAGTATTTTTCAGGTATTGTCAAGTTCGTGTAACTAACGAGAGGGAAGATGGCTGCTGAGGCAACCCGTGAGGAGAATGTGTACATGGCCAAGCTCGCTGAGCAGGCTGAGCGTTATGAGGAGATGGTAGAATTCATGGAGAAGGTGGCCAAGACTGCTGATGTTGGTGAGCTCACTGTTGAGGAGCGCAACCTGCTCTCTGTGGCTTACAAGAATGTGATTGGTGCCCGGAGGGCTTCCTGGAGGATCATCTCATCCATTGAGCAGAAGGAGGAGAGCCGTGGCAACGAAGCTTATGTGGCTTCAATCAAGGAGTACCGCACCAGGATTGAGACTGAGCTGAGCAAGATCTGTGATGGCATCCTCAAGCTTCTGGATTCCCACCTTGTCCCCTCTGCCACTGCTGCAGAGTCCAAGGTGTTCTACCTGAAAATGAAGGGTGATTACCACAGGTATTTATTCTGCATGTTGATATTGATGCAAGTCACCAATTCATTCCACTTCTGCAATTTAGTGTTTATTCTCTGATTGGAAATCCATAGGTACCTTGCGGAGTTCAAGGCAGGAGCTGAGAGGAAAGAAGCAGCGGAGAACACTCTTGTAGCATACAAGGCAGCCCAGGTTGGTGTCATGGAATGTTCTCTAATTCTGTACGTAGCTATGTACTTCTTCATTTTTTTACATTGTTATATCTTCATTTTCTCTGGGAAGTAAATACATGTGGTATCATTCCTGACAATTTCATCGAATCATCTTCTCTACAAATATAAAAAGATAACAGGGTATGTGGATTACATAATGGGTCTTATATGCTTTGCTGGTTATTCTTTGCTCGTGTATGATGTGCTGTTCAATTGAATCCATACTCTGACATTCATAATTACTGATTTAGGACATTGCACTTGCTGACTTGCCTACCACTCACCCGATAAGGCTTGGACTTGCACTCAACTTCTCAGTGTTCTACTATGAAATCCTGAACTCACCAGACCGCGCTTGCAACCTTGCCAAGCAGGTTAGTTTTCTCTGTTTTATATGCATAAGGTTCACAGTTCACTTCATTCTGAGAGGTATTTTGCATTATCTGTTAATTTCTGTTATTTGATCCTGCCTTACCTGAGTGTCCATTCTCATTTTCAAGAAAGTAATATGACTTTGATCTCTGTTGAAATTGATAAATGGGTTCTTTTTTTATATATTATCATTATTTAAGAATTATATGAACACTAAACAGTGACTGCTACTAACATGGTCTGCAGTCTTCTCTCTTTTTCCGGACTCAACTCTCTTAGAACTAAGCCAATGAATCTAAATCATTAATGGCACTGGAAAGGGTCGTCCTGTGAATGTATCTGCTAAATAACTGAACTTGAATGATGTTAATTTCATGTCTTAATTTATTCTCTTATTAGGCATTTGATGAAGCTATTGCTGAGCTGGACTCCCTTGGTGAGGAGTCCTACAAGGACAGCACTTTGATTATGCAGCTTCTCCGTGACAACTTGACTCTCTGGACCTCTGATAACGCGGTATTTGCCCCCATTCCATCATCATTCTTAGTGTACAAAACCCATTATTAGTGTACACAAACTTGATACTGATGATGTTATCTCTTCTTTTCCAGGACGAGGGTGGTGATGAGATCAAGGAGGCCTCGAAGCCTGAGGAGGGGCACTAACTTGCCCGCAAGTCTGCTCAAAGTTTATTTCCAGAGTCCATTTCGCAGCTGCCTGTATTATTCGGATCATAAGATGTACTAGGGTTGGTTGCACTATGTGAATCATAAGAAGTAGTAGGATCGTGCTATGCGAAGCGTGTCGAGCTGAAGTACCTAGTGGACTACAGTCATGAGGGCATCATGTGGACATCGTCGCTTCAGGAACTGCGTTATTAGCCATTAGCAGATTTCAAACTATTTCCTGTGTTGCAGCACATTATTAGTATTGCTGTATTAGCAATTTTCATTGGCTTGTTAATGATTGAAGATGCTGGTGCCTAAACTCCTTTTTTGTAATTTCTTAGCTGTCGTTTTGATATTTTCTATTGTTGTGATCCCTGTCTCCAGAACCTGGAGAGTTGTTCCTTTCCAGATGATCTGCACTGGTGTTTGAGTTGATCTCTTGCAACATTTCTTCTAATGCCAGGAGTATGTACCTGTGTACATCCCCTGTTGTCTAGTTCGATCCTACATCCGGCCATACCTTTTACGCTTTAAGCAAGACCAATTTTATCACATCTCGCTATCTTTTAGTTTCTGAACTGTTCTATTGTGCTCACAGTTTCTTTGCCTGCATTTATAGAACGAACAAACAACTGTTCTTTTTTCTGCAAGTCAGATGGGACACATAGGAACTTCAGTTTATTACTATCATTTTCCATTGGTTAACTGACAATTCAAACTCACATTCCTGATTCCACCATATGTCCTTTTAACAATCAAGAAAATATTATTTGTCTTTGTCATACGCATCTGGTTGTCTTAGGTAAAATATATTACTGTTTCTCTGAAAACTTTGATGATTTGCTCGGTTTGTATATAAGAACATCAAAAAATGTCTCATACTACACCCCTACTACCGTACCCTACCATGTCCCTTCTCTGCACTTTTAAGTATTTGAGCCTTCTCTACACAGTACCGTTACACAGACATTTGCTCAGCCTCCCTAGATTAGACCAAGCAAATTTTAATTAATGCATGTATTGACTATAGCCTTTTACATTCGCTAGGTCTAAAATACACAAGAATACGACAAATGCATGATTGTGGTGGCAAGTTCTTTTGAACTCTAAATTGAAAACCATATGAATCGACACTAAGCTTCTTCCATGGTAGTATATATTCTTCTTAATGAATCCCGAAAAATCAAAGAACCCTTGTTCACCTGACTTTTGGTAAGATATTTTTTTCACGGAAGTTAAAGATGCCCTAGAAGCAAACTACACAAGATAGCGATAATTCAATCTTTTTAGCTTATTTTTTCACCAGTATTAAATTCTTAATTATGTTACAATTTGCAAAGCTTAAACAGGAAAATATTTATGTTTCGTTCATAGTTTAAAACATGTGAAATAATAAATGGATGCCAGTCATGCTATATGGTGCGTATATGCAAAAAACATATAACAAAATACAACTTCTTGTGACCTGTAAAAAGAAAGAAAAAATCATATAGTGTGTTCTTTTACTCGAGCACATGTGACTTTTATCACCGAAGCGTCACCACAGTTTCCAAAACCTCTCATAAAATCTTTAGCGGGGGTCAGTCGGAGCAGGTAGAAATGCTGACCACTGTTTAATTGAATATTGTCTAGGTCATAAAGTATGAATCATTGGATGGATTTTTATATACATACTCCCTTTGTTCTGAAATATAAGATGTTTTAATATTTTTATAAAACACATGTATCTAGACGTATTTTAGTATGTAAATTTACTTATTTTGCTCCGAACTTGCGCATTAAATGGCGTCTAAATACACGTGTTTTAGAAAAAAAATGCTAAACCATCTTATATTTTGAAACGGAGTAAGTATACGACCGAGTATCCATGAACTATTCCACATTTTCTGAAAATCATAAAAAATATTAAATGGGTGAAGAAAATAAGATTTGTTTGGGCAACTAGTAGTACTCCCATCCGACCCATATTAGTTAATTCAACTTTATCTAGATTCATACTTATCTAGTTAAGTATCTAGTCTAGATTACTCTTAAAAGAAAGTATCTACTCCCTCCGTTTTAAAATATAAGGTGTTTTAGCTTTGCAAAATAAGTGTATCTAGACCACTTTGAAACGAGTCTAGGTATACTCTTTTTATAATACTAAAACATCTTATATTTTAAAATGGAGGAGTAGCTAGATAAATTCGTATTTAGACAAAGTTGAGTCGACCAATATCTTATGTGTCGGAGGAGTACAAAGTCCTTTTTTTTTTTTTAGCTTAAACGTCCCAGTGAAGACGAGAGATTACCAAACATCAAAGAAAAAAACACACGTCACGGACGTCACTCAAACGTTACCTTCTCTCGCCAGTTCGCCATCCCCACGCGGAAGAGGAGAGCGAGCAGACGCACCATCGCAGCGACAACTACTACTGGGCGAAAAACCACTCGTAAAGCAGATCACACGTATACGTACCGCCCCGCGCGTCGTCGCCGCGCCCGCCGCGCCACCTGATCCCGCCAGATCCAGGCGCCCAGATCCCCGACTGGTCCCATGGACTCCTCGCCGGCCCAGGCGGCCGCGTCGGAGCGCGACCGCTCGCCGCCGCCGCCTCCTCCACCGCCCCCGTCCTCCTCCGCGTCGCCGCTCGCCGTCGTCTGCAGCTTCTGGAAAGGTCCGCCGTCGATCTCACCCGCCCTTTGTTTGACTAGATGGTGATGCTGGTCCGAATTGGTGAGCCCCGAAGGCATGCTAGATTGGTTCGCGGGCTTAAGCTGCGGAGAATCGCGATTCCCAGTTCTTCGCAGCCGTAGGTGCAGAATTCGTTCGATTTTCGCGCTAATGACGGCTCGAGAGATCTTAGTTTCCTTGAAATGCTTACGCTGTTCACTCGCATTCAAATCTGCTAGCATTGTTTGCTTGCCGCTTCCTCTGTTGGTCTCAAACTGTATGATATGCTCGTGGCAGGCAGACCAAGTAGTTTCAGTGCCTTCATCTCAAACTTAAATTCGCCTGAAGCTTGGGAAGCATATTTGTCCTAGATTAGTTCCTGTGCTGATCGAAATAAAGAAGACAGAGAGAGAGATTAGTTTTTGTGCATAGGCAATGCTATATAGCCACTCTGCAGAAACAAAACAAAAGCTGTATAGCTACATTCATTTGGACAACGGGTTGGTGATTGATCACAGGTGCCATGAACTTTTGCTGTATTCTCGAATTATTTGCATCCATACCAATTAGGGAGACTACTGTGAGCTAACGTGCTGCTTGACTGTTACCGTGGTTTCCATTTCTCGGTTTAGAAAGTATAATACTCCCTCCGTCCCAAATTTAGTGACTTGGGTTTGTCTAGATTTGGATGTATCTAGACATGTTTTAGTACATAGATACATGCGAATCTGGACAAACTCAAGTCACTTATTTTGGGACGGAGGGAGTACATAATTAGCTTGCGAGTGTGGATGTTTATGCACCATAGAGAACATATTGATTTTTTTCCTTGTTCTTTATGTGGAATGTAGGATGATCTCTTCATGTAATTTTTTCCCTATCCATGGTGGATAATCTGACTCTTGTGTCTTGTACAATCTAGACTTTGATTTGGAGAAAGAAAGAGGGGGTTTGGATGAGCAGGGTTTGAAGATCGCAGAGAATCAAGAGACGAGCCAGAAGAACCGGCGTAGACTTGCTGAGAACACTCGGGATTTCAAGAAGGCATCTTCAGACGACAAGCTTAGTTTGTTCAACTCGTTGCTCAAGAGTTATCAAGAGGAAGTTGACAATCTCACAAAGAGAGCAAAATTTGGAGAAAATGCGTTTCTCAACATCTATCAGAAGCTCTATGAAGCCCCTGATCCATATCCAGCTCTTGCTTCTATGGCCGTATGTCATTCAAACTTATCCTGTACTGTAGATGCTTTAATCCAGAATTGTTTGAGGTATTCATAGAGGAAACTGCCTCTCGTCCGTCCTGACTTTTCTAATAGTGCAAGTTGTCACCAATATTTAGTATAGTTCTAACTCTAATCTGTGCTATGTAATCACTTGCCATCATTTCAATATTCATTCTTCGCACCAACTAGTACAATTGTACTTGTGTAGTTTCCTATATCAAAATTTCTTATAACTGTTTTTTTTTGCCAAATTACTTGTATGATTCTATCGTTACTCTCTGTACAAGTAGAACTTTTGCAATTTTAGGTGCCATCTTGCACCAATTAAACTATAGGTGTGAAGCTGTCAAACTTCAAATATAGACATGAGTAGTCTGTTCCAACTTAAAGGTATCAGTCAAGTGTTAACATTAGCACTTTGGAAAAACATGGTATGGTACTGCAGTATCCTCTAACAAAGCCTGATGTATTCAATTTTGTCTGTTGCTTTTCTTGACTAGTATCTGGTTCGAATATGATAGATGGGGTTCAGCTATTACCTAGTTGTTTCAGTTTTCACCAAGGTTTGCTGCTAATGTTCTTGATGCATTCAGGATCAAGACCAGAAACTATCTGAACTGGAGACTGAAAATCGGAAGATGAAACTTGAGCTCGAAGAATATCGTGCGGAAGCTGCCCATCTAAAGAATCAACAAGCGACGATTAGGCGACTTGAGGAGCGAAACCGCCAACTAGAACAACAGGTCTGTTCCAAGCCACTCGGTTTCCTGCTCTACTTCCTTCTGTTTTTGTTATTTTGTACGAATGGTGTCAGTGTCATGATTAAAAAATATCAGTTTCTTCATACTGGTGCTTTTATTAAATCATTTTGACTTCCTGTATCCATCTAATTGCTATACTCGAATGGATGGATTGATTTCTTGACACTTTAGAAAGTTTGTGAAGTTTCAGAGACCTACTTTTTTTAATAGAAAACTTAAGCCCATCTTTTACATCGATGCAATAGTCTGAAACTTCAAATTTGACCTAAACTAACAGCAATGGTAGTATGGCCTGTCGGTATATAGCACCATTAGTCAAAATATTTTGGAAATAATCTAAGTGGCATCACACTTGCAGGTGAAAGGTGAAATATTTCTTCTAGTTTATGTATATTGAGCATCTATTTTTGGCACGACACACTTCCTATTTCTCAAATTCCAGACCCCTTTAACTTCCTAATATTTTTATGAGTTTTAGATGGAAGAAAAAGTGAGAGAGATGGTTGAAATGAAACATCGAAGTTTGGCAGAAGATAGTCAGAAAACTCTTGAAGCCCTGAAAGATAGGTATGATAAATAATCTAGCAATTAAGAAAACATTTGTCTGGCTATTATCACAATTAAAATTTAAGCTTCTTGATTTCAAGAATTTGCCTGGCATCAAAGGTCACATGGTACATCATGATCCATACTGTAGATTTCAACTAGTTTGCCATGATTGTAGGGAACGGTCATTGCAGGACCAACTAAGGCAAGCTACAGAAAGTGTCAAGAATATGCAGAAGCTTCATGAATCGGCACAAAGCCAATTGTTTGAGCTCCGTACTCAATCAGGTTTTCTTTGTTATTTCTTTCTTTCTTTATTTTTTTGTGTTACCTTGACGATCGTTATGCTTAATGATACAATAATTACGGAGGTACTGATGAAATATTATATTTTTTTCAGAGGAGGACCGGACGGCGAAGGAAGCTGAAGTGAGCCTTCTGATGGATGAAGTTGAACGCGCTCAATCACGATTAGTTAGCCTTGAGAGAGAAAAGGTAACTTTAGTATTCCAGCTTTGGAATCCATTGCATTTATATGGTTGCAATGCTCTCAATATGTCAGCCGGGATTTGTGCCATGATTTCTATGCACATTCTCTCATTCTATTGCAGCAAAGTTATGGTGATAGAGTCAACAGTTCTCAAGGCAGTTAATATAGTGGGAGCACCTTACAAAATTGCTAAAATATTCATTTTCTAAATCCTCCGAGTTGTCTTTGTCAAGTGACTCCTTGGTGTCCATTGTGGGATTGGAGCCACCTTCCTGGTAGGGGTCCATGTATTTGTCCTGGATCGATTATAGTTAAATGAGCAAATCCAGAGATGAGTTGGAGTGATCGAGACTTGAAGATGGATGCAGGACTTTATACTTGGAGGTTGTTTGTGTTCAGGAGTCCTCTGAGGAAAGCAACAACATTAGACTTATGAGGAAGGAGGCGTTGTTGCAGAAGCTGTCAGCTGAACAGATGCTGCAACCTAGGAGCCTGTTGACTAGCACAACTTGGAGGCGATGATAGGAAGGAAAAATGATCTCTTTCCTGTCAAGTCCTAGAGTACTATGATTCTTTGTTTGTGTGTCTGTTGTTCTAGGGCATGTGGTTTCATGGTCATGCAAAGTAGGTTTTGTTTTGGCAAGTGGGGTTGGGTTCATCCAAAGTATGGTTTGATTTGGGAATGTAGGGAGTTGCTGTTCTTGAGCCTTCACCTGTTAACGAGAGGAGGGCCTAGAAAGAGTAGATATGCAGGAAGAGGAGAGGAGAGAATGAGGTGTTGACAATTGGCCGTCGTTGCCCATAGTTGTATCCTGGCAGTTGATCCAGAACATATGAAAATGGCCTAATTTGTACTTTTCCTTTCCTGACATTTGTTGTAAATTCAAGAGTCTTACACTCTTCATTTTCTTACAGTATCTGATTTTTTTAATATGCTAATATGTAACTTGGCCTAAACTATGTAAATTATCATTAAGTAACCCTCAGTTGGTGAATACGTTGAATTGGTAACTTGCATTCCATGTATTGACCAAAATATGCACATCTATTACTGACTATCTCTAACATACCATTTCATTTTTTATTTTGGATGCAGGGGGATTTACGATCTCAGTTGCAGACAACAAATGAAGACACAAGCAATAATAGGTAATTTTGTTTACATTTTACCTGCGTCTAAACAGATATGCAAAGTGTGTATTTGCTTATTTGTATTCATTCATGATTCATATACTGGTGATGCTAGCGACTTTCAGCACTATTGCTATTATTGTAGATGGGCTTTTATGATTATCCAGAACTTAATATTAACTTGTTATTTGAACTGTGTAATTATGCAGTGATTTCATGGACCCAAATGATATACTTGAGAGTTCCTTGAATGCCAAGGAGAAGATTATATCAGAGTTGAATGCAGAACTGCGTAGCATCGAAAGTACTTTATCAAGTGAGAAAGAAATGCATGTGAATGAACTCAAGAAGTTAACTGCTTTACTCAGTGAGAAGGTACTCAGTCATTAGAAGTGCATTGCCGTGTCAAAAGTCAATGGTTTAATAACCAACTAACCACTCTTAATGTCGACTACTGGTTACCAAGCTATACGTGTATGTTTATTCCGTAACTAAAATTCGGGAAGGGTCTCGACCGTTCTCTTCTTTAGAGAGCCCCCTGTTTATTCTTTTCCATCATCTGAAGGGCACAGTAGTATTCTTATATGTATCATCTACCTGTCTAGTTACTTACAATCCATTTTTCTAATATACTGCCTCTGTTCCATAATGTAGTATGTTTTGGAAAACTAAATTAATTTAGGAGAGATGAAGTACATCCTCTGTTCCATAATGTAGTATGTTTTGGCAAACTAAATTTAGTTTGCCAAAACATACTACATTATGGAACAGAGGATGTACTTCCTCTGTCCTAAATTAATTGACTCAGCTTTTCCTATATACGCATGCATCTACACACTCAAACGCGTCTAGATACATACGTATCTAGATAAAGTTGAGTCAATTAATTTGGGGCGGAGGGAGTAGTTTATTATGTTCATTTGTTTGCTTCTGTCACTATCCAGTTATTGTCATAGGTGAGTTTAGTAGACTTGGCTACAGCCACTAGGTTTGCATCTGAACCTGAAAAAATCACACACATAGAGTAAACAGAATGAAGATAATAATATGTTGCTTTTTCCACTATGTCTGTGAGCCACTTTACCAATCCTAAATCGGTAGACCATATATATGCTCTTGATATGATTTGTATCTATGCAACTATGCTTCATTTCTTTGTTGTTTAGCTAATTATTTCCCTTTGTAGGAAACTGCCATAACGGAGTTGAAGAAAGAACTTCAAGAAAGGCCTACGGCTAGACTGGTTGATGATCTCAAGAAAAAGGTTCAGATTTTGCAGGTTGGGACAAACAAAGCCCTCCGGATAAACAAGTTTTTATTAATCCATCTACCTCTGATAAGCACTTCAGCTCTGATCTGTAACAGTTTGCCATCAATAATCAGCTGAATCTGAACTTGAACTCATTGCAGTTTTTCTTTATCTTTAGTGCAATTTGAATTGCTCATGGTACATGGCATCAGCTTTTCTGTGTTGCATCTTATACTAAATTTTCCCACATCATTTTGTTGGTGATCATAGAATGATATGCTTGAGATCATTTTGTTATCCCTCCATATTACCCCCACTATTTCGATTTTCTTTCCTCATGCTTGCTGAAATACCTATATTTTTTCCCACTAGGCTGTTGGGTACAACTCAATTGAAGCTGAAGACTGGGAGCTAGCAACTAACGGTGAAGAAATGAGCAAGCTGGAAGCTTTGCTTCTTGACAAGAACCGCAAAATGGAGCATGAACTAACACAACTGAAGGTTTGTATTTAGGTTAGGTGCTGCATACTGGTTTGGGGCTCCGGGAGATTCTTCTTTGTACACTCTTAGTTCTCACGTGTACTTGCTATCTTCTCTGCTGGAACTGTCTTATAAATTTCGTGCATCTCTTGAAGGTTAAAATATCAGAGAAGTCAAGTCTTCTTGAGGAAGCTGAAAAAAAGATCGCTGAACTAACTTCAAAGGTCGAAGAGCAGCAAAAATTGATTCTGAAACTTGAGGATGACATACTAAAGGTTGCTCTCCTTGCTCTTGTGATATTTCACATATTACCAATTATCCTGTCGTCCCTGAAGGTGTATGTGTAATGAATTTAATGTTTATACCATGGGTGCCGTTTGAATAGTGGCACTATGTTATAAGAAGAATTAAGATACACAAGAAGCCAAATAATTTTTTATGCATCCTTTTGTTTTCTGAAGCACATGTGTAGCTGATATGTTCGCTAACTTTGGTGCAGGGCTGCAGTTCAACTGATAGGAGAAGTTCACTTTTGAATGATTGGGATCTTCAAGAAATAGGCTCAAATGAAGTATCAGAGGTAAATTTCTAGTTTGGGTTCACTCATGATGAACCATGTCACTATGATTCTGCATTACCTTGATAAGCTGCACACCGCCTGCATAATTCAGCTGTAGACAATACATCGAGAAACCCAGTTTGATCAACTTTAAATCAACACTGGACCATTGATGAATTATCAAAAGCTGGTCTTTTTTGCACCATGGTTTTCATATCTAGTATGAAATCAACAACTGATACAATCGTTTGGTGAATTTACTGTCTGTCTAAAATGAAAGTTTGCTTATATGATCCCACTTGTCAGCAGTGGTCTTGTTAACCATTTCGTGGTAAAATACTCTTTCTCCTCCAAACAAAAAACTCTTAATTAAACACTCTATATGTTTCAATATAATGTAGTTTCCCAGGAAAAACTCTAATACTCCCTCCGTCCATAAATAACTAACTTGAGTTTATCTAAATACGAATGTATCGTGTCTAGATACATTCAATTTTAGGCAAACCTAAGTCAGTTATTTCTGGACGGAGGGAGTACCTGATTTTACTAACACGCATGTGATTCTAATGCAGTTTATACTTATGTTGCAGCAAACAATAAATGTTTTATTCTGAGTCGTATTAATCCGATGGTTACTACATCCACGTGTATCTTTACTTGGTTCTTTCCATTTATTTACAGGGTACTGATCCAAGGCATGCATCACCAGACCAAGATCAAAGTTCCATGCTCAAGGTCATTTGCAACCAGAGGGACCGTTTCCGTACACGACTGCGTGAAACTGAGGAGGTATATTTCATGCAATTTATAAAATGTCTGTCGTTGTGTTTCAAGTACGACTGGCTGTGTAGTTCTCAGTTGAATTATACGGGAAACAGCAGAATGCGCCATCATATCACAGGCTTCTAGTCTTGACAGTGTTTGGTAGCCTGCGAATGATGTGGTTTGCCTAGTGATCCTTTATTTAGGAATGTTGGAGACAGACTTTAACTTGAACGAATGGATATACAAGAGGGTCATTTTCCCTGATTTTCTTCAACTATCATTTTCCCTGATTTTCTTCAGAGCTGTGGATCTGTTATGCTTCTCTTGGGGTTTTATTTTTATCACATGATGCCTCATTTCTTAGTGAATGAAATACGAAAATGTATCACCACTTACCGTCTATTGTCATTTTTTTTAATCCCAGGAACTGAGGAGATTAAAGGAGAAGTATGAAATGCTAGCTGTAGAATTGGAAAAAACAAAAGCTGATAATGTTCAATTGTACGGAAAGATTCGATATGTCCAGGACTACAGTCACGAGAAGATTGTTTCTAGAGGACCAAAGAAGGTTTAACATAAACCCTCATGAGAAGGATTCATATACTTTACATTGTCTAGCATTTGACCTTTGTCATGTTGTGCCTTGCAGTATGCAGAAGATATTGAAAGTGGTTCTTCAGATGTTGAAACAAAGTACAAGAAAATGTACGAGGATGACATAAATCCTTTTGCTGCTTTCTCGAGGAAGGTAGACATATTTTAACATACCATCAGTAACATGTGTTACCTATGGTCTTGCACACTGCTCAGTTTTTTTATTTACTATATATCCAGGAAAAGGATCAAAGATACAAGGAGCTTGGTATAAGAGATAAAATCACTCTCAGCAGTGGCCGTTTTCTCCTTGGTAACAAGTATGATACTATCATTTTCTGTTGGGTGTGCAGTTCAGGTTTTCCTTTTTTTGTTTGTGTTGTATTTGATCTTTGATGGTAACTAGTAAATTGCTGGATAAACAGCAGAGCTATACAATACCAAATTTATGATTTGACCATTCCCAGATTGTTTTGTTGTTTCAAATTGTGTCAAAAATCACAAAATGATTGGAATTATAATTGAACTAGTACAATACCGGTGACATAGGGATTGCTGGTAATGATATGTGCGTAGTTAATTTGGTTCCAACTTCTGGAAATTATAATTTCTCAGTATCTTTGTTTAGGTTTTAAATATGTTTGGTGGTTATACTCATGCCTAAACTTTAACTGGTCACTATTGATCAATTCTAGCCCTTCATGGATGAGAAAATGCATAAGTTTACCAATATTTTGTATTGCATGATGATGTAGTATATAGAAACAGACTGAAATAAGAAATTGATATAGCATGTGTTCCATTTGTATTCACAGATTTGCGCGGACATTTATATTCTTCTACACTATTGGATTGCATCTCCTTGTGTTTACATTGCTGTACAGAATGTCAGCTTTGAGCTATCTGAGGTAAGTGTGCATCACATTATCAGTTTGAATTTGAGATCCTGAGCATGCCTAACTCGAGATATCTGCACAGCATAACACCTGCACATGATGAGATCCTCCTGGACGCTGGCAATCGGACACTATCACATACGCTCTAAACCAGTCTTAAGTAAAGATGTAAAAGTACCGTCACTTGATCAGTACTGAAAAGGAAGTCCTCTGGGTTTTGGTCTCAAGAATTACTGCATAGGATCATGACTGAAGTTATAGCTGACTCATTTCACAATGGCCTTTAGGTGCCTTGATATGTTGTTCTCTGTAGATAAGGTTTCTAGTTTTGTGCGCGAGGGATTATGTGGTGGCGGATGAGGTGTTGGGGCTTGAGTCATTCTGTAAGCTGTTGTATTGGTAACTGCCTTGTTGGTAAATGAAAGCACATCGGCTCTTTCTTTGAAGCTCGGACACAATGGCATCCCAAAGTACTACTCCTATGTCCCAAGAAACGGTCAAGGAGTGTGACCGGAGAGACAGTCGTGCAAAAGCTAGAAATAAAAAGAAACAAGTTGGTAATATTGAGGTATTCAAAAACAATTTATCTAGATTCTGGACAGTATGTTTTGTACTCTGGGTTCTGCGTTGACGAACCTTTTTAGAGGAATTGCCAGCTAAATCATGGAAAAGCTGAAAATTTCAAACTAAAAGACCATTTCTTGCTTGAAAAGAGACGATTATTTAGATATACACCCTTTCTTCAGAAATAAGTAACTTGGCTTTACTTAGATTCGTATGCACTATACATTAAAATGTGACAAAATCAAGTCACACCGAGGGGTACTACTAGAGAAGTGGGTAAGGGGAAAAGATTTCATAGAGTTCCCAAGAAACCCAGCTAACTGAGCTTTATCTGAACAGTGATCAGCCCCCCGTGCCGTATTACCTGTCGAAATCCACATTTACGTCCCAACTAGCTTTATCCCCTACAGTACCTTTTCTTTTCAATTTTACTTGGTAGCTTTATCCGAACGGTAATCCACCCGTACCGTATTAGGTGTCGAAACCCACATGCCCCGCACAGTAAACCCGCCTGTCTCCAGCAGGATCAGTCGCTGTACGCTGGCACGTCCCCCCCGGATTGTCTCCAAGCACCGCGCATATCCAGAGCTACCCGCAACCTCTCCCGAGCTACAAAATTTCACACCGTTTCTGGCTGCCGAGGCCGACTCTACGGCACCAGCAAGTGCCAGCGACGGCGACCCTGCATTTCGACGGCGACGGCGCGGCCGAACCTGTGGATCGCCGAGGACGCGGAGGGTAGCCCACAGGATCGCAGGAAACTGCCAGAAAGAGAGAGACCGGATTGTAGTAGCGTCGCTGCCGTAGGTGGTCAATTGATGGAGACGTATTGTATTGTGCCGAATCGACAGGCGGCCGCAGGTTGGCTCCGGCGGTACACGGCGGTGGGGCCGGCCGGCCGGGAGGAGCAGGCTGGGTAGCTAGCTAGCTGCTAGGGGCCATGCGCGGTCGTGGTCTCTGGTGCCCACGCGCCACAAGGAGCCCGCGGGACGGACGCGGCCACGTCGAGGCCGAGCGAGCGGGGGCCCGCCGGTCGCCGTCGGCCGTGATCTGGCGGGCTGATCCGCCCAGTGGCCGGGGGCGAAAATGTGTATGCGGCGGTAGCCGGAGTAGCCGCATTGTCTTGACACGTCGGCTCTTGCGTACTACTCCATGTATATCCGGCCGGTGCACTTGTGCGGTATGTTCCACAGCGCGTACTGTACTTCGCTCGCTGTGTTAACATCACTGTCTTGTGAGCATCACCGCGAAACTGATTAGACTAAGTTGCGTTAGTTATCTACTACTCCAGTCGGCAAACTTCGTCTCTTTCTCAAAGAGCCGGATTAGTAGTATACATTAGCGAATAACGGAGGGAGTACCTAGACAGAAAGAATAACCACTTTAATACGTTGTCTCCAATTTTCCTCTCATAAAAAATTTATCCACAAAAAGCCCATAATACTAGGCGATCCCTACTACTAATACCTCGAGATCCTATTATATTTTAGTTATTTGTTTACAAAGATGATCCGAGAAATAAGAGGCCCTGTGCGAAATATAAAATGTGGCCCTACATATGTGAAAAGCATAATGGAAACAAGTGTTCCATATTATCTTAGTGGTAGCGAAATTATTTGAAGAATCACACCATATATTACGTATTTTTTAAACTTTGAATTACTTGTATTTCAGCGGGAACGTGTATTTTTTCTAGCATTGATGATACATAATCTTTACTCGGTTCTTTCGACAGCAATATTCCTGGAATATCATTTTAAAATTGCTATAGTAGCCAATTCACAGAGTCTTTCTGAAGTACATCTAGGACCCCTAAAACTGTCTTGGATGATTCATGGCAAGGCAATTAGATAATTAACCATCATTTCAGCCTTTAGTTCATCTTTTAAATATGGTTCATACAAATGATAAGTGGAACATGCCGATGGGGAAGCACGAAACGTTAGAAAATGTATAGGCTACCATGAAATGTAAAATCCAGTTTATTGAGTCATAGGTGTTAGAAATAATGGGGCAATACCTTTTGGCCCATGTTAGATTTCATATTTTTCCTAAATCCCAAAGCTCATGTGTGTGGAAGCTCATATGTGCTCATATGTGAGTGACAAGAGTAGTGGGCGCTAAGTTTAGTCTCACATGAATAGTTGGAGTAGAGTTGCACCATCTTATAAGACAGAGTCACTACTAGGAAACAGCTCTTCTGTGGCGCATGGAATTCCATCTTCTGTGGCGCATATCCGTGTCGCCACTGTTACTCGATATCTGCTTCCTGTGGCGCATATAGAAATGCACCACAGAAGTCTCTTCTGTGGCGCATTCCTGCATATGCGCCACATGAAGCAGTTCAGTGGCGCATACAATCCAATGTGCCACAGACACCTTTTCTATATGCGCCACTGAGTATATTACATGTATTCAAAATAAAATACATTCCCGGTGTATAATCAGGTATTTATACAGTATTTATTTAGATCAGTATAAACAGTACATTGCACATGTAGTAGATGAAAACCGACATATAATACAAACACAAGTATAATGTCATCACACTTAGAGCCCGATCGAGATACATATATAGTGTCAAGTGCCGAATTTTTACACAAGTGCCGAATACAAAGTTCATATCATCTCACATTACAAATATGAAGTGGCCACCGCCGCCTACACTAGGATCAAATAGAATACAACTGTGATAATGGTGAGCAAGAGCATTAGCCCGACCAATATCTTCATCCGGTTCTTCTTCCACAAGTGGTTCCTCCACTTGGCTACCGCCTCCTCTCGAGTCGCGTATCCTTTGTAGATGTTGCCGCTGAACTTGTTCACTTGTTTGTGACAATCGTCCTACTCCTCGTAGACTCCTGAAACCCTACCCATATACACCACATACCACCTCGTCGCCATCTCTATAGACGACAAGGCATATTAGTAAAAATACAACGAAAAGAATTAATAAAGGGTTCACATCCATATATATATATATATATATATATGTTCACATAATATAAAACAAAGGATCCATAAACCTAAAAGATAGATCATCATAGAAGCAATAAGTTCAACGACAACACGACCACAAGGTAGTTTAAGTCTAACAACAATGACCATTTCGACCACAAGATAGTAAAGTTTATGACACACACACTAACACAGCAGGCGTCCATCAAGAATATACACATACTGGATCATGCTAGAGGCACACATCGATCATGAAGACTTCCTCTTCTCGCTCGGCTTCGGGAACGGTAGATAGCCCTCTTTCGTCACCCACATCCTTGTGTCACCCTACTTACGGAGGCGTTATTCGATCTCCCTCTTACTCAACCCTCTGGCTTGTTGTAGGGCACCCCCCCTTGTGTTGACATCTTCAATGATGATTTGCGACAACTTCATCTGAATGCGATGGAAGTATTCTCTAAGATCATCATCGTCGATTCACGCCAAAGTTTCGGCCCATCCTTGGAGACTAGATGGCAGTGTTAGGTTCTGGCAATCCCGAACATAGCCTTTAAGGTGATGGAGGACGTAGAAGGCCTCCTTGGCACTAGTAGTCGACTGCTTGACGCAGGGGAACTCGAGCACGTGCTTGAACACGTGTTTCCCATCCTTGATACATTCCCCCTTATCTACGAAGGTGCATTCCTTCTTGGTGTAGCCCTCGAGAGCCTCATTGAGAACACCCCTTATTCTGGTGTAGTCTTTCTTCTTCGTCAAACTCCCCGAGTCGAAACACGTGGCTAGCGAATACCTCGGGGCAAGGACGATGAGTGTGCAGTATTTGTCTCTGTGCAACACAATTGGAACGGAATGTTGGAAAAAGAGCAAAGGAAGAAATCTATAAGAAATGCATAAGTTATGGTGGTGATGAGCGAGTGTGTGTACTTACTCAGGAAAGAAAGGCAGAAGGAGTGTACCCTTCCTCTTGTTGTCCACCATGAACTTCTCGAGGTACGCCGTCGCCTTGGTCTGTGTCTCTAATCCTTCGACCAACTGGTTGTCCCGCATGTAGTAGGGATCCACTATCGCGATTTCCAGGGTACTCTCTCTCTTGATCTTGATCGCCAGATTGAGCGCGTATAGGCGAACCAAGTTATAGTCCAGTCGTTTCATGAGAAACAGCTTGAATATGTCCTCGAATGCTATGAAGAATATATCCGCGGGGGGTTCATCAACAAAGCCCACTTCCAATGGCACCTTGGCCGTGAAAACCGGGTAATTTGGATCTTTGTCTTTAAGAAGGAGGCCCTCTAGTGTCTTGACACCCTCGTGCAAATTAACATGGCTCCAACCACAATGTGGATCATATCCGGAGTCAATATCGGATCACCAGCTACATGCACTCGGGGAAAGCCATATTGTGTGGATGGTATGATGACGGCGTCCTGACCCCGGATCCTCATCGGAAGAGGCTGGCTCACACCCTTCTTATTATTATTATTACCTCTCTTCCTATAGTGCTTCTTCTTCACAACAGTGTCAGCCACTGTCATCTGCTCATCAGCCGCCTTTCGGAGTGTGTTGGGGGCTGAAAACCAATCCCGGTTTCTCTTGTGGTGGATCGGCGGCCGGAGGCGTCTCTTGAGAAAGACCATGGAAGACCAGACGCTGCGTGCATGTATTGGGCCGACCAGCTTGATGGTCGTCGCGAGCTGTGAAGGGTTCTTCATCCACAGAAGGCATATACAATCCTTTGGCGGCGCCGGTGTTGATGAAGTCGTCAACATTGACCAATTCATCATCATCTTCATGGGTGCCATCATGTGGTGGTGGTAGTGGGGGCGACGGCGGTTGCGGCACAACGTCTTTGCCATGTGGCGGTGCACACGCTACCAAGATTTGCTTGTGACGGCTGGTGGTGGCGATGACGGCGGCTGCTGGCTTCCGAGGTGGTGGCCGGGCGATCGGTCGAGAGGTGGCGCCGGTGCTCCCCCCCCCGCAAGACGAATCTGGGTCTTAGGCCATGTCAAGGGCCAGTTGTAGCATTCTCCAAGGGTCTTGTGTTCGTTGGCTCCCTGAGGTTGAAAGGGGGGGGGTCCATGTCGTCGCACCCTGGCAACACTCGAGCCAACCCGACCCTCATCACGTCATCATCCATTGGATTGTTGTGCATCGTGCGACTCGCCGGTTGTATGAGAGTGCCCTTGGCAACATCCTTCAACTCACCGCCGACATCATTAAGCAGGAGTACGCAAGAAGTGTCCTGAGGCAAAACATGTTGTTGGGCGTCATGAGATGGCATCAGTCATGCATCAAAGGCATAAAGGAGATGACGTGCACTAACTAATTAGTTACCTTGGTGATGGCGTGGATCTCGTCTAATGTAGAGACACGGCCGATGCCGGCGGCCGGCCTATCATCATCTGCAATCTCTCGCTCGGGTGCCTCACGAAGCACCACCGCCGTTGGTTGCGCCTTATTGGTATCTTTGGCGGGAGGGGGCGTCGGTGTGACCAAAACGAGCGTCTGCGTCCCGACGTTGATGGCTGGCGGGGTCACCAGGTCCGGCGACACGGTAACATTGATGCCCGAGTTGCTGCCGCTTAAGCTGGGCAGATGTATCGGCCCCTGTCGACCTCCCGCATTCCAAGCAGTAAGCCCCTTGAAAAACTCAGGGGGGGATCATCGAGCGGAGATTCTCTTCCGCTAACTTGTCCACCGTTTTCTCGTCCACCGCCTTCTCCTCCAGTGTCTGCACCTTCATCTTCAGCTCTTCAACAGTGGCTTTATCCTTAGCCGCCAACTGGTTCTTCCTCTCCCTTCTTTTCTTGGCGTCCTCTTTGTAGTACTCCTTGAACTTCATGCTCGTACCGAAGCCGGACACACGGCCAGCTGAGGACGGCGGCAACACCTTGTCCCTCTTCTTGTAAGCATTGGTCGCCCTGTTGAGGGACTTCTCATTGTCAGCAGGTCGCGGTCCACTTACTAAGGATTCGAGGGTCCCTAGAATCCATGGATACAACAACATTTTGATGTTGTTCAGAAACAAATGCAAAGTCCGTGTAGTAACTAGGAAACCACAAGAGTCAGAAGTACTATACAAAATATGGTTGATCTCTTATTTTGGGTATGCAATATATCTCATTGCTCGAGCTTTGGCTTTTCCTGTCCATGATATTTACACTTCACTGAACAAGGGTAACTTCCATGAGATGGTAGATTGTCACATCACTAAACATGAGAAAGTGAGATATGATTTTGACCATGGTGGGAGAATTTTCAACATGCTTTTTCGCCGAATTTGGAAGGATCTTGCAAGGTGTTGTGGAAAAAGGGTACCGATGAGATTATGAAGGAATTGGTCAAGAGAAATTATTTGTACTTAGTCATGCTGAGGTTAAAAGTGGCTAATTGTTATACTTACCCATTATTAATAGTTGTTCCATACTTATATTGAACTTTGGTAGTTGCCACAATTATGTTTGTGGTCGGCATGTAAAAATAATGAAGGGAACATTGTACAACAATTTATTTCTATATATCATGTCGAGAGACTACATTGGCAACACTAAATGTAGCACTTCATGGCATTCTTCATAATTACAATTTATGAACTCATAGGCTACGAGGAGTAGAATTCAACGGTTTGCAAACGAAAATTCTTGATGAGAAGCCTCATGTTTTCTATGTTCATTGATTTTTTCCCACCATTTGGTGTGGTTTGTCTCTATTGCCAGTTTTTACTCCTCCATTTGTGATTTGTTTGAATATATATCCTTTGCGTGAACACAATAAGAGCATCTTGCAAAAGGATGGAAGAACATCTTCAAAATATTTTAGATACTCTTGTGACCACCCCGATTTTTATTAGAAGATGTTTGAACAAAAAAAAACATCTAGATCCAGATATTCTAGATGGGCTTCACATCATACAACTTTGTTTGCGTTTGACTCAAATGTGGGAGTTTGTATTATGTGTGCCTCATGAGGTAAATGGTGATGGGCATAGACCGTCTCAAGCAACATGTTTGAAAAGAAGTTCAAATTTGTTTTCATATTGCATCTTATGATGAAAATGAGAAGTCACATCCCTCGAAAAGAAAAGATAAAAACATTGTTAGTGCTAATGCACTAGTCGGTGATGTCAAAGCTCATTTGTCCTCTATGAGAGAAATTGGTTGGGAGGATTTTTTTTAGATGAAGTCCAACACTTTTGTGCATCCAAGGCTATTCTGGTGCCCAATATTAATGAATGAATACCTGTTAGGGACAGTTCATGGCTTGATGATATGACTTACACTAATATTAATTTCTTTCAAGTTGAAATATTATATTGTGCAATCAACAAGATATACACGAAGATGAATCGTCACTTTAATGAAGCATATTCAGAAATAATAGTAGCCTTCTAATGTCTCAAACCAAAAAAGATCTTTCACTAAGTTTGATCTTGACAAGCTTTGCTAGCCTAAGCAGATCTTTTTGTGGGGATTTCTTTAGTTGCGATCGTGCAATCACAAGAGATGAACTTCAAACTTACAGTCTTCACGTTCGAAGGAATGTGGGTTTTAATTCTTGTGAAGCGACAAACATTTGTTTTTTCATTGCTAACAAACTCATTGAGTTGGCATTTTTATTGTTAGTCTGAACGATATCAACTAAAAGAACGTCCTCAGCAATTAAGTTGGGAAACAAGATGAATATTGTATGTTCAATAACTTAGTGATTTTTCTAATGGAGCAGGATATATTTATGAAAATTCATGATGACGTTGTTAAACATTTTCAAGCCATGAAAGATCCAAGAGGACATTGGCCTTGGCCTAGTTGACACATATTGGTGTGCTCCAGTGGCTCGATTTTTTTCCGATAAAGAGCGCTTTATTACTTAAATTTTGTAAGTATTACACCCTGGCTCTCCATAACTAGGATGCACACAGCCAAAAAAGTCCATCGACCCAAACAAAGATAATAAAAGACGAATTACATAGCATAGTGAGAAACTGTAAAACGCCTAAGGTGTTGAAGGAGGGCCAGTCCGGAGATTATGGTGCCATCCATCCAATGGCTCGAATATGTTTATATTTCAATAGAATGTTATATAATATTTGTATCTTGTAGATTCTCTGTGGGATGTGGACATGCACATGGGTGTGCAGTTTAACATTTCAATTTGGAGATTGGACTTATGTGTCATTGTGTGGCAAGTATTTAGCACTCAATTTGTTATCATATTTTATGTTTTTGTACATCTATGAAATTAGTGAACATATTCACATGATGGTTATCCAAATATGTGATATTCTTGTTTCTTGCTAGACCAAAGTGAAGTATTTTAGCTTGTCGTGTTCCTAGGCTCTCACAAATTCCTAGGTCCGTCAGTGTTCCTCGCCTTTAATTGTGCTTGGTTACTTCTAACGTGTTGTCTTGTTTACTTGGTTGCGAATGTAATTTTGTCATACAATATTTCACATAGTTGCGTTTTTGGAGAACTCATTTATCCACAAATTATCCCTAAAATAAACTATTTTTCTTAAAATTTGTAGACTTCGACTCGTTTCCCCTCCCTTTAGTCCATATCTCTGGCCCTTCAAATAGACTAGTAAACTGTACACCTATTGATGCTACTCACCAAGTCATGTGTACATGCCATCGCTCTCCTTTCCATGACTCCATATCCTCGTGTCTTTCCTTCCATCTTTCCAACCCTCTCTTCAATCCTCTAATGGACTTGGCTAATTGGAGATAATCTGATAGAAGTATGTTTGAAATTATTTCAAGCGAAGTTGATCATTCATAAGGAAGAAAATATCGAAATGAACGTTGCTATGCATACAGATATTCTGCTCTGGTTGGATTTCCAGTCACCGGAGATTATCACCATTCGCAAGCTGGAGCTCGCCCATCCCTCGCGGGCCCCACTGGAAATCCAAACGGCGTGACAGCCCGCCCAATAGCATTCCGCCTCTCCGGATTCCGCGCGCCCGGCCAGCCAATCAGCTTCGAGATAACCTCCTTCCGTGGGTCCCGCCGCTCCTCCAGCCCACTCTCATGAGCCCACGTAGTCGAAAAGTCCCAGTCGGGCCCACTGTCCCTCTTTTGCCCGAATCAACCTTACATGAGCCCACGGGCGCTGAAACGTGGGCCCGAGGTCGCGATCCGGGCTCAGGATTTAATGGAGGAAAAGGGCCTCGGAGCTCAACCCTGCACTGTTCTGAGTTAAGCGCTCGCTTAACTCCACTACTAGCGCGGCAGGGCTTCAGTACAGCGCGAGTTCGTCAGTCGCTCGTGTAATTGTGTTCGACGCTATGACGAACGCCGGCGCGGCGGCGCTCGGGGCGCGCACGGCCCGCGCCTGCGATGGCTGCCTGCGGCGGCGGGCGCGGTGGCACTGCGCCGCGGACGACGCCTACCTGTGCCAGGCCTGCGACGCCTCCGTCCACTCGGCCAACCCTCTCGCGCGCCGCCACCACCGGGTGCGCCTCCCCTCGGCCTCGTCGTCCACCTCCTCCTCCCTTCCGCACGTCGACCCCGACGAGCCCGCGTGGGTGCATGGGCTCAAGCGCCGGCCGCGCACGCCGCGGTCGAAGCCCGGGATGATGAGCAAGCACGACGCGCCCGCCCCCACGGTGGCCGCGGCAGCGGTGCCCGATCTCGAGGCGGAGGATTCCGGGTCCGGCATAGTGGGAGACAACGGCGACGTCCGCGAGGAGGAGGAGGTTTACGACGAGGACCTGCTGTACCAAGTGCCCGTGTTCGACCCCATGCTCGCCGAGCTCTACAACCCCGTGCCGGCGGACGAGGGGGCGGAGCTAATCGAGCAGAAGCCCACCACGTGCTGCTTCACGTCGCTCGCCGATCAGCCGTCCTCGGAATGCGCCTCCGGCATGGCGGACGGGTTCTCCGGGTTCGACGTCGTGCCGGACATGGAGCTCGCCAGCTTCGCCGCTGACATGGAGAGCCTGCTCATGGGAGGAGTCGAAGAAGGCTTCGACGACCTGCGGTTCTTGGACGAAGAGAAGCCCCATATGAACCTTGACTGCTTCGACATGGATTTCGATGATCAGACCGCGGAACCGGCGCCGGAACAACACGATGGGGACAGGAAAAGGAAGCGGTCGGACTCGGAGATGATACTTAAGCTCGACTACGAGGGGGTCATCGACTCGTGGGCCCGTGACGGCGGCTCCCCGTGGTTCCACGGCGAGCGTCCTCACTTCGATCCCAGTGATTCCTGGCTGGACTTCACGGTAATAATCAAAGCCTCTCCCTTGTTCCGACAGTTCTGATGATGCCATCATTTCTGCATACCTTAATTTGTTGTCTAAGTACTTCACGGTAATAATTAAGATCTGTTGCTTTCCATGGACAGGCGGGTAGCCGGGGATTCGGGCTGGGCGCGGCGGTGACGCCGGTGACGGGCGGCGAGCGGGAGGCCCGGGTGTCGCGGTACCGCGAGAAGCGGCGGACGCGGCTGTTCGCCAAGAAGATCCGGTACGAGGTCCGCAAGCTCAACGCCGAGAAGCGGCCGCGGATGAAGGGCCGGTTCGTCAAGCGCACCGCGCTGCCCCCGCTGCCGCCGCGGCCGCCGATGGTGCTCGCGTCCCACGGCCACGGCGGCGCGCACGGGCGCTTCCGTTTTTGAAAGCAAGCGCTCCATCCATCCATCCTCCGGCCGTGGATGCAGCTGCATGCATGCCTGTGCATGCATCCTCGCCATCACAGCTTGAATGATCCGCTAATAAATACTTCACGTAGTAAGCAGCTGGTTCTTTCTTAATTTACTTTCAGAATTGGGGGTGTAGCGTTAGTTTTGAGCAGATCAATCCTCTGTGAATTAGGACGCCTCACTACTACTCTGAATATATATACTTGCAGAATGATCATGCATGTGCAAAGTTACCAGCGTGATTAAGTATGTATTTGTATTTAGGGATCCCTTGTACATACATAAGTTTATTAGGATTGGTACTTTCGTCTTTTTGTAAGAAATGTGCACTAATTAAAAAGGATGTGCTGCAGTTGTTGATCTCAAAACATTGGAGCTACATTAGCATTTAGTACTACACATACGATCGATAGGGTTAGGGTTCGAAGGACTTGTAACACTGCGTATGTTGAAGGAGGTGGGGAACTGACCTACCTAGTTGTCACTTGTATGTGCATGCAGTGTTGGCCTATTCGGTAGCCTCCACCGCGCTGGCACAATTACAATGTGCTTCTTATCTGCAGTTTCTACTAAATTAAAGGCTGGAGATCTCCTCTTATTCAATCAATGTCTTGTACTTTCTACATCGAAGATTTATTTGGTGTTCCTACGGACTGAGGTTTTGCGTGGTGAATTACTGAAATATATGAACTTTTTCGCTAGCTTCATAACCAGCAACTTTCTCACGATCAAATAGCACGTCAATCACAAATTTTAGGATTTTTGGTTCAATAATGGTATCACACATGTAACTAGAGTGAATTCTAAAAACAAGAAACATGTAATTGGAGTGAGATTACGGACAAAGACGGACCTAGAAAATTTTCAAAGCCTGGACAAGCCAAATCTGGACTCGATTTTTTCGCATATGCATAAGCAAATATAAATAGTATCAACAAAAAATTCATCATTTTTGAAATTTAAACAATTTTATGTTCATCAACTCTGGTATTCGGTTCAATAATCTTGGTATGGAATTCATCTAATTTCAGCAATCGGCATTGCTAAAGTTAAAACTTGGAAAGTAAAGCATACTGCTAAATTGTCGTCTGTCCATAGCTGCTGAGATTGAGCCAACCGGCCGGCCCTGGCTTGAGCTGCCACCCGCCGGAGTCCCCCCCCCCCCCCCCCCCCCCCTCACTTCTGGCCACCGTAGCCGCTAGCACGGCAGAGCCAATGCTTTGTTTCCGCTTCACGTTGTCGTCGTCTATAGAAACCTGCGCTGCATGTGGCTGCGCCTTCATGCTTGGGCCGCTTGTCGCAGCCGTCGGAGGCCATCCTCCGAATCGGAGACCGAAGGTCGCCACCTCACCGGTTTACTTCTCGGCGGAAGGTCAAACTCCTAAGAGGAGGGTTTGCGGAAGAGTCGGTTTGGGAATTTGGAATTCTGGGGAAAATCCTATACGCCGCTCGTTGCGGCGCCGCGCACTTTGCGCCGCGTTTCGGGCTTGACCTAGTTCAACCAATACCAACTTTTTTTCCTTGTCTGTTTCTTGTTTTTTTTGGCTTCTGAGTTCGTTTTTTCTGTTTTGGTTTCTATTCTACCAGTTTTCTGTCCGGCTTTCTTTTTTATCAAAATTTTGAAAATTGTGCAGATTTTGAAAGAAGTTCATACTGTAAAAATTATTCAGATTTTAAAAATGTTCAGATTTGAAATTGTTCGAATTTAAAAATATTCATATTTAAAAAATCAGAATGGAAACTGAATGTGTCTTTTTGTGATTGAGCTTTTATGTAACGAAACAGTAAGCAAAAGTAGTATAAGTCAGATTTACGTGAAACTGTGATGACTAAACCCAAGTATAGAGCGGCCCACGAGGTTATCCCTAGAGGCGGCGCGCGAGACGAGTGGCAACGAGCCAGCCAATGACAGAGAGGGCCATCGATCTTTTTTTCCTTGGAAGTGCTGGTCATTATTAATGTTAGCTTTGCGACAATTAAATAACGAAGAACGATAAAAAAATCACACAGATTTAACTTGGAAAAACCTCTCCAACAAAGAGAGGAAAAACCACGGGCGCCAGTCAGCGAAACTTCACTATAACGGGGAGTGTTTACACAACGCCAGAGATTTCACAGATCCAACGTATCTCAGCCGGCGGCTTACAAGGGTTTTATATAACGGTAGAAACCTAGGTCTTCGATGATCCGTACCGCGGGGGGCTGTCGCCCCCCGCACCCCCACAGGCGTCCCTGTTGGGCACAGAGTGGACGCATCGCTCCGCTCCGTCAAAAGTTGGCCTTTACTTTGTAGAATTTGGATCAACATATAACAAACTCCACCTTGAGACAAATTCCTTCTTATAGCATCAACAATAATCATCTCCCTAAACAAACAAAGAAAACACTTTCGGCGCCAATAACCACTTGGGCTAAGCAGTTATACCAACTAAGCTTGAGCATAGCTCAAACTTAGCAACAGGAACAGACTTTGTCATCATATCAGCAGGATTATCATGCGTGCTTATCTTGCATACTTTTAGTGTACCTTGTGCAACAACATCACGAACATAATGGTACTTGATATCAATGTGCTTTCTTCTCTCATGGAGCATCTGATCTTTAGTAAGGTAAATAGCACTTTTGTTAGAATACATATCTTACACGTGTTTGTATAGATGTAGGATACGTATGCGTGTGTATTCCTTGTATATATGTCCGTGTTGTATACAACCGGGACTCCTTGTAATCCTCTTATATAATGAGCAATACAAGGCCACCTAACGTGTGGTTTTCCCTATCTTACATGGTATCAGACGCAAAACCCTAACCGGACATGCGCCTCCTCTCGCTTCCGCCGCCGCAGCAGATCTCGGCGCCCAGCCTCTGCGAACCACCCACCTCTCCCCGTCTAGCCTCGCCGCCCCTCTGCAATGGGTGACGACGTCGCACGGATCGCGCAAGCCAGCCCCGTCATCACACCTTCGGTCGCCGCTCCTCCAACCCGGCCCACGCCGCTCCTGCCCTGGAACGGCACGATCCAGATGTGGCCATACGGCCCTGGTATGCAGGCTCGACCCCCCAGCTACATGCACCGCCCCCCGCCCCCGCAACACGCCTTCTACGCACAAGGGCCCTACATCGTGCCGCACGCCTATGGCTACGGCTACGTCGAGCGGGTTCAATTCCCGTCGTTCGCCCATCGCATTATTGCAAATTCCAAAAATGCAATTTTCCATATTTCTAATTACGTATTTACTTACGTCGACGAAGAATAAAACTATCGCTAAAGCAATGTGATAAAGCATCAATATAAAAAAAATAGAGAGTTAGAAATCGTAACTTGAAACAAGAACTAGTAATTTAAAGCAATAATAAAGAGCCGTCCCTTAGGCTCCTGCATATGGGCTCGGCGCTGCACCCCCGTCATCACCGGCTTCATTGACTGCCTCATGGGACCAGTCCGCGCTAATGAATCAGTTCCAGACGATGGGCCTTCAAGCGCCCACCACCGATTGGGTCAAGGACACTGGCGCCACCTCCCACTTCGCATCGAACCCCGGTATGCTCACCTCCGTGTCTCCTTCTTCTTCTTCCTCTCGTGTTGTTGTTGGTTACGGTTCCACCCTTCCGATCACCGCTACCGGGCATGCACGTTTTCCTATTTCTACTCCCTTGTGTCCCCTGCATCTTCGCAATGTCTTAGTAGCTCCCGATATAGTCAAAAAGCTCATGTCCGTTCATCAATACCATTGATAATCGTGTTTCCGTTGAATTTGACCTTGTTGGTTTTTCTATGAAGGACCTTCTAACCAGGACTAAGATTCTCACATGCAATAGTCCCGGAGTCTTCTACCCTGTCAGCACCTCCTCCCCCAGCCACCCACACGCCTTCCTCGTCATCGACCCTGCTAT
This sequence comes from Avena eriantha, assembly GCA_910589775.1. NCBI lineage: Eukaryota > Viridiplantae > Streptophyta > Magnoliopsida > Poales > Poaceae > Avena > Avena eriantha. Next base: position 168,820,440 of record OU342743.1, on the reverse strand, counting down.
GTGGCATCGGCGCCTTGGACACCCTAGACGGCCGGTCATGGAGTCATTATCTCGCTCCTGCATTATTTCTAGGGATAAAAATAAATCTAGTTTGTGTCATGCTTGTCAATTAGGTCGCCATGTTTGTCTACCTTTTTCTTCTACCAATCGTGTAACACATTCTCCGTTTCAACTTATGTCGTCGGATTGATGACAAGTACGCCATGAGGGGGTCCTCGAGGCGTGTGGAAGAGAGGGGTGTGAGACGTATGGTGTTCCGGGACGGTGAGCACACAAGTTTACCCAAGTTCGAATCCACCGGCTTTGGACGGACCCTACTCCTGCTAGCAATCTAGTAACAGGGCAGAACCGAAATATGGGTTACAAGGGTTTCGCCTGTGCGAGTTGAGATTGTAGACTATTGAGGTGTCAGGTGCCCTAAAGGCTCTCCCTAGGATGGCTTATATAGATATCCGACCTAGGGTTTACAGGAGAGATCTATCTGGCTACGACTAAGAGTCGGTTACAGAGTACATCTTGAACTATAAGTAACACTACGGGGCTATGTCGGTAAGTCTTCTGGGCCTTCCCATAGCCGGACTAGACTCCGTATCTTCTCCCTGACTGGGCTGCCCATGAAGCAAAGCTCTAACCCGAAGCGGGCCACCCTGGTCAGTGAGGAACTGTGAGGATACCCGGAAAGTATATCCCCAACAACTTATCCATTGTGATTTGTGGACATCTCCTGTTGAGAGTATTTCTGGCTTTAAGTATTATCTCGTTTGTCTCGATGATTTCACTCAATACGCTTGGGTTTATCCTTTACGTGCCAAGTCAGAAGCCTTCTCACACTTGTCGTCCCTCCATGGCTTAGCCCAAACTCAGTTCCATGCACCCTTTAAAGCCATCCAGTGTGACAATGGTCGTGAGTTCGATAATTCCTCCCTACAATCGTTTGCCCAACGCCATGGGATAGCACTCCGCTTCTCATGTCCCTATACTTCACAACAAAACGGTAAAGCCAAGAGAATTATTCGCACCCTTAACGACATCACTCGCACTCTTCTAATTCAAGCTAGCATGCCACCTCGCTTCTGGGACGAGGCTCTCCATGCAGCCGTGCTGTTGCACAATCAGCTGCCTTCCAAGGCCATCGCAGATCGCGTGCCTTTTCGAGCCCTTCATGGTGTCGACCCTGCATATGCCGGTCTTAGGTTCTTCGGATGCTTGTGCTACCCCAACACCACCGCTGTTGCCCCGCATAAACTTGCGCCTCGCTCCGTGCCGTGTGTGTTCCTTGGGTATCCATCTCAACAGCATGGCTATCGCTGCCTTGATCGTTCCACCCAAAAGATCATCATCTCTCGCCATGTTGTGTTTGACGAGTCTATCTTTCCCTTTGCCTCTAATGCATCACCACCATCCTCTACTCCTACTTTGCAAAGTTATGACTTTCTGCAGGTTGAGCAACCGACCGCGGGAACTTCTGCCGCGGGCTCTGCCGCGACCACTCGGCAGCCTGCCGTGGGCGTTCGGCAGACTGCCATGGCAGGATCTCCCGCCCTGCGCACGCCGCCTTGGGCCACCTCACCTGGCCCGTCCTCGGCCGGATCATCGCCGTCAGGATCGCCCTCGTCCGCTCCCTCGCCCGCCGCATCTACGGATGATGGTGCCCTGGAGCCTTCTATGAGCTCGCCATCCACGGCTTCTACCCCGCCTCCGGCCACGGATGCTCCTTAGGCTCATCGTCCTCGAGCACCACCGCCGCCACCGTATCACACCATGCTCACGCGTGCCAATTACGGCATTGTGCAGCCCAAGACGCTTTTTGATCTTCATGTTGAAGGATTGTCTCCAATACCGAAGAATTATCGTGGTGCTCTCAAAGACCCCAACTGGCATGCTACAATGGTGGAAGAGTACAATGCGCTCCTCTCCAACAACACTTGGGACTTGGTTGATCCTCCTCGTCGTGCCAACATTGTCACCGGCAAGTGGATCTTTCGTCACAAGATGAAGTCTGATGGTTCGTTGGAACGATACAAAGCTCGTTGGGTCCTCCGGGGTTTTACTCAGCGCAAAGGTATTGATTTTGATGAGATTTCAGCCTTGTGGTCAAGCCAGCCACCATACGCACGGTGTTATCACTTGCGCTCTCTAGTAACTGGTCGATTCATCAGCTTGATGTCAAGAACGCCTTCCTCAATGGCACACTCATTGAGACCGTGTATGCTCGACAGCCTTCCGGGTTTACTGATCCCAGATTTCCTGATAAGGTGTGTCGCCTCAACAAATCTCTCTACGGTTAGAAGTAGGCGCCTTGAGCTTGGTTTCAGCGATTTGCTTCGTTCATTGCTACTGTTGGTTTTGTTGTCTCCAAGTCCGATAGCTCCATGTTTGTCTACCGGCGTGGCACTGACATGTCCTATCTCCTGCTCTATGTGGATGACATTATCCTGACAGCGTCTTCTCCGACTATGTTGCACATTTTAATTGCTTCTCTTCGTAAAGAGTTCAGCATGACAAATATGGGTGAGCTTCACTATTTTCTAGGCATCTCAGTCATACGCACTAAGGACAGTCTGTTCCTCTCACAGGAGAAGTATGCATTAGAGCTTCTTGACAAAGCTGGTATGTTACAGTGTAAATCTATCTCCACTCCAGTTGATACAGCTTATAAGCTTGCAGCTCAGTCTAGTGATCACGTGGCTGTTGATACGTTGCTAACGTATCCATAATTTTTGATGTTCCATGCTTGGTTTTATCTACTTTCTTCTGTTTTGTCCACACTTTGGAGTACTTTTTATACACTTTCTTGGAATAACCTATTAACAAGATGCCACAGTGCTAGTTGCTTGTTTCCTGTTGTTTTTGGTTCCAGGAAAGTTAGAAAATGAATATTCTCGGAATTGGACGGGACAAAAGCCAAAGTTAGCTTTTCACCGAGAGGGACATGGAGCCAGAATACGAGATGGAGAGGGGCCAGGGGGCCGCCACACCACCTGGCCGTGCGACCAAGCCTGGCCCGCGTCATGGGTGGTCTGCCACCTAGGGCACCCCCTCGGCCTCCCCTTTCGCCTATAAGATGCCTCCGATACAGAAACCCTAAGTACCTGATCAAAATTCCACGAAAGAGTCTATAGCCACCATCATCTCCATCCCTAGATCGGGAGGGATCTGAAGCTCTTCCCGGCACCCTGCCGGAGAGGAGAATTCACCCTGGAGGCCTTCTTCATCACCATGCAAGCCTCCGGTGTGATGCATGAGTAGTTCATCCTTGGACTACGGGTCCATGTAGTAGCTAGATGGTTGGTTCTTCTCCTTTGTGCTATCATGTTTAGATCTTGTGAGCTCCGTTCATGATCAAGATCATCTATTTGTAATTCTACATATTGTGTTTGCGAGGATCCGATGGATATTGAGATGCTATTTCAGATTGATTATTGATTCTATCATGTCTTTATTATTTCTGATCTTGCATGCTTTCCGTTGTTAGTAGCTATCTTGGCCAAGTAGATGCTAGCAACTCCAAGAGTTAGTATTTATGCTCGATAGTGGGTTCATGCCTCTAGTAATCTGGGGAAGTGACAGAAATCTCTAAGGTACTAGATGTGTTGTTGCTACTAGGGAGAAAACAACAATCCTTTGTCCGTAGAACAATCGTATTGTTTACTTTACACGCAATGCGTAATGCAATTATCTGTTGCTTGTAACTTAATACTGGAGGGGGTTCGTATGATAACCTGAAGATGGATTATTAGTCATAGATGTAGTTGGATTACGGTCTATGTATAATGTTGTAATGCACAATCAAATCTCAAAGGAGTCAAGATGATTAGTATATGCATGTATGCTTTCTCGATGTTTGTCAATTTCCCCGCTGTAATTTATTCACCCAACATGTCATCTATCTTAAGGAGAGCCACCACTAGTGAACTATGGACCCTGGTCCTTTCTTTTACCATCAATCTACAACTGTTTATTCCTTTCTGTTTACTTTCTGCAAACTATTACTTTCTTCCACACAATACATTTAATCCTTTGTTTTCAGCAAAACCGGTGAGATTGACAACCTCACTGTAAGTAGGGGCAAAGTTTTGTGGTTGTGTTGTGCAGGTTTCCACGTTGCTGCTAGCACCGGTAGTGCGCCCTGCCAAAGGCCAGCTAGCAACACCTTGGAGGTGTTTCCTTGCTCCTACTGGATTGATAACCTTGGTTTCATAACTGAGGGAAACTTATTGTTGTGCTCATCATACCTTCCTCTTGGGGTTCTCCAACGAGCTCGTTATTACACGAGTCAGTAAGTACTTTTCTAGCGCCGTTGCTGGGGAGTCAAGGACATCTTCACAATGGGAGTCCCTCATAACCAATCTATTTACTTTGTTGTTTTTGTTTTGCTTAGTTTATTTTTGCTTTGTTTTTTTGTTTCTTTATAAAAAACACACAAAAATTAGTTGTACTAGTTTGCTTTCTTTATTAAAAACACACAAAAAATGACTACTCTTGAAAACACTAAGTTGTGTGACTTCACTAGCACCAACAACAATGATTTCATGTGCACACCTATTGCTCCACCTGTTCCTGAAGCTACTTTCTTTGAAATTGAACATGCCTTACTCAATCTTGTTATGAGAGAACAATTTCTGGTATTGGTAATGAAGATGCTGCTGCTCATCTAAATAACTGTGTTGAACTTTGTGAGATGCAAAAGCATAGGGATCTAGATGGGGATATTATTAAACTTAAATTGTTTCCTTTCTCTTTGAGAGGAAAAGCTAAAGAATGGTTGTAATCCCTAACTAGGAATAGTATTGATTCTTGGACTAAATGCAAAGATGCTTTCATTGGAAAATACTATCCTCCTGCTAAGATTATATCTATGAGAAGTGAAATAATGAAGTTTAAACAATCTGATAATGAACATGTTTCTCAAGCTTGGGAAAGAATGAAATCTTTGGTAAAGAATTGTCCCACTCATGGACTGGCTGCTTGGATGATTATCCAAACCTTTTTATGCAGGATTGAACTATTATTCAAGAAATCTATTGGATTCTGCTGCTGGAGGTACCTTTATGACCATCACTTTGGGTGCTACAACCAAGCTTCTGGATAATATGATGGTTAACTATTCTGAATGGCACATTGAAAGAGCTCCACAAGGTAAGAAGGTAAATTCTGTTGAAGAAACCTTCTCCTTGAGTGATAAAATTGATGTTATTATGTCTATGCTTGTTAATGGGAAAGCTCATATTGATCCAAATCATGTTCCCTTAGCCTCTTTGGTTGCTCAAGAAGAGCAAGTTAATGTGAACTTTACAAGAAATAATAATTTTAGCAACAATGCCTACAGGAATAATTTTGGTAATAATAATTATAGGACATATCCTCCCAACAATGGTAATGCTTATGGAAATTCCTACAGCAATAATAGGAGTGCTCCCTCTGAACTTGAAGCTATGCTTAAAGACTTTATTAGTAAACAAACTTCGTCCAATAAAACTATTGAGAAAAAACTCTCTAATGCTGAAAGAAATATAGCATCATTGGCTGAAGCTCAATCTTCTTTGAACAAAATGGCTGCTAAACCTAAAACTATTGATAATCCTTTTGCTGCTACTAATGCCATACAAGTTAGAACTGATGACAATGTTAGACTATTAGCTGAATTGCATGCTAAGTGGGAAAGAGAAGATGAAATTGCTAGAAACGTTAGTGTTTCTACTATCACTACCATTAATGTTGAGGCTAGTAATATCTCTACTACTTTAGATGATAATTATGATTTTGATCTTGATGGTTGCAATATCTCTGAAGTTATTAAGTTCCTACAAAAGCTTGCTAAAAGTCCTAATGCTAGTGCTATGAATATGGCCTTTACAAAACACATTACTGATGCTCTCATAAAAATTAAAGAAGAAAATATGAAACATAAAGCTTCTATTCCTATGAAACAAGAAGATGGTTGGGAACCCATCATTAATATGAAAGTGAATGATTTTGATTTCAAAGCTTTATGTGATCTTGATAGTAGTGTTTCTATTATGCCTAGAAAGATTTATGATATGCTTGATTTGCCATCATTGGAAGATTGTTATTTGAATGTCCCACATAATGATAATGCTAAAAAGAAACACATGGGGAGTATTAATGATGTTCTTATTATGGTTAACAATGCCTATGTCCCTGTTGATTTCTATGTTTCAGATGTTGAATGCAATGCTTCTTGTCCTATTACTTTGGGAAGACCTTTTCTTAGAACTGTTGGTGCCATTATTGATATGAAAGAAGGCACCATTAAATATCAACTCCCACTCAAGAAAGGTATAGAACACTTCCTAAGAAGAGAGATAAGATTTCTTTTACCTCTCCTATGAAAACAAAATTTGCTCTTAATGCTTCTTCATTTGAGAACACTTGATTCTTTTTCTTACTTCTTATGCATAACTTAAAGGCGTTAAAGGAAAGTACTTATTGGGAGATAGCCCAAAAGTTTTAGATGAGTCTTGGAAGTTATTGCCTCTGTAATAACCCCTCCTTGTCCTTTTTATTTGCTTTTTGTGCCAAGAGTAACCTCTAATGAGAGAGAAGTAATGATTGGGAAAGTTGTTGTCCCGAAACAGATTTCTATGCTTCACCGTAAAAATTCTTGTAAAATCTTTGTACGTATTTTTGAGGCGTGGATTTTTGTGATTCTGCCCCAGGTTGTTGTCTAACTTTCGTTAGTTTAAAACTTTTCGATTTGAGGAACAGAAGGTCTTCCAAAAAATTGGTTTTTACCTGCTGGTCTGTTTTGACAGATTTCTGCTATTATTTGCGTTTGCTTCTTGTTGGTTCCTTTTTGAGTTCTTTTGGGGAATTGAGATTTTTGAGGGAAGTGCTTCAGTAGATTGTGTTTTAATGGAAGTTTTATTGGTGTTGAAACTGAACCTAAAGACTTATTACCTTGAGTGCACTAATGTTGTAAAGTTTTGTATGAAGGAAAAATTTCAGGTGTATGGAGAGAATGATGTAATGAGATGAAGAATGGACTAAATCTCAAGCTTGGGGATGCCACCCCGTGTCATCCCAAGAAATATTCAAAAAGTACAAGCGTCAAAGCTTGGGGATGCCCAAGGCATCCCCTTCTTCATCAATAAAAATCTCAGGTTTCTTCCAAACATCTCATTTTTATTGTTTCATGTACAGTTGTGTTGTTCTTGGAGCGTCTTCATTTTTCGTTTGCTTGGTTTTCTTAGTTTGCTGAATAAATTGGTTGGACCCCCTCTTTCATACATTGGTTTTCAAATAGTTTAGTTTGGATTGGAAAAAGAGTAACATGGGTTCCGCGTATGGAAACAACAAATTTTACTCTACGCCCCTGAACCCCTGAAGCTGCCAGGACCTATCAATTAGTAATACAATAACGGGAGGGGCTTTTGATGAACTTACCCTTGAAGACCGAAAAGCGTTGTCAACGCTCAGGAGAGCGTGGTTGATGTAGACGAGCCGAAGCCGATCTCAAGGTCGTGATGAAGTCCTCGTGCTCCTTGGCTCCAACTAATTGAGTGCCTCAAGTGCAACACCTCGCGAGGAGTTACACACGTCCGGTGCCTGACGATGACTCCCGCTTCCCCGATCCAGCAGCAGTTGCGGAAGTAGAGCTCCCGGATCCGAATCCCGCAACGCGACTGCGCTCCGCGGTGAAGATGTCTCTCGTTCACGCAGTCCAGGCTTGGGACCACGGTAACGAGAGAGAGAGGGAGAGAGGGAAAATATCAACTAGAGGTCCTCCCAAAAGTGAGAAGACCTTTATTGATTATTGGTGTATTTAAATTGGCCAAATACCCCCACTATATATAGGGGAGGGGAGGTACTACCTCCCTCAAAGTCCCGGGGTGGGACTAAAGGAGAGGAGGGGTGGCACCGCCGTCCACCCCCATGGGCCCCGCGCAGGGGGGCTGGCCCACTAGGGCGCCGACCACCCCCTTGGCCCTTCTCCCTCTCTCCTTTCCCCTAATGGGCCCTCTCCCTCCGGAAATTGGCCCATTAAGCCTTTGACCATTTTAAATGATTTTCTCTTTATTTAAATGATTATGAATAAATGATTAAATCAATATTTAACATTCATTCACATATTATTCAACCTGTGTGGCTATGGAACACCTTCCACTTCCACTCCGGACATCCTCCGAACTTATCGAAACCCTTCCGGTTTTCTCCCTACTCTTCTTCGATGATTCCACCGATCCTATAAAACTCTCTAAGCATCATCAAGCCCTTAAGCGTGATACCCCACGGTTCGGGAACACTCCAAACATGGTCAGGACACTCCCGCACCACTGATCGATAGAGGGACCTGGATGGCCATGTGACCCCTGTGCGTTCCGCGAAGATCTTTCGTCGTTTGAACCGGGACATTCGTGTTTTATTCCCTTTGTCACTTGATACTTGCATTGCACGAGATCTGACCAATGACATCACCATGTCGTGTTCAATCTCGTTACTGAACAACGCTATTTGACTCGTTCCAACAAGTGATATCCCCGTGATCAAATCACATGCTGCACGGCTATTGTGTCATCGGATTGATGACAAGTATGCCATGAGGGCGTCCTCGAGGCGTGCAGAAGGGAGGGGTGTGAGACGTACGGTATTCCGGGATGGTGAGCACACAAGTTTACCTAGGTTCGAATCCGCCGGCTTTGGACGGATCCTACTCCTGCTAGCAATCCAGTAATACGGCAGAGCCGGAATATGGGTTACAAGGGTTCGCCTATGCGAGTTGAGATTGTAGACTATTGAGGGTGCCCTAAAGGCTCTCCCTAGGACAGCTTATATAGATATCCGGCCTAGGGTTTACACGAGAGATCTATCCGGCTACGACTGAGAGTCGGTTATAGAGTACATCTTTAACTACAAGTAACACTATGGGCCTAAGTCGGTAAGTCTTCTGGGCCTTCCCGTAGCCGGACTGGACTCCGTCTCTTCTCCCTGACTGGGCCACCCGTGAAGCAAAGCTCTAACCCGAAGTGGGCCACCCTGGTCAGTGAGGAACTGCGAGGATACCCAGAAAGTATTTCCCCAACATATTGGATATAACTTCTCCGAGTGGGCCCTTGAGTATCTTCCCGTCACATGGACGGACAAATCCCGCTCTTGACATATATTGCCTCTACGGTTTCCTCCGAGTACCTGAACACACCTTTATAACCACCGTATTACCATATGGCGTTTGATGCTATCTAAGCACTCTCGGGAGACAGTGATTGATATAGCCTCATTGTCTAAGGAATAGTCTACGAGGATCCATTTCTAATCATCCTAACTTGAACTTCGTGACATGATCGGGTCACGATGTTTAGGTTGGGTATTGGTTCATCATCTCATTCTCAGAATGAGATGACCTCATTTCCAACTAGCATAAATGCCACATGATCAGGAAACATGATCATCTGTTGACCAATGAACCAATGACTAGAGTTTCACTAGGAACCCCTGGTTGTTTGTATATCACACGTGTATTGATGTCTCCATTCAGTACAGTTATAACATGATATAAAACTTAATCATAAACTATATGAAATATGATAATAGTCCTTACTACTATTTGTCTCTAGGGCATATTTCCAACGGTCTCCCACTTGCACTAGAGTACAAATACACTAGCTGCATTTATTCTCAATCATTGGCACCATATATCCGGTACCCTGAACATGATTGCTCATGGAAGAGGTTGAGTCTTGGGTCTGTACTCTTACAGTCCCAAATGATTTGCAACCTACTAATGTCACCTTGATTAATATTAATACTTTATCATCACATGATAGCATCTGTGTGTATGCATCATCGTTATGGCAGCAGAACGAGGCCTGATTCCAGGAGCCTACAGTGATGTTAGATCAACCTCGAGGGCTTTCTCATGGGCACTATTCCCTGGGACACATCATTCTACGTTAAAAGCGAACTAGCCCCGCCATAACATTATACAACACTTTAGATGGTACCCTTATCTATTATTATAAATGTATTCATCGAAACACTAGTGCACTCTATGCAACTTTCGATGTTTTGTTCACCTCGCTTCCTATTTGACTTTAATCGGTATTTATAGGAGTTTCCAACATATTCCTCTATAACATAACCCTTTGTGTTTAAGATATGCTATCCTTTATGGATTTGCAAAACATGTCTGCAGTTCTCTACTAGACACTGCGGACAAAACTTAGCTCAACATTATGTGATTCGAACTTAATCAATGTCAAACGTTCCTTATTTGGATCACATATTATGCTAAGTTATTATCATGGTTTTCTAAGATAGAACCTATGTCTCAGCATAGTGGATGACGATCATCCTTTTTCTTTCTTTCAACCATTGATGTTCAACTTAATACTATTCCTAATTTGTGTCATTAAGGACCAGTTCCTTAATTAACTTCTATTCCGAAAACCCCTTTCAGAATCCCTTAAGGAATACTCCAGAATATCATAATACAGTTATTATCAACTTCTAGATCTTATAAATCATTATTTATAAGTATTTGCGCCTTTCATTCTTAACATGCTTAAGAATTACTGTATAGGCTCCCACTCAAAAATATTTTACCAACATATCGTTTTAGGAAGACTAACATAACTCCCACTCAATTTTATGCAAATTGCACATCTACTCACTATTTTGAACAACTTCAAAACCTTTGATCAAATATCAAATTTGGAGTTTTACTATGAGATACTAGTACTATTACTAGTTTTAAATCCACTAGACATTTAGCACACATGAATCAAATACATTTGAATTTATCCAATACTTGACAAATTGTGCTTTTGTCATTCACCCCCTTTTTCCTACTATGGCTTTGCAGTCATTTGGAAAATTCAAGTAACCCCCTTTTACTTGTGAGATTCAGCAACGAATTGCTTTCTAATCTCAAGGGAAGTTTGCTTCTAGGATTTCTCATAATTTAGTTTACCATTATTTCCTTTGTAGTTCGTAGGTATGTCACATTCCAAGAATCATGACAAATGATTCACAAATGTCTCCATACAAGATATGGATTACATTTTGAATCCTACTTCATGTAGTGAAAACACTAATGGGGAAAACACAATGATCAAAATCATTGATTCTTTCCTTCTGTGAAGAGAATCGTTCAGGAACGTTGTCTGTTGCGCTTCTCAACACTCTGATGCAGGGTTTTGAATCCTCATCGTGTTTTAAACTATTTTCCATTTGCTTCATAATTGAGAAACATCACTAGAAGTGAGCTTTCTTAAGAATGCACCAAAATCCAAGCAATACAAGTTTTGCTTTCCTGTTGGTTTAGCTATGGATTTCGTATTCAAAGTTTCCAATGAATACTCTACAAGGACTTATTCGCTATTGTTTTGGTTATATCGAATAACCCCAAAACTTTCACGAATTCAAATGGTTCGCTACATTCTAATTGAGGGCTAATTATTTCTAAGCTAATGGTCTCTACATCTACACTACAACGATTTATTTGGTGCCTTCTATTCAACCCATTTTTGATATCTAATATCACATTGTGATGCTTTGTATTTTGATGTTTCAAAACACTTTGCTTTTCACAATTACTTGTATGCCATTCTTATAAAGTTGAATTTCATTACTATTGATCAAATCATAGTAATTGGATTCTCTTTTATATTTATACCCATTGTTGATGAAACACTTTGATCAAATCAAATAGTTTCATATTCATGTTTCCTTTGGTAAACTTCTTTACACATTTAAACAATCATTTAATGATAATTACCATTTTTGTTAAAACACAATACATCGAATATGTATTTACTTTTAACAATTCTTTAAACACTTTGTACTCAAGTAATACACGATGTTCAAGTTATTTTGCCGAACTTAGGCATGATTTATATGTGATTAGAAATCATATGTCTTTCACATATTATCAACATAACTTTGCATTTAAACAATGGTTTCATTCATTAATGAATATATCATTAAATTGGGTATTTTAAGGCATTTTTAATTTTTTACAAATGTTCATGCATTATCAATTAGTTTCAAACAACAAGGATAATTCACACATAATCAAACAAGATATGAACATGAATAGAAATCATTCATAAAAGTGGAACAACTGTTTGTTACAAACTCATATGAATAACCGTCTCACGAAATGTGAGAAACACTAAAGAAGTTCACAATCTCTTGATTACAATAATCATACTAAAACACAAACTAAATGATAAATGTCGAGGGAGAGTGTCGTCGGCCGTCATCATCAAGCTTGCCATCAACACGCAATGTCACCTCCTCTCCAGCAAGCACCTCTCATGCAGAAGGACCTGTTTTCAGCAAAACAGAACAAGTATCAGATATACTTAACACTTCAAATGTGTTTGCAAGATTATAACATTTATAAAACTGTATATCAAATATATACCTTTGTCATTGATGACCTGGGCGACATCTGGTTCAACCAACACATTCCTGAGATGTGCCATGAACCGGTGGAACTCCATTGATTCCGCGTCGCCCCTCGTTACGCAAGTCCTGACTTGTGCTTGGTAGCTTGGTGGCAGCGACCGCATCACAACACCGTTTGCAAAAGAGCCCGTCATCCAGCTATCTAGGAAGTATGCAGGCCTTATGTACACATCATGCATGTGCTCCAAGTGGTCGTCCAGTGATGAGTTCTCCTCCATCTTAATGGAGAGGAAGTCTCCCATCATCTCATGCTCCCATATGCATACTTGTTCCACGAAATGTGTCCTAAGCTATAGCATCACCGAACGAGGGTCGACATCACCCACGAATGGCCACAGCTCATCCACCATTCTGAAACGCATGGTAACTGAAATGAAGGAGGCCATCTCACGATGGAGATAGCAGTCTTTCCGCTGCTCTGGGGTCTCTAGGTCAGTGGGCCGATCCAAATCCATCCCGTCGAGTATGTAGTCGATCACGTTGTTCTCGCTAAGGAGAACGTGGAGACGCGCAACCCATATGGAGAAGTTTGATCCATCTAATCTAACCAATCAATCGTCAATCCAAAAGGTGCCATCTACATTTATAATTGCAAAAGGAATTTAGACTAAGTTTATAATTAAATGAGTTAATAATAACTCCACTCAGAAACACCTATCCCCAAAAGGGTTCCTAGTGATAACACGACCCTATCAGCCACATCTCCCCCGATCGTCACGGCCATCAATGTGGGTTCAAGGGTGCACGCTAAAACGTCGGTCACATCATTCATGAGACTCGTGCTCGATCTTTTGACCATCCGCGTTCCGAGGCCATGTCTGCACATGCTAGGCTCGCCAACTCAACCTTAGTGTATTTGTTGTGCAACATGGCTTACACCCACTGTATGCGAACATAGATATGTCTGACACCCAGGCCTGTAACCTTGGATCGCCTCATTCCGAAGAACTTTCTTGGTGGTGCACATTAAGGGGGAACACAATCGTTGGTAATCTTAACAAGGATCATCTTATTAGGCTACCGTCGAGTATCAAATACTAGCACACAATAAGATATACAAACAATAACATTGAATGTAAATGCTATGTGATATGGTCCTTCACGACGTGATCTCCATCCGCCGTCACCGGGTTCTGGCGCCAGGGTTCCGGCGCTGCAGACACCAGGGTACCGGTGTCACTCTGGCGTGGTAGTTCATCACCTCCGTGACTATCTACTACTATGTAACAAAAGTAATCACTTTACCTTTGCCACAACCATATCACAAAGCAATGCCCCCTGTAAAACAAAGTTAGACGCCTCTACTTTATCTTTGCATGTTTTACGTGGCTGAATGGGCTTTCGCACAAGAACCGTTCTTACCTACGAACTTTCAGCACAATGTTGATCAAGTAGTTGTCTCTACTACACCCCTTTCGGGGCCCTCCGTTGCAAATGGCATACCAACTAATGCGAGAGAGACAAACACCCCCTAAGCCACTTTATACGGTACAAGCCGTATGTCAAGCGTGGACCAGTCTCGAGAATGAACGCGTAAAGTCGGTTGGAGGACGCTTCATCAAGCATTATTGCGGTATACGCAAGTACACGTGGGACGGTAACAACTAAAAGATCAACGCCCACACACTACATCTCGTGTGTTCTACCCGTAGTAGTGTTACTACGCATAGATCTAGCTCTGATACCACTGTAGGGGTTCCACGTATGAAAACAATGAATTTTACTCTATGCCCCTGAACCCCTAAAGCTGCCTGGACCTATCTATTAGTAATATAGTAACGGGAGGGGCTTTTCTTGAACTTACCCTTGAAGACCGAAAAGCGTTGTCAATGCTCAGGAGAGCATGGTTGATGTAGACGAGCCAAAGCCGACCTCAAGGTCGTGATGAAGTCCTCGCCCTCCTTGGCTCCAACGACTTGAGTGCCTCAAGAGCGACACCTTGCGGGGAGTTGCACACATCCGGTGCCTGACGATGATTCCCGCTTCCCCGATCCAGCAGCAGTTGCGGAAGTAGAGCTCTCGGATCCGAATCCCGCAGCACGACGGCGCTCCGCGGTGAAGATGTCTCTCGTTCGCGCAGTCCAGACTTGGGACCACAGTCACGAGAGCGAGAGGGGGAGAGAGAAAATATCAACTGGAGGTCCTCCCAAAAGTGAGAAGACCTTTATTGATTATTGGTGTATTTAAATTGGCAAAATACCCCCACTATATATAGGGGGAGGGGAGGTACTACCTCCCTCAAAGTCCCGGGGTGGGACTAAAGGAGAGGAGGGGGGAGGAGTGGCACCACCGGCCACCCCCGTGGGCCCCGCGCGGGGGGCTGGCCCACTAGGGCACCGGCCACCCCCTTGGCCCTTCTCCCTCTCTCCTTTCCCCTAATGGGCCCTCCCCCTCCGGAAATTGGCCCATTAAGCCTTTGACCATTTTAAATGATTTTATCTTTATTTAAATAATTATGAATAAATGATTAAATCAATATTTAACATTCATTCACATATTATTCAACCTCCGTGGCTATGGAACACCTTCCACTTCCACTCCGGACATCCTCCGGACTTACTGAAACCCTTTCGGTTTTCTCCCTACTCTTCTTCGGTGATTCCACCGATCCTATAAACACTCTCTAAGCATCATCAAGCCCTTAAGCGTGATACCCCACGGTTTGGGAACACTCCAAACATGGTCGGGACACTCCCGCACCAATGATCGACAGAGGGACCTAGATGGCCATGTGACCCCTGTGCGTTCCACGAAGATCTTTCGTCGTTTGAACCGGGACAGTCGTGTCTTATTCCCTTTGTCACTTGATACTTGCATTGCCCGAGATCTGATCAATGACATCACCATGTCGTGTTCAATCTCGTTACTGAACAACGCTATTTGACTTGTTCCGACAAGTGATATCCCCGTGATCAAATCACACGCTGCGCAGCTATTGTGTCATCGGATTGATGACAAGTACGCCATGAGGGGGTCCTCGTGGTGTGTGGAAGAGAGGGGTGTGAGACGTACGGTATTCCGGGATGGTGAGCACACAAGTTTACCCAGGTTCAAATCCGTCGGCTTTGGACGGATCCTACTCCTGCTAGCAATCCAGTAATACGGCATAGCCGGAATATGGGTTACAAGGGTTCGCCTATGCGAGTTGAGATTGTAGACTATTGAGGGTGCCCTAAAGGCTCTCCCTAGGACGGCTTATGTAGATATCCGGCCTAGGGTTTACAGGAGAGATCTATCCGGCTACGACTGAGAGTCGGTTATAGAGTACATCTTGAACTACAAGTAACACTATAGGCCTAAGTCGGTAAGTCTTCTAGGCCTTCCCGTAGCCGGACTGGACTCCGTCTCTTCTCCCTGACTAGGCCGCCCGTGAAGCAAAGCTCTAACCCGAAGTGGGCCACCCTGGTCATTGAGGAACTGTGTGGATACTCGGAAAGTATATCCCCAACATATTGGATATAACTTCTCCGAGTGGGCCCTTGAGTATCTTCCCGTCACATGGACGGACAAATCCTGATCTTGACATATATTGCCTCTACGGTTTCCTCCGAGTACCTGAACACACCTTTATAACCACCGTATTACCATATGGCGTTTGGTGCTATCTAAGCACTCTCGGGAGACAGTGATTGATATAGCCTCACGGTCTAAGGAATAGTCTACGAGGATCCATTTCTAATCATCGTAACTTGAACTTCGTGACATGATCGAGTCATGATGTTTAGGTTGGGTATTGGTTCATCATCTCATTCTCAGAATGAGATGACCTCATTTCCAACTGGCATAAATGCCACATGATCAGGAAACATGATCATATGTTGACCAATGAACCAGTGACTAGAGTTTCACTAGGAACCCCTGGTTGTTTGTATATCACACTTGTATTGATGTTTCCATTCAATATAGTTATAGCATGATATAGAACTTAATCATAAACTATATGAAATATGATAATAGTACTTACTACTATTTGTCTCTAGGGCACATTTCCAACAGTTATGACTATCCCAAGTCACCATAGCCTTTATGATCCTTTAGTTTTCAACTTGTAGTATCACTTTATGCTTTGATTAATGATGTTTTGTTGCTCTGCATGATTATGGCCATTATTGCTCTCTTAGTTGGTCGCTCCTAGTATTTTGATAGCCTCCATAACCAAGTATGAGTTCCACTCATGCATCCAACTCCTAAAACCAAGTTTTTCCAAAGAGTCCACCATACCTACCTATTAGCATTTGCTATTCCAAGTATATTCATGTTTTATCTACCTTCCGAATTAAATTTTTTATGAGAAAACTAGTGATTAAAGCTCTCACGAACTTGATGGCACACTTTACTTTTCTTGCCCTTAATAAACTTGAACCATTGTGTCGTCTATGGTGTATATTCTTGCACTTATATGTTGGGGATTAGAAGAACCATGTTGTCATGGGGAACGCTTTCAACATTGCACTGGTACTTTGTACCTAGTTGGTATCATGCTCTTTTGTCTATGGATGTCATCGGTGTGAAATGAAAGGGGAGCTTGTAAGTCCAAGGAGTTATGTATGTGTGTTAGAGAAACACCTGGGTCGCCGGTCTAATCCATGCCGTCATGGTGGAAACCTGTAGCGTAACCATAATGAGCTGTCTATGAAGCATTCTTCTTATAAAAACAGAGTCAGATATTGAGAAAAAGAGAAAAAGGAAAAAAAGAGATATGAGAAAAGAGGAAAGAGAGAAAAAGCACCATTTTCCCATGGTAAATAAGAAGATTGTTGAGATGCTCGTTGTCTGCTTGCCTTGTCATTTTGATATGGGGATTCTTCCGTATCATCGGGCAAGGGGTACCCCGTTAGCGGTTCTCTATGATACACATGTACTTACAATGACAAGAACTTACCGGTAACTAAACTTGAGTAGCACGAGGAGCGGCCCTCGTATTTAAGGGACATGAGATTTCCAACTTATACTTTGTCAAGCATATACTCCATATTTTGTTCACTTTAACCTTAATCACTTCAAGATTCTTATGATAGGGGCAATGATAGCTGAAAGCTAATAAGTACCATAATTTTTGGAAGCTCTTTATGAGACTTGAATCCCTACTTCCTTCTATGAAGGCCCTTCTTTTACTTTTATGTTGAGTCTCCACCTTCTATCTTTATGCACCTACTTTGAGAGCATAGTGGCCATTCTTAGTTCTATGTGCATTGTCCCAAGACTTGTTGATTGATGCATAATTTAGATATTGCTTGTTCTTAAACTATTTGTATCTAGTCACTCTTATGAAGTTTGAAGGTGTCCTATGGATTTATGTTTGCTACTCTATGAGGGACAAGCTGAATGCCACTATGCTATGTTTTCTTTATGTGAAACAAACAAACGTCTTGCAAAGCATTGTTATTCATGAATCTTTTGTTTGTGCCTTTTCATGTTGCAACATAGTTGCTATGTCTTATTGTTAGAACTTTATCTTTCATCCTATGTTGAAGTACTATGATCCTAGCTATCGATGTTTTACAAATACTTTGATCAAGTTTATGATGGTGCATGTCACCTTAAAAATTATTCTTTATTTTTATCAATTACCTACTCGAGGACGAGCAGGAGTTAAGCTTGGGGATGTTGATACGTTGCTAATGTATCCATAATTTTTGATGTTCCATGCTTGGTTTTATCTACTTTCTTATGTTTTGTCCACACTTTGGAGTACTTTTATACACTTTCTTGGACTAACCTATTAACAAGATGCCATAGTGCTAGTTGTCTATTTTCTGCTGTTTTTGGTTCCAGGAAAGTCAGAAAATGAATATTCTCGAAATTGGACGGGACAAAAGCCAAAGTCAGCTTTTCACCGAGGGGGACACGGAGCCAGAATACGAGACGGAGAGGGGCCAGGGGGCCGCCACACCACCTGGCCACACGGCCAAGCCTGGCCCATGCCAGGGGTGGTCTGGCCACCTAGGGAACTCCCTCGGCCTCCCCTTTATCCTATAAGATGCCTCCGATACAGAAACCCTAAGTACCCGATCAAAATTCCACGAAAGAGTCTGTATCTGCCGTCATCCTTATCCCTAGATCAGGAGGGATCTGAAGCTCTTCTCGGCACCCTGCCGGAGGGGAGAATTCACCCTAGAGGCCTTCTTCATCACCATGCAAGCCTCCGGTGTGATGCGTGAGTAGTTCATCCTTGGACTAGGGGTCCATGTAGTAGCTAGATGGTTAGTTCTTCTCCTTTATGCTATCATGTTTAGATCTTGTGAGCTCCGTTCATGATCAAGATCATCTATTTGTAATTCTACATGTTGTGTTTGCGGGGATCCGATGGATATTGAGATGCTATTTCAGATTGATTATTGATTCTATCATGTCTTTTTTATTTGTGATCTTGCATGCTTTCCGTTGTTAGTATCTATCTTGGCCAAGTAGATGCTAGCAACTCCAAGAGTTAGTATTTATGCTCGATAGTGGGTTCATGACTCTAGTAATCTGGGGAAGTGACAGAAATCTCTAAGGTACTAGATGTGTTGTTGCTACTAGGGAGAAAACAGCAATCCTTTGTTCATAGAACAATCGTATTGTTTACTTTACACGCAATGCGTAATGCAATTATCTATTGCTTGCAACTTAATACTGGAGGGGGTTCGGATGATAACCTGAAGGTGGATTATTAGTCATAGATGTAGTTAGATTACAGTCTATGTATAATGTTGTAATGCCCAATCAAATCTCAAGGGAGTCAAGATGATTAGTATATGCATGTATGCTTTCTCGATGTTTGTCAATTGCCCTGTTGTAATTTTTTCACCCAACATGTCATCTATCTTAAGGAGAGCCGCCACTAGTGAAATATGGACCCCGGTCCTTTCTTTTACCATCAATCTACAATTGTTTACTGTTTTTTGTTTACTTTCTACAAACTATTACTTTCCACACAATACGTTTAATCCTTTGTTTTCAGCAAAACCGGTGAGATTGACAACCTCACTATAAGTTGGGGGCAAAGCTCTGTGGTTGTGTTGTGCAGGTTTCCACGTTGCTGCTAGCACCGGTAGTGCGCCCTGCCAAAGGCCAGCTAGCAACACCTTGGTGGTATTTCCTTGCTCCTACTTGATTGATAACCTTGGTTTCATAACTGAGGGAAACTTACTACTGTGCTCATCATACCTTTCTCTTGGGGTTCCCTAACGAGCTCATTATTACAAGAGTCAGTAGCTGATCCTACAGAATATCACAGTATTGTACGAGGTCTCCAATACCTCACTTTCACTCGGCCAGATATCTCCTATGCAGTACAGTAGATATGTCTTCATATGCATGATCCATAGGCTAATCACTTGCTCCTTGTGAAGCGTGTTCTACGCTACATCCACGGCACCACTGTAACGTCCTAGCATTAGAGCTTAGAAATAAGCTGAACACTGCATTGCATCCATGCATAGAAAATCCGGATAATTTTCGCGCTTTTAAATAAAACTTGTCAAAGTGATTGAAGCTTCTCTTAACTTGGTGGAACTGAAGTAGATCATCAAGTTGACTGCGATAAGTTTCAATATGACCTTTGTTAAAACCTTGTCTTTGGGTAATATAATTTGATCTAAGGGTAGATCAAATGTAATAAAACTAAGTCACAACACACTACTTAATAAGGAATACTAGATCTTCTAGAGATCATTTCATGGTATTCCATACCACAACTCAAGGATGAATACTTAATATTCTAAAGATGGTATTAATATATTACCTACCATAAACTCTGTATATCAAGCTAAGCTTATAACTTAAGTAAAAGAAACTCCATAACTAAAAACTTGAGACACTTGTTTGCCATAGTTAATTATACCATGGGTATAATGGTAGTTCTTAAACATTAGCTCTTATTATAAATAGAGTAGAAAGGAAGTCAAGCCAAGACCATCCAGCACATACTCTTAATATGATATTAAGAGGTGCCATATCTATTTAACCAAGTCCTAGTGTCAATGGATCATCACTATTGAGTGATCAATTCTTGACCTAGAACTTATTGACTCATAGCCTTTGACCTATTGTGTTGACCTTTCAAATACCTTAAGTAAATTAATCTGAAGGAAGAACTAGATATGGTTGAGTGTATCATCATCAATGGAATGTGATCCTTAGTGGAGATCAAACCATTTGATGTTGGAGGAGTTAACTCACTCATGAGTTAACTAGAAGCAGTACCTAAACTCAAGGGTTGAGCTAGTAATTGAGGAGCTATGAGAGAGCTAGGAGTATTAGTACATTAGATAACAATCTTGTTAGGACAAGTGGATATAGACTTAGAATAAGCTTGCTTAACAAGATGAGTCTATAGAGAGACTAATACAAGTTTACTACTTAGTTGAGTATAGATCTTGATCAGACAAATAGAAGCCTAAGCTTGGTTTGATCAAATGATGGTGGTCATTATTCTCAAGTCATTTGAGAATAGATGACTAGGTGTTGAAGAAGACTTGTGAGTATACCAAATTAGGTAAAGCCCTAGTAAGATGAATCATCTAGCTTGAACATGAGAAGTCAAGCTAGAGTATGATGAAGTATATAACATGAATATATGGAGTAGTTGGAAGTATAATAGTTTAACCAAGGTAATACTAGAACAAACTTTTATTGTGGAGAGTAGTACCATACCTATTCCAGAGGATTGATATCACATGTGAATAGAGAGAACTATAATCTTGCAAGTCTTGGAAGTAGTTGCAAGATGAAGTTAAGGAAGTTAATAGATGGAGTTAGCAGTAGCTACATTGATAGGTGCATCAATGGTAGTTAATTAAGAGGAGTTATATACTAGGAGTAAGATGGATTATTGTTGGAATGGCATGACCATGTCATCATATGATGATGGATATGGTGGTGTCAGATGATTGTCTTATTCAGGAAGATGTGATCTTTGTGAATAAGATAAGGGAGATATAGAGAATATATTTAGGAAAGGAATTCCTTATCTAAAGATAACCTTGGTGAGGTATTGAGGTAAGGATTCTTTAGAAGCCTTAACCAAGATCATACCCAGCCATGATAAGACCCATGTTTACTTCATTATTCAAAACCCTAAAATCAATTGGATAGTGAAACCCTTCCCAATTCCTAGGTAACTATTGAACAATACCTCTTGGACAACTAAAGCTTCCAAGAGGTAATTAGAGAACCACGTGAGTGTTTGAGAAGCCTTGTCTAGTTGATTGTCTTAAACTCTAATAGGAACCTAGAATGATAGAATTATCATGATCACATTACTAAGTAATTCCAATATCTCACTCTATGTGGAGATATCAAAACCACTCATAGATTTAGAAGTAGTATCCCTTAACCTTGATCCTTGTCCATATCTATAATTGAATATGAGTTATTAAATCCTCTCAGAAGCCATGATAACTATGTTGGAAATATGCCCTAGAGTCAAATAGTAGTAAGGACTATTATCATATTTCATATAGTTTATCATTAAGTTTTATATCATGCTATAACTATATTGAGTGGAAACATCAATACACGTGTGATATACAAACAAACCAGGGGTTCCTAGTGAAACTCTAGTCACTGGTTCATTGGTCAACAGATGATCATGTGGCATTTATGCCAGTTGGAAATGAGGTCATCTCATTCTGAGAATGAGATGATGAACCAATACCCAACCTAAACATCGTGATTCGATCATGTCACAAAGTTCAAGTTATGATGATTAGAAAAGGACCCTTGTAGACTATTCCTTAGACCGTGAGATTATATCAATCACTGTCTCCCGAAAGTGGTTAGATAGCATCAAACGCCATCTGGTAAAATGGTGGTTATAAAGGTGTGTTCAGGTACTTGGAGGAAACCGTAGAGGCAATATATGTCAAGAGCGGGATTTGTCCGTCCATGTGACGGGAAGATACTCAAGGGCCCACTCGGAGAAGTTATATCCAATAGATGCGCAGCGTGTGATTAGATCACGGGGATATCACTTGTCGGAACGAGTCAAGTAGCGTTGTTCGGTAACGAGATTGAACACGACATGGTGATGCCATTGATCAGATCTCGGGAAATGCAAGTATCGAGTGACAAAGGGAATAAGACACGACTGTCCCGGTTCAAACGACGAAAGATCTTCGTGGAACACATAGGGGTCACATGGCCATCCAGGTCCCTCTGTTGATCATTGGTGCGGGAGTGTCCCGACCATGTCTAGAGTATTCCCGAACCGTGGGGTATCACGCTTAAGGGCTTGATGGTGCTTAGAGAGCATTTATAGGATCGGTAGAATCACCGAAGAAAAGAAGGGAGAAAACCGGAAGGGTTTTGGTAAATCCGGAGGATGTCCAGAGTGGAGGTGGAAGGTGTTCCATGGCCACGGAGATTAAATAATATGTGAATGAATGTTAAATATTGATTTAATCATTTATTCATAATTATTTAATAAAGAGAAAATCAATTAAAGGTCAAAAAGGCTTAATGGGCCAATTCCGGAGGGAGAGGGCCCATTAGGGGAAAGGAGAGAGGGAGAGGGACCAAGGGGGTGGCCAGCTGGGCCTTGCCCCCCGCGGGGCCCACTAGGGGCTAGCCGGTGGCCACCCCCTCCTCTCCTTTAGTCCCACCCCGGGACTTTGAGGGAGGTAGTACCTCCCCTCCCCTATATATAGTGGGGTATTTGGCCTAGAAAAATACACCAATAATCAATAAAGGTCGCCCCACTTTTGGGAGGACCTCCAATTGATATTTTCTCTCTCCCCCTCTCTCTCTCGTGAGCGTGGTCCCAAGTCTGGACTGCGCGAGCGAGAGACATCTTCACCGCAGAGCGCCGTCGCGCTGCGGGATTCAGATCCAGGAGCTCTACTTCTGCAACTGCTGCTAGATCAGGGAAGCGGGAGTCATCGTCACGCACCGGACGTGTGTAACTCCCCGCGAGGTTTCGCACTTGAGGCAGTCAAGTCATTGGAGCCAGAAGGAGCGCCAGGACTTCATCACGACCTTGAGGTCGGCTTCAGCTCGTCTACATCAACCACGCTCTCCTGAGCGTGGACAACGCTTTTCGATCTTCAAGTGTAAGTTCACAAAAAGCCCCTCCCGTTACTGTATTACTAATAGATAGGTCCTGGCAGCTTCAGGGGTTCAGGGGCGTAGAGTAAAATTTATTGTTTTTATGCGCGGAACCCCTACAAACTATATGTAGATGAGTATCTTCATTGTTGTTATCCATATATAAGAATTATCCAAAATGGTTTTATGATAATTATAAACACTACTAAGCAAGTAGAACTTCAATAGGGAGATTTCCAAGTTTTGGAGAACCATAAAATTTAAACCACCAATCTATGAACCCTAAGATTTAATTCATTAAAAGTTTTATTCCATTAATCTTTATTTGAGTCTAAGCTAGAATAGAATTCTATTGATATCATTAGCCATCCTAAACCATCACCCTTACCATGGTGAAAACAAGAACATTTCTATAAGATTTGCATATGAGAAACAAAACCCTAAACCCTAATTACTTTGTTTAATAAACAAGATTATATATTTAAGTGGAAATTGTAACACACTAACAAGATTAGGAAATCAACTAATATCATGTCCTCTAAAAATATTTGAAGTATTGTATAAAAATTTCAATGCTTAAAAGTGTTGGAATTTGAAATAAAAATGGGGTATGAAAACAAAAAATCGAAATAGAAAAGGAAAAGAACTGCGCAGCAGTATTGGCCCGTGGCCTAGGTCGTCTCTGCGTTAGCTGCCGCCCACGTGCGCCCTCCAGAACATTTCGCTCACTTTGTTTCAGCCCAAAATCGGCCCACTTGGCCCATACCCTTTCATCGTCTTCCACCTCGCGTCACAAGCAGCTCTCTAGAGGCTTCGCCGTCGCCCGATGCCGATCAATGTCGTCAGCCAAATTGGACTGATGTGATGCTCGTCGACATCTCAGACCTTGTTGATAAGATCGGACGTGCTCTCCTTTCTCTATCCATACCGATCTTATCCTCTCTCTCGCCCTCTAGAGCCAATTCCTTTTTCCCCACCGGAAACCCTAGCTCGGAGATGTGCCGGTGCCATCGATTCCGTGCTCGCCTCGGCCAGCTGAGACCATGGTGGTGATCGTCGTGCTCTCCTCGATCGATTGCCCCCATCTGCACAAGCCGAGGAAGCCCTAGGCGCTGAAATTGCTACCTCTGTTTGCCGCTCGCTGTCGACCATGGCGACGCCATCCGAGCTCGCCTCTCCTCGCCATCGCCTCTACAAGCTTCCAGGTGAGCTCCTGGTTCCGATGATCCTCTACGATTCCACCCTAGCCCTCCATAGCACCGCCTCCACGAGCACCCGACACCGCTGCCACTGTCCGTCGTTGGTGACCACTTTCCGGTGACCATTATGGGGCGGCGCCGCCACTAATCTGTTCACCATCGTCTCCTGGTTCCAACGCGCCAAACCATAGCCGTGGGGATGCCCTACATCGCCGCTGGCGACCGTTCCCTGGTGATGGAGGCTGGGCTGACGTCATATTGATGTCAGACCCACGTCACCCTCTGCCACGTCGCCGGGTGGACTGGTCTCTGCTCACGTGGCAACCAGCGTGGTCCAGACCCAACCCGTCTGTGACCCTGGGTAGGTTTAGGTGCTGTATAAAAAGTATTCTTTTGTTTAAATTTCAATTAGTAAATGAATAAACAATATAAATTCATTAATACGTATTTTGCAGGAATTTAAGAAAATAACTAAATCTTATGAGTTTAATATCTTTTGTTTTATAATTCAGAAAAATGTATATAATCTATCAAAATACTCAGAAAAATAAAATCTATAATTTAACTTTATTAACAAACATTATTGTGTTAACTATTTAAATAATTATTATTTAATAAAGATTTTATAAGTTATAATACTTTGAAATTTCATATATTAATATTGGTAAGTGAGAAAAATATAAATAATATACTAAAATTCTTGGAAAAATAAAAACTAAAGTGTTAAACTATAAACTTAAATTATTATATCACTTAACTAATATTAATTATTATTTAGTATTTATAAAGTGATAAAATTTATAAAAATCATTTCTTATTATTTAAAATTCACAAAAATACTTATAATATACCAAAATGATCACAAAAATGAAATCTACACACTAAAAAAATATCAACTCATACTGTTGAAGTAAAATAAAAGGTAAAGGTCTAAGAAATCTTATTTAAACCCTTTTCTTTTATTTTAATTCATTAAAAATATATAAATCTTTACTATTGCCTTTAGTATTGTTTGTTTAAAATCTAAAAATGTAATAGCATGTCAATTAATGTTTAAGTGAAGTTTAAATAGGTCAAACCATTTTAAAATATATCTGCTAAAACTATCATCTCAAATTAAGGGTATTTTAATTTTCCTAAAAAGATTTTATTAATTATAAAATCAACTAAAATAGTATATTGTTCATCACAAGAATCCTATTCCCTTATACTATGATTATTTAATGTAGTAATGTTTTACTATTTAATAATCTTAGCTAATAAGAAACCTTAAAGTGTTAACCTTAAGTTTAAATACTTTTTACTTTGTAAAGTAATATTTTCCTCAAAAGTTGTTCTTTTAAGAAACATTAAAAGTAATCCCTGAACGCCTGTTTAAAATCTCTAATGAAGTCTTAATCTTGTTTAAGAAGTATTTCAGATACCATACCCATTTGAGTGTTTTAATATTGCATATTACTTATTGTATTTACTTATTGTTTCAAACACACTCTCACAAGCCTTAATAAGAAGCACAAGTGTGGAGCTATTATAAAAGTGCAACACATTCTAAAGAACTCATTCCCAGTTTCCAGACCCTAGATTAGATACGACTATTCCGGGGTTTTGCGTTTATCAAATTGCATTACATTACTTACGCATCATTGCATCGTGATTCTTTAAACATTAGTCCTTACCGGACCAATGATGCTATTTATAGAATTTGGATCACCTATTGTCTTGAGAACCATGAGTGCATAATCTTGCAATCACAAAAGGCAAGTTCACAACTTGCTCATGTCCTTTGATTATTTTCTATGCTTGTAACTCAACTGTGTCATCACCTGCATTTCAAAAAGAACAGGAAATACTATTTTCATAATAATATGATTACGGATTATTTACCAAATGGTAATAATCTATTGATACAGTTCTAGTGGTAAAGGAACATAAGATCTAGGACTTAACAACTAATGTCGCCAGTGATTCTAGTGTCGTATATTACGCGTCAACCATAAGACTTAGAATGGGATGGGAAAGTCAGTTGTATCTTCTCCCTTTCATATGGAGGCAAGATGACCTTATCGTGACGTTGGGATTCCCGGTGTGGATCCAACATATGGGTGGGCACCCTTAGGCCCCCACGATTTTGGTGTCTAGATTATGTATGAGTGGCTGGCGGAGGTATAGTCGGACCTTTATGGAGCTTACCAGGGGCATCACCAGCTCATAGAGTCTTCGGGAACTCACCATGGTTATAGCTTGCCCTAGTTGGAGGCTTAACAGAGGTGTAGTCAGCCTCGGAGGATCATGCAGATATATGGGGTCGCGGAGAGGGCAGTACTGGCTTGGATCTTAGACTGGGCCCCATACCAGGGAAGTGTTGACAAGCTCGCGGCTTGGTTGTGCAACAAGGCTAAGGTCTCTTATGGGAAAAGTGACGCACCTCTGCAAAGTGTAAGAATTGTGACATGTTACTCCCTACTCCGGGAAAGAGCTACGAACGCGGCAGGAAAGGAACTCCATGAAGTTCTGGTCAACCTGTGAAGGCTGTCGGACATAGTTTTCAGAATAAAAGCAACCTTTGAAGAAATGTTTACGAAAACCTGCATTGCCTATGACCTATGGTCTATGGCTGTAGAGATAGTGCATCATACACTCCTTTTTAGTGAACTTGCTGAGTACGCCCGTACTCAACTATACCTTATTAACCCTTGCTAGGTTCTAAGCCGTTGAAGATGATGTCAACATCAATTTCTGCTCCAGAAATCATCATCGACAACAAAAGTTCTTCAGTAAAGTCAATGAAGTCCACATAGACATCAACCGAAGGGTAGACTAAGTTCTTAAGTAGATAGAAGTAGATTCTCTAGCCATAAAACCTACTTCTGTAGAGCATTGCAATAGCAGCAATGGCAAGCGAAATAGTTTATATACTAGTCGTAGTTACTAGATAGTTCTAAGATATTACTTCTGGTTCTTCTGTGTAAGAAGTTCTTTCTCTCTCTTTAACCTAGAGTGTTCTTTGGATCTTTTGTAAAGAGTCGAGTTGTAATCTATAGTCATGTCTTGGACCTGCTGTGTTTATGTTGTACCACTCTGAGGGATGTAATACTAGTGAACGGTGTTTCCTTGGTGTTATGTCAATGACTATAGTGTACTACATCATGTAGTGGTATGCTGGGTCACCGCAACCACCGACTATGGTCTCACTTTGTATCGATGCACATCGAACAAATTGCTGGCCTACTCTGACGCTGACTAGGCAGGTTGTCCAGACACTCGACGGTCTACTTCAGGCTATTGTGTGTTCCTCGGCACGAATTTGGTGTCTTGGTTGGCTAAGGGGCAGCACACTGTTTCCCAATCGAGTGTGGAGGCTGAGTATCGGGCGGTAGCAAATGTGGTGGCTGAATCTTGTTGGCTTCGACAGCTACTTTTGGAACTTCATCGACCGGTACATGATGCTGCAGTGGTCTTCTGTGACAATGTGAGCTCTGTTTACATGACACAGAATCCAGTGCATCACCAGCGTACCAAGCATGTGGAGATTGATCTACACTTCGTCAGAGATCGCATGACCACTGGCGAGGTTAAGGTGCTACACGTTCCTAGTTCATCACAGTTCATGGACATCTTCACCAAAGGATTACCATCGCCTCTCTTCTTGGACTTTCAGGACAGTCTCAACATTCGTCGGCTGCCTAGTTTTGACTGAGGGAGGGTGTTAGAATACATATCCTACATGTGTTTCTATAGATGTAGGATACGTATGCGTGTGTATTCCTTTTTGTATATATGTCCATGTTGTATGCAACCGGGACTCCTTGTAATCCCTTTATATAATGAGCAATACAAGGCCACCTAACATGTGGTTTCCCCTATCTTACAACTTTGACTGTCACGGAGCAGGTTAATGCAAGAATCATCCTGAAAAAGCTCAGCATACAAACCTTTCAACCAAACCGACTCTTTGCAAGCTTCAGCAATAGCCATATATTCTGCTTCGGTTGTAGATAAAGCAACAATTGGTTGCAGCGTTGCCTTCCAACTCACGGCACATCCTCCTACCGTGAACACATAACCTGTGAGAGACCTCCTCTTATCCAAGTCGACAAGTCCCTCACCAAAATTTGAATCCACATAGCCTGCAAGTCCCTCACCAGTCTTGCCAAACTTCAAGCAAGCATTCGATGTGCACGGAGGTACCTGAAAATCCACTGAACAACTTTCCAATGTTCTTTACCAAGATTAGCCATGTAACGACTCACCAAACTCATAGCATAAGATAAATCAGGGCGAGAACAAACCATAGCATACATCAAGGAACCAACATCACTAGAATAAGGAAATCGAGACATGTACTCAATATCTTCATCAGAACTAGGACATTGCAATGCTGGCAATTTAAAATGAGGAGAAACAGGAGTACTAACTGACTTTGCATCATGCATATTAAAATGTTGATGAACTTTCTCAACGTAACTTTGCTGACTAAGAAACAACAACCTAGATTTTCGGTCTCGTTTAATTTCCATACCTAGGATTTTCTTAGTAGCACCAATATCTTTTATCTCAAATTCACTACGTAGGTGTGCCTTCAAAGTAATGATTTCTTTCATGCTCTTGGCAGCAATTAACATATCATAAACATATAACAACAAGTAAATAGGTGATCCATTAACAAACTTTATGTAAACACAACTATCAAACTGAGATCTCTTAAAACCTTGTGAGATTATAAATGAATCAAACCTTTTGTACCACTGTCTTGGAGATTGCTTCAAACCATAAAGCGACCTCTTCAATTTGCACACAAAATCCTCTTTTCCAAGAACTATGAACCCTTCAGGTTGGTCCATGTAAATCTCCTCCTCCAGTTCACCATGCAGAAAAGCAGTCTTTGCATCTAGCTACTCAAGCTCAAGATCATGCATAGCAACAATACCAAAGAAAGCACAAAAAGAACTATGCTTCACAACCGGAGAGAAAACATCATTGTAATCAATACCTGGAATCTGGCTAAAACCTTTTGCTACTAACCTTGCCTTAAACCTTGGAGGTTCATTAGGAGACATACCTTCCTTTTTCTTGTATATCCACTTATAGCGGACGACCTTCTTCTATTTAGGCAAGCGCACAACTTCCCATGTGTCATTCTTATCAAGCGAATGCATCTCTTCTTGCATAGCAGAAACCCACTTCTCGCGGTCAACGGATGCAACAACCTCATTGTATGTAGCAGCTTCAGTATCATGCTCCACCTCTTCAGCACAACTCAGAGCATAATGAGCAAGATTACACTCTTCAATTAAACGATGGGGTGGAACTATGTTACGCCTCGGTCTATCAGCAGCAATAGATTCCTATGGCTGCTGCAAAACGGTAGGTGAGTGTTGAACAACATCATCATCAATATTTTCCTCATGAGTATCATCAACAACATCATTATTATCAATAGTTTTGTGCAGGTGCTCCACCTGCACACTAACTCCCTCCTCTCCAATAGCAACAGGAAAGGGATCTAATGGCAAGCTGTCATGATACATAACAGATTCATTGAAAACAATGTTCCTACTCAACAAAATCTTTTTAGTTTCAGGATTACATAGTTTATATGCCTTAACTCCTGAACCATAACCAAGGAACATGCACTTAACAGCTCTAGGCTCTAACTTTCCATTATCAACGTGAGCATAAGTAGTGCAACCAAAAACTCTCAACTGTGAATAATCAGCAGGTGAACCTGACCATACCTCAATAGGAGTTTTCTTCTCAAGTGGAATAGAAGGTGACCTGTTGATGAGGTAGCACGCTGTGTTGGCTACTTCAGCTCAGAAACATCTATGCATACCTGTATTGGACAACATACAACGAGCCCTCGAGATGATGGTTTTGTTCATGCGCTCAACCATGCCATTCTGCTGAGGAGTGTAAGGGATGGCGTGCTGCCTGATCATACCATCATTACTGCAAAACTCCTCAAACTCAATAGAACAGAATTCCATACCATTGTCAGTAAGTAGTACCTTTGCCTTCTTTTTAGTTTGCTTTTCTACTATAACTTTCCACTTCTTAAAAGTATCAAAAACATCAGATTTATGTTTTAGAAAATATGACCACACTTTTCTTTAGTAGTCATCAATAATAGTAAGCATGTAATTAGCACCACCAATAGATCTCTTACGGGAAGGCTCCCATACATCAGTATGCACATAATCTAAAATGTCGTTGGTGATATGAACAGAAGCATTGAATTTAACTCTTTTATGCTTACCAAAAACGCAGTGCTCACAGAACTTAAACTTACCCAAGTTGCAACCATCAATCAGGTCTCTCTTAACCAACTCTGCCATGCCATGTTCGCTCATATGCCCAAGACGCATATGTCACTACCACAATCATCAAAATCATTAGAAGTAACAGCAGCAACAATACAAGGCAAAGTGCTACCTCTAAGAACATATAACTTAGCAGAATTCATATCACCTATCATGTGAATAAGAGAACCTTTTGATACCTTCAACAACCTACGCCCACCGGCGTACTTGTATCCATCAACGTCCATGGTACTCAGGGAGATCAGATTTCTGGCCATGCTTGGTATGTGCTTCACCTCATTCAACGTACGCGTCATGCTATCATGTGTCCTGATGTTAACATATCCAAATCCAACAATATGGCATGGATTGTCATTCCCCACACGTACAAAATCTTCAGTCTACACGGACTCATAGGAACTGAACCAATCTTTGTTACAGCAAATATGAAACGAGCATGCAGTATCGAGTATCAATTCATCATCATGAGAAGCACAAATAGCAAAAACGGCTAAACATTCACCGTCAGAACTATCACCATACACAACTAAACATTCCACATCGGCCCAAGCCTTCGGCGACGGGCCTCGCTCCGCTTCGTCAGAAGTTGGCCTTTACTTTGTAGAATTCGGATCAATATATAACAGGTAACGCTCCAGGATTCCAATGATCCTGGCCCATTTTGTGGCCCATGATGGGCTGGTGCATGCCTCCATTGTCCAAGAATTGGCCAATATAGCCCGGGCAAGGCAGCTGTTGAGTCTGATTTGTCGCTAGCAAATTCGCTAATCAAGACCGTCGCGCGCGAGCGAAGCCCGGGTAACTGCCGGGCAACAGGGATAGTGTGTCCGCCCATGATTATAGATGTAGTACTGTATTTAACAAAATTGGAGCTCACCTCATACTTGTTTCATTGTTTGGTTGAGACAATCATGTATCAAACTTGCAAAATTAGCTCTTTGGATGATGCTCCGTCTACGGGAATTTAAAGAGAGATGAACTAGGTTCACGCGAGCATGTAGAAAAATTTCATGAGGTGTAAGCTCATTGTGCATTTCTTTCAAATATTTAAAAGTCCTACGTTTGAGTTATTCGGTAGGATTCCTACAACATCGTTCGTATGATCATAAGGCATCCATAAGAAAAAACATATGAACTAAAATCCTATTAAATATTGTGTATCACTAGTAGAAAACATGTCTTTCGTCTGGAGCATTAGTCTCGGTCATGTTTGGGCCCGGGGCTAATGTACCGGTTCCAACGGCTAGAAACTGTCGCAGGGTACGGTCACCTCTAGGTTGGAGATACCAACTGGGACTAAAAGGTTTGCGGCAGGCTAGGACTGGCACGAGTCCGCTTTGTCCCGGTTAGTGTCTCCAACTGGAACTAAAGATAGACCTTTAGTCCTGGTTGGAGACACCAACTAGGATTAAAGTCCTTCCTATATCATCTTCCCTGCCCCGAGCCATACTCCATTTTCAAAACTGTTGCTTTCTCCTCTCTGTTTCCTCACCGAGCTCGAGTTCATCCCTATTTTTTCACACGATTTGTCAAGATCTGACGGCGCCCCATCTATCCATGGGTTCTAAAAGGTTAGCAACTTCATCATTTCATCTTTTATTGGTAGTTTAGCTCATTTCATGCTCTAGAAGTAGAAAGATTTGTGGGTTTTTAGTTTGGAGTAATCTTTGCAATAATAACATTTGGTCACTATTCTACTTTGGTTTTAATGTGATGAACTTATATTAATTTGGTCACTTCTCTATTCATGATGTTGTGTAATTGTTTTTGATATACTTATATATGCAGATTTGGCCACTCCTCCTTGAGCTCGAGTTTATCCCTATTTTTTCACACGATTTATCAAGATTTGGCGACGCCCCATCTATCCAAGGGTTCTAAGAGGTTAGCAACTCTATCATTTCATCTGTCATTGCTACTTTAGCTCATTTCATGCTCTAGAAGTAGAGAAATTTGTAACCACTACATCTTCAAATTCTGGATGGATATAAACAAATAAATTCATCATTATGCATAGACATATATATATATGTACCATAGTAAAAAAATTGTAACAAAAATAGGATTAATTCAAAAAAAGCTTCATAAGAAGACACACTAGCAAAAACATAACATTTCTCATTAGATCAATATGGCCGGGAGCTAACAAATTTCATATATATGGGAGTGTCTCTATGGTGAGCTCCTCAAAGATGTCTGAGGACGGGATCCTATAGACATCTTCGAGAAGCTTGTCGTAGTGGTGTCCCTCTCGCGCCATCTTGCGGTTTATAATTTCACATATATGGAAGTTTCTCTATGGCGAGCTCCTCGAAGATGTCTGGTGATGGGATCCTATAGACATCTTTGAGAAGCTCGTCGTAGTGGTGTCCCTCTCGCACCATCTTGCAGTTTATAATCAGTGCATCTTGCCTATTTATAGATTAAGCGCCACCACATTTATGATGCCACCCCGAAAGCATAGTGCTACCACTAACGGCGAAATAGTGTCGCCACCCACGACATAGTGCCGCCACGTGGAGGGCCTTTAGTCTCGGTTTGTGGAACAACCGGGACTAAAGGTCAGGACCTCTAGTTCCAATTTCGTAGTCCCGGTTGGACAACCGAGACAAGAGGCCGTTCAGAACCGGGACTAGAGGTCCTTTTTTACTAGTGTATCACCATTCTTACATCGTTTTTTCATAAGAAAACGCATGATTTTTTGCAATAAGAAAAACCTAGTTAACATGATGAAAATCCTCTTAAATTTTATTGAACTATCTGTGTACCAAATGTAAATTTTGTTGTAACAGCAAAACAACTGGATGCAAAATAACTTTTTTGCACACTGTGTGCTGAATAGCATGTCTAATTGTTCTCTTGTATATGCTTATTCAACATAGATATAGTTTTCTGTCACATTTTTATGTTATGTAAACAGAAAAAATTACATCAGGTCTATTTTATTGCAATCTTCTTCATTTCCGACATAAGAAAAAATTAATGTGACATAAAATTCATGTATTGTTGAGAAGAAACGGAGGGTGTAGAATAATTACAATAATGAATAAATACTTTCTAGAAAATATATGTATTAATACTGTCCAGATTGTGATGTCTTATATGTATTTGGTCAAACTTAAAAATATATGTCATGTACTCCCTCCGTCCCGGTTTAAAGGGCCTGCGCGTATACCTAGGCCGTTTATTTGGCCAATAAAATATAAATTATTTTAAAAAATGTTATAAAATTATAATATTCTAATTATATAATTTTGTGTTGAATAATTAATATTTTATTGGTCAAATTAATGATCTACGCGTAGGCTCTTTAAACCGGGACAGAGGGAGTCCTTAGAAAGAATCAACTTTTTAACTAAGTTCATAGACCGAATAGTGTGACCCTGTCAATATTTGCAATACTTAATTAGATACCTTTGAAAATATAGGTATTGAACTTATTTGGTATTTGTTTACCTCCATATATTTGCATATACGTTTGGTCAAACTTAGAGAGAATTCAGTTTTTAACCAAGTTCCTACGCCATGTATCTGTGGATATATTCTGCAGCAATATGCACATTCCAATTTGGTAGATGGGGCCACCGAACCACAACATTCAAGAACCCGAGGGTACCGATCCACTCATTTGCAAGGTTCAAACTCGGGCCGGGTGCACGTGAACCCATTATTTAAACATATCAAAAGGTTCAGAAACAAATATTTCAATGTATATCTAAACATTCTATATCCGCACACAAGTTATCTGAAAAAATAAAAAAAAATTGTACCCTATGTAAAAAAGATAAATTTCAATGTTCCAACACAAACATTTCTTTTATCTTTACACGAGCCACATAAAATGTTCTTCCTTCCCAAAAACTTGTGGACAAACATAGAATGTGGATGTACAAGCAAAAAAAATTAGATGTTTTTCGACATTTTAAAAATTAGAATGTGGATGTACAAGCAAAAAAAAAAGATGTTTTTCGACATTTTAAAAATTATTTTTTATGCATTTTTCGAAAGAGGTTTACATGAACATGCAAGCCAAAACAGCACCTTCTCTCTGTCAACTTTCAATAGATTATTATTCAATACATAATAGTCTGTTTGTACTCTCCAGTAACACTGCTTTGCTTATAATGGACAAAAATAAACAAGTGACGGTAAAAAAAACTCGTCGCTGCAGAGTGCCAGCAAGTGGAAGCAGTAGGCTAATGAGCAGCGTCTGTCCCATTTGCATCGTCACAATACATCGTAGTAGTGAAAAGAAAGAAAGAAAAAGGCCCATGCGGTCATGCCCCAAAAGTACATAATGCCACCAAAACAAAGCAATATATATTTCTTCTCTATATGACATGGAGCGGTAGGTGTATACGAGAAGATCGTCTTCCTTACCATCTTGAAAAAATGCCACACCACATCCATCTCAGAAAAAAAAAAGGACTGCTAAGTGCTAATGCACAATCTCATAAAGAAAAAAAAAACACATGGCTAGCAAACAACAAAGAATTGCATCTGTTGCTCTATTACAAAATGGCCTGGTGAAGTGGTGATCTATTAGGCTTTACTAGATAGCCTGTCTTTCAGTAGGGAAAACCATGCATTCTCAGTTCTCTCGGAACAATGGAACTGCTCAATACTTCAACTCTACATTCTGGAGTTAGTGCTACATACAATTGATGTACACGACCATACCATTTACAAAATGAGAAATGAACTATTTCTCGATACCTTGCTGCAAGTACTGAATCAAGTCATACCCTGCGGTAGTCCACTTGTTGTAGGCATCAACACATGTGCGTACCATAAAATTAGCTGCCTCGCGCTCGTTCATCTCTGGATGAAACCGCTTCCGAAGATTAGCAATAGGTTCTCCCCTGCTAAAGCAAGGGAGTCCACTGTCCACCATCAACTGTACTGTAGTTACAATGCCATTCATATGTCTCCTTCCTGCTAGGTATCCTTTGACACACAATCTGAATAAAAAATATTTTTTAATCAGAACAACACAGTTCAACGTGAAGGTCAGTGCAGTCCACTGATTCATACAAACTATGCTCTGTAAAAGAGTTCAGTATTGTCTCCCAAACATCCACAGAAGGTTTGCATATGAAGGTCGCACTCTCCCTCGATATGTAATAAAGACAAAATATAAGGAACAGTATGCATAAATTTATATGCAAAAGGTCCCCCAACACTTTTTGTTCCAGCCCTAATTTATATCTATGAAATGTCTCAACTTTTTTTGCCCCCACATTCATATGCATAATTTTATCTACGAAAGGTCTCGACATTTTCTGTTATTTTTTCTCTAGCACTCTCACCCACATTTTGTACTGGATGGTGTGAAATAAGTGTATCAAAATTGCATCAATGGCAAACACATGTATTAAAGAGTCGATCTTACGTTTCACTACAACTGGAAAAAAATACATACCTGAGAAACTGATTCCAGGTGTCGCTCTTCATAGTTCCAGATGGATCGAGCAATTGGGTCATCTCATGGCTTAGCTTGAAGTGTGCACTCTCAAACCCCATGTTACCCCCGGGTGAAATCTCCAAAATAAATCCAAAATCAATATGAACTAGCCTCCCATAGCTGCATAAGCAAGGTGATTGTTAAGTGGCAATTCCAGCTTCACTCGGTCAATTGAAGATACGGGACTAAGTAAAAAACCTATCGAAGAGAAGATTGCCATTATGCCGATCCTTCGGTTGAAGAAGCAGGCTGGCAACAGCATATCCAGCGCTACTAATCATAAACATTTCTCGTGCAGCTTCAAAAGAAGGTGACCCTACAGGGCCATAATCTTGCTGAAATATCTCTAATAAACCACCATCAGTTGTTTCACCCATTTGATTTCTACTCCGAGTATTTGGGACCACCTACAGCATGCTCAGATTAAGATATACCAATCATACAGGAAAACAGGTAATAACTCTTTCTGCATGAAGGCAAATGTTTTATCAAACCATAATCAAATATAAATACACATAAATACAGGAGTGTACAATGATATACACTGATTAGTCGTAAAAACTACTCCTTGTTGACTTAATTCGTTGCTAAAGTTTCATAAAACTGCTACGTTGGTGTTCACAAGCACATGAGGAACTCATTATGGTACATGGTGTAATCAACGTTTCCCAAATCTGACCACTAAAACATAAACATACAGAGATTAACCACACAAGAATAAGATCACCAGAATTCACCCATAAAAAAAATGAGACCAACCAGGACTAGCCCTTGGTGGCATAATTTGATAGAAGTAACAACCTGAGCACCTGCGGAGTCTGGTACTCGAACTCAGGTGGACTGGGAGCGCACTCATAATTGTGATATTAAGATTCGACTCCCCTTCGATCCATAGTAAGTGTCGCTGATTTAGTGGGAGTATCATACTTTTTTGTCATAGTTTTACAAATATTAATGGCCAAAACTAATTCTTCAAGTCTGCGCAATGTCCAAAACAACAAATCATTTGATCTGACGTGTTTATATTTATATTTTTTATTAAGTTAATATACAGTATAACATAAAAACAAACGCATAATAATATTAACTGATCAATTTAAAGCAGCTTGCACTATCATGTTCTCTTTCAAGGTACCAAGTTACTAGGATGTTTGATCAAGGACTACAATTTGACAGTGTCCAGCTCACAGAATACTTGATTAGGAAAAAGCGTTTAGTTACACAATTGTCCAAGATCAGTAAGTGGTGATTCCATAGTCCTTATAGGTACAAAAATAATGAAACAATTGGGTTACATGCTTACCTCAATTATGCCTCGCTCCGGGCCAGTGGGCAAAACACCATAGGGAAAGAGATACAGGTTTAATCCGACGGCTTCAAATATGTCCCTTAATAGGGCAATAACTTGGAGGGCCAGCACATCCTGTCTACAATCATCACCAACCTGTCATAGCATAGGAAGGTGCTTGTGTCAGCTGCCAATGACAGGGGGCACTAGAAGATTAACAGGCACAGTGATCAACAGTTACAACATTATCTAAAAGATGTCAGACAGACACACAACCTTTTCGCCGTTCAAATGATAGGTAAAAGTCCTGAGCTAAAAGTTAAATAAAATGAACTCGACCTTGCTTGAAGTTAGTTTGCACTTGACGGAAGTACTTTCTGTACACCATAATGGCTACAGTGTATGGTTCATGTTAGTCTGTTGCCCACAAAACAAACGTGAGAATGAGTGACGTTGATAGCTAGCTTTAGTTAGTTAACAAAACCAAGACAGCAGTACAAAAGAGCTGCCATCAAGCATAAAAATATATTTTGTACAACTGCATCCAGAAAGTGCGTGTTTCAGTAGGACGTGCACGCGTATGGTGTGGACATGTGGTGGTGTGAGTGGGGTCTGTGTGTACTTTCTGTATACGCCATTGTATCTCTTTCTAGAGAAATTTTGTTTTCATTTACGGGAGAAGCAGGTATGCACATAGAAGCACTCAAGTAACAATGAAATGAACTTAACAATAAAGATTATCAGCACTGAAGATGTCGCTGAAATGTGACAGGACTTTCATTGATAACTTATATGTTCCCAATTCGAAAATCACCCACCCGGTTTTGTAGAGGTGAATATGCTTCTCAGGTCAAGCAAGGTTCCTACCAGAATCGATGTACCTCAACAGATTTAGCACTCTTTGTTTCCTAACTTCAAGCTGTATGTTTTTGTATCAGAAACAGAATGTAGTAACACTGTAAAGTTCCTGCGGGAGCCTCTGATCACGTATCAGAAGACCATTCCCGACAACCGGTTGTCCTCTGGAGTCTGAAGTGGTAACTATGAACTAAGCCCTGAACTCTGGTTTTTTAAATTATGTATATCATCCGCTTATGACACGATTTAAATATCTACCAGAACTTTTTCAGATCCTTGCTGCGAAGGCACGAATACAGCGGTTTAAAGCCTTGAGATGAAGTCAGCAATCTCATTGTCCTTCTATAGAAAAAAAATGTGCGCTGAGTTTATATTTCTATATAAGATAAATGCACATGCCTCAGATATGTAGGTTACACCAATGAGAAAAAAATATTTGTGCAGACTGTACTGCAACAAAAAAAATTACCTTAAAAATGCAAGCCTGTGGCTTTACATCATTTGGGCTCCCGTCACGATCAACCACGTTAAAAGTAATCATTATTGGAACTTTTGCGGCAGACTGGAGAGGAATACCGCTGTCCAGTTGTATGCCCCTTACTAACTTGTTTGTGGCAGTAGGTAGATATAGGTCATCACCTGGAATAGTAATCTTCTCCAGCTCCCTGCACGAAGAATTCACAGTGACCAGTTCAGGAGAACAAATTTCAGATGAGAAAAACAAATTTCAACAGAACACAAGAATGATTTTTCTGTGACTACCTTTTAATACCCGCTCTTCGCTCTTCCTTGGGAAGAGGGAAAAGAACACCAGAAATCGAGGTGACCTTGTCAAAAAAATCGAACTCTCTTTCAAACATGTCCCGAGCTTCCTGAG
Organism: Avena eriantha; assembly: GCA_910589775.1. Lineage (NCBI taxonomy): Eukaryota > Viridiplantae > Streptophyta > Magnoliopsida > Poales > Poaceae > Avena > Avena eriantha. The sequence continues at coordinate 168,780,974 of OU342743.1, read as the reverse complement.
TGAAACCGTCAACAATTTTCTCCCTAACAACAGGAAGCAAGGATTGGAATGCACTACTGGTCTGAAAAAAAAGGAAAAGTAAACATTATACACATGACCTTAAAGCTCGCAACATGAATTAACAATCAAATGCTGGAATACTTTGGTAAAACAGCACACATCACTACGACTAGGTTACAAGGTAAGAATAACAAAGCCAATATTTTAGTCAAAAAGGTATCAGACTAAAAGGGCAACTGACAAACAGACATAGAATCTTATATCCATGCCTACAGTGAGTCTGAATGTAATATAGATTTCTTTCCATACACAGTAGCATTGCACAACTTAATTGTTCAATCCGTCATTTATTCACCAGTATCAATGGCTTTAACTTCAAGAATGATGGAAGTTAAATTTCATCAAGCGCATGAGTTTAGAGTAAACAAGCATATATGCCCTTCATAAAAAAACCAGGTGCCTTATCAAACAAGCATAACCATAATTTACTTTGATGATCTTGCTGTCCCTCCAGCTTATGATTTATGGAGCAGCAACTGTTACGAGGAACTTTCAGAAAAGGGGTGTATTGGAGCAAACCAGTATTTATTTTGGGTAATGCAACAGGATACTTTGAAAACAAAAAGGGCAAGGAAAGGAAGAAGCCCAGCTATAGAAAACTTGAAAAGGTGTCGTACCTTTGGAGCCACTGCTTCCTTTTCTTCGTCAGCTTCCTCACCTTCCCCCTGTGATTTCAAGTTCAGAGGGAGAACAAGCAAGTCAGAGAAGAATTTTGCAGTAGGAATATGTTAGAGAATAGAGATAAAAGACCGTATCTTCATTTGAAGAAACACAGGATCTGATACTAAATACAAAAAATACAAACTAAATAAATTTCACCTGTAGATGCCATATTAAGATGTGAGCAAATATATTACTTCTTCGAGCAGCTCCAAGCAAGTATCCTTCAACTAATTTCTGATAAGATAAAAGGCGGGGGGAGATGAGAGATGCACCTGATTATTTTTAAGAAGGCTATATGGATTCAACGAATGATAAATCAAAAGATGCAGATTGGATGATTAGTACTTTTTCTTGGTCTCACAGATAGAGTAAATACACATAGAAGAAATCCTCACCCCGTCGTCGTATCTGAGGGACTGTACCAACTGTGGCATAAAAAAGGTGACAGTCTCAGGTGGGTAAGTCTCCATGACACGAAGGACATATGCCATAACACGGGGGTGTCCTTTATAAGGAGAGGTAAAAAACTCCAATGCTTGCGTAACAGAACACGGAGCCCAGTGCGGAAGTTGCTGTAACAGTGCAGAATTTTCGTCCACTGCCTTGGGAGTGATGAAAAAGGGTAATGCTTCAGGAATTGTACGGAGCTCCAGTATGTGTGTCTGCAGAGACGAAAGAATGATAAGATACAGCACCATGTGTCACCCTTGTCAGTGAAACCGAAAGGTTGGAGTGATTAAAAGATGCTCAATACAGAATCAAGCACATAAATACTTCGAAACAGAACTTGGATGTGACATCTTCAGTTAACATTAAGTCATAAAATGCACCACCAGATGCCTAGAATGTACTACTCCCTCCGACCCATATTAGTTGACTTGGGTTTGTCTAGATTCGGATGTATCTAGCACTAAAACATGTCTAGATACATCCAAATCTAGACAAACCCACGTCAACTAATATGGGTCGGAGGGAGTACCTCCGTTCTAAAATAGCCTACCAAAACATATTTCAGGACAGAGGTAGTAGATGAAAAATGGAGATATTTCGAAACAGAACTTGAATGTTTAGACAGAAAGTACCCGATGCATTCTTGAAAAAAAAAACTATATCTGAAAAGGTAACAGCTATATGCAAGAACCATACCTGTACTAATTGAGTAATTTCGGATTGCATTGCTGGGTTTGTGGGAAACCTCAAAGTCATAGAAATTGCAATTCGAGGATCAACAGCAAAAGCAGTTCTGGTGTGATCAATCCATTTATCTGAGCTAATTTTGCCACGAAATGTCGATGTATCTCTGCGCAGATATAATATGCAATACATGTGAGTTCGAACTCACAACACAAATAAGAAACAAAAGATAGTATAATATCGCAGTCGTACTAATTACTTTGTGTTTATTGGTTGTGCCCAAACTTCAAGCCTGTCTGCCTCATTCTGAGAAAGCACCAAAAGTAATTGTTTACGCTTTTCTCGTGCAGTTACAATGTTATCCACAGAGCCCCACACCGGGTGGATCTGATCCGCCTGCAACCAAAGGAAAAAAAACAACAGGGAGAGAAATGGTAAGCTTTTCAGATAGATAAATGAAGTGAGTGCCAGATCACCCTTAAGTGGAACATGCATTACGGATAGCAGCAAGTTAGGCCCATGCATAATGTTATCTATCAAAGCCACATTCACGAATCAATGATATGCACTAGTTGCATTCAATATTCAATTGGTCAACAACTGTAAGGAACTCCTATAATTAGACTAACTGGTTTGATTTAAGCAAGAAAAGAATTAAACTGGAGTCCATCTATCTCCATCTCTATCTCTCCCTGCCCCCGTGCCCTCCTGCCGAACTTCTCCCTCTCTTCCTCCCAGCAGCTCTCCTCTCTCCATCCCATTGATTTCACTATGAAACAGGCCCAAGATGCCCTGGACTTATCTACCTGCCAACTGTAGTTATCCTTTTCTATATCACAAGCACAAGATAACTCAGATATGCATTTTATGTTCTTGAGGTGGGGAAGGCAGAGAGAGAGAGAGAGAGAAGCATGTGGGTCAAATCGTACTGTGTTAAGTTCGCCTTCACGTCCCTGTGTCTTCGGACCAGAATCAGTAGAACTGGTGGGGCGCTCATTTTGTAGACTATGGACAAATACTGAAACAGATTGGGCCTCTCTCTGAGCGAAACTTTTGTTTGGAGATTCATAATATTCATGTGCATAAGCAAACCATCCCAAAGCAGCACTGCAAGAAAAGACAGGACAAGCAAACTGTATTAGCAACATAACATGATGGGGGAAAGAAAACAGAGAAGATGCAAAATTGCATATCATTACATAAGAATGGGAGCATAAAAACAAATTTAGCATATTACATAAATAGGTTTAACTAAGATGTAAACAGAACACATAGAGTACTCATGTTGTGGACGCTAAGAAGATCGATGCGGCCAGCCGGACGGTGTGGACGCTAAGAAGATCGATGCTGCCAGCCGGACGGCAAGAAGATCAGGATGGTTGTAATGGAGCAGGAGAAGCAAGAGTCCTTTAGGAAAGTATAGAATTAGGAAAGAGTCCAATTGTATTAGGAAAGATCTAGATCTACTCGTATTAGGAGAGATCAAGGGCCTGAACATCCATTATATAAGGATGGCATGTATCCACATTTGGGACAAGCAAGAACAATCAATCTAATCTCTCCCTAGCAATTCTCTCTTCTCAACCTATGTCTACCCAATCCCTCGCAGCCACGCCTGTCTGGCTATCTTCAGCACGGTAGTTATCCCATTGTGGATCTAAGTCCACAACAACTCAACTGACGGATTATCCTAACCGAATGTTCGAAATAAAATGATTTGAACTTCATAGAGGTTTTGTGTTGACGTATCAAATGAAACTCTAAGCAATTTTAGCAACTGTATAGTACTTGTAGTAGTACTATACACCTTGGGACCAAACTGCCAAAGTACTAAGATAATATATATATATATACTCTGATACTATAAACTATCACTCCAATTCAAGATTTTCCATAGACTCAGTAACGCATGTTTTGCTTTACCATGATTAAACTACATTGCAACTCTAGCTTATCAAATTGTATTACTTTGCTCCTATAACTCATAAATCATCTTCTCAACTCCCTGACTTGCTAATGTTTGTGCGCTTGCTCGTAATCTCACTTAATTAACAATATTAAGCATTGTGACATCTTCAACTTGAGGGTCCTACGTGACATCCAGTCCTTGTCTTTCTCAATCTATCTTTCTCTCTATCAGTTGCACCCTCTCTCCCCACCAGGCACTGCTTCCCACCCTTCCCCTACCCTAATTGACACTGCCACCTTCCTCGTAACAAGACATAAATATTGCTTGCACCAAAAATGATTGAAAGATGTAGAAAGCAACAAATGATATATTGCAGCAGAAATATCCTAAAACATAATGAAGAGCAATATAGCAAGACAATGAAACTGTATAATGAAATGATTATTACCGGTATACTCTGTCCTCTAACAACTGAAGCCCCATAATACATTTTTGCAAGTTAAACTGAGACTGGCAAGAGCAAAACTTCACACCAAGGAGCATCGCAGTAAAGAAAGTGCCAGTAGCAGCGGGATGGTGAGAAAAATGAGTTGGAGACTTCATCGTCCCTTGCAACATACGGCCTAAAAGTAGAAGTTGCTCAATGCTATCATGGCGAACCACCTGTTTAAAAAACACCCACATAAGGTACATGATTAAAGAACACAAAAAGAGAACGTAAGTATGTGAACTAGCAACGAATCAAAATATTAGGCAAAGAGTCAATAATGCATCTTAATCACACCCTATAGAACATCAAGGTGACTCTAATTTTGGACAAACAAAATGCAAGTTAACCTCAATTAGAAACTGAGGATAAAAGATATCATCAAAGTTCTATTACTGTCAGCAAATATAAAGATGGTATCAAGACATAGTATAACAACATTTTCTAGTATTGATTATATAGAGCACAAACAACATATTGCTTATGGAATATTAACATTCTAGTTCCACATGAAAAGGTATTAGGGCATTAAATGATAGTACAGAATTTCTTGCCAAGTTGTGGTTTAGAAATGCAACACATGTGCAGGCCACCAAAAGTGCCGCCAGGCCAAAAACACAACATCGTTTCCCTATGGACAACCTTATCTTCAAAATGTGCATCAGACAGGTCTGTAATCTAGTCCAATGCTGATCAGTTTGAAGCATGTCTTAGAGTATTAATGTAAATCTAGATACTACTTGTGGTATAATCAATATATGCTTCTTCCAACAGGAGAGCTGGAACCATTTAGACTATTTATAGTTTGATACTGAGTGGTGTCAGATATAGAAGTTCTACACCAGATAAATTACTCGCTAGAAGAAATGTTAAAAATATCTTAGGCAGGCAAAGGGAAGATCTGTTACAAATATCACAAGGTAAACAAAGAAAGTTTGGTGATAACCTCAAACCGATCAATAAAGAAGCCGAGCCAGAGCCTATGGGCAACTATTGCTTCAACTGGGTCCTTTTCTGGTGGTGCCTCAGGCTCACCAGGAATGAGATGCGGCCTCAATTTTGCATCAGGGCCACAGTACTTCATATCAGATGCAAACAAGCCACGTTTTGTATCTATTGTCCACAGCCATGCATCAACAAGTTCTGCGAGCACAAGAGGACCCAAAGAAGGTGCCGCGGAAACTAGCCACGTCCAGATATAAATCCCAGTCTCCATTGCATCAGGAGTAGAAATATAAGCAGGGCACCAGCATAGAAGTCGTATAAGCTGAGAAAACCCTTCCAGACTTGTTCTATTGTTATCAGATACCTGTATGTTACACATTAGAATACACTCAAAGCCAAGAGTTGAGGAAATAACAAACAACCTAGGTGCAAACATATTACCATATGATCAAGAAGTAATGATGTAGCCTGAGAACAAGTTTCACGAAATAACGAATTATCTATTGGTTGTTTCTCCGCCGTAACAACAAATTCCTGAAGAAGATGAACAAACTTGGACAGAAAAACTTCATCAAATGACTGTGGGGCCTGCCCAGACTGAGGAGACACACCCATGTTTATGCCGCCCATAGTACTGAACAGCCTTCTCATACCGGCAATCTCCCCTGCATGGTTACATTTCGCAGTTGCACTCACTACTGCAGTTGACAGTACTTCAAGGGTGATTTCAGGTGCATCTTTTCTCGCTCCTGATGCTGCAGCAGCAGAATCCATAACTGCTGGAACATTAGCAGTCCTGATACCATTCCAATCATTCTTTCCAGTACAAATACGTATCTCGGATAAAAGTGAAACAACATCTGCTGTATGTTGTGTTCTTTGTGCACCACTCGGCTTGCAAAAATTTTCCTAACAATACAATTACAATTAATACCAATTAATATATCACAAATAGGGTGGAAAACAAAACAAAGAGTATGAACGTTATATGCCAGGATAATGGTGCCACTTGCACAAAGTTTGTGCCGTAAACAATTCAAGAAAGGCTGACGTAGAATTGAAGTGTTGTGACTAAATGCTGAGCTCTAAAATAATTTTTTTACTACTGAGAAACTAAAACCATAGCCGGCCCTAAAATAATTCTTTTACTACTGAAACTAAAATCGAGTATGCAAACTTTGAGATTAGAAACAAAGGAAGGTCAGAGGATAATAATATATACAAGGCAAGAGAGAGAGAGTAGATAAAATAGGCGGCAGGAGAAGATGACTATAACCTGCACACTTAAATGCTTCAAGAACAAAAGATTGTTTACCAAACCAGTGTGAAAACTGAAAAGCATCCTAAACAGGATGTCTAATGGAGTAAAAAATGATTTTTCATTCAAAGTAAAAGAGGATATATAAAATTCTAAACCTCAACTTTAACCCAGCAAGTGATCCACAACCTTAACATTTGCATGGCACTGACCATGTCCTAACAATAAATCATGCATCGGCTTGATGCAAATTAAGAACAGTGGTGCTCGAAAAAGGTCAAATAATATTTATATTGACTGAACCTGTATTAGGCCTTGAGTGGTACATGGAGCATACGAAAGAGCACTTGTTATCCATTCCCTAGCAATCTTCTGATATAGTGAGCGTACAGTGGCAACCCAAGCAGGATCACTCACAGGACCAGAAGTCAACTCGTTATGAACAGATATTAGAAGTAAATCCAAGCATGAGGAGTTCCAAAGGACCTGAAAGTTCAGCTTTCTAGTGCCATCAGTGTGTCTCAAAACAACATAGCTAAAAACATTAGAAGACAAATCAAAGCACCTAACCTGTGGAAATTTGTCCTTTAGCTGAGTTAACAACTTAACACTCACATCACGAACAGGTTCATCCCTCTGTGACATGCTCTTTATAAGGAAGCAAGCATGAAATGAAAGAGCAGATTCTCTCACATCAGCTTTTGCACCTATGTCAGATATACGATCCTCCTGGGAAGATAAGAGACACTACAAGTTACAAATGTATCATCTGCTCTAAAAAAATAACAGTAACATAATTCATCAGAATAACTACAACGCAAATTCGATGAATGCAGGACATAATAACTCTATGTTATACTAAAAAATGCAACTCAGATTCCTAATGTATGATGTAACACCTACAACCGATTTCAATATTGGACACTAGATGCAAGTAAAGTTTGATATGTCAATCATACTGCCAATACATCAGGTTTTTTCCGTGTAGGATTCAGATCAAACAAAGCAGCCGTTTGTGCATCTTTTCTAACAACTTTGATTGTCTGAACAAGAATCCTAGATATGACTACATGCAGTTGAAACATAAGGAAATGCGAGTGTGTGGTAAAAGCTTTCAAGAATGCAACAGTGGGATTTAGAATGTGTGATTCTTCACAGCACAAAGCTGTGTAGCTTTGGTACTTAAAGATCCGAGTTGACACTTGCCACGAGATGAGGACTAAATCGAATTAACACAAAATAACAAAGCACATAGCATATGGCGGGATACAAAGACCAGAGAACAAACAAGGACATATTCTCAACAAATTGTGAGTATGAAACATACCATCCATGACAACATTGTCTCAAAAGCTCTATGCACAACTGCCATCAAACACTGGGATACTGCTGGTGTCAAGTTGGGAGTAAGCAGATACTCAAACACACAACTTAACGTACTACTTGATTTATTCAACGTAGAGGTAGCTGAAAGTACGCCACCATTGCAGCTAAAACGCAATATCTCCAAGAAAGCAACTGCAAGGAGATATGTAGCTTTAACTCCTGAAAAGATAATGTAAACAAATTAGTGGGGTACTTTCAATAAAAATAATATAAACAAATTAGTAGGGTACTTCGATAAAATTCCATTTCCCTTGTGTACCACTCATGTAAATAAAGTCAGCGGTACATGAATCCAATAATTCAGTTGTTGTAAAAAAAATAGTTGAATATTTTTCCCTGGGCACAGCAAAACAATAGCAAGAAGCAGTGGTTGGAAGTGTAAATCGCGCAAGTGGCAAACAGAACATAGCAGGATGTACCTATTGCGCTGATAAATAAAATTATGAGATGAGAAGTTGGTTCTGCAGGCCCACTTTGTAATAATAGTTACAAAATAAATTGCACTATAGATCACAATTCTTTTACTGTTCTGACACTTAGGTCCAAAAAATGCAAAAATCGTTCTAGTAGGTCTCACTAGTAAAAGCCTAACACAAATCCATAAGATAATTAAATCATCCAAGTATGCAGATGTGGAAGCATTTCTCAGCTCATCGTTTTCATCCAATACTCCAGTTGTGGGACAGCGAGGTGTGCGAGCCATGGCATCTGGATCGTCTGACATAATGTGGAGGAATGTGCATGGGCGTGCACCTGATATACTGCTCTCAAACTACACGAGAGCTATGGTGAACCTGCACATTCTGATGATGGACTAGTGTATTTGAAGTTTAGGGACCTAATGGGACAGTGCTGCGTGTTTAGTTACCTACAATGCAACACACTCCTTCCTAGAGTTCCAGGGTTAAATATGATGTAGAACAATTTGCATTTTCTGTAATCAAATAACAATCTGCATAAGCTGTAATAAAGCACTCAACAGAGAATAAACATTGACCTGAAATTGTACTCATTGCTGCTACATCAACTCGACCTCCCAAAGCAGCAGAAAGTGCAGTTCTCTGTCCAACAGCAGCCTTTTCATTACCATTGCCACGACGACTACCTGGATTATGCAGAGCATTTAACTCTAGCTCATCTTCAAGAAATTTCACTGAACTGACAACCTGAAATGTGAAAAGCATACATGAAAGGAACGAAGTCACTAAGTAATTCTGAATTTTGATCAGCAAGTATTATATAACATTTTAATTTATACAATCCCATGAATCATACCAAATACTCTTAGTATCCACAAAATACAATAAAACAGGCCCTTTTTTACTGAAAAGCAGTGGAGTTATTTTCTCAGATTGCAAAGAATCTAGACAAGAACCGTCTTAATTACAACTTTACGGTTAAAGTAACTGATCCCAAGTTATACCCTGAAACTCCCACATAGTCCTTCGAGACATAAAACAATATTATCCATATGCCTGGTTAAATATCAATGTTGAAAGCAAACAATAATAGAGGAGAATAAAGACTTGTATAGAGAGTATACGATATACGAACCCCATCTCTCCCCTTCCATAAGAAGCTATGCTAAGTAGCAGGAAACGAATTCAAACAGGTTCAGACTCCTAACTGCGAACCATAATGTTTTCCCAGCTCTATGGTGCTAAAAAACTTACCAGCGGCGGAGTTCCTTGTGCAATACGTTGCACTGCTACACACCATTGGCTATTCCACATGTAAGGTCCAGCAACAGCTTGAAGGGCTACAGAACCGACGCTATCCGTTGTGTTTAACGGAGCAGAAACGGGTTTTGTAGGTGCCTGGTTGTTTTGTATCGGAGGAGCTAACCCAAACAAGACAATATAGAACCACAGGTTACGAAACAACTTCAATAGAGATGGCTCAACAGCGGACACTGGATCAAAATCTGAACATATTTCAGCAACTGCAGGAAGCAACGGACCCATCAAATCCGCACCACTCCTACAGTAATGGCAATATAACATTAAGCACTGCAGTTAACTTAAGTGAGACGGGCATAAAAGATGAAGTAAAACTGTGCAAAATGAATGAAGAGGATTCATGAAAAGAAAGAAATATCCTATAGAGCATCAGGTGACACAAAGAAAGTACTCCCTCCGATCCATATTACTTGTCACTGGATTGGATGTATCTAGCACTAAAACATGTCTAGATACATCCATTTCCACGACAAGTAATATGGATCGGAGGGAGTATTAGAAATTAGTAGATGGATTTACTTCACTCAGAAAGCTACAAGGTCTAGACATTTTTCTTCAGATTCTTTTCTATTTTCAAGGGGTGAGGGTCCTTACAGCTCCTGTCTCACTAAAATTAATATAGCACACAAAAATATTTTACAAAGAAAATACCTATGGGCAGTCTATATACTCAATATACAGAATCTAGGAAAAGAAATACTCCCTCCGTCCGGAAATAAGTGACTTGCATTTGTCTAGATTCGTATGTATATATACATTAAAACGCGTCTAGATACATGTGAATCTAGACAAATGCAAGTCACTTATTTCTGGTGGAGTTAGTATAAGTTTTAAGCCAGAAAACAAAAAAAAATCAAACTTATACAAAAGCCAAATGAACACAGAGACACAAGCTCATAACTGCTCATTCATACAATGGTTAAGTTAAGTACTTCCTCTGTTACTAAAAATAAGACATTTTGGCAAGTCAATTTGGCTTGCTAAAACATCTTATATTTAGGAACGGAGGGAGTATATCACAATCTAAGCTATACAGCCTCCAAAATAGATGTTATTTAACTTGAAAAATCCAATTTGTCAACTCTAAACTCTCGCAAAAGTCTGTTTTCTACCCTGAACTCGAGAGCTGTCTAAGTTACAGACTCGAATATACAAGAAAACAAGATACTATTTTAGTTTAAAGAATATGATAATAAGAATGATAGAGACTAAGAAAGCATCTTACCCCCCACTTTTAGATTCAGCGGCTAGCCCCACATCAGAGCAAAGGGATAACAGCCTATGACGATAATCAGATCTGAGTTTTGTGCTAGTAAGGTTGGAAGCAACAAGTAAGAAACCTGCAGGAAGAGTCTAGAATTTTGTTGACACGGTTAGCATGGACCATGAATCAAAATTAAAACTTTGTATTATAGCATATAATGTGAAATTTATTGGACCCATCACAGACCTCTGTTCGCTCAGTTGTTGCTTCTGATGGCAATGTGTTGTTGTTCTCTGTGGCTCCTGCAGCTTTAACTTTATCCAAGTAGCTTCTTGTCATCAAGACAATGCTCTCACGATATGATTTTTCAAAACCCAAGCATGCCACACGGGATATTGCATCTAACAACTGCAGTAGTTTAAACAAATTGATTACCAAAGATGCTTTTGTTTATACTTGAAACCAATACCATCAAAACTGGCGCATGGTAAAGTATGTTAATGAGTAAGAAACAAAACAAAATTACATACTCGTAGACGCAATAAACTTGGAGATGAAGCATCACCCTCTTCTAGATGTTCGATGAAAAGGGGCAAAATCATGTCTACAACTTCCCATCTTTTCAAGCATACACACAACTCAGCCAGAAGGCGTACTACATTAAGTCGCATCAGCGGAACTGCATCTTTTCCTTTCCCATCCTGCAATAGATTCACACTACAGTAAAAAAACAGCAATTGACAGTTAATCATGCTACTGAGATGCATATCTTTGGTCGCTACAATTAACCAGCATCAGATAACTCCCATGAAGGAAGACTGCCAGCAGCAGGGAAGCTTAATTTTTCTATAGAACACATTCTCCCAATCAGTTCCATAAATTTAAATTTCAGAATGATACAACCCCCAACAGTAAATAAAGTAACAGGCGGAACTATGTTGATTGTAATCTGCCACGTCATCTATGTGTGACTCTACGTACAAAGAGATGTTTCAAAATGTGCTGTATTTACCGCAAAAGATTCAGCTAATAAGATAGAAAAAAAAACCATGTAGCTTGTCCTGCTTACTTTTTGGAATTATTCTGATAATATGGATATAACCTACCAGCACATCAGGTGACGACGCTGCAAGTTTCACTATGTACCCAAAAATGCAGCATGCTTTTACTAGGTTCAAATAAATAAATGGGTGATTTCAGATTCCTGTGGTTGGATTAAATCGGCGCAATGCTATATATGGTTATCTATTTTATGTGTTTACAGCACTAAAACACCCATGAGCCAAAATTTTGGAAGTAAAATGAAACAAAACAATCAATCATTGTCTATGAAATAAGTGATGAGAGTTTTACTGCAAACAGACCCTGTCATAGTTAACTATATCATGAATCATGGAAGCTAGTTGGATTGTCATATTTAACTATATCATAAGTCATGGAGGCAAACCTGACTGAGGATTTTTTTTTCATCTTAGTGAATTAAGAGAATCCAGGTTATCAGAATAGAAGTTTATCTGGTACAAATATTATTAATCCCTCCGGTTCAGTAAAAAGAGTTGCAGCCAAAACCTCAATATCTAGATTGACAACTTTCCAAAAGAAAATGGGACCAGAATATTCATGACCAGAATCCCTTTTCTAATAAAAATCTACAGTTACTTTTCAAAATGACAAATTCTAGAGAACATGCTAAGTAAAGAAAGAATACTAATTTTTGGATTGGAGGAGCACATGGAAAGATGAAGTGAAAACTCATAGGTCCATTATGATCATGTGTCTGCCACAACAACATAAAGAAGGCCATGGCCTCATAAAAAGAAGATAGCATCAATAATGTCCAGTCTAACTTAACTACAGAAAAAACACAGTTATAAAACAGTACTAATGAATAATGATGCGTCGTGGAATCTTGAAATATACGTAGATTGTATGGCAGACTAAGAGCACCAAATGCATAATCTTCTAGCTGTTTGCTGAGGTAATAAGGTCAAAAAAATACATTCAGTTCTCAATTTTTCAATGTGTTGGCCTAGTAACTTGTTATATAATAATAAATCATTATATGTGAATTACATATGCTGATCGACATCATTTTAAAATATAGTAATTATGTTTCGGGAAAGTAACATCAAGTAAGATTGGCTTGCGCGGTACTGTCTAATGTATAGTACAAAACTGTGGTTGCAGTGTCCAACTGAAGGCCACCTGGGTTGCAAGAAATCTTACTAGAGCATGAAATTTCAAGTGGTAACAAAAAAAAATCAGAATACCTCCTCCTCATAATCATTCCGTTCACGAACATATGCAGCTAAACGCATAATGAATGTGTCAACCAGAGCCCTATCCTTTGTCCAGCCGAACTCTATAATCTCACAGCTCAACTTCACCACTGCCTCGAACAAAGCGCCAGGGCTACAGCCCGTCATGTCAGCCTGCAACGGAATGATAGATTTCACATTAGAGACATCCAGAAAGATAAAAGCATGAAATAGACATACCTGCGAACATGTGCTCACAACAAGCGGTTTCAATGGAATCAGCAGAACCGGCAGGAGCTGCCCTCCACGCGAGACCGTTATCTGGCTGATCCCATTGAGCAGTGTGCAAAATAGCTCCTCGCAAATCTTCAGTTTTCGCCAGGATGAGAGGATACATGACTTGGTGGCTTCGATGAACCAAGCAAGTGTCTGCTGAAGCATATCCTTGGAAGACTTGCTATCAGCTTCCATGACAGAAACCGAAACACTGCGGACCAGAACCACCACTGCAGCTTGGCAACACAATAATTTGGTGTTTATCCTTGCTCTAAGCTGTGCACCCTGCTCCCTCCAGTCCCGCTTCCTAATCTGCCAACCATGGCCTCAAGCATGATCAGACCACAAGCAGATCCGAGTACAGACACCAACGGGTGAGCATGCAAAACGCGATATACACAGGAACACACATAGGATCGAACAGAGAGAAGACACCACCTCACCTTGAGAAAATCTGTGAGCGAACGGACCTGCCATGCGGCGGCATTCCTGACCTTAGGAACCTTGTCGCCATCCAGGCCCCCCTCGCCCCCCAGCATCTGAAGGATGAGCCTGAAGGCGACATCCTTCCGCTCTAGTGCCTCGATCGCCTCCCCCTCGAACCTCTGCACCACGTCCTTGATCCCTCCATTTGCATCTCCCGCCGCGTCCTCTCCCTTCCCCTTGGCCCTGGGCGGTGCCTCATCGGTGCCAGCGAACTCGAGGAGCAGCCGCTGGCCGACGGGCGCGGCATCGGCGGGGAGGAGCGGCGGGGGGTTGGCGGCCGCGGCGGAGAGGAACGCGCGGGCGAGCGGTGCGGAGGCGGGGTCCGCGACGTTGAGCGCGGCCAGGAGCGCGCCGGATAGGGCGGACGAGAGGACGGGGGAGGCTGGTGCCGCCGCGAGGAGGGGGAGGAGCTTGGATAGGTACGGCGCGGGCGCGAAGGACTGCGGCCAGAAGGCCGGCGAGAGGAAGGCGTGGGAGGTGAGGAAGGCGAGGAGCGGGGGCGGGAGCGGCCTGCCCGCGGCGCCAGCGGGGAGGAGGCGCGCGAGGGCGACGAGGGAGTGGAGGTGCGCCCGCGAGGCGCGCTGCGGCGAGGACGACGAGGGGGCCGGCGCGCAGCGTGAGGAGAGCCAGGTGAGCTTGTCGGCGAGGAGGAGATCCGGGTACGCTGTCACCAGGTCGCAGAGCTCGTTGAGCGCCTCCATCGGGTTCCGCGGCGGCAATGCGGTCAGATCATGGGTCGCCGCTGCCGCGACGCAGATCGGGAGGGAGGGAGGACGCGGAAGAAGAGGGGGAGAGGAGAGGGGAGGGGAGGGCGGAGACGGAGACGGAGATGTGTGCCCCTCTCCTCTTTTTTCTTTGACGCGAGCGTAATTGGTGGAGCCGAGGACGACGAGGGGGACCTTGGGTAGTTTTGGGTTGGCTTTCGTTTAGTCTTTGGTCGCTCGACTCCGCTGGGCCGAAATGTTGGGGTCGGGTGCGAGAGTGGGTGGGCAGCAGGCACATGCGCGAGAAAAGTGCAAGATTGTCATTTTAAACGCCTCTTTTACAGCAGTTTTATATGCCCTTTAATTACACTTACTAATCAGCGATATAGTCTTGTCTCAGAAAAAGCGATACAGTCTCGTCTCAGAAAAACTATGGCTTATATTAAATAAAGGAAACGAATAGAACAAGATAATGATAACAAAACCTAGCGAGAAAAACCATAAACAAAGGGAAAATGGGTCTCAAAATTCTCTCTGAAACCGTAGCAGAGCTTATCGTCGTCACACCACCATAACTTCCGCCAACTATGGATAACTTTAAGAAATTGCAACCACTAAAATAGTAGCACGAAGATTGGCAATCACGCCAAGCATATCGGTACTGGCACCCACCCCGATCTCGACAGGCAATCACATCAACATCGCTAGACCAACCTAAGGACTTTGCTCACAAATACTCGAAAGAAGAGGTTACTAGAGAAAACTACGAAGACCGAATTGGAGCTAGAGGACTTTTATCGAGACAAGACTAATCGGAGAAATCTTAGGAGAGATGAAGATCCATTGTGTCCACAGTGCTAGAGTGTCAGCCGAAGGCAAAGGTGAGCGGCACTTAGATCTAGAGGGTGGTTATTAGAGTTTTGAGTAGCACTTTGCTAGTCTTGTTTTAAAAAAATGGTGTACGTCTAATCAGGGATGGCCCTAAGGGGGGACTGGAGGGGCGGCCGCCCCGGGCCCCCGATGCCAAGGGGTCCCAACTAGGTACCTAGTACATGCGGCGAGGGGGGAGTTGTTGTGCCACCATTAGAACATCTGTGAGAGGTTTTTCCCTCGTGGGTTTCAGCAGTGTTAGAGTATTGTACGTATACGGTTATTGTGGTAGTTTAGGATAGTCAGGATTCTAGTTTAACTTGTCTTGTACTCCAAGTTGATCCCTGTACGCCTATATATGGCTCAATAATACATCGATCATATTCCGTCAATCTCTCTCTATCCTTCTATATGGTATTAGAGCAACAAGATTCTTGACTTAGCCACCGCCGCTACCACTTCCTAAACCCTAGCGCCGCCGCCCACCATGGCGTCGCGCTAGCCGAGCAACACGCTTCCGCCGCTCCGTCCCTCGGGAGGTCGATCTTCATGATCTCCGTCGGGGGCTGCGCAACCCATACGCAAGGTTCGTCCGCCGATCCGTGATCGGCTGCCTTGTAAGTTTTTTTTCGATCTCTTGATCAATTTTGTTCTTTGGTTTACCGATCTTAGATAGGATTGAGTCGCCCACCGCAATCATCATCGTCTTGCCTCTACTCCGACCATCGACATCGAGGATCTACACCGCGCCCGTGCGCATGCCCCCTCCGCTGCTGCGTCTGCCTCGCCAAGCTGTCGCGGCCTCACGGCAGGCTGCCGCGCACCGCGGATGGCTGATATGCCTTTCTTGGAAGGCTACCGCGGCCGCCCCCCTCGGATCCTCTTCGTCGTCATCGTCCGAAACTTCACCGACAACGTCACCATCGATTCCGATCGACGTGTCGTCTCCACGATGTTCCCACTACGACTGCGAGGGGATGTCGGCCTACTGGATGCTATTTCGGTTTATCTCCAGTCTGACCGTCCACGACGTTCTAGTTGTTCACGACGTTACCGCTACGACTGCGGGGGATACTAGAGTATTGTATGTATAAGGTTATTGTGATAGTTTAGGATAGTTAGGATTCTAGCCTAATTTGTCTTGTACTCCAAGTTGATCCATGTACGCCTATATATACTCGCTCATGAGGCTCAATAATACATCGATCATATTCCACCAATCTCTCTCTCTATCCTTCTACAAGCAGGACGAAGGGATGAAGGGTCACCTACGCTGCTTCCAAATGGGATGGAACGTGGCCTTGTTTTTCTTTACCTTGGGCCCTTTTGTGCTTTAGATATTCTAGTAAGGATCAAGTTGTGGGATAAATCTAAATTGGGTACTTCCCCTAAAAAATATAATATAGATACTTAGTGTGATGGGGCCGGTGCGTCCATGGCGACATTGACCTTTCTAGGGTCTAGGGATAGAGCACAACATCAACGCATTTTCTGTTACATTCTGGGTTGATTGCTCTAATTGTTGCAAAAGGTGAATATTCCTAGGTGATATCTGATACGTTGCAAATGTATCTATAATTTTTGATATTCCATGTTTGGTTTATATCTACTTTCTTATGTTTTGTCCATACTTTGGAGTATTTTCTACACACTTTCTTGGACTAACCTATTAACAAGATGCCACAGTGCCAGTTGCCTGTTTTCTGCTGTTTTTTGTTCTAAAAAAGTCAGAAAATGAATATTTTCGGAATTGGACCGGACAAAAGCTAAAGTTGATATTTTACCGAAAGACTCACGGAGCCAGAAGACGAGACGGAGAGGGGCCATAGGGTGGCCACACCCTCCTTGGCGCGGGCAACCCTAGGTCGCACCAGGGCATGGTGTGGGCCCCCTGGCCGCCCATCGACCTTGCCTCTTCGCCTATAAGATGCCTCTCGATGCATAAACCCTAAAGGGAACAGCCTCCAGCCACGAAAAGTTCCACAGTGTCGCCGCCACCGAAGAGGAGAATCGGGGGACAACAAGTCTCTGTTCTAGCACCATGCCGAGACGGGGAAGTGCCCCCGGAGCCATCTCCATCGATCTCTACCACCATCTCCATCGCCGTTGCTGATTCTCATGGTGAGGAGGGAGTAGTTCTCTCTCGAGGCTAAGGGTTCTACCGGTAGCTATGTGTTCATCTCTCTCTCTATGCGTGATCTTATTGAGATCATGAGCTTTGTAATCAAGTAGATCTACCGTGCTACTCAAGTGCTTTAATAGATCTCTGCTCTCCCCATGTGTGTGAAGTTGACAGTGTGCACACCATGGTGGCACTTTGAAGGGGATCGCAGCAGAAAACAAAAAATCCTACGATATAACCCCAAAACTGCCTAGGATCTATCTATGTAGTAATGCGGTAAAGGCCGGAGCGTATAGAATACATACCCTTGTAGATCGTACGCGGTTAACGTTCCGTGGGGAACGTGGTTGATGTAATCGGACTCGTAGCCGACCTCAAGGTCGCGAAGCTCCTCGTAGGTCACCCCTTGCTCCTTCGTCATCTTCATCGTGCAACAACTCCGGCTCACGACATTCAAGTGCCCCAAGTGTTGCGCCTCGTGTCTTCGTACACATCCGGTGCACGATGAGACCTCCGGCTCCCCGATCCCGTCGAGAGTGCGGAAGTTGATATCCGGCTAGGAATCCCTGCAGCGCAACGGCGTACCGCAGGTGTGCCTCGATCGCACAGCCCAAACTTGGGGCCATGGTCACGAGGTATAGAGAGAGGGAGGGAGAAAGTCTACTAAAAGACTTCTCTAATTGTGTGTTCAATCCCACCCATGGGCACCCCGTTATATAGGGGGAGAGGGTGTGCCCTCACCTTTCGGTTTCCCATGTGGGACTATTCAAGAGAGAGGGGGAGGCGCATGGGCCTCATGGGTCAGCCGGCTAGGGGTGGGCCCCACCCCATGCACAGCCCTAGGCTGGCCAGGTGGGCCCCCTTGAGGCGCTTGGGCCTTGGCCCTTTGACCCTTGGCCCTTCCCCCTTCGGTTTTCTCTCATGGGCCCTTTTTCCCTAGGAATTTTGGCCCATTAGTGGAATACCCCTTCAAATTAGATTATAATGTTATATTTAATATTAATTACACTAATTAATATGTAAATACATATTACAAAACATGATTCAACCTGAAACACCTTTCGGTTCCCCTTTCTATATCCTCCGAACAACTTCAGAATTCTCGGAATGATTCCGGTCCTTTATTCTTTCTCTGAACAACTTCGGATCTCTGTGCGGAACAATTCCGGCTTTCTCTTTCTCTACTGTGATTCTGTCTTACGAATGATCACTCTCATTGTACCCTTAAGTGTATCCTCTCACGGCTCGGGAATGCTCTAAACATGATTTGTATTAATGATCAACAGAGGGACCAAGGATGTCCATGTGACCCCTATGCATTCCTGATGACAATGTTGTTTGAACCGCTAAATGTAGCATCCTCTTCCTTTTGTTTCTCGATAAAACTTGTCTGAGATCCGATCATTGGTATCCCATATCTTGTTCAATCTCGTTCACAACAAGTTCTGTTTTCTTGTTACCGTGATATTACATCCCCGTGACCTAGTCACATGTTGCAACATTTATGGATGTAATCTCACCAAGCCGGTCGTATGTATCTTTACCCGTCATGTGGGTGAACAAATCCCGGTCTTGCAGTCACATGTCATCTACTGTTCCTTTGGAATACCCTGTTGGGGATCGGCGTAGAAAACAAAAAAATTCCTACGTTGAAACCTCAGAAACTAGCCTAGGATCTATCTATGTAGTAATGCGGTAACAGCCGGAGCGTAGAGAGTACAAACCCTTGTAGACCGTACGCGGTTAACGTTCCACGGGGAACGTGGTTGATGTAGTCGTACTCGAAGCAGACCTCAAGGTCACAAAACTCCTCGCAGGTCACCCATTGCTCCTTCTTGATCTTCATCATCTTCATCATGCAATAGCTCCGGCTCACGATATTTAAGCGCCCCAAGTGTTGTGCCTCGTGTCTTCGTACACATTCGGTGCACGATGAGACCTCCGGCTCCCTGATCCCGCCGGGAGTGCGAAAGTTGATATCCGGCTAGGAATCCCTGCAGCGCAACGGCGTACTACAGGTGGCCTCGATCGCACAGCCCAGACTTGGGGCCATGGTCACGAGGTATAGAGAGAGGGAGGGAGAAAGTCAACCAAAGAACTTCTCAAGTTATGTCTTTAATCCCACCTATGGGCACCCCTTTATATAGGCGGAGGGGTGTGCCCTCCCCATTGGGTTAGCCATGTGAGACTATTCATAAAAGAAAAGGCAGCAGATTTTCGGACTGGCTAAATGGGCTGTTTCTACTCAGCCCAAATAGCCAAATAGAAATTAAATAGAAAAAGGAAAAAGGGAAGCAGCATGGGCTGACCGGGTGGGCCCTGGCCGCGGCCCACCCCGCGCTCAGCCTCATCCCGCTGCAGCGACCTGGCAAGGGGAAACCCCGGGTGGGCCGGCTCGCCCCCTGGCGGCCCAGCACCCTGCCCCGCCCCGCCTGCCCACCTCGCCTCAGCCCTGCCCGGGTGGGCCGCCAGCCCGGTGGCCTGGCCGGCTGCCCCGCGAGCCCCACATGGGTCGGGGTTGAGCCAGGCCGGCCCCGCGGCTGGTAGCTAGCGCTCGCCCGTGTGCGGCATGGTTTATCCGTCGCCCACAAGCGGCCAGGCAGCGGCGGTGGGTATTGGTTGTTGCCCCCGTGCGGCGGTAACTTATCTGCTGCCCACATGGGCTGTTCCTTTTATCTTTTTCTGCAGATTTATTCTTAGGCCTTTTCCTTCCGGGATTTGGCCTGATATAAAAGTTGCCTTTATAAATTTTAATCCAAATATTATTTATAATATATTAATTCACAATTAACATATAATAAATATATATTTAAATTCTCATTTATCCGAAAACACTTTTCCGGTCTTTTCCTTTATTCTTTCTTCGAACAACTTCGGATCTCTCCGCGGAACGATTCCGGCTTTCTCTCTTTCTCTACTATGATTCCGTCTTACGAATGATCGCTCTCATCGTACCCTTAAGTGTATCCTCTCATGGCTCGGGAACGCTCTAGACATGATCTGTATCAATGATCAACATAGGGACCAGGGATATCCATGTGGCCCCTATGTATTCCTGATGACAATGTCGTTTGAACCGTATATATGTAGCATCCTCTTCCTTTTATTTCTCGATACAACTTGTCTAAGATCCGATCAATGGTATCTTATACCTTGTTCAATCTCGTTCACAACAAGTTATGTTTTTTTTGTTATCGTGATATTACATCCCCGTGACCTAGTCACATGTTGCAACATATATGGATGTAATCTCACCAAGCCGGTCGTATGTATCTTTATCCGTCATGTGGGTGAACAAATCCTGGTCTTGCAGTAACATGTCATCTACTATTCCTTCGGAATACCCAACATACACCTTTATGGCCACCGTATTACCAGATGACGGTTGATACAGTCTAAGTAGCCTAGGGAAACAGTGAGTAATATGAGCTCACGGTCTAAGGAGAAGGAGTTTAGGTATAGCTATTGCAACAATGAACTAGATGACTTGATCGTGTTGCAATCATTCGAGGAATGTCCAACCACATCATTCTCCAATGATATGATCTCGTTGTCAGTCGGCATAAATGCCCATGATCTTGAAACCTAGATCATCTTCGTGACCAACGAACTAGTATAAATAGAGGCTACTAGGGACTTGGTTGTTTCATACGACGCTTGTACCAATGTTTCTACTTGGCACAGTTATAGCACAATATGAAACTATTATAAACTAATTGAGATATGACAATAAAAATCTATTTATTATTTGCCTCTAGGGCATATCTCCTCCAGTCTCCCACTTGCACTAGAGTACAAATAATCCAGCTTGCATTTTACCCGTATAAATCATATACCATATGCGTTTATAGATCATGCATGCTCATGGGAAACGTCATGTCCATGTTCTGTTTTACCATATCATTATGTCTTTTGCAAATCGTTAATGTTTTCCTAACTTTGACATTCACGCCATTATCTTATAATGGGTCGAAGCATTTGTTTGGCGACAAAGTGAGACTTTGTTTCTAGTGTTTATGATGACGGTCGTTTTCACTGTTGTCATCTAAACTTTGAAACACACTTTGTTATCCTTTGTGTATATACTATAGTCATGGCAGCAGAATGAGGCCGGATTCTAGGAGCTTACAGTGACGTTAGATCAACCTCGAGGGCTTTCTCATGGGCACTGGGCCTTGGGACACATCATTCTACGTTAAAAGCGAACTAGCCCCGCCATAACATTATACATCACATCGATGCAGCCTTTATACTTCTATATCTATGTAGATCATAGTGCATGAAATGCATCTATGCCACTTACATTGCTTCTTGCTACTTAAGTACAAACTTAATTCTGGTTCAGTGATCAACTCAGGAATCACTTAAAGACATGTTCTTACAGTTAAGAGCTAGTCCTTTCAACCAGAACCTTGGGTCACATTATGTCGAGTATACAACATGGTTATATGGAAGAACCTATGACCGATGCATAGGAGATGCAACGCATCTCTTTCTTTCAACCATAGTTGCAATACTAACTCAATGCTTCATATAGTAAGAACTACTTTCTCACCTTGTTCCATTCTGAGCTACTTCAGAATCTTGCTTAGGACATTCTGAACATCTTTCAGAATCAAGTCCAGGAAACATTCGACATTCAATGTTTATTAAACTTACTAATCTATCTCGATAGATCTTTTGCTTAATAACTTCAACTTCATCCTAACTTAAATACTATTAACACCAATCACATCATTCACATATGTCGTCTACATATTCTAGAATGATTTCACGCTCCCACTCAAATATGACATTCATGTTTGAGATTCAGGGATTTCACTTAGCTCCCACTTAGAATATGTCAGCTACATATTATGAACTAGCCAAGCTGATTTGCTCCCACTTAAATCTTAGGTCCTCTCAATAATCTTGGATATTCTAAAATTCTTTGATCATCATCAAACCGAGAATTCCACCAACGAGATTTCAATGACTATTCATTTCTCGTACTCAGGTCCATCACGCTTCTTTGTATTTCGTAGGTGAAAAGGAAATGGATGTCGCCTAGAGGGGGGTGAATAGGCGTTTTAGAATTATTACGGTTTAGGCTCTAATAAATGCGGAATAAAACTTAACGTTTAATTTATCAAGCCAAAACCTATATCCACTAGGTTCACTAAGTGCACCAACAACCTATGCTAAGCAAGGCAAGCAATAAGGTGATAGCAAGATATAATACTTCAAGCACGATGGCTATCACAATGTAAATTGCATAAGTAAAGGGCTCGGTTGAGAGATAACCGATAAACGCGGATACGAAGATTTGTTTCCCGAAGTTCACTTTCAAAGAAGCTACGTCTCCGTTGGAGAGGTGCGGGGGCGCAATTACTTCGAATGCCACAAGTGGCTCACCTCGAGGTGTGGTGGCTCGATGCTCACCAAACGCCACACAAGGCCTCACCCCAAGATGCGAAGGCACGCAAACTACGGACGCCAAAAAAGGCTCACCCTATTCTCCCGTGAGCTCACCACAAAGGCCTACTCATGTTCCACTATGGGACACTTGAGGGCGGTCACCGAACCCGTACAAGGCTTGGGGAAATCTCCACAACTCAATTGGAGGGCTCCCAAGAAATGCCACAAAGGCTCCACAATGCCACAAAAGGCCAACAAGCTTGGGGAACCTCCACAACTCAATTGGAGCCCCAAGAACACACCACAACTCCACACAACCGTCTAGGGTTCCAAGAACCCAAGAGAAACAAGCCCAAGAGCTTGAACTCACCGAATCTCCGAGGAGAACTCAAACCTATGCACCAAATGCAAGAGGCAAGTTCTTCACTCTCAAATTCCACCAAAGCTACAAAAGCTATTGGGGGAATAAGGGAGGAAGAACACAAGAGGAGAACACAAAAACTCTCCAAGATCTAGATCCCAAGGATTCCTTCACAAAGAACAGATTTGATTTGGTGGGGATTGTAGATCTAGATATCCTCTCTCAAATCCCTCAAAGAGATGCAAGAATCATGGGAGGGAGAAGGGAAGAGGGCAAGCTTTTGAAGGTCAACAATGGAGGAGAGAGAGTGGAAGAGCTAGCAAAAAAGACCTCCAAAGTTAGGGAAACTTTTGGGAAGAGGGAGCCCTTAAATAGGGCAAGAGAAATCTACCGGTTTGGGCCAGATTCGCGCCCCACCGGAACTACCAGTGCCCCACCGGTACTACCTCTAAATAGAAACACAAGATACAGAAGAAAAACGAGATTTACCGGAACTTTGGCCGGAACTTGGGCTGGTACTACCGCTCAAGCAAAAACGCTGGACAACATTGCACGAAAACTTTAATAACTTTTGACTCCGGACTTCGATTTCGATGATCTTGGGCTCGTTTTGAAGAGAACAAAAATCTCTACAATATTATGCAAAGAAACATCATAGTACAGAAAGAGAGGATAAAAATAAAATGGAGAAATGTATGACCTCTTAGAAGCGACGAACCAGTAAAACCTCTAGAACCCAAAACACAAGAAGTTGAGCTTGGAAACTCTAATTGGGATGAAACCAATTTTGTTGAAAAGATAATAAAGATTAGAATCCAACAAAAGGTGAAATATTGGGTGTCACCAAGGGAGAAAATACCATAAATATATATGTGAGATACCTCCCAAGGTGTGGAGCCGGAAAAACCCGCAAGATCAAAAACACAATAAGATATGCAAGGAAAATCCATTTTTGACGAACTAGAGCTTGTTATGAAGATAACCACAAGCTCTAGATCCTCACATGGACAAAAACCAAACAACAACCAAGAAAGATGATGCTATGTATGCAAAGTTTTGAGCTCTCTTCGAAAGATACAAACAAGTCACCCACTCGAGAGCCCCTGTTGATAGTACGGCTATCTATCCTAAACCCAGTCTCCCAACACTACAAGAGACCGGTAAAGAACAAACCCTATCTAGATCATACATTTGCCTTGAGCATCCCACTTGAGCTTGATGAAGACGATCTTGTCACCTTCAAGATGGAACACGTTTCTTGATTGCTCATGGTTGCTCTTGCTTGATGAAGACTTGCGAATGGCTCCCCCATACTCCATGGGGAAACCTCTTATTTGACCTTGTATTCATCACTCCATGAATACCGAGGAGGCAAGCTCCAAGCATGAGATCTTCTAGAGATGGTGCATCTTGAGCTTGCACATCAATTTTTGACGATGTCTTGAAGATAGCCATGAGGAACTCCATCTTCTTCTTCTTCAAGACATACTTGATCTTCTTCTTCTACTTGATTCCAATAGGCACAAAGCCCTTAGACAATGCTTCTTCTTTTTCATCCTTGAAACCAACACATGGTCCAATAGATGCCAATGGACAAACCTACAAGTAAAACTCAATTTGCACATTAGTCCATAGGGATTGTCATTAATTACCAAAACCACACATGGGGGCATACATGCCCTTTCAGTAGGTATGTCTTGATCAAAACATTACAAGTGAATCAACTATAATTCCACAAACTTGTAGAATATATAGTTGAATCCTACTTTCTTTAGTAAAAGTATTCACTAAAACTTTATGATCATTATCAATAGTTTCTCCTCCATTTGTAGAGTTTGGTTCACGAAACAAATTCTGTTGCGCCACTCAACAATTCGGAGGCAAGGTCAAATACCTTGTTTTGATCTTTTACTTTCTTCAACCTGTATCTTCATCAAGACACGTCAACTTAGGACAACAGCAGGTGGTGCCCCTTTTGTGAAAGATGCATGCATAGCTTCCTAAGAATGCTCTACAAAGACTTGTTTATTCGCCACGACTTCGACTTATTGAAATCTCCAGAAACTCGAACGTGCCATAACACTTATGGTGTTGTTTCCACGAATCTTTAGATGTTCCTTTGTATTTCAAATGAGTGTTTGCTTATTTTGATCTTTAACTATAATCGACAATTATAACCCCTATAAGAGATAATATTATACCATATGTATCTTAATACATAATGATTATGGTGTTTACATTTCCACATAGTTTGAATTCATCCAATTATCATAATTTGTGAAACATCTTTCACAAGTTCCTTTTATGCTAAACTTAACTTGAATACCTTAGTCATGTCGATCAAACCGAAGAGACTTGTTGATTCAGTTAATTCAACATCCCATTTAGTTATGAACTCATTTGAACAATTCAAATCATTTCAAACTTCATGTTTCATTAAGTAAATACACTTATTCACTTAAGTCCACAATTGACTAATGATTTCCACTACTTGTTGAAAATGTGATATATTACTATGTATAAGATTCAACATTTCTTCGCATATCACCGTTTTACCAGAATGCAGAGTTTTAGTCATTCTGCCCAAGAGGCATGGTTTTGCAAAGCTAGATTATGCATCTAGGACCCTGATCTTTCATAAAGAACCTGTAATAACCAAAATGACTTAAACTGTAGTGTCATTTCATTATTATTCTTTGGATATCTTTTAGCATTCTAATCCTTTATAAATGTTTAAACTATTATCATTAACATAGTGATGAGAATAACTTGTTTATAATCGTAATGTGACAATGCTATTGTTCATACGAATAGTACAAACTGGTTTGTAACTTGTTCATATGAATAATCGTCTCGCCAAAAGCAAGATACACAAACTAGGATTACAAAATTATATTCAAGTCCACTAATCCAAATGATAAACTTTGAGGAAAGAAGTGATGTCGGCCATCAATTGTTTTGCTTGCCGTCATCAAGTCACATTGCCTCAAATCCAGCAATTCTCAAGCAGATCATCCTGTTTTCACAAAACGGGACAAGTATCAAATACTTTGCAATTTGCAACGAGTTTTGCAAGAACCACATTTATAATTTGTATATCTAACATATACCTTTTCATCCAAGACTCCATTTGCAATCAAGCCCTTCCAAGAGTTCTCAACTCTAATGCAAGATCGCTAAGTGTTTTTGCAAACATTCCGGAGTCATCGGATTATCTCCTAATGGTTATTGTATCAAGAAGAGAAGATCACCTTTTATGAGGATATCCCTCAAGCGTGGGTATTAATCTATGAAGTTGGACCCTTTTGCTAAGTTCCATATTAAGCTATATATTCCCATGGTCGCAAAAGACCTCAATGGGATAGGCTAAGGTCTACTAAGATATTTGCAAACAGACATCTAGACTAAGTTTATAATAAGAGATCAATTTATAATTGGTCTCCACTAAAACGGTCATCCCCTGGACGATTTTAGTGATCGCATGATCCCTATCCTCTGCACCTCCCCCGATCGTCACGGCCATCAGTGCATTATCAAAGGTAGACATTCACTAATGTCAATCACATCATCCATGTGACTCATGCTCGATCTTTCGATCTCTTGTGTTCCGAGGCCACACTTCTCTAGCGTGCTAGGCTCGCCAAATCTAACTTGTGTGTATTTGCTGTGCAACATGGCTTACACCCACTATATGCGAATGTAGATATGTTTGACACTCAGGCCTGTAACCCTGGATCGCCTCATACCGAAGAACTTTCTTGGTGGTGCACACACAAGGGGAACACGGAACATTGGAATTAAATAGAGATTATCTTATTTGCTACCGTTGAGTATCTAAATACTAGCACACAATAAGATGTAAAAACTGGTATCAACATCATATGTATAATGTAATATGATATGGTCTTCTTGCGCCTTGATCTCCATCGAGCGCTCCTGCATGATCTCCATCGTGCCCTTGGTTTGACGCCAAGTCCACGACGCCGCCACCAGGTCGTCCATCGGAATGATGACTATTACTATACTACTTAGTAACATAAAAGTAAACTACTTTACCTTCGTATCGACCAATGCCATATCATAATCACATGCCCCCTGCAAAATAAAGTTAGACGCCTCTACTTTATCTATTGCAAGTTTTACGTGGTTGTTAGGGCTTTCACACTAGAACCGTTTCTAAACTACGAACTTCCAACCACAACATGGATACGATAGTTGTCTCTATTACACCCCTTTCGGGGACCTCCGTTGTAAATGCTATATCAACTATCGAATGAGAGACAAACACCCGCTAGCCACTTATACGGTACAAGCCGTATGTTGAGCGTGGAACCAGTCCCGCGTACAAATACGAGTAAGGTCGGTCTGGACCGCTTCATCAAACAATACCACGATATAAACAAGTACACGTTAGAGGATGACAACTAAGGGATCAATGCCCGCACAATACATGTGTGTACTGGCCGTACATCACTCCTACGCATAGATCGGCTCTGATACCACTGTTGGGGATCGGCGCAGAAAACAAAAAAATTCCTACGTTGAAACCCTAGAAACTAGCCTAGGATCTATCTATGTAGTAATGCGGTAACGGCCGGAGCGTAGAGAGTACATACCCTTGTAGACCGTACGCGGTTAATGTTCCGCGGGGAACGTGGTTGATGTAGTCGTACTCGAAGCCGACCTCAAGGTCGCGAAGATCCTTGCAGGTCACCCCTTGCTCCTTCTTGATCTTCATCATCTTCATCATGCAACAACTCCGGCTCACGACATTTAAGCGCCCCAAGTGTTGCGCCTCGTGTCTTCGTACACATCCGGTGCACGATGAGACCTCCGGCTCCCTGATCCCGCTAGGAGTGCGGAAGTTGATATCCGGCTAGGAATCCCTGCAGCGCAACGGCGTACTGCAGGTGGCCTCGATCGCACGGCCCAGACTTGGAGCCATGGTCACGAGGTATAGAGAGAGGGAGGGAGAAAGTCAACCAAAGGACTTCTCAAGTTATGTCTTTAATCCCACCCATGGGCACCCCATTATATAGGCGGAGGGGGTGTGTCCTCCCCATTGGGTTAGCCATGTGGGACTATTCATAAAAGAAAAGGCAGCAGATTTTCGGACTGGCTAAATGGGCTGTTTCTACTCAGCCCAAATAGCCAAATATAAATTAAACAAAAAAAGGAAAAAGGGAAGCAGCATGGGCTGGCCGGGTGGGCCCTGGCCGCGGCCCACCCCGCGCTCAGCCTCATCCCGCTGCGGCGGCCTGGCAAGGGGAAACCCTGGGTGGGCCGGCTCGCCCCCTGGCAGCCCAGCACCCTGCCCCGCCCCGCCTGCCCACCTCGCCTCAGCCCTGCCCGGGTGGGCCGCCAGCCCGCCAGCCCGGTGGCCTGGCCGGCTCCCCCGCGAGCCCCACATGGGCCGGGGTTGAGCCAGGCCGGCCCTGCGGCTGGTAGCTAGCGCTCGCCCCTGTGCGGCACGGTTTATCTGTCGCCCACATGCGGCCAGGCAGCGGCGGTGGGTATTGGGTGTTGCCCCCGTGCGGCGGCATCTTATGTGCCGCCCACGTGGGCTGTTCCTTTTATCTTTTTCTGCAGATTTATTCTTAGGCCTTTTTCTTCCAGGATTTGGCCTAATATAAAAGTTGCCTTTATAAATTTTAATCCAAATATTATTTATAATATATTAATTCACAATTAACATATAATAAATATATATTTAAATTCTCATTTATCCGAAAACACTTTTCCAGTCTTTTCCTTTATTCTTTCTCCGAACAACTTCGGATCTCTCCGCGGAACGATTCCGGCTTTCTCTCTTTCTCTACTATGATTCCGTCTTACGAATGATCGCTCTCATCGTACCCTTAAGTGTATCCTCTCACGGCTCGGGAATGCTCTAGACATGATCTGTATCAATGATTAACATAGGAACTAGGGATATCCATGTGACCCCTATGCATTCCTGATGACAATGTCGTTTGAACCGTATATATGTAGCATCCTCTTCCTTTTGTTTCTCGATACAACTTGTCCGAGATCCGATCAATGGTATCTTATACCTTGTTCAATCTCGTTCACAACAAGTTATGTTTTCTTGTTACCGTGATATTATATCCTCGTGACCTAGTCACATGTTGCAATATATATGGATGTAATCTCACCAAGCCGGCTGTATGTATCTTTACCCGTCATGTGGGTGAACAAATCCTGGTCTTGCAGTCACATGTCATCTACTGTTCCTTCGGAATACCCAACATACACCTTTATGGCCACCGTATTACCAGATGACGGTTGATGCAATCTAAGCAGCCTAGGGAAACAGTGAGTAATATGAGCTCACGGTCTAAGGAGAATGAGTCTAGGTATAACTGTTGCAACAATAAACTAGATGACTTGATCATGTTGCAATCCTTCGAGGAATGTCCAACCACATCATTCTCCAATGATATGATCTCGTTGTCAGTCGACATAAATGCCCATGATCTTGAAACCTAGATCATCTTCGTGACCAACGAACTAGTATAAATAGAGGCTACTAGGGACTTGGTTGTTTCATACCACACCTGTACCAATGTTTCTACTTGGCACAGTTATAGCACAATATGAAACTATTATAAACTAATTGAGATATGACAATAAAAAACTATTTATTATTTGCCTCTAGGGCATATCTCCTTCATATCCAACGTACACCTTTATGGCCACCGTATTACCAGATGACGGTTGATGTAGTCAAAGCAGCCTCGAGAAACAGTGAGTAATATGAGCTCACGGTCTAAGGAGAAGGAGTCTAGGTATAGTTGTTGCAACAATGAACTATATGACTTGATCGTGTTGCAATCCTTCGAGGAATGTCCAATCACATCATTCTCCAATGATATGATCCCGTTATCAGTCGGCATAAATGCCCATGATCTTGAAACCTAGATCATCTTCATGACCAACGAACTAGTATGAATAGAGGCTACTATGAACTTTGTTGTTTCATACCACACCTGTACCAATGTTTCTACTTGGCACAGTTATAGCACAATATGAAACTATTATAAACTAATTGAGATATGACAATAAAAACCTTTTTATTATTTGCGTCTAGGGCATATCTCCTTCACACTTAGGCTAGAGATTACAAATACTTGTTATGAGTTATATTTGGTGTTGAATGTCTTTATTAAATTGTGGTGTTTGTTTGAACCATCTAGTGCTCAAGGTGACAGTGTGGGGTTACCTAGATAGGAAAAGTGAACTTTGAGATCTGCTGTTATAGCCCTACCATGAATTAGAGTGTCCAACCGGAGAGTAGTTAAGAGTAGTATCATAAAGAGAAGATATTTATATGAGAGTGTTCACTAGTGAAAGTATGATCACTAGGCCTTGTTTCTAAGCATTGAAACACCCTTTGCAACTAGATCTGTTACATGTTTGCTTGCTTCCATCTTTATTTCAGTTTGCGTTTAGTCTCTTCCACGCCATCAAGCTATTTTATGGCACCGTTGTCTTATATCCATACCACTTGTATTTCACGATCTCTTCGCCGAACTAGTGTACCGATACACCTGACAAGTGTATTGGGTGTGTTGGGGACACAAGAGATTTCTCGTATCTTGATTGCAGGGTTGCTTGAGAGGGATACATTTGACCACTTCCTCCCTGAGTTCGATAAACCTTGGGTGATCCACTTAAGGGAAAACTTGTTGCTGTTCTACAAACCTCTATACTTGGAGACCCAACAACTGTCTACAAGAATATAAGTGCATAGACATCAATATCTTACACATATAAGTAAACTTAATTTTTGGAACACCACCAACGGATTTTTACACAAATGCATAGACTTAATTTCTACTAATGCAAAAATTTGTTAAAACATAGCGTTTAAAAAAATCGATTTTGGTCATCACATTTGTCTTTCTTGTCTAGGTCATAGATTAAAACATAATTTGTACACACTAGATATCAATGTAGGCATCTATATATTTTCTTTCATATTTTCTTAGTGAAAAATAATATGAAAAATTAAGTTTCCGAAAATTGTGTGCCCGGGAGCTGGGCTCCCCTAGTTTTCACTTATCTTCACCGGATAATTTGAAATTTTAGGCAGGGCCGATATTATAATCTAAGGATGATATTGATATACGCTCATTAGTGTGGTTTGTTCCTAAGTATGTTAGAAGTTTTTTGACACAAAATGTATAATTGTTCAAATGCCATTGATGTTTTTGATGCACTTTAAATGCCATAGAATTTAATATATGCATATACTCGTAATAATTACGATATTGGTGGTAAGGGCCCCATATGCAGGTTCTGCCCCGGGCCCTAGAAATCTCAGGACCGGCCTGCGTCTAATGATGTTGCATCATGTTGCGTGTAAAATAAGCATACAAGGTGGTGGTGTAACAATCAATGGTCTTGTTTCGGATGTAGGTACTTCTACTTCTCCAGATCCACATATGTAACATTAAGGACATCTTGAAGTGTAAATTCTTAAATGGATATGACATTGTCCATTTGAGAGGTGTGCAGACTATATGGGAGATGAACAAGTACCACGTCCCCCAAAAGACACCTCTCATTTGTCCACCCGATGGACATGGCTAGGTGAAACAGTGGACAAATGAGAGAGATATAGTCAGTGGGGTGGGTTGGTGGCTTTGTGATACAAACGAGTGGGTCATGTGGATGGATATGAGGCCTTGCAAACCTATCTCAAATGTGTTCGAACGAATGGAGGGATGACAATGATTTGGAAGGTCTCACTAGGATGTGCTTTTTGTTCGTTGATAAAAATGAACACTTTGGATGGTTGACAGTGATTTGGAATATCCCCTTAGGGATGTCCTAAGATCGTAAATGCATCCTTCCTTGATAAAGACAAGCATACAAGGTGGCATTGTACCGTATAGTCTCATTTCAAATTTATTTGCATCTTAGTTCACCGACCGAAGTTGGCGAAAATGAAGTCTAAAATTGATCCTTCACGCACTAGACAAGCACATATGATGGCGTTATAGCGATATAGTCTCTACAAAAATTACACTTCCGCCTCGATGGGTCGACGCCAGTGACATTGTGGTCTTAAAATACATCCTCCCATACGAGACAAGAAAAAACTAGGTAACACTAACATGGCGATTTCTCCGTGTGAGACATATTGGGTGCAAGGTGCGAGAGCTCAATGCTAGTATGGCACCTAGGTTCTTGATTCAAAATGGCAGTAATTTATCTTGATAAACATAAATACCACATGATAATAAATCATAACATAAGCATCTGATAATAAATGTGCCACGCACACATAACTAGTTATGCGTAGACAAAAATCATGAGGTGCTTTATCTGAAGTAATTTGATTGGATTTTACGACGTGTGAAGGGGGCAGGAGGAGAAAGAGAATCGGTAAAATTTGTGTAAGTTTGTCTTACCTGGGTTTTCTACGGTTGAAACGCAAAGTGTCGGGATAAAAGAGATGAAAATTCTATCTGGCGAATGTCCCCACGTATGCTCGTGTGTACGACGTGATTTCAGCCGCAAATCATTGTGGTTCTCCCATGCATGTGTTGTGTGTGGTTCCCGACGATGTATCCATCTCTCATGTTTGGCGGTCGTGCACACGCATTAATGGTCGGCAACACGCCATATTGACGTCCAATGATGGATAGAAACTACGATTTGAGAGTAACTTGGTGTAGTAATGCTTCAATCTTGCCGAAGGATTGGACGCGTGCGTCCTCTTGCTCCTGTGTGTGCCACCCCGTTCCTTTTCCCCTTCCCTTCTTCTATCATGCACATGAGGATGTTGGTACAATGTCGTAGAGTCAATCATGTATGATATATTTTCTAAGTGTGTTCACAAGCATAAATTGCATAAATCATCATGTAATGAATGATAACAGTTGTGACTAAATATGTAATTTAGTTGTGGAGTTGTATGTTTGGTGTCGTTCTTTACTGCTTGTCCTTAGTCGTGAATTAAGTTGGACTCTTAACCTAGACTAATGTGGGAGTTAGCAAACTACGATGTCCACCCATCATGGGCATGAAGATGCCAATCCATCTACCAAGGACTCGACCAAAGAGTTAGGCGAGTTGGATGTAGCATCCCAATTGTCTAACAATTGCAATGCTACTTGGTCTAGTAAGATATTGGCTACTTCTTATATATAATTGTTGCAACATAATTATAGCATGCTCATGTCATCATGCCACCTTGCATTTGAGCATCATATAAAACCCCTTCTCTTTTGGTTCTTCTCTCATATGCATTATTAATTGTATTTGCCTCTTGATATTGTATTTGGTTATTGATATATTGTTAAAATGCCCAAGTTGAGTTGGGGGCATATCCTTTATTTCAATTCCACCACCTTTCTTTGTCACCACCTTATAAATCCACCATCCTATTAGTCCATGAGCTTGTTTGTCTTTCTTTTGATTTTATCTAGCTCATGGGAAATAGGATGGATCTAGTTCTTTAAATTCTCTTGCTTGGCCTTGTTTCCACTTCTTGGAAATGCATTAGAATAATGCCATATCATTACTTTTGTTCTCACAAAAACTAATCATGGCATTTATTATTTTTTGCATGGGCCATGCAATCACATCACCACCTTTAACCCATTTGATTTCTTTTGGTTTTAGTGGTTCTTCTGTGTGGGATCCTCTACATCTTCTCCCTACCCTTCCTTGATTCTCATCAACATCTTCTCTTCTATTATCTCCATGCATAAATCAAATGAGGGCTCTTACATACATCTTTTTCTTTTCTCTTTTCCTTGGATATACCTCCACCTCATCTCTTGGTAATTCTAAGGCCTCACTACATTCCATTTGGGTTGATCTTTTACACAAGTTTTAGAAACCTAAACTCTAATAAAAAAACCTAACCTAGCTATCTATCTCTATTTTCTCCTAACCATAGTTCTACTAAATCCTAAACCTCCTCACACCCTCTCTCTTACACTCCCTCTCTCTCTAACATGCTGGTTCCACCTGGCCACCTCTCTCCCTGACCCACACCCCAGCTACCACACCCTAACCTTAACAAAACCCTAGCCCATGACCTAACCTAACCCGAGCTCACCCGAGCCCCTCCCCTCTTCCTCTCTTTCTCTCTCTGCGGTGCGGGCCCAGCTGCACCACCACGCCGTCCCTACCTGGCGGTCTCCACCACCTCACCCTGCCCTACCTACCTGCCCCCGGCCCGAGCACGTGATCGGGGAGGAGGAAAGTGGCCGAGGCCACTTTATCTACCCCGGACCCCACGAGCACCCCTCCCTCTCTCTCGTTGTTGCCCTCACCTCACACGCATCCTCCGCCTCTCCCAGATCCCCCAGCAACCTGCCCTCTCCCCTCCTTCTTCTTCTTCCACAACGACGCCGCTCTCTCGCCGGAATCGCTAGCACCCCGCCGTCTCCTCGTTCCAGCCTGCGAGCATGACGTGGGGGTGGTCGAGGGGATCGAGGGGGTTCCCCTACCTCGACTCGTACGCGCCGATGCGAAGGAGGAAGCCCCCAGGACCGCTAGAACCTCGCCGCTCCCCGAAACCCTAGGTCGCTGGAGCTCCTGCCTCGTCAGCGATCCACCGCGCCTCACCCTGATCTGACACCGCCAATCTCCCCGTGGTACACCCCTCTCCCTCCCTGACATCCTCCGCTTCGCTGTCGCCGTCTAGCGCCGCCGCTCGTTTCGCCGAGCACCCTCTGTGCGCCAGAGGTCGCTGTTGTTTGCAAGCTTCCCGCGTCGCATCGAGCCTTAGCTAGGCCCCAAACCCCCTCCTGTCAACTCCCCTAGCCCCGCCGCACTGGTTCCGTCCCTAAGCGCGCACGCCAGGTTCCGGGTTCGATTCCCCGCTCCGCGCCGCGCGCTGGTTTCCGTCAGGCGTCAGTCCGTCAGAGACGAGAAGAGAAACAGTGTGCGTTGACACTTTGCACTTAACCCCCCCAACCTTTTTATTTCCTAAACCCGCGGTCCAGCCTACCCCACCTGTCAGCCGCTCTGGCATTATTGTAGAAAAGCCCCTCTGTTCCTCAGGCCGTAACCCGCGCTCCAGCTCGGCCCCGCCTGGCAGTCACTGCGCGCTCGTTCGCTGGCATGTGGGCCTCCAGTTGCTGGCCCACCCGTCAGTCGCAGAGGCTGGCTAAGCTGAGGTGAGAAAAGGATTTTCCTGAGCGCGTGGCCCAGTCCGCTTGGTCCCACTCGTCAGCGACTGGGGCTAGCTCGGACTGAGTAATAAAAGTTCCCCTATTGTCTATTTTTAATTAAACCTTTTTCAAAATTGATTTAAATTCAAATTCAATTCAGATTTAAATAACTTTTCAAATATAAATCCAAATAATACAAATAATATATGTTTTGGAATCAGAAAAATGTGAGGAATTCAAATATGCCATTCAAAATAATGTTTGAACACTTTAAATTTCGAGATGATTAAAATTACAATAAAATGCCCTTTTCTTAATAAATTAATAACTTTAATTCTATAACTCCAAATTTGGCAAATAATATGTCTA
Organism: Avena eriantha; assembly: GCA_910589775.1. NCBI lineage: Eukaryota > Viridiplantae > Streptophyta > Magnoliopsida > Poales > Poaceae > Avena > Avena eriantha. The sequence continues at coordinate 168,745,209 of OU342743.1, read as the reverse complement.
AATTGATCAGCGCGACGAGCCCGTTCTATCTATGCAGTCCTTGTTCTGAATTGAAGCATGCATCATGTCATTCTTACAAATCTGAACTGTTCATGGCAATAAATATTGGACTAAATCAATAATAAAATGCTTTAATTCTTACATCACACCTCACCCTTGCCATGCTACTTTAATGCCATGTAAATTGTGCATCATTCATCATGGCACGGTTGTTTGCTTGTCGCATTTTAATTCATATGCTTGTGCACTTTATTTATGTTGGCCCTTGTTTGTTTGGTTCTTCTTCGAATAGACGCCCAGCAGGAGAATTACCAGGAATCACAGGAGTACTACCCAGATCCATCTCTCGCTTCAACTGAGATGCCAGGCAAGCACTACCACATGCTTGCATACATACAATACCTATTGCCTCTATCTTATTCTTGCATCATTGAGTCGCGATTGCATTAAATTGAATCCTAAGTACTGCATAGCCTTTATTTTTAAGCCCCACCGAAGCATGTTCCTCCATCCCATGAGCCATTACTACAGGAGTTGTTTGAGCCATGCGAGTCGTAGCAAAACATGAGTAGGGTATGTGAGTGTCTGATGAATAACGAGGTACCTAAACAACTTAACCTGAGTAGTAATGGGATAACTAAAGAAAGAGGCACCGGTGAGCAATATCTACTATTTGGTTTTTCATGCTCACGTGTGTCCCGTAGGACCCCGAGTACTTGATTCCTGTTCCTTGACTATTCGCACTATCCACATCCGGGAGGCCTTATGGATCCCCCTAAGCCAGAGCTTGATTCATTCTTATTTCTTGGCGCCACAAAGTAGTTTGGGGCTTTATTACTATCCTTTACTTATGCCATGTTACTGTTTTATTAAGATTGTGCGAGGAACACCTATACTGTTTAAGAATTGCGGAGTGTTTTCGCGGTATCGACAATCCCAATCACATTTTTGGGTTCCCAGTCGTTTACAGCCATTGGCGCAAACCTTGGGTCCATCTCGGAGCCAGCCAACTTCGTTGCGGGTAGCTTAATGGGGTGGCCCCCTGAAATATTTCTGAATCCTGTGATTGCTTTGTCGTGAATGCCTCGTCGGGTTTTGATTTGGTTTTTCCGAGGTTGATCGAGTGTGTGTTGCTATTCGTGCACCTCTGCAGGGTAAATCTTTCTGAAAGCCGTGTCCGCGGTTATGGACGACTTGGAGCACAGTTTCTCAACCATAGACAAGTATAACTAAAGTACCGCTTTTAATTTGAATAAGTACTTGACTAGTAAATAGTGCAATACTCATGGAATGGTTAATAAAACTGCCAACGGATGATGGGGGTTGTTCGTACGCTTCCTCGTTGGTAAGCGAGGAGGAGGATGGATCTGTTAATTATACTGTTATAACTGTTGTCCTTAATTCATGGACTTCCGTCTATCATTGGTTAGGCGAAAGGTTAGCGAGTTTTTGTAGAATTGTTAGGTATTATCTTTTGCTGCAATTGCGTCACCCCAGGTTGTGTCCCCTATAGTGGCATAAAGACTTGCTGAGTACCCCTAGGGTCTCACACGATAAATTGTTTGATTCAGATGAACAGGTGTACCCGCAAGATGGATACTGGGTGGAAGAGACAGATGATGTTGGCAATGATCGTTCGGTGTAGAGATTCCGGGAACGGGGATCTGTGAGATCTGTGGGCGGGATGTGTTTATTTATGGGGCATCTTATGCCGATTTGCTTCTTATCCGTACTTGGATCTTGTTTTCCGCTTCCGCCTGATACTCTGATGTGTGATGTATGAGGAGCTATCCTAAATTATTATATCTATCTAGGACATTTGAATCTTGCCGTATGGCGTTGCAATATTTCTATTTCTTTTAGATGGAATGGCTCTGAGGACTGTTGTATGTGGCTTGCATACATACTCATTTGTGTATGTAGTTGATCCCTTCGCCTGCCGATTACGCCGCTCGTTCTTGTCCCGATGTCTGAAAGTGGTTAAGACGGCCGAAAGGTCTACCGTGAGTGGCCCTGGGCCCCACCATACTATTTTAACCACTTTCGTTCATCCAGGCATGTAACTAAGAGCGTAATTTACCGAGGTAGTTACATTGGACTGGCCCAAGTTCGAGCCAACATGAGCAATGTCATGTGCATCGACTCGAACAATCAAATCCGTAGACATGAGGTAGTTGCACGGTCGAAGATGTGGAACGGACGGCTTAGGTTCCGTCAAATGTTGTTTTGTAACTAGGCAGTTATAAAGTCTGAGTTTAGGGTCCGACTGAGAATCAAGTTGCATGACGTGGATGGCCAAGATGGGATTTTATCCCCCCGACTTAAAAGATATTCTCTAGGGCCTCTCAGATGATATGATTCGGAAGCATGTCCATCCGTGACTCGGTTAACTATTAACCGAGACAGTCGATTAAGAGCTAGTAACATATTACGAATTGAGAAGAGAGTTGAGCTATTAAATGGATGGCAGTAACTCGCCCATAGTTTGACAAGGTATATCGCTAGGCAAAAGGAACTTGGACAAAAGTCACATTGAAAAGGTTTATTGCTATGACTCTGTGATATTTGGGAGTTGGCATGTTCTACAAAGAGCCATTGCTGACTGATCGGTTGCGAGTCAGACTCCAATCGTGTCCGGGTGACCACAAGCCTGTGGGTCATACACTTAAGTGCATGAGCGAGTTGGATGTGATCCGACTGATAGTGGGTTGGACTTTAGCCGGACCAGGACTGGGTTAGCGTGTTGGACTCACGCTAACTAGTTTAGGGTTTCAGTAAGTGGGACACAAGTGTTTGTTGGGTTAACACTTACTCCCCTATATATGAAGTGGTGGCACGCCACAAAACGGTTAGACCATTCCATGTGTTGGAAATCCTAGCCTCAATTCTAGTCCTTGTTGTTGTTACAAACCTAGAAGTCTGTCGTCAGAGCTCATTCTTTTACTCGTGGATACAGGTAGAGGTGTTGCACGATCAACACTCCTATGTGTTCGTGGGATCGGACGGGGTCGAGGACTTCACTGTCTTGACACGCTTCACCAATTCCGGACATGCGCGTCTAGTGATAATCCTCGTGGCCTTCTACCTCGTTAGATCTTAGGAGAACCGCGTAGATTTTTTTTGTTTATCTCTATGTGACCCAATAGAAGCTTCGATCCACATGGACTACTCAGGCCACCGTCCCTAGCAGTCGCTCCGCCATTGCGTTGTCGCCGTCCTAGCCATCATGCTCCTCGTATCTCCTCCCTCTCTTGGCCGTTGGTCCAACTCCATCTCTCTAGCGACCTTACGATCGTGGAGATGCACTATAGAAAAATCAAATACTGCCCGGTGAAAGATAGTTGCGAACAGTCAGGCCAGAGGGTTGTTATGGAGGTCGGAGCTGCTGCTAGTGGTGACCGATGCTACTGCTAGCCATGGGGTGGTGGTGCATCAGTGCTGCGAGGAGTGGCGTCGTTGTTGCTAGCTGAAAGTAGGGTGTTGTAGGTGGTGGGGGCGGTGGTGCTACAAGTGGTGGTCGGTGCTGCTATGACAATTGGTGGCGGTGCTGCCATGTTGGAAATATGCCCTAGAGACAAATAATAATATGGATTATTATAATATTTCATTAGGTTTCTGATTAAGTTTTTATGTCATGCTATAACTATATTGATAGGAAACACAAATACACTTGTGATATACAAACAACCAGTGGTTCCTAGTGAAACTCTAATCACTGGTTTATTGGTCAATGGATGATCAAGGTTTCCTAATCATATGTCATTTATGCTAGTTGACAATGGAGTCACTTCATTACGAGAATGAGATGATGATCTATACCCAACCTAAGCATCGTGACCCGATCATGTCACAAAGTTCAAGTTACGATAATTAGAAACGACCTAGTATCCTATTTCTTAAACCATGAGACCATATCAATCACTGTCACCCGAGAATACTTAGGTGGCATCAAACGTCACTCGCGTGAGTGGTGATCATAAAGGTGTGTTCAGGTATTCAGAGGAATAGGTAGAGGCGTTATGCATCAAGAGCGGAATTTATCCACCTGCATGATGGAAAGATACTACGAGGGCCCACTCGGAGAAGTTATATCCAATAGCTGCGCAGCGTGTGATTTGATCACGGGGATATCACTTGTCGGAATGACTTAAATATCATTTGTCGGTAACGAGATTGAAAACGACATGGTGATGTCATTGATTAGATCTCGGACAATACAAGTATCGAAGATACAAAAGGAATATGACACGACGTTCATGGTTCAGCGACGAAAGATTCGTGGAATGCACAAGGGTCATCATGGGCATCTAGATCTCGTGGATGATCATTGGTACAAGAAAGTCTCGACCATGTCTAGAGTATTCCAGAACCGTGGGGTATCACGCTTAAGGGCTTGATGATGCTCGAAGATTGTTTTGGTATCAGCAGAATCACTGAAGAAAAGAAAGAGAGAGAACCGGAAGAGTTTTGATAAGTTCGAAGGTTGTCCGGAGTGGAGGTGGAAGGAGTTACATAGCCATAGGGATTTAATAATATGTAAGTAAATGTTAAATATTGATTTAATCATTTATTTATAATTATTTAATAAAAGAAAAATAAATTAAAAGATCAAATACCTTATTGGGCCTAATTCCGTAGGGAAAAAGCCCATGAGGGAAAGACCAAAGGGAAAGAGAGAGAGGGGTGGTCGGCTAGGCCAAGGGACCCCGCATGGGTCCCACTTGGGCCCTGGCCGGCGGCGGCCAGCACCCTCATCCCCTCTCATTTGTTTAGTCCCACATGGCTAAGCTAATTAGCTATGTGGGGTTTTCTCCCTATATATTGTGAGGTATTTTGACAAAATAAATACACCAATGATCAATAAAGGTTCCCTCTCTTTTGGGGAGACCTTCAGTTGATATTCTTTCTCTCTCTCCTGTGACCTTGGTCCCAAGTATGGATCGCGCGAGTAGGAGACTTCTTCACTACGGAGCGTCGTCGTGCTGCGGGATTCGGATCCAAAATGTCTACTTCACAACTACTACTGGATCATAGGAGCGAGAGTCATTGTCAGGCACCAGACGTGTGTAACTCCCTTAGAGGTACAACACTTAGGGCACTAGAAGTCATCGGAGCCGTAGGACTTCAACACGACCCCGAGGTCAGCGTTGGTACGACCACATCAACCACGCTCTCTAGAGCGTTGACAACGCTTTTCAGTCTTCAAGGGTAAGTTCGCGAAAAGCCCCTCCCGTTACTGCATTACTAATAGATAGATCCTGGCATTAGGGTTCCTATTTATAATTATTTAATAAAAGAAAAATAAATTAAAAAGATCAAATACCTTATTGGGCCTAATTCCGTAGGGAAAAAGCCCATGAGGGAAAGACCAAAGGGAAAGAGAGAGAGGGGTGGTCGGCTAGGCCAAGGGACCCCGCATGGGTCCCACTTGGGCCCTGGCCGGTGGCGGCCAGCACCCTCCTCCCCTCTCCTTTGTTTAGTCCCACATGGCTAAGCTAATTAGCTATGTGGGGTTTCCCCCTATATATTGTGAGGTATTTTGACAAAATAAATACACCAATGATCAATAAAGGTTCCCTCTCTTTTGGGGAGACCTTCAGTTGATATTCTTTCTCTCTCTCCTGTGACCTTGGTCCCAAGTATGGATCGCGCAAGTAGGAGACTTCTTCACTGCGGAGCGCCGTCGTGCTGCGGGATTCGGATCCAAAAGGTCTACTTCACAACTACTACTGGATCGTAGGAGCGAGAGTCATTGTCAGGCACCGGACGTGTGTAACTCCCTCAGAGGTACAACACTTGGGGCACTAGAAGTCATCGGAGCCGTAGGACTTCAACACGACCCCGAGGTCAGCGTTGGTACGACTACATCAACCACGCTCTCTAGAGCGTTGACAACGCTTTTCAGTCTTCAAGGGTAAGTTCGCGAAAAGCCCCTCCCGTTACTGCATTACTAATAGATAGATCCTGGCATTAGGGTTCTTGGCGTAGTAAAACATTATTGTTTTCATGCGCAAACCCCTACATGTCAGCCATAGGAGGTGGTGATGCAATCGGTAGTCAGGATGCTACATGTGATGGTCGGTGGTGCTACCTGCGGCGGTTGGCAGTGCTACCAGTAGCAGTCGACGATGTTGTTGTTGGCCTTGGCTGAAAGTGCTACCAGTCAGAGTCGACATGCTATAAGTGGCGGTCGACGGTGCTGCCATCCGTGGGTGCTAGTGCTACCAACCGGTGGTGATATGGTGCAAGCGGCGGTCAACGATATCTACGGTGTTCTTAGCGATGGTGGTAGGGCGGTGGTACTGGCCTGCATGCAAATCAGACGGATGTATGCATCTTGATCAGACGGCTCTGAAGGCAGGATATGGGCTCGGTGAGGACGCTCACTCGAGGAAGAAAAACTCTAGTCGCCCTGCATCGAATTTAAGCGAACATTATAAAGGCATTTGCTCCAGTACAACCCCTCTTCGCAATCTCATCCAAACTCAAACACAAGGACGACCGAGATCGCTCGATACCCCTTCGTAGTTAAGGACATGATGGTTTTTAAAAAATAATGAAAACATAATTAAGTTGATATGCAGTCCTTTACAGAACCTCGTATAGACCAATTAATTTGTGTGAATCAGTAGCAGAGCTACACCATGGCAGGAAGCGTGCAAACTTTGACTCACCTTGTAGCTCCAATCACGGCCATCAATCCCGCACAGCGGACCATCTCGAATAGCCACCACAACACCCATGGCCTTCTTGCCGTAGCCGGCAAGGCCATCGCTAGTACATCCTACGACGACGATTATGGGGTCCTCCCATTGTTGCGCAATGTAGGCCTACATGTCGCCAACCGCCGCCGTGGATCATTGGTCCTGACCGCGTGGAGAAAAGCTCCATCGGACATGCACACCTGTGGTTCTAATGGGCGTGTCTGGTTGGTCGGGCCCAAAATTCCCGTTTTCCCTACTTGGCCCGCTAGGTGCTGCATCAGGGGAGATTGGGCTTGGGCCAACTTGGGCATTTTGTTTGGCTTTCTGCATTCATGTTTCCTGAAAATTGGCCCAATTGTTTGGTTGCACAGATTCAAGTCTATTTTCCATGCTGATGCATTTCACATGTGTTTAGTGTGGTGCTTTGCACCTGATCACATGGGTTATGATCATCCATTTCAAATTAGGTGATCTTACCACCAGGTACACACACAACACATGATCATAATAACAGGCATATGCACACACAACATTACGAGCTACAACATATATATATATATAGAGAGAGAGAGAGAACCATGCAGGCAACAATCAGGGTTCTAAATTATACCCCTGATCAAAAGAACCATCAGCAGGGGCATCACATGCCCCTCAACCACCAGGGGTTTAACCCCTGATGAAACGAACCATCAATAGGGGCATTGCATGCCCCTGAACCACTAGGGGTTTAAACCCCTAATCAAAAGAGATCAGCCTAGTTCAACATCACGAGTTGTCCATCAACAACTACTACTACTACATACAAACTTTGTCATGAAGGCCACCGGTGTCTAGCCGTGGTCATGGCAGGTGTACTACCTGGCGCTATGGGAGCCCGCCTTGTAGATCACCATCTTGATGATGAAGGCCTTAAGCTTGAACTCCACGACGTTGTCGTGCTCTAGGTCATACTTGTACACCAGCTCAGGCAAGTTCTTCATGAACGCGACCTAACCAGTGGACCAGTCCACCTACACCCACTCAGCACACCAGCGACAGGCTGTGACTGGCATGACGCGCGGCGACAGGGCCCTGATCCAGTTCTTCAGGCCAAGCTGGAATGCTAGCGGGATCACCAGAATGTGGAGGTCAGCAACATCCAGCTGGATGATGAACCGGCAAGGGACCTCGTCGATTTGGTGGTGGCCAAGCTTTGGCTATCGACCGTTCTTGCTTTGGGGCTGCGAAGCCACCTCCACCCTACCGATGACCACGAGCTTCATTATCCAGCGGTTGATTGGGAGAACGTCTTCAAAACTCGGTGGGGGTGCCAGCCCCTTCCCATAGTTTCACATTCAAATTTAACCACCTTGGCATGAAGCAAAACGAGGTCAGCACAAAAGTACAATCAGTCAATGGACATGATAGAAACATGGGCAAAGTAACAAGAACTAGAAGTACTAGCATTACCCAATTGAGCAATGGACATGATAGAAACATTGCCCAGTTGGGCAATGGACATGAGAGAAACATGGGCAAAGTAACAAGGACTAGAACTACTAGCATTGTCCAATTGGGCAATGGACATGATAGAAACATGGGCAAAGTAACAAGGATTAGAACTACTAGCATGGCCCAATCGAGCAATACACATTATAGCAGATTGGATATGTATCCCCAATCGTGCTAAGTACCGGGACGTCAACCAATCTGAGGATTTCGCTAAATTGAATCCCCAAATTTGACAGCACATTATGAAATCTGTAACTACGTAGCGCGAAAAAAGCCCCAAATCACCCGTTAATATCTCTAACTACCTAGATCAAGTCCTAACTGCCATCAATTTAGTACCAAACCTTAATCGCTACCTAGATCGGGAAATTACCCTCGTCGGCGGCGGCGCCATCATTGAAGATGGAGCAGTAGCAGGTGCCACCAGAGCAAAAGAAGACACATCAGGCATGGGGGTTGGGGCCGCTTGGCACGGGCGGAAAAACCCTATCCAACTCGTCAAGGGTAACCCGACAATGGTGGGGGATTTTTTGGCCGCCTTCACCGCAGATGCGGCTTCATCCATAGATGTAGAAGACGCTGCTACCGCCATTGCCGCCCGAATTCCGCGCTCGCAGAAGGGTGCAGGAGCCCTGAGCGCCCTCGCCAAGGCCACCTCGCTGGCAGAAGCGGGCTTCTCCAGGTGGACGGCCGCCCACCGCTCATGCGCACTCACCTCGCCGATGTTGGGGCCCTAGAACAGAGGAGGAGGAAGAAGAGCAACAGTCATGGTTGCGAATCAGGGTGAGGGATAGAGGGAGTGAAGTGGGCGGTGAGCGGAGTGGCCTAAGCCGAAAATGCCCCGTCTCCCGCGCTTCCCCACGCGTGCAAGGGGTCGGCATGCGGTGCTTGCCAGGGCCTGGCTACGTGGAAACGGCCGATTTCGGCGTTCCCAACAGACCAACTTTTAGCCTGTTTTAAATCTCGTGCGGTATAGAAATTACATATGACACAGCGAGCCAAACGAGCTTATTTGTTCTCGCCGGTGGCTGTACGTAAGAGCAACTCCAACAACCGCGCTAAAACCCGGCGCTGTAAAAATAACCGCCGATATAGCGCGCACGACGATTTTCTCCCCTCCAACAGTCGCGCGATAACCTGTCGCGCGTCAAATTGCCCACGCGCACGCACCAAATTTGGTGCCCGGCCGCCAGCGTGCGCTATCACTCTCTCGCGCGTGAATGCCAACGTCCGCTGAAACTTCCCCCGCGCATTCACTGCTTCCATTCCCCTTCCGCGATTCCGCTGGTGCCGCCGCTCTGATTCGCCGCCGCCGCCGCCGCTCGTCCGCACGCGGAAGCTGTAGATCCGCCGCCGCGTGCCTCCCCGCACCTTCTTGGAGCTCACCACTGAGGGAATCGACTCGAGTGGCTAGCGCCGCGCGTCCTTTCGCGCCGCCAAGCTACCGCCGCCACTGTCGCGCCTCCCCGCACCTTGGTGACCGCGGCGCCATGCTGCCCTCGACCGCCATGTCCTCCTCAAGCCGGGAAGCTACTTGGCGCACGCTTTTTCGCCACTGCAAGGTACGTTTCGTCGCTGCCGCGCCTCAAAATTTTATTTTACTTTCGGTAGACGAAGTAAGCTTATATTCATGCTTGTAGAGGATCTCATATGATTCATCCGACTAGGAATTAGAGCTCGAGTAAGATGAGAAGATATCGATGCTATTAGCTTGGCGTGAGACGAAATAACCGAAGTGCGGTGGCTCAGTTTTTGGTAGGCACAAGTTGTGGAGGGAAAGGATTGAAGGGCACGAGAGGTTGATGAGGATGTATTTCAACGATAATGCCACCTTTTCGGAGGAGTATTTTCGTCGGTATTTTAGGATGAGCACCGGTTTGTTCAAGCGCTTTTGCGAAGAGGTGACCAAGTTTGATCTGTTTTGCAGATGGCATCTACCCAAGGTGGCAAACTTTTTTGAAGCCGGTTCACAAACCCAAAGATAAGAAAGAAAAGGATTTCCACACCGCACAACCAGTGGCTAGGAAATATGTGGAGAGAACCTTTGAGATTTTGCAAGCCTATTGCTATTATGCGAGGACCGGCTAGATTTTGGATTAAGAATATTCTTTGGTACATCATGACCGCTTGTGTGATCATGCATAACATGATCATAGAGGATGATCATGGCAAAGATGTAGATCGCCAGCCACCACTATGACTTGATGGGGATTCCCGTGCAAGTGCATATGAGAGAGCATATGGTGGTGCGTTTCATTGCCTCATATCATGCCATTCGCGACAACGATATTCATGATAATCTTCGAAACGATCTCATCGAAGAGCGGTGGAAATGGTTTGGAGCACAACGTTAGCCCTCCTTTTATTTGTTGTTTGTTGTTTTATTGAAAAACAATTTGTTGTAGTGTTGATGAAAAATTTGTTGTATTTGTTGATGAAAAACTTGTTTTATTTGTTGTGACCAATTCCTATATTTGCTGTACTATTCATGTTCCATTTGGCTGTGTTGTAATAATAACTAGATAATTTTTTGTTGAATTTATTTGGGTTTGTTTGATCTTCTTGATCATATAGTTTAGTATGAAATCTGTTTGCGCCGGCGCCCGCGCACTGTATTTTCGCGCATCTGTTGGGTCCTTTTTTTCTCTATTTTTGCGCACCGAATTTAGCGCGTCTGCCAGAGGAGAAATGCCGCGTGCGCGCTAAAACTGGATCGCGCGTGCTGCATAGCAATTTTACAGCGCCGTATTTTAGCGCGGTTGTTGGAGTTGCTCTAACATAGGGAGGCAATAAGCTCATGGTGCTAAAAGTCAACCTAGGTTCTTCGACACGATCTACTTACTACTTAGGTATACGGTTGGTTATACTGATTGTATATCGGACCAGCCTAATTAAATTAGAATAATTACTAATTAATAGTAAAAGACCATGTTGCCCTTAATGAGTTTGTCGAGGGGTTGTCCTATGAGAGCGGGTACAATGCAAGGTGATTAGCATATTGCTTAGAAAAATAAACCGGTTTTTATTTAAGCACCGACGCTTATTTATACTAGGTAGATGCCTAACTAGGCACCTCTTCTATAGAAATAAGCATCAATGGTTAGCAAGATGGTTGGTTTATTTTTTTAAGCACTCCTCTAATGCCTGACCACTTGGCCGTCTTTTCAGTTTTCTAGTTTTCTTCATTTTAATTATCTATTTTCTAGCCATTATGTATATAACGGTGGGTCTATCCTTAAAAAATATAGACCGTGTCTCTCCTAAGTTTTTTTTCCGGGTTGTACCGGAAAACCTCATCACAATAAAAATATACAGCATAAACGAACGCTAAAAGCCTATTTCGAGAGCAAAACGAACGCTAAAAATCTAGGTCGCCCACTGTCACAAAAAAAAAATCTCGCCCGGCCGCCGCCGCCGCCGCGGCTTTGGTGCTTCCTCCTCCAAACTGGTTTTCATCGATCCATATTTTCATACCGGTTAGCTCCGGCAACTGCGGCAAGCCTCTTCCCCGACTTGCCCTGCCCTGTGTATCGCTGCAATCTGGATCACGACCTACGGTTGTTACTTTCACCTAAAGCTTATAGCAGGCCACGCGCAGGCGTACTTGGATCTGGAGTCGTACAGATCAGGTATTCTTTTTCTCCACATCTAATTTTCACAGTACAAGCAGGCCTAGGGAAGATGCTTACTTATGATCTCTTTCGTTTTTCACAATGAAGGTGCCAAAACAAACCGTCAGACGTCCACACACAGCAGTAGAAGACTAGAAGGAGAGCAAGTTCATAGATAATAACAGAAGAAGAACAAGTTCAGACTCTGAATCTGGACGATGAAACGCCAGTTTGTTAATCTGGTACTGGGCAGGTGCAAGGATGGCACCTTCACGCTGAATCCCACCTTCACGATGCACCGCATCAGAACTTCGAGCCTCTTCCACCCAAAGAAGAAACAGATCATGGGCCGCCGCCCACTACTGCCGCCGCCGACATCGCTGGTGAAAGCTGAGCTGCCTAAGCCTGCATGTACAGTCAGTCTTTCCACCCCGATGGGAGATGGCGGGTGGACTACGTTCATGCCCTACGGCAGTAGCAGGGACAAGATCCTCAGCGTGGACCACGAAGGCAACGTCCTGGTTCACGACATCGGCCAGAACAAGCTCTCCAGCATGCCCAGCCTCAACGTCAAGGGGTGGATCCGTGACTCCGTTGCCATCACCCTCGGCAACGCCCTGTACCTCATCAACAGGAACCCTTACAAGCCTAATCAGTTCCAGCGGCCTTACTACGATCCATGTTTCCAAGCTCTGATCCATGGCAAACCTCCCGCGAACGTGGTCGAGTTTCCGGGGTGGCACTGGCACACCCTCCCGCTGCCCCCCTACGTGGAGGTCTCCGGGTACGAGCCTAGATGGGAGTCCAAGATCGCCTCCTCCACGGTGGTCGGCGACAGCATCTGGATGTCCGCCGGCGGCGGCATCGGCACCTACTCCTTCAGCACCACCAGCCGCACGTGGAGCAAGGTAGGCAGCTGGGAGCTCCCGTTCCATGACACCGCTCAGTACGTCCCCGAGCTCGACCTATGGCTCGGCTTCTCCCCTGAACGAGAGGAGAACCCGCTGTTACTGTGTGCTTCAGACCTCTCGGCGGCGGCTGCGAATGGGGCAGCGCCCACCCTGTGTCACCATTGGAAAGAAGACCTCGCCACAAACCTCCCTGAGAGCTGGGTGCCGCTGCTGAGCTGCAACCTCGTGCGTGTCGATTCCGGCAGGTTCTGCATCGCCAGGCTCTTCCATGGCTACGATGGATACCCGTTTATGACAAAGGAGAATTTTGCTGTGTTCACGGGAGTGGAGTTGATGCGTAGCGACGCGGCTGACGCCGGGATCCAGATGGTCAAGCATAAATCCATATGCTACAAGTTTGGTCAAGATGGCAATCTGATCCACTTGATATGTTGAGTGGAGTATTAGGCTCGAAAGATAGGATGGGTGGATGGGTGCATCAACCTTTTGACTTCAGGTGTTTTTGTGTTTGGGGGTAATATGTTAGCTTGGGATCGATGCACCCTTGACTCTTTCCGTGCCGCTGCTTCTTTTGTCAAATTCAGTTTCATGCAATTCTCCCCACTTTTTAAAATATACGATGTTTTAGCTTTATAAAGGATTGTATTTAGACTCATTTTAGTATATAGGTTCATATAGGTTTGGAGTGAACCTACATACTAAAAAGGGTCTAGATACACTTTTTTTACAAAGCTAAAATATTTTATATTTTAATGATTGTGCACATCCGTCGATGGGATAGAGGATTATTTGCTACTATTTGTAGTTCACTCTCATGGAATGGTCATGCATCCACCAAAAAGTAGATCAGTTGGCAACACAGGTGTTGATGGATGACAAGTTTAATGTGTGTATTTTTTTGGCTCACTATCCTCTTTTTGTGCACGTCCTTTTTATGGCTTTGCAAGTTAAGAGGCGAAACACCTCTATCTATGGGCATCTGTATGAGGAAGTGAAATGACCGATCAGTCTCCGTGAAGTCAAGCTTTTCAAGATTGCACGAGACCAAAATAGGATAGCACATAGCTTAGACAGTTTGGGTAGAACCGGAGGGTGTACCAAATGTTGGTTAGAGGCTGTGTTACAGCTGGTGCTCGCAGATTGTAATCATATGAGTCTAAAATAAAAATCTCGAGTATTTCCCCCGCAAAATAAATGCTAGCTGGACGCTAGGCGGCACAAGAAGAAGCTGAAGAGTAGCCTGGAGCGGCCTGTGACGTGGTTAAGAGCAACTCCAGCAGACCCCGCATCCGCAAACCTGAAAACACCCGTTTGCAGTGCACGGCAAACCCGCTATGCGGGCTGAAATGGAGTCACGCAGACCAGATCCTGCAAAAGGGAAACGACAATCTATGTTGTTATGCCGTTTCCCTTTTGCGGGATCTCGTCTGCCACAAAGCGGTTGAATCCGCAAAACTAAACCGCAATAGAGTTTTTTTGCATTGTTTCATAAACCTGCGACAATATGCGACATATCCGATAGTTCAATACCGCCGATCTAATCTTCAAATTACACAATCATACAACAAATGTCGCCAACCATCAAGCCAAAAGAAGGATCACCACCGACGCGAAGATGAAGCCGTGACTTGGCTCGCCGGATCATCAACACGACCACTGCCGCCACCACTAGTCGTAGCCTCGCCATCACCTCTCGCCGGATCCGCACCACCTATCCCCAATAGGCGGTGCTTCACGCCTCACATGGGCAGCTTCCCTCCTCCGCTCCAAGATCTCCATCCGCACATCATCCCACCACTCACGCGTGAAAGCATCCATGCCGGAGGGGTCCCTCATCATGATCTCATTCTCCGACGCAATGATCTTGGCCATGGCATGCTTCTCATCGTCCTTTGCTCTCCTCTCCTCCACTTCATCCTTGCTTATAGAACCTTCACGGAGTATACTACACCTCACTTGCTTGTCTTGTTCCTCTTGAGCGTGAGCTTGTCATCCTCCTCATCGTCATCCAACTTGACTAGTTGATACCTTGATGGTGGGGCTTCAAGATCTATCAACTTCCATTTGTCAACGTGCTCAAGCATCTTGTAGCAATGCCCAAGCGTAAATGCCTTGCCCTTGGAAGCCGACATGCCCTTGTATCTATCTTGAGCAATGTGTTCTACATGTTCAATACAATGCAAGCAATGTAAATTGGAAATGCAAAAACCATAACAAACAATGCAAATTTGGTCAATGCAAAGAACTCACCCAATCATCTATAGTGGTGCCACTCGGTGGAGCATTACTCACCGCTTCATAGCATCGGGACCATCTGCTACATGCATTTTTATGGTATCCCAATGACCTTGGAGTAATCTATACAAGCGAGCCAGCGTTGAAGAAAAAGGAGGCATCAATTTGAAGAATGTGTCCTCGATGCGTTGCCAATAACGCTTGCTAGTTTGATCGGTGTCGGTGATGGCATCGAGGGACACACTCTCCCATGCCTTGATCAAAATTCCATCTTCAAATTTCGTGTAGTTCGATGTGCTCATGGACTTCTCCTTGGCCACCGCCCCTTCGAACACTTCCTCCTCTATCTCTTGCACCTCACCATCATCTCCTACCTCGCCATCATCGCCCTCGTCCGCTTCTCCATCCTCTTCCTCCTCGCCACCATCCTCCATGGTCCCGTCGTCGTCTAGGTAGTCCGCAAGGGGCGGGGTGTGGAGGTCAACTATTGTGGCGTTGAGCATTTGCACGAACGAACCCTCCAAGGCATCGTTGCAATCTGCATGCACATTTTTTTTGAATCTAGCTCATTTTTCGCACCTCATCACGAAAAGAGGGGGATGCTTACCTTGAGGAACCGATCTCGAATTCCTTGGGTGCAACCGTGCCTCCAGGTGCAGACACGCCAATCGAGGCATTGATGGCGGCGAACGACGCCTTCTTCCCTGTCGTCTTGTTGACCGACTTCTCCGCTGATGTCAGGACGGGGTTCTTTTTTATGGTGGAGACCTTGGTTTACGGCTTCACCACTCCTCATTCTAGCGGTGCGCTCACATCGGGTACGCAGTGCGTGCCCATCCACTTGCGCTCCCTGTTCGGAGGAGCACCGAATCCCTCTCGCTACTTACATCTACATAGATAGATCTTGGCTACGATGTTCTCATCGTTAGGAATTTTTCTGCTATAGAACCCCTTCATATCCTTCCCCTCTCTATCGTTTTTAGCCTGCTTCAACCCCCAGATATATGTTTGGAACACATTATTTTAATATTCTATATACCATTTGTTGGACTTAAGCCTCTCAGTTGCAGTTATACTCTCATATATGACTCTTCTTTGGACAATCTACCTAGGTATAAGGCACATAATGAGGGCTTTTGACAAAATGACAGTTTCTAATTGATCTAAGTGTAGCCCTAGATGTTGAATTCTTTTAGAACATTTGTGCATTCGACTTTCAATCATCATAGTATTGGCCATAGTGGATTGCTCTTGGTGTTGGTTTGAACATATTTTTTGTATTTGGAGCTCATAAAGTATAAACTATCCGAGATGACGTGTATTTGTATGTCGCATTGTACCAACAAGGGTTTACATTATGTGCATTCATGACGCAATTTTTCTCCCTTTGCAACCACGGGCACGTTTCCTAGTAATCTAAAAGTATAATAGGGGCACCCCCGGCTGTTACCACAACAATCAGAGCATTTCAGCCATCAAATCGCCCTCTAGGAGCACATCCAGGCCATCGATTTGCGGTAAGACCATTTTGCCCTCGTCAACAGCATTTTCCTGGTTTTCTACGCACACTCCCATTCGTACCCAAGCGTGCCCCCTTCTCATCCCAGATGCGTTCTTCTCCTGCCCGGATATTCCGGACCCACATGTCGGCCTCCGCTGTAATTTTTAAGTGGGTCTCAATCGGGTGTGGATCGTCTGGGCAGGGGCAACGACTCGCGCGTCGCTCAGGTAGATAGAGCAGCGATAGTGAAATATTATCCGCCTCCTCAAATCCTCTCTCACATCTCACCTCTCCCAATCTCCTGCCGCTGAGCCACCACCACCATGACCACCATGTTGTCTCCTAGTCTAGTTCTTTGCACTGCCATCACCGAGAGGAAGCACCAGTCATTGTTCGCACTACCACATCACCTCATCTCCATGGCCAGGAGAGGAACTGCATGCCACTACTCGTCCCACAACCTTGCATTGTTGCCATCACTGGGAGGAGTCACAGGCGGCGTCTTCTCTTCGTCTCTCTCTCGTGCTCTATGGTATTCACTATGTCTTCCACCCTCCTCTACCTTTTCTCCTCCGTGATTTTTCGTCCATGACATGATCGTCCCCTGCCCCTCCCTCTACTCTCTCTCCCAACGACTCTATAGGGGAAAAAGTGGAGGTCGATAGGAGATGGGGTGTCCGCTAGGGCTTCCCTCACCTCCATGATGTTGGTTACAAAAATCCCCAAACCCTAGGTAATTTCTTCATGTTCCATCCTTGGATTATCTCCTTCTCCCATCTAATTTATATCTTTTTTTCCAGTCAAGTTTGCTTATTCAAGGTCTTGAGTTTACTATATCTACTATTTAAGGAGAAGATAGTGGAGCAGGCAGAGACATGAAGGAGCCAGACACAACTGTTGCTAGGTTCTTTATGGCAGGTGAGATGGCTCTGAAAGGAAAGAAAGAGCACAATTTAATTGCATCGTGTGATTGGTGCTACACTGCACTCCCTGTGGCATTCCCTAATGTGGGGTGATCACGTCAAATTTCCATACTTTATGGACTTGGGTTTTAGGAAAGAGAGCGTACTCTAGAAACTTCATTGGCTTACAAACAAACAAGGGGACACAAGGTTTACCCAGGTTCAAGCCCTCAGAGGTAAAACCCTAGTTCTGCTTATCTGTTCTTAATTAATGGAGGATCCGAAGGTTACAAGCAGGGCACTGATATGGCTATGGTGCACATATTGGATCTGACGGGTGTGTGTGCTAGGGTTTCGAATGCCCTCCCCGATGGTCCCTCCTAGCCTTTATATGGGGAGGCTAGGTCTCGGGATCCGTCCGAGTCGATTAGAGGATTGAGGGCGTAACCCTAAAGGTTTCTATCTAGCCTTGTCGTGTTTGTCAGGGAGTCGAAGTCTCGATGGGCCTAGCTCTTCCCGAATCGTCATGAGCTTCATGGATCTTAGCAGACCATCGTGTGGGTCTCTAGCTAAGCGAAACCAGATAGACCAAGTGTAGTCACCCGTAGGGTGTACTTATATCAACATGTATGTCCTATACTAAACTTAATTGACTCTATGTTTACTTATATAGGTTGCCAAGGAAGAATTTAGATCCATATTGTCAAGTTAGAACCATGGTCATCAGCATGCATTTCATGAATCACATAGTACAATTATTGCATAACATAGTCTTCGGTTCAGTCGATAAGAGCATGGATGGACTCACTAGCCTCCTCCATCTATATGCGCAACAAGAGGTCAGATACTTTGTTATTATTTAGGTTTGTTGCTTTCCTCTGTTACATAGATTGGTTATATTCGGTCTATTCTTACTTACATTTGTATGTTGCATACCTTTGGCAGGCATTTGTTTCGCAGATGTGCAATTGATAGGCTTATATGCATTATCATGTAGAGCTGTTACTGGGATGTTGGTACAATTCTTTGTTCGTTCTTGAAGTTTAATTTATTTATGATTTCACTAATCTTGATTATTTATTCTCCAAAAATTAGACATGAGTAACATTCCAGAAGATGCACATGACAAAAAGCTAGGGAACACACCTTGGTATCATCTGATATATGTCGCACACCGTTATGTTGAATAGATCAAAATCACGCTTCATCCATGGCCAAAATAGAGATTTTTTTCCACTTAAATCATACGATAACCTAAAATTTAAAAGCCCGGGAAGTTGGCATCATACAACGTATTTGTGTTAGTGAGCAATGGTCAACTCGTATTAACCTAAGCAACTAATGGTATGATTTATGCTCTCCTTTCTAAGGTCCTAACCATGGGAAAATATCTCAACTAAAGACAAGCCAAATTGAGGTGTTGTATGATAGGAATGTGAATTAATACCATTGCTCACTCCAGGATATATGTTGGGCAGTTGTCATAGCTGGAACTCCTTGAGCTTTTTCTTCTTCATGGTAAACTTTGGCTCTCCATGAATTGTCCATATCAGCACAAACATCGATATATGTTGTCTATTGATACGTCGTAAACGTATCTATAATTTTTGATGCTCCATGCTTGTTTTATATCAACTTTGTTATGTTTTGTTTACACTTTGAGGTATTTTTATACATTTTTTAGAACTAACCTATTAATAAGATGCCGCAGTGCCAGTTGCCTGTTTTCTGCTGTTTTTGTTTTCAGAAAAACTAGAAAAGAAATATTCTCGGAATCGGACGAAACAAAAGCCGAAGTTCCTATTTTTTCCGACACGAGACATAGTCCAAAGCAGAGACGGGGGAGGGACAGGGGCTGGCCACACCCTATGGTGGTGCGGGTCCCCCCACGCACGCCACCAGGTGGTGTGGGCCCCTCGGGCCTCCACCGACCTTGCCCCTTCGCCTATATATTCCCTCCGAGATGAAAACCCTAGGCATAGGATCAGAATTCCACGGAAAGTTCCATAGCACCGCCGCCACCGAAGACTAGATTTAGGGGACAGAAGTCTCTGTTCCGGCACCCTGCCGGGACGGGGAAGTGCCCCTAGAGCCATCTCCATCGACTCCACCGCCATCTCCATCGTTGTTGCTGACTCCCATGATGGGGAGGGAGTAGTTCTCTCTCGAGGCTAAGGGCTCTACAAGTAGCTATGTGTTCATCTCCCTCTATATGCGTGATCTTATTGAGATCGTGAGCTTTGTAATCTAGTTGAATAAGTAGATCTATTGTGCTACTCAAGTGCTTTAATTAATCTCTGCTTATCCCCATGTGTGTGAAGTTGATAGTGTGCACACCGTGTGACACTTAGGCTAAGGTTACATAAATATTTATCATGAGTATAATTTTTGTTGGATGTCTCTATGAGATTGTGGTGTTTGTTGGAACCATCTAGCGCTCAAGGTGATAGTGAGGGGTTATCTTGATGGGGAATGCAAACTTTAAGGTGTGCTGTTATAGCCCTACATCGTCCAACCGGAGAGTATTTTAGGGTAGCATAATGAAGAGAAGATATGTATATGAGAGTGCTCACTAGTGAAAGTATGATCCCTAGACCTTGTTTCTAAGCATTGAAACATCGTTTACAAATAGTCATGTTACAAGTTTGCATGTTGCCACTCTGATTTCAGATTGCAATTACCACTTATAATCATCCATATTACTTGTATTTCACTATCTCTTCGCCGAACTAGTGCACCTATACACCTGACAAGTGTATTGGGTGTGTTGGGGACACAAGAGACTTCTTGTATCTTGATTGCAGTGTTGCTTGAGAGGGATACCTTTGACCACTTCCTCCCTGAGTTCGATAAACCTTGGGTGATCCACTTAAGTTAAACTTGCTGTTATTCTACAAACCTCTGCACTTGGAGGCCCAACACTATCTACAAGAATAGAAGCGTGCGTAGACATCAAGCTATTTTGTGGCGCCGTTGCCGAGGAGGTAAGGTAAAAGGTACTCACATCCTCTGGCTACTAAGCTATCTTCTAGTACTATTGCTGGTGTGTGAGTGCTCGGAGTTATTTCCTTTAGATTCTGCAATTATATCTTTTTGTTTCTTGTTTTTATTTTCACTAGTTAGGCTTAATGGAAAACAAAAAAAAATTAGAGAGCTTTATAGTATTTATCTTGAGTTAGGACATGAAGTGTTTGAAGAGAAAATTAAAAAACCTATGGAACTTTATTTGCATGCTAATAACAATGTTATTAGTATGAATTTTTTGAACACCTTTGTTACCAATGTTATGGAAACGTCTAAGCTTGGGGAAGTTAGTTTTTATGAAAATGATCTTTTTAGTTCCCTAGATTTAGAGGAGAGAATTTGCTCTGATGATACTTTATCTCCCATATGTGGTAATTCTAATGATACTTGTGATATTTTAAATCCACATACTGAAATTTAAAATACCTATGGAAATTGTTGAACATGTTATGAATAACTGTTATTTTGGAGATGGAACTATCCATCGTGGTGATCATTTACTATTTATACATGAATTATGCGAGTTGTTCAAGTGTGAAGGTATTTCAATGAACCAAGTTAAGAGGAAGTTATTCTCTTTATCACTTAAGGGCAAAGCAAGGGGGTGGTATGAGCTATTAGACGATCCTCATCATTCGGAGTGGAAGGAACTTGAATCTCTCTTTTACTCTAAATTTTATCCTCCTCATGAAATTCATAAAGATAGTAATTATATTTATAATTTTCATCCTCATAATGGAGAAAGTATTTCCCAAGCATGGGGGAGATTGAAGTCACTAATGCTCAAATGTCCCATTCATGAACTCCCAGCAATATTGTTATTAATAATTTTTATGCAAGGCTTTCAGGACATTGCAAGGACTACCTAGATACCTGTTTAGAGGGATCCTTCACAAGGAAGGAGGTCAAAGCTAAGTGGGATCTTCTTGAAATAATTCAAAGCAATACCGAAGATTGGGATAACGACAAAGGTAAAGAACTAGGTATAAACTATGAGTATGATTGCATTAAGTCTTTTGCTGAAACTGCTAATTTTCAAGAGCTTAGTGCTAAATATGGTCTCGATCCTCAAATTCCCGTTGATTGTTGTAGATACTTTGCTTCTCATATTATGCTCCTAAAGAAAAATGGGACATGTATCATGAGCCTTTTAAATACACTTGCATGAAAAATGAAATTGTTATTAATGATAGCAATAAACATGCTCAAACCTCTGAAAGTACTATTTCTTATAAGCATGTTAATTTTTGTGGAGTACATAGACCTTGTGAAAAGAATCAAATTGAAGAAGAATATTGTATCACCCACATGAATGAAAAAACTAGAACATGGTATAGGGCTCTAAATGATCTTGGTAAAAAAGTTTGTGCTCTCTATCCTTTTATTTGTGAACATTGCTTTGAAGTGGGTCATTTCAATTTTCAATGCTCAGGCCATAATAATAGCCCTTCTAATCCAATGAGTACTGCAATTTTGTATTGTGATAACATGATCACTCCTAATCAGCATGATGAACTTACATTATTTTTGGGGTGTGAAGAGTTATCAAGAAAAACTTCTTTGGTAGATATGAGTGCTTTTGATATGAATAGCATCCTGCATGGTTGTCATATTTATTGTCTTGATAATTGCCACACAAATACTTACATACAAAATATTATAAAATATAAGATTTTACCAAAATATGACAGGACTAATATGTGTTTTGTTCTTATTAATGTAAAGGAGGAATCCTCCAAAGTTTGTTCTATTGTCTCTAAAAATAAACCAGGGTATATGGAGAAGCTTCCTTTTAAGCCTCTCCCTCCTAAAGATAAGAAGAAAAAGAAGAAGAGGAGGAGTAAAAGGAGGGAGGAACGGTATTTTCCCCTGAGCATGTTTCTCCTATTATAGGTTTTGATGAGTCTGAACTCGATGATGTTCCTATGCCTGTTACCTATAGTAGTGATCATGATTGGGAAAAGCACACTACTTTTGATATTGAAAATATCTTCGGTACCAATTCTGAAAATGATGATGTTAATAATTGTTGTACTATTAGTACTATCCATGTTCCTTCTAATGATGATATGTTTACAAATGAACACACTTTGGAAGATAACTATTCTAATGCTTATGATAATACTATACCTCCAATATATGATGATTACAATGATGAATATGATATTTTCAGTCCACCTACTATTGAGGAGAAAATTAATTATGATTACAATATGCCTCCTATATTTGATGATTATGGTGATGAGAATAATAATGATAGCTATTCTATTGAATTTGCTCCCACTATGATTAATAAGAATGACTATGCTTATAGGGAGAGTAATAATTATTTTATGCATGTGGCTCGCACTATGATAAGAATGTTTTATGTTGAATTTGGTCCCACTGAAAGTTATTATGAGAAAGGGAAACATGGTTTTATGTATCTCAACAATATTAAGTTTTCCCTCTTTATGTTGAAAATTTGAAGTTGCACTTGTTTTGCTTTCCTATGCCTGTTGCTTTGTGCTTTCATGACTTGTTTCTTTACAAGATTATTTTTCATAGGAAGTGGTTTAGACTTAATTTTTTTCCATATTTTCTTCTTGATGCTCTCTTTTACTTCAATTCATATTTCTTATTGAGCATCATCGAAATTATCATGTCTATCTTAATGGCTATAAAGAAAGAGCTTTTGGAAGACAACCCATTATATTTTTACTTTCAGTTTATTTTTGTTTTGTTGAGTATTGGAAGTTATTGCCTCTCTAATAACCTCTCCTTCTACTTTTTGTGTGGTTTTTGTGCCAAGAATAACCTCTAACGAGAGAGAAGTAAGACTTGGGAAAGTTGTTGTCCTGAAACAAATTTCTATGCGTCATTGTAAAAAATCGTGACAAATCTCCGTACGTAGAATTGAGCTGTATTTTTTTTGCTTATGACCCAGGTTATTACCCAACTTTCGTTAGTTTTGCACTTTTCGATTTGAGCAACAGAACATTTTCAAAAAAATCAGTCTTTACCTGCTGGTCTGTTTTGACAGATTTCTGCCATTATTTGCATTTGCCTCTTAATCGGTTTCTTTTTGAGTTCACTTGGATCACTTGAGATTTTAGAAGAAATTGCTACAGTAGCTTATGTTTTAATGGATGATTTACTTTAGTTGAAACTGAACCCAAAGGATTATTATTTTGAATACACTAATGTTGCTAATGAAGATTGTGTGAAGTTTTGTAAGAAGGAATTTTTCAAGTGTAGGGAGAGAATGATGTGATGATATGAAGTATGGACAAAAGCTCAAGCTTGGGGATGCCACCCGTGTCACCCCAAGAAATATTCAAGAAGTACAAGCGTCAAATCTTGGGGATGCCTTGGGCATCCCCTTCTTCATCAATAATCTCAGGTCTTCTTTCAAGACATTTTATTTTTATTACCTTATGCACTATGTGTTATTCTTGGAGCATCTTTGTTTTTAGTTTTATTTTGATTTCTTTGCCACAATAAGTTGGTTGGATCCCAACACACTTCTTTTGGAGAGATACACACCCCGTTATTCATTGCCTAGAACACTCTAGTTTTCACTCTTATTGTTTTGTGAGTATTCTCCTTTGCTAGCACTGCGTTTAGCTTTAGTTTTCTTATTCTTTTGGCTTAGAACTTTTTAGTTCTTCTTTGTAGATGGGTGATACATGCTCTCTGGTCTTTATTGATTATTATCTTTGAGAGTTGTTTCAACTAAGCCGATTGGTGTTGGAAAAGAGTAGGAAGTTTCATGCTTATAGTGGTACAAAAGAAAGATTGTTTTAACTATGACTTAGCCTTTATCATGTCATGATAGATGTTTCTTTGACCATATTCTTAGTGATTATTATTGTAGCATGACGTTTTTCAAACAATTGAGATTGCTTAACGTGCCTTGAAAGAATCATGCGTTATTTTAGCATACAAAAGCATAATATTGTGGTATTATCCTTTGATACTTTATTTCGGTTGACTTGCCACATGCTTACACCATGTTAAGACTATGAACCAATCACCATAGCCTCTATGATCATTTAGTTATTGACTTGCAATATCCCTTTATGCTTTAATTAATAATGTTTTGTCGCTTTGCATGATTATGGCCATTATTGCTCTCTTAGTTGGTCGCTCCCAGTCTTTTGCTAGCCTCCACCTGTACTGAGTATGTTCTACTCATGCATCCAACTCCCAAGAAACCAAGTTATTCCAAAGAGTCCACTATAAATTCCTATGCATGGTGTGTTACACCATTCCAAGTATATTCATGCTTTTATCTACCTTCCAAATTAAACTTGTTATGTGAAAATTAGTGATTAAAGCTCTCACAAACTTGATAGCACACTTTACTTTCTTGCACTTAATAAACTTGAACCATTGTGTCCATCTATGTTGCTTATATGCTTGTGCTTTATAAGTTGTAAATTAGCAGAACCATGTACCATGGGGAACGCTTTCAACATTGCACTTATTATTCAGTTGATATCATGTTCTTTTGTTTATGGATCCCGGTGGTGTGAAATAAAAGGGGAGCTTGTAAGCTCATGGAGTTTGTATGTGTGTTAGAGAAATGCCTGGGCGGCTAGCCTAAGCCATGCCTAATCATGGTGGAAACTTGCAGCATAACCATAGTGATCATTATATGAAGCATCCTCAATAAAAACCTAGGCAAATAGCAAATAAAAAGATTGCTGAGATGCTCATTGTCTATTGCCTTGTCATTTTGATATGGGAAAGCTCATGTGTCATGGGGCAAGGGGTACCCCGTTGGCGGTTCTCCATGATACACATGTACTTACAATAACAAGAATTTACTTGTGACTGAAGTTGAGTAGCATGAGGTTCGGTACTCGTAAGCACAGGGCATGAGATTTTTAGCTTATAACTTATCAAGCATATCTTCATATTTGTGTCACTTTAACCTTAATCACCTCAAGGTGCTTATGATAGGGGCAATGAGAGCTGAAAGCTAATAAGTACCATAATTTTTGGAAGCTCTTTATGAAACTTGAATCTCTGCTTCCCATTGTGAAGGGCCTTTCTTTTACTTTTATGTCGAGTCTCCATCTTCTATCTTTATGCATGATGACCCAAAAGTATAGGGGGTGTATCGCAGTATTTTCGAGGGAAGTAAAACCCAATTTATTGATTCGACACAAGGGGAGCCAAAGAATATTTATAAGCCTTAACAACTGAGTTGTCAATTCAGCTGCACCTGGAAACAATCTTGCTCACAGCAGTTTATCAGTAGCAACAGTTTTGTAGTAGCAATAGAAAAGTAATAGCAGTAGTAAAAGTAAAGACAGTGGTAACAATTGCAGTAAATAGTAGGATTAAAGCGCGGTAGGCATAGGGATGGATGGACAGGCGTTGCATGGACAAGACAACTCATATAGCAATCAGGACATATGGCATTTGCAGATAAATAAGATAAAGCATCCAAGTACTAGATAATCATAGGCATGTGTTCCATATATAGCCATACGTGCTTGCAATAAGAACTTGCACAATATCTTTTGTCCTACTAGCTCGTTTGCAGTGAGGCCTCAAGGGAACTACTGGCAATTAAGGTGCTCCTTTTAATAGAGCACCGGAGCAAAGCATTAACACTCCGTGAACACATGTGATCCTCACATCAAAGCCATTCCCTCCAGTTATCCCGATTATTGTCACTTCGGGGCCTTTGGTTCTGGACAACAATATGTGTATACAACTTGCAGGTAAGATCGCAAACAATACTATCATCATGAATCAATAACATGTTCAAATCTGAAATCATGGCACTCGGGCCCTAGTGACAAGCATTAAGCATAACAAGTTGCAACAAAGTCAAAAAGCACTAATAATAGATACTAGGCACCATGCCCTAACAATCTGATGCCATTACATGAACGATCTCATCCAATCCCTACCATCCCCATAGCCTACAACGGGGGATTACTCACTTATAGATGGGGGAATCATGGATGGTCGATGGAGAAGCGATGGTGATGATGACGGCGATGATATCCTCCAATTCCTCGTC
Organism: Avena eriantha; assembly: GCA_910589775.1. Taxonomy (NCBI): domain Eukaryota; kingdom Viridiplantae; phylum Streptophyta; class Magnoliopsida; order Poales; family Poaceae; genus Avena; species Avena eriantha. The sequence continues at coordinate 168,718,808 of OU342743.1, read as the reverse complement.
CTGGCAGGGTACCAGAACGGAGTTTCTGGTTCTGATTTGCGGAATCTGGTGGTGGCGGCGTAGCGGAACTCTTTCTAGAAAAACATCGACCCCCCTGGGTTTTTAGGTTAAGAGGCAAATTATAGGCGAAGAGGGAGGCCGCGGGGGTGACTGAGGCGGCCACACCACCCCTAGGCGCGGCCAGGTGGTGTGGGCCCCTCTTGACCCTCCTCCGTCTCGTCTTCTTGCTCCGTGAGTCCTCTGGTGAAATAGGATTTTTGGCATATTTTCCTGGATTTTTCCTGATAGTAGATTTTCTGCACAAAAACTAGACACCAAGGTAATTCTGTTGAAAACAACATCAGTCCGTGTTAGTTGTATCCAAATCACACAAGTTTATAGGAAAAACAATAGCAAAAGTGTTCGGGAAAGTAGATACGTTTTGGACGTATCAACTCCCCCAAGCTTAGCTTATTGCTTGTCCTCAAGCAATTCAGTTGAAAACTGAGTGCGATAAAAGAAACTTTCACGAACACATTTGCTTCATAAGATGTATATATTCTCAGCATATGATCAAGTACTTGGTCAATTCATAACAAGGAGCATGCAAATAAGGTTACTCAATAGTTATTGCAATCTATGAAGAGATTCCAACTCAAAAATAGTAAGTAGCATGAAACATAAACATAAGCAACATTGCAATGCTCATAAAAAGGTATGATAGAGTGGTATCTCGCTTGCCTTTGATTGTAGAGCAAACATAAATGCCGAGGCACCTCTGAAGTTCAAGTGAAGACTAGAAGTAAAGATATCAAAGATACAAGCATCAAAGTCATGACAAAATTAATCAAGTTTTGAGACAAGCACATCACACTAAGAATGACAACTATTCTCTCAAGATAGTGCTCATAGAATAAGCGGTGAGTAAACAAGGAAGTGAAAAGGTTTTGAAAAGTTTTAAAGGCTTCCAAATGCTGAAAGTATGGTACTCATTAAGCTCTCATTGCCCCTATCATAAGCATCTTTAAATGGTTAAGGTTAAAGTGACACAACTAAGAGGATATGCTTGACAAGTTATAAGTTGAAATCGCATGCCCCTTCCTTACGAGTACCAAACCTCATGCTACTCAACTTCAGTCACAAGTAAGCTCTTGTCATTGTAAGTACATATGTATCATAGAGAACCGCCAACGGGGTACCCCTTGCACATGATACAGGAGCTATCCCATAGTCAAAATGACAAGGCAAGTAGACAATGAGCATCTTAGCGATCTTTTTATTTGCTATTTGCATAGGTTTTTATTGAGGATGCTTCATATAGTGCTCATTATGGTTGTGCTGCAAGTTTCCACCATGATTAGGCATGGCTTAGGCTAGCGGCCCAGGCGTTTCTCTAACACACATACAAACTCCATGATCCTACAAGTTTCCCTTTTATTTCACACCGCCGGGATCCATAAGCAAAAGAATCATGATATCAACGGAATAATAAGTGCAATGTTGAAAGCGTTCCCCATGATACATGGTTCTACTAACTTCAACTTATAAAGCGCAAGCATATACGCAACCGAGATGGACACACTGGTTCAAGGTTATTAAGTGCAAGAAAGTAAAGTGTGTCGTCAAGTTCGTGAGAGCTTTACTAACTAATTTTATCATAACAAGCAAACATTTTATTTGGAAGAAAATAAGGCATACTGAATATGCATGGAATAGCAAGTGATGCTAATAGGTAGGTATGGTGGACACTTTTGGCAATATTGGTTTTGGGGAGTTGGAAACACGAGTAGAGCTCATACTCAGTGCAAGTGAAGGCTAGCAATAGTAAGGGAGCGGCAAACGAGAGAGCAATAACTGCCATAATTATGCTTGCAACAAAACAGGACTAATTATGGCATGCAAGTGATTCAAGACCCCTGAGGCAAAATAATTCATTGAGGCTTAACTGATTGTTTCAGTCTTATGCATGCATGAGCATGTGCCAAGTCAATTCAAGTGAAACATTCAGAGGAAGATACCATAGTGTCATGCCAAGTTATGAATAGAAAAATGCAAGCAAACATTCATATGACATGCTACAAAACATTAGCAAGCTAGAGCTAATCATAGGAAAGCAAGAACTACTAAGCATCCATAAATAACATACACCTTACATCAACAGACTAAGCATGCCCACAATGATGAGTATATGTACAAAAATGAAAACAAGTAGAGTTCGTTACTAGCCTCTTACTGCACCTCAAGTTGTCATTAATCTTCATTATTGCCCTTCACTTGTGTGGATTGAATAATAACATGAAACCAAACTACACCGAGGACTGCTGAACCCTGCAACGAACTTCACAAAACCACAGAAGAACAGAAAATATTTTTGGTGTTTTTGATTTTTAAAGGCAAGAGCAAAAAGGAGGAACAAGCAAAGCAAAATCTTTTTGGGTTTTTTGAATGGTCCAAAGAAAGCAAAAAGGAAGAAGCAAACCAAGGCTAAAAATACAAAGCAAACAAAGAGAAACAACGAAAATATTTTTGGTCTTTTTGTGTTTTGGAAAGCAAAAGTAAAGAAAGAACAAAAACTAAAAAGAGAACGAAACATGGATATACAAAGTACCAACTAAACATGATATGTAGATGAGTGTGTTGTCGGTGTACCTCCCCACAAGCTTAGGCTTTTGGCCAAAGTGGGTATCAACCCCAATGCGGGTAGGAACTCCAAGCTGGCGGGTCATCGTAGGAATGATCATAGTTAGACCCTTGTGTAGAAGAAGAAGCTCCCCAATCATAGGTGGGCTGCTGGTACGAAGACTCCCCATCATTCGAGGGCTGGACCGAATCATCTGAAGCCTCCCTTCAAGTATCCTACTCCCGCTGGCAGAGCTCCCCCAGATATGTATCGAGCTCTTCATCGGTGAGTGATACATTGCAAATGTATCTATAATTTTTGATATTCCATGCTTGGTTTTATCCACTTTCTTGTGTTTTGTACACACTTTGGAGGACTTATCATATGATTTCTGGGACTAACCTATTAACAAGATGCCACAGTGCCAGTTGCCTGTTTTCTGCTGTTTTTGGTTCCAGAAAGTCAGAAAATGAATATTCTCGAAATTGGACGGGACAAAAGCCAAAGTTGATATTTTACAGGAAGACTCACGGAGCCAGAAGACGAGACGGAGAGGGGCCACAGGGCGGCCACACCATGTGGTGGCGCGTGCTAGCCATGGCCGCGCCATCAGGTGGTGTGGGCCCCTTGGCCGCCCACCGACCTTGCCTCTTCGCCTATAAGAAGCCTCCCGATGCGAAAACCCTAAATCGTCAAGCCTCTAGCCACGAAAAGTTCCGCAGCACCGCCGCCACCGAAGGGGAGCTTCGGGGGACAGAAAGTCTCTGTTCCAGCACCCTGTCGGGACGGGGAAGTGCCCCAGAGCCATCTCCATCGATCTCCACCACCATCTCCATCGCCATTGCTGATTCCCATGATAAGGAGGGAGTAGTTATCTCTCGAGGCTAAGGGTTCTACCGGTAGCTCTGTGTTCATCTCTCTCTATGCAAGATCTTATTGAGATCATGAGCTTGTAATCTATAGATCTACCTTGCTACTCAAGTGCTTTAATAGATCTCTGCTCTCCCCATGTGTGTGAAAGTGACAGCGTGCACACCATGGTGGCACTTAGGCTAGAGATTACAAATACTTGTTATGAGTTATATTTGGAGTTGGATATCTTTATGAAATTGTGGTGTTTGTTGGACTCATCTAGTACTCAAGGTGACAGTGTGGGATTTTCTAGATGGGAAAGATGAACTTTGAGGTGTGTTGTTATAGCCCTACCGTTGATTAGAGTGTCCAACCGAAGAGTAGTTCAGCGTAGTATCATAAAGAGAATATATTTATATGAGAGTGTTCACTAGTGAAAGTATGATCCCTAGGCCTTGTTTCTAAGCATTGATACACCGTTTGCTATTAGATCTATTACATGTTTGCTTGCTACTATCTTTATTTCAGTTTGCCTTTAGTCTTTTCCATGCCATCAAGCTATTTTCTATCACCGTTACCACTTATTATCTATACCACTTGTATTTCACTATATCTTCGCCGAACTAGTGCACCTATACACTTGACAAGTGTATTGGGTGTGTTGGGGACACAAGAGACTTTTTGTATCTTGATTGCAGGGTTGCTTGAGAGGGAATACCTTTGACCACTTCCTCCCTGAGTTCGATAAACCTTGTATGATCCACTTAAGGGAAAACTTGCTGCTGTTCTACAAACCTCTGCACTTGGAGGCCCAACAACTGTCTACAAGAATAGAAGTGCATAGACATCAAGCTATTTTCTGGCGCCGTTGTCGGAGAGGTAAGGTAAAAGGTATTCACATTGGAGGATTAAAGAAGAAGAACCTCCCACGACAAACTCCTATTTTATGGCGCCGTCGCTGGGGAGGTAAGGTAAAAGGTACTCACATCCTCCGGTGTGAGTGCTCGAAGTTATTTCTTTTAGATTCTGCAATTTTTTCTTTTTGTTTCTTGTTTTCACTAGTTAGGCTTAATGGAAAACAACAACACAAATAGAGAGCTTTATAGTATTTATCTTGAGTTAGGACATGAAGTGTTTGAAGAGAAAATTAAAAAACCTATGGAACTTTATTTGCATGCTAATAGCAATGTTGTTAGTATGAATTCTTTGGACACTATTATTGCTAATGCCATGGAAATGTCTAAGCTTGGGGAAGCTAGTTCCTATGAAAATGATCTTTTTAGTTCCCCAGCTTTGTAAGATAGCTATTCTATTGCTTATGATGATACCAAACCTCCGATATATGATGATTACAATGATGAATATGATTTTCAGTCCACCTACTATTGAGGAGAAAATAAATTATGATTACAATATGCCTCCTATATTTTATGATTATGGTGATGAGAATAATAATGATAGCTATTTTGTTGAATTTGCTCCCACTACAATTAATAAGAATGACTATGCTTATATGGAGAGTAATAATTATTTTATGCATGTGGCTCATGATAAGAATGTTTTATGTGATAGTTATATTGTTAATTTTATTCTTGATGCTACTAAAAGTTATTATGAGAGAGGGAAACATGGTTTCATGTATCTCAATAATATTAAGTTTCCCCTCTTTATGTTGAAAATTTTGAAGTTGCACTTGTTTTGCTTTCCTATGCTTGTTGCTTTGTGCTTTCATGACTTGTTTCTTTACAAGATTACTATGCATAGAAAGTGGTTTAGACTTAAATGTGTTTTGAATTTGCTTCTTGATGCTCTCTTTTACTTTAATTCATATTTCTTATGTGATAATCTTCTCAAACTATCATGCCTAACTTAAAGGCGTTAAAGAAAAATACTTATTGGGAGATAACCCAAAAGTTTTAGATGAGTCTTGGAAGTTATTACTTCTGTAATAACCGCTCCTTATCCTTTTTATTTGCTTTTTGTGCCAAGAGTAACCTCTAATGAGAGAGAAGTAATGCCTAGGAAAGTTGTTGTCCCGAAACAGATTTTTGTGCTTCACCGTAAAAATTCGTGTGAAATCTCTGTACGTCCTTTTAAGGCATGAATTTTCGTGCTTCTGCCCCAGGTTGTTATATAACTTTCGTTCGTTCAACACTTTTTCATTTGAGCAACATAAGGTGTTCGAAAAAATTCGTCTTTACCTGCTGGTCTATTTTGACAGATTTCTGCCATTATTTGCATTTGCTTCTTGTTGGTTCCTTTTTGAGTTCTTTTGGGGAATTGAACTTTTTGAGGGAAGTTCTATAGTAGATAGTGTTTTAATGGAAGTTTTATTGGTGTTAGAACTGAACCTAAAGACTTATTATCTTGAGTGCACTAATGCTGCTAATAAAGATTGTGTGAAGTTTTGTATGAAGGAAAAAATTCAGGTGTATGGAAGGAATGAGTAATGAGATGAAGGATGGAATAAATCTCAAGCTTGGGGATGCCACGCGTGTCACCCCAAGAAATATCCAAGAAGTACAAGCTTCAAAGCTTGGGGATGCCTTGGGCATCCCCTTCTTCATCAATAAAAATCTCAGGTTTCTTCCAAACGCTTCATTTTTATTGTTTCATGCACAGTTGTGTTGTTCTTGGAGCGTCTTATTTTTTGTTTTTGTTTTTCGTTTGCTTGGTTTGATTAGTTTGCTGAATAAATTGGTTGGACCGCCTCTTTCATACATTGGTTTTCAAATAGTTTGGTTTGGATTGGAAAAGAGTGGGAAAATTCATACTTATGTGGTAAAAAGAGCTTGTTTTTGACTGTGGCCTATGCTTTGTCATGCCATGCTTGATATTGTTTTGGCTTTATGCTTAGTATTCTTTGCTATAGCATGGCTTCTTATAAACAATTGAGATTGCTTAATGTGCCTTGGATGAATCATGCGTTGTTTTAGCATATTAAAGCATAGTATAGTGGTATTCTCCTTTGATGCTTTATTTGGGTTGACTTGGCGCATGCTCACACCATGTTATGACTATCCCAAGTCACCATAGCCTTTATGATCCTTTAGTTTTCAACGTGTAGTATCACTTTATGCTTTGATCAATGATGTTTTGTCGTCTGCATGATTATGGCCATTATTGCTCTCCTAGTTTGTCGTTCCCAGTCTTTTGCTAGCCTCCGTAACAAAGTATGAGTTCCACTCATGCATCCAACTCCTTAAAACAAGTTATTACAAAGAGTCCACCATACCTACCTACTAGCTTATGCTATTCCAAGTATATTCATGCTTTTGTTTACCTTCCAAATTAAACTTGTTATGAGAAAACTAGTGATTAAAGCTCTCACGAATTTGATGGCACACTTTACTTTTCTTGCCCTTAATAACTTGAACCATTGTGTCATATATGTTGTATATGCTTGCACTTATTTGTTGGGAATTAGCAGAACCATGCTTTCATGGGGAACGCTTTCAACATTGCACTTGGTACTTGTACCTAGTTGATATCATGCTCTTTTGTATATGGATGTCGTCGGTGTGAAATGAAAGGGGAGCTTGTAAGTCCATGGAGTTATGTATATGTGTTAGAGAAACGCCTGGGCCGCTGGTCTAATCTATGCTGACATGGTGGAAACCTGCAGCGTAACCATAATGAGCTGTCTATGAAGCATTCTTCTTATAAAAAAGAGTCCTATATTGAGAAAAAAGAGAAAAATAAAAAAAAGATTATGAAAAGAGGAAAGAGAGAAAAAAGCACCATATTCCCATGGTAAATAAGAAGATTGCTGATATGCTCGTTGTCTGCTTGCCTTGTCATTTTGATATGGGGATTCTTCCGTATCATCGGGCAAGGGGTACCCCATTGGCGGTTCTCTATGATACACATGTACTTACGATAACAAGAACTTACCGGTGACTAAACTTGAGTAGCATGAGGAGCGACCCTCGTATTCAAAGGACATGAGATTTCCAACTTATACTTCGTCAAGCATATACACCATAGTTTGTTCACTTTAACCTTAATCACTTCAAGATGCTTATGATAGGGGCAATGAGAGATGAAAGCTATAAGTACCATAATTTTTGGAAGCTCTTTATGAGACTTGAATCCCTACTTCCTTCTATGAAGGCCTTTCTTCCACTTATATATTGAGTCTCCACCTTCTACCTTTATGCACCTACTTTGAGAGCATAGTGGCCATTCTTAGTTCTATGTGCATTGTCCCAAGACTAGTTGATTGATGCATAACTTGATATTGCTTATTTTAAACTATTTGTATCTAGTCACTCTTATGAACTTTGAAGGTGTCCTATGCATTTATATTTGCTACTCTATTGTGGCATCCCGCTAAAACCACTACTAGAAAATCGCGTTGTTTTTGTGCATTGCATCGTCATGACAGCGTGCTCATGTCATCATGCCACATTGCATTTGAGCATCGTCATGTCATCATCTGTTGTCTGAAACTATTTTCAAAAAACCCTATTTATGATTTCTAAATATCTAGCCTTTATTCAAATCAAACCCGGGGTCTCTTCCGGATATTTTCTTTTGTCTACAAAATATTTACAAAAGTCTATTTCGGATAAAATAAAATGAATAAAACTATTTCTTTTCGGACCGGGGAGGCAGCCCAGCCATTAGGCCAGGCCACCTACTACCCGGCCCGTATAAAAACCTAATCTAACCTAACCTAACCCCACCTACCCTCTACCGCATACACCCTCCCAGCCGTCGCCACCTGGTCGTCAACCACCACCTACCCCCGCCGACCAGGCCCTCCTGGGCGCGCTCCCCAACTCCACCTGCCTACACGCTCCACCGCTTGCGCCTGTTTTCCCTGGCCCCAAATTTTCCGTCGCCACCTAATCCCTCCTGCGCCAACCACTCCCAACTCCCGCACGCCACCCTGGCCCCACCAGGCGCACGTCGCCCGCGCCATTTTCCCCACCATCTCCCGCCTCTCCCTTCCACCTGCACAGCCCCTCCGCCTACCTGGTCCACTCCCCAGCACCCCACCTGACGCCCCGACATGCCCCACCGCGCCCAACTCCCGCTCCCTCCCTCGATCCCCTCCCCCACAGCGCTGTGGCCCCACCACGACCACGTCCACCTCCTCCCCCACCAACCGCGCTCCCTCCTTCCCGTCTCTCTCCTGGCGACCCAGACCCGAGCGCCCCACTCCCCTCGGCCCTCCGCCGCCGCTGGCCCTCCACCTCGTCACCCCGCCTCCTCTACTTCCCCTCCCCGTGTCGGCGTCCTTCTCCACCGATGTCCCTTGCAGCGAGCGCCGCCGGGCCCCTCTCCTCCGGGCTCCGTGCCTTCCCCTCTGGTCGCCGCCAAGACCAACACCGCGGCCAGCCCCGCCGCGAGCCTCCACCTTCGGCCGGCCCATCCTCGCAGGGAACGCCACCCGCCTCGCCGGCCTTCCCCGCCTCTGCCAGCACCTCCTCTCCTGCGGTTGACCACCATCGCCGCCTCCCTCGCACCCCCGTCGCCCCCTCACTGCTCGGTGCCGCCTCGAACCACCGCCCCCCCTCTGCCGGTGCTGAGTCCGTCCGTGCGCCCTCGACCGCTACCGCCTCCCTGCAGTCCCCTGGACGTGTTCCTCCCCGCCTCCAGGTCGTCATGGGTCCCTCGCCGACCGTCCTCGTCAAGCCCCTATAGCGGCCACCACCTCCTCGCAGGCTCCGCGATCCGACCCCTGCGCCTTCCTCCTCGCCCCGTACCAGAACCACCCCCCTCCAACTTGTGCACTTGGTCCGTTTGTGGCCTGGTTCTCTCGAAGCTTCGCATCTTCCTGCCCTCGTGTCAGTGTTGTTGTGTGTTGGTGAATGTGGTGTGGGGCTGCTCAAGTCTATCTGAAGACCGTGTGTTTCCCCAAGTTCCTCGCAAGATCTTCGTGGCCGCCAAGTAATCTCTACCGAGAGGGACGCCTTGTCCAGACTTGTCGCATCAACATGTTTTTTCCTCGGCGCGCACGACATTTGGACAAGGAGCGCCAAGGGCAACTTCGATTAACCACCAGCACCGAACCCAAGACCGATCCGACGCTCGAACCGCTCCGAAATCAAGACCATCGCCAGGAACCCGAAGCAGCCCCAGAGTACCACTCCAAGGCCACCGACAAGATCTTCGACATGCGTCGCCATACTCGAAGCCTACTACACGGACCCGAAGATCACACATGCGACAAGACCTCCTTCCCGCACCGATGCCCGAGGACCCGGACGCCAAGGTCGCCGACACGGAACGCCCAGTTCTTCTACTCGGATCCGAAGACCGAACCCTGGCGCGCCAAGTTCTTCGACCCCGAAGACCGATCCATCGGAACGCCAAGACCTCCGTCCGAACCCGAGTTCTTCGTCCCAGGCGTCAAGATCTCCTACACGGACCCGAAGACCCCGGTACCCGATCCACTCAAGTTCACCATCGACGACAGGATCGACCGCTTGGAACCCAAGTTCTCCGTCACGACACGACAAGTTCTCCATCTTGCATCCGAACCTCGCCGTCCCCGTCGAACCCTGAGACCGAACCCCCGGAACCCAAGATCTTCCGAACCCAGATGTGTGCCCCTAAGCCCCTATTTTCATAATATGACATATACATGTCACATAATTAAATCATCATGCTTGCATTCATGTCATCTGGTGGGTTGGGTTAAATAGTCGATTCACCTAAATTAAATAAGGAGTCCATATGCGGGATATTGTTGTCTTATTCCGGACTTCATTTAAATTGCATAGCGAACCGATGCCATGTTTTGCCTTGTTAAGACAACATTTAAATTGCGGGGTACCTAAACAACATGAACCCATTAATTAATTGTCGGGACCCTGGTTCCGCTTAATATTGCCTAATTTCATCACATCTTTACCATGTCATGCATCATACATGCATCATGCCGGATCTTTTGCCGTAGTATTAAATATTGCATCCGATGTTTCTTCTAGTGTTTGCTTCTTCGCGGATTAGGCCAATGAGTTGATGCGAGTATCGACAAGTTCTCCGGATATGAACCTTCGGCAGTGTTTCCCAGGCGAGCATCTCTCCCCTTCTACCTATTTTGCATTTATAGTCTTTATTTCCTCATGTTGATCTATTGCTATCCATGTCGCGATGCTTTAGTTTCCGTGCACCAGTTATATCCCGTGCAGCCTCTATATTGCCTTGGACACCTCCTATTACCTGTGTTTGGTAGATAGCTGGCCTTGCGAGTCATAGTTGCTTGCTCAGGTGCGATCCCGTGTTGTCAAGTACCACAATTGTTGGAATGTTGGCAAATGTTTATGGTGGAGCTGATCATGACTTTAAATACAACTATTAAAATGCTAGATATAACTAATGCAGAGGCATCGGTGGGCAATAGATGTTATTTGGTTCTTCCACGCTCACTTGTGTCCCGTAGGACCCCGAGTACTTGATACCTGTTCCTTGATTTTTGGCACTATCCACATCCGGGAGGCCTTATGGACCCCCCCCTGAGCCAGAGCTTGATTCATTTCTATTTCTTGGGGCCACAACTAGTTTGGGGTTTTATTACTATCCTGTACTTATGCCATGTTACTACTTTATTTAAGATTGTGCGTGGAGCACCTGTACTATTTTGGATCGCGCCATGTTTTCGCGGTATCGACAAGCCCATTCACACTTTCAGGTTCCCAGTCGTTTATAGTCGTCGTCGCAAACCTTGGGTCCGTCTCGGAGCCGGCAAACTTTGTTGCGGGTAGCTTAATGGGGTGGGCCCCTGACATATTTATGAATCCTATGATTTCTTTGTCGTGAAAGCCTCGTTCGGTTTTGATTTGGTTTTTCCGAGGTTGATCGTGTGTGTTTTGCTATTTGTGCACCCCTGCAGGGTAAATCTTTCTGAAAGCCGTGTCTGCGGTTATGTACAACTTGGAGCACAGTATCTCGATCATAGACAAGCATAACTAAAGTAGTGCTATAAACTTGACTTAATATATGACTAGTAATCAGATTCAACTATCACGGAATGGATATTAAAATGCCAACAACTGGTGGATCTGGGGTTGTTTGGTGACATGCTGTACCTACCTAGTAAGTATTGCAACTCCAACGGAATGTGATAAAAGTGCCAACAACTGCTGGGTTTTGGGATTCCTCAGGACAATTATATATGACTAGTAAATGTTCCAACTACAACGGAATGTTAACTAAAACTGCCCACTACTTATGCTTCAGGATGACTCTTGCTATCTATATCTGATTAGTAAGAGCTTCAACTATAATGGAATGAATAAACTGCCAACTGTGTGAGTTCCTCGGTCTGACTTCCTCGTTTGGTCTCGAAGGGGAATACCAGGGTGGGTATGATTGGTGTTAGTATAAGGTTGGTTCCGAATAGGTCTTTCTTATCCCTCTCTAATAGCCGCCAGCTTTACTGAGTCTCTATAGGTTTTTTAGTGCTGCTGCGCTGCCGCTTCAGTCCACCATACCTATGTAGGCGAGGACCGCCGAATTCTAGCCTTGCCGTGTACTGGCCTCAGTACGGACGCTCCTCTTTTTCCTTTGCCCTTTGTCGGCACCCCTTTTGTTTTAGCAGGTTCGAGATCGACGTCCTTAGCAGGGTTACCCTTCCGGCTTGGCCTGGGTAGGGTTATGGACGCCATTGGTTATTCTTCAGGGCTCTTAGCCCCATTTGCATCTTGTCCATACTCGGACGCTATATCGTTTTCAAGGTGATTTGGATCTTTGTAGTGTATATCTGCATTCTTGACTCTTGGAGTCGTGTTGTATATATATCTGTTCTGTGGGTCCCATCGAGGACTGTTGTGTAATGGTATTACTTTGTTTTCCACCCGCACGAAAGTGCTTGGTGGGCGTCCTTGAATCGTTTCTATGCGGGTTTGGCGGAAAGGGCTGAAACTTGCATAGGGCTGATTCGAGGGTGTTACATCTATGAGGGACAAGCTGAATACTATTATGTTATGTTTTCTTTATGTGAAACAAACAAACGTCTTGGAAAGCATTGTTATTCATGAATCTTTTGTTTGTGTCTTTTCATGTTGCATCATAGTTTCTTTGTCTTATTGCTAGAACTTTGTCTTTCATGTTATGACTGAAGTACTATGATCCCAGCTTTGAATGTTTTACAAATACTTTGATCAAGTCTTTGATGGTGCATGTCACCTCAAAAATTATTCTTTCTTTTTATCACTTACCTACTCGAGGACGAGCAGGAGTTAAGCTTGGGTGTGTTGATACATTGCAAATGTATCTATAATTTTTGATGTTCCATGCTTGGTTTTATCCACTTTCTTGTGTTTTGTCCACACTTTGGAGTACTTTTCATATGATTTCTGGGACTAACCTATTAACAAGATGCCATAGTGCCAGTTGCTTGTTTTCTGCTATTTTTGGTTCTAGAAAGTCAGAAACTGAATATTCTCGGAATTGGACGGGACAAAAGCCAAAGTTGATATTTTACCGGAAGACTCACAGAGCCAGAAGACGAGACGGAGAGGGGCCACAAGGCGGCCACACCATGTGGTGGCGCGGGCTAGCCCTGGCCACGCCACCAGGTGGTGTGGGCCCCCCAGGCCGCCCACCGACCTTGCCTCTTCTGATGGGTTCGTAGCAGGGAAAACAAAAAATTCTACCGCAAGAACGAACAAAACCCAGATCTAATCTAGATAAAAGCCAAGATCTAATCTATTAGACATGTGCAACGAGATAGATCTGTACTAACCCTTGTAGATCCGAAAGCCTTGTGCGAGATCAGATCTCGTGGTTGATGTAGACGATCACTTGCCGATCTCAAGATCGAGTAGACGATCCTTCCGGCGCCGCGTTCTGGTAGCGCTTCCGCAATCGGTCACACGTGTGGAGTCGATGCAGACCTTCCTCTCCCCGTTCCAGCGAGCAACGGAGGTAGTAGATCTCTCCACGGAATCCCAGCAGCACGACGGCGTGGTGGTGGTGGTGGAGTAGAGAATTCTGCAGGGCTTCGCCTAAGCCTGAGCAGAGCGAAGGAGGAGGAGAGAGGCGGCTAGGGAAAGAGTGGAGGGGCAAGGGGGGTGGCGCCTCCACCCCTCTATATATAGAGGGAGGGGTGCGGCCTAGGGTTCCCACCCCTAGGCCCACCTCCTAGGGCTGGCGCACGAGGGAGAGGGGGAGGGAGTTTCCTTCCCCCCCAAGTCTTCCCTTTTCCTTTCTTGCTTTTCAAGTAAAGTCCACGGAACCTTCTGGAACTTTCTGGAACATTCCGAAACCTTCTAGAACCCCCATATAAACACTCCGGAACATTTCCGAACCTAGAAAATGATCTCCATTATATGAATCTTATTCTCCGAAAAGATCTGGATCTCCTCGTGATGTCCCAGATCCAATCCGAGACTCCGAACAACATTCGGTCTCCAACGCACATTCCATATCTAACTAAACAACATCGAACCTTAAGTGTGTCACCCTACGGTTCGTGAATATGCACACATGATGGAGACACCTCTTCGATCAATAACCATCAGCGGGATCTGGAGATCCATAACAGCTCCCACATACTCAACGATGACTTCGTGATCGATAGAACCATTAACATACGAAACCAATTCCCTTTGTCACGTGATACTCTACTTATCCGAGGTTTGATCGTTGGTATCTCCATACCTAGTTCTACCTCGTTACTGACAAGTACTCTTTATTCGTTCCGTGATATGTCATCCCTTGTGACCTAGTCACATGCTTGCAAGCTAACTAGATGACATTCCACCGAGAGGGCCCAGAGCATATCTATCCGTCATATGGATGGAAAAATCCCAATCTTGGTCCATGCGCTTCAACACATACTTTCAGAATACCCAACGACACCTTTATAACCACCCAGTTATGAAGCGGTGTTTGATGTCATCAAAGTACCCATCCGGTGATGGTGATTAACATAACCTCATGGTCGGAGGATTAGGTTACTATGCATTTGAAAGCTTGTAGCAATATGAACTTAATGACTTGATCTTATGCTATACTTACTATGGGTGTGTGTCCATCACATCATTCTCCTAATGATACAACCTTGTTATTAATGACATCCAATGTCCATGATCAGGAAACCATGATCATCTATTAATCAACAAGCTAGTTCAAAAAGAGGCTTACTAGGGACTCTTTTACGTTTACAAAACACACATGTATTAGTGTTTCCTTATAATACAATTATAGCATGGGATGTAAACATTCATCATAAACACAAAGATATAATAATAACCACTTTTATTATTGCCTCTTGGGCATATCTCCAACAGTCTCCCACTTGCACTAGAGTCAATAATCTAGATTACATGGTAATATACCTAACACCCATGGCGTTCTGGTGTTGGTCATGCTTTGCTCTAGGGAGAGGTTTAGTCAACGGATCTGCCACATTCAGATCAGTGTGTACTTTGCAAATCTTTATGTCACCATCTTGGACATACTCGCGAATAGCATGGAAACGTAGCTTGATGTGCTTCAGCTTGCTATGTGACCTTGGCTCCTGTGCATTAGCTATGGCACCTCTGTTGTCACAGTAGATGGCCATCGGGTCCAACGCACTAGGAACCACGCCAAGTTCAGTAATGAACTCCTTCATCCATATGGCTTCTTGTGCAGCCTCTGAAGCAGGTATGTATTCCTATTCAGTTGAAGATTTCGCCACAACGCTTTGCTTGGCACTCCTCCAGCTCACTGCAGCACCATTCAAAATAAATACGTATCCAGACTGTGACTTTGAGTCATCTGGATCGGTGTTCCAACTCTCATCAGTGTAACTGTTTACAACAAGCTGTTCATCACCTCCATAAGAAAGAACCATATCCTTAGTCCTATTTAGGTACTTTAGGATATTCTTGACCGTTGTCCAGTGCTCCATTCTAGGATCACTTTGATATCTGCTAGTCAAACTAAGAGCATGTGCTATATCCAGTCTTGTACACAGCATGGCATACATGATAGAACCTATGGCCGAGGCATAGGGAATATTATTCATCTTCTCTCTCTCTTCTGCCGTAGCTGGACTTTGAGTCTTACTCAAGGTCTTACCTGACAACATGGGCACGAACCCTTTCTTGCTCTCTTCCATTCTAAACTTCTTTAGAACTTTGTCTAAGTATGTACTTTGTGAAAGCGCTATTAGGCGTCTTGATCTATCTCTATAAATCTTGATGCCTAGAATATATGCCGCTTCGCCAAGATCCTTCATTGAAAAACTATTATTCAAATAGGCTTTGACACTATTAAGAAGTTCTATATCATTCCCAATCAACAATATGTCATCTACATATAGTACTAGGAATGCTACAGAGCTCCCACTCACTTTCTTGTAAATACAAGCTTCTCCATAAGTTTGTATAAATCCAAAGTTTTTGATTACTTTATCAAAACGTTGATTCCAACTCCGGGATGCTTGCTTCAGTCCATACATGGAGCGCTGAAGTTTGCATACCTTGTCAGCATCTTTAGGATCGACAAAACCCTTGGGTTGTACCATATACAACTCTTCCTCAATGTCTCCATTAAGGAACGCCATTTTGACATCCATCTGCCAAATCTCATAATCGAAATATTCAGCAATTGCTAACAAAATCCTCACAGACTTTAGCTTTGCTACAGGTGAGAATGTCTCATCGTAGTCAACTCCTTGAATTTGTCGGAACCCTTTCGCGACAAGTCGAGCTTTATAGACGGTAACATTACCATCAACATCTCTTTTTCTCTTGAAAATCCATTTGTTCTCGACAGCCTTACGGCCATCCGGTAAGTCCACCAAAGTCCACACTTGGTTTTCGTACATGGATCCCATTTCGGATTTCATGGCTTCTAGCCATTTGTCAGAATCTGGGCTTACCATAGCTTCTTCATACATCGCAGGGTCATTAGTGTTGTCCACCAACATGACATTCAAGGCAGGGTCATACCAATCAGGAGTGGTATGAACCCTTGTTGACCTGCGAGGTTTAGCAGCAACTTTGTTCGAAGTTTCATGATCACCATCATTAGCTTCCTCTCCAATTGGTGTAGGCGGCACAAAAACATCTTCCGGTGTTGCGCTACTCTCAACTCCAAGAGAAGGTTCAATAACCTCGTCGAGTTCTACTTTCCTTCCAGTCACTTCCTTCAAGAGAAACTCCTTCTCAAGAAAGGATCCATTCTTGGCAACGAAAACTTTGCCTTCGGATCTATGATAGAAGGTATACCCAATTGTTTCTTTAGGGTATCCTATGAAGACGCATTTCTCCGCTTTGGGTTCAAGCTTATCAGGTTGTAACTTCTTTACATACGCTTCGCAACCCCAAACTTTAAGGAACAACAACTTAGGTTTCTTTCCAAACCACAATTCGTACGGTGTCGTTTCAATGGATTTATATGGTGCCCTATTTAAAGTGAATGCGGCTGTCTCTAATGCATACCCCCAAAACAATAGCGGTAAATCTGTAAGAGACATCATAGACCGAACCATATCTAAGAGAGTTCGATTACGACGTTCGGACACACCATTACGCTGTGGTGTTCTCGGCGGTGTCAATTGCGAAAGTATTCCACATTTCTTTAAATGCATGCCAAACTCATAACTTAGATATTCACCTCCGCGGTCAGAACGCAGAAACTTAATCTTCTTGTTACGATGATTTTCCACTTCACTTTGAAATTCCTTAAACTTCTCGAAAGTTTCGGACTTATGTTTCATAAAGTAGACATACCCATATCTACTTAAGTCATCCGTGAAAGTGAGAACATAACGATATCCACCACGTGATGCTACACTCATTGGACCGCACACATCGGTATGTATTATTTCCAATAAGTCTGTAGCTCGCTCCATTATTCTAGAGAATGGAGTCTTAGTCATTTTTCCCATTAGACATGCTTCGCATCTTTCAAGTGATTCAAAATCAAGTGATTCAAGAAGTCCATCAGAATGGAGTTTCTTCATACGCTTCACTCTAATGTGACCAAGACGACAGTGCCACATGTATGTAGAATTATCATTCAATTTTGTTCGTTTAGCATCTATGTTGTGAACATGTGTATCACTACTATCAAGATTCAGTAAGAATAAACCATTCATCTCAGGTGCATTACCATAAAAGATATTACTCATATAAATCGAACAACCTTTATTCTCGGACTTAAAAGAGTAACTGTCTCGCAATAAACAAGATCCAGATATAATGTTCATGCTTAACGCAGGCACCAAATAACAATTATTCAAATTTAAAACTAATCCCGAAGGTAGATGTAGAGGGAGCGTGCCGACGACGATCACATCAACATTGGAGCCATTTCCAACGCGCATCGTCACCTCGTCTCTCGCCAGTCTTCGCTTATTCCGCAGCTCCTGTTTCGAGTTACAAATATGAGCAACCGAACCAGTATCAAATACCCAGGCACTACTACGATTACTAGTAAGATACACATCAATAACATGTATATCGAATATACCTTTCTTCTTGATGTTGCCGTTCTTTAGATCTGCCAGGTACTTGGGGCAGTTACGCTTCCAGTGACCAGCACCCTTGCAGTAGAAGCATTCAGTTTCAGGCTTAGGACCAGCCTTGGGCTTCTTAGCAGGTGCGGCAGCTTTCTTGCCGTCCTTCTTGAAGTTGCCCTTGTTCTTAGGCTTGCCCTGTTTCTTGAAATTGGTGGTCTTATTGACCATCAACACTTGGTGCTCCTTCTTGATCTCCACTTCAGCAGTTTTCAGCATGGACAATAGTTTAGGCAACGTCTTGTTCATGTAGTGCATATTGTAGTTCGTCACAAAGTTCTTATAACTCGGTGGCAGTGATTGGAGGACACGGTGAATCCCTAACTCATTAGGAATCGTTATCCCCAACTCTTGGAGCTTGTTTGCGTGCCCAGACATGGTGAGCACGTGCTCGCTAACGGAGCTACCCTCTTCCATCTTACAGTTAAAGAACTTTTCGGAGGCCTCATAGCTCTCCATGGCCGCATGAGTCTCAAAAATCAGCCTGAGCTCCTTAATGATCTCAAACGGGTTGTGATGCTCAAAGAGCTTCTGAAGCTCCGTTTCTAAACCGTACAGGATGGCACACTGAACTGTGGAGTAGTGATTTTTCCGAGTGGCGTAAACATTCTTTACGTCATCGGTGGCATCTTCTGCAGGTGGGTCACCTAGCGATGCTTCGAGCACATAGGTCAACTGACCAGCCCTGAGGACAATCTTCAGTCCACGGAACCAGTCCGTGAAGTTGCTTCCATTGTTCTTAAGCTTTTCTTTCTCTAGGAACGCATTGAAATTGATGGAGAGGTTCGCCATAATCTACAACAAATTTGCAAGTAGTTTAGACTAAGTTTATGATGAATTGAGTTCAATCTAAATTCTTTAAATTAACTAGGTGAACTCCCACTCAAAACAACATCCCTCATGTTGTCTTAGTGATTACACGAACCAAATCCACTACACCAAGTCCGATCTTCACGAGAGAAGATGTAGTTTCATCGGCGAACAATCTTCATGTTCATCATATCATTTATATGACTCATGCTCTACCTTTCGGTATTCCGTGTTCCGAGACCATGTCTGTACATGCTAGGCTCGTCAAGATTAACCTTAGTTTCCGCATGTGCAAATTTGGCTTGCACCCGTTGTATGCACACGTAGAATCTATCACATCCGATCATCACGAGATGCTTTGAAACGACGAGTCTTAGCAATGGTGCCAACTAAGGACGAACACTTTATTACTTGATATTTAGTGAGAGGGATCATCTTATAATGCTACCATCGCGATCTAAGCAATACAAGATGCATAAAGGATTAACATCACAGGCAATTCATAATTAGTGTGATATGATATGGCCCTTTCTTCTTATGCCTTTGATCTCCATCTACAAAGCACGGATATGATCTCCATCATCACCAGCATTGCGTCAAGGTCAGTGGCGCCGCTTCATGGTTGTCCATCATCACTAGAACCTATTACAACTACTTGGAATAAAGCTATTACAAGATGAATAGACACGCAGGTCTTAACATAATTAAAGACAACCATTAGGCTCCTGTCGGTTGCCATATTACAACAAGGATCATTGCATACATCAAATATAATCACAATCACATGATGGCCATATCACATCACAAAACCCCTGCAAAACAAGTTAGACGCCTCTAATTTTCTTTGCATGTTTTACGTGGTTTGGGGCTTTCGAATAAGAACGAATCTTACCTACGAAACTGAACCACAACGTTGATACAAGTGCTATCAAGTGCCAAGTGTAAATTGGATCTATACTATGGTGAGAGAGACATACACCCGCAAAGCCACTTGTGCAAAGCAAGTTACACGTCAAGCGTGGAGCAAGTCTCATGTGCGATGACATGTAAGGTTAGCCCGAGCCGCTTCATCCCACCATACCGCAAGATGCAAAGTACACAAAGCAAAAAACGGCACGAGTACCAACGCCCACAACACCATTGTGTTCTACTCGTGCAACAGATCTACGCATAGACACGGCTCTGATACCACTGATGGGTTCGTAGCAGGGAAAACAAAAAATTTCTACCGCAAGAACGAACAAAACCCAGATCTAATCTAGATAAAAGCCAAGATCTAATCTATTAGACATGTGCAACGAGATAGATCTGTACTAACCCTTGTAGATCCGAAAGCCTTGTGCGAGATCGGATCTCATGGTTGATGTAGACGATCACTTGCCGATCTCAAAATCAAGTAGTCGATCCTTCCGGCGCCGTGTTCCGGTAGCGCTTCCGCAGTCGGTCACACGTGCGGAGTCGATGCAGACCTTCCTCTCCCAGTTCCAGCGAGCAGCGGAGGTAGTAGATCTCTCCACGGAATCCCAGCAGCACGACGACATCATGGTGGTGGTGGAGTAGAGAATTCTGCAGGGCTGCGCCTAAGCCTGAGCAGAGCGAAGGAGGAGGAGAGAGGCGGCTAGGGCAAGAGTGGAGGGGCAAGGGGGGTGGCACCTCCACCCCTCTATATATAGAGGGAGGGGTGCGGCCTACGGTTCCCACCCCTAGGCCCACCTCCTAGGGCCGGCGCACAAGGTAGAGGGGGGAGGGAGTTTCCTTCCCCCCAAGTCTTCCCTTTTCCTTTCTTGGTTTTCAAGTAAAGTCCACGGAACCTTCTGGAACATTCCGAAACCTTCTAGAACCCCCATATAAACACTCCGGAACATTTCCGAACCTAGAAAATGATCTCCATTATATGAATCTTATTCTCCGGACAGATCCGGATCTCCTCGTGGTGTCCAGATCCAATCCGAGACTCTGAACAACATTCGGTCTCCAACGCACATTCCATATCTAACTAAACAACATCGAACCTTAAGTGTGTCACCCTACGGTTCATGAATATGCAGACATGATGGAGACACCTCTCCGATCAATAACCATCAGCGGGATCTGGAGATCCATAACGGCTCCCACATACTCAACGATGACTTCGTGATCGATAGAACCATTAACATACGAAACCAATTCCCTTTGTCACGCGATACTCTACTTATCCGAGGTTTGATCGTCGATATCTCCATACCTAGTTCTACCTTGTTACTGACAAGTACTCTTTACTCGTTCCGTGATATGTCATCCCTTGTGACCTAGTCACATGCTTGCAAGCTAACTAGATGACATTCCACCGAGAGGGCCCAGAGCATATCTATCCGTCATATGGATGGACAAATCCCAATCTTGGTCCATGCGCTTCAACACATACTTTCAGAATACCCAACGACACCTTTATAACCACCTAGTTAAAAAGCGGTGTTTGATGTCATCAAAGTACCCATCCGGTGATGGTGATTAACATAACCTCATGGTCGAAGGATTAGGTTACTATGCATTTTAAAGCTTGTAGCAATATGAACTTAATGACTTGATCTTATGCTATACTTACTATGGGTGTGTGTCCATCACATCATTCTCCTAATGATATAACCTTGTTATTAATGACATCCAATGTCCATGATTAGGAAACCATGATCATCTATTAATCAACAAGCTAGTTCAACAAGAGGCTTACTAGGGACTCTTTTACGTTTACAAAACACACATGTATTAGTGTTTCCTTATAATACAATTATAGCATGGGATGTAAACATTCATCATAAACACAAAGATATAATAATAACCACTTTTATTATTGCCTCTTGGGCATATCTCCAACATCTTCGCCTATAAGAAGCCTCCCGATGCGAAAACCCTAAATCGACAAGCCTCTAGCCACGAAAAGTTCCGCAGCGCCGTAGCACCGCCGCCATCGAAGGGGAGATTCGGGGGACAGAAAGTCTCTGTTCCGGCACCCTGCCGGGACGGGGAAGTGCCCTCGGAGCCATATCCATTGATCTCCACCACCATCTCCATCGCCATTGCTAATTCCCATGATGAGGAGGGAGTAGTTCTCTCTCGAGGCTAAGGGTTCTACCGGTAGCTATGTGTTCATCTCTCTCTCTCTATGCATGACCTTATTGAGATCATGAGCTTGTAATCTATAGATCTACCGTGATACTCAAGTGCTTTAATAGATCTCTGCTCTCCCCATGGTGGCACTTAGGCTAGAGATTACAAATACTTGTTATGAGTTATATTTGGAGTTGGATATCTTTATGAAATTTTGGTGTTTGTTGGACTCATCTAGTACTCAAGGTGACAGTGTGGGGTTTTCTAGATGGGAAAGATGAACATTGAGGTGTGTTGTTATAGCCCTACCGTTGATTAGAGTGTCCAAACAGAGAGTAGTTCAGCGTAGTATCATAAAGAGAATATATTTATATGAGAGTGTTCACTAGTGAAAGTATGATCCCTAGGCCTTGTTTCTAAGCATTGATGCACCATTTGCTATTAGATATATTACATGTTTGCTTGCTACTATCTTTATTTCAGTTTGCCTTTAGTCTTTTCCACGCCATCAAGCTATTTTCTATCACCGTTACCACTTATAATTATCTATACCACTTGTATTTCACTATCTCTTCGCCGAACTAGTGCACCTATACACCTGACAAGTGTATTGGGTGTGTTGGGGACACAAGAGACTCCTTGTATCTTGATTGCAGGGTTGCTTGAGAGGGAATACCTTTGACCACTTCCTCCCTGAGTTCGATAAACCTTGGGTGATCCACTTAAGGGAAAACTTGTTGCTGTTCTACAAACCTCTGCACTTGGAGGCCCAACAACTGTCTACAAGAATAGAAGTGCGTAGACATCAGTTAGTGACCATCCTTCCCTGGTATCAAGGTTAAACAAAACAGGCGCATGCAAAAGAACAACACGCTCGGACTTACCCCTTCTCCAACCAGCCTTGAGGAAGGCTATTTCATAAGATAAATCACTCAAATTAGCCCAAGAAAAACGAATTTATGCTGTATCATGGAATTAAGGTCAAGCCTCTCTATGGGAAACTGTAGGTCTAGATGATGAGGCACTACACCATGCAAAGCTATTAAACGAGAAGCGATGAGGCCTCCACAAATTCAACCTTTCTCGCGGTTAGCAGCGAGATGAAAAGCTATGAAGGCACCCAAATTATAAGTCCAGGTGGTGTGCCTGCCTGGTGTTCCCCCTAGGTCACTCTAGGCACTTCTTTGTCCCTTTTTCACGTAAAAATTTAATATGAATTTTCTGGAATTTTTTGAGACACTTTATTTTTGAGAAATTTTCAAGTATTGGTGAATGATTTTTTCTGATAGAAAGATGACTTTGGAATGATGCAAAAACAAAACAAAGCTAAAACTTCATAAGTTCTAAGACACTCTAATAAGCAAGCAACTAGCAACAGAAAAAATTGAACTAAGTGAAAGCAAAACAAACATGGGTAAAATAAAAGTAAACGAAGATAATCAAGGTGAAAACATTGTTTTGTTCATTTAAAATCCCTTTATTAACAAGGTTGATCAGGTCTTGCTACGAAAACATTTTCTATGAAACAAAACTTTGTATTCCACTAATGATTATGTTACCTCAACCTTGATAGCAATGGTCCCAATCATAATAGTTTCATATTTTTCTCGCGGTATGGGACAATATATTTCTCCAACTTGGATGCCCTCAACATGTTCAATTGAATTTAAACCATAGGTCCTATCAATCTTCTTGGGGAAATAGACAGTATGCTCCTTGTCATTAACATTAAAAGTTACCTTTCCTTGATTACAATTGATAACAGCTCCTGCAGTATTAAGAAAAGGTCTCCCACGAATAATAGACATATTATCATCTTCAGGCATTTCAAGCACAACAAAGTCAGTTAATATCAAGCAATTATGAGCCACTTGAACAGGTACATCCTCACATATACCAACATGAATAGTAGTAGATTTATCAGTCAATTTCAAAGATATATCAGTTGGTATAAGTTTTTCCAATTGAAGTCTCTTATAGAGAGAAAAAGGCATAACACTAACTCCTGCTCCCAAATCACACAAAGCAGTTCTAACATAGCTATTTTAATAGAACATGGAATAGTTGGAATCCCTGGGTCTCCAAGTTTCTTTGGAACCTTACCATTAAAGGAATAATTGGTAAGCAAAGTAGAAATTTCTTCATTAGGGATCTTCCTTTTATTAGAGATAATATCCTTCATATACTTTGAATAAGGAGGCAATTTAATAGCATCAAGCAAAGGTATTTGCAAAAATAAAGGTTTCATCCACTCACAAAACTTATTATAGTGTTAGTCTTTCTTTGACTTGTGTTTCTTATCAGGGAAAGCCATAGGTTTTTGGACCCAAGGCTCTCTTTCACTACCATGTTTCTTAGCAACAAAATCTTCTTTAGTGTATTTAGTATTCTTAGTGTGTCTTTCCGGTTCTTCTTCAACTTTTTCTTTATCTGGAGCATCATTTTCCTCATTACCACTTTTAGTTTCAGCATCAGAGACAGATATACTATTAGGATCTTTAACAGGTTCAGAAGATTCTACAATAGTTTTATGTTTCTTTTTTCCTTTTCTTAGGAGAAGTACCACTATTTTCAATTTGTTGAGAATCTTGCTCAATTCTTTTAGGATGCCCCTCAGGATATAGAGGATCATGGATGGCAGCACCACTTCTAGTTCTAATTTCATAAGCTTGTTTTTCCTTAGAAGCATTAACAAGCAAATAATTTTGCACTTTAATAAGCTGGTCAATTTGAGTTTGAACCATTTGGAAATGTTTAACAAACATTTTAACATCATTAGAGGTTCTTTCCACATTATCCTTCAACTCAATAATAGCTCTAGAGTTTTCCATTAGATGGTTTTGCACCCTTTTATTAAAATTATCTTGCTTAACAATAAAAACATCAAATTCTTCCAAGCATTGACCAGGAGGTTTAGAGTAAGGAATATCACCTTTATCAAAATGTTGGAGAGAGTGTACCTCAATAGTGGATGAGTGGGAGATTGGCTTACATAGTTCTTCTATAGGAGGTAAATTCTTCACATCTTTAGCTTTAATACCCTTCTCCTTAAGACATTTATTAGCTTCCTTCATCACTTCATCATTTAGTTCAATAACTCCCCTCTTCTTTGATGTTGGTGTTGGCTCAGGCACAGTTAACTCAGGTGTAGTTGTTTTCGGTGTAGTTGGCTCAGATGAAGTCCAGTCTTCATAATTCTTGCTTATTTTAGCCATTAATTCCTTAGCTTCCTTGGGAGTTCTATTCCTGAAAACACAATCAGCACAACTATCCAGGTATGTCCTAGATTCTTCAGTTAGTCCATTATAATATATATCAAGAAGCTCATTTTTAGGTAATGGACATCTAGCATGTGCATGAATCAAAGCACAAAACCTTGCCCATGATTCAGGCAATATCTCTTTTCTCCCTGTTTAGAATCAAAAAGTTCCTGCAAAATGGAATGTCTAGCACTAGGAGGGAAATATTTCTGAAGGAAGGTACTAATCAAGTAATCAGGGCTACCAATAGATCCAGGAGGTAAATTATTAAACCAAGCCTTAGCTTCTCCTTTCAGTGAAAAGGGAAAATTTTAGCAACAAAGTAGGTATGCATCTTAATATCATCAGAAAATAAGCCACTCATGTTAGAAAGCTCAGTAATATGTGCTACCGCACTTTTATTCCTAGTCCCACAAAAATGTTCTTTCTCAACAATAGTTATGTAAGATAAATCAAGAGAGAAATCATAATCCTTATCTTTAATGTTTATGGGAGATGTAGCAAACTTAGCATTAGGAGATAATTTAGGTCTAACAGTATGTTTCTCAAGAAGACTCTTAATAGCAATCCTACCATGGGTGTTTTGGTATTCTTTAATAAATTCATCAGTCATTTCTATATATCCGTCTTCAATATCATAGCTCTCTCTAGACTTAGGTGAACTGACAGGTGTAGTAGTATCTTCATTAGGATTTTCAATATTTCCAGCTATAGTTCTAGCAATCGTAGCATCTAGGAAAGGACCTAATGAACCACTTTTATCAACCACAGTAGAAGCAGCATCATAAGTATCAGAAGTTTCAGATTCAGGAGTAGTAGCAGTGTGTGTAGCATGTGTATGTGATGGTATAAGGAGCTTACTCATAACAGATGGTGAATCAAGAGCAACAAAGGTATTCAGAACCGTATCTCTTCTTGTAGTGGATGGTAATATAGGAACCTTTCCATCATGAGATTTACCCATGATGAATGGAGGGCAGCGAACAATAGTGATTCCAAGTGAACTTGATAAATAGAGCTATGCTGCCTGGCAACGACGCGAGAAAATAGTCTTGATAACCCACAAGTATAGGGGGTGTATCGCAGTATTTTCGAGGGAAGTGAAACCCAATTTATTGATTCGACACAAGGGAAGCCAAAGAATATTTATAAGCCTTAACAACTGAGTTGTCAATTCAGCTGCACCTAGAAACAATCTTGCTCACAACAGTTTATAAGTAGCAACAATTTTGTAGTAGCAATAGCAAAGTAATAGCAGTAGTAAAAGTAAAGATAGTGGTAACAATTGTAGTAAACAGTAGGATTAAAGCGCGGTAGGCATATGGATGAATGGACGGGCGTTGCATGGACAAGACAATTCATATAGCAATCAAGACATAGGGCATTTGCAGATAAATAAGATAAAGCATCCAAGTATTAGATAATCATAGGGATGTGTTCCATATATAGTCATACGTGCTCGCAACGAGAACTTGCACAACATCTTTTGTCCTGCCAGCTCGTTTGCAGCGGGGCCTCAAGGGAACTACTGGCAATTAAGGTGCTCCTTTTAATAGAGCACCAGAGCAAAGCATTAACACTCACTGAACACATGTGATCTTCACATCAAAGCCATTCCCTCCGGTTATTCCGATTATTATCACTTCAGGGCCTTTGGTTCCAGAAGACAATATGTGTATACAACTTGCAGGTAAGATCGCAAACAATACTATCATCATGAATCAATAACATGATCAGATTTGAAATCATGGCACTTGGGCCCTAGTGAGAAGCATTAAGCATAACAAGTTGCAACAAAGTCAAAAAGCACTAATAATAGATACTAGGCACCATGCCCTAACAATCTGATGCCATTACATGAACGATCTCATCCAATCCCTACCATCCCCATAGCCTACAACATGGGATTACTCACTCATAGATGGGGGAATCATGGATGGTCGATGGAGAAGCGATGGTGATGATGACGGCGATGATCTCCTCCAATTCCTCGTCCCAGCAGGGTGCTAGAATGGAGTTTCTGGTTCTGATTTGCAGAATTTGGTGGTGGCGGCGTAGTGGAACTCTTTCTGGAAAAACATCGACCCCCCTAGGTTTTTAGGTCAAGAGGCAACTTATAGGCTAAGAGGGAGGCCGAGGGGGTGACCGAGGTAGCCACACCACCCCCAGGCGCGGCCTGGCCTAGCCCGCGTGGCCAGGTGGTGTGGGCCCCTCGTGGCCCTCCTCCGTCTCATCTTTTGGCTCAGTGAGTGCTCTGGTGAAATAGGATTTTTGGCATATTTTCCTGGATTTTTCCTGATAGTTGATTTTCTACACAAAAACTAGACACCAAGGTAATTCTGCTGAAAACAGCGTCAGTCCGTGTTAGTTGTATCCAAATCACACAAGTTTAGAGGAAAAACAATAGCAAAAGTGTTTGGGAAAGTAGATACGTTTTGGACGTATCAATGCACCAATTGAGAGATAAACCGTAGTCATTCTTAGTTTAATGTGAATTGTCCCAAAACTTGTTGATTGATTCATAACTTTGATATTGCTTGTTCTTAAATTATTTGTATCTAGTCACCCTTATGAACTTTGAAGGTGTTCTATGCATTTATGTTTTGCTATACCATGAGGGACAAGCTGAATACCACTTTTATTATGTTTTCTATATGTGAAACAAACAAATGTCTTTCAATGCATTATTATTCATGATCTTTTGTTTGTACATTTTCATGTTACAACATAGTTTCTATGTCTTATTGTTAGAACTCTATCTTTCATGCTTATGTTTAGAGTACTTTGATCTCACCTATCAATGCTTTACGAATACCTTGATCAAGATTATGATGGTGCATGTCACCTCAAATATTATTCTTTTTATCACTTACCTACTCGAGGACGAGTTGGAGTTAAGCTTGGGGATGCTTGATACATCGTAAATGTATTTATAATCTTTGATGCTCCATGCTTGTTTTATATCAACTTTCTTATGTTTTGTTTACACTTTGAGGTATTTTTATACATGTTCTGGAACTAACCTATTAACAAGATGTCGTAGTGCCAGTTGCCTGTTTTCTGCTGTTTTTGGTTTTAGAAAAGCTAGAAAAGAAATATTCTCGGAATTGGATGAAACAAAAGTCGAAGTTCCTATTTTTCCCGACACGAGACGGAGTCCAAAGCAGAGACGGAGGAGGGCCAGGGGCTGGCCACACCCTATGGTGGCGCGGGTCCCCCCAGGTGCGCCACCAGGCAGTGTGGGCCCCTCGGGACTCCACCGACCATGCCCCTTCGCCTATATATTCCTCCCGAGATGAAAACCCTAGGCATAGGATTAGAATTCCACGAAAAGTTCCGCCGCGCCGCCGCCACCGAAGAGGAGATTCGGGGGACAGAAGTCTTTGTTCCGGCACCCTGCTGGGACATGGAAGTGCCCCCAGAGCCATCTCCATCGACTCCATCGCCATATCCATCGCTGTTGCTGACTCCCATGATGAGGAGGGAGTAGTTCTCTCTCGAGGCTAAGGGCTCTACAAGTAGCTATGTGTTCATCTCTCTCTATGCGTGATCATATTGAGATCATGAGCTTTGTAATCTAGTTGAATAAGTATATCTATTCTGCTACTCATGTGCTTTAATTAATCTCTGCGTATCCCCACGTGTGTGAAGTTGACAGTGTGCACACCATGTGGCACTTAGGCTAAGGTTACAAAAATACTTATCATGAGTATAATTTGAGTTGGATGTCTCTATGAGATTGTGGTGTTTGTTGGAACCATCTAACGCTCAAGGTGATAGTGAGGGGTTATCTAGATGGAAAATGCGAACTTTAAGGTGTGCTGTTATAGCCCTACATCGTCCAACCGGAGAGTAGTTCATGGTAGCATAATGAAGAGAAGATATTTATATGAGAGTGTTCACTAGTAAAAGTATGATCCCTAGGCCTAGTTTTTAAGCATTGAAACACCGTTTACAATCAGTCTTGTTATATGTTTGCTTGCTGCCACTCTTATTTCAGATTGCAATTACCACTTATAATCATCCATATTACTTGTATTTCACCATCTCTTCGCCGAACTAGTTCACCTATACCCCTGACAAGTGTATTATGTGTGTTGGGGACACAAGAGACTTCTTGTATCTTGATTGCAGGGTTACTTGAGAGGGATACCTTTGACCACTTCCTCCCCAAGTTCGATAAACCGTGGGTGATCCACTTATGGGAAACTTGCTACTGTTCTACAAACCTCTGCACTTGGAGCCCAACACTGTCTATAAGAATAGAAGCGTGCGGTGTTCAAAAAAATTTAAGTGGGCCGATTGCCTTTTCAGTTAATTTTATGATATCAGAAAGTTAAATGGATGTATCGCAAAACTTGTGCACTTCTTCTCAGGGATAGCATTTCTTGATCCGCCTTAGTCGACATCGCCTCCTACAAGACGATGCACTCATTCTCGCTTTGGACAGTTCCAATAGTATTAACAACTAGATCCACACCTAGGAAAGTTCAGATCTTAAGTTATGGCTCTTATGGTCATGGAGGAAACTTACACACTGGTCTCAACTCAATGGACCAAGTGATGATATGCCACAAGCCACTGCCGCACATCAAGAGCCTCCACTCGTTCTTCAGCGCCTCCTGTGCCAAACCATGAGTTCTGGGAGATAGTCGCGTGTGGAGAAGGCGGAAGATGCATTGGGCGTGGACGGGACAGTTCAGACCGCTTGTTGACGGTAACTACTCATATTCTGAAATCTACAGCTACAGAAACCGAGCTCCTATTCTCCTATTATCTGTTCTATAATTATTGATTTAATAGTCAGTAATTATGGCTTTAATAATCAGTACTCCAATAACTTTTCTCGGTTTAATCATGAGTTGCGACAACTGAAATTTGCTTAGCTTAATCATGAGCTGCAAAATATTTACACTTTGCTATGTTTTAGAATAGGAGTAGCACATTGTTAATCATGAGCTGCAAAGTATTTTTCCTACTACTTAGTTTAATAATCATAGAATTTTCGGTCTGGAAGAAGAGAGGAGTAGCACAAGCTTCTCTTAGTACTCCTTGTAGTAGTGCTTGTACTCCAAGTGCCTTTTTTGTAATGTCGTTTCTTCAGTTGTCTTGGAGTGGTGAAAACTGTAAGTGCTCCAAGAAGTACTGTGTTCTGTAGTTTAAGATGCATGCTTAACTGAATTGGATTACCACTAAATTTATTTGCATATTCTGTAGTGTGCTTGTTTAGTTTTTCTTATGTGTTCTCGGATCATGGAGTAAACGTTTCCACTTGGCCAACATTGGAAGGGGTGCAGAGCTAAACAATGATGCAATGTTGTTGTAGTTAAGAGTTTTTTTTTGCTTACTTGATCATTTGTACTCCATAAAGCTATTGATACTCTTAACAACTGTATCTTCTAATTAATGTGATAAGTACATCAAGAACTTTCATTGAGATACTCAAATACAAGAGTTGATATTGTAGTGTCAAGAATACTGTTGTGGACAAGAAGATAAACGATGGTAGCATGTACACACAGCTAAAAGGGGGAACACAGTTTTACTTCCCATAGGAGGGTGTCCCCGGCTTATCCTATGGTTAAGGTAGCTTCAATATTCGAGTTTGCACTTTTACATGTACATCCTAGATGAGTACACCTTCTCACCTTATTATAGAAACGAAAGTGGACAGGTCCAATTCCATTTCTTCACCTCCCGAGCTATCTCTCTTCTCGGCCACCTCATCCACATGAACTGCTCCATCGCTGCCTCAGGAAAAAACCCAGCTCCATTGCCGCCTCGAGCTTGCCCACCACACCATCCTACCGCGCCGGTCCGGCCTCCCCGGCCATGCTGCCGCCTCGAGCCCGCCCACCACACCGGCTGCCATGAGCATGGAGGCCACGACCTCGAAATCCAAAACGACCTCCACCACTGTCCCCCACACCGGTCTTCTTAAAATCGACGGAAGGACGACAACGTGAAGGTTGTGTCCTTCAAATAGACGGGATCCGTGCTCATTATCACATTCTTCTTAATTTTTACTTCTCTGCAATGGAAATGGGAATTTCTGTTGCGGATTTGTTCGGGATGGGTCATGGATTTCTCAATTGATTTATTTCTCCTGGTCTGATTTTATTTTCCCTATCTGATTTGATTCCTTTCCCCTCCCAGTTTGTCATTAATTACAATTCTAATAAGGAATGACGAAAATTATTATTTATCACCAATATTTTGGAGTAATTCATCTCTTAATTTTGCTGCGAGTCTCTTGAGATGTAGCTTTGATTATGAAAATGTTAACGTCCACTTGGCCCAGTCCAGCACTCAACCTACGTTCTGGACGCTTATGCGCACACGGGCCAATAATAAGAAGAGAGCACATTCCATCCCAATAGTCTGGACTGAAGGGAGGAAGAAATATCTTCCTTATAAGTTGGGTGTGACCTCTTTCCGTAAGCGAGGTGGGACTAAACTAGTGTAGCCTCCACTTGACCATCCCCAACTGTGTCACCCGTTTGAGTGCTGACATCCCATCCTCCTAAACAGGAACGATGCAGATCGCCACACACCTTATAGCGGTGCACACACTAGCTCTGATACCAAGTATCAGCGTCCACTTGGCCTAGCCTAGCACCCAACCTACGTTCTAGACGGTTATGCGCACACGACCCAACTATAAGAAGAGAGCTCACTCCATCCCAAAAGCTCAGGACTGAAAGTAAGAAGGAATCTCTCCCTTATAAGATGGGTGTGGCCTTCTTCCGTAGGAGAGGTGGGACTAAACTCAAGCAGTCTTCACCGGTCAACAGGCCCCTAACATCCCATCCCCCTAAG
Organism: Avena eriantha; assembly: GCA_910589775.1. NCBI lineage: Eukaryota > Viridiplantae > Streptophyta > Magnoliopsida > Poales > Poaceae > Avena > Avena eriantha. The sequence continues at coordinate 168,686,911 of OU342743.1, read as the reverse complement.
AAATCCCTCAGGAAGGCATGGCGGTCGCTAGCTCTGATACCGGATGTCAGCATCCACTTGGCCTAGCCTAGCAGTCAACCTACGTTCTGGACATTTATGCGCACACGGCTCAACTATAAGAAGAGAGCTCACTCCATCCCAAAAGCCGTGACTGAAAGGAGAAAGGAATATCTCCCTTATAAGGTGGGTGTAGCCTCCTTCCGTAAGTGAGGTGAGACTAAACTCAAGCAACCTTCACCGGTCAACACGCCCCTAGTAGAAAAGTTTACATTTCCATTGGTTCCTTTCATTTTCCCTAAAGGTTAAAGCGGAGAATGTATTCATGCTTAATTTTATGTCTCCATATATGCCCCAGATCAAGAATATATCCATGTTAATTATTGCTTATATGTGCCTAGTATTGTTCTAATTATGTACTTAACTTGTCAAAACCGAAGATAGTTGTTCGTCCTAAATTGATCGCATATAAAAAGGACGATGGCTATACAGTTAACGCGCAGGGACTTACTGTCATGAAAGAGAGATACCACGGGGCGTCCTCTGCAATTCACAAGAAGAGTCTGCACGAATCTCAAAGCATGAATGGATGTCGAGGATAAGCCCAGAACATCCACATATATGTAGAGTTACATTTTTGTAAAAGGGGAGTACATGCTGATGGAGGAAGCCGGCCGTGCAGGGCCTCCCCGGCGTCGTCGGCGGGTATGGTTCTCTCCTTCGGGCTAGCACCGCTGGTCGGGGGAGGGCTCGCGGGTGGCGGCCGCCCTGTCGCGTGCGGTGCGGTCCGCAACCGCCATCCTGTTCGGGTCACAGGGAACTGCCTCGGGTTCGGCCGGTCGGGCCCGGAGCCCCGTCGTGGTTGCTGAGAGGTGGGAGGGTGCCTGGGTGGCGTCCCCTCCGCCGGAGTGGGGTGGGTGGTCGCTTGGGTGGCGCCCCACCGCCGGGAGGCAGAGATCTAACGGCGGTGGCCAGATCTAGATCTGGACCTGCGGGCCTAGATCTGGGTCTGGCGAGCCCGGGTTGGTGGTGGAACTGGGCTCGTGGACCTAGGTCTGAGCCGGGTTGGGCCCGGTCACCGTACATGTCTCCCCACCTAGCTCTCGACGCTCCGTTTTCGGGTTGGTTGCCGTTGTGCGTCAACTGCCGGGTGTCGTTCTTGCCGGTTCTGGGTGGGGTTCCCGGGGCCGGCGCACGCTTGTCGGGGTAGGCAATGTGTTCTCCCTCCGACCCCCAGGTGGGTCGGTGGTGCGGTTGTGAGTTCGGCCGGGTCCGCTCTGCATCCTCGTGTCAGCGTCTGGATTGTGGTTCGGTTGGATCTCGGCGAAAGCTGCACTTGGCCTAGGCTAAGATCGGTGACGGCGTCACCTCCGGGTGTCGCTCCCTTGTTGAAGGCATCCCGATGCTGATCCCCCGGGCTAGCTTGATGGATTTCGTCTGTCCTCCCCAAGGCTGTTCCCTAGGTGGTCTCGCTTCGGGCTAGTCTCTCTGGTAGTGTCCTGTAGAGCACCATGTGTCCTCTAGCTGGTGTCTCAGTCCTCGCAAACCGTTGGCTTGGCTACATTTACACGGTATGGTTGCAGTAGCTGATGTCCTCTCTAGCGCCTTGGGGGGCTCTGCTAGATGGGCGTCTGGTTGTAGCTGTTACCGGTGGGCTTGTAGCTGTTACCGGTGGGCTTTTCCCAATGCCAGGGGAAGATGGTATGTCGGGGTCTGGTCCTAGCCCGAGCTCCGGGGGTGGTGGCTTCGGGTCTGGGTGAAAGCTTTGCTGGATCTTGGTCCCTGCCGTCGACGATGTCGCGTTCTTGCGTCATTCACCTTCTTGGAGGCGTCGCCGCAAGACCCCTCCTCCTTTGTCTCCTCAAGTTCTGCTAGGTTGATGCCCCGTCGTCGAGTCCCCCGTGGGCTGCTGTCTTGGTGCGGTGGAGGTTTGTTGGTGTGGAGCTGGTCGTGATCACTCCGATGCAACAGAAGACAAAACTCCCTCATCTTGGATCTAGCTGGCGCTCCGGCGTGACTTTTTCTGTGTTGTCTTTGGTTGTGTGTTGTGCTGAACGCTTTGGACGCGTGTGTGTTGTAACTAATGGGGTAACTCCTAGCCGGTTGTTTGCTTTGTTAATTCAAAACCGGGCTCATTTGGATGCTTCCGTCTAAAAAGAGTATGTTACATGTACACACAAAGATGGAGTACCGAGGTTCAGCTGAAACTTTTGCTTTGACATTTAAATTACTCCTACAATACTTTACGGATTATTACTCCATTTAGTTTCTGTCACTATAAACTTTCAGTAGTACATATTTAGATTTATACCATCAGATCAGATCTGGTTAGATTTTACCACTCCATTTCGTTTTTATAGCCATAAATGTAATTGGCGAAAAGATATGATCTGTGTTGTCTAGACTTATTGATTGCAGATCACACTCCAGGATATCTCGGCGTCATGAATGAGTATTTGCCATCCGCACTGGCGTACTATAAATATGGCGCATGCAACTAGATCGTGTTGATCCGGATCCTGGCTTGAGATCTCCATCCAACTGTGTACGAGATGTGGACGATACGAGTGCTTGTCCTTGCCGTGGTCCTGTGCGGTGGCGTCCCCTGGGGCGCAGTCTGCGCGCCGGCCGCCACCAACCCCATAGACGCTGCGGCCATGCAAGCCATGGCCAAGTCGATCGGGTGGGGCGTCAAATCCTCTGACCCGTGCGACGGCACCTGGAGGGGGGCGTGAGCTGCAACCAAGTTGGCCGCGTCACCTCCATCGTCGCCAGCCATGCCGGCCTCCGCGGCTATCTCCACGGCCAGGATCTAAGCAAGCTCACGTTCCTGTGTCCAACCTCGACCTCAGCTTCAACGGGATCTCGGGCAAGCTCCCTGGGCTGCCGACGCCTCTGCAGTACCTCCGCACCATCGATCTCGGCTCCAACTCCTTCTTCGGGCTCCACGACGGCTTCTTCGCCGGCCTGCCTGCCCTCGAGTCGATCGTCCTCGACAACAACGACCTGACGGCGGCGTCGATCGAGCAGGCGGACGTCGCGCCCTGCTCCCGCCTACGGAGCTTCTCGGCCAACAACGCATCCTTAAAATACGATTTCCCCAACTTCTTCGGCAACGTCACCTTGTTCCCGGACCTCGAGAGATTGTCTCTGGCGCGGAACCACTTGGAGGGTAGCGTGCACACCGGATTCGGGGCTAACAGCAAAATAAGCAATCTTGACATCGGTGGCCAGACCCAGAACGGCGATTATAAGATCAACGGGCGCATGGACTTGTTCATCCCCGGCATGGTGAACCTTGTGGAGGCGCACTTGGATCACAATGGCTTCAGTGGGCTCGTGCCTGACGCCACCCAGCTTGGGAACCTGCGTGTCTTCGATGCGTCCCTAAATTCCCTGTCGGGACGGTTGTCGACCTTACTGGAAATCCGAGAGTCGGCGGTGGATGCTAGTTATATATGTTTCCTGTACTCATACTACATGTTATCAATAAAATAATCTGTTACTAGTACGGAGTATTAAACTTTGAATGCACACGTGGTTCTTTCCGGTTCCAGAATCGAGTCGCTTCCCGACAATCTGAATTTTCACGGTTTAAGGTTAGACCGTCCTTTTTTTCTTCTTCTAGAATACACCTTGGAAGGTGTATATTAATCATATAGAAGAAAAGCCTAGACAACCGGTACAATGCCAAGAATGCTTATACAACGCCACGAAGGCTACACCAATATAAACACAACGGCACACGACCTACAACGCAACCCACGACGACCAAACCAAACATCGGTGACTGTCCTTGCAACGTCTCCCACCAAGAATGGAAAGGAGGAGAAACACCGAGCTCCCGGGCCGCGTCGCGATCGAAGGAGGAGCTTCGGAAGACAGACGCCTCAAAGATGGCATAGCCAACGCACCGCCCGCCCATGTACGCTAGGTGGCGAGTGAGCGGCGGGACCAGACCGCCCGAGAGGAAGTCGACCTAGAAGCGTCGCGATCGATGTACATTGCGCCCCGAAAGCCCATGCTCACAGCGGCCGCCAACCTAGACTCTGTCTTGCCGCTCCCTGGAGTGAGCTGGACAATGCCTCCAAGAAGGGGACAACACGGTGGTGCCGCCGTTGTCCAATCCGGTGAACCAAATCAAGGGTTCCCCCCGCCGCTCGATGTGGGGCAGCATGGGCAATGCCATGAAGACGCCCCCAAGGAGGAGATGGCACCTATAGGCGTCGCCTTCATCAGCATCAAGCACGACTTTCACCCTGGCATGTCTGTCTGCCCCGAAATCTACTAGAAAGGGACAATCTTGAGCTAACCCTGGATGCAGTGCTGTTGAGAGAAGAGCCAAAGACCGATGCCGACGAAGGAGATGAGATGATCGTCATTCCACCACCATCGGACGGACTGGACGGTGGAGTTCCAGCCCGCCGCCGCCACCTAGCTGGTCACCGACACCACCACGATGCCTGCGGACCGCCGCTACCAGGCGGCCACGCCTCGTTTTCATGGATGCCACCCCGCTGGCCCTCCCAAGTCGTAAGGTCCAGGAACGCGTCGGAGTTGCCATCCAGCTGAGGCACCCCCCCAAGCGGAGGACCGAGCCCCCACCACCGTCACCGTTGAGCCGCCAGCCGCAAGGAGCCCGCAACACCGCACCGCCAGATCCAGGACGAAGCCATGTCGTTGTCGTCGTTGCAGGGGAACCACCGCTTGGGGGAGAGACCCTGCCGCCTCCATCCCCACCTGGGCTTTGCCCGACGGAGCCTCACAGCGGCAGCAAGGGGGGCGCTTTGATGGGCTACCGGCAACGGATTTCTAGGGTTCCCCTTGTGTAGCCTCTAGGAAGGACGCGGGGCGAGGGCTGTACAAAAATAAGTTGACTCCAGCCGGCCGTTTATGTTTCACTTTTTCTGAAAAAAGTTTTTATATTAATCAGACTAGGAAAAATGTCCGCGTGTTGCACCAGGAGGGGACAAAGCTACAATGCAAAATACATGTACTCCCTCCGTCCCAAAATAAGTGACTTAGGTTTGTCTAAATTCATATGTATCTATATACTAAAATGTGTCTAGATATATTCGAATTTAGACAAACTCACTTCACTTATTTTGGGACGGAGGGAGTACTTTATTGAATACTTGGAAACATATCAGCATTGAGTTGCAACGGGAGATAAAAACACAGTCCAGAGCTGAACACGGATGCATTGTTGCTGTAGTTAAGAGTTTTATTTTGCTTGCTTGACCATCTGTACTCCATAAAGCTATTGATACTCTTAACTACTGTATCTTCTGATTAAAGTGATGAGTGCATCAAGAATTTTCATTGAGATACTCAAATACAAGAGTTTATATTGTAGTGTTGAGAATACTCTTGACATAGATATAGCCTACAAGTACTCAAGGTTAGCCTATACGGTCTAGCTCAAGAGGAGTCCATAGTGTAAATGAAGCCCAATAAGGATTCGGGTGGCCCAAAGGAATACGACTCCTTGAAGAACACGATAAAGAATATCTAGAAACTTAAAGGGAAAACCCTAATCTGTAACTGACTCGGTCTGCTATCCCGTGACCTAGCCCTATATATAAAGGCTAGGAGGGGCAGTGAGGAGGATAATCCACAACCCTAGAATAGACCTCGTCAGATTGCAACTGTGCACCCTTGTAACTTTCGACTCCCCAATACTCAAGAGTAAACAAGCAGGAGTAGGGTCCTCTTCGAGGCCTATACCTGGGTAAAACCTCGCATCTCCCTATGTGCTTGTTTGCTAGCCGATTGACGCCTCCAGTGCTCCCTAATCCCTCGAATCTAAGCCCATTAACGACGGGCATTGATAAGTTAACCCATCGTCAACTCTTGTGGACAAGAAGATAGAGGATGGTACTATGTACACACAGCTCTGGAGAGGAGCGACCTCTCTTATATAGGCACAACGGTGAGGTGAACATGCAACAAAGGGAGATGCAACGAGGAGGCAGAAGGTTAGAGTGATCCAATTAAAACCCACTGACAAATTTGTTTCATCTTTTGAACAACTATTCATATTATGGTCCATTCATGCGCGGCAAAAAGATAGAGAAGCTCTCGTCTCGACCCGCGGCGCGTCGTGACGCGTCGAGGCAAGGCAAGGAGGAGCGCGTAGGAAGCTATCTTCTTCTCATGCTCATATAACATGTGGAATAGCCCTCTTATAAGATGGTGCAACCCCTTTTCAACTAGCAATGTGGGACTAAACATTTATACCACCTCTTGCCATGCATGAATATGCCAAGGAATTTATTAGACTATAAAATAATTAGTAGGCTAGGCCACTTATATAAATGATTCCAACAATGACTATAGAGGATTGTGGCAAACTTCTATATACATAAGAAAATTCGACAATTGTAAATATATCGCCAATGTTGTGGTCCCCGCATAGACCGAGAGCCAATGAGCGAGGAGGACCGAGACCAGCGGAAAAAAAGAAACCTCCTGAGCTCTCGGGACTGGGCGCCCCCCGCACGGGTGTCTGGTCGCACCGTCGGCCGCTGCTCCTCTAGAACCCCCTCTCCCCTGCCGTTGCCGGCGTGCCTAGGCTGGCATGTCCCAGGCGGCGCCAGTGGCGGCGTCCCCCTGCCCTTCTCCTCTTGGAGGCATCCTCGCGTGGGGAGGCTAGACTCCGGTTGGTGCTCCCAGCTCCGGCGGCGGCCTGACACGGTTCCGTGCTGCTGTTGGATGGTTGGCGCCGCGGTAGAGCCTCTAGTTGATGCTGATGGTGGCTGGATCGAGCTCGGCCGATGGTGCCCTGCAGGCCTAGATCTAGGCCCTTTGGGTCCGATCTGGGTCAAGGTAGGTCAGGCTCGGCCTCGCTGCCTACGGTTAGGCTACGAGCGGTTCGTGACATGGGTGGCGACGTCGACACCACCCTCACCGCAGCACGGTGGCAGGAGCTCCGCGGGCCCGTCTGGACCTACGGTGCCGAGCAAGAGGGTAGCGGTGCGGTGGCCTACGTGCAGAAGCGTGACGGTGGTGACTTTACGGGCCCTTCCAAGGTCTGGCCGGGCTCTTCTTTTCTCCTCTTTGTCATGGGCTTTGATTGTGCTATTTTGCCCCAGCAATGGTCCCGAAGTTGTACCGTGTGATTGCTATATTAATATGGCGGGATGAAAGGCTGTTTCGAGGAATGTTGTGATCCTCGGGAAAAAAATCGACGAGCCCGACAATACAAGTCTGGCAGCATTATGGTCCTTATAAACCCGGAGGGAGTTTCCGATCGAACCCTTCATTAGAAGAAAAAAAAACTTGATTCGAGGAACGTTGTGCTCCTTGGGGAAAAGAATGCTGAAAAACCCTGACAATATGAGGCTGACATCATCGCAGCATTATGGTCCTTATAAACCAGGAGGGAGTATTCCGATCGAACCCTTCATTAGAAGAATAAAAAAACTTGATTCGAGGCCGCCCTCTCCATCTAAAGAAACGACACGATCCAGCTAGGTCGGGCCGCCGCCGCTCTGGTGCTTCCTCCAAACCGATTTTCATCTATCCATAGATCCGTACCGGGAAGCTCCGGCAAGCGTCTTCCCGATGTATCACAGTAATCTGGTTCCGGATGTATCACCGCGCGCAGGGATACCTCGATCTCGACGATCTGGAGTCGCGCAAATCTGGTATTTTTTTCTCCCAGCACCTAATTTTCAAGTACGAGCAGAACTGGAGAGGATGGACATTTATGATCTCTTTCTCTTTCCAGAATGAAGGTGCCAAAACCAACCGCCAGCTGTGCACACGTAGCAGTAGAAGATTAGAAGGGGAGCAATCTCGGAGACAATATAAGCTGAACAAGTTCAGACTCTTCTCGGCAGGGCGCGCGAGAGAGACGATGAAACGCCAGTTCGTTAATCTGGCAGTGGAGAACTACAAGAATGCCACATTCACGGTGCACGGCATCAAACCCTCGAGCCTCTTCCACCCAAGGAGACAGACCAAGGGACGCCCGCTGCCTCTGCCGCCGACATCGCCATCGCCGCCGGTAGAAGCTGAGCTGCCTAAGCCTGCGTTCACACACAGTCTTTACGCCCGCAAGGAAGATGGCGGGAGGATCATGTTCATGCCCTACGGCAGCAGCAGGGACAAGATCCTCAGCGTGGACCATGACAGCAACGTCCTGGTCCACGACATCTGCCAGAACAAGCTCTGCAGCATGCCCAGGCCCGAGCAGGGCTGCAGCAGGGCTAACTCCATCGCGATCACGCTCGGCGACGCCCTGTACGTCATCGACAGGTGCCCCTACGAGCCTGGTCTGATCCGGCGGAGCTACCACCAGCCCTGCTTCCAAGCCCTCATCCACGGCGAACCTCCCGCTGGTGTCTTTGGTTTCCCGGGGTGGTACTGGCACACCCTTCCACTGCCCCCCTACGTGGAAGCCCCTGGATACGAGCCTTCCTGCGACACCAAGATCGCCTCCTCCACGGCTGACGACTGCGGGATCCGGATGGTCAAGCACAAATCCATACGCTACAACGTCGATGGCAAGATGATCCGCTTGATATGTTAACTGGAGTATTAGGTCGCAAATGATGATCTACAGTACTGGTTCGACCATGTCATATCGGGAAAGAAAATTTGACATGGTGTCAAATAGGGAAGAAATATTTTGCTAGTGTGAAATAGGGAATCGAATTCTTAGGCAATGTCAAATAAGGAATTCTCTCTACCAGATCTGGTGTGGATGGGTGGATCAACCTTGTGACTTGACGTGTGTTTCTGTTTGGATGAATGGTAGATTTGGATGCACCTTTGATCCCTTGTCTCATGCCATCAAGACTTCCGCTGCTTCTTTTGTCAAATTCAGTTTCTTCCCCCAAAAAAAAACAGGTTGTTCCAATATACTACTAATGCTTGATTTTCAGTCAGGCTAAAGAGCGTATATGCCATTCGACCTTGGCTTGGCATTACATAGCACCAAAACCTTGTGCTCGACCATCCGAAGCTCACGCGCTATCTCGATGACCTGTAAGGCCACCAGGAGGATGGCATGCCGTATGCATGACTAGTCTCGATGACCTTGCCGTGATGGTTTTAGTTTTCCCATTGCGTTTTGAGACAGAGGTATCCTTGTGGGTTCATTTGCTGTCTCGTGGCTCTTTTTTCTCAAGAAGATCGACGTTGCATGCACGAAGAACAACTCTCAGCTCTTCATGGGCAACAAGTCTAAAGACCATTCGAATGAAAATACTCATATTTGATCATCAACAAATATATTTTTTAAAACATCTGACAAATTTTCATGGTCAATTATAAGTGGCAAAAGCTTGTAATTATGAATTGTAGGGCTTTACCCTCCCCGAAGAGAGGGAGCCCTTTCAGAAATTCTCAGTGGCCCCGAAGAGCCAAAAAGGGGGTTTGGAAATAGTTTTCAACCTGACGCGCCTCGGTATAACCTCACTAGCTGCGTCATTGCCCCAAGCGCAAAGATGCCTCCTCCGGTTCCCCCACCTCCCCATCTTATACCAGTCTTCACATGTGCCGCTTCACTCGCTCGCCGATGGTGGGACAAAAGAAACTCAAAACCCCGAGGAACACAGCTGCGCACGGGTGGGCGTACGCGCATGGCTCGAGCGTGCCCCGAACCGAACACGACCAGCAACGGGTCCGTGTTCAACAACTGATGATCCGGCGCCGTGGAGGGTGTCCAAGCTCGAGGCTACGGGAGCTGCGGACCGCCGGCAGCCGCCGTGAATGGCGGAGACGGCAGTTGCGACTGCATTGGACATGACACGCAAAAGTGAAGCAGACTGATAAGAAGAGATGTTTGATTTGTCGTGCGACCTCAACCTTTTCTAGCTCTTGGCCCGGCGACGGCGGGCCAGCCGGAGGAGCTCTGTCCTTGACAGTTACCGTCGTCCTTCAAAGGAGGACGCTCGCAGTGAGGATCAGGTTGGACTGGAGCTGCTGGTGGTGGCGGTACTACTCCAATGCAGGGCTAACTAAAACTAAAGGAGTACAGTACATCGATCGATGGATGGATGCTTAATTACGTGTGGTCTGTTTTCTTTTTGGGGTGTTTGGCTTCTTATTCGGTTGTCACACTTTGCATCACTGGTGACTTCACCACCTGTTATCAGTTCGTCTGGTTATATGCACGGACATGTAATGCCAAACCTGAAATTTTGGCCCCGTGTTCTGAATTGTCAAATAGGGAAAAATGTTGAAGTTGTTTAGATACTAGTTATGATATAAAGGTTATCTTCATATTGCAAAACGTGAGCACCAGTGGTCTAGTGGTAGAATAGTACCCTGCCACGGTACAGACCCGGGTTCGATTCCCGGCTGGTGCATTTTTTGAATTGCGTTGCCATGTAGTATGTTTTTTATCTCCATGCAATGTTTGAAATGGTCGGTTCAATTTATAGCTGTTCTACCATTAAGTCCAGCAATTGCAGAATCAAAAGATGTTTCGCAAGGACTGACCTGCAATCTACAGTGGAAGCAGTTAGTCCTAATTCTTTAAAATTTCTTAATTGAGTCCTAAATTTATTGGTGTTGTTCACCGCAGGTCCTATACAGCCCCAGCCGACCTACATGAATGGTGGGGGTTACACAAAACCCCTCAAGAAGTCATCTCTTCTAATTCGTGGCCCTTCCCTAGATCACCTCCTCCCGGGCTAGATACACAACAGTACACTGCCCGCACTCGTCTCAATTCTACCACGAACTCTGCTAACCCAACAAACCTCCTTAGCAAAAACAAATAGGGCGACCAGACCAGCTATGCAAACAACAGCCATTTAATTATAGTTGAATTTCGGTGGACAACCATGTACTGTACGATTAAATCAATGGAAGAGAGAATTACACAAAACTGCGTGGTAGCGAAGCACCGGCCCATTCTCCATTGCTTCCGCACGAGCGGCAGACCTACAGGGTATGCCAGGTATGAACCATCATACCCTGCAGTCTGGCCAATCTACCGTATACTAGTAGTAAGAGAAAAAAAAATACGAATGGATTGTTGCAAAACTGGCTAGCTTGAGTCGTGCCCGTGCATGTGTCCTTGTAGAAAAAACAAACATGATCGATTATGTTGTAACTGCACAGTTGTATGCCTCGCCTACGATCCAAAACAGACCAAAATCGACGCGCTGCCAGACTACCTCACGTCTTCGCCACGGTGCCTCGCCCACCCAGGTCCTCGAGGAACCGATCAATAGTGGCGGATTGCAGCCTGTGGACTTGGATGCCGGCAAGCCGCTTGCCGCGAGATCAAATATCGGCCGGATCATCCTTTTCTCCTTCGCTGGCGGCCGTGATATTTCCTGGATGCCGGAACACCGCGAGATCGACCACAGAACCCGGATAATCGACGCCCTCATGCGCATCCGCGCTCAAGTAATTATGTAATTGTTCAAGTAGCTGATCATTTTCAATTTGTGATCATGTATGATTATGAACTATTTTTGATTGTTCCATCTCCTTATTTCAGTAAAGAGATTTTATCATGTGTGATTATGAACTATGATTCTATCACCCCGTACGATTTCTACCTTAATGATATCCCGAACAATTATTTGCTAAAGTTTGAACTGCAACTTGATAATTACATTGGTAACATGAGACGAGATGATAGTTTCCAAGGTCTAGAGAGTTTTGTTGACCTATCGGTTAGTGTATGATATGGTATACTTCTCAAATTGGTATTGGTTCTACCGGTGGTGACCCCAGGTGTGAAAAGGGTATTTTCAAAAATGACTTTAGTGAAAACAAAGTAAACAAATAAGTGTTGGAAAATATGTGATAGAGACAAATAATAATAAAGATTATTATCATATTTCATAAAATTTATGATTAAGTTTTATATCATGCTATAACTGTATTGAGAGAAAACATCAATGCACATGTGATATATAAACAACCAGGGGTTTTCGGTGAAACTCTAGTCACTGGTTCATTGGTCAACAGATGGTCAAGATTTCCTGATCATGTGGCATTTATGCCAGTTGAAAATAGAGTCAACTCATTCTAAGAATGATATGATGAACCTATACCCAACCTAAACATCATGACCCGATCATGTGACGAAGTTCAAGTTACGATGATTAGAATGGATCCTCGTAGACTATTTCTTAGACCGTGAGGCTATATCAATCACTGTCTCTCGAGAGTGCTTAGATAGCACCAAGCACCACTTGGTAATACAGTGATTATAAAGGTGTGTTCAGGTGCTCAGAGTAACCGTAGAGGCAATATATGCCAAGAGCGGGATTTGTCCGTCTGCGTGACGGAAAGATACTCGAGGGCCCATGATACGTCGTAAACGTATCTATAAATTTTGATGCTCCATGCTTGTTTTATATCTACTTTCTTATGTTTTGTTCACACTTTGAGGTATTTTTATACATTTTCTGAAACTAACCTATTAACAAGATGCCACAGTGCTAGTTGCCTGTTTTCTGCTGTTTTTGGTTTTAGAAAAGTTAGTAAGGAAATATTTTCAAAATTGGACGGGACAAAAGCCGAAGTCAATATTTTACCCGAATCAACACAGAGTCAGGAGGGCAGCCGAACAGGGGCCAGGAGGCGGCCACACCCTGTGGTGACGCGGCCAGGGGGCGCGCCACCAGGTGGTGTGGGACCCCTAGACCTCCACCGACCTTGCCCCTTCGCCTATAAAAGTCTCCTGGGACGAAAACCCTAAGAACCTGATCAAAAATCCACAAAAGAGTCTGTAGCCGCCGCCATCTCCGTCCCTAGATCGGGGGAATCCGAAGCTCTTCCCGGCACCCTGCCGAAGGGGAGAGATCATCTCGGAGGCCTTCTTCATCACCATGCCAGCCTCCGGAGTGATGCGTGAGTAGTTCACCCTTGGACTATGGGTGCATACAGTAGCTAGATGGTTGGTTCTTCTCCTTTGTGCTATCATGTTTAGATCTTGTGAGCTCCATTCATAATCAAGAACGTCTATTTGTAATCCTACATGTTGTGTTTGCAGGGATCCGATGGATATTGAGATACTATGTCAGATTGATTATTGATTCTATCATGTCTCTGTTATTTGTGATCTTGCATGCCCTTTGTTGTTAGTAGCTATCTTGGCCAGGTAGATGCTTGTAACTCTAAGAGGGAGTATTTATGCTCGATAGTGGGTTCATGCCTCTAGTAATCTAGGGAAGTGACAGAAATCTCTAAGGTTGTAGATGTGTTGTTACTACTAGGGAGAAAACAGCAATCCTTTGTCCATGGGGCAATCATATTGTTTACTTTACACACTTTTCTTAATGCAATTATCCGTTGCTTGCAACTTAAACTGGAAGGAGGTCAGATGATAACCTAAAGGTGGATTATTAGTCATAGATGTAGTTGGATGACAGTCTATGTAAGATGTTGTAATGCCCAATCAAATATCATAGGAATCAATATGTCTAGTATATGCATTGTTATGCTTTCTCAATCTGTCAATTGCCCCATTGTAATTTGTTCACTCAACATGTTATTTATCTTAAGGAGAAACACCTCTAGTGAACTATGGACCCCAGTCCATTTCTTTACCATTGATATACCATCTACTGTTTACTTTCTGCAAGCAAGTACTATCTGTTGGGTCCGCAACATAGAAAACAAAAAAATTCCTACGGTGTGAACTACACGCCAAGATATATCTACTAGGTACAAAGCAACGGGTGGACATACATCCAACGAGAACTTACCCTCGAAGACAATGAGTTTTGTTAACGAGTAGGAACTCGTGGTTGATGTAGTCGTACACTTGCCGATCTCAAGATCGTGAGGAAGTCCGAGCGTCGCAACTCAGCAGCGCATCCGCACTCGCACACACGTTCAAGCCACCGGACAACCTCCACCTCCTCGCTCCAGCGATCCAGCGGAAGCAGCAACTCCTTCCAGACAAAATGCCACCGGGAACATGTATCTCGCTAATCCGAGACCATGGGGGAATAATTCTAGAGGGGGAGAGAGATCCTTCACAAGGAGGTGTGTGGATGAAGGAGGGAATGGGTGGCCTTTTATAGGAGGACGGGGGTGCCCCCTCTCTCCATGGCCGGCGCATGGGGGGTGACCCCTCACCTCCCCCATTCATGTGGTGGTAACCCATCCACAGTAAAATGCCTCTTCACATTCCCTTTTAAAGTCTCCACTTTAAATGCATTAAATTTCTCCAAATTTAATGCTCTCTCATTTAATAAAACTCTTTTTTATTAAATTTATTCAGAATTTTGTTAATTACTTTAATTAACAAACATTCACATATATCCCCTTGCAATATTTCAATATCACATGCAGAACCACTTTCTGCAATTTCACCCGAAACCATTTCCGGTTTCTATTGAAACAATTCCTGCGCTTTGCAATTCTTTCGTCTGAAACATATGTGCTCCAAAATGGTGTCCGGTAACTCTTAAGTGTGCCACCCTACGGTTCGCGAATAATGCAAACATGATCGAGACCCTTCTCCGATCAATAATCAGCAGCGGGACCTGGAGATCTGTACTGACTCCTACACATTCAATGATGACTTATGTGATCGTGAGAACCTTTTACGCTTGTAACTAAATCCCTTTGTCTCTCGATATATTACATGTCCGAGATTCGATCATCGGTATCTCCATACCTAGTTTGATCTCGTTACCGACATGCACTCTTTTCTCGTTCCCGTGATATAACATTCTAGTGATCACATCATTTGCTTGCAAGCTATCTTAATGTGATATCACCGAGAGGGCCCAGAGTATATATGTCCGTCATCTGGATTGACAAATTCCACTCTTGATCCATGAGCCTCAACATAACACCTTCGTAGTACTGAACCCATCTTTATAGTCACCCTGTTACGGTGTGACGTTTGATGTTATCAAGATACTCTTCCGGTGTTAGCAATTAACATGATCTCATGGTCTAAGGATAAAGATTACTTCGTACGATGTTATAGCAATATAAACATAATGACTTGATCGTAATGCTATACTGCGGATGAATGTTCATCACATCATTCCACCAATGGTGTGACCTTGTTATTAACAACATCCAATGTCCATGATCAGGAAACCTTGATCATCTTGTTAATCAACAAGCTAGTATATAAGAGAGGCATAACTAGGAACCCTTTTTGTTTATTAAACACACATGTATTGATGTTTCCGATCAATACAATTCTAGCATGTAAAATAAACATCTATCATATATAAGGAATATATAATAACAACTTTATTATTGCCTCTCAGGGCATATTTCCTTCAGTCTCCCATTTGCACTAGAGACAATAATCTAGTTCACATAGTGATAAATCTAACACCCATGGAGTTCTGGTGTTGATCATGTTTTTGCCCTAGGGAGAACTTTAGTCAACGGATCTACTACATTTAGGTCCGTGTGTACTTTACAAATCTTTATATCTCCATCCTTGACATGCTCGCGGATGGAGTGAAACCGGCGCTTAATATGCTTGGAATTCTTGTGAGACCTTGGTTCCTTTGCGTTGTCTATGGCTCCATTATTGTCACAATATATCACCATTGGGTCCAACACACTGGGAACCACACCTAGTTCCGTAATGAACTCTTTCATCCAAACCGCCTCCTGCGCCAATTCTGAAGCAGCAACATATTCTGCCTCCGTCGTTGATCCAGCCACCACAGGTTGTTTGGAACTCCTCCAACTAACTGCTGCTCCGTTCAAGAGAAATATGTATCCGGATTGAGACTTAGAGTCATCCAGATCGGTGTCAAAGCTAGCATCGACATAACACTTAGCGACTAGCTCTTCTTCACCTCTGTATATAAGAAACATATCCTTAGTTCTTCTCAATTACTTGAGATGTTCTTTACCGCTATCCAGTGTTCTGAACCTGGATCAGATTGGTACCTACTAGTCAAACTAATAGCATGTGCCACATCCGGTCTTGTACATAGCATGGCATACATAATAGAGCCTATGGCCGAGGCATAGGGGATCTTATCCATCATCTCTCTTTCTTCCGTCGTAGCCGGACTTTGAGTCTTACTCAATGTCTTGCCTTGCAACATAGGTAAGAACCCCTTCTTACTTTCGTCCATATTAAACTTCTTTAATATCTTATCAAGGTATGTACTCTACGATAGCCCAATCAGGCGCCTTGATCTATCTCTATAGATTTTAATGCCTAATATATATGATGCTTCACCAAGGTCTTTCATCGAAAATTTGTTGTTTAGATAACTTTTAACACTGTTTAAAAGATCTATATCATTTCCAATCAATAATATGTCATCCACATATAATATTAGAAATTCCACATTGCTCCCACTCACTTTCTTGTAAATACAAGCCTCTCCATAAGTTTGGACAAATCCAAACTCTTTGATCACCTCATCAAAGCGGAGATTCCAACTCCGGGATTCTTGCTTCCGTCCATAGTTGGATCGCTGAAGTTTGCATACCTTATTAGCATCCTTAGGATTGACAAAACCCTTAGGTTGTATCATATACAACTCTTCTTCAATATTACCATTGAGGAACACAGTTTTGACATCCATCTGCCATATTTCATAATCAAAATATGCAGCAATTGCTAACATAATCCTAACCGACTTAAGCATCGCTACGGGAGAGAATGTCTCATCGTAGTCAACTCCTTGAATTTTTCGAAACCCCTTTGCGACAAGTCGGGCCTTATAGATGGTCACATTACCATCAGCATCGGTTTTTCTTTTGAAAATCCATTTATTCTCAACGGCCTTCCGGTCGTGAGGTAAGTCCACCAAGTTCCAAACTTGGTTCTCCTACATGGATTCCATCTCGGATTTCATGGCTTCTAGCCATTTGTTGGAATCCGGGCTCATCATCGCTTCTTCATACGTCGCAGGGTCATCCATTTCATCAACCATGAAATTCAAAACAGGATTGTCGTACAGTTCAGGAGCTGCACGTGTCCTGCTTGACCTGCGAGGTTCGGTAGTGTCCTCTTTCGGAGTTTCATGATCATTATCATTAGCTCTCCCTTCATCAGGTGAAGTCAACTCCGAAACAACTTCCGGTGCTGCGCCACTCGCCATTCTATGAAGAGAAGGTTCAATAACCTCTTCAAGTTCTACCTTCCGACTAATCACACCTTTCGCGAGAAACTCCTTCTCAAGAAAGTATCCATTCTTGGCAACAAAAACCTTGCCCTCGGATCTGTGATAGAAGGTATACCCAATTGTTTCCTTAGGGTATCCTATCAAGACGCATTTTTCCACTTTGGGTTCGAGTTTATCTCGTTGAAGTTTCTTCACATAAACATCGCATCCCCAAACTTTAAGAAATGACAGCTTAGGTTTGTTTCCAAACCATAATTCATACGGTGTCGTTTCAACGGATTTAGATGGTGCCCGATTTAAAGTGAATGCAGCTGTTTCCAGTGCATAACCCCAAAATGACAGTGGCAAGTCAGTCAGAGACATCATAGATCGAACCATATCCAATAAGGTACGATTACGACGTTCTGACACACCATTACGTTGTGGTGTTCTGGCAGGCGTGAGTTGTGAAACTATTTCACACTCTTTCATGTGTGTGCTAAACTCGTAACTTAGATACTCTCCTCCACGGTCAGACCGTAGAAATTTGATCTTTCTATTACGATGATTTTCCACTTCATTCTGAAATTCTTTGAACTTTTTAAAAGTTTCAGACTTGTGTTTCATCAAATAGATATACCCATATCTACTCAAATCATCCGTGAAAGTAACAAAATAACGATATCCACCTCGCGCCGACACACTCATTGGTCCACACACATCAGTATGTATGATTTCCAATAGATCTGTTGCCCGTTCCATTGAACCGGAAAACGACGTTCTAGTCATCTTGCCCATAAGGCATGGCTCACATGTATCAAATGATTCAAAATCAAGTGATTCCAAAAGTCCATCAGAATGGAGTTTCTTCATGCGTTTAACGCCAATATGACCTAGACGACGGTGCCACATATATGTAGACATATCATCGTCAAGTTTAATATTTTTAGCATTAACATTATGAATGTGTGTAATATTACTATCGAGATCCAACAGAAATAAATCATTCAACATAGGTGCATGACCATAAAAGATATCATTCTTATAAATCGAACAACCATTGTTTTCAGATTTAAAGGAATGACCACTTTGCATCAAACACGATCCAGATACAATGTTCATGCTCAGTGCAAGCACTAAATAACAATTATTTAGGTTTATATCTAATCCCGATGGCAAATGGAGAGGTAGCGTCCCGACGGCGATCACATCAACTTTTGATCCATTGCCGACCCGCATTCTGACCTCATCCCTTGCTAGTTGTCGCTTGTTCCGTAGCCCCTGAACCGATTTACATATATTAGCAATCGATCCCGTATCAAATACCCAGGTGCTACTGCGAGTACTAGTCAAGTACACATCAATAACATGTATATCACATATACCTTTGTTTGCCTTGCCGGACTTCTTGTCCGCCAAATACTTGGGGCAGTTGCGCTTCCAATGGCCAGTCCCCTTACAATAGTAGCACTTGGTGTCAGACTTAGTGCCAGCTCGGGGTTTCTTTTCAGGCGTGGCAACAGACTTGCCACCCTTCTTTCCCTTGTGCTTGCCTTTCTTGAAACCGGTGGTCCTATTGATCATCAACACTTGATGTTCTTTCCTAATCTCCACTTCTGCAGTCTTAAGCATTGACAGAAGCTCGGGAAGAGACTTCTTCATGCCCTGCATATTATAGTTCATCACGAAGCTCTTGTAGCTAGGTGGCAGAGATTGGAGAACACGTTGTATGCCTAAGTCAATGGGAATCGTTATTCCCAAGGACACAAGCTTATCGGCGTACCCAGACATTTTGAGTACGTGCTCACTAACAAAGCTGTTTTCCTCCATCATGCAGCTAAAGAACTTTTCTGTAGCATTATGACTCTCTATGGCAGCATGGGTATCGAAAATCATTTTCAATTCTCCCATGGTATCAAAGGCATTGCCATTTTCGAAACCCTTTCGAAGTTCTGGCTCTAGCCCATACAGTATGCCGCAATGAACTAAGTTGTGGTCCTCCTGACGAGTCACATAGACATTCTTTTCCTTGTCAGGGGCATCAGGAGCTGGTGGGGGGCCTAGCGGCGCATCTAGCACATATTGCTTTTGTGCAGCAGTGAGGAGAATCTCAAATTCATAGCCCAGTTGGTGAAGTTGCTACCATTCGCAGCAAGTTTCTCTTTCTCCATGAACACATTGAAATTAAAAGCAGGTGGTGCCATCTACAACAGAATTTGTAAAGTTTATTTAGACTAAGTTTATGATAGATTGAGTTCAACTAATCCAAATTACTAATGAACTCCCACTCAAAAACGACATCCCTCGTGTCTTTTTGGTGATTACATGAACCAAATCCACTACACCAAGTCCGATCATCACGTGAGTTGATGTAGCTTCAAAGGCGAGCATCTATATGGGCATCATATCAACTATATGACTCATGCTTAACCTTTCGGTCCGTGTTCTGAGGCCATGTCTGTACATGCTAGGCTCGCCAAGTAAGAACCTTAGTATTCGCGTGTGTAAAACTGTCTTACACCCGTTCCTATGAAAGAGTAGATTCGAGTACACCCGATCATCACGTGATGTCTCGAAACACGATCCACAGAACGGTGCATACTTAAGGAAGAACACATTTTTATCTTGATATCTAAATGAGGGATCATCTTATAATGCTACCAAAAGCGCCAAACTAGCAGTATAAGATGCTAACATCTAATGTGTAAAGTGAGATGATATGGTCCATGCATTTGATCTCTATCACTTGCATCGCGGTATGATCTCTATCATTCCTTTGTGTGTAAGGCCAAGGTCTATGGAACTTACACGTTGAGTGCGTTGTAAGAGTATCTATCATACATCTACTTACAACAATACCATATCAATACACTAGCCCAGCAACGATCTAAACTAGACGCCTCTAATTTATCAATTGCAAGTTTTACGTGGCTTAGGGCTTTCGGAGATAGAACCGTTCTCACCTATGAACATGAACCACAACGAGGATAACTAAGTTATTAGCAACTCGTTGTAAATCAGATATTGACTATAGTAGGAGAGACAGACACCCGCCAGCCACTTATGCAAAACAAGTTGCATGTCAGTCGTGGAACCGGTCTCATGTACGATGACATGTAAGGTTGGTCCGGGCCGCTTCATCCCACTATGCCACCAATATCCAAAATACATAGAAGATGCAATAACATGATCATCATCGCCCACATATAAACATATGTGTACTACCCGTGCAAAACACCTACGCATAGATCAGGCTCTGATATCACTGTTGGGTCCGCAGCATAGAAAACAAAAAAATTCCTACGTTGTGAACTACACGCCAAGATCTATCTACTAGGTACAAAGCAACGGGTGGACATACATCCAACGAGAACTTACCCTCGAAGACAACGAGTTTTGTTAACGAGTAGGAACTCGTGGTTGATGTAGTCGTACACTTGCCGATCTCAAGATCGTGATGAAGTCCGAGCGCCGCAACTCAGCAGCGCATCTGTACTCGCACACACGTTCAAGCCACCGGACAACCTCCACCTCCTCGCTCCAGCGATCCAGCGGAAGCAGCAACTCCTTCCAGATGAAATTCCACCGGGAACATGTATCTCGCTAATCCGAGACCATGGGGGAATAATTCTAGAGGGGGAGAGAGATCCTTCACAAGGAGGTGTGTGGATGAAGGAGGGAATGGGTGGACTTTTATAGGAGGAGGGGGGCGCCCCCTCTCTCCATGGCCGGCGCATGGGGGGTGACCCCTCACCTCCCCCATTCATGTGGTGGTAACCCCTCCACATTAAAATGCCTCTTCACATTCCCTTTGAAAGTCTCCACTTTAAATGCATTAAATTTCTCTAAATTTAATGCTCTCTCATTTAATAAAACTCTTTTTTATTAAATTTATTCAGAATTTTGTTAATTACTTTAATTAACAAACATTCACATATAACCCCTTGCAATATTTCAATATCACATGCAGAACCACTTTCTGCAATTTCACCCGAAACAATTTCCGGTTTCTATTGAAACAATTCCTGCGCTTTGCAATTCTTTCGTCTGAAACATATGTGCTCCAAAATGGTGTCCGGTAACTCTTAAGTGTGCCACCCTATGGTTCGCGAATAATGCAGACATGATCGAGACCCTTCTCTGATCAATAATCAGCAGCGGGACCTGGAGATCCGTACTGACTCCTACACATTCAACGATGACTTCTGTGATCGTGAGAACCTTTTACGCTTGTAACTAAATCCCTTTGTCTCTCGATATATTATATGTCCGAGATTCGATCATCGGTATCTCCATACCTAGTTTGATCTCGTTACCGACATGCACTCTTTTCTCGTTCCCGTGATATAACATTCTAGTGATCACATCACTTGCTTGCAAGCTATCTTAATGTGATATCACCGAGAGGGCCCAGAGTATATCTATCCGTCATCTGGATTGAAAAATTCCACTCTTGATCCATGAGCCTCAACATAACACCTTCGTAGTACTGAACCCATCTTTATAGTCACCCTGTTACGGTGTGACGTTTGATGTTATCAAGATACTCTTCCGGTGTTAGCAATTAACATGATCTCATGGTCTAAGGATAAAGATTACTTCGTATGATGTTATAGCAATATAAACATAATGAGTTGATCGTAATGCTATACTTCGGATGAATGTTCATCACATCATTCCACCAATGGTGTGACCTTGTTATTAACAACATCCAATGTCCATGATCAGGAAACCTTGATCATCTTGTTAATCAACAAGCTAGTCTATAAGAGAGGCATAACTAGGAACTCTTTTTGTTTATTAAACACACATGTATTGATGTTTCCGATCAATACAATTCTAGCATGTAAAATAAACATCTATCATATATAAGGAATATATAATAACAACTTTATTATTGCCTCTCAAGGCATATTTCCTCCACTATCTTCCACACTATACGTTTAGTCCTTTGTTTTCAGCAAACCCAACGAGATTGACAGCCTCACTGTAAGTTGGGGCAAAGTTATGTGGTTGTGTTGTGCAGGATTCCAAGTTGTTAGCAACATCTTGGAGTTGTTTCCTTACTCCTATTGGTTCACCTTGGTATCATAACTAAGGGAAAACTTGCTACTGTGCTCATCATACCTTCTTATTGGGGTTCCCAACGAGCTCTACATATTTTGAGCCAACAAGTAACTTTTTCTGGCGCCGTTGTCGGGGAGTTAAGGACAGCTTCAATCTCTTCCTCCTCGTCAATCAATTTTCAGGGAGAAAGAAGATTCTTGCAAAGGGAGTCTCTCACAACCAATCTCTTTACATTGTTTTTTGTTTTGCTTAGTTTATTTTGCTTTGTTTTGCTTATTTCTTTTTGTCAAAAACACACAAAAAATAGTTGTACTGGTTTGCTTCTCTTTTATCAAAAACACAAAAAAATTAGTTCTTTCTATAGTTGTCACCTCGTTCTTAGCTCACCATGTTGATCCCTAATTTCACCCTAAAAGAACTTTCAATAGGTAGTGGCTCTATAATTAGGAAATATAATATTGAAAAATTCTTTAATCATGTTAGCAAGCATGAGAATATTGAGGATATATCCTTAGCAGAACTTGCTCCAAATTATGAAATTGTTGTAGCTTCTTTAGTTCAAATATAGGAGGCTAGGTTTGTTAACCTTAACCCCATGATGCAATTAATGTTTCTTAAACTTAAAGATACTGAGGATACTGAAAAGAGAGATTTTATCCTAGAGATTTTGCTTAAAGAATTCTATGATATTGTTAAGGAAGCTACAAATGTATTTGATCGTTTTAATATGCTAGGTTCATGTGTAGATGTTATTGGTACACTAGAAAAGATGGACAAAACCAAACCCAAAAATGGAGAGGAAATTAAAATACCAATACCTTTTAAACTTGTAGGAATGCATGAAGCCTTAGAAAAGAATTTTGATTGGATTGTTCCTGAAAACCCGTTTGATGAAAATAGTGAACCCAAGAGTAATGAGAGAGGATACTCTAGAAATTATTTGGATGAGATACCTTGCCTTGTTGAAGATATTTCTGGTATTGATCTTAATGCTTCTTCATTCGAAAATATTTGAATCTTGCTTCCTATGCCTAGCTGAAAGGCGTTAAAGAAAAGCACTATTGGGAGATAACCCAATTTATTTTTTATTCAGTAAGTTTTATTTTGTTGAGTCTTGGAAGTTACTGATTCAGTAATACCTGTCCTTATCCTTTTTATGTGGTTTTTGTGCCAAGAATAACCTCTAATGAGAGAGAAGTAAGACTTGGGAAAGTTGCTGTCTCGAAACAGATTTTTGTGCTTCACTATAAAAAATCGTGAACAAACCCTGTATGTCGGATTGAGTTGTACTTTTCTGTGCTTATGCCCCAGGTTATTATCTAACTTTCGTCAGTTTAGCACTTTTAGATTTGAACAATAGAAGGTCTTCAAAACAATCGTTTTTACCTCCTGGTCTATTTTGACAGATTTCTGCCATTATTTGCATTTGCCCCTTAATCTCTTTCTCTTTGAGTTCTCTTTGATCACTTGAGATTTTAGAAGGAATTGATACAGTAGATTGCATTTTAATGGAAGTTTTACTTGTGTTGAAACTTAACCCAAACACTTATTATCTTGAATACACTAATGTTGCTAATGAAGATTGTGTGAAGCTTTGTATGAAGGAAATTCTTAAGTGTAGGGAAGAATAATGTGATGAGATGAAGTATGGACAAAAGCTCAAGCTTGGGGATGCCACCCGTGTCACCCCAAGAAATATTCGAGAAGTACAAGCGTCAAAGCTTGGGTATGCCCAAGACATCCCCTTCTTCATCACTAAAAATCTCAGGTTTTCTTCCAAAACACTTCATTTTTATTGTTTCGTGCACAATTGTGGTGTTCTTGAAGCGTCTTTGTTTTTTAGTTTTTAGTTTTCTTTTGTTTGGTTTGCTTAAATAAATTGGTTGGACCCTCGCATTCATATGTGGTTTCAAATAAGTTGATTGGTGATTGGAAAAGAGTAGGAAGCTTCATGCTTATAAGTGGTACAAAAGGATCTTGTTTTGACTATGTCCTAGACTCTATCAAGTCATGTTTGATATTGCTTTGACCTTATGCTTAGTGATTATTGTTGTAGCATGACTTGTTCCAAACAATTGAGATTTTTTAATGTGCCTTGAAAGAATCATGTATTGTTTTAGCATACAAAAGCATAATATTGTGGTATTCTCCTTTGATGCTTTATTTGGGTTAACTTGGCACATGCTTACACCATGTTAAGACTATGTATCGGTCACCTAGCCTCTATGATCATTTAGTTTTTGACTTGTAATATCACTTTATGCTTTAATTAATAATGTTTTGTCGCTTTGCATGCCATTATTGCTCTCTTAGTTGGTCGCTCCCAGTTTTTTTGCTAGCCTCCACCTGTACCAAGTATGAGTTTCACTCATGCATCCAACCACTAATAAAACTAAGTTATTCCAAAGAGTCCACTATAAATTCCTATACATGGTGTGTTACACAATTCCAAGTATATTCATGATTTTATGTACCTTCCAAATTAAACTTTTGTTATGTGAAAATTAGTGATTAAAGCTCTCACAAACTTGATGGCACACTTTACTTTCTTGCATTTAATAAACTTGAACCATTGTATCCATCTATGCTGCTTATATGCTTGCACTTTATAAGTTGTGAATTAGCAAAACCATGTTGTCATGGGGAACGCTTTCAACATTGCACTTATTATTCAGTTGATATCATGTTCTTTTGTTTATGGATCCCAACGGTGTGAAATAAAAGGGGATCTTGTAAGCTCATGGAGTTTGTATGTGTGTTAGAGAAACTTATGGGCGGGTAGCCTAAGCCATGCCTAATCATGGTGTAAACTTGCAGCATAACCATAGTGAGCATTCTCTGAAGCATCCTCAATAAAAACCTATGAAATAGCAAATAAAAAGATTGCTGAGATGCCCATTGTATGTTGCCTTGTCATTTTTATATGGGATAGCTCATGTGTCATGGGGCAAGGGGTACCCCGTTGGCGGTTCTCTATGATACACATGTACTTACAATGATATGAACTTGCTTGTGACTAAATTTGAGTAGCATGAGGTTCGGTACTCGTAAGCAAGGGGCATGGGATTTTAACCTTATAACATGTCAAGCATATATTCATATTTGTGTCACTTTAACCTTAATCACATCAAGATGCTTATGATAGGGGCAATGAGAGCTGAAAGCTAATAAGTACCATAATTTTTGGAAGCTCTTTATGAAACTTGAAATCCCTGCTTCCCTTTGTGAAGGTCCTTTATTTTTATTTTTATGCTGAGTCTCCATCTTCTATCTTTATGCACCAATTGAGAGAGCATAGTGGTCATTCTTAGTTTAATGTGCATTGTCCCAAAACTTGTTGATTGATTCATAACTTTGATATTACTTGCTCTTAAATTATTTGTATCTAGTCACCCTTATGAACTTTGAAGGTGTCCTATGCATTTATGATTTGCTATACCATGAGGGACAAGCTGAATACCACTTTTATTATGTTTTCTATATGTGAAACAAATAAACGTCTTTCAATGCATTGTTAATCATGATATTTTGTTTGTACCTTTTCATGTTACAACATAGTTGCTATGTCTTATTGTTAGAACTCTATCTTTCATGCTTATGATTAGAGTACTTTGATCCCAGCTATCAATGCTTTACAAATATCTTGATCAAGATTGTGATGGTGCATGTCACCTAAAAAATTATTCTTTTTATCACTTAGCTACTCGAGGACGAGCATGAGTTAAGCTTGGGGATGCTTGATACGTCATAAACGTATCTATAATTTTTGATGATCCATGCTTGCTTTATATCTACTTTCTTATGTTTTGTTCACACTTTGAGGTATTTTTATACATTTTCTGGAACTAACCTATTAACAAGATGCCACAGTGCTAGTTGCCTATTTTCTGTTGTTTTTGGTTTCAGAAAAGCTAGTAAGGAATTATTCTCAAAATTGGATGGAACGAAAGCCAAAGTCAATATTTTACCCGAAGCAACACGGAGTCCGGAGGGCAGCCGAAGAGGGGCAGGAGGCGGCCACACCCTATGGCGGCGCGGCCAGGGGCGTGCTAGTGATGACCCACAAGTATAGGGGGTGTATCATAGTATTTTTGAGGGAAGTGAAACCCAACTTATTGATTCGACACAAGGGGAGCCAAAGAATATTTATAAGCCTTAACAACTGAGTTGTCAATTCAGCTGCACCTAGAAACAATCTTGCTCATGGCAGTTTATTAGTAGCAACAATTTTGTAGTAGCAATAGCAAAGTAACAGCAGTAGTAAAAGTAAAAACAGTAGTAAAAGTAAAAACAGTAGTATCAATTGAAGTAAACAGTAGGATTAAAGCGCGGTAGGCATAGGGACGGATGGACAGGCGTTGCATGGAAAAGACAATTCATATAGCAAGCAAGATATAGGGCATTTACAGATAAGTAAGGTAAAGCATCCAAGTACTAAATAATCATAGGCATGTGTTCCATATATAGTCATACGTGCTCGTAATGAGAACTTGCACAACATCTTTTGTCCTGCCAGCCCGTTTGCAGCGGGGCCTCAAGGGAAGTACTGGCAATTAAGGTGCTCCTTTTAATAGAGCACCGGAGCAAAGTATTAACACTCTATGAACACATGTGATCCTCACATCAAATCCATCCCCTCCGGTTATCCCGATTATTTTCACTTCAGGTCCTTTGGTTCCGGACAATAATATGTGTATACAACTTGCAGGTATGATCATAAACAATAATATCCTCATGAATCAATAACATGTTCAGATCTGAAATCATGGCACCCGGGCCCTAGTGACAAGCATTAAGCATAACAAGTTGCAACAAAGTCAAAAAGAACTAATAATAGATACTAGGCACCATGCCCTAACAATTTGATGCCATTACATGAACGATTGATGTCTACGCACTTATATTCTTGTAGAAAGTTGTTGGGCCTGCAAGTGCAGAGGTTTGTAGAACAGCATCAAGTTTTCCCTTAAGTGGATCACCCAAGGTATATCGAACTCAGGGAGGAAGTGGTCAAAGGTATCCCCTCTCAAGCAACCCTGCAATCAAGATACAAGAAGTCTCTTGTGTCCCCAATACACCCAATACACTTGTCAGGTGTATAGGTGCACTAGTTCCGCGAAGAGATAGTGAAATACAAGTGGTATGGATAATTATAAGTGGTAATGTTGCCAGAAAATAGCTTTGATGGCGCGTGGAAGAGACTAAAGGCAAACTGAAATAAAGATGGAAGCAAGCAAACATGTAACAGATCTAGTTGCAAATAGTGTTTCAATGCTTAGAAACAAGGCCTAGGGATCATACTTTCACTAGTGAACTCTCTCATATAAATATCTTCTCTTTATGATACTACTCTGAACTACACTCCGGTTGGATACTCTAATCCATGGTAGGGCTATAATAGCACTCCTCAAAGTCCATCTTTCCCATCTAGATAACCCCACACCGTCACCTTGAGCGCTAGATGGTTCCAACAAACACCACAATTTCATAGATACATCCAACTCCAAATATAACTCATAACAAGTATTTGTAATCTCTAGCCTAAGTGCCACCAAAGTGTGCACACTGTCAACTTCACACACGTGGGGGGAGCCGAAGATCTATTAAAGCACTTGAGTAGCAAAGTAGATCTACTCGATTACAAAGATCATGATCACAATATGATCATGCATAGAGAGAGATATGAACACATAGCTACATGTAGAACCCTTAGCCTCGAGGAAGACCTACTCCCACCTCATCATGGGAATCAGCAACGGTGATGGAGATGGTGGTGGAGTCGATGGAGATGGCTCCGGGGGCACTTCCCTGTCCTGGCAGGGTGCCGGAACAGAGACTTCTGTCCCCCGAATCTCCCCTTCGGTGGCGGCGGCGCTGTGGAACTTTTCGTGGCTAGAGGCTCCCGGATTTAGGGTTTTTGCATCGGGGGCTTCTTATAGGCGAAGGGGCAAGGTCGGTTGCTGGCAAGGGGGCCCACACCATGCCCTGGTGCGGCCTAGGGTTGCCCGCGCCAAGGGGTGGTGTGGCCACCCTGTGGCCCCCCTTCGTCTCTCCTTCGGACTCCATGTGTCTTCCGGTAAAATATTGACTTTGGCTTTTGTCCCATCCAATTCCAAGAATATTCATTTTCTGACTTTTCTGGAACCAAAAACAGCAGAAAACAGGCAACTGGCACTGTGGCATCTTGTTAATAGGTTAGTTCCAGAAAGTGTATAGAAATACTCCAAAGTGTGGACAAAACATAAGAAAGTACATATAAAACAAGCATGGAACATCAAAAATTATAGATACGTTACCAACGTATCAACATCCCCAAGCTTAACTCTTGCTCGTCCTCGAGTAGGTAAGTGATAAAAGGAAAGAATAATTTTTGAGGTGACATGCACCATCATAATCTTGATCAAAGTATTTGTAAAACATTCATAGCTGAGATCATAGTACTTCAATATAGCATGAAAGATATAGTTCTAACAATAAGACATAGCAACTATGTTGTAACATGGAAAGGCACACACAAAGGATTCATGAATAACAATGCTTTGCAAGACGTTTGTTTGTTTCACATAAATAAAGCATAATGAGAATGGTATTCAGCTTGTCCCTCATAGTGTAGCAAATCATAATTGCATAGGACACCTTCAAAGTTTATAAGGGTGACTAGATACAAATAGTTTAAGAACAAGCAATATCAAAGTTATGCATCAATTAACAAGTTTTGGGAGAATGCACATTAAACTAAGAATGGCCACTATGCTCTCTCAATAGGTGCATAAATATAGAAGATGGAGACTCAACATAAAAGTAAAAGAAAGGCCTTCATAGAAGGAAGCAGGGATTCAAGTCTCATAGAGAGCTTCCAAAAATTATGGTACTTATTAGCTTTCAGCTCTCATTGCCCCTATCATAAGCATCTTTTGGTGATTAAGGTTAAAGTGACACAACTAAGAGGATATGTTTGACAAGTTATAAGTTGAAATCTCATGCCCCTTGCTTACGAGTACCGACCTCATGCTACTCAACTTCAGTCACAAGTAAGCTCTTGTCATTGTAAGTACATATGTATCATAGAGAACCGTCAATAGGGTACCCCTTGCACATGATATAGGAGCTATCCCATAATCAAAATGACAAGGCAAGCAGACAATGAGCATCTCAGTAATCTTCTTATTTACCATGGGAAATGGTGCTTTTTCTCTCTTTCCTCTTTTCTCATATTTTGTTTGTTTTTCTCAGTCTATCTCTTTTTTTATAAGAAGAATGCTTCATAGATTGGTCACTATGGTGATGCTGCAAGTTTCCACCATGATTAGGCATGGCTTAGGCTAGCGGCCCAAGCGTTTCTCTAACACATATACATAACTCCATGACCTTACAAGTTCCCCTTTTATTTCACACCACCGGGAACCATCAGCCAAAGAATCATGATATCAACGGAATAGTAAGTGCAATGTTGAAAGCGTTTCCCATGATACATGGTTCTGCTAACTTCAACTTATAAAGCGCAAGCATATATGCAACAAAAATGGACACAATGGTTCAAGATTATTAAGTGCAAGAAAATTAAAGTATGCCATCAAGTTTGTGAGAGCTTTAATCACTAGTTTTCTCATAACAAGTTTAATTC
The DNA here is from genome assembly GCA_910589775.1 of Avena eriantha. Classification (NCBI taxonomy): domain Eukaryota; kingdom Viridiplantae; phylum Streptophyta; class Magnoliopsida; order Poales; family Poaceae; genus Avena; species Avena eriantha. Next base: position 168,657,196 of record OU342743.1, on the reverse strand, counting down.
AGAAGGTAGATAAAAACATGAATATACTTGGAATAGCAAATGCTAATAGGTAGGTATGGTGGACTCTTTGGAATAACTTAGTTTTATTTGGAGTTGGATGCATGAGTGGAATTCATACTTGGTTATGGAGGCTAGCAAAAGACTGGGAGCAACCAACTAAGAGAGCAATAATGGCCATAATCATGCAAAGCGACAAAACATCATTAATTAAAGCATAAAGTGATATTACAAGTCAAAAACTAAAGGATCATAAAGGCTATGGTGACTTGGGATAGTCTTAACATGGTGTGAGCATGCACCAAGTCAACCCAAATAAAGCATCAAAGGAGAATACCACAATATTATGCTTTAATATGCTAAAACAACGCATGATTATTTCAAGGCACATTAAGCAATCTCAATTGTTTATAACATGTCATGCTACAGAAAAAATTACTAAGCATAAAGCCAAAACAATATCAAGCATGACATGACAAAGCATAGGCCACAGTCAAAAACTATCTCTTTTTACCACTTAAGCATGAACTTTCCTACTCTTTCCGAATCCAAATCAACTTATTTGAAACAACTCACAAAGATAATAATAAATAAAGATCAGTGAGCTTGTCTGACAAATCCACAAAGAAGAATTAAAAAGTTCTAAACCGAAAGCACAAGAAAACTAAGGCTAAACACAATGCTAGCAAAAGAGAACACTCGTAGAACAATAAGAGTGAAAACTAGAGTGTTCTAGGCAATGAAAGCAGAGTGTGTCCCTCTCCAAAAGAAGTGTTGGGATCCAACCAACTTATTTCAGCAAACCAAGCAAAAAGAAAACCAAAAATGAAAACGAAGACGCTCCAAGAACAACACAACTGTGCATAAAACAATAAAAATGAAGTGTTTGGAAGAAACCTGAGATTTTTATTGATGAAGAAGGGGATGCCTTGGGCATCCCCAAGTTTTGACGCTTGTACTTCTTGGATATTTTTTGGGGTGACATGGGTGGCATCCCCAATCTTGGGCTTTAGTCCATTCTTCATCTCATTAATCATTCTATCCTTAACACCTGGAATTTTTCCTTCATACAAAACTTCACACAACCTTTATTAGCAACATTAGTGTACTCAAGATAATAAGTCTTTGGGTTCAGTTCAAACACAAGTAAAACTTCCATTAAAACACAAGAATCTGTAGCACTTCCCTCAAAAATCTCAATTCCCCAAAGAGAACCCAAAAAGGAATCAACAATAAGCAAATGCAAATAATGGCAGAGATCTATCAAAACAAACCAGCAGATAGAAACCGATTTATTCGAAGACCTTGTGTTGCTCAAAGCGAAAAGTGTTGAACTAAAAAAAGTTGCATAACAACCTGGGGCAGAAGCAAAAAAAAAATACAGCTCAGACCGACTTACAGATATTTTACACGAATTTTTACAGCGAAGCACAAAAATCTGTTTCGGGACAGCAACTTTCCCAAGCATTACTTCTCTCTCATTAGAGGTTACTCTTGGCACAAAAAGCAAATAAAAGGATAAGGAGAGGTTATTACTGAAGCAATAACTTCCAAGACTCAACTAAAACTTTTGGGTCATCTCCCAATAAGTATTTTTCTTTAACGCCTTTAAGTTAGGCATAATAGTTTGAGAAGATGCTCACATAAGAAATATGAATTGAAGTAAAAGAGAGCATCAAGAAGCAAATTAAAAGCACATTTAAGTCTAACCAACTTCATATGCATAGGAATCTTGTAAATAAACAAGTCATGAAAGCACAAAGCAACAAGCATAGGAAAGCAAAACAAGTGCAACTTCAAGACTTTCAACATAAAGAGGGGAAAGTTAATATTATTAAGATGCATAAAACCATGTTTCCCTCTGTCATAATAACTTTCAGTAGAATCATGAATAAAATTAACAATATAACTATTACATAAAACATTCTTATCATGAGACACATGCATAAAATAATTATACTCTCCATATAAGCATAGTCATTCTTATTAATCGTAGTGGGAGCAAATTCAACAGAATAGCTATCATTATTATCATCACCATAGTCATCAAATATAGGAGGCATATTGTAATCATAATTAATTTTCTCCTCAATAGTAGGTGGGCTGAAAATATCATATTCATCATTGCAATCATCATATATTGGAGGTATAGTATCATCATAAGAAATAGAATAGTTATCTTCCAAAGTGTGTTCATTTGTAAACATATCATCATTAGAAGGAACATGGATAACACTAATAGTACATCAATTATTAGTATCATAATTTTCAGAATTGGTACCGAAGATATTTTCAATATCAAAAGTACTGTGATTTTCCCAATCATGCTCACTACTATAGGTAATAGGCATAGGAACACCATCGAGTTCAGACTCATCAAATACTATAATAGGAGCAACATGCTTAGGGGAAAATAATGTTTCCTCTCTCCTTTTACTCCTCCTTTTCTTCTTTTTCTTCTTCTCTTTAGGAGGGAGAGGCTTGAAAGGAAGCTTCTCCATATACCTTGGTTTATTGTTAGAGACAATATAGGAAACTTTGGAGGATTCCTCCTTTTCATTAATAAGATCAAAACACATATTAGTCCTGTCATATTTTGGTAAAACCTCATCTTTTATAATATTTTGTATGTAAGTGTTTGTGTGGCAATTATCAGCACAATAAAGATGATAACCATGCAGGATACTATTCATATCAAAAGCACCCATATCTACCAAAGAGGTTTTTCTTGATAACTCTTCACATCCCAAAAATAATGTAAGTTCATCATGCTGATTAGGAGTGATCATGTCATCACAATACAAACTTGCAGTACTCATTGCATTAGAAGGGATATTATTATGGCATGGGCATTGAAAATTGAAATGACCCACTTCAAAGCAAAGTTCACAAATAAAAGGATAGAGGGCACAAACTTTTTTACCAAGATCATTTAGAGCCCTATACCACGTTCTAGTTTTTTCATTCCTGTGGGTGATAAAATATTCTTCTTCAATTTGATTATTCTCACAAGGTCCATGTATTCCACAAAAATTAACATGCTTATAAGAAATAGTACTTTTAGAGGATTGAGCATGTTTATTGCTATCATTAATAACAATTTCATTTTCCATGCAAGTGTCTTTAAAAGGCTCATGGTACATGTCCCATTTTTCTTCAGGAGCATTAATATGAGAAGCAAAGGTTCTATAACAATCAACAAGAATTTGAGGATCAAGACCATATTTATCACTAAGCTCTTGAAAATCAGCAGTTTCAGTGAAAGACTTAGTGCAATCATACTCATAGTTTATACGTGGTTTTTTACCTTTGTCATTATCCCAATCTTCGGTATTGCTTTGAATTGTTTCAAGAAGATCCCACTTAGCTTTGACCTCCTTACTTGTGAAGGATCCATCTAAACAGGTATCTAGATAGTCCTTATAATGTCCTGAAAGCCTTGCATAAAAATTATTAATAACAATATTACTAGGGAGCTCATGAATGGGACGTTTGAGCATTAGTGACTTCAGTCTCCCCCATGCTTGGGCAATACTTTATCCATCATGTGGATGAAAATTATAAATGTAATTCCTATCTTTATGAATTTCACGAGGAGGATAAAATTTAGAGTAAAAGAGAGATTCAAGTTCCTTCCACTCCAAATGATGAGGATCATCTAGTAGCTCATACCACTCCCTTGCTTTGCCCTTAAGTGAAAAAGGGAATAGCTTCCTCTTAACTTGGTTCATTGAAATACTTGCACACTTGAACAACTCACATAATTCATGTATAAAGAGTAAATTATCACCAGGATGGACAGTTCCATCTCCAAAATAATAGTTATTCATAACACGTTCAACAATTTTTATAGGTATTTTAAAAGGGATGCTTTCAGTATGTGGATTTAAAATATCACAAGTATCATTAGAATTACCACATATGGGATATAAAGTATCATCAGAACAAATTTTCGTCTTTAAAGATGGGGAACTAAAAAGATCATTTTCATAAAAACTAACTTCCCCAAGCTTAGACGTTTCCATAGCATTAGTAACAAAGGTGTTCAGAAGATTCATACTAATAACATTGCTATTAGCATGCAAAGAAAGTTCCATGGGTTTTTTAATTTTCTTTTCAGACCATTCATGTTCTAACTTAGGAAAAATACTAAAAAGCTCTCTATTTTTGTTGTTGTTTTCCATTGAGCCTAACTAGTGAAAATACAAACAAGAAACAAAAAGATATAAGTGCAGAATCTAAAGGAAATAACTTCGAGCACTCACACACCAGCAACAGTACTATAAGACAGCTTAGTAGCCAGAAGATGTGAGTACCTTTTACCTTACCTCCCTGGCAACGAAGCTCAAAAATAGCTTGATGTCTACGCACTTCTATTCTTGTAGACAGTTGTTGGGCCTCCAAGTGCAGAGGTTTGTAGAACAATAGCAAGTTTTCCCTTAAGTGGATCAACCAAGGTTTATCAAACTCAGGGAGGAAGTGGTCAAAGGTATTCCCTCTCAAGCAACCCTGCAATCAAGATACAAGAAGTCTCTTGTATCCCCAACACACCCAATACACTTGTCAGGTGTATAGGTGCACTAGTTCGGCGAAGAGATAGTGAAATACAAGTGGTATGGATAATTATAAGTGGTAACGGTACTAGAAAATAGCTTTGATGGCGCGTGGAAGAGACTAAAGGCAAACTGAAATAAAGATGGCATCAAGCAAACATGTAACAGATCTAGTTGCAAATAGTGTTTCAATGCTTAGAAACAAGGCCTAGGGATAATACTTTCACTAGTGAACACTCTCATATAAATATCATCTCTTTATGATACTACTCTGAACTACTCTCCGGTTGGGCACTCTAATCCATGGTAGGGCTATAACATCACTCCTCAAAGTCCATCTTTCCCATCTAGATAACCCCACACTGTCACCTTGAGCGCTAGATGGTTCCAACAAACACCACAATTTCATAGAGAAATACAACTCCAAATATAACTCATAACAAGTATTTGTAAACTCTAGCCTAAGTGCCACCATAGTGTGCACACTGTCAACTTCACACACGTGGGGAGAGCCGGAGACTATTAAAGCACTTGAGTAGCAAAGTAGATCTACTTGATTACAAAGCTCATGGTTGCATGATCATGCATAGAGAGAGATGAACACATAGCTATCGATAGAACCCTTAGCCTCGAGGAAGAACTACACCCTCCTCATCATGGGAATCAGCAACGGTGATGGAGATGGAGGTGGAGTCGATGGAGATGGCTCTGGGGGCACTTCCCTGTCCCGGCAGGGTGCCGAAACAGATACTTCTGTCCCCCGAATCTCCCCTTCACTGGTGGTGGTGCTGCAGAACTTTTCGTGGCTAGAGGCTCCCGGATTTAGGGTTTTTGCGTCGGGGGCTTCTTATAGGCGAAGGGGCAAGGTCGGTGGCCGGCCAGGAGGCCCACACCATGCCCTGGCGCGGCCTAGGGCTGCCCGCGCCAAGGGGTGGTGTGGCCACCCTGTGGGCCCCCTTCGTCTCTCCTTCAGACTCCATATGTCTTCCAGTAAAATATTGACTTTGGCTTTTGTCCCATCCAATTCCGAGAATATTCATTTTCTGACTTTTTTGGAACCAAAAACAGCATAAAACAGGCAACTGGCACTGTGGCATCTTGTTAATAGGTTAGTTCCAGAAAGTATATAGAAATACTCCAAAGTGTGGAAAAAACATAAGAAATTAGATATAAAACAAGCATGGAACATCAAAAATTATAGATACGTTAGCAACGTATCAACGTTCTCATCCAATCCCTACCATCCCCATAGCCTACAGTGGGGGATTACTCACTCATGGATGGGGGAATCACGGATGGTTGATGGAGAAGCGATGGTGATGATGACGGTGATGATCTCCGCCAATTCTCCATCCCGATAGGGTACCAGAACGGAGTTTCTGGTTCCGATTCACAAAATCTGGTGGTGGCGGCATAGCGGAACTCTATCTGGAAAAACATCGAAGCCCCCTGGGTTTTTAGGTCAAGAGGCATCTTATAGACGGAGAGGGAGGTCGATGGGGTGACCGAGGCGGCCACACCACCCCCAAGCGCGACCTGGGCTAGCCCACGCGGCCAGGTGGTGTGGGCCCCTCATGGCCCTCCTCTGTCTCGTCTTCTGGATCCATGAGTCTTCTGGTGAAATAGGATTTTTGGCATATTTTCTGGGATTTTTCCTGATAGTTGATTTTCTGCACAAAACTAGACACCAAGGTAATTCTGCTGAAAACAGCGTCAGTCCGTGTTAGTTGTATCCAAATCACACAAGTTTGGAGGAGAAACAATAGCAAAAGTGTTCGGGAAAGTAGAAACGTTTCGGACGTATCAACTCCCCTCAAGCTTAGCTTATTTCTTGTCCTCAAGAAATTCAATTGAAAACTGAGTGCGATAAAAGAGCTTTCACAAACACATTTGCTTCATAAGATGTATATATTCTCAGCATATGATCAACTACTTAAGCAATTCATAACAAAGAGTATGCAAGTAATGATCAACTACTCAAGCATATTACACTAAGAATGACAACTATGCTCTCAAGAAAGTGCTCATAGAATAAGTGGTGACTCAACAAGGAGTGAAAAGGTTTTGAAAAGTTTGAAAGGCTTCCAAATGCTGAAAGTATGGTACTCATTAGCTTTGAGCTCTCATTGCCCCTATCATAAGCATCTTTAAATGGTTAAGGTGAAACTGAGGTCCAATACGAGTTATATGCTTGACAGACTATAAACTGGAAATCTCAGGTCCCTTGAGTACGAGGTCCACTCCTCGTGCTACTCAAATTTAGTTACCGGTAAGTTCTTGTCATAGTAAATACATGCGTATCATAGAGAACCGCCAACGGGGTACCCCATGCACATGATACATGAGCTATCCCATAATCAAAATGACAAGGCAAGCAGACAATGAGCATCTCAGCAATCTTCTTATTTACCATCAGAAAATGGTGCTTTTTTCTCTTTTTCCTATTTTCTCAATCTCTGTCTCTTTTTCTATAAGAAGAATGCTTCATAGATTCCTCACTATGGTGATGCTGCAAGTTTACACCATGATTAGGCATGGCTTAGGCTAGCGGCCCAGGCTTTTCTCTAACACACATACATAACTACATGGACATACAAGGTCCCCTTTTATTTCACACCGGCGACATCTGTAAACAAAAGAGCATGATATCAATTGGGTACAATGTACAAGTGCAATGTTGAAAGTGTTCCCCGTGACAACACGGTTCTTCTAACCCCCAGCCGATAATTTGCAAGCATATAACTTTCATGGACAGTCACAATAGTTCAGGTTTATTAAGTGCAAGAAATAAAGTGTGCCATCAAGTTCGTGAGAGCTTTACTAACTAACTTTCTCATTACAAGCAAACATTTTATTCCGAAGAAAACAAGGCATAATTAATATGCACGGAAGAGCAAATGATGCTAATAGGTAGGTATGGTGGACACTTTTGGTAATATTGGTTTTGGGGAGTTGGAAACACGAGTAGAGCTCATACTCAGTGCAAGTGAAGCCTAGCAATAGAAAGGGAGCGACAAATGAGAGAGCAATAACTGTCATAATCATGCTTGCAACAAAACAGGATTAATTGTGGAATGAAAGTGATTCAAGAATCCTAAGGTAAAATAATTCATCGAGGCTTAACTGATTATTGTTTCAGTCTTATGTATGCGTGAGCATGTGCCAAGTCAATGCAAGCAAACATTCATATGCCATGCTACAAACCATTAGCAAGCTGGAGCTAATCATAAGAAGGCAAGAACTACTAAGCATCCATAAATAACATACACCTTACATGAACAAACTAAGCATGCCCACAATGATGAGTATATGTACAAAAATGAAAACAAAATATAGTTCATTACCAGCCTCTTACCACACCTCAAGTTGTCATTAATCTTCATTATTGTCCTTCACTTGTGTGGCTTGAATAATAACATGAAACCAAACTCCACTAAGGAGTGCTGAACCCTGCAACAAACTTTGCAAAACCAAAGAAGAACAGAAAATATTTTTGATGTTTTTTGATATTTAAAGGCAAGAACGAAAATGAAGATCAAGCAAAGCGAAATCTTTTTGGGTTTTTTGAATAATTAAGACAAAGCTAAAAGAAAGAGGCAAACCAAGGCAAAAAGATAAAGAAGCAAGCAAAGAGAAATAACAAAAATATTTTTGGTATTTTTGTGTTTTGGAAAGCAGAAATAAAGCAAGAACGAAGACTAAAAAGAAAACGAAACATGGATATACAAAGTGCCGACTAAACACAATATGTAGATGAGTGTGATGTCGGTGTACCTCCCCCCAAGCTTAGGCTTTTGGCCTAAGTGGGTATCAATCCCAAGCTAGCCAGGAAGGAGCGCCTCCATAATAGGGCGAGGAAGTGCCTTCATCCTGATATGAACTCGAGGACACCCCAGCATAGTGCACAGAGTAGTCGTAAGAGGGCACATCCCCCTGGTGCTGCCCATGGAAACCAAGAAAGCGGAGCTGCTCGTCCACCTCCTCCTTGGAACGTGAACATGGCATCCTGCAAATACTAAACAAAGTGGATTGTGGCAAAGGAATTTCCCTCTAGTCTCTGTCAGTAAACAACATCCTGTAAACTAAATTATCGGTACTAGAGTTAGTAGTAACAAAATGATGTGTTTTCATAGCGGCAAGATCAAGTCTTTGCAGTGTCAACATAGTGTCATTAGGATCAACAGAAAGTTCTAAGGCAACAACCATGCGTGAGGCAATAATACCCCCATAAATGGGTCCTCTAGCAGCTAAGCGACGAGCAATGAGAGAACCCATATTATACTTGGTATCATTATTAAGTGTAGTAGCAAGAAAGGCCAAATGATACCTAGAAATATTACTAGTGTTCTCCCTACCAAGAATGCTAGTGGCAAGATAATAAGCAAAATATCTGATAGCTGGGAGTTGAATGTTCCTTATTGATGTCTACGCACTTCTATTCTTGTAGACAGTTGTTGGGCCTCCAAGTGCAGAGGTTTGTAGAACAACAGCAAGTTTTCCCTTAAGTGGATCACCCAAGGTTTATCGAACTCAGAGAGGAAGTGGTCAAAGGTATCTCCTCTCAAGCAACCCTGCAATCAAGATACAAGAAGTCTCTTGTGTCCCCAACACACCAAATACACTTGTCAGGTGTATAGGTGCACTAGTTCGATGAAGAGATAGTGAAATACATGTGGTATAGATAAAAGACAACGGTGCTAGAAAATAACTTGATGGCGTGGAAGAGACTAAAAGCAAACTGAAATAAAGATGGAAGCAAGCAAACATGTAACAGATCTAATAGCAAACGGTGTTTCAATGCTTAGAAACAAGGCCTAGGGATCATACTTTCACTAGTGAACACTCTCTCATAAATATATCCTCTCTTTATGATACTACTCTTAACTACTCTCCGGTTGAACACTCTAATCGATGGTAGGGCTATAACAACACACCTCAAAGTAAGCCTTTCCCATCTGGATAACCCCACACTGTCACCTTGAGTACTAGATGAGTCCAACAAACACCAGAATTTCATAAAGACATCCAACTCCAAATATAACTCATAACAAGTATTTGTAATCTCTAGCCTAAGTGCCACCATGGTGAGCACGCTGTCACTTTCACACACATGGGGAGAGCAGAGATCTATTAAAGCACTTGAGTAGCAAGGTAGATCTACTTGATTACAAAGCTCATGGTCACAATATGATCATGCATAGAGAGAGAGATGAACACATAGCTACCGGTAGAACCCTTAGCCTCGAGAGAGAACTACTCCCTCCTCATCATGGAAATCAGTAATGGCGATGGAGATGGCGGTGGAGATCGATGGAGATGGCTCCGGGGGCACTTCCCCGTCCTGGCAGGGTGCCGAAACAGAGACTTTCTATCCCCCTGAATCTCCCCTTCGGTGGTGGTGGCGCAACAGAACTTTTCGTGGCAGGAGGCTTGATGATTTAGGGTTTATGCATCGGGAGGCTTCTTATAGGCCAGAGGGCAAGGTCGGTGGGCGGCCAGGGGGCCCACACCATGCCCTGGCGCGGCCTGGGCTGGTCCGCGCCAAGGGGGGTGTGGCCACCATGTGGCCCCTCTTTGACTCTCCTTCTGGCTCCGTGAGTCCTCCGGGAAAATAGTAACTTTGGCTTTTGTCCCGTCCAATTCCAAGAATATTCATTTTCTGACTTCCTGGAACCAAAAACAACAGAAAACAGACAACTGGCACTGTGGCATCTTGTTAATAGGTTAGTCCAAGAAATCATATGAACAGTACTCCAAAGTTGGAACAAAACATAAGAAAGTAGATAAAACCAAGCATGGAACATCAAAAATTAGATAAATTTGCAATGTATCACTTATCTTCCCTCGTTAAGCTGTGCGGTCATCATCATTTGTCACACTTCGGTAGAGCTCCAACAAATCAGTGGGTCGACCTTGGATCTTCTTCACTGTTCTAGTCATGCATATGCCTATAATGCTGCAAAATCTTTCCAATGGCATGGTAATATGCATATTATAAATTTTGAACGAAACAGTTGACCGATAAGGGGTGTTGGTGAAAACGAAACTTTCAACGAAGGTTTTGGTGAGCATGGCATATTGCTCACTCTCATCTTCCATGTAAGTGGTCAGACCAACCCTCGGAACGAGTAGTAAGAAATCATCGAGGATCCCTGCAGCTTGCAAAAAGGTAAAACAAGGGAATGTAGATGGGTGAGCATCTCCCTCATCTCCTTCATTCCCAAAGCGTGGTGCAATAAGATCTTTTTTATATGATGGCCTAAATTGAGAAGCTGATCTCGAAGGCCTCGTCCTCATGGGTGTGTCCTTCTCAAATACTTCTCCAAAAGTGTGGTTGTTCATCTCTTCTTTTCTGAAATTTAAGCATCCATCATACAAGTGATTGCAAAGTGAATACATAATGAAAGAAACTACTCATAGGGACTTGTAAGAGGCCTAAACATGCATCGAAACAATTTCTCTAAGCATTGAACAAGCTCACAAGCTCACATAACCTGTCACCTATAGTAGCAAAATACTCAAGATATAATCCACTAAAGACAAATTTACTTGTACAAGCGGAGGATTCACATACCGGAGAACAAATGCTCCAAATTTCAGCAGCAAAGATGGGCTGAGAAAGGAGATCGAAAAAACACGGGCAAGAACAGCAAGAACGCAAGTTTGAGCAATGAACTGGTATTTTCTCGGGAGAGAGAAAGGAGTAGCAGGTGAGAGAGTAAGTGGAGGGCCAGGGGTGGCTCACCCCATGGCCAGGCGCGCCCCTAGGGTGGTCGCGCCACTAGGTGGTGTGCCTGCCTGGTGGGCCCCTCTGGGTCACTCCAGGTACTTCTCTACCCCTCTTTTGACGTAAAAATAATAATATGAATTTTCTAGAATTTTTTGAGACACTTTATTTTTTAGCAATTTTCAGGTATTGATGAATGATTTCCTGGCAGAAAGCTAAGTTTGGAATGATGCAATAACAAAACAAAACTAAAACTTCAGAAGTTCTAAGACAGTCTAATATGCAAGCAACTAGCAATAGAAAAGTAAACTAAGTGAAAGCAATACTTAAAATGGATAAAATAAAAGTAAGCAGAAATAATCATGGTGAAAACATTGTTTTGTTCATTAAAATCCCTTTGTTAACAAGGTTGATCAGGTCTTGTTACCAAAACAATTTTATATGAAACAAAACTTTGTATTCCACTAAATGATTATGTTACCTCAACATTGTAGCAATGGTCCCAATCATAATAGTTTCATATTTTTCTCGTGGTATGGGACAATATATTTCTCCAACTTGGATGCCCTCAATATTTCAATTGAATTTAAGCCATAATTCCTATCAATCTTCTTGGGGAAATAGACAGTATGCTCCTTGTCATTAGCATTAAAAGTTACTTTTCCTTGATTACAATTAATAACAGGTCCTGCGGTATTAAGAAAAGGTCTCCCAAAAATAATAGACATATTATCATCTCCAGGCATTTCAAGTACAACAAAATCTGTTAATATCAAGCAATTATGAACCACTTGAACAGGAACATCCTCACATATACCAACAGGAATAGTGGTAGATTTATCAGTCATTTGTAAAGATATATCAGTTGGTATTAGTTTCTCCAATTGAAGTCTTTTGAAGAGAGAAAAAGGCATAACACTAACTCCTTCTCCCAAATCACACAAGGCAGTTCTAACATAATTATTTTTAATAGAGCATGGAATAGTTGGAATCCCTGGGTCTCCAAGTTTCTTTGGAACCTTACCATTAAAGGAATAATTAGCAAGCAAAGTAGAAATTTCCTCATTAGGGATCTTCCTTTTATTAGAGACAATATCCTTCATATACTTTTAATAAGGAGGTAATTTAGTAGCATCAGTTAAAGGAATTTGCAAAAATAAAGGTTTCACCCACTCACAAAACTTATTATAGTGTTCGTATTCCTTTGACTTGTGTTTCTTATTAGGAAAAGGCATTGGGTTTTGAACCCAGGGTTCTCTTTCACTACCATGTTTATTAGCAACAAAATCTTCCTTAGTGTACTTAGCATTTTTAGTGTTCCTTTCAGGTTCTTCTTCAATTTCTTCTTTATCAGGAGCATCATTTTTCTCATTACCACTCTCATTTTCCGCATCAGAGACAGATATACTATTAGGATCTTTAGCAGGTTCAGAAGATTCTACAATTGTTTTATGTTTCTTTTTCTTTCTCTTAAAAGAAGTACCTCTATTTTCAGTCTGTTGGGAATCTTGCTCAATTCTTTTAGGATGCCCCTCAGGATATAGAGGATCCTAGGTGGGAGCACCACTTCTAGTTCTAATTTCATAAGCTTGTTTTTCCTTAGAAGCATTAACTATCAAATCTTTTTGTACCTTAATAAGTTTATCAATTTGAGTTTGAACCATTTGGAAATGTTTAACAAGCATTTTAACATCATTAGAGGTTCTTTCTACAATATCCTTTAATTCAATAATATCTCTAGAGGTTTCCATCAAATGATTCTGCACTCTTTTATTAAAATTATCTTGGTTAACAATGAAAATATCAAATTCTTCTAAGCATTGATCAGGAGGTTTAGAATAAGAAATATCACCTTCATCAAAATGTTGGAGAGAGTGTACCTCAATAGTGGATGAGTGGGAGATTGGCTTACATAATTCTTCTATAGGATGTAGATTCATCACTTCTTCAACTTTAATACCCTTCTCCTTAAGGCATTTCTTAGCTTCTTTCATCACTTCATCATTTAGTTCAATCACTCCCCTCTTCTTTGATGTAGGTGTTGGCTCAGGCACAGTTAACTCAGGTGTAGTTGACTCAGGTGAAGTTCAGTCATCATAATTCTTACTTATTTTAGCCATTAATTCATCAGCTTCTTTGGGAGTTCTCTTCCTGAAAATACAATCAGCACAACTATCCAGGTATGTCCTAGATTCTTCAGTTAGTCCATTATAATATATATCAAGAAGCTCATTTTTTAGGTAATGGACACACATGCTGTGCATGAATCAAAGCACAAAACCTTGCCCATGATTCAGCCAATATCTCCTTCTCTCCTTGTTTAAAATCAAAAATTTCCTGCAGAATGGCATGTCTAGCACTAGGAGGGAAATATTTTTGAAAGAAAGTATCAATCAAGCAGACAGGGCTATCAATAGATCCAGGAGGTAAATTATTAAACCAATCCTTAGCTTCTCCTTTCAGTGAAAAAGGGAAAAATTTAGCAACAAAGTAGGTGCGCATCTTAATATCATCAGAAAATAGGCCACTCATGGTAGAAAGTTCAGTCATATGTGCTACAGCACTTTCATTTTTAGTACCACAAAAAGGTTCTTTCTCAACAATGGTTATGTAAGATAAATCAAGAGAGAAATCATAATCCTTGTCTTTAATGTTTATGGGAGATGTAGTAAACTTAGCATTAAGAGACAATTTAGGTCTAACAGTGTGTTTCTCAAGAATACTCTTAATAACACTCCTACCATGAGTGTTTTGGCATTCTTTAATAAATTCATCAGTCATTTCTATATATCCGTCTTCAATATCATAGTTTTCTCTAGACTCACGTCAACTGACAGGTGTAGTAGTGTCTTCATTAGGAGGTTCAGTATTTCCAGCTATAGATCTAGCAATCATAGAATCTAGGAAAGGACCTAATGAACCACTCTTATCAAGCATAGTAGAAGCAGCATCATAAGTATCAGAAGTTTCAGATTCAGCAGTAGTAGTAGTAGTATGTGTAGCATGTGTATGTGGTGGTGTAAGGAGCTTACTCATCACATATGGTGAATCAAGAGCAACAGAGGTGTTCATAACCATACCTCTCCTTGTAGTGGATGGTAATATAGGAACTTTTCCATCACGAGACTTACCCATGATGAATGGATAGCATTGAACAATAGTGATCCCAAGTGAACTTGATAAATAGAGCTATGCTCCTCGGCAACAGCGCCAGAAAATAGTCTCGATGACCTACAAGTATAGGGGGTGTATCGCAATATTTTCAACGGAAGTGAAACCCAATTTATTGATTCGACACAAGGGGAGCCAAAGAATATTTATAAGCCTTAACAACTGAGTTGTCAATTCAGCTGCACCTAGAAACAATCTTGCTCACAATAGTTTATCAGTAGCAATAGCAAAGTAATAGCAGTAGTAAAAGTAAAAACAATAGTATCAACTGCAGTAAACAGTAGGATTAAAGCGCGGTAGGCATAGGGACGGATGGGCGGGCGTTGCATGGATAAGACAATTCGTATAGCAATCAAGATATAGGGCATTTGCAGACAAGTAAGGTAAAGCATCCAAGTACTAAATAATCATAGGTATGTGTTCCATATATAGTCATACGTGCTCGTAATGAGAACTTACACAACATCTTTTGTCCTGCCAGCCCGTTTGCAGCGGGGCCTCAAGGGAACTACTGGCAATTAAGGTGCTCCTTTTAATAGAGCACCGGAGCAAAGCATTAACACTCCGTGAACACATGTGATCCTCACATCAAAGCCATCCCCTCCAGTTATCCCGATTATTGTCACTTCGGGTCCTTTGGTTCCGGACAATAATATGTGTATACAACTTGCAGGTATGATCATAAACAATAATATCCTCATGAATCAATAACATGTTCAGATCTGAAATCATGTCACTCGGGCCCTAGTGATAAGCATTAAGCATAACAAGTTGCAACAAAGTCAAAAAGCACAAATAATAGATACTAGGCACCATGCCCTAACAATCTGATGCCATTACATGAACGATCTCATCCAATCCCTACCATCCCCATATCCTACAGCGGGGGATTACTCACTCATGGATGGGGGAATCATGGATGGTTGATGGAGAAGTGGTGGTGATGATGACGGTGATGATCTCCTCCAATTCCCCGTCCGGACAAGGTGCGAGAACAGCGTTTCTCATTCCGATTCGCGAAATCTGGTGGTGGCGGCGTAGCGGAACTTTTCTGGAAAAACGTCGACCCCCCTGGGTTTTTAGGTAAAGACGCATCTTATAGGCGAAGAGGAGGCCGAGGGCATGAACGAGGCGGCCACACCACCCCTAGGCGCGGACTGGGCTGACCCGCGCGGCCAGGTGGTGTGGGCCCCTCGTGGCCCTCCTCCGTCTCGTCTTCTGGCTCCGTGAGTCTTCTGGTGAAATAGGGTTTTTGGCATATTTTCTAGGATTTTTCCTGATAGTTGATTTTCTGCACAAAAACTAGAGACCAAGGTAATTCTGCTGAAAACAGCGTCAGTCCGTGTTAGTTGTATCGAAATCACAATAGCAAAAGTGTTCGGGAAAGTAGATACGTTTCGGACGTATCAGCCACCAGGTGGTGTGTGCTCCCTGGACCTCCACTGACCTTGCCCCTTCACCTATAAAAGTCTCCCAGGACAAAAACCCTCAGAACACGATCAGAAATCCATGAAAGAGTTTGAAGCCGCCCTGCCGGAGGGGAGATATCATCCAACCATGCCAGCCTCCGGAGTGATGCGTGAGTAGTTCATCCTTAGACTATGGGTCCATACAGTAGCTAGATGGTTGGTTCTCCTCCTTTGTGCTATCATGTTTAGATCTTGTGAGCTCCATTCATGATCAAGATCATCTATTTGTAATCCTACATGTTGTGTTTGTAGGGATCCGATGGTATTGAGATACTATGTCAGATTGATTATCGATTCTATCATGTGTATGTTATTTGTGATCTTGCATGCCCTCTGTTGTTAGTAGCTATCTTGGCCAAGTAGATGCTTGCAACTCCAAGAGATAGTATTTATGCTCGATAGTGGGTGCATGCCTCTAGTAATCTGGGGAAGTGACAGAAATCTCTAAGGTTGTAGATGTGTTGTTACTACTAGGGAGAAAACAGCAATCCTTTGTCCATGGGGCAATCGTATTGTTTACTTTACACACTTTTCTTAATGCAATTATCTGTTGCTTGCAACTTAATACTAGAAGGGGTTCGGATGATAACCTGAAGGTGGATTATTAGTCATAGATGCAGTTGGATTACGGTCTATGTATTATGTTGTAATGCCCAATCAAATCTCATAGGAGTCAAGATGTCTAGTATATGCATTGTTATGCTTTCTCAATCTGTCAATTGCCCCGCTGTAATTTGTTCAGCAACATGCTATTTATCTTAAGGAGAAACACCTCTAGTGAACTATGGACCCCAGTCCATTCCTTTACCATTGATATGCGATCTACTATTTACCGTTTACTGTTTACTTTCTGCAAGCAATTACTATCTTCCACACTATACGTTTAGTCCTTTGTTTTCAGCAAAACCAGTGAGATTGACAACCTCACTATAAGTTGGGGCAAAGTTCTGTGGTTGTGTTGTGTAGGATTCCCAGTTTCTAGCAACACCTTGGAGTTGTTTCCTTACTCCTACTAGTTCGATAACCTTGGTTTCATAACTGAGGGAAAACTTGCTACTGTGCTCATCATACCTTCCTCTTGGGGTTCCCAACGATCTCTACATATTTTGAGCCAACAAGCAGCCCACTCGGAGAAGTTATATCCAATAGCTGCGCAGCATGTGATTTGATCACAGGGATATCACTTATAGGAACGAGTCAAGTAGCATTGATCAGTAACGATATTGAACACGACATCGTGATGTCATTGATCATATCTTGGACAATGTAAGTATCAAGAGACAAAGGGAATAATATGCGATTGTCCCAGTTCAAACGACGAAAGATCTTCATGGAATGCACATGGGTCGCATGGCCATCTAGGTCCCTCTATCGATCATTGGTCCGGGAGTGTCCCGACCATGTCTGGAGTGTTCCCGGACCATGGGGTATCACTCTTAAGGGCTTGATGATGCTTAGAGAGT
Organism: Avena eriantha; assembly: GCA_910589775.1. Lineage (NCBI taxonomy): Eukaryota > Viridiplantae > Streptophyta > Magnoliopsida > Poales > Poaceae > Avena > Avena eriantha. The sequence goes on along the minus strand of OU342743.1, from coordinate 168,639,816 downwards.
GTTTATAGGATTGGTAGAATCACCAAAGAAGAGAAGAGAGAAAACCGGAAGAGTTTCGGTAAGTCCGGAGGATGTCCGGAGTGGAGGTGGAAGGTGTTCCATAGCCCCGGAGATTGAATAATATGTGAATGAATGTTAAATATTGATTTAATCATTTATTCATAATTATTAATAAAAGAGAAAAATCAATTAAATGTTCAAAGGCCTTAATGGGCCAAATCCCGGAGGGGAAAAGGCCCAAGAGGAGACCACACCCCTAGGAGAGGCCTAGGGGGTGGCCGGCGACCCTAGTGGGCCTGTCCCACGTGGGTCCCATGGGTGGGGGCTGGCCGGCGTGCCTCCCCACCTCTCCCCCTCCTTTAATCCCACCTCGGGACTTTGAGGGAGGTAGTACCTCCCCTCTCCCTATATATAGTGGGGGTATTTGGCCAGATAAATACACACAATATTCAATAAAAGGTTTCCTCTCTTTTGGGGAGACCTCCAATTGATATTTTATCTCTCTCTCATGACCATGGTCCCAAGTTCGTACTACGCGAATGAGAGACATCTTCACCGCGGAGCAACGTCGTGTTGCGGGATTTGGATCCAGGAGCTCTAATTCCGCAACTGTTGCTCGATCGGGGAAGCGGGAGTCATCGTCAGGCACCGAACGTGTGTAACTCCCCGTGAGGTGTCGCACTTGAGGCACTCAAGTCGTTGGAGCCACAGGAGCGCAAGGACTTCATCACGACCTTGAGGTCGGCTTCGGCTCGTCTACATCAACCACACTCTCCTGAGCATTGATAATGCTTTTCGGTCTTCAAGGGTAAGTTCACGAAAATCCCCTCCCGTTATTGTATTACTAATAGATAGGTCCTGGCAATATCAGGGGTTCAGGGGCGTAGGGTAAAATTTTATTGTTTTCATACGCGGAACCCCAAAGTGGTATCAAAGCTAGATCTATGTGTAGTAATGCTAGTACGGGTAGAACACATGAGATGTAGTGTGTGGGTGTTGATCTTTTAGTTGTTACCCTCCCGCGTGTACTTGTGTATACCACATTAATGCTTGATGAAGCGGCCCCTAACCGACTTTACGTGTTCATTCGCGAGACTGGTCCACGCTTGACATACGGCTTTGGGGGGTGTCTACCTCTTGCATTAGTTGGTATGCCATTTGCAATGGAGGGCCCCGAAAGGGGTATAGTATAGACAACTACCTGATCAACGTTGTGGTGAAAGTTCGTAGGTAAGCACGGTTCTTGTGCGAAAGCCCATTTCGCCACGTAAAACATGCAAAGATAAAGTAGAGGTGTCTAACTTTGTTTTGCAGGGGGCATTGCTTTACGATATGGTTGTGGCAAATGTGAAGTGATTACCCTATGTTACGTAGTAGTAGATAGTCACGGAGGTTGATGACCCACAAGTATAGGGGGTGTATCGCAGTATTTTCGATAAGTAAGAGTGTCGAACCCAACGAGGAGCAGAAGGTGCTGGCTAGTGGTATGGATCAGGAATTCTCTGCAAATACTTAGCAAACGGATTTTTAGGGTTTTTTGATAAAGCAAGTAAACAAAGTACGAGTGAATAAAAGATAGTAGGAATAAATGCAGCAAGTGACCCAATCCTTTATGCAGCAAAGGACAAGCCGGTTGTATTACTTAAGATGACCAAACGTTCTCGAGGACACATGGGAAGACTGCCAAGTGCTTTCGCTTCATATAGCTGATTAATCTTCTTTAGCTTGCTAAGTGTTGTGTGGGTGAACCTGTGCTAATGTACCGCCCCATCCAAGACTAATACATACTTTTGATTATACCCCTTGCAAACATCCGTAAGTAATTAAGGTAGAAACCTAACCACATCTTTAAACTCTAAGACCCTTACGTCCCTTGTGCAATGGTTTCCTAACGGGGGTTCAGGTTTCTGTCACTCCGGCAACCCCTACTATTAGTAGCCAAATACACAATGCATTCCCCTAGGCCCATATAGGTGAAGTTTCATGTAGTCGACGTTCACATGACACCACTAGAAGAAGTACACGACAACTTAAATAACAATCTATTGAATCTTTCTCAACACAACTCCACTACTAACAACATGACTTCTCCCATGTCCTCAAGAACAAACGAACTACTCACAAGACATCATATGGATCATGATCAGAGATGGAATAATGATGTATAACAATCTGAACATAAACAATAATTCAATGGTTCACTCAATAGCATCAACTACAAAGAGTAATCAACACCGGGAAAGTTTCCCCTATGAACTAATGCAAGATTCAACCAATTGTTACAGCAATATGGAGATGGTGATGAGGGTGCTGATGGTGATGATGGTGGTGATGATGGTGATGATGATCCTGATGAAGTCTAGCTTGATGGTGGTGTTGATGGCGATGATCTCCCCTCTCCGGGAAGGAATTCCCCCGGCAGAAATCTGTCTGCCGGAGAGGCTGGAGTGGGCCAGGGCGGCCACACCACCTCCAGGCGTGTCTTAGGCCTGCCCACGCCATGGGGTGGTGTGGGCCCCCTGTGGCCCACCTCCACTCCATCTTCTAGCATCCTTAGTCTTCTGGAAAAATAGAATTTTCCGTATATTTTCCCGTATTTTCTGATCTTCGCGAATTTTGCCTCCAAACAGCACCTTTTCCATCAGAGTCCTGACTGCAGCGGTCCATGCTCCAAAAGTCATCAACCATGCAAAAACAGATGAAATAACATAAGTATCACCTCTCAATACGAAATATATCAATGAATAGTAGTGAATTAAGACATAGAATAGTGATGCAAAATGGACGTATCAACCCCCCCCCCCCAAGCTTAGACTTCGCTTGTCCCCAAGCGAAACTGAGCTCAATAAACATGACCTCAGGTGTATGGAGTGAAGAGTCGATAAAAGAGTACGGACAAGAAGCATCACATTCATCAAATACATAGATCATAATAGAAGACAACTCACTATTATATAACTCAACTTGCAATGAGTAAAGGAAACATAATAAAGATACATAAAGTGAATCATAATTGGTAATGGCAAACTTAGCTCTTGGTCGAAGAATAGTTGATAATTTGCTGGAGTTCACAAATAGCTGGTTTTTTTTCAATGATAGCTTTCAAAGTAGTAAACATCAAGATAAGAGCAATGCGCAAAACAAGGAACATAAGAAACATGATTGAATAAATCACCATATGAATGAATGAAACACATCAACTCAAAATACTTGCTGAGATAGAAGGGAATAGATTTACTGACTCAACTACAAAGTAAAAGAAAGGGCCCTTCGCAGAGGGAAGCAGGGATTTCAAGTCTCGTAAAGGGCTCCCAAAAATTATGATACTTACTATCTTCCAGCTCTCATTAACCCTATAATAGGCATCTTTAGGTGATTAAGGTTAAAGTGACACAACTAAGAGGATACGCTTGACAAGTTATAAGTTGAAATCTCATGCCCCTTACTTATGAGTACCGATCCTCATGCTACTCAACTTCAGTCACGAGCAAGCTCTTGTCATTGTAAATAAATGTGTATCATTAAGAATCGCCAACGGGGTACCCCTTGCACATGACACAGGAGCTATCCCATAATCAAAATGACAAGGCAAGCAGACAGTGAGCATCTCAGCGATCTTTTTATTTGCTATTTGCATAGGTTTTTATTGAGGATGCTTCATAGAATGCTCACTATAGTTATGCTACAAGTTTCCACCATGATTAGGCATGGCTTAGGCTAGCGGCCCAGGCGTTTCTCTAACACACATATAAACTCCATGATCTTACAAGTTCCACTTTTATTTCACACCGTCGGGATCCATAAGCAAAAGAACATGATATCAACTAGGTACAAGTACCAAATGAAGTGTTGAAAGCGGTCCCCATGATACATGGTTCGGCTAACTTCAACTCATAAATCGCAAGCATATACGCAACAAAGAAGGACCCAATGGTTCAAGTTTATTAAATGCAAGAAAGTAATGTGTGCCATCAAGTTCGTGACAGCTTTAATCACTAATTTTCACATAACAAGTTTAATTTGGGAGGTAGATAAAACAAGAATTTACTTGGAATAGCAATAATGCTACTAGGTAGGTATGGTGGACACAAATGGCATGGGTTTTGGTTTAAAGGAGGTGGATGCATGAGAAGAATACCCTCTCAGTACAGATTTTTGGCTAGCAAGGCTGGGTAGCAAGTATAAGAGTTGAAGGAAACAAACAAACATACAAGTGATAAAGACAAACATGCAATCTTCCTTTGAAGCACGAAAGATCTTAACTAGGGAATACTAAACTTATGGGCAAATCAAGAAAGAAAGATGATGAAATTATTTTTCTCTAGAGTACTTCTATCTTTTTTTTTCTTTTCATGTCTCAAAAAGGTGTTGCTACTGACCGAGCCAGGTTTGCCAAAACCAACTAAATTAATTCAATGATCCCAGAGTGCTACCAATACTAACAACAAGATCAATCATATAACCACGAATTGAATACTAAAATAAGCTATGCAAAAGAGTGAATGATAGAACTTCTCATTAATATTCCATAACGGAAACTCACACCAAGGGATACATATCTAACGAGAGAGGGGACACTTCCATAATACAAACCATACTACATAATAACTCCTCTATTCATGATATGACTCTACTAATAAGGTAAAAAGACAGAAGATAGTGATATGATACCGCGGCACTCCCCCAAGCTTGGAACAAACCAAGGGGATGCCAAACCTGATGACGAATTACTCCTTAGGTGGTGGTGTCTTCTCATCTTCGTCCATCTTCCAGGGTAAAGGCTTCCCATCAACAAAGGACATCGTGGTTTCCAACATCCTGAAACTTGCAGCAGCACTTATGCGTTTAAATCTAGCTTCATACTCACAGTTTTGATTTTGAACGTCATAGAACTGTGCTTACAGCTCGTTGGTCTTTTGGCGGAGTGAGAAGACTTCGTCTTTGAGTTCAGCAGTCTCCTTTTGGTGCTCGGTGATGAGTTCGGAACAAATCTTATGGATGATATCCACTTCGCGCTCCGCCATCTTCCTGTACCTAAAGACTTCTTGCTCCAGTGCTTCCATCCTGTCCTCCAGACTTCCTTCACCTTTAGGGCCTTGAACCTCTTTAATCCGGACCTCCCCACCTTCGAGCAACAACTCCTTGGGATGAATCTTCAATTCTCTCATGTATGGGTTGATGATATCTTCTAAGGAATCTCCTTTGGATGATCCAGAGGAAGACATTGTGGCTCCAAATCTGGGATTCTACCTGGCAGAAATAGATTGGAACAAAAATACGACGAAAACACGATATACGAACCTCGGGGGATCCGGGGGGTTATATATTACGAAGTTTCATATCAAAAGGAAGGTACTGGGAGAAAACGGGTCCGAGGGGAGTCCTGGGTGGCCTCACCACCTGGTGGCGCGGCCAGGGGTGGGCCCACACCATGGGGTGGTGTGGGCCACCCCGACTCCGGTTCCTTCCCTTTTTTGCTTCGAAACTTTCCTTATCGACTGAAAACTGCAAAAATATAGTTGTATTGTATTTTCGCGGAATTTTTCTTACCAGAACTGTTACCTACATGAAAACAGACTCTGCAGGTCTCTGAATTTGGTATTTAGTGGATCCTTCTGGAGTCACCACTTGAATCATCAATATCTTTATCTTCATACACTTATTACTTGAGTCATAAAACCTTTCTCTTCCTTATTACACCATTATCTCCACTTCCTGGAAATTTCTTTCACACAAAACTTCACACAATTCTCATTAGCAACATTAGTATAAGTGAAGTGATAAAACCTTTTGAGTCCAACTTCAACTGAAAACCATCAAAACATAAGCTACTGTAGCAACTCCTTCCGAAAACCCAAAAAGAATTCAAAAAGGAAATCGAATAAAGAAGCAAATGCAAGAGTGGCAAAATCTGTCAAAACAGACCAGCAGGTAAAGATCAATTTTTTAGAAAATATTTTGTTGCTCAAATCAAAAAGTGCAAAACTAACGGAAGTTAAATAACAACCTGGGTCAGAATCAAAAAAAATTACAGCTCAATCCGACATACAGAGATCTCTCACGAATTTTGCGGTGAAGCACAAAAATCTGTTTCGGGACAGCAACTTCCCCAAATATTACTTCTCTCTCATTAGAGGTTGATCTTGACACAAAAACCAAACAAAACGGATAAGGAGCGGTTATTACTGAACTAATAACTTCCAAGACTCAAAGAAACAAAAACAAACTAAAAGCAAAAAAAAATAGGGTTGTCTCCCATAAAGCTCTTTCTTTATAGCCATTAAGATGGGCATGATAATTTGAAGAAGCTCTCATAGGGATATGAATTGAAGTGAAAGAGGGCATTAAGAAGCAAAAACACACACATTTAAATCTAACCCACTTCCTATGCAAGAGGGTTTTGTAAACAAACAAGTTATTGAAACCAAAGGCAACTTGTATAAGAAGGCAAAAGAAGTGCAACATAAAAACTTTCAGCATAAAACGAGGAAACTTGATATTATTGAGATGCATAAGAACACTTTTCCCTCTTTCATAGTAACTTTCGGTATCATGCATAAACTTAACAATATAGCTATCACAAGTACCATCATAGCACTGATCACTTATTCTAACATAAAACACAGGAATACTAGCTCTCATAACACTACTATGTGAAACAATATTAGAGGTATCCTTACAAAGGATAGTGTGTCCCTCTTTTTCATATTTAGCAACAAAGTCTTTCACATTTGCTACAATAGGTTCATCAACCATTTGTTTATCAGGTTTAATAGCTTTATTCATACTTTCATCTACCATACTAGCCATCATAGAATGTTCCTTTACCTTAACTGGGAAAGGCATTTTCTCAATATAAGGTTTAGGTAAAACATGATTAGCAGTATAAACTTCAGTATTTCTTGCAGGAACACTCTTAGCAATATCTTTATAAGGTTCATGATACTTATTCCACTTCTTTTTAGGCACTTCAATGTAGGAAGCAAAAACCTTAAAATAAGAAGCAATAGCTTGAGAGTCTAGACCATAAGCATTTTTAATATTTTGAAAGTCACCAGTTCCCATAAAAGATTCAATGCATTCATAATCATAATTTATACCGAACTTTCTACCTTTGTCATTCTCCCAAGCTTCAGCATTGTCTTGAATACGGTCCAGAAGATCCCATTTAACTTCTTCTTCCATGCGAGTGAATGATCCAGCACAAGAGGCATCCAATAAATCTTTGTCATGTAGAGGCAGTCTTGCATAAAGGTTGTTGATAATAATATTGTTGGGGAGCTCATGAATGGGACATTTGAGCATTAGTAACTTCAATCTCCCCCAAGCTTGAGTTGTACTCTCTCCATCAATAGGACAAAAGTTGTATATTTGATTCCGATCTTTATGAATCTCACTAGGAGGATAAAACTTTGAATAAAAGAGAGGCACTATTTCCTCCCATTCCAGAGCTTGACCATTCTTCAGCAGCTTATACCATTCCTCAGCTCTTCCTTTCAGTGATAATGAGAATAACTTCTTCTTAACTTGATCTGTAGTAATACCTGCACACTTGAACAACCCGCATAATTCGTGTATAAAGAGTAAATGATCACCAGGATGGACAGTTCCATCCCCAACATAGTAGTTATCCATAACACGATCAATAAGTCTTGTAGGTATTTTGAAAACATCATTCTCAGTAGGTGGTGGCTTATCTACTACCTTAGCAGTGGTAGTAGCATTACCAAATAAGAAACTCAGTGAATTGTCCATAACAAAAATAAAGCAACTAGCAGAAGTAAACAATACTCACAGTAGAAGTTTCCTTTACCAGTTCCACTCTCCAATAGCGCTTCACTCCCTGGCAACGGCGCCAGAAAACAGTCTTGTTGACCCACAAGTATAGGGGGTGTATCGCAGTATTTTCGATAAGTAAGAGTGTCGAACCCAACGAGGAGCAGAAGGTGCTGGCTAGTGGTATGGATCAGGAATTCTCTGCAAATACTTAGCAAACGGATTTTTAGGAGTTTTTGATAAAGCAAGTAAATGAAGTACGAGTGAATAAAAGACAGTAGGAATAAATGCAGCAAGTGGCCCAATCCTTTATGCAGCAAAGGACAAGCCGGTTGTATTACTTAAGATGACCAAACGTTCTCGAGGACACATGGGAAGACTGCCAAGTGCTTTCGCTTCATATAGCTGATTAATCTTCTTTAGCTTGCTAAGTGTTGTGTGGGTGAACCTGTGCTAATGTACCGCCCCATCCAAGACTAATACATACTTGTGATTATACCCCTTGCCAACATCTGTAAGTACAAGAAAGTAATTAAGGTGGAAACCTAACCACATCTTTAAACTCTAAGACCCATACGTCCCTTGTGCAATGGTTTCCTAACGGGGGTTCAGGTTTCTGTCACTCCGGCAACCCCTACGATTAGTAGCCAAATAAACAATGCATTCCCCTAGGCCCATATAGGTGAAGTGTCATGTAGTCGACGTTCACATGACACCACTAGAAGAAGTACACCACAACTTAAATAACAATCTATTGAATCTTTCTCAACACAACTCCACTACTAACAACATGACTTCTCCCATGTCCTCAAGAACAAACGAACTACTCACAAGACATCATATGGATCATGACCAGAGATGGAATAATGATGTATAACAATCTGAACATAAACAATAATTCAATGGTTCACTCAATAGCATCAACTACAAAGAGTAATCAACACCGGGAAAGTTTCCCCTATGAACTAATGCAAGATTCAACCAATTGTTACAGCAATATGGAGATGGTGATGAGGGTGTTGATGGTGATGATGGTGGTGATGATGGTGATGATGATCCCGATGAAGTGCAGCTTGATGGTGGTGTTGATGGCGACGATCTCCCCTCTCCGGGAAGGAATTCCCCCGGCAGAAATCTGTCTACTGGAGAGATCTTTCTCTCTCGGTGTTTTCCGCCCCGCAGAGGCGGCGGAATCTGTCTGTGGTCGCTCCCCGAGTCTTAGGGTTTCGTGGGGATGATATATGCCAGAGGGGAGAGGCTGGAGTGGGCCAGGGCGGCCACACCACCTCCAGGCGCGGCCTTGGCCTGCCCGCGCCATGGGGTGGTGTGGGACCCCTGTGGCCCACCTCCACTTCATCTTCTGGCATCCTTAGTCTTATGGAAAAATAGGATATTCCATATATTTTCCCGGTTTTCTGATCTTCGCGAATTTTTCCTCCAAACAGCACCTTTTCCATCAGAATCCTGACTGCAGCGGTCCATGCTCCAAAAGTCATCAACCATGCAAAAACAGATGAAATAACATAAGTATCACCTCTCAATACGAAATATATCAATGAATAATAGTGAATTAAGACATAGAATAGTGATGCAAAATGGATGTATCAGAGGTGACGGACTACCATGCCGAAAAGACACCAGTACCCTGGTGTCTACGGCGCCGGAACCCTGGCGGTGAAATCCGGTGACAACGGATGGAGATCACGAGGTGAAGGACCATACCACATCGCATTTACATTCAATGTTATTGTTTGTATATCTTATTGTGTGCTAGTATAAGATACTCGACGGTAGCCTAATAAGATGATCCCTATTTAAAAATTACCAATGCTTGTGTTCTCCCTTAGTGTGCACCACCAACAAAGTTCTTCGGTATGAGGCAGGCCGTGATGAGCGGGTGTCAGACATATCTACGTTCGCATACAGTTGGTGACATGGGTATACCCTACAGTTACTCGAGCTTGGTATATACGACCTGAATACAGCGGAAGCCCACGATGTCGCCAAGGCCCAAAGGGGAAACTCGAGTAGCATACGGACTCTCGATTGCTTGAAGAACAAGAAGCTAAAGATAGAAAGTTCAAAGGGAAAAATCCTAACTTGTAACCGACTCGACCTGCTACCCGATACCTAGCCCATCTATATAAAGGCTAGGAGTGGGCGGCGAGGAGGAGATACGCAACCCTAGTTTCCACGACCCTCGCCAGATTGCATATGCGCACCATTGTAATCTTCGATTCCTCTGTTAATTCCACGAGCAGACAAGCAGGAGTAGGGACCTCTACAAGGCCTGAACCTGGGTAAATCTTCGAGTTCCCTGTGTGCTTGTTTGCTAGCCAATAGATGCTTCCAGGGCTCCCTCCTTCTCCAAACCCAAGTCCATAACAATGGGCATTGATGAGTTAAACCCTCCTCAATTGGCGTCGTCTGTGGGAATTGGGAGTGCTGATGTTATGGCTTCTTCGACCCCATCAACTGCGATCTACAACTCCGCAACAGCGGAGATTCGCCAGCTCTTCGGCGCGTTCGACTTCACCGTCCACACGCCGGCCACTCGCCCAGCTTTCGAGTCCGTGGGCGACAGAATCAGCCTGGCGATTGGGAGATTCCGCTTCTAAGTTGGTCAGATGGGCATGCTTCACATGCCTGACCAGCCGACGACACCATCGATTGCTCCAGCATCGTGGTTCCCTCCGCTGATCGGCACCCTCAGTGAGCTCAATGCCTCGACAACAGTTGAGAATACGGTCAGTGACAATAGTCGTGAATCCGATCTGGGCGATCTGGCAACTGAAGATGGAGCCTACGGCTTCGGATTTGAAAGTTGTGGGAGCAGCAGCTTCCCCAACCACTTCATGTGCGCCGTCATCAACGCAGGCAACTCCTCTGCCAATCGCGACAACACGGGCAATGGTGGCCATGAAGCCGACCCGCCAAGTGGCGGCATACCCAATGGCGGACCATTGAACGGCGGCCCTACCAACGGTGCCCCCGTCAATAACGGAGGGGCAGTCAAACCTCCTACCATGGTGAACGAGCACACCGTCGAGCGTGTCATGATCAGGCTCAACGATCTCGAGTGGGCCTGTTGCCGAGAAGCTCTGCGAGGCAATCCCCTGCCTCCAGGCACGTCGCAAGAGATGCTAATGGGCTACCATTGGCTACTTAAGGAGGAATATAGACGCCAGCTGCAAACAATAGCGCAACTCGAAGCGCGTAAAAAGGCGGCAGACGAGTCGAGCCTTCGACGGGACGGACTCTCCTCCCATGGAGGATCCTCCTTCAAGGGCAATGAGTACGTGGCCAACAAGAGACAATTTCGAATGGCCCATCTCACCAAGCAGGAGCGCATAGAAGCTGCAAAAGTCCTCAAATTTAGCTCTATGACAGTCGACACCCGGGGCAACGTGGTCCCAAAGACGTCGCAGGCAGCGGTGATAGCGGCCACCATGTACCTACTCAACAATCAGCCGCCAGCTAGAGATCCCCGAGCTGCCATGCACCGATCTACGATCGCCGGCTTGGGATTAGTCGAGGCTGCTCTCGACAAAGAGCCAGCGCCGGAGCCGAAGAAAGGCAAGGCCCTGGCAAAACGCTACTCCTCACCCTCATCCAGCAACGACAGTCATGACCTACTCGGCGCCGCCGCTCATGGCGACACGACCACGACTACGACGCGCGTGATGACATCACGCAGCGCAAAATCGACAAATCAAGGGCGCGACGTGCCTCATCAACTGACTCAGAAGACGAAGATGTGGAGCTCTGTGGCGCTAGATGCTTCACCAGGGCCATCAGGCAAAAGCGAATGCCCAAGGGGTTTAAGCTCCCATCAGAAAACCCGAAGTTCGATGGTTTGCAGGACTCGAAAATCTGGCTAGAAGACCATATCTCCTCCGTCAGGCTCCACGGCGGGAGTCGAAGCATGACTATGCAATGCCTGCAGCTACAACTACAGGGCGCCGCCCGGGCATGGCTCAACAACCTCCCACGCGGATCCATTCGCGGTTGGGAAGAGGGTCTACAGCTTTGTGCGCAACTTCAAGGGCACCTACAAAAGGCCTGCATCAATCGAAGAGCTGAGATGCTGCCAGCAAAGGTCGGGCGAGTCGCTACGCTCATACATCGAGAGGTGGTCCATCATCAAGAACTCCGCAGAAAATATCTCGGAGGATCATGCGATTGACGCATTCAACGGCGGCGTACGCCGCATAGAGCTCAGGGAGGAGTTGGACCGCTCGAAGCCCAAAACCATCGACCACCTGATGGAAATCGTGAATCGATGGGCAGATGGAGAAGATTCGGTGAAGAATCGCGTTCATTCCGATGATGAAGCAGAACTCGAGCGCAGACGCGACCGCCGAAGCAAACGTCGCATGCCCATCTACGATGACCGCGACGATGTCAACATGGTCGCAGTCGGCTACATCGACAGACACGACGACAACCACAACAGCGGCTACCGCAGCAGCGGATACCGCGACTCCAGGAAAACCACGCAAGTATGCCAACGCCGCACTCACGATGAGGCACCCGCAACATCCATCGAAGACAAGTTGTTCGGGCCATGCACTGTGCACTTCTACATCGACAAGCACGATGGCAAAAGGAAGTCCAACCACCTTCTGAAGGACTGCCGCGAGTTCCTCAAGCTTCATGAGGGTCTAGCTCGGATGAATCGCGATGCTGTCAACAGGGGCTACGGAGCCGCCCCAGGTGTTGTAGCACATGGAGCTCCGCCACCACCACCTGGACCACCCCCAAACGCAGCTGTGCCGGACCAGCACTGAGTCCCGCATAGGAACTCGCGCTCGTCGAATTTCTCCGTGAGCACTAGGAAATCTTTGCCTGGTGTCTAGCGGACATGCTAGGAGTTCCCAGGGAATTCGCCGAGCATGCACTCAATGTCAACCCAGACGCAAGGCCAGTCAAACAAACAATTCGGCGATTGTCTGAACCAAGAGCAAAGGCAGTCGGAATGGAGATCAACAGACTCCTCGATGCCAAATTCATACGCGAGATCAAGGAAAGCACTTGGCTCGCCAACACGATGCTAGTACCAAAAAAGGACACGGATATCCTGCGGATGTGCGTGGACTTCACCTCTCTGAATAAGCACTGCCTGAAGGACCACTTTCCACTACCACGAATCGACCAGATCATTGACTCCACCGTGGGATGTGAGTGCCTCTGCTTCCTCGACACCTACTCAGGCTACAACCAGATTCGAATGATGGAGGAAGATCAAGAAAAAATGGTGTTTACAACGCCTTTTGGTGTGTTCTGCTACAACATAATGCCCTTCGGACTAAAGAACACAGGAGCCACCTACCAGCGGTGCATGTAGGCTTGCCTCAAAAACCAACTTGGTCGCAATATTCAAGTATATGTCGATGACATCATAATCAAGACCAAAGAGGAAGCCTCACTAATCGACGACTTGCATGAAACCTTCGCCAACCTTGACGCTATCGGATCAAGCTCAATCCGGACAAATGCGCCTTTGGCGTACCATCTGGGCAACTACTCGGGTATCTTATCTCCGTGAGAGGGATCGAGGCGAACCCGAAGAAAATAAAAGCCATACTGGCCATGGAGAAGCCAAAGAACATAAGAGGTGTCCAGCAGCTGGCTGGGCGAATCACGACGCTCAGTCGATTCATCAGTCGAATGGGCGAAAAGGCACTACCCTTCTACCAACTCCTCCGTAAAGCTGACAAATTCGAGTGGACTAACGAGGCACAGGAAGCATTCGAAGACCTCAAGCGCCCACTGTCCACCTCGCCAGTACTAGTGACCCCACGCGAAAGGGAACCACTATTGCTATACATCTCTGCCACCAACCAGGTGGTCAGCACGGTGCTCGTGGTGGAACGAGCCGAAGAAAACAAGGTCCACGGGGTACATCGCTCAGGCTACTACCTCAGCGAGGTACTTAGGCCAACAAAACAGCGGTACCCGCACTACCAGAAACGGGCGTACGGCGTCTTCATGACAGCCAAGTGACTATGCCACTATTTACAGGAGCACCCAATCGTGGTAGTCAACGACGCCCCGCTGGGGCATATCCTCAACAACCCCGATGCCACCGGACGAGTCGCGCTCTGGGGAATCGAACTATCTCCACGAGACATTACATATGAAAAACGCGACGCAATCAAGTCGCAAGTTCTCCCTGACTTCCTTGTGCACTGGATGGAAAATCAGCTCCCTAAAAAACCAGATATGTCCTACCTCTAGACAATGCACTTCGACGGATCCAAGCGAAAGGACGGAGCTGGAGTAGGTGTCATACTGACATCGCCCCAGGGAAACAAGCTGAAATATATCCTACGAATGCAGTTCACCGCCTCCAACAATGAAGCTGAATACGAGGCCCTACTACACAGGATGAGGATGGCAAAAGCCTGCGGCGCCAAGAGGCTCATAATATATGGCGACTCTAAGTTGGTCGTCAACCAGACAATGCACGAATGTGACGCACTGAACGACAACATGATCGCCTACCGCGACCTCTATGACACACTCGAAGGGGACTTCGACGGTTGCGAGCTGTGGCACATAGGCCGTGAAAGCAATGAAGACGCGGACACACTCGCCAACATTGGCTCCACCTGCGCCCCCATACCACCTAGGGTATTTCTCGAGCGCATCTGCGAACGCTCCATCAAGCCAAAAGCCACAGAGAAGAAAACAAGCGCAACAACGGACTCGGGGGCTGCGCCGCCCAATGAGCCAATAGCACTCGACGACTTGGAGCTGGACACAGGACTCGCAGGACCAATGAGTGTCATGATGATCGAGCCATCTTGGACTCAACCATACATCACGTACCTCCTCAACAAAAGGCTACCAGACGACGCGACTGATGCACGGCACATTGCTCGGCGATCCAGGGCATTCGTTGTTATCAACGGCGAACTATACAAGCGCAGCATCACGGGAGTAATCCAATGATGCATCTCCACGGCTGATGGAAGAGCTGTTCTCCTCGACATCCATGAGGAGACTTGCGGGCACCACGCCGGCAGTCACGCCCTCGTCGCCAAAGCTTTAAGAGCAAGATTCTACTGGCCTACGACCATGCGTGACGCCAAGGACATCGTCCAGAAATGCAACGCTTGCCAGCGATTCGCGGACAAGCCACACGCACCTGGCGCAGAACTCCGGCCAATTCCATTGGCCTAGCCCTTCACGCAATGGGGACTTGACATGGTCGGCAAGCTCCCAATGTCCTCATGAGGAGGCTACGTCTACCTCATGGTCGCAGTCGACAAATTCACCAAGTGGATAGAGGCCATGCTAGTGACTAATCAGTCAGGATACAGTGCAGTCAAGTTCTTCGAGTCCATCGTCTACCGCTTCGCAGTACCACACAGCATCATCATGGACACTGGGACAAACTTCACATCCAAGGAGTTCCAAAAATTCTGCAAGAATCTAGGAATCAACGTCAGCTATGCCTCCGTAGCACATCCACAGACCAACGGTCAAGTCAAAAAAGCCAACGGGCACGTCTGCGGCGGCATCAAGAAGTGACTCCGCAGGCCACTCGAACAGGCCACAGGCTGTTGGCCAGACGATCTGCAATCGGTACTCTAGAGCTTACGCACAAATCCAAACAGTGTCACGGGGTACACCCCGTTCTTCATGGTGCATGGTGCTGAAGCGGTGCTACCAGCCGAGGTACGACACAAAGCACCACGAGTGGTCGCTTACAGCGAGCAGGATTCAACTCTTGCACTTGACTGTCGACCTCCTTGACGAGGCACGGGAAATCACCGCGAAAAGATCAACGATCCTAGTAGAACCTGCGTAACTACCACAGCAGAAGGCTACGCCCCAGGTCCTTCGTCGAAGGAGACCTTGTCCTGTGACTGAAACAACAAGGACACCTCAAACTCAAGTCCCCCTGGGAGGGACCAAACGTGATTACAGAAGTAATCCCAGGTGGCGCCTATCGCCTTAAAGATTTTGAGACAGGAGTAGCGTACTCCAATCCCTGGAACATCGCGCAGCTACAGCGCTTCTACCCCTAGTCGTCTTTTATTTTCACATTGCAAATAAGGCTAATCAGCCAAGGCTACTTAGCCACATATTGTACCTCGTACTATCCTACGAATAAATAAAGCGAAGTGCTCCAAAACTCTATGTTCTTTTAATTTCTTGCAAATTATTCACTCGGGCGCTGCGCCACCCTATACATATGTTCTACGAACTAGCGCGATATCCTGAGTAGCTGACATACCAATCAAAACCCTTGACATACACCAACCCAGTTGCAACTCACCTGATAGGTTGGCAAGGTGCTGAGATAAACAGAAGTCGGGCTAACGAAAAGGAATCGCATAGTGCAACGCACTCGCAAAACATACATGCTAACAAGCTCTTTACATACATCAATACCAATCAATTATACACATCATATATATGAACTTTACAACACTGGTGCAACTATGTGCAGCATACAAACTAAACTATTGCTGCAACAAAAGCATGTTTGTCTACTCGTCGAAGAATTCGACGATTTCCTCCGCTGGACGATCCACCGCCTGGTAATGAGGAACCATGTTCCAAGTCAAACCAGCTGGCGGTCCGGCTGCAATTGCTGATACATCCACATCAGGCCTATGCAATCGCACTAGCGACAGAGCAGTCTTGGCACCAGCCACTAATTGTTGCCATACACATTCGCGGACTGCACTCAAGTCTTGGAATTTGGCAAGAAGGGCCAGCAGGCTCGATGGAACGATTTCCAGCGGGAACATCGTCTGATAAATATTCTTCAAACACGATTGCGACTTCTTCAGGAAGTGAAGCACTCGCGACGCACGATCCTGCAGGGTCGCCAGTGCGATCGCGCAATCATGATCCACCTAGAAGTACCCACTCGCCTGAAGCTGCTCTTGGGTTAGATCATTCATGCGAATGGCAATCCTATCCTTTTCATCCTATGGATGGCGTGCACTGAAAACTATACCAAGCAAAGGCAGAAGTATGAAGACAACAAACTACTGCGAGTGACTACAAGAAAAAGATAAGGAATAAGAAAACTAACATTTGAATTGGTCGCCTAGATGCGTCACCTCCCCTAACAGATATTGTTCTCGGGCGGCGGCCTTCTCCGCCCTCGATTTCCATACATCCGCGTTACCATGGAGTACGGGTAGTTCACGTTCCAACTGCTTCACGTGGTCACGAAGTCGCGAGAGCAGAGACAGCTCATCCACCCTTGAGCGCGGCTGCGCCGAAGTATCATCAGAGGGTGGCGTATCCTGAGGTTCCCTCAAAGGACCACTCGACGTGCCCTATCACAAGTCAAGCAAGATACAATAAGAAGACTAAGGCGAAGCATAGACAAAAGACTCGAGTGCATTCAAGCATAATAAAAGTATCAGCAGATACACTCACCAAAAGGCATGTTCCAGACAAAAGAAATGAGCTATCTAACTATTACAGATACAACTACTGAGGATCAACTGGTTTCTTCGACTTGGACTTTGGTTTTGGGGGCCTCATCGAGTCCGTAGCGGTATCAGATGCCACAGACTTTCCGCCGGCTCCTGATATTGCAGCCTTCGCCGCCTTCTTAGCTCGTTGCAGCTCCTCAAAGTACTTCGCAACTGTGTTGATCAGTTGCGGCCCGTACTTGCCACAAGCAGTTGCGAAAGGGGCAAAGACTACCTGGTGGCCATCTGCGCTGACAGGCATCGCCTTGGAGACCGCTGCAGGATCAACCTCGACTCCATGGGCTTGAACCATTGCGAGTGACATTGAAGCGCCAGCCGCACGGAGTAAGTTCTTGAAGCTCGCAGGAATGCCTCCGGCAAGAGACTCCACCAGCTCATCCATGTTCTCGATTAACTCAGCCTTGGGCGCCAGCTCCTCCTAGAGACGACTAAGCACGCCCTTGGCCTTGGCGAGCATCCCCTGAACGGCAGCGCCGCGATCTTCGACTACCGAAATGGCACCCGCCAGAGCATCATCATGACGGAGTGCCTGGAGGTCGAAGCTCAGACCACTGGCATCTACACAATACCCAAGCATGGGCATGAAAGTCAGCACCAACAACAAATTCGAAAAGAAGAGAAATGACGAAAATCCAGACAAGGCAATACCTGAGAGAGCCTTGGCAATCGAGAAAAGCTATTCCTCGAACAACTTCTCCCTAGCTACAATGGAGGCGCACATATCTTCTCCGCGTTTCCGTGATTTGTCACGTGTTGCGACTGCCTCATCGCGACTCTTCTTCGCCGCGGCAAGCGCCTTTTCAAGGGAAGCGGCGTCGCGAAGGAGTGCATTATGCTCAGCTATGAAACAAACAAAGATAGAGTATTAGTCGAATGTATCACAAGGAGGAAAAAGAAGAAGCAAAAATACTTACTTTCAACTACGCGATGGCGATTATCTAGCATTGCATGCTGGTAACCCATCGCAAGAACTTGCTCCGCTAAGCGAGCGGATTCCTTCACAATAAGCTGTGACAGAAGAAAAAGTAAAGGATGAGCAGATGATAGGAGATGATACATTCGAGTGCAAAAAATCAGAAGAAACAACGCTACACATACATGATCCTCCAATGACTCCGAAGTCGATTGACGCGCAGTCATCCGAATAACCATCTGGTGCACCACATCATGCGGAGAACTTGATGAATTATGGCCGGATTGGGCTACCAATGGAGGAGAAGGAGTGCGCTCTGCCATTTTCTTGGCCTTGGAGGTTTCGACTCCGGATTCCTTCGAAAATTCGACATCGCCAGAAGATGACGACACCGGCTGACTGCAGAACAAAAACTAACACCAAGGGAATGCAACTCTAAAGAAGAACCAAAAAGAAGATTTGTATACTTACCAATCAAACTTGTCAAAATCGAAGGTTTGACCCCCGACTCCGACGATGACTCCTTCGACAGACGCATCTTCTTGCAGGAAGGTGGCGCCACAACACTCATGGGAACGGCAGGTATCGGCGACTCAGCACCCGTAGTTGCACCTTCCGGAGTCGAAGGAGATGATGCATCTAAATCCTTGCTGCGCGAACGCTTGCGAGTGTCCGGACTACCTGACTCGGGGGCTTCCTCCTCCACATCAGATGGGACGGTCGACTCCGACTCGACCTCTTCCAAGGCTTCACGAGGGATAACCCCCTTAGGAAGAGGGGGCATACAGGACGACACCCTCCAATCCTGCATACAGAAAACAATTTAGCACAAGTCAAGAAAAACAGAAAAGAAGCAGTCGACAAACAAAGCTACTACGTAGCACAACTGTACCTCAGGAGGAGGATTAGCAGCGTCGAATGGAGGTACGACTAGATCATTGGGGATCACATCCTTGGCGGTGTACTTGGTGACCAATTGCACTCTTTTATCTACCTCACTCACGGAAATGCCATTGGCAGATACGCGAGTGACATCGTCAGCGCCACCTCACTGGAACATAGGGTGGACTCTAGCCTGCAGGGGCTGGACACGACGGCACAGCCACGTGCGAATGAAGGCGCAGCCTCCCTCTTTCCCCATGCGACTCTCGAGGTCGCAGACGCACTCGTACAACACATATGTCTCTGCGGATTCGTCGGGCATCACCACGTTCTTCCAGGAGCACCTCCTCTTACACGGCGAAGCAGGATCGAAGGGCGCGAGTCTGAAGTGGTATCCGTTGGCCTTCAGGTTGCGGATGTAGAACCACTTGTCCCTCCACCCTTGGACGGACGCCGCGAGTTTGGTGTCGAAGTATGTGGCAGAGGAGTCGACATGGATACCATAGCCTCCTACATCATAGACTACGGAACCAGACGCCGACTGGCGCTTCAGCTTGAAGAGACGCTTAAAGAGACCGAAGTGCGGCTCGATTCCGAGCCAACACTCGCAAAGAGTAATGTAGCAAGCTACATGGAGGATGGAGTTGGGGGACAGCTGGTGCAGCTGGAGCCCGTAGAAACAGAGAAGACCCCTGAAGAAAGGGTGCAGGGGCAACGAGAGACCACGGATGATGAACGCTAGGAACATCACCCGAAAATCGGTAGGAGGTGAAGGGATTACCTTGCTGCCGAGGACACGCGCGTCCGCGCCTGTGGAAGACAGAACTCCATCTTGGCATAGGAGACGGAGCTCAGAAGACTTGATCATGGATGCGCGCCACGCGCCATTACTGATGCGAGTGCCTGTGCCCTTCTTTTTCCTGGCGGCGGCGGTGCTGGTGCCCACAGCGGCGGCACCACCCTTCTTCTTGGTAGTAACAGTGGCGGCGGTGGAATCAGCCGCGGCACCTCCTTTCTTCTTTCCCATTTTACGGTGCCAGTGTGACCGGAGAAAGTAACTGGGGAATACGCGGAGCTGGTCCAGCGCCGCGAGAAAGATGAACAGAACGGAGCAGAGGAGCAGTAGCAATGGCAACAGAGGCAAAAGCAGAGAAAAGAAGCAGATGTGAAAATTACCGTCGCAGCACTGCTACTTAACCCCCTGGAAGATGCAATCCAACGGCCAGGAAAAAACCCTATCAGACGCGTGGCGTTCTGATCGACACGTGGATGACCCGAAGCGTGAACCGTCCCCCACTACCCCCATTACACGCGGAAATCGAGGAGGCACAGTTAAAACAAATATTACGCATGCCTAGTCAAGTTAGAGTCAGAAAATGGGACCCACCGCTCGTCACGTCCCGTCAAACCCGCTCACGCGGGCAACTAAGGTCATCACATCCTCAGCACTGATGTCATCCAAAATTGAGCAGCAGAAGACTTCGATTACTTTAGTCCTTGCTCGAGTCTTCGACTCCACCAAGCACTCGGGGGCTACTCCCATAGGGAGCGCTGGTCGCGCACCCTAATATTTTTCTTTTCTGCAGGAACATGAACATTCAAAGCATACCCAATCACTCGAATCCGCGATTTGACTATGGACATGGGTTACTCCCATAGGGAGTGCTAGAAATAAATTCGATTGGAACAAGCAAACAAAAGACGACAAGAGTCGCAAAAGTTATTTAGTCCCTGCCTGAGTCTTTGACTCAACGAGGCACTCGGGAGCTACTCCCATAGGGAGCGCTGGCCGTGCACCCTATGATTATTTATACATCGTAATGTGTGTTGATAACATCCACACTCGAAGTTTATGGCGACACCGCCTCATGATCTTTCCCTATAAAGAGACTGCGTCTCCTGGGTCACCCGAATCATCTCCGCGATGACAAAATTCAGATGTCGCGCTTGCAGCGTGAAGGGAAGACCTGAATAAGGCCTGGCAACGCATTCGCTATGCACTACCAAAAATATATCCGTGCCTACAGGTACGTTAAACATGCCTTGACGGACGCGTAGAGTGCTCACACCCATATACTGGAATTCGACTCCTGTAAGACCTTCGCGGTGAAAGGGAAATGGATGTCGCCTAGAGGGGGTGAATAGGCGTTTTAAAATTATTACGGTTTAGGCTCTAATAAATGCGGAATAAAACTTAACGTTTAATTTATCAAGCCAAAACCTATATTCACTAGGTACACTAAGTGCACCAACAACCTATGCTAAGGAAGATAAACAACAAGGTGATAGCAAGATATAATACTTCAAGCACGAAGGTATCACAATGTAAATTGCATAAGTAAAGGGCTTGGTTGAGAGATAACCGATGGACGCGGAGACGATGATTTGTTTCCCGAAGTTCACTTCCAAAGAAGCTACGTCTCCGTTGGAGAGGTGCGGGGGCGCAATGAACTTCGAATGCCACAAGTGGCTCACCTCGAGGTGTGGTGGCTCGATGCTCACCCAACGCCACACAAGGCCTCACCCCAAGATGCGAAGGCACGCAACCTACCGACGCCACAACAGGCTCATCCTATTCTCCCGTGAGCTCGCCACAAAGTCCTACTCACGTTCCACTATGGGACACTTGAGGGCGGTCACCGAACCCGTACAAGATTGGGGCAATCTCCACAACTCAATTAGAGGGCTCCCAAGAAACGCCACAAAGGTTCCACAATGCCACAAAAGGCCAACAAGCTTGAGGAACCTCCACAACTCAATTGGAGCCCCACGAACACACCACAACTCCACACAACCGTCTAGGGTTCCAAGAACCCAAGAGAAACAAGCCCAAGGGCTTGAACTCGCCGAATCTCCGAGGAGAACTCAAACCTATGCACCAAATGCAAGAGGCATGTCCTTCACTCTCAAATTCCACCAAAGCTACAAAAGCTATTGGGGTAATAAGGGAGGAAGAACACAAGAGGAGAACACAAAACTCTCCAAGATCTGGATCCCAAGGATTCCTTCACAAAGAAGGGATTTGGCTTGGTGGGGCTTATAGATCTAGATCTCCTCTCTCAAATCCCTCAAAAAGATGCAAGAATCATAGGAGGGGAAAGGGGAGAGGGCAAGCTCTTCAAGGTCAACAATGGAGGAGAGAGAGAGCAAGAACCAAGAAAAACAAGTGTTGGGGCCGAAGGGGAAAGGGGAGCTCCTTTTAAAGGGCTCCCCGATCTGCCCGTTACCCACAGAATCGCGCACGGCCGGTAGTACCGTTGGGTGGTCGGTACTACCGGTGGCACCCAGCCAACGGTCAGAAAACAGCGAGACAAAGAACACAAACGTGAGCCTGGCCAGTACTACCGCCGCTTCGTCGGAACTACCGGTGGCGAGAATGTCCTAGCGGTGCTACCGCCTGAAAATCCGATCCAAGTTCCGTCAAATAGCGCTAACCAGGAAGAGAGAGAACAGAACCAAAAATGGGTTCACCGAAAGTTGGGCCGGAATTAGCACTGGTACTACCGACGGCATTTTTGCCCGAGCGGTACTTCCGGCGTCTGGCCGGTACTTCCGGTCAGAGAAACTTCAGAACCAGAAATGCCACAACTTTTGCATCCGAACTCCAAACGAGACGAAACCAATTTTGTTGGAAAGATAGCGACACGTAGAATCTAACAAAACCCGCAAGATCAAAAACGCATAGAATCCAACAAAACCCGGAATCGAAATATTGGATATCACCAAGGGAGAAAATACCATGAATGTATATGTGAGATACCTCCCAAGGTGTGGAGCCGGAAAACCCGCAAGATCAAAAACGCAATAAGATATGCATGGGAAATCCATTTTAGATGAACTAGAGCTTGTTATGAAGATAACCACAAGCTCTAGATCCTCACATGGACAAGAACCAAACAACAACCAAGAAAGATGATGCTATGTATGCAAAGGTTTGAGCTCTCTCCGAAAGATACGAATGAGTCACCCACTCAAGAGCCCCTCTTGATAGAACGGCTATCTATCCTAAACCCGGTCTCCCAACACTACACGAGACCGGTAAAATAGAAACCCTATCAAGATCATACCTTTGCCTTGAGCATCCCACTTGAGCTTGATGTAGATGATCTTGTCACCTTCAAGATGGAACACCTTTCTTGATTACTCTTGCTTGCTCTTGCTTGATGAAGACTTGCGAATGGCTCTCCCATACTCCATGGGAAAACCACTTCTTTGACCTTGTCTTCATCACTCCATGAACGCCGAGGATGGCAAGCTCCAAGCATGATATCTTCTAGAGATGGCGCACCGTGAGCTTGCATATCAAATCTTGATGATGATGTCTTGAAGAAAGCCATGAGGAACTCCATCTTCTTCTTCTTCTTCAAGGCATACTTGATCTTCTTCTTCTACTACTTGATTCCAATAGGCACAAAGCCCTTGGACGATGCTTCTTCTTTTTCATCCTTGAAACCAACACATGGTCCAAGCGATGCCAATGGACAAACCTACAAGTGAAACTCAATTTGCACATTAGTCCATAGGGATTGTCATTAATTACCAAAACCACACATGGGGCATACAAGCCCTTTCACGCGGCTTGAGTCGAATTACACCAGCACTTTTCCGGATTCGAGTCCGGGGACTCGAGTTCGAGTAGATTGCGTTGTTTTACCCTAAGGTAGTTAACTGATACCGATACATCGGTTTAATCAGGCACGCACATCAAGAATCCCTATGACACAAACAGAGCAGTCGAAAATATACTCATTCATGCACTCGAAAGGCTTCATAAAGTCCCCAGTCGAATCTGCGATTCCACTGGACACTCGGGGGCTACTGACATGGGTATACCCTACAGGTACTCGAGCTTGGTATATACGGCCTGAATACAGCGGAAGCCCATGGTGTCGCCAAGGCCCAAAGGGGAAACTCGAGTAGCCTATGGACTCCCGATTGCTTGAAGAACAAGAAGAAGCTAAAGATAGAAAGTTCAAAGGGAACAACCCTAACCTGTAACCGACTCGACCTGCTACCCGAGACCTAGCCCATCTATATAAAGGCTAGGAGGGGCGGCGAGGAGGAGATACGCAACCCTAGTTTCCATGACCCTCCCCAGATTGCATCTAGGCACCATTGTAATCTTTGATTCCTCTGTTAATTCCACGAGCAGACAAGCAAGAGTAGAGACCTCTACGAGGCCTGGACCTGGGTAAATCTTCGAGTTCCCTGTGTGCTTGTTTGCTAGCCGATAGATGCTTCCAGCGCTCCCTCCTTCTCCAAAACCCAAGTTCACAACAATGGGCATTGACGAGTTAAACCCTCGTTAGTGGGTGTAAGCCATGTTGCACAGCCAATACACTAAGGTTGAGTTGGTGAGCCTAGCATGTAGCAGACATGGCCTCGGAACGCGGATGGTCGAAAGATCGAGCACGAGTCGCATGAATGATGTAACCGACGTTTAGCGTCCACCGTAGAACCCACATTGATGGTCGTGATGATGGGGGAGATGTGGGGAAAAGGGGTCGTGTTATCACTAGAACCCTTCAGGGGATAGGTGTTTCCGAGTGGAGTTATTATTAACTCATTTAATTATAAACTTAGTCTAAATTCCTTTTTGCAATTATAAATGTAGAAAATGGTTCTCCCTAATGCTACTTTTCCTGTTGACGATTGGTTGGAAGGAGAGAAGCTCAGGCTAGACGGATCAAACTTCTCTATATGGGTTGTGCATCTCCACGTTCTCCTTAGTGATAATAACGTGGTCGACTATATACTCAACGAGATGGATTTGGATCAGCCTAGAGACCTAGAGACCCCAGAACAGCGGGAAGACCGCTAATATCGTCATGAGATGTCCACCTTCATATAAGTTATAATGTGCTACGAGATTGTGGATGAGTTGTGGCCAGTCGTGGGTAATATTGACTCTCGTGTGACTATGGTACAACTTAGGACACATTTCGTGGAACAAGCACGCATATGGAAGCATGAGATGATGGGAGACTTCCTCTCCATTAAGATGGAGGAGAACTCATCACTTGACGACCACTTTGAGCGCATGCACGATGCGTACATGAGGCACACATACTTCCTGGATAGCTGGATGACAAGCTCTTTTGCAAATGGCGTTGTGCTGCGGTCGCTGCCACCAAGCTACCGAGCACATGCCATGACTTGCATCATGAGAGGCGATGCGGAAACACAGTATTTCCACTGGTTCATTTCACATCTCAGGAATGTGGAGGTTGAACCCATTACCGGAGAGGTCATCGATGAAAAAGTATATATTTGATATACAATTTTATAAATGTTATAATCTTGCAAACACATTTGTAGTGTTAAGTATATTTGATACTTATTTTGTTTTGCTGAAAACAGGCCCTTCTGCATATAGGTGCTTGCTGGAGAGGAGGTGACGTTGCGTGTTGATGGCAAGCATGATGATGATGGCCAAGGACACTCTCCCTCAACATTTATCACTTAGTTTATGTTTTAGGATGATTATAGTAATCAAAAGATTGTGAACCTCTTTAGTGTGTCTCACACTTTGTGAGACGGTTATTCATATGAGCTTGTAACAAACAGTTGTTCCACTTTTATGAATGATTTCTGTTTGTGTTCATATCTTCTTTGATTATGTGTGAATTATCCTTGTTTTGAAACTAACTGATAATACATGAACATTTGTAATATATTGAAATGCCTTAAAATACCCAACTTAATTATATGTTCATTAATGAATGAAACCATTGTTTAAATTCAAAGTTATGTGATAGGATGTGAAAGACATTTGATTTCTTGTCACATATGAATCATGCCTAAGTTCGGCAAAATAACTTGAACACCGTGTATTACTTGAATACAAAGTGTTTGATGAATTGTTGAAAGTAAATACATATTCGATGTATTGTGTTTTAACAAAAATGGTGATTATCATTACATGATTGTTTAAACGTGTAAAGAAGTTTACCAAAGGAAACATGAATATGAAACTATTTGATATAATCAAAGTATTTCATCAAACAAAGGGTATTAAAGATAAAACAGAATCTAATTACTATGATTTGATCAGTAGTAATGAAATTCAACTTTATAAGAATGGCATTAAAGGAATTGTGAAACGCAAAACGTTTTGAAACGTCAAAATGCAAAGCATCACAATGTGATATTAGATATCAAAGTGGGTGAATAGAAGGTGCTAAATAAATCATTGTAGTGTAGATCTAGAGACCATTAAGTAGAAATAGTTAGCACTCAATTAGAATAGATAGTGAACCATTTGGATTTGTGAAATCGGCGCCATATCTGGTATGGATTATTGTAAAAGTTTTGGGGTTATTTGATATAACCAAAACAATAGAGAATAAGTCCTTGTAGAGTATTCATTGGGAAACTTTGAATGCGAAATCCATAGCTAAAACCAAAAGGAAGCAAAACTTGTATTGGTTAGATTTGGTGCATTCTCGAGAAAGATCACATTCAGTGGTATTTCTCGATTATGGAGCAAATGGTAGATAGTGAAAAACATGATGAGGATTCAAAACCCTACATCAGAGTGTTGAGAAGCGCAACGGAAAGCGTTCCTGGACGATACTCTTCAGAAAGGAAAGAATCAATGATAATGATCATTGTGTTTTCCCCACTTGTGTTTTCACTACATAAAGTAGGTTTCAAAATGTAGCACATATCTTGTATGGAGACATTTGTGAATCATTTGTCATGACTACCAGAATATGACATACCTACGAACTACTAAGGAAATAATGGTAAGCTAAATATATGAGAAATCCCAAAGCAAAATTCACTTAAGACTAGAAAGCAATTCGTTGCTGAATCTTAGAAGTAAAGGGGTTACTTGGATTTTCCCCAAAATGACTGCAAAGCCATAGTGGAAAATGGGGTGAATGACAAAAGCAATATTTGTCAAGTATTGGACAAATTCAAATCAATTTGATTCAAGTGTGATGAATGTCTAGTGGATTTAAAAGTAGTAAAGTACTAGTATCTCATAGTAAATCTCTCAGTTTGATATTTGATCAAAGGATTTTGAAGTCGTTCGAAATAGTGAGTGGATATGCAGTTTGCATGAAATTGAGTTGGAGCTATAAAAGTCTTCCTAAAACAATATGTAAATGACATATTTTAAGTGGGAACAATATAAGTCTCAAATTCAAGTACGTAGGAACACAGTTTGAGTAAGAGTAGTGACTCATACCCAAATATGTTGGGGACATATTTTGAGTGAGAGCTTAAAGGAGTGATTCTTAAGTGTGTATACGACACATTAAGAATAAAAGCGCAAATACCGATAAATAATGATTTAAAGGGGTAGAAGTTGATAATAAGTGTATTATGATATTATGTAGTATTCCTTCAGGGGTTCTGAAAAGAGTTTCAGAATAGAAGTTAATTAAGGAACTGGTCCTTGATAACTCAAGTTAGGAATAGTATTAAGTTGAACATTAATGGTTGAAAGAAAGAAAAGGATGATCATCATCCACTATGTTGAGACATAGGTTCTATCTTAGAAAACCATGATGATTACTTAACATAATATATGATCCAAGAAGAAACGTTTGAAAAGTGATTAAGTTGGAATCACTGAACATTGAGCTAAGTTTGTCCACGGTGTCTAATAGAGAACTGTATACATCTTTTCCAAATCCATAAAGGATGGCATATCTTAAAGCATAAAGATTTATGTTATAAGGGAATATGTTGGAAACTCCTATAAATACCGACTAAAGTCAAGTAGGAAGCGAGGTGAACAAAACATCGAAAGTTGCACAGAGTGCACTCGTGTTTCGATGATTACATTTATAATAATAGATAAGGGTACCATCTAAAGTGTTGTATATGTTATGGTGGGGCTAGTTCGCTTTTAACGTAGAATGATGTGTCCCAGGGCACGGTGCCCATGAGAAAGCCCTCGAGGTTGATATAAAGTCACTGTACGCTCCTGGAATCCAGCCTCGTTCTGCTGCCATAGCGACGATGCATACACAAAGATGTTATCATGTGATGATAAAGTATTAATGCCAATCAATGTGACATTAGTAAGTTGCAAACGATTTGGAACTGTAAAGTACAGGCCCAAGACTCAACCTCTTCCATGAGCAAGCATGTTCAGGGTACTGGGATACATGGTGCTAATGATTAAGAACAAATGCAGCTAGTTTATTTGTGCTCTAGTGCAAGTGGGAGACTGTTGGAAATATGCCCTAGAGACAAATAATAATAAGAATTATTATCATATTTCATCAAGTTTATGATTAAGTTTTATATCATGCAATAATTGTATTGAGAGGAAACATCAATACACATGTGATATATAAACAACCAGGGGTTCCCGATGAAACTCTAGTCACTAGTTCATTGGTCAACAGATGGTCAAGGTTTCCTGATCATGTGGCATTTATGCCAGTTGGAAATGGAGTCAACTCATTATGAGAATGAGATGATGAACCTATACCCAACCTAAACATCATGACCCAATCATGTCACGAAGTTCAAGTTACGATGATTAGAATGGATCCTCGTAGACTACTCCTTAGACCATGAGGCTATATCAATCACTGTCTCCTGAGAGTGCTTACATAGCATCAAGCGTCACTTGGTAATACAGTGATTATAAAGGTGTGTTCAGGTGCTCGGAGGAACCGTAGAGGCAATATATGCGAAAAGCGGTATTTTTCCGTCCGCGTGACAGAAACATACTCGAGGGCCCACTCGGAGAAGTTATATCCAATAGCTGCGCAGCGTGTGATTTGATCACAGGGATATCACTTGTCGGAACGAGTCAAGTAGCATTGTTTGGTAACGAGATTGAACATGACATGGTGATGTCATTGATCAGATCTCGGGCAATGCAAGTATTGAGAGACAAAGGGAATAATACACG
The DNA here is from genome assembly GCA_910589775.1 of Avena eriantha. Taxonomy (NCBI): domain Eukaryota; kingdom Viridiplantae; phylum Streptophyta; class Magnoliopsida; order Poales; family Poaceae; genus Avena; species Avena eriantha. The sequence continues at coordinate 168,610,892 of OU342743.1, read as the reverse complement.
ACTGCCCCGGTTCAAACGATGAAAGGTTTTCGTGGAATGCACAGGGGTCACATGGCCATCCAGGTCCCTCTGTCGATCATTGGTCCGGGAGTGTCCCGACCATGTATGGAGTGTTCTCGAACCATGGGGTATCACACTTAAGGTCTTGATGATGCTTAGAGAGTGTTTATATGATTGGTAGAATCGCCGAAGAAGAGAAGAGAGAAAACCGAAAGGGTTTCGGTAAGTCCGGAGGATGTCTGGAGTGAAGGAAATATGCCCTGAGAGGCAATAATAAAGTTGTTATTATATATTCCTTATATATGATAGATGTTTATTTTACATTCTAGAATTGTATTGGTCGGAAACATCAATACATGTGTGTTTAATAAACAAAAAAGGGTTCCTAGTTATGCCTCTCTTATAGACTAGCTTGTTGATTAACAAGATGATCAAGGTTTCCTGATCATGGACATTGGATGTTGTTAATAACAAGGTCACACCATTGGTAGAATGATGTGATGAACATTCATCTGAAGTATAGCATTACGATCAAGTCATTATGTTTATATTGCTATAACATCATACGAAGTAATCTTTATCCTTAGACCATGAGATCATGTTAATTGCTAACACCGGAAGAGTATCTTGATAACATCAAACGTCACACCGTAACAGGGTGACTATAAAGATGGGTTCAGTACTACGAAGGTGTTATGTTGAGGCTCATGGATCAAGAGTGGAATTTGTCAATCCAGATGACAGATAGATATACTCTGGGCCCTCTCGGTGATATCACATTAAGATAGCTTGCAAGCAAGTGATGTGATCACTAGAATGTTATATCACGGGAATGAGAAAAGAGTGCATGTCGGTAACGAGATCAAACTAGGTATGGAGATACCGATGATCGAATCTCGGACATGTAATATATCGAGAGACAAAGGGATTTAGTTACAAGCGTTAAAGGTTCTCACGATCACAGAAGTCATCGTTGAATGTGTAGGAGTCAGTATGGATCTCTAGGTCTCGCTGCTGATTATTGATCGGAGAAGGGTCTCGGTCATGTCTGCATTATTCGCAAACCGTAGGGTGGCACACTTAAGAGTTACCAGACACCATTTTGGAGCACATATGTTTCAGACAAAAGAATTGCAAAGCGCATGAATTGTTTCAATAGAAACCGGTAATTGTTTCGGGTGAAATTGCATAAAGTGGTTCTGCATGTGATGTTGAAATATTGCAAGGGGCTATATGTGAATGTTTGTTAATTAAAGTAATTAACAAAATTCTGAATAAATTTAATAAAAAGAGTTTTATTAAATGAGAGAGCATTAAATTTGGAGAAATTTAATGCATTTAAAGTGGAGACTTTAAAAGGGAATGTGAAGAGGCATTTTAATGTGGAGGGGTTACCACCACATGAATGGGGGAGGTGAGGGGTCACCCCCCCCATGCGTCGGCCATGGAGAGAGGGGCACCCCCTCCTCCTATAAAAGGCCACCCATTCCCTCCTTCATCCTCACACCTCCTTGTGAAGGATCTCTCTCCCCCTCTAGAGTTATTCCCCCATGGTCTCGGATTAGCGAGATACATGTTCCCGGTGGCATTTCATCTGGAAGGAGTTGCTGCTTCCGCTAGATCGCTTGAGCAAGGAGGTGGAGGTTGTCCGGTGGCTTGAACGTGTGTGCGAGTGCGGATGCGCTGCTGAGTTGCGGCGCTCGGACTTCCTCACGATCTTGAGATCGGCAAGTGTACGACTACATCAACCACAAGTTCCTACTCGTTAACAAAACTCGTTGTCTTTGAGGGTAAGTTCTCGTTGGATGTATGTCCACCCATTGCTTTGTACCTAGTAGATAGATCTTGGCGTGTAGTTCACACCGTAGGAATTTTTTTGTTTTCTATGCTGCGGACCCAACACGGAGTGGAGGTGGAAGGTGTTCCATAGCCACGGAGATTGAATAATATGTGAATGAATGTTAAATATTGATTTAATCATTTATTCATAATTATTTAATAAAAGAGAAAATTAATTAAATGGTTAAAGGGCTTAATGGGCCAAATCCCGGAGGGGAAAAGGCCCAAGAGGGGACCACACTCCTAGGAGAGGCCTAGGGGTGGCCGGCGGCCCTAGTGGGCCTGCCCCATGTGGGGCCCATGGGTGGGGGCTGGCCGGCGTGCCTCCTCACCTCTCCCCCTCCTTTAGTCCCACCCCGGGACTTTGAGGGAGATAGTACCTCCCCTCTCCTATATATAGTGGGGGTATTTGGCCAGATAAATACACACAATATTCAATAAAAGGTTTCCTCTCTTTTGGGGAGATATCCAATTAGATATTCTCTCTCTCTCTCTCTCTCTCTCTCTCTCTCTCGTGACCGTGGTCCCAAGTTTGGACTGCGCGAACGAGAGACATCTTCACCGTGGAGCGTCGTCGCGATGCGGGATTCGGATCCAGGAGCTCTACTTCCGCGACTGCTGCTGGATCGGGGAAGCGGGAGTCATCGTCAGGCACCAGACGTGTGTAACTCCCCGCGAGGTGTCACACTTGAGGCACTCAAGTCGTTGGAGCCACAGGAGCGTAAGAACTTCATCACGACCTTGAGGTCGGCTTTGGCTCGTCTACATCAACCACGCTCTCCTGAGCGTTGACAATGATTTTCGGTCTTCAAGGGTAAGTTCATGAAAAGCCCCTCTCATTATTGTATTACTAATAGATAGGTCCTGGTAACATCAGGGATTCAGGGGCATAGGGTAAAATTTTATTGTTTTCATACGTGGGACCCCTACAATAAGATGGGTGATAGTGTCTTGGATTATTATCTAGTCACATACATTGAGAGGAATATTTTCTTTGAAGTGGATGAAGATAATATAAATGAGACTTTCATGTCCCTAAGAAAGTGTAGGCCAGACAAGTCAAACAAATAGTATTATAAGTTTCTTTTAAACATATTTGAGACTATAGTTTGGTGTGTTGGAACGATTGTGTGGTGATTTGTGCAACTTTCTAAATTGATCTTTCAATTAGATATTATTCAATTGCTTCTATACCCTTTTACAATACAAATTGTGCAGTTACTTATTGAATTAGTAAGATATTTTATCACAATTGTCGTAACAAAATTGTGTGGTATACCATTTGGTAAAATCCCTAGGTCCGCCACCCCTTCCACTATCTCTTCCATCATGAACGGCCAAAAACCCGACACTGCTTTCGATGCTGCAGCAAACAAGACTTGGCCGAGACCGCCGAAGCTCCGGTTGGTGGCAACTCGACGCTTGTTAGGGCATTTCCACCAGGTCAACCTAACCCGTTCGAGTGCGTCCGAACGCGTCTGTGCGGATGTACCGAACGTGCGTGGCTTCCCAGCGGCACAACCCATCCGGCTCGACCCATCGGCGCACCAAATTTGCGTGACCTATGCGTCGGGCGGACACAGGCGGGCCGAGAGTGTGTCCTCCTGCGCGTGCTATTGGCCCACCCATCAGCGACCGCTTAGCACGGCACCGATTCAAAAGCGCAGCGGCACCAATTCAGACGCGCGGGATGACAGGCTGACCGGCGGTAGCCTCCACCATCAATGTCGACGAGACGACACCCTGACTAACGGGACGGTGTCTAGGTTCCCGTGCTGGCATTGAACTACGTGCATTCGCACGGGCAGGGGCTATAAAGCCGGGCCCTGTCGGTGCCGCACTTCCTACCTCTCGCCATCGCCAGATTCACCCACTGCCAGCGCCTTCCCCGCCGCTGCCACCACCGATGATGAAGAAAGCCGAGATGGTTCAAGAAGGCCAAGCACGACCACGAGGCGAGCGGGTTCGCATCGGGCGATCGACACCGTTTGGGGGGCCTTGTCTCTTCTAGCCTGCCGGCCTTCCTTCGGGGGGTCGTGTCGCCACCGTGGCCGCTGGACTTCGTCGGTCACCCGTCGAGACCGCCATTACTTCTGCGTGGTGGAGTGCGAGCGGCGGTGGAGGGGGGGGCGCATGCATTTCCTACCACGATGTCTCCCTCCACACGGGTTGACACCTCAACTGGGAGCGGGTGCTGGTGCCATCGACGCCCAAGGAGGGCAAGGCGCTGGAGGAGGAGATCGCATGACGCGTACGCAAGCTCCCACCGGCCCTCCGGTGGGATCACGCCTACCACAGCAAGGCGTCCTGGAAGGAGTTCCTGGACTAGGAGCAAACGGCACGGCGCGCGAGCGCCTTCCGCGGCGAGTTCGAGCTGTGGGGGTCCGGCGCCCTTCCCTCCTTCAAGCCTAACGACGACGACGCTGTTAACCACTCCGCGACGATGACCTCGACATCGTCATCAAGCAGGAGGAGGATGCCGCATCCGCCGCTACGTGCCTTCCCCTGGAGTACTAGGAGCTCCTGGCGCGGGGCTACGATGAGGATGCTTTCACCAATCAGGCCATCGCGGCCAGCGCGAAGGACGAGGACGGCATGTGAGACGGCTACCAAGAGGCCGTCCAGCTCACCGGCCTGGTGGCACAGGTGAACGCGGGGCTTCCTCCATCGTCGTCGCTGCCGGGTGGGCTGCTCTAACCGCGCCAGAGGGGGATGCGTGGCATGGGCACTCGACCAGCCCGCGCTGACCCCGAGCCTGCCACCAACGCATGTCTAGGTGCCACCGGAGTACATCGACCTCGATCCCTAGATAGACACGACGGTGCCATCAGCGGGTATATCGATAGCTAGGACTAGAGCTAGTTTAATTTTCATTTTTTATATTTTGAATGTAAATTATGTACGAACTTTACTAGTTTTAGAGTGAACTGTCTCGGTATAAATTTCGAAAAAAAAATCGGCGTGGCCCCACGGTTGGCTGAACCACGTCCCAAAACGACCGCGACCTAATCTAAACGGACAGAAACCGTTTCGATCGCCCGGTGAAGATGCCCTTATGGTTCTGGTCACGCCACTAGACTACTAGAGATGCATTTTGGTCACGCCACTAGATTACTAGAGATGCCCTTATGGAACCGTTCTGGCCATGCCACTACAACCATCTCGGACTTCAGCTTGTTGAGCGCAAAACATGCGGTTTTCACTGAAATTTTCGAGTTTAGTCTATAAACACTCATTTCAAAGTCCATACTACTCCCTCCGTTTTAAAATATAAGATGTTTTTTCCCTCCGTTTTAAAATCAAAATATAAGATGTTTTAATTTATGAAGCAAATGTATCTAAACTTCTTATGATATTTTCCCTGTTTTAAAATATATGATGTTTTAGCTTTGTTAAGCAAATGTATCTATTCTTATAGTGTATTCGCAAATGTAGCTATGTATCTAAACTTCTTATAGTGTATTCGCAAATGTATCTAGCTATGTATCTAAACTTCTTATAGTGTATTCTATCTATGTATCTAAACTATTCGTAAATGTATCTAAACTTCTAGTGTATCTACGTATCTAAACTTCTTATAGTGCGGACTGTGGAGTACGTTCCAAGGCCCTCGAAGAATAAACAAATATGTTCAGGATAAAAGCTTGAATTTGTGAATTGCAGGGCTTTACCCTCTCCGAGGAGAGGGAGCCCTTTCAGAAATTCTCAGTAGCCCCGGAGGGCCAAAGAGGGGGTTTGGAAATAGTTTTCAACCAGCAATTGACGCGCCTCGGTATAACCTCACTAGCTGCGTCATTGCCCCAAGCGCAAAGATGCGTCTACCGTTCCCCCACCTCCCCATCTTATACCAACCTTCACCTGTGCGGCCTCACTCGCTCGCCGATGTGGGACAAAAGAAACTCAACAACCGCAGAACAGTGTTCCACGTCCTCGCTCTTCTCATGGGCCGCTGGTATAAATGGAAGTTCACTTTCGGCCCGTCTCGCTATCTTGCGCGAATCGTAGTGCCAGTACAACGACAAATTAGCCAACGACTAAAGTGGACTGAATGCTCGTTTAGAAAAAAAGGTGGACAGAATGTTCTAACGAAAAACTGAACTGGAGCGAAGAGTTGCTCTTAGCTTACAATATCGAGTTGCTCTGTGTTCGCATCATTTTCTTGGAAAAACTACCTGAACCATCATCAATCTTGGAAAAAACTGCTAGTGAAAAGGTTGAAGTCATATGCTATTATCCAATTATTTCAATCTTCACGATGGATATGTAAGACTATGCCATCAACAAATAATTTCAGAGTGCACAAAACTTTGACACATCAATGGATGAGCGAAGCTTGCATGAGTCGATCAACATTCCATATAAACATTAACAGGTGTAACAGCATCCTCGAGGCAAACAAAAAAGGGGCATACTGAGAGATAAAGTCAAGAAAAACTCAACAAAACCCATGGATTATACTTATTCCTTACAATCAGTAAACCTCCTGGTAAAATATAAGACAGACTTTACGAGACTAGAAAGAATATAGGGGAGCTCTAACTAGTTCCGTTTTCATCTCTGCTGTGTAGGGGAGCACAGGAGGCCTGAGGCGTCTGCGCCGACCACAGCCAGCTCGCATATGGTACAAAGCTGCCCTTCAACCGAAGGAACAAACCGTGACGAACAGTATGGGCAGGAGATATCCTTCTGGCCGCGGTAGATAGGGACATATGTAGAGCCGCAGACCACGAATGGATTTCTGTAGTCGTAGTTCAGCTCGCAGCTGTCTTGCTTGCCGCTGCACTGCTGCTGCACCTGCCGAGCCTTCTTCGCTTGGACCTCATTCGGGCTATTCTCAAGGAGCAGCCTCGCGAAATGCTCCGCGGTCGCAAAGTTCTTCTGCTTGTAGCATAGAGCCATGGCGTTCGAGAGCACCAGCCTCATGTGAACCCTCTGAAGCTTGCAGTTAGTGAAGTAGGCCGCCAATTCCTGTTGCCGGTTGACATTGTCTTTCAATTCCTTTCTCTTGAGCTCCATTCTTAGACCAAGAACATACTCCCTCACTATCTCGATCAGCTCCTTCACTTCATCGACTTCTCTTCGTGAGTCCACCACAATAAGAGGGATGGTATGCAAGATGCTGAGGAATTGTCTCAGAGCTTCTGGGAACTTTCCCTCGGTTGTGGCCTTGTAGGCTGCCTTGAGTCTGTCTTCCATTTGTGAGAAGGAGAAAACTAGTGAAGGAGGGCCCCTCACATTGGGACTTGCGGACTCACTCCAACCTTTCTCAACAGCAACTGATATAACAGGAGCAGCTGCAAGTGCACGAAGATACGAATGGCTGCCCATATGGAGATCGAGAAACAATGGCTTCAGAGGAGTAAAGTTCTTGATACCCAACTGGCGGCTAAGCAACCTCATTGCAGTGTCAAAGTTCCCAGCTGCTGCATGCTCGCCAGCAAGGGAAGATTTCTGTGTCCAAATTTGGCTGACAGGCATGCCTGGTGTAGGAGCAACAAACACACTAGAGCGAGCATTTCCAGCAGCTTTTGGTGTATCTGCTTCAGGTGGCAATTCCAGATCTTCAAGATCCCAGCCACCATCCTCACCATCCTCCTCATTTGCTTCACCCTCCTCAGGATCAAAACCACCACCACCATTTGGCACTGCATCACTTGCATCCACAATATCCAAGTCCTCCTCGCCCCAGTCAGCAGGAGCAGCTTCATCATCTTCCTCAACTTCTGCTCTCCCAGTAGCATCCAATCCAACCTCAAAAGTACCACGCATCACACGGAGCAATGGCCAATCAACGCTGGATATGAGGGGTGCAGGGGGAATCAAAAGTGAGCGAGATTTTCCTGCAGGTAGAGAAGGAACATTCTCACCCAATTCAGCAGCAAGTCTATCAGCAATTTCAGTGAGCCCATGAGTGGCAGCAGTAGCATAGGCAAGAGGTAGCTGCCCAGCGTTCTCCAGGATCTCAGCTCGCTTCCTAGCATCCCCGAGATACAATGCATTGTGGAACTGACCCATCAAATTGTTATTCTGTCCAGCAATTTTGCACATGAAGCCCACCTTGTCCATGTAACCAGTAATGAGATACAGAAAAGCAAGTCTCTCAAAATTCTTTGTCCGCTGGTATGCATATTCCACAATACCAACATTCCCCTGCCTCAGGGCCTCAATTCCCAACCTGTACCAGTGATCTTTGTCATCAATCTCTTTTGCCGAAGCAACTGCAATTTGGATGTTACCACTTTCAAGAGCTAGATTAAATCTTGTCTTCTCATCTTTCACAAAGTGGAGAGCAACTTCTGGAAATCCTTTCTGCTGTAAATATGAAATCACTGCCTGTCCACACAACTGTGAGCTCTTAATCATACCCATAACATGGTCATAACGTTTCCGGAGAAGGGCAAGCTTGAAAATGTATTCTGAAGCATCAACTGTTATCAGTTTGTTCTTTCCATCACGATCCAGACAGAAAATGTTGTTCCCAATCACCCTCGTTATGTAAATAGGAACATCAAGGGTCTTTATGATCCCGCTATCTCCATTGGGAAGACAGTATTTGATATGGTTCAGGGTAGAGTAAACAAACACACCATTCTCATCCCATGCACCACTTTTCACACGAATGGTTTCATGCAGTGTAGAGCGATGGACAAGCTTCTTGCTAGCTATAACTACCGCATGCTTGCTCAGCAGAGCAACAGACTCCATGTCAGTGGACCAAACAACATATTTAACACCAGCTGCCTGGAGTTCACCAAGAACTAGTCTTTGCTGTAGATCAAAGATGGTCACACGGTCTTCAGCTTTGCACAACAAATTACCAGTCCCAGCATAATAAATTGCATCAGTGGCAATAGGAAGAGGATTTTTCTTCACAATTTCATTCTTAAGATTCTTCACCAAAACTTGATTGCTACTCTTCTCAAGGACAGCAAACCTATTACGTGCCACAAAAACAGCTGAACCCCCAGCTCCTTTCTTTGCCTCCTGCAAACTGCCAGTAGAATCCTTAGGAACGATGTAGAGATCATATGAGCCCCCATCCACATCTGAGCAAATCAACACAGCATTTTCTGTTGGACTATAAGATAGTGTCCTGGGTGACTGGTTCAAGCTGACTGATCCTGGTCTTCTTATTGGAGCCACCTGAACTTCCTTCTGGGTGGAGTACTCAAAGAACCGGAGGAATCTGTCCTTAACATAGAATACAGTATCAGCACTGACACTGAAAGCAGGACGTTCCCTCTCTAATTTAAACACAATCATGCCACTGTCATGCCCAGCAGCAAGAAGATTCATTTCAGGGTGAGCAGCAAGAATCCAGAAACGGTCATGTTCCCGCCTAAATGTCTGAATACCAGTGCGCTTTGTGGCATCCCAGATGCGGATACTTTTGTCTTCTGAGTTAGACACAATGATGTCTTGCTTCACATGGAACATCACGCAGGACACATTATTCATGTGCCCCCTCAAAGTATCGACTTCCCAAGCCTTGGTATCTGCCAGCAAATATCAAAGAATGTTTTATTGTTTGTACAGTTCTACAAATAGGTAGCAAAATTTAGTGCTATGCAGGGCCTTCACTTGACATTTTCATGCAGCCATTAACAGTACAACAAAGAATATTTTATTGTTTGTACAGCTACAAATAGGTAGCAAAATGTAGTGCTATGCAGGGCCTTCACTGGACATTTTCATGCAGCCATTAACAGTGCAACAAAGAGAGGGTAATGTCATGATTTTTTTTTTTGATATGATGTCATGATTTCTGTATTACTATTTGTTCAGTTCTACCAATATGAAGAGTGCTATACTGGACAATGGTTATATTCATGCAATCAATCATAATTAAACAAATTGTAATTTGATAACTGTGAAACATGTTTCTTGCATTCAGCTAGTTCTGACAACAGATGACAAATTACTTTAGATTATTTTAAATTAAATAGACTGGGGAGTTAACTGTAACAAGTTTTTATTTAAAAGTATTGTTTTAAACATTTGTATCTGAAAGAATGAAATAATATGTACATCAGAATGCAAGTTATCATTTAGATATATAAAAAAAACATAAAATTGTCAGAGAAGTGACTGAATTGTTACCATTCATTCTCCACAGCTTCACTTGCCGGTCATCTGCCCCAGAAACAATGAGTGGCAGCGTGGGATGAAATGAGGCCCAGTTGACACCACGGTCATGGCCTTCCAGGACATATTTCACAACCGCATCGACACCCCCAAATAGATCTGTGTTCATTTGGGTGAGACGCATGATGTCATCTGCAGGTGACACCGTCTTCTTCCTCAGAGCACCAATATCCCAAACACGAACAGTCTGATCTAGTGATGCTGACACAACCAGGTCTTCCTTGGGGTGGAAAGACGCACACATGACATAGTGGTTATGCCCGGTCAGCACAGCCACACAAGTACGCGATTGCCAGTTCCAGATCCGGATTGTCTGGTCATCGCTAGCACTTACGATCCATGGGTACTCATGGTGGAACTGCACGGTACGAATGTAGTCGAGGTGGCCAGTAAGCGTAAACAAGCAGCGGTGTGTCTTGTAATTCCACACCTTAATCTTGTAATCGTCACCTGCATTGCATCACGGAAACAAAAAATCTTACAAGAGATTACAAGTTGAATATTTCCAGGTTACAGCTATTGACTCACTCTCACTGAGCAAGTAATGCTAAATATGCACCAGAGCGCACATCAGTGTACTCAGTAACAATTCCATCACGGTTATATGCATGCTAATAAGCATGCATTGGCCCATTTCACTACATCTAATTTCAAACTAGCTGCAAAACCTTGGCGATACCAGTCACAAATACTAACAACCAAATGGCACCTGGAGGATCCAAATAAATAATTCTCAGAAACAGTTACTTCTAAGCATACTGTATATCATAACGCAAGCACCAGATCCGACCAGCCCATCCTACCAACTACGATTCCTCAACAACCACTACATATCAAGCGCAATCTAATAGCATGGACGGATCATGCAGACATCTAATGGCCTCGAAACTCGCGCACACAGTCTCCAATCCAAGGAAGAACCGGGGCGCGAGCACGCAGCACCATACGCGCAAATGGCAAATCACGCGCGAACCGATCGAGCGGGAGCGGGATCTAGCAGGCAGTACCTCCGGAGACGAAGAGGGGCTGGGTGGCGTGGAAGTGTACGCCGCGGACAGGGCCGTCGTGCTCGTCGAAGCGGTCGAGGAGGGTTCCCATGCGGTAGTCCCACATCTGGATCACCCCGCTGTGGAGGCTGGCGAGGATCCATGGCCGCCGCGGGTGGAAGCTCAGGCCCTTCACCCGGTTGCTCTTCGTCTCGAACTTGGTCAGCATCTTCTCCCCGCCCACTCGTCGTCGTCTTCCCCGGCGACGGCGGCGGCCCCTGGCCCTGGCCGCGGAGAGGAGCGGGGCGGAGGAGAGGAGTCGGTGGATCTGAGGGGGAGGAGAGGGGCGGAGGGGGGAGGAGAGAGAATGGCGATGGGTGGAGAGGAGGAAGGTGCTTTAGATCTCGGGGAACGGGGATATCTGGGTTTCGGACGCGGCGGTGGCTGCTGAGGTGGTGAGAAGCGCTGGGGCCGTTGGATTCTGGAGGAAGAGCAATCTGGGCCGTTGGAACGGTGCACCCAGCTTGTCAGTCAGGCGTTCGCTTGCCGCAATGCGAAGATAAGCAGTTTGATTAGGAGTTAATTGTATTTTGCGCCCTGCCCAACAGAAAAATTGGTCAGCAGAAAAATTGGTCAGCAGAAATATTACAGCATTCTTTCCTGTCTAAAAAAAAGAAGAAATATTACTCCAACATTATTAATCCAGCATGTAACTAGCATTGCAGCTATTATTTTTTTTAAGTAATACGAAATATTTAATCAATATCATGAATAATACATAAAATTAGGAATTTTGAAAAGTAGCGTGGCCTCGATACTTGAATCACCGACAAGAACTCGTTTGTAGTTGAACTACCGACAAGTACTAGTTGGTTTTTCAACTACCGATAAGCACCCTCGCCGCCTAGTACTTGTCGGTGGTTTAAACCCTGACTAGTACTTGTCGGCGATTCAAGTACTAAGACCGCGCTACTTTTTAAAATTTCTATTTTTTACTATTATTCGTGATATTGATTAAATAATTTATATTATTTTTAAAAAATTAGCAGCATTGCGCGTTCTATGAATTGTGTGCAATCGTTCGTAGGTCCAGATATGTGCAACCGAGTGATACACATTTTACATTAAATAGCGTACTCTCTTCTATCACATTGCATGTACATATACACTGAAACTCGTATACATCTATAAACATGCGGATATAGACAAATATGCAACATACTTTTTATGACAGAGAGAGTACGTATAATTTTTAGGCATTTGTACCATTAATAATGTGAAACACATTCGATTTAGAAATGATATTTTCTCAAGCAGACCATGGAATAGCAAATCCGGCATTTATACGCTCCTCCCAAAAACCCACGCACAAAATACTACTCCCCCGTTTTAAAATATAAGTTACAGTTTGGTGAAGTCAATACATGAGTTCAAAAATGCTAATCTTGTCTTACTAAAAAGTTGGTAATCATCGTGTATAAGTTCATAATTCGGACAGTCCAGTCTCACTTGGGGTTTGTGCCAAAACTATAGGATTATGTACACACGGTTTTGTGAATCTTAGCGGACATATTTGTGAGTGTGAAAAGTCGAGCACACAGATATTCAGTTGAAACTTACCCAAATAAATTTCCTAAGATAATATGATAATTTGTGAAGTTTTTTTGAAGTGAGAATGTAGGGTTTCAGTCTCAAAACTTAACCTCACCTTCTAAGTTTGTAGATCGTTCTTAGGACTTGGTCATGGGTGGAGTAAGTTCGGGGAAAAAAGCCTTAATAAGATACACAAAGTGTCGAACCTAGCTTTGATCCTATGGTACAATCACCACGGTATGCACCTAACATATGCAGAGGCGAAGCTAGAGCAGAATCCCACATGGTTCAACTATGTTATAGACGGTGTACCTTTTCAATAATAAGCAACTTAAAAGTGTTGGGTCATGTCCCTCCATATGGACGTGTGTTGGCGACCCAACATCACCTGTGAAGTCTAACATGTATCAAACATTGATCGAGGTTCGCATACAATGGTTGAGGTGCTACATGAGAGATGAGTGAAAAAATAGCCACCCCTTGGTGGTTGTGTGAGTGAGAGGGTGTGTGAACAAGAAATCCATCATGGCTGGCATTGTGAGAGGGAGAGAGAACATACAAGAACACCCAACGTAGTGAGAAGAGAGGGAGAAGAAGGAAAGGTGATTTTTATCCATAATTCTAAGTGTTAGAAATATGCCCTAGAGACAATAGTAATAAGGATTATTATCGTATTTCATAAAGTTTATGATTAAGTTTTACATCATGCTATAACTGTATTGAAAGGAAACGTCAATACACGTGCGATATATAAACAACCAGGGGTTCCCGGTGAAACTCTAGTCACTGGTTCATTGGTCAACAGATGATCGAGGTTTCCTGATCATATGACATTTATGCTAGTTGGAAATGGAGTAACCTCATTCTGAGAATGAGATGATGAACTAATACCTAACCTAAACATCGTGACCCGATCATGTCACGAAATTCAAGTTACGATGATTAGAATAGACCTAGTGGATTATTTTTTAGACCATGGGGCTATATCAATCACTGTCTCCCGAGGGTACTTTGATAACATCAAACGTCACTTGGTTAAACAGTGATCATAAAAGTGTGTTCAGGTATTTGGAGGAACAATATAGGCATTATACATCAAGAGCGGGATTTGTCCATCAGCGTGATGGAAAGATACTCGAGGGCCCACTCGGAGAAGTTATATCCAATAGCTGCCCATCGTGTGATTTGATCACATGGATATCACTTGTTGAAACGAGTCAAGTAGCATTTGTTGGTAACGAGATTGAACCTGACATGGTGATGTCATGATCAGATCTCGGGCAATGCAAGTATCGAGAGACAAAAGGAATACGACACGACACTCACGGTTCAAACGATGAAAGATTTCGTGGAATGCACGGGGATCACATGGCCATCCAGGTCCCTTTGTTGATCATTGGTCTGGCCGTGTCCCGACCATGTCTGGAGTGTTCTCGAATCGTGAGGTATCACGCTTAAGGGCTTGGTGATGCTTAGAGAGTGTTTATAGGATCAGTAGAATCACTGAAGAAAGAGAAGAGAGAAAACCGGAAGGGTTTCGGTAAGTTCGAAGGATGTCCAGAGTGGAGGTGGAAGGTGTTCCATAGCCACGAAGATTGAATAATATGTGAATGAATATTAAATATTGATGTAATCATTTATTCATAATTTAATAAAGGGGAAATCAATTAAATGGTCAAAAGCCTTAATGGGCCAAATTCTGGAGGGAGAAGGGCCCATGAGGGAAAGGCAAAGGGAGGAAGGAGGGAGGAGAAGGCTAGTTAGGCCTTGCCCCCCCTTGCGTGGGGCCCACTAGGGCCCCTTGGGGCCGGTGGCCACCCCCTCTCCCTTTTGTAGTCCCACCCCGGGACTTTGAGGGAGGGTGTACCTCCCCTTCCCCATATATAGTGGGGTATTTTGACCAAATAAATACAACACACAATATTCAATAAAGGTTTCCTCACTTTTGGGGAGATCTCCAATTGATATTCTCTCTCTCTCTCCTGTGATCGTGGTCCCAAGTCTAGACCGCGCGAACGAGAGACATCTTCACCACGGAGCGCTGTCGCACTGCGGGATTCGGATCCAGGAGCTCTACTTCCGCAACTGCTGCTGGATCAGGGAAGCGAGAGTCATCGCCAGGCACCAGATGCATGTAACTCCCTGCGAGGTGTCACATTTGAGGCACTAGAAGTCGTTGGAGCCAAAGGAGGGCAAGGACTTCATCACGACCTTGAGGTCGGCTTCGGCTCGTCTACATCAACCACGCTCTTCCGAGCATTGACAACACTTTTCAGTCTTTAAGGGTAAGTTTGCGAAAAGCCCCTCATGTTATTGCATTACTAAAAGATAGGTCCTAGCAACAAAGGGGTTCAGGGGCGTAGGGTAAAAATTTATTGTTTTCATACGTGAACCCCTACAGTGGTATCAGAGCTAGATCTATGCGTAGTATTGCTAGTACGGGTAGAACACACGAGATGTAGCCTGTGGGCATTGATCTTTTACTTGTTACCCCCCACGTGTGCTTGTGTATGCCACATTAATGCTTGATGAAGCACCCCCAACCAACTTTACGCGTTCATTCGCGAGGCTGGTCCATGCTTGACATACAACTTGTACCGTATAAAGTAGCTTTGGGGGTGTCTGTCTCTCTCGCATTAGTTGGTATGCCATTTGCAATGGAAGGCCTCGAAAGGGGTGTGGAATAGACAACTACTTGATCAATGTTGTGGTGAAAGTTCGTAGGTAAGAACGGTTCTTGTGCGAAAGCTCATTCATCCACGTAAAAATGCAAAGATAAAGTAGAGGCGTCTAACTTTATTTTGCAGGGGGAGTTGTGATGTGATATGGTTGTGGTAAAGGTAAAGTAATTACTTATGTTGCTAAGTAGTAGTAGACGGTCACAGAGGTGACAGACTACCATGCCAGAAGACATCGGTACCCTGGTGCCTACGACACCGGAATCCGGAGGCGCGGGATGGAGATCATAGCGAGAAGGACCATATCGCATCACTCTTACATTCAATATTTATTATTTGTGTTTCTTATTATGTGATAATATTAGATACTCGACGGTAGCCTAATAAGATGATCCCTAATAAAATACCATGAAAGTGTTCTCCCTTAGTGTGCACCACCAACAAAGTTATTCGGTATGAGGCGGCGCCGTGATGATCGAGTGTTAGACATATCTATGTTCGCATATAGTGGGTGTAAGCCATGTTGCACAGTGAAACACTAAGGTTGAGTTGGCGAGCCTAGCATGTGTATACATTGAAGGGAATATGCCTGAGAGGCAATAATAAAGTGGTTATTATCTTATTCCATGTTTATGATAAATGTTTATTTTGCATGTTATAATTGTATTAATTGGAAACGTTAATACATGTGTGTTTAATAAACAAAATACAAAGTTCCTAGTAATGCCTCTCATATAAACTAGCTCGTTGATTAACAAAATGATCAAGGTTTCCTGATCATGGACATTGGATGTTGTTAATAACGAGGTCACAATATTGGTGAAATGATGTGATGAACATTCATCTGAAGTATAGCATTACGATCAAAGTCATTATGTTTATATTACTATAACATCATACGAAGTAATCTTAGTCCTTAGACCATAAGATCATGTTAATTGCTAACATCGAAAGAGAAACTTGATAACATCAAACGTCACACCGTAAAAGGGTGACTATAAAGGTGGGTTCAGATACTCCGAAGGTGTTGTGTTAAGGCTCATGGATCAAGAGTGGAATTTGTCAATCCCGATGACGGATAGATATACTCTGGGCCCTCTCGGTCACATTAAGATAGCTTGCAAGCAAGTGATGTGATCACTAGAATGTTATATCACGGGAACGAGAAAATAGTGCATGTTGGTAACGAGATCAAACTAGGTATTTGGATGCCGATGATCGAATCTCGGACATGTAATATATCACGAGACAAAGGGATTTAGTTACAACGTTAAAGGTTCACACGATCACAAGAGTCATCGTTGAATATGTGGGAGTCAGTACGGATCTCCAGGTCCCGCTGCTGATTATTGATCGGAGAGGGGTCTCGATCATGTATGCATTATTCGCAACCGTATGGTGACACACTTAAGGGATACCGACACCATTTAGGAGCAAATATGTTTTATATAAAGATTAAGAAAGCACTGGAATCATTTCGATGGAAACCGAAATTGTTTCAGGTAAAATTGCTGAAACTGGTTCTGCATGTGATATGGAAATGTTGCAGGGAGTTTTATGTGTTTGTTAATTAAATTAATTAACAAAATTCTGAATAAAATAAATATAAGTGTTTTATTTAATGAGAGCTTGCATTAAATTTGGTGGAAATTTAATGCATGTGAGTGGACATGAGTGGAGGTGTGTGTTTATGTGAGTGGGAGCTCCACCCACATGAATGAGGGAGAGGTGGGGGCACCCACCATGGCCGACGCCATGCCGCCTTGGGCTGCCCCCTCCCCTATATAAGGAGCACCTCCTCCTCCTCTCCTCTTGCACCACCTCATCGTGAAGGTTCTCTTCTCCCTCTAGTTATTCCCCATGGTCTCGAATTAGCAAGATACATGTTCCTGGTGGCTTTATCTAGAAAGGAGTTGCTGCTTCCGCTGCATCGCTGGAGCGAGGAGGCGGAGGTTGTTCGGTGGACCGAACGTGTGTGCGATCACGGATGCACCGCTACTTTGCGGTGCTGGACTTGATGGTACTGGACCTGATGGTGCTGGAACTGTTGGACCTGAAGGACTTCATCACGATCTTGAGATCGGCAAGTGTACGACTACATCATCCACGAGTTCCATCTCGTTAACAAAGCTTTGTTGTCTTCGAGGGTAAGTTCTATATGGATGTATATCCACCCGTTGCTTGTATCTAGTAGATAGATCTTGACGTATAGTTCCTATCGTAGGAATTTTTTTGGTTTCTATGCTGCGAACCCAACAGTGGTATCTGAGCCTGATCTATGTGTAGGTGCTTTGCACAGGTAGTACACATATGTTTATATGTGGGCGATGATGATCATGTTATTTCATCTTCTATGTATTTTAGATATTGGTGGCATAGTGGGATGAAGCGGCCCGGACCAACTTTACATGTCATCGCACATGAGACCGGTTCCACGACTGACATGCAACTAGTTTTGCATAAGTGGCTAGCGGGTGTCTGTCTATCCTACTATAGTCAATATCTGATTTACAACGAGTTGCTAATAACTTAGTTATCATCGTTTTGGTTTCATGTTCGTAGGTAAGACCGGTTCTATCTCTGAAAGCCCTAAGCCATGTAAAACTTGCAATGGATAAATTAGAGGTGTCTAGTTTAGATTGTTGTCGGGCTAGTGTCATGATATGGTAATATTGTAAGTTGATGTGTGGTAGATACCCCTTACAACACACCTACGTGTAAGTTCCATAGACCTTGGCCTTACACACAAAGGAATGATAGAGATCATACCACGATGCACATGATGGTGATCAAATGCATGGACCATATCATTCCACTTTACACATATGATGTTTGCATCTTATATTGCTAGTTTGGCGTTTTAGTAGTGACGAGGGTTTAACTCATCAGTGCCCATTGTTATGGACTTAGGTTTAGGGATTGAGGAGCGCTGGAAGTCTCGATCGGCTAACAGACAAGCACACAGGGACGCAAGGTTTACCCGGGTTTAGGCCTCGTAGAGGACCCTACTCCTGCTTGTCTGCTCTTGATTGATGATGATCCGAAGTATTACAATGTCATCGAGGGCGGTGTCGCGTAGATTAGATCTGGCGTATGGGAGATCATAGATCTGTCTATTGTCTATTGTGGGAGTCGCGATGTCTAGATCTATATGTCGTAGCGTGTCCGATTGAGAGATTGCCTATTGGGGGAGAGGATGCCTTCTCGTTGGATCCTCCTAGCCTTTATATATGGGGAGGCTAGGTCTCAGGTACCAATACGAGTTGGTTACAAGTTAGATTAGAACTCTACTATTGAGACTTCCTTGTCTTGTGAGTTTGGGAGTCCGTGTCCATATGGGCTTCACACCAGTCGAACCGTCATAGGCGTCATGGACCTTGTCAATTCTTCGATTGGGCTTTCCGTGAGCCGCACCAGGTAGGTTGTAGTCAAGTGCCTATTGGGCATACCCATGTCAGTAGCCCCCGAGTGTCCATGTGAATCGTAGATTCGGATGGAGACTCAGAAGTCTTGATCTTTGCATTAGGATGTCGGAGTCGACAATTGTGTCGAGTGCAAAGCACTCACCCGAAAGTTCATCGGGTCAGTCGAATTTGTAGTCATAGGGATGATGGTAAACGTGCCTGGTGCGCTCGATGGATCGGGACCAGTTAATTGCTCTAGGACAAAAACAACGCCACCTACTCAAACTCGAGTCCCCGGACTCGAATTCGGAAATTGCTGGCGTAATTCGACTCATGCCGCGGAGGTCTTATAGAGTTCAAATCCCAGTGTATAAGTGTGAGCACTCGACGCGTCCGTCAAGGCATATTCATCGTACCTACAGGCACGGATATGTTTCTGGTAGAGCACAGCAGATGCGTTGCCAAGCCTTATTCAGGTCTTATCTTCACGCTATAAGCGCGACATCCGAATTTTGTCATCGCGGAGATGATTCGGGTGGCCCAGGAGACGTAATCTCTTTGCAAGGAAAATATGAGGCGTAGTCGCCATATCATTCGAGTGTGGATGTTATCGACACACAATACGATGTACAAGGAAAAATAATCATAGGGTGCGCGACCAGCGCTCCCTATGGGAGTAGCCCCCGAGTGCCTATTCGAGTCGTAGACTCGAGTGGGGACTAAAAGTACTTTGCGACTGCTATCATCTTTTGCTTGTTTCAGTCGAATATGTTTCCAGCACTCCCTATGGGAGTAACCCGA
The DNA here is from genome assembly GCA_910589775.1 of Avena eriantha. Classification (NCBI taxonomy): domain Eukaryota; kingdom Viridiplantae; phylum Streptophyta; class Magnoliopsida; order Poales; family Poaceae; genus Avena; species Avena eriantha. The sequence goes on along the minus strand of OU342743.1, from coordinate 168,591,446 downwards.
AGTCCACAATCGAATCATAGATTCGGGTGAAGGGTTTGTCTTGAATGCTCATACACCTGCATAAAATTCTTTTGGGTGCGCGGACAACGCTCCCTATGGGAGTAGCCCCCGAGTCCTTAGTCGAATCGTGGATTCGAGTGAGGATTTAGAGCGTGTCACTCTAGGATCTTGTATATGCGCCACCAGCGCTCCAGTTTGGAGTAGCCCCCGAGTGTCTGGCGGAGTCGCAGACTCGGGCAGAGACCCGAGTCTTATATCTTTGTAGATGTAGTCGCCAATCATGCGAGAAGAAAACATGGGTGAGTCGACAATGCAGATGGAGTCGATGCAGTCACTTTTGTCGGGTGCGTGGCCAACGTCGCATGTGTGTAGCATCAAGCGATGCAACCATCCTAGGAGGGACTCGACTCGAGTCTTGAGTGTATGTCATAGCCAGTTGTTTTGTCGACTCCTGTTGGAGGACCCGATAGAATAGCTCGACGCAGTCAACATCCTTATGAGCTGCATAAAACATTAAGAATTGTGAAGTATATGTATCTTGTAAGTATTTGCTTGTTAGCTTGTAAAGTAAAATTCTGGTGTCAATCGAGTCGACACTTTTGCACTGTATGCTAGGCCTTTTCGTTAGCCTGATTACCCTTAGTCTCAGTGCCTTGCCGAGGTGCTCGGAGTTTAAGGATTCGACGATCAGGCAGAATCAGCTACTCGGGCTGTCGCGTATGAGGTGCTCGAGTGCGTGGAATCGATGACACATTAGGTTACTTGAAGAGGGCGCAGCCCCCAAGTGTTTCGAGTGCGATTAAAGTAAGAAAGAAAGCATCTCTAATAGAGGGTAACTTAGCTTTATTGGTAGTCGTTGTGGACGAAGTTGATGCAATCGCGGACGTAGTCGATGCGACAGCGGGTCGCGTGAAGGAGTTGAAGACACATCAGGTCGGCGAAGTCGAAGACCATAGCGCGTTACTGCAGCCGAAGACTGCATCAGGTCGCGTGCTGGAGTCCCACAGACGGCGCCAATTGACGAGGGTTTAACTCATCAATGCCCATTGTTATGGACTTAGGTTCAGGGATTGAGGAGCGCTGGAGTCGAAGATTGTAGCGGCTCGCTGTCGCAAGAGTCGAGGAAGTCCTCGAGTCACCCGATATGAAGACCACAGCCAGTCGTTGAAGTTGAAGACTGTGGCGGTTGCCGAAGCAGAGGGAGCCCCCGAGTCGCTGGAACCAAAGATCATAGCGGATTGTCGATGGAGTCGAAGACGGCAGCAGGTTGCGTGATGGAGTCGAAGACTCAGTAGGTCGGCGGAGTCGAGGACCATAGCGAGTCGCTGGATCACCAATGCTGAGGGAGCCCCCCGAGTCGCTGGAGTCGAGGACCGAAGCGAGTCGTACGACAGAGTCGAAGGAGCCCCCGAGTCGCCAGAGCCGAACACCGTAGCAAGACACTGTAGCCGAAGGCGGCAGCGGGCCTTGTGGCGGGGTCGAAAGATCCTGTGGCGGAGTCGAAGTACACGGCCAAAAACTTAGTGGGTCGCCGTGGTCGAAAAATGCAGTAGGTCGTCGCATCCGAAGACCGTAGCAGGTCACGCGGCGTAGCCCCCGGGCGTGGAGTGGATTCCGGTTTGCTAGAGGAGCTTCCAGGAGATGGTCAAAGAGGACGCCGCAGCGGTCGACGGTGATGTCGACCTCTTCGGAGTCGACGACGATGGAGTTGCTCGTGGCCGTGGTGAAGGTGAAGATGGTCACGGTGAAGTCAGAGTATTATTCGAATTGTCCACGCATATACTGCTTCAACTGATACGTGTACGTATGAGCTAGTGTCTTGATCAATCACTTGTATTTTTTGTTTGCTTGAATTGATGTACGACCTGGTCTGCTGAATCCTCACGAACTGATAAATACGTAGTATATGTAGTATGTCATCTGATGCACTCGCCTAGAAATCCATACATGATTCGTACATAAATCCGACAAAGAAGCTTTTTCTTCTTGGGATCTAGACCGATCAGAACTCAGGATTGCTAGCCGGATTGGACTCGCATGTAACATTGACCAAAAAACTTCATCGTGAAGCAGTTTGCTGATTTGTCTTCATGCCGCACACGGCACGTGCCATCTGCCTTCTTGTGTACATGCAATAGATTCATCAACTCTTTTTTCCTTAGGCCTTTGGTCACATGATTGCTGCTGGCAGATTAGATCAGACCCATGTAGCTGATTAAATAAACTTCCTCACGAGACCTGGTTCGATTTTTGCTACGTGCATGTGATGAACGGATCTAGATGGATCGAAAATCATCCGATCTGAAAATTCTTCACGCCGGGGCAGATTCGGGTGTTGAGCTGCCGAGCCAGTGTTGATGTCGATATATTCGATCGCAACGAAGATGTTGATGAAGAAGTTGAGCGCGTCGACGCAAGCGAATCGACTGGACGTGATCCGATCGCCGTTTGATGATGAGAGAGCCGAATTAGATCCGGCCTCCAATAGAGGATGAATCGTAGATCGCTGGTTATGGGGCCGTCGAGATCGCAACATCAGTGCTCCTAGTTCCCACATACGGTGCCAATTGACGAGGGTTTAACTCATCAATGCCCATTGTTATGGACTTAGGTTCAGGGATTGAGGAGCGCTGGAAGTCTCGATCGGCTAACAGACAAGCACACAGGGACGCAAGGTTTACCCAGGTTCAGGCCTCGTAGAGGACCCTACTCCTGCTTGTCTGTTCTTGATTGATGATGATCCGAAGGATTACAATGTCACCGAGGGCAGTGTTGCGCAGATTAGATCTGGCATATGGGAGATCGTAGATCTGTCTATTGTCTATTGTGGGAGTCGCGATTTCTAGATCTATGTGTTGTAGCGTGTCGCGATTGAGAGATTGCCTGTTGGGGGAGAGGATGCCTTCTCGTTGGACCCTCCTAGCCTTTATATATGGGGAGGCTAGGTCTCAGGTACCAATACGAGTTGGTTACAAGTTAGATTAGAACTCTACTATTGAGACTTCCTTGTCTTGTGAGTTTGGGAGTCCGTGTCCATATGGGCTTCACACCAGTCGAACCGTCATAGGCGTCATGGACCTTGTCAATTCTTCGAGTGGGTCTTCCGTCGAGCCGCACCAGGTAGGCTGTAGTCAAGTGCCTATTGGGCATACCCATGTCAAGTAGCATTATAAGATGATCCCTCATTTAAATATCAAGACAAAATGTGTTCTTCCTTAAGTATGCACCGTTCTATGGATCGTGTTTCGAGACATCACGTGATGATCGGGTGTACTTGACTCTACGCTTTCATACAATGGGTGTAAGACAGTTTTACACACGCGAGTACTAAGATTCTTACTTGACGAGCCTAGCATGTACAGACATGGCCTCGGAACACGGACCGAAAGGTAAGCATGAGTCATATAGTTGATATGATGCCCATATTGATGCTCTCCTTTGAAGCTATACCGACTCACATGATGATCGGACTTGGTGTAGTGGATTTGGTTCATGTAATCAGCAAAAAGACACGAGGGATGTCATTTTTGAGTGGGAGTTTATTTCTAATTTGGATTAGTTGAACTCAATTTGTCATAAACTAAATCAAAGTGAATTTGCATAATTTGTTGTAGTCATTGGCATCTGTTCACTACCTTATGCTTAGTTTTAATTGAGATAATAGAACTATAGAATTTTAGATATTTACTTTACGAACCGATATCGTATTGTTTTGAATGTCAATTTAAAGTTTAGAAGTCATATTGCAAACTTTCAGCAAACTCTATTTACTCCGTGAAGTTTAATAAGTAGTACTAAATCAAGAGTAAGAATTCCAATGTTAGTATCTAAAGGATCATGTTTGCCTCCGTGATTACTGATATTCAAAAGTTGTTTTAATATCAAGATTATCTAGGAGCTGAAAAATTGTTTCAGAAACCATCATGTGTGGAAGATATTGTGATATCTAAAACAATGTTTTTGGTTCCATTATGATAGAGTATAATTTAGCAAAATATATGTTCTCATATTGTATGAGAATTTGTGAAGGATGGATATGCTAGGCATCCGGATCTCCCAAAAAGTTTTTGGGAACAACATTATACTCATGATTCTTCCTTATAGGCTATAGTAGCTTAATCATGAAAGTTGTCATGATACGGATGAATATAAGATGTAAGTAAAATGTTTACTACACTAATAGATTACTAAAGAATGCATTTTTGAAAGAACACCAAACATTTGATGATGGTGATCCACTTCAAAGTGCAAGTCCAAAGGTATTAGTATTTGACTATATACACTTTGTACTATGTGTCATGTGAATGACACCACTATTGATGTTGATAGATTCTTTTAAAATAAAAGGAATTGTTGAAAGAGAATCTATAAAATATTTGGCAGAAAAGAAAAGGCTGGAGATGTCCAACTTAGGTGTATAGAAGATATACATGTTATGGCTGTATTCCTTGCTTGTTAAACAATGTGGTTCTAAGGTATTGGATACCGGTATTGGTACCGAATTGGTTGGTGTGAAGTGTCATACAGAACAACACAATTCATAAACTGCAATGGCCTAGGTAACTAGCAAGAGAATAAGTGATGATGTTCATTGAAAACAAATAAAGTGTTATCGTGTTTTCGTTGTCATCAAACCTAGCCTTCAAGATTTATTTTAATAATTGTTATTTTGTTCCGGTATTATGAGAACAATGGTTGTTCAAATAATTATCGTATTCCATAAAGGATGGATGAACTTTTACAAGTCTAGTGGGAGAAATCACATCCATAAACACTATTGTTGAAATATCGCAAGACAAATGATTGAAAAATCACTTATGAAGTGACATCGCTGTTTAAATTATATTGGAAAGAAAACATGAAGAAACTCCATGTTGATGGATTTTTGGAGTCTTTGATTTTGATCAACTCATGCTTGTGAGACTTTCCTTGAGATAATTGAAACTCCATCCATAGGCCAAAGAGGAACGGATGACTAACTTATCGGATATTGTACATATTGATGTATATAGTCCATTATATGTAGCCATATGCAATGGATCTTTTTGCTTCATATGCTTTCTCCAGAAATTTGAGTGAATATATCTATATATTTACTTAATAAGGAAGAAGTATGAAACATTTGAAAATTGTTCAAAGACTTTCAAGATGAAGTGAAAAATCATTGTAACAAGAAAATAAAAGAGTTTATGATTTTATCATAAAGGAATATATTTGAGTTACAGGTTTAGCAAAACACCTAAGATTTTAGGAATTGTTCCATGAATTTGTATTTCCCGATAAACCACAGGAGTATGGTATGTTCGAAAGATCAAATCAAACCCTGCTTGACATGGTAAGATCAAAGGTGTCATTTATAAAACTACCATTATGTTTTAAGGATTAAATCTTTAGAGACTACCGCTTTTACACTGAAAAGAGCACCATCGTGATCCTTTGAAATGACACCGTATGAGTTATGGTTTGGGATAAAATCCGAATTGTCTTTTCTTAAATTTTGGTATGCTATGCATAAGTAAAATGTTTACAACCAAAGTCGGATAAGCACGTCTTTTTAGGTTATCCCAAAGAATTTGTTGGGAATTCCTCCATAACACCAAGGACAAAAGAGTTTGTCGCTTGGAACGTCAAGTTTCTTGAGAAGGAATTTTTCGTGAAAAGTTGAGTGGGAGGACAATAGAACTTTGATAAGGTTTTTGAACCTTAGTATATGTGCTAAGTAGCGCATCACCGAAAAGTGTCCCAGTGGCGGCCACAATGCTCATGGCTCCTGTGATTACAAAGGGTGTGATCTTGAAGATTAGAGTTCCATATTGAACCATGTGGGTCGGTAAGAATCAAATAGTAAAATTTGAAACATAAGTCGTTATTGATTTGACAATGATGAACCAACTGCGTGCAAAGAAGCGATGATGGGCCCTGACTCCATAAAATGACTAGAAGTCATAGAATCCATGATAGTATCCATACACGAGAAATCAAGTTTCTGAACTTGAAAGACCCTCCGGAAAGGTGTGAAGCCTATCGGTCGTGTTTGGATCTATAAAAAAATAGACATGGATGTTTAACATCTATGAAATAGTCGACATGTCGGAAAGAAGTTTACGGCAATGTTCAAGGAGTTGACTATGACAAGATTTGATCTTTCATAGCAATATTTAGTCTTGACGGATTAATTTAGCAACCACTACATATAATTTGGTACATGGTAGTTGAATAAACAAAACAATGTTCTTCTAATAGAATGGTTACCTAGGACGTGTACCAGACACGGTCCGAAGGGTTTTGTTAATTCAAAGGGTGCTAAAAAGGGCATGCAAACTTCAATAGTTGAAGTGAGCATAGCGGAGTTGGAATCTTCACCATGATGAAAATGTTAAAGGAGTTTAATTTCATCGGAGATGATGAAGATGCTTGCATTTGCAAGAAATTAAGTGGGAGCGCTGAGACAAATTTCTAATACATTATGCTGAGTACATATTGTTGATTAGAAATGATGTATCTTTTAATGACACAAGTTAAGAATTTCATTAAAATAGGATTTCGATGAAAGACTTGGGCAAAACCGGAATATTTGGCATGAATGTCTATATGGATAGATTGAGGCGCTAATATGGTTATGCCAGACGTACATATATGAGATATTGAAAAGGTTCAATATGAAAACAACAAGAAAGGTTCTTGCTGCATGGAAATGATTGTATCAAGATTCAAATGTTTCAACACTTGGTGAGTAAAATCACATGAATATTTTCATCGATTATACCGTGATATGTATATATCTAGACTTGTCCTATGCTCTAAATGTTATGAGCACATACTAGAATGATTCATAAGATGATTGGATGATAGTAAAGATATTCTTATGAGCTCGATGATCATTGGATGATAGTAAAGATATTCTTATGAGCTTTGGAAGAACTAAGAATATATCATGTATAAGTGACAAATAGTTAAAGGTAGTTCATTGTAAAATGTTACATTGATACTAGTTTTGTCACAAGATACAAATTAAATTTATCTCAATTTAGACTATGGGTGGCACAATATAATGGAAAGGATGTTCCATGATGGATTTGGATGAGTTCCAAAGTTGAGACATTGTGACGGATACTACAACAAAAAGCTAAGTATATGACTGCTATAGTAGCAGCAAAGGAGGGCATTTGTGTTCAGAAGTTTGTTATCAAACTAGGTGTGGTTAAAAGTGGGCTAATACTATGAAGATATATTGTATGATAATAATATCAACATATTTAAACCCGAACGAACTAAAGGTCTCACCAAAGGACCAAATTTATACAATGCCATCTCATTTGAGAATGAGTGATGCGTAGAGACGCAAAGACATGCAAATACACACAGACTTGGAACTATCAGATCCGGAGATTATGTTAACCACTAGCAATCGCGTATATGCAACAATAGAAAGCCATAGGTGTTCAATACGCAAAGTTTTTCAAACTAGATTATTGACTCTAGTGCAAGTGGGAGACTGAAGGGAATATGCCCGAGAGGCAATAATAAAGTGGTTATTATATTATTTCATGTTTATGATAAATGTTTATTTTGCATGCTATAATTGTATTAACTGGAAACGTTAATACATGTGTGTTTAATAAACAAAATACAAAGTTCCTTGTAATGCCTCTCATATAAACTAGCTCATTGATTAACAAGATGATCAAGGTTTCCTGATCATGGACATTGGATGTTGTTAATAACAAGGTCACAACATTGGTGGAATGATGTGATGAACATTCATCTGAAGTATAGCATTACGATCAAAGTCATTATGTTTATATTGCTATAACATCATACAAAGTAATCTTAGTCCTTATACCATGATATCATGTTAATTGCTAACATCAAAAGAGTAACTTGATAACATCAAACGTCACACCGTAAAAGGGTGACTATAAAGGTGGGTTCAGATACTCCGAAGGTGTCATGTTGAGGCTCATGGATCAAGAGTGGAATTTGTTAATCCCGATGACGGATAGATATACTCTAGGCCCTCTCGGTGATATCACATTAAGATAGCTTGTAAGCAAGTGATGTGATCACTAGAATGTTATATTACGGGAACGAGAAAAGAGTGCATGTCGGTAACGAGATCAAACTAGGTATCTGTATGCCGATGATCAAATCTCGTACATGTAATATATCACGAGACAAAGGGATTTAGTTACAACGTTAAAGGTTCACACGATCACAAGAGTCATCGTTGAATATGTGGGAGTCGGTATGGATCTCTAGGTCCCGCTGTTGATTATTGATCGGAGAGGGGTCTCGATCATGTCTTCATTATTCACGAACCGTAGGGTGACACACTTAAGGGATACCGACACCATTTAGGAGCAAATATGTTTTAGATAAATATTAAGAAAGCGCTGGAATCATTTCGATGGAAACCGGAATTGTTTCGGGTGAAATTGCTGAAACTGGTTTTGCATGTGATATTGAAATGTTGCAGGGAGTTTTATATGAATGTTTATTAATTAAAGTAATTAACAAAATTCTGAATAAAATAAATAAAAGTGTTTTATTTAATGAGAGCTTGCATTAAATTTGGTGGAAATTTAATGCATGTGAGTGGACATGAGTGGAGGTGTGTGTTTATGTGAGTAAGAGCTCCACCCACATGAATGAGGGAGAGGTGGGGGCACCCACCATGGTCGGCGCCATGCCCCCTTGGGCTGCCCCCTCCCCTATATAAGGAGCACCTCCTCCTCCTTTCCTGTTGCACCACCTCCTCGTGAAGGTTCTCTTCTCCCTCTAGTTATTCCCCATGGTCTCGGATTAGCGAGATACATATTCTCGGTGGCTTTATCTGGAAAGGAGTTGTTGCTTCCGCTGCATCGCTGGAGCGAGGAGGCGGAGGTTGTTCAGTGGACCGAACGTGTGTGCGATCAGGGATGCACCGCTACTTTGCGGTGCTGGACTTGATGGTGCTGGACCTGATGGTGTTGGAACTGCTGGACCTGAAGGACTTCATCACGATCTTGAGATCGGCAAGTGTACGACTACATCATCCACGAGTTCCATATCGTTAACAAAGCTTTGTTTTCTTTGAGGGTAAGTTCTCTATGGATGTATATCCACCCGTTGCTTGTATCTAGTAGATAGATCTTGGCGTATAGTTCCCATCGTAGGATTTTTTTGTTTTATATGCTACAAACCCAACAGACATGGCCTCAGAACACATGAATCGAAAGATCAAGCACGAGTCATATGAATGATGTGATCGACCAGTAAAGTCCACCCGGACACCCATAATTATGGTCGTGACGATCGGGGGAGATGTGGGGGAAAGGGACCGTGTAATCACTAGAACCCTTCTGGGGATAGGTGTTTTTAGTGGAGTTATTATTTAACTCATTTAATTATAAACTTAGTCTAAATTCCTTTTGTGATTATAAATGTAGAAAATGGTTCTCCCCGATGCTACCTTCCCTGTTGACGATTGGTTAGATGGAGAGAAGCTCAGACTATATGGATCCAACTTTTGTATGTGGGTTGCGCGTCTCCATGTTCTGCTTAGCGAGAATGATGGTTGACTATATACTCGACGAGATGGATTTGAAGCAGCCCAGTATCTTAGAGACCCCAGAACAGCAGGAAGACCACTATTATCATCGTGAGATGTCCTCTTACATATCAGTGATGATGCGCTTCGGGATGGTGGATGAGTTGTGGCCAGTCATGTGTAATCTTGACCATCGTACATTAATGGTACAACTTAGGTCCCCTATTGATCCTAACTTTGACTTTGTTGAATTCATTCCGTTTGCTAATGGTTTAGGTTCTCTCTTTCCCTTTCTCGCATGAGGAAATTGACAAGGTTGTGGCTGAGCTCCCATGTGATAAGGCGCCCGGTCCAGATGGCTTTTCCGGTTTGTTCAACAAATTTTGCTGGCCAATAATAAAATTTGATTTATATAGGCTCTGTCACGAATTTTGGGAGGGGACTATTAATCTTCAGAGCATAAATGATGCTTTTATCACTTTGATCCCTAAAGTTAATGCACTAGAAGGTCCAAATGATTTAAGACCTATTTCTCTTCTTAACTCATGTCTGAAAATTTTAACCAAGTTGCTCGCTAATCGTTTGCAAGTAAAGATTTTGAGTTTGGTTCATCCCAATCAATATGGTTTTCTGAAAAGTAGAACTATCCAAGACTGTGTGGCATGGGCTTACGAGTATATTCATCAATGCAAACACTCGAGGCGAGAGGTGGTCATACTCAAGTTAGACTTCGCCAAGGCCTTCGATACAATTGAGCTCCAAGCAATTCTAAAAATCTTGCAGTGTTGGGGTTTTGATGATAGATGGTTGCAATGGGTTCAAGCAATATTATCCTCTGGCATATCTTCGTCCTACTGAATGGTGTTCCTGGCAATAAGTTTCCGTGCCGCCATGGAGCGCGGCAAGGTGATCCTTTCTCGCCGATCATGTTTGTAGCTTGAGCAGATCTTCTTCAGTCAATGGTTAACAGATTGACTGACCAAGGAATTATAGTCCCCCCACTGCCCATTCCTAACATTGGATTTCCTATTGTTCAGTACGCGGATGATACGCTGCTAATTTTGCAAGCATGTCCAGCTCAGCTTTTAGCTCTAAAAGACCTTTTGCAAACGTTTGCCTCGGCTACAGGATTGCAAGTAAACTATGCCAAGTCATGCTAATGCCAATTAATATTGATGATCATCATCTACACATGCTTGTAAATACATTTGGTTGTGCTGTTGGATCACTGCCGTTCACTTATCTCGGTCTGCCTCTCGGTACGACAAGGCCTATGATCCAGGACCTCTCCCTAGTGGTGGATCAAATTGAACGTCGTCTGAATGCTAGTGCAAGATTTCTAGACTATGGTGGTAGGGTGACTCTAGTCTGCTCAGTGCTCTCCTTGCTCCCAACTCATTTTCTTTGCTCCCTTAAATTTCATAAAACAATTATCAAAATTGTTGACCGCTCTCGCCGACACTGTTTATGGGTAAAGAGAGAAGAGGATACTACATCGGTTAATTCTTTGGCTGCTTGGTCCATTGTATGCCAACCCAAAAAGCATGGTGGCCTAGGTATTATCAACTTGGAACTTCAAAACAAAGCTCTCTTTATGAAGCAGCTCCATAAATTTTTCTACAAGGAAAATATCCCATGGGTAAATTTAGTTTGGTTGTTGTATGCCCCAGGTGCTCCCCATGCTCAATCATCTAGGGGGTCTTTTTGGTGGAGGGACATCTTTGGACTTGTCCATGATTATCGCAGCATCACTAAGAGTGTAATTGGTAATGGAGAATCGACCCTATTTTGGAAAGATTTCTGGCACAATGATGGGCTCCTTTGTGATCAGTTTGCACGTTTATTTTCATTTTCCCTACATGAAGATATTTCTGTGGCTGATATGTCAAACGCTATTGAGCTGACCTCACTATTCGCCTTTCCCCTGTCTACCAAAGCATTTCATGAGCTAGAGCAGGTCCAGCTTTGTTTGCAAGATTTAAATAGGGACACAAATGCAAATGATACTAGAATATTTCCTTGGGGGAACTCGAAGTACACCGCAACTAAATTCTACAGGTTTGTGTTTGCTCAAGCTCCACAAGATGTCACCTTACAGTCTATTTGGAAATCCAAGTGCTTGCCAAAGCTTCATGTATTTGCTTGGTTGTTGCTAAAGGATAGACTTAACACAAAAGAGATGATGATTAGAAAACAATGGCACATTGACTCGGGTCCTTCTTGTGTGTTATGCTCTTGTCAGATCATTGAATCAAGGGATCACTTGTTTTTCCAGTGTCCGTTTGCAATTTCTTGTTGGGATTTCATTGATGTACAATGGGATTGCTCCTTACCGATTTCCCAGCGCTTTGTTTCAGTGAGACAGTCCTTTAACAACCCCTGTTTCATGGAGATTGCCACATGTGCTGCCTGGAATTTATGGAAAGAGCGCAATGACATGATATTCAGGAACCGTAACCCTTATCTTGATCGTTGGAAGAGTGATTTGCTTCTTCATCAACATCATGTGAAGTTGGATTTAGTTCAACCCCTCCTTGACTAGATCCTCTCCATTTTCACATAATGGCTTGTTGTATCTTTTTTCATTTCTACCCCCGTGATTTCTTTTTGTACTCACCTTGTATTATTTTTTGGGTTTATTAATTTAAGAAAATCTACACCGTATGGGTTTTCCCCTACGGTAAAATTGTCAAAAAAAACATTTCGTGGAACAAGTGCGCATATGGGAGCATGAGCTGATGGGATATTTTCTTTCCATAAAGATGGAGGAGAACTCTTCACTTGACGACTACTTGGAGTGCATGCATGATGCGTACATGAGGCTTGCATACTTCCTGGACAACTAGTTGACGAGCTCCTTTACAAATGGCGTTGTGCTGCGGTCGCTACCACCAAGCTACCAAGCACATGCCAGGATTTGCATCATGAGAGGCGATGCGGAAACACAGGATTTCCATAGATTCATATCACATCTCAGGAATGTGAAGGTTGAACCCATTGCGGGTGAGGTCATCGATGACAACGGTATATATTTGATATACAATTTTATAAATGTTATAATCTTACAAACTGATATTGCAGTGTTAAGTATATTTGATACTTGTTCTGTTTTGCTGAAAACAGGTCCTTCTGCATGAGAGTTGCTTGCTGGAGAGGAGGTGACATTGTGTGTTGATGGCGAGCATGATGATGATGGCCAACGACACTCTCCCTTGACATTTATCACTTAGTTTATGGTTTTTAGGATGATTATTATAATCGAAAGATTGTGAACTTCTTTAGTGTGTTTCGCACTTCATGAGACGGTTATTCATACAAGTTTGTAATAAACAGTTGTTCTACTTTTATGAATGATTTCTATTTGTGTTGATATCTTGTTCGATTATGTGTGAATTATCCTGGGTTTGAAACTAATTGATAATACATGAACATTTGTAAAATATTAAAATGCCTTGAAAATACCCAACTTAATGATATATTCATTTTGAATGAAACCATTGTTTAAATTCAAAGTTATATTGATAATATGTGAAAGACATTTGTTTTTTATCAGATATGAATCATGCCCAAGTTTGGCAAGATAACTTAAACACCGTCTATTACATGAATACGAAGTGTTTGATAAATTGTTGAAAGTGAATGCATATTCAATGTATTGTATTTGAACAAAATGGTGATTATCATTATATGATTGTTTGAATTTTGTAAAGAGGTTTCATCATCCAAGGGTATTAAAGATAAAAGAGAATCTAGTTACTAAGATTTGATAAATAGTAATGAAATTCGAGTTTATAAGAATGGCATAAAGAAAATTGTGGAATGCAATGCGTTTGAAATGTCAAAATGCAAAGCATCACAATGTGGTATTAGATATTAAGTGGGTAAATAGATGGCGCCAAATAAATCGTTGTAGTGTAAGTGTAGAGACCATTCGTTGGAAATAGTTAACACTCAATTAGAATATATAGTGAACCATATGATTTCGTGAGATCAGCTCCATATATTGTATGAATCGTCGTAAAAGTTTTGGGGTTATTTGATATAACCAAAACAATAGCGAATAAGTCCTTGTAGCGTATTCATTGGAAAAATGAATACGAAATCTATGGCTAGAACCAAAAGAAAGGCAAAGTTAGTATTGCTTAAAGTATTGGTGCTTTTCGAGAAAGTTTATATTCTCAAACGTGGAGCTTTTGGAAGATAGTGGAAAACATGACGAGGATTCAAAACCCTTCATCAGAATGTTGAGAAGAGCAACGGAAAGCGTTCCTAAATGATTCTCTTCATAAAGGAAAGAATCAATGATAATGATCATTGTGTTTTTCCCACTGGTGTTTTCACTATATGAAGTAGGATTCAAAATGTACTCTGCATCTTGTATGGATACATTTTAGAATCATTTGTCGTATTACCGGAATATGACATACCTATGAACTAATAAGAAAATAATGGTAAACTAAAATTATGAGTAATCCTAGAGGCAAATATTATAAAGCAATTTGTTACTGAATCTTAATAAGTAAAGGGTTACTTGAATTTTCCAAACGACTTCAAAGTCATGAAGGAAAAGGTGAATGACAAAAGCACGATTTGTCATGAATAATGTATTGAACAAATTCAAATGAATTTGATTCAAATGTACTGAAGGTCTAGTGGATTTAAAACTAGTAAGGTACTAGTGTCTCATAGTAATTCTCTCAGTTTGATAATTTATCAAAGGATTTTGAAGTCATTCAAAATAGTGAGTGGATATGCAATTTGCATTAAATTGAGTGGGAGCTATGAAAGTCTTCCTAAAACAATATGTGAATGACATATTTTTGAGTGGGAGCAAAGTAAGTCTTAGATTCAAATATGTAGGAACGTATTTTGAGTAGGAGTAATGACTCATACTCAAATATGTTGGGAACATATTTTGAGTGGGAGCTTAAAATAGTGATTCTTAAGTGTATATACAACACATTAAGAGTAAAAGCACAAGTACTAGTAAATAATGATTTATAGGGATTAGAAGTTGATAGTAAATATATTACAATATTATGTAGTATTCCTAAAGGGATTCTTGAAAGAGTTTCAGAATAGAAGTTAATTAAGGACTGGTCCTTGGTCAACTCAAATTAGGAATAACATTAAGTTAAAACATCGATGGTTGAAAGAAAGAACGGGATGATCATCATCCACTATGTTGAGACATAGGTTCTATTTAGAAAACCATGATGATAACTTAACATAATATATGATCCAATAAGGAACATTTGAAAAGTGATTAAGCATGAATCATAGAATGTTGAGCTAAGTTTGTCCACAGTGTCTAATTGAGAACTATAGACATAATTCCAAATCCATAAAGGATAACATATCTTAAAGCATAAAGGATTATGTTATAAGGGAATATGTTGGAAACTCCTGTATCGATAATACCGACTAAAGTCAAGTAGGAAGCGAGGTGAATAGAACATCGAAAGTTGCACATGGTGCACTAGTGTTTCGATAATTACATTTATAATAATAGAAAAGGGTACCATCTAAAGTGATGTATACTGGTATGGCGGGACTAGTTCGTCTTTAACGTAGAATGATGTGTCCTAGGGCACAGTGCCCATGAGAAAGCCCATGAGGTTGATCTAAAGTCACTATAGGCTCCTGGAAACTAGCCTCGTTCTACTGCCATAACTATGATGCATACACAAAGATGTTATCATGTGATGAAAGTATTAATGTCAATCAAGGTGACATTCGTAAGTTGCAAAGGATTTGGGACTATAAAGTACATGCCCAAGACTCAACCTCTTCCATGAGAAAGCATGTTCAAGGTACCGGGATATATGGTGCCAATGATTAAGAACAAATGCAGCTAGTTTATTTGTACTCTAGTGCAAGTGGGAGACTGTTGGAAATATACCCTAGAGACAAATAGTACTAAGGATTATTATCGTATTTCATAAAGTTTATGATTAAGTTTTATATCATGCTATAACTGTATTGAAAGGAAACATCAATACACGTGTGATATATAAATAACCAGGGGTTCCTTGTGAAACTCTAGTCACTTGTTCATTGGTCAACAGATGATGTAGGTTTCCTGATCATGTGGCATTTATGCCAGTTGGAAATGGAGTCACCTCATTCTAAGAATGAGATGATGAACTAATACCCAACCTAAACATCATGACCCGATGATACCTTCGATCCGGATTACGGATGTAGTATAGCTCTTTTTCCCTAGTAGACCTAGGTTATCGAATCCACGGGAAGCGAATGCGTAGTGAAGTTACTTTGACGGACCTTCGGGAGTTTAGAATTCCTTTTGTGTTTTTACCGGACTAGTAGCTTGCGTCTTTTTGTTGTTGTTGATGATGGAGAGAGAGGGCCTAGGGCGTTCGGTTTCACCTATAGCTATGTAAAAACATCTGATGGAAATAAAAGATAGAAATTAAAGTATGCGTGTACTTGTTAGAGCAAGATAAATTATATGTGGGTAGTGCATCCATAATTTCTATTGCCTCCGCAACCGCTTATAGAAATAACCTACTAGTATCATCCATAGAAGAAAGAGAACTAATGATATGCATAGTGATGTCACCGTTAATCCCAAGCAAATCCCTCACATACAGCCGTACTACCCCTTCTGTCACTGGGTTCCCAACCTACAGATCAGTCATCACTAATACTCCCTATACCTGGCTCAATCCTCAGGGTCTTGGGTACCTGACAAGTCCTTGGATTGAGGTAAGAGAGGATACAATAATCATCATGTCATACAAACTAATACATGATCCCATCTATGATAAATCACATGCACAATTGCTACATGGCTAGGCCGAAGCCCTTAGCCCAAGGAGAATTACTCACACATAGAGATGAGATCAACAATCACAAATATTGTAATGAAAATCATAAGATTGATAGCAATAGTCTTACAATGTCGCCAATCGGAGAAGAGATCTACTATTACAAGTGGTGGAATATGGCTATGGAGATGGAAAGGGTTTGGAGATATGGAGGCGGCTGGAGATCTACAGCAGAGACTTTTTGGCGAGGTCTAGCTTGTTTTCTTGTCACCCGAGGCTTCTTTATATAGGGGTGCCTTCACGAAAGTTGTTCTATTTGACCTAACGGTGGCGGTGCCAACTATACGACCGAAGCTATACGGTCGGAATTTTCGCTCCGGCCATATAGTTGGTCGTTAAGGCGTCCGTCTCTACTGTTCGGCTCCTGGTTTCTTCTGGTTGTTGGAAATCTCGTATCTTTGACTTTAATGTAGTGATTCCCTCCTTTAAACAACATTATCTGCACAGGGAAAATAATAAAGAAATGATTGCATACCCCTCTAAATATTAGCATTAGTGGCAAGGTTCAGAGAGATATTTCATCAAGAATATGATTAATATCTAGTTTAAATATGGACGTAGATGGCTATATTTCAGAGCTATCAACCTCCCCAAGCTTAAACTTGATCTTCCCGAGCAAGAAAACCAAAATCAAAAAGGAACTCAACATTTAAACTAAAATAACGAGATGGTGATCTTACTCATGATTAGTAGTCTCATGTTTCCTCCACTTCATAAATCTAAAAAACTTCAGCATAGATAGAGTAATGGCAAGCATATCATACGGGTTTCATACATCCTTATAGAGCAACAAAATTATTGTAAACATGGATGATTCAAATGAGTAAACTTTATTCCATGTCAAGTAATCAACTCATAGGCTTACCTTTGAACAATAAAGTATAATCATGTAAATTAAGAGTGTGAGAGTTGTCATGAAAAGCATATATACTAGAGTATCTCAATTCTCCCACATCAATGAATCAAGACTTTGCAAGCACTACTTTTCTATTCATTGTTCTTCATGAATTTCAGTTTTAAAGTAATTGAGAGCATGCCAAAGATTTTTATTAGTTTATCGGGATGTGATGGACACTCGTGGCATCACTAAGGGTTTTATTCCTTTTGCATAATGATTACTCATAATAGCCAGAGGAGTGATTCCATCATGATTACAGCTACCTGGGAGTACCAATAATCTTACCCACTATAGCATTACTACTACAAGTGTTTAATCAACTCATAGTCGAAATCTAGGAGTTTCCTCCATGAAGATCGTTCGTAGGCCAGCGGAGTTGTTGGCATCCCATGAAATTTGACAGGCGTAAAGCTATATCATTTTTATGATTAACAAGTCAAACTTTGGCATGCTCACAAAAACAGTTAAATATTAATTCAATCAAACAAATCCTTTTAAAGAGAGTTATCAAGTCAATTAAGATTTTCAGTGGTGTTGAGTGTCTCTAGAAATAAGTCTTCAAGACTAAGCACTACAACACCCAAGCCTTCAATCGTGAGACTTTTTCTTATTACAATTGTTTAGCACTTTTTAGGCAAGACTTGGTTAATTACGAGAGTTGGAACAAAATGAGCCCAATTAAATACCCATGCAAACAACAATCTTACAATGATACAAAGACTCACTCCACCAATATAATATCTCAACATTTACTACTAACTAGCATGGGTTTCTCAAACTTCAAAAGTGGGGAGTCATAAGGTGTACCTCTTATGTTTGGTTCCACTTCTCTCTTCCTTTTTTATTTGTTTCTTGGAAACTCAAAGTCGATCACTCTCCTGCAAATATATGAAGACCTTGAGGCGGAAAGAAAAGAAAGAGGGAAAATAAGGAAAAATGGAGAAATCTTTTTGTGATTTTTTTAAGAGAGGGAATTTAAAGAATAGAAAATTGGCGGCAAAGATCGGCTAGAATATTTCAAAAGCAAAATATAGAAAGAACAAAAAATAAAGTGTTGGGGAAACCAACACGAGTGCTTATAAACTCAAAAAACGCAACCTCGAAATAAAAGCAAATAAACGCCAAATAAAGATACATGAGGAAACTTCCCCAAGCTTAGGCTTTTGCAAGCCCTTCAAATCATTGTGGTGGTGGGAAAAAGTCCTTACTCCAGTTCGCAAATTGAGTTGAGAGGTTACTTGCTGATTCTTTTAGGTTCAAAGAGAGGTTGTGCATCCTCTCCATAGTCCCTACAAGTCCTTGGAAATCTTGGTATGTGGCGAATCGGGTTTGTGGCTGCTCCTCTTGATAAGGAACTTCTTGCTCCTCTTCTTGGTCCTCGTTCTCTTCAGGAATCTCTTCCTCGGGTTGGTGTTGCTCAACCTGTGAATCATATAGCAAATGTCCTTCCTCGATAGAGAAAATACCATTAGGCATAAGAGCGGGGTAGATACGTCCAGCTCCAGCCATATGCAGGTAATAAACACCACCTCTCCTAGTGAGCATTCCACATGCCCTCAAGGTGGAGAAACCAACACGTGTGTCACCTAGTACGGGTTGCAACTCACCTAGATCGATGTCTAGGGCAGTGGCAAGCACGGTGATGACGCCTCCTTCTGTGATTGGCCCTTGGCTTTGGGAGACTTGGTTCTCTAGGTAGCGCACAAGGATGGAGCCCAAGTTGAGTGACAGGTTGCAGTTGATATAAGCAGCCTTTGCAAGGACTAGGATGTCCTCCTCGTTGAGTCTCATGAACTCATTACGTGCTTACAAGGTGTTAGCAATAACATGGAACAAATAGCGAATTGCAGGATGTTGAATATTCTTCCCCTTGTTCACTCTACTAGTGAAACTCATTCCATTATAGTATTGATCGGGGGAAGGATTTAAACCAGTAAAGGATGTGCGTAAAGCATGAACATCATTGTTTGGAAAATTAAAGCATGCACACCATTCATCTAATGTTAAAGTGTAGTTGTTGTTCATCAGACAGAAATAAATAGTATCCTCTCCTTGCCATAGTTTAACGGTGCTTTGCAATGAACTTAAGAATTCAATGGTTAAGCGGCGATAAGTAGTTACATCATTGTAGACAAAGTTTTACAGGCTAGCTCTATTGCAAAGTAAATTGAAGTCATTATAAATACCGAGTTGGTTCAATATAATGGGGCAAGCCCACTTGGTGGTCTTCACTTCACGGGTCTTAATCCTGTTGAAATGTTCACGATGGGCCTCATCCCTGAACCGTATCCCCATGCGTTCCTAAGCGATAGCCCGAGAAGCGCTGGCGGTGGCACGAGCATGAGTTTGGCTCCTTGTGTTCATCATCTAAAACATTGAAGAAAGGCAAAAATAAAACTTTTTGATCCAACAACAGTAAGTATAATATATTCCTCATCTAAGCACACTAAAGAATCTCCTCAAGATAATAATCTAGGCAAGAAAATCATGGCAATTGGTTCATAGTAGGTCTCACCCTAGATTGACAATGACAATATATTGAAGATGAATTTGCAAAAAGTAATTGGAGGATCAGAGGAGAAACATACCGTAGATCACTTATGCGCGAGGAAATCGAATGAAATTGAGTAGAGATGGAGATCCCTTGAGGTTTTGAGAGAGTTTGGAGGTAGAAGAAAGAAAGAGGATTGAAGTTTTGGAGTTGGGAGTACCTTCCCGTGCGATTTTGTGGTCGGACGCAACTATAGGGGCGCAACTATACGGGTGCAACATGTGTTCCGGCCATATAGTTGGCGTTCTGTCAAAATATTAGGGTTTTCTCCTGGCGGCGTAGCTATATGGACGCAACTATACGGACAGAACAAAATGTTCCGGCCGTATAGTTGGTTGTTAAACTGTCTGTCCCTGCGAAAGAAAATTTGTGAAGGCATCGATATCTATACGACCGGAATTTTTTATTCTCGCCGTATAGTTGATCGTTAAACTCTCAGTACATATAAAAAGAAATTGTACGGAGGCATTGATATCTATACGACCGGATTTTTTATTCCCGCCGTATAGTTGCTCGTTAAACTCTCAGCATAAATTGTAGAAAAAAATTCGATGGTAAAGATAACTATACGACCGGAACTATACGGCCATAATTTTTATTCCCGCCATATAGTTGGTCGTTAAACTCTCTGTGTGCATCAAAAAAATTATGTTTCTTCGTAAACTATTTATTTTCCTATAACTTAGCGATATACCTTGTTTTTGATAGAAAATTGAAAGTAAATATTGTCAACCAACAATAGCATGAATAAAGCACAATTTCAAGTACTACTGAATTTCTTCTCCTCAAATGGAGTTTTCTAGCACTCTTTATTAAACATGAACTTAAACTAAAACTAAAAACTTAACTCAAACCTTAATTTAACATGGGTTGACTCCCATGGAGCGCTCTTTTATGGTCAATAGCTTGAGCTTGATGATACTCACTTGGGCCAGATGAGTGGAACACCCACTCCAAAGTAATTGGCCTTCAAAGTAATGGCCTCCTTCTTGTCATGTTTGGCTTTCTTCTTCTTGGGGAAGTGGATAACAAATGGATCCCGTGAAGGCAATTGCAACTTCACGTTCCCTTCATGAAGGTTAATTAAAGCCTTTATAGTTCTTAAGAAAGGACGACCTAGTATTATAGGAGCAACAGTATCTTCAGGCATGTCAACAATAATGAAGTCAATTAGAGCAGGACAACCCTTGATATAAACTAAAGTGTTCTCCTTAATCCCTACAACTTGTTTATAGGTAGAATCTGCTAGATGCAATTTTAATTCAGTAATTTCAAAGGATCCAAGATTTAACTTGTTAAAACGACTCTTTGGAATTGTTGAGACGCTTGCACCTAGATCACAAAGTGCAGCTATCTCATTGGTTCCAATCTTTATCTTAATAGTAGGCTCAAATATGTCATCTAGTTTAACAGGTAACTTTTCAGCGATTTTCTTGTATTCCTCTTCAAGCTCGCGTACCTTAATTGCTACTTGATCAACAAAGTGTTGATACATGGCTTCATCATTACCTTCACTTACGGAATTTTGACGTTGATCCTCTTTACGAGATCTTCGATAGTGTATCTTGGTGAAGGGACACTACTATAATCAAGTTCTTCAGGCTCCTCCCTTTGGATCCTCATCATTTTGAGTTCTTCAACAGGTTGTGCCTCAACGATCCTTGTTCTTTCTTGAAGGGCCTGCAAATCATTTCTCAAACTAACAGCTTGGTTAGATAATTTACCAATCATAGCATCATGGTTCTCTGTAATTTTGACTAAAATATTATTTTGTTCGTTTTGTGAGTCTATGAAAGACTTACGCGTTTCTTGGAGACTACCATTACTAGTTCCCATATTATTATTAGAGTTACTTGCAGGACTAGCATAATGTTTCTGGAAGTTAGGATTGTAATTGTTCTTCCAAGAAGGATTGTAATCATTACGAGCTAGGAAGTCTATTTCTTCTATGTTTGTTTCGGTGGTGGATCTTACCTGAGTTTGCTTACTTTTTACAACTAGTATGAGGTCATCCAACTTAGCATTGAGATCTTCATTCTCTTGGTAAGACAGAGTTCACCTTCTTCGTGTTCGATCTTTCCACATGCCATTGGGCATGGTTGTCTTGCATATTGTCTAGCAGCTACTTTGCTTCGGTAATATGTTTACCCATAAATGTTCCTCCAGCTGCAGTATCAAGCATAGACTTAGACATAGTATTAAGAGCATTATAAAATAAATGGAGGATTAACCAATCTTCCCTCCCATGACTAGGATAGTTTCTTAGGCATTATTTCATCCTCTCCCATGCAAGCGCTAGTGTCTCACGCTCTTCCTGTCTAAAGCTAGTAATATTAGATCGATGTTGCATAGTCTTTGCAGGTGGGAAAAATTTAGTCATAAATAAAGAAGTACATCCCACCCATGATGTAATAGTATTCTTAGGCAAAGATAGCAACCATTCTTTAGCTCTCCCTCTTAAAGAGAAAGGAAATAGACGCAATTTGACTGCATCAGGGTCAACGTCTTTTATATGCATCATATCACATATTTCAGTGAAAGTATTTAAGTGCATACCTGCATCTTCAACAACAGAGCCTCCAAATTGATTCCGTTGAACCAAACTTAAGTAATGGGGCTTAATTTCATAGTCATCAGCAGCAATTGCTAGCTAAGTAATAGGAGTTTGCAAATAATCATTATTGGGAGTAGCAAACTCCCCAAGCTTCTTTTCAGCCATACTTCCTATGTTTTTGGGTTTTCTTAGATTAAAAATTATAACAGTAAAAAGTAAGAATTTAAAGACTAACTATTTTTTTTGGTTTATCAAATAAAGACTGAAAGCAAACTAAAAAAATTAAAAACAAGAATTAAAACTAGCAAGGTTCCTAATAACCTCACCAGGGTAGCTATTGCTTCCCGGAAACGGCGCCAGAAAAAGGGTTGTTACCTTCGATCCGGATTACGGATGTAGTATAGCTCTTTTTCCCTAGTAGACCTAGGTCATCAAATCCTCGAGAAGTGAATGCATAGTGAAGTTACTTTAACGAACCTTCGAGAGTTTAGAATTCCTTTTGTGTTTTTCCCGGACTAGTAGCTTGCGTCTTTTTATTGTTGTCGATGATGGAGAGAGAGGGCCTAGGGCATTCGGTTTCACCTGTAGCTGTGCAAAAACATCTGATGGAAATAAAAGATAGAAATAAAGTATGCCTGTACTTGTTAGAGCAAGATAAATTATATGTGGGTAGTGCATCCATAATTTCTATTGCCTCCGCAACCGCTTATAGCAATAACCTACTAGTCTCATCCATAGAAGAAAGAGAACTAATGATATGCATAGTGATGTCACCGTTAATCCCAAGCAAATCCCTCACATACAGCCGTACTACCCCTTCTGTCACTGGGGTTGCCAACCTGCAGACTAGTCATCACTCTTACTCCCTATACCTAGCTCAACCCGCGGGGTCTTGGGTACCTGACAAGTCATTGGATTGAGGCAAGAGAGGATAAAATAATCATCATGGCATACAAACTAATACACGATCCCATCTATACTAAATCACATGCACAATTGCTACATGGATAGGCCGAAGCCCTTAGCCCAAGGAGAATTACTCACACAGAGATGAGATCAACAATCACAAACATTGTAATGAAAATCATAAGATTGATAGCAATAGTCTTACAATGTCGCCAAATCGGAGAAGAGATCTACTATTACAAGTGGTGGAATATGGCTTGGAGATGGAGAAGGGTTTGGAGATATGGAGGCGGCTGGAGATCTACGATAGAGACTTTTTGGCGAGGTCTGGCTTGTTTTCTCGTTTCCCAAGGCTTCTTTATATAGGGGTCCCTTCATGAAAGTTGTTCTGTTTGACCTAACGGTGGCGGCGCCAACTATACGACCGGATCTATACGGTCGGAATTTTTGCTCCGGATGTATAGTTGGTCGTTAAGGCGTCTGCCTCTGTTGTTTTGCTCCTGGTTTCTTCTAGTTGTTGGAAATCTCGTATGTCTGACTTTAATGTAGTGATTCCCTCCTTTAAATGACATTATCTGCGCATGAGAAATAATAAAGAAAGGATTTCATCTCTCTCTGAATATTAGCATTAGTGACAGGGTTCAGAGAGATATTTAAGCAAGAATATGATCAATATCTAGTTTAAATGTGGACGTAGATGGCTATATTTTAGATCCATCACCCGATTATGTCACGAAGTTCAAGTTACGATGATTAGAATAGTGGATTATTTCTTAGACCGTGAGGCTACATCAATCAGTGTCTCTCAGGGGTACTTTGATAGCATCAAAGGTCACTTGGTTAAACAGTGATCATAAAGGTGTGTTCAGGTATTTGGAGGAACAGTAGAGGCATTATACATCAAGAGCGAGATTTGTCCATCCGCGTGACAGAAAGATACTCGAGGGCCCACTCGGAGAAGTTATATCCAATAGCTGCACATCGTGTGATTTGATGACAGGGATATCACTTGTCGGAACGAGTCAAGTAGCATTTGTCGGTAACGAGATTGAACCCGACATGGTGATGTCATTGATCAGATCTCGGGCAATGCAAGTATTGAGACATGATAGTCACGGTTCAAACGATGAAAGATTTTGTGGAATGCATAGGGGTCACATGGCCATCGAGGTCCTTCTGTTGATCATTGGTCCAGGAATGTCCCGACCATGTCTGGAGTGTTCTCGAACCGTGGGGTATCACGCTTAAGGGCCTGGTGATGCGTAGAGAGTGTTTATAGGATCGGTAGAATCACCGAATAAAGAGAAGAGAGAAAAGTGGAAGGATTTCGGTAAGTCCGGAGGATGTTCGGAGTGGAGGTGAGGTGCTCCATAGCCACAAAGATTGAATAATACTAGACGGACACGCGCGCTTCGCCGCGCTGTCTTCATGGTGTTGTCACACAGTGTAACCATTGCGTCACACTAACCAATGCTTTAATTGTGACACCGCTTAGAACGTATATGTTTGTAGTGTCATTGTCCATGGAGACACTCAATCCCGTATTTAGTAGTCGGGCCTTCTCGATCTCTTCCCGATTCTCACCGTAAACGGTTGGCTAGCCGTGTGGAGAATAAAGTACGACTTATTTAACACCTCTCCATTATTTATTGATGGATATCAAACTATTAGAGTTCAGTGCAACACAGAAGACATGATTTATTTTGGCTACTGGCGGAAGCATATCATGTTGGACCTTACTCGAGGAGATAGTTGATTTAATCGCTCAGGTCTTTAAGACTTCAAGAACTATAAGGGAAATTTAAGAAATGTTTTAGATATTGGCACAAGAACTCAAATTGTTTCCAACTTGACCCTGTGATAAACCTTCTCTCCCACCTCCCACGCGGCGGTCTGCCTGAAGGTGTCATCAATAGAGGTGACCACGCGACCCCTAGCAATCAGGTGTCTACATCCTTCCGTCTATATCACCAGATCGTCAACTACAACACAATGGCTGCCTAGGTCGATTCCATGGCGATTGCTGAAGGGAAACTCAACGCCTGCAAGAGGTCTGTCAACTACCAATCTTAAGAGCATATCCAACATTTTGCACTAAAAGAGTGCATGACTTTTTGGGGTTTGGGCACCATTTTGGCTGTTTTAGTGGGTGCGGCAGGCTACAAAATTTCTAGGCAGATGAAAATACAACGCTATGCAGGCAACAGTTTTATAGCCGCACTAAAATAAGCCGCGATTGGCTTCCACTTGCCAAGATTAAACGCATATCAACTTGCCAAGATCAAACAAAAGTGATGAACATATAAATCTAATTCCCAACACACACATATAAATTCAAGAACATGACTTGATCATTATACATAGATTAAATCCATGGCATAGTTCAAAATCATAGCATAATTCAACAAAATCAAGTTCATCACAATTGAAGTTCAAATAAACACATAAAACATTAACATCAATGCCTACGACCATCATGCCTCGTCCTTTCCATGGGCATCTCCATCTTGTGCTTCATCATCATTGGAAACTTGGACAGTGTTGGTGTATTCTAGGAGCATGTGCCATCACCCATGTAAACTCCAAAACAACCACTCATGGGAGGCATGTGATATACCATGATAGTCATGAATGCACCTATTCTAGCTCCCATGTCACCCATAGTAGATCCCATGCCTCCAATGCCACCTGAAGGTGCTCCCATGTCGTCAATGCCACCCATTGTAGCTCCCATGGGTGCATCCATGCCTCCAATGCCTTCTATAGGTGCATCCATGCCACCAATGCCTCCCAAATAGGTACACCCATGCCACCCATGCCTCTAATGCCACTTGTAGGTGGTCCCATGCCGCCAGTGCCTCCTATAGGTGCACTCATTCCACTCATGCCTCCCTTAGGCGCTCCCATGCCACCCATGTATCCTCCCATGTTAGCACCTCCCATGTATCCATTCATGTAACTTCCCATCATTCTTTTTTGAGCCAAGACTTGATCACGACAAAGGTTTATGTATTCCTTTTTCATTTCATCGAGGTTGGTTGTGTCCATGAAGAAGATACTTTTCTCATGCTCCATGAGACATAGTTTCTTCGATAACAACTTTCTTATCCTCTATGAAGGCTCTCCTCTCCTTGGCTACATACCTTCTCTCATCGCTCGTCGACCTATCCTGTATTTCTTTGTTCCTCGAAAACTTCCTCTCCTCAAAAGCTTTCTTTATTGCACTCACAATAGCGTCCAATGACTTCTTTATGTCACCATCTCTAGTCTTCTTCCCCTTTTATTTTGCTTGTTTCCTTCCGGTGGGTCTTATTTTTGTTTTTTCAACCGAGTTTGGAGTATGGATTCTCTTTCCATCCTTGCTTGATGATTCATCGTCATCAATGATTCTTTCCTCCATAGTTGACTCTATCTCTATTTGGCACTTGCAACACATAACATTCTTCCATTTCTCTTCATTCTCTAGCTCCTTATAATAATGGGACAATATGAATGGCCTTTCTTGCACCAGCTTACCCTTGGGGAATGTTGAGCTACATGAACCAAAAGAGAGAAAATTAGTCATGGACAATAATAATTGAACAAAGCATCCACATGGAAGATAAACATATGTCACAAAAGAATACAACATACCCTATCCCTGTCATTTGTGCCACTTGGGTTCATTCGTTCAACATTTGCCAATGTCACCGCCCACCTTTGACAATTCGATGAAACTGCAAACCAACGGAAACGAATATATATATCCGTCCGCCCAATTCCACTTTGGTCGTATGTACTAAAGTACTCCTTCATCCTAACCCAATAAGTATATCTTGTTTGCTCCGTGCTTATGATCGAATCCATGCCCACATTGCACCATGTGTTGCATAGTAAAATGCCTTACTCCATGGTGTAGTTGGCCGCCCGCCCCTTCAGTGCATCACCGAAACCCTCACCCTCACCATCATTCTCCATGTCAACTTCATCACCATGTTGTTTAGTTTCATATTCTTGAGACCGATACTCTTGTGAATGTGACGACCCAACATTCATAGTTGACATAGACATTTCATCATCCATACTACAATGCATGAAAGTTAACACACATCAAACTACATTAAATTTCATCATTTATATTCATCTATATAATTCAAAACAATAAAAAGCAATTATATGCCTTGTCGTCATTGGTCGAACATGTTGGGCTCAACAGACGATGCTACCTCCTCCGTAGCCGCTCGCGGCTGGGGTGGCTGAAGTAGAGGTTGCGGTGGCTGGCATTGGCCGTCCACATGCCCTGCTACAGGTTTGTCGTGTGGATCCTTGTTGATCTTGCCCTTCTTCTGGCCAGGAACCGCAATAGATGTCATCCGCTTGGGCACGACATTCCTTGGCTTCAAAGCGGGCGGTGGATGACAACATGCAGATTCGTCGATCGTGGTGGCGCAAACATCTAGCCGCAGATGATGTTGACGTTAGGTCTAGGTGTAGTGGCGGTGATGGGAGGATGCTGCGAGTGGCGATGAAACTGTTGCATCAGCGGATGTGGGGACAGAGGAGAAGGGGTTGGGGGAGTGGCGAAATATCCCTCCATGGCCGGGATTTAGCTGGCAGTAGGATGAAGGAAGCCGCACGCGGAGGTTTCAGTTTGGCGGTTGGGCAGGGTGGGCCAGTACACCAAATTTGCAGCGAAAGGATTAGGCTTTTTGTGTGCGTTCCCTAAATTGTTTTGTGCGCAACCTATTTTTGGACGTCTGCTGGAGCACGAATTTGCCTCGAGGTGCTCAATAATAGTCGTTTTTTGCACCGATGGATTTTTGTGCGTCCAACGAATTGAAGATGCTCTAACTACGTTTGTTTGGTTTTTTCCACAGGCAGGCCTTGACTAATTACTCATTTTCTTTAAGCTGGCCCTGTTTAATTTTTTTTCTTGGGCCCACTAGCCATAGACACGTACTCCCACATGGCTTGAGAATGCTTCCTTTTTATCAAACTTAAGTCTATAGATAATGTGAATGAATATTAAATATTTATTTAATCATTTATTCATAATTATTTAATAAAGAGAAAATAAATTAAATGGTCAAAAGCCTTAATGGGCCAAATTTCAGAGGGAGAAGGTCCCATGAGGGAAAGGGAAAGGGAGGAAGGAGGGAGGAGATGGCCGGCTGGGCCTTGCCCCCCCCCGCGTGGGGCCCACTAGGGCCCCTTAGGGCCGGCAGCCACCCCTCTCCTCCTCTCCCTTGTTTAGTGCCACTCTGGGACTTTGAGGAAGGGTGTACCTCCCCTTCCTCCTATATATAGTGGGGTATTTTGACCAAATAAATACAACACACAATATTCAATAAAGGTTTCCTCACTTGTGGGGAGACCTCCAATTGATATTCCCTCTCTCTCTCTCTCACTGACCGTGGTCCCAAGTCCGGACTGCGAGAACGAGGGACATATTCATCGCGGAGCGCGTCATGCTGCGGGATTCAGATCCAGGAGCTCTACTTTCGCAACTGCTGCTGGATCGGGGAAGGGGGAGTCATCGCCAGGCACCGGATGCATGTAACTCCCTACGAGGTGTCACATTTGAGGCACTACAAGTCATTGGAGCCAAAGGAGCTCAAGGACTTCATCATGCCCTTGAGGTCGGCTTCGGCTCGTCTACATCACCCATGCTCTCCCACTACTAGGAAACAACCTATAAATAGACAAGATAGTCAGTGGCGCATATGCGAAACCATGTGCCACAAACAAATATCAGTGGCGCACTAGAAAATATGCGCCACAGAAACCTGGAAGTTCTGTGGCGCATTCTCCACAATATGCGCCACAGAAGATTGGTGGGACCCGCCAGCCGGGGTGGGTTGATCCAGGTTCTGTGGCGCATAGCGAGATATGCGCCACAGAAGTTGCCTCTTCTGTGGTGCATATTTTGTTATGCGCCACATAACATGGAGGGAGGGCCCACCACGGAATCTAATTCACCCAAGTTCTGTGGCGCATTTTCTGATATGCGCCACAGATGTGTTTCACTTCTGTGGCGCATATCCCAACATGCGCCACAGAACTTGGAGGAGGGCCCCACACAAGGAATCTGATTCACCCACTTCTGTGGCGCATATGGACTTATGCGCCACAGAAGATTCAGCTTCTGTGGCGCATTTCCTCCATATGCGCCACGGATGAGGGCGTCCAGATCCCATGTTAAAAAGGTGACAAAAGCTAGCTCTTATCTATCCACCACCACCCATTTCACATCTCTTCCTTTCTACCTCCTCCCAACTCGTCTTCCTCCTCCCTCACACCCCATTTGCCCATAGTTTCTCCATTTTCTTGTAACTAAACCTACTTTAATCCATAGATTGGTAAGTGGAAGCTTCCCTCCAACTTCTAGATCTAAAAGTTTCTTACTTTTCTCTCTCACATCTCTATTTGTTTACTAATTTCCTCTCCACCAACTTGTAGATCTATTTGTCCACACTTTCTCATCACGCGGTCTCGTCTCGCTATTATTGTGTCTACTAGGTGAGTACTTGGCCATGAACATGTAGGTGAAGCTTGTCACGCGGGCGGTGTGTGTGTGTGATCCATGGAGAGACGATGCTTGTGTGGTGCATGAATGTTTGCAATGGGAGGAAGTTTTTTTTTGCTTGCTTGTTGTTGTCTCGGCCGATGTGGTTGCATGGATGTTTGCCGAAATGTTGATTCATTTCCATTTCGGCAAAATTTTGCACTACCCATATGTCCTAATTTTAGGTAAGGTCATGCCGAATTTTTTCGGGCTAACATTCATGCATGTGTGTGTTCATATGGTGTGGTTCTCACCTATACTCTCTGTTTTGACCGCTCAGGCAACCATGGTCCTCACGATGAGCAAAGGTCGAATTGCTAGGTACAAGAAAGGCGCGGAGGAGGACATGATTCTGAACAACAAGACCATGATAAGATGTCCATGTCGAACATGCAAACTGCAGCGCTGGATCGACCCTGAATCTGGACAATTGGAGGGTCACCTGCTCAGGCGTTGTTTCATGCGCGACCTCAATGAGGCGCCGGCAAGACATGGTGGTGGTCACGAAGACGTGGGCGGGAGAGAAGACGAAGAGCCTACCGGGCATGATCATCATGACGAAGGAGATGCCAGCGGGCATGATCATCATGATGAAGGAGATGCCGGCGAGCATGATCAGCATGGAGAAGGAGATGGCGACGGGCATGATCATGATCATGAAGAAGGAGAAGACGCGAACACACAGACGCTGCTAACTTCGGTCTTGCAGGACCCTCATGTTCAAGAACTGCTACTCAAGGAGACGAGCAACGACAAAGCTGCAACCAGAGAGAAAGCCAAGCTGGCCCAAATGGAGGTAGACGGGATGACTCCATTGTATCCTGGGTGTCGCCCCGAGGATACACGTTTGAGTGTAACGCTCAAGGCTCTAGAGATGAAGGCCGAACACAAATGGACCGATGTGAGCTTCAACGCGAACATGGAATACTGGCACGACCGGCTTCCTAAGGGGAACACATTGCCAACAAGTATCGAGGAGGCCAAGAAAATCGTGTGCCCTCTCGACCTACCACACATTAAATACCACGCATGCATCAATGATTGCGCACTTTATCGAAACGAGTATGCGGATAGAACCACATGTCCGGTGTGTGGCCAAGGACGGTACAAGAGAGGAAACAAGAAAGTTCCTCGAAAAGTGGTATGGTACTTTCCTATCACCCCCTGTCTGCAGCGATATTTCGTAGATTCTAAGGAAGCAAAGCTCATGCAATGGCACGCGGAAAGAGAGAAACCCAAAGATGATCCAGACAAGGGCAAGATCCTGACACACCCTTCAGACGCTAGCCAGTAGAATGCATTAGACATCGAGTTCGAAGAGTTTGGGGGCGATGCAAGGAACGTCAGGCTAGGTATGAGCACTGATGGACTCAATCCTTTTGGAAACCATAGTAGCACACATAGCACCTGGCCCGTGTTTGTATGGCCGTACAACCTCCCCCCGTGGCTATGCACGAAGCAAAGGTATGTACACATGATCATTCTTATTCAGGGGCCAAAACAACTAGGTATCGATATGCATCTGTATCTCGGGCTATTGAGAGAGGAGTTAGCCAGCTTGTGGGAGACACCGGCCCGTACGTGGGACGCCTACACTAAAGAATATTTCCATCTAAGAGCCGCGTTGCTCACGACCGTGCAAGACTATCCTGGTTATGCATATGTATCGGCCCAGGTGAACCACGGACACAATGCATGCGTCAAGTGCATGGATGAGACACCGCATCTCCAGCTACCAAGGGATCCCGGGTCTTTGAAAACCGTGTTCCAAGGTACTCGAAAGTGGCTCCGCATGGATCACCCGTGGAGAAAACGTGGTGATCTGTTCAATGGTAAGGACGAGCTCGAAAGATCCCCGCGTCCGAGGAGCGGCGAAGAAATCGAGGAGCTTTTGAATAATTGGGTAGATTGCCCTGCGCTTGGAAAAAAACGACCGAGGACAAAGCCGCTGCTGGGTGTATGGAAAGCAAGGTCTGTTTTCTGGGACCTGCCGTATTGGAAGGTCCTTCACACTCCCCATAGCCTCGATGTAATGCACATCACTAAGAACGTTACCGAGAGTCTGCTTGGCACTCTACTGAACATGCCGGAGAGGACCAAGGATGGGCCGAAAGCAAGAAAGGACCTTAAATTGCTTGGCATCAAAAAAGATCTTCAGTACCCTGATAGTGATGATGATGATGATCAGACGGAAGGGACTCAAGGTCGCCGCAAAAGAGTTAAGAAGAATGAGGTGGTGCTTCGTGTTGCCTGCTTCACTCTGAGTCTGGAGGAGCTCGAGCAGTTTTTCAGGTGCCTCTTAGGAGTGAAAGTTCCTCACGCTTACTCGGGGAAGATAAGCAGATATCTAGACGTGGCGAAGAAGAGGTTCAGCGGTATGAAGTCTCACGACTGTCACGTGCTGATGACGCAGATACTCCCCGTTGCGATCCGTGGGATAATGGACGAGCATGTCCGTGAGACGTTGTTTGGCCTCTGTAACTTTTTCGACGTCATATCTAGGAAGTCGATCGGTGTGAAGCAGCTCGACAGGCTACAGGAAGAGATCGTGATGATACTATGCGAGCTCGACAGGCATTCTTCGACATCATGGTGCATCTGCTTGTACATGTCGTGGACGACATCATCCAGCTCGGGCCGACATTCCTGCACAACATGATGCTGTTTGAAAGGCTAAACGGTGTCATCAAAGGATTCGTTCGCAACAGGTCTCGTCCAGATGGAAGCATAGCCAAGGGCTTTCTGATCTATGAGTGCATCTCCTTCTGCCAGAATTATCTAACCACCGAGAACGAGGATGTTGGAATACCCACAAAGAAGCACCTCGGCAGGCTCGGTGGATATGGTCACCGCGAGGGCTTCTACTCACTGCATGTCGGCATTGATGGTCGACGCACTGATTTTGAAAGGACACACCGAGTCGCGCTACAACACATTGAAGTGGTCGGCCCTTGGGTCGAAGAGCTCAGAAGCTTAATCAAGCAGGAGTACGTCGACCAGGGCCGGCCGAGGAAGAAGGGACACGTAACCAGAGAGCACAACTCTAGCTTCACGGGTTGGTTCAAGAAAAGGCAACTGGACAATCCCCCACAGACGCCTTCTATGGAAGATCAAAAACTCATATTCTCCTTGTCGCAGGGCCCAGGGCACAACCTAAGGACCTATCAATCATACGACATAAACGGTTACAAATTCTACACTGAGGAAAAGGACAGGAATAGCGAATATCAAAACTCAGGAGTAACTATGTTATCCTTTGCTGATGACGAGACTACTATGATGGAAAGATTCTACGGAAGGATCGAGGAGATATGGGAGCTCGACTACTGTGGAGAGGTCATACTGATGTTCCGTGTTAGATGGGCCAAGAATGTGGAAAAATAAGGCCGGTATTTCAGCACAATGGTTATACCATATGCCAAATCGACGAAGAACGCCTCCACAAAAAATGAGCCTTGGGTACTCGCTAGCCAAGTTGATCAATGTTTTTTTATTATCGACCCGTCAAAGCCCAACCGTGTTGTAGTTAGGAGGGGCAAGAGGAGCATCATCGGAATGGAAGGAGCCGCCAACAAGCAAAACTTCGACAAAAACGGCGACCTGAAGATCGAAGAGGAATTCGACAAGTACTTCGACATGCCTACTACTACTAAAGTAAGAAGGAAGACCACACTGCCTACTAAAGGTTGTCCATTCACAAGAAGAAATCTCAAAGTGCACGGGCTAAAGTATTCAACCATGGCGAAAAAGGGCAAGAAGATTGTGAAGAGACACTAGCTCGACACATCACATGATTGTATATGTTCCGAGAGAGAGTTTTTTGAATAAATATGAATGTTTGTATATGTTCTTGCTTTATTTTAGACATATATATAATTAAAAACACATCACATGATTGTATATGTTCGGGGAGAGAGTTTTTTGAATAAATATGAATGTTTGTATATGTTCTTGCTTTATTTTAAACAGCTCTATAGTTAAAAAAATATTTTTAAAAAATAAAAAACCGTGAGACAGCAAGGATTCAAACCTGGCTGCCCCAGGTTTAGAATGGCACAAGCAAGCAGCAAAGACCACTAAGGCTAGTGTGTGATCTTGTCATACTACCACGCGTGCCGTTTTTGTACTAAGTCCACAGGTTCTATGGCGCATTTCGGTAATATGCACCATAGAACCTGTGGACTTCGCCAAATAAATGGTTAGGCCTTTCATTCCCCTTCGTCTCCCCATTTGATTCTGTCTCACTCGATCGCCGTGCACAAACCCTAGCCCTCGTTTCCAGAGCCGCCACCGCCACGCTAGCCCTTGCTGCAGGAGCCGCCAGCGCCGCGCTGAAGCCTATGGAGGAGGAGACCCGCCACCACCGCTAGAGCCCGTGGAGGAGGAGGCCCACTGCCGTCGCGCTGAAGCCCGTGGAGGAGGAGGCCCGCCACCACCACGCTAGAGCCCGTGGAGGAGGAGGCCCGCCGCCGCCCCGCCCGTAGCAGGAGCACCGCCTCCACCCTCGTCGTCGACGACCACCACAGCGCACACATACAGTTCGTCCCCCTCACCCCCACCCTCCCTCTGAACCCTAGTTGCTTATTTTCCTGGGCAAGAACATCTGTTTTCTGAGTGTCGATAGATCTTACACAGATGTCCCAGGCTCCAGCAGTTCATATCTGTTCATAGATTTGTCATAGGCTCTACGTAGCTCACTCACCAGAGTCTCTGTAGCAGGTGTTACAGGTTCGATGGACTAGTAGTGGTAGAAACAATAGATAAAGTAGAAAGGCAGCGGCTTTCAACATCAGCATTGTAATATACATCCACATGATTCCACAAAGTGCACCATGTTGCAGAGATACAACATGCATTGGAATGTAACCATGGTTAGGGATCTTGAGCATATTGTCCCAAAATTCATGGGGGTGGTTTCTGCATCATTTTTTTGGATTATAGGGTACCAATTGACTCCCATTTGTTGGGGATTTTATTGGAAAATGGGGGAGGGGGTGAAGGCAGGCAACACAAAGCTGCCACTGGTTTGATCCCATGGAGGGAGGTGCCATTGTAATACAACCAGGAGGAATTTGATCATTTCTTTGTAATATAGTTAGCTACGCTTTTAATAAAGTAGTGGAATATATTCTAAACCTACTATCTGCTACACTACTTGATCAGTCACAAATCTCAACTACTTGGTCTGAGCATGTGCACATGTGATATTTTTTGTAAAAACATCCCGGTCAGATGTGGGCAGTGAATTTGCTGGAGTTCTTTGTGTGTTATATGAATGGGTTCAGCAGCTTTTGATTGATCTTGTTCCATGCCTATTTAGTTTAGACATCCTGGAACTGTTTTGCTGGTCTGATAGTCAAGTATCATGTTAGTGTCTGTTAGAATCCTGATGCAGTGATGCTGGATTTAGATAAACTTGATCTTCTCTATAGATTGAAAAGATACTAGTTTAGGTCAAGGTTGTTGGTGTAAATACCAGTTTTTAGATCAAGGCTGTATAGACTGAGACCTGTTAGTGTCGCACTGTTGGCGTAAATACAAGTTTAGGTCAAGGCTGTATAGACTAAGACCTTCTCTGTAGATTGAAAAGATACTACTTGACTGTTATACATATATGTTATACATATCTGTTATACATGTTAGTGGCTGTAGGAGTGTGTGTTATACATATCTGTTATATATATCTGTTATACATATCTGTTATGCCAGAATTAGAGCTCGTTATATATATATATCTGTTATACATGTATGGGGATGATGGTACCTGCTATTGAAATATACTGTGGATGATGGATGACGGATACTGGGGTCAATGCATGGGGCTGTCAATACGGGGATGGGGTCTTTTGTCTTGCAGGGATATATTTCTTCGATTGAGTTACCCATTTCTCCCAAAGTGTCGATTCACTTCCGTTTCGGTTGAGAAATGGGCACTCCTAGGTCAAAAAATTAGCAAAGGTCATGCCGAATTTTTCGGCCGAGATTTGTGCTAACTTTTTTGCCTCTTTTAAATAGAGTAGTGCAAACATGTCGGGCAACAAGGAGTCTGGCCCTTCTAAGCACATGATCAGCGTCAAAGAACAAGCTAGACAGGCCAACCAGTCATTCTGGCGGGGGTCCCAACAGGAGGAGGAGGAGGCGGCGATGAGGATGACACCACCACCGGAGGAGGAGGCGACCATCGCTAGAGCTGCGGGGGCCAATGAGGGCGGAGATCCTGATTACGAGGGGGATGAAGACGACTATGATGGAACTAGTGAAGGCGGCGACAAAGAGGATGACACCACCGATGGCGGCGCCCGCACCGATGGCGGCGAGCGCACGGATGGCGGTAGCGGCAACCCATTCGCTTCTCAGAAGAAGAAGAAGGAACAGAAGGAGCGGAAGGTGCCAGTGCTCGCCACCGTCTGTGATGAGTTCACTGAGGTCACCGAAAGTGGCCTACCCATTGCGCTAGAGGCGATTGCTAAAGGGTACGGCCTACAACTCGGGTGCATTGTCCGGGAAAGCATGTCGATCAACACGAAGTACATCAGACATGCTGACAATCCAGCTTTGGTCGATAACCTCTTTAAGAAGCTTCACAAGCGATACAGATTCCCAGAGCGGTTTAGAAACCTTGAGAGAAAGAACCCGGTGAACAAACTATTGCTCACGAAGATGAGCAACGCCTTGAGCAGCTGGAAAACCTGAGTGAAGAATAGCATTGACAAAGGTGAAAGCTGGGAGGTTATTAGTAAGAAAAATCCGATGCTCGACAAAGAGGAGTTTAAGATATTCAAGGCAGATATAGCTACCGCTGACGCTATAAAATGGACTAAATGGAGAAGGAGTATGCAGGAATAGAACATAGGTAACCACCGCCTTGGAAGCGGCGGTTACAGGGGTAAATAGGCCATTTGGGACAAGGAGGACGCCGAGCTTGAACACCTTGGTAAAGACAACCCTTGGATTAAAATCACGGACTTGCAGCTTAGGCAATTTGTTCGGGCCCGCTACTACCTGGACACGGAAACAAGGTAGTTCATCACCGACGATCCGGAGGTGAAGGAATTCAAGAAGAAGCTGATAAGGAATTTATCACCGATCTCAAGTCTATTGCATTCTAATTAAAATAATGAAGTCAAGAATCTAAATGGGTTCACCTTTCCTTGTCTCTGCAGGAGGAGGAACTGAACGCTACTGCCATAGAGTCATCCCAGGATTCGACGGAGCCGTGGGACACGGTTTTCAACAAGGCGACCAATGCTTACAAGAAGAGGGACAAGGGGTTGCCGCTGTCCTCAGCTGGCCGTGTGTCTGGATTTGGTACGAGCATGAAGTTCAAGGAGTACTATAAAGAGGACGCCAAGAAAAGAAGGGAGAGGAAGAACCAGGATAAAGCCGCTGTTGAAGAGCTGAAGATGAAGGTGCAGACACTGGAGGAGAAGGCAGTGGACAAGAAGACGGTAGAGAAGTTAGTGGAAGAGAAGCTCTGCTCGATGATCCCCCTTGAGTTTTTCGAGGGGCTTACTGCTTGGAATGCGGGAGGTCGACAGGGGCTGATACATCTGCCCAGCTTAAGCGGTAGCAACTCAGGCATCAATGTTACCGTGTCGCCGGACCTGGTGACCCCGCCGGCCATCAACGTCAGGACGCAGCCGCTCGTTTTGGTCACACCGACGCCCCCTCCCGCTAAAGATACCAATAAGGCGCAGCCGACGGCGGTGGTGCTTCGTGAGGCACCCGAGCGGGAGATTGCAGATGATGATAGGCCGGTCGCCGGCATCGGCCGTGTCTCTACATTAGCCGAGATCCACGCCATCACTAAGGTAACTAATTAGTTAGTGCACGTCATCTCCTTTATGCCTTTGATGCATGACTGCTGCCATCTCATGACGCCCAACAACATGTTTTTGCCTCAGGACACTTCTTGCGTACTCCTGCTTAAAGATGTCGGCGGTGAGTTGAAGGATGTTGCGAAGGGCACTCTTATACAACTGGCGAGCCGCACGATGCACAACCATCCAATGGATGATGACGTGATGAGGGTCAGGTTGGCTCGTGTGTTGCCAGGGTGCGACGACATGGACCCCCCTTTCAACCTCAGGGAGCTGACGAACACAAGACCCTTGGGGAATGCTACAACTGGCCCTTGACATGGCCGAAGACCCAGATTCGTCTTGCGGGGGGAGCACCGGTGCCACCTCTCGACCGATCGCCCGGCCACCACCTCGGAAGCCAGTAAATGCCGTCGTCGCCACCACCAGCCGTCACCATCAACTCTTGGTAGCGTGTGCACCGCCACATGGCAAAGACGTTGTGGCGCAACTGCCGTCGCCCCCGCTACCACCACCACATGATGGCACCCATGAAGATGATGATGAATTGGTCAACGTTGACGACTTCATCAACACTGGCGCCGCCAAAGGATTGTATATGCTTTCTGTGGATGAAGAACCCTTCACAGCTCGCGACGACCATCAAGCTGGTCGGCCCAATACATGCACGCAGCGCCTGGTCTTCCATGTTTTTTCTCAAGAGACGCCTCCGGCCGCCGATCCACCACAAGAGAAACCGGGATTGGTTTTTAGCCCCAACACACTTTGAAAGGCGGCTGATGAGCATATGGTAGTGGCTGACACTGTTGTGAAGAAGAAGCACTACAGGAAGAGAGGTAATAATAATAAGAAGAAGGGTGCAAGCCAGCCTCTTCCGAAGAGGATCCAGGGTCAGGACGCCGTCGTCGTACCATCCACACAATATGGCTTGCCCCGAGTGCATGTAGCTGGTGATCCGATATTGACTCCGGATATGATCCACATTGCGGTTGGATCCATGTTAACTTTGCACGAGGGTGTCAAGACACTAGAGGGCCTCCTTCTTAAAGACGAAGATCCAAATTACCCGGTTTTCACGGCCAAGGTGCCATTGGACATGGGCTTCGTCGATGAACCCCCCGCGGATATATTCTTCATAGCGTTCGAGGACATATTCAAGCCGTTTCTCACGAAATGGCTGGACTATAACTTGGTCCACCTATACGCGCTCAATCTGGCAATCACGATCAAGAGAGAAAGTACCCCGGAAATCGCGATAGTGGATCCCTACTACATGCGGGACAGCCAGTTGGTCGAAGGATCAGAGACACGGACCAAGGCGACGGCGTACCTCGAGAAGTTCATGGTGCACAACAAGAGGAAGGGCACACTTCTTTTGCCTTTCTTTCCCGAGTAAGTACACACACTCGCCCATCGCCACCGTAACTTATGCAT
Source organism: Avena eriantha (assembly GCA_910589775.1). NCBI lineage: Eukaryota > Viridiplantae > Streptophyta > Magnoliopsida > Poales > Poaceae > Avena > Avena eriantha. The sequence goes on along the minus strand of OU342743.1, from coordinate 168,552,359 downwards.
TTCTTATAGATTTCTTCCTTTGCTCTTTTTCCAACATTCCATTCCAATTGTGTTGCGCAGAGACAAATACTGCACACTCATCGTCCTTGCCCCGAGGTATTCGCTAGCCACGTATTTTGACTCGGGGAGTTTGACGAAGAAGAAAGACTACACCAGAATAAGGGGTGTTCTCAATGAGGCTCTCGAGGGCTACACCAAGAAGGGATGAACCTTCGTAGATAGGGGGAATGTACCAAGGATGGCAAACACGTGTTCAAGCACGTGCTCGAGTTCCCCTGCGTCAAGCAGTCGACTACTGGTGCCAAGGAGGCCTTCTACGTCCTCCATCACCTTAAAGGCTATGTTCGGGATTGCAAGAGCCTAACGCTGCCATGTAGTCTCCGAGGATGGGCCGAAACTTTGGCAAAAATCAATGATGCTGATCTTAGAGAAGACTTCCATCGCATTCAGATGAAGTTGTCGCAAATCATCATTGAAGATGTCAACACAAGGGGGGGTGCCCTACAACAAGCTAGAGGGTTGAGTAAGAGGGAGATCGAAGAACGCCTCCGTAAGCAGGGTGACACAAGGACGTGGATGATGAAAGAGGGCTATCTACCGTTCCTGAAGCCGAGTGAGATGTGGCATCCCGCTAAAACCACTACTAGAAAATCGCGTTGTTTTTGTGCATTGCATCATCATGACCGCATGCTCATGTCATCATGCCGCATTGCATTTGAGCATCGTCATCATCATGCATGGTTTTTGTCTAAAACTATTTTCGAAAAGCCTAGTTTTGTTTTCTAAATATCCCTGTCTTCTTTTCAAATTTTAAAACCGGGCTTCTCCGGATATTTTTGTTTTGTCTAAAAACGGTTTACAAAAGACTTTTATAAAATAAATAAAAAAGTTAGATTATTTTTAGGAGGCAGCCCGCCAGGCCCGAAAGCCTGGCCGGCCACCTCCAAACCCTAAAAACTAATCCTATCTAATCCTAATCGGCTACCCTAGCCCCAAACCAACAGCCAACCCTACCGCCTCTCTCTCTCACCCCGCCTACACCTGGCCCCACCAGGCGCACGCCACCTGCCAACCACCACTCCACCTCACCCGCCGAGCAGGCCCCTCCTGGGCGCGCACCCCAATCCCTTTTTCCGCCCAGCCGTCCGCCCACTCCCGTGCCCCGCGCCCACCTGCACACACCGACAGAACCAACCCGCCTAGCCCCACCCCCAATGCACGCCTCTCCCCCCTGGGCCACCCTGGCGCTTCTCCCCACCAACCCCATCCACTCTCCCGCACACCACGTGCACCTCCCCACCGTTTCCCGCCCCACCTCGGGATTTCTGCCACCTGGCCCACGCGCAGGAGACGCGGTCTCCACCGACGCCTGCTCCTCCCCAGATTCCCCACCGCCGCCGCCCTGCTTCCTCCTCTCCGCCTCCACGAGCTCGCCGACCGCCCCCTCCTCCCGCATTCGTCCGCGACCCCCGAGCCCCATCGCCGGAGCCCGCCTTGCCTCCCTCCCTCCCTTTGCGGCGAACTCTTCCACCTCGGGCCCCGCCGCCCCACCGCCGGTCGCCCTCATCTCCGGCCGCGCCCTCACCTCGCCTCCTCTGGCCGTGCCGCGCCCGGCCACCGCCGACCTTGTCGCCCCTTCCTCCTCCCTCGTCGAGCCCCCTGAGCCGCCTCCGCTCTGCCTCTAGCCGCCGTTGACTACGCCGCCTCCCTGCACTGCTGCAAGCTCCGCGAGCCGGTCACCGCTCCGCCACTCCGTCACAGCTCACCCCGGCTCCGTCGCCGTCATCAACCACCGCCCGCCCGAGGCCGTCCCTCACCTCCCCTGCAGCGCTGTGACCTCGCCTTGGCCTCGGCCCATGCCGTCTTTGCCCGTACCCGACAGGCTCTCCGAGTTCCTCTCCTCCTGCCCCGCAAGCACGACACCCACAAGGTGTTCGGGCCAGTTTCGCACAACACACGCCTCCATAGTTTTTATTTTGGTTTGTCTCCTATCGCATGCCATTGTTGGATGGTCCGTGTACCGAGATGGCCCATGACGCTACAAGATCTGCCCCGGCGATGCGCTTGTTTCTACAAGATCTCCGATCCCCAACCGCTCGAAAAGTTTGCCATCGATCGAAGACGCCTAGACCCGGGATGCCAAGATCTCCGCCGTGAAACGACAAGACCGTCAACATGACCCGAAGACCGCGGATGCGACAAGATCGTCTCTCGGACGCCAAGTCCTTCGGCCCCGGAAAAACCGACGACCCGACCAAGACCCGAAGACCGAACCCTGGCGCGCCAAGTTCTTCGACCCCGAGGACCGATCCATCGGATGCGACAAGTACTCCTTCCCGGATGCGAGACCCGGATCCGAAGACCGCCAAGATCACCACCGGAACGCCAAGCTCTTCATCCCGGAAGCCAAGACCGACCCGATACACGGACCCGACAAGATCTTCGCGACGACAAGATCGACACCGACCAGGGCAAATCCGATGTGCCCCCGACGCCAAACCAAGTCCTTCTTCCCGGATGCGACAAGATCTACTCCGTTGTCCGAGAACGTTTCCGCCGAGACCGACCCCCGTCGAACCCTGATACCGACCCCGGACCCCGGAACCCAAGATCTTCCGAACCCAGATGTGTGCCCCTAAGCCCCTATCTTTATAATATGACTTTATCAACTACCGCATATTAAATTGTTCATGCATACATGTCTGTGGTTTGGGGGCATTATGCCGATTCACCTCATAATTAAATATGGAGTGTTTATGCGGGATATACTTGTATTATACCGCCCCCATTTAAATTTGAGTAGCGAACCGATGCTATGTTTTGCCGTGTTAATACAACATTTAAATTGCGGGGGTTCTAAATCACTTGAACCGTGTAATTAATTATCGGGACCCCGGTTCCGCTTAATATTGCCTAATCGCACCGGATATGTGTTATGCCATGCATCATATCATAATCTTGCCGGATCTTCTGCCGTAGTATTAAATATTGCATCTGGTGTTTCTTCTAGTGTTTGCTTCTTCGCGGATTAGGCCAATGAGTGGATGCGAGTATCGACAAGTTCTCCGGATATGAACCTTCGGCAGTGTTTCCCAGGCGATCACCCTTCCCCTTCTACCTATTTTGCATTTATAGTCTTTATTTCCTCCTGTTGATCTATTGCTATCCGTGTCGCGATGCTTTAGTTTCCGGGCACCAGTTATATCCCGTGCAGCCTCTATATTCCCTTGGACACCTCCTATTACCTGTGTTTGGTAGATAGTTGGCCTTGCGAGTCGTAGATGCTTACTCAGGTGCGATCTTGTGTTGTCGAGTACCACAGTTGTTGGAATGCTGGCAGATGTTTATTGGTGGAGATGCTTAATGGTGGAGATGATCATGACTTTAAATACAACTATTAAAATGCTAGATATAACTAATGCGGGGGCATCGATGGGCAATACATGTTATTTGGTTCTTCCACGTTCACTTGTGTCCCGTAGGACCCCGAGTACTTGATACCTGTTCCTTGATTTTTCGCACTATCCACATCCGGGAGGCCGTGGACCCCCCTGAGCCAGAGCTTGATTCGTTTCTATTTCTTGGGACCACAAAGTAGTTTGGGGCTTTATTACTATCCTGTACCTATGCCATGCTTTACTGCTTTATTTAAGATTGTGCGTGGAGCACCTGTACTGTTTAGGATTGCGGATTGTTTTCGCGGTATCGACAAGCCCAGTCACACTTTCGGGTTCCCAGTCGTTTACAGCCATTGGTGCAAACCTTGGGTCTGTCTCGGAGCCGGCCAACTTCGTTGCGGGTAGCTTAATGGGGTGGCCCCCTGAAATATTTATGAATCCTGTGATTGCTTTGTCGTGAAAGCCTCGTTGGGTTTTGAGTTGGTTTTTCCGAGGTTGATCGAGTGTGTGTTGCTATTTGTGCACCCCTGCAGGGTAAAACTTTCTGAAAGCCGTGTCCGCGGTTATGGACGACTTGGAGCACAGTATCTCGATCATAGACAAGCATAACTAAAGTAGTGCTATAAGCTTGACTTAATATATGACTAGTAATCAGAATCAACTATAACGGAATGGATATTAAAAATGCCAACAGCTGGTGGATCTGGGTTGTTTTGTGACATACTATATCTGCCTAGTAAGTATTGCAACTCCAATGGAATGTGATAAAAGTGTCAACAATTGTTGGGTTTGGGATTTCTTAGGAAAATTATATCTGACTAGTAAATGTTCCAACTACCATAGAATGTTAACTAAAACGGCCCACTACTTATGCTATCAGGATGACTCATGCTATCTATATCTGACTAGTAAATGCTGCAACTATAATGGAAGGAGTAAAATTGTCAACTGTGTGAGTTCCTTGGTCTGACTTCCTCGTTTGGTCTCGAGGGGGAAATACCAGGATGGGTTTGTTTGGTGTTAGCTTCAGGTTGGATCTGAATAGGTCTTTCTTATCCCTCTCTGATAACCGCCAGTTGTATCGAGTCTCTATAGGTTGTTTAGTGCCGCTGCGCTGCCGCTTCAGCCCACCATACCTATGTAGGCGAGAGCTGCCGAATTCTAGCCTCGCCGTGTACTGGCCTCAGTACTGACGCTCCTCTTTTCCCTTTGCCCTTTGTCGGCACCCCTTTTGTTTTAGCAGGTTTGAGATCGACGTCGTTAGCAGGGTTACCCTTCCGGCTTGGCCTAGGCAGGGTTATGGACGCCATTGGTTATTCTTCAGGGCTCTTAGCCCCATTTGCATCTTGTCCGTAGTCGGACGCTTTATCGTTTGCAAGGTGATTTGGATCTTTGTTTTGTATATCTGTATTCTTGACCCATTGAGTCGCTGTTGTATATATATCTGCTCTGTGGGTCCCATCGAGGACTGTTGTGTAATGGTATTACTTTGTTTTCCACCCGCACGAAAGTGCCTGGTGGGCGTCCTTAAATCGTTTCTATGCGGGTTTGGCGGAAAGGGCTAAAACTTGCATAGGGCCGATTTGAGGGTGTTACATGAGAAGAGGAAGTCTTCATCATGATCGATATGTGCCTCTAGCATGATCCAGTGTGTGTATATTCTTGATGGACGCCTGCTGTATTAGTGTATGTGTCATAAACTTTACTATCTCATGGTCGAAATGGTCATTGTTGTTAGACTTAAACTACCTTGTGGTCGTGTTGACGTTGAACTTATTGCTTCTATGATGATCTATCTTTTAGGTTTATGGATGCTTTGTTTTATATTCTGTGAACACACACACACACATATATATATATATGGATGTGAACTCTTTATTAATTATTTTCGTTGTATTTTTACTAATATGCCTTGTCGTCTATAGAGATGGCGACGAGGTGGTATGTGGTGTACATGGGTAGGGTTCTAGGAGTCTACAAGGAGTGGGAGGATTGTCACAAATAAGTGAACAAGTTCAGCGGCAACATCTACAAAGGGTACGCGACTAGAGAGAGGAGGCGATAGCCAAGTGGAGGAACCACTTGTGGAAGAAGAACCAGATGAAGATATTGGTTGGGCTAATGCTCTTGCTCACCATTATCACAGCTGTATTTGATTTGATCCTAGTGTAGGCGGCGGTGGCCACTTCATATTTGTAATGTGAGATGATATGAACTTTGTATTCCGTGCTTGTGTAAAAATTTGGCACTTGACACTATATATGTATCTCGATCGGGCTCTAAGTGTTTGTATTATATATATGTCGGTTTTCATGCATCTACTACTTGTGCAATGTATTTTTTACTCATCTGGATAAATATTGTATAAATCCTGTATAAATACCTGATTATACACCAGGAAAGTATTTTACTTCGAATACGTGTTACACAATCAGTGGCGCATATAATTATATAGTCAGTAGCGCATGGGCTATTTGTGGCGCATATATCTAAATGCACCACAGAAGTTCTTCCTGTGGCGCATATGAAGAAATGCGCCACAGAAGTCTAGGACTTCTATGGCGCATATCCATATGCGCCACATGAAGTAGTTATCAGTGGCGAGGTAATAGTGGCGGCAAGGATATGCGCCACAGAAGTCCCATTTCCATGCGCCACAGATAGGCTGTTTCCTAGTAGTGTCCCGAGCATTGACAACACTTTTCGGTCTTCAAGGGTAAGTTCACGAAAAGCCCCTACCGTTACCGCATTACTAAAATATAGGTCCTAGCAACAAAGGGGTTCAGGGGCGTAGGGTAAAAATTTATTGTTTTCATATGCGAATCCCTACACTAAGTTCTGACCAGTCTATCTTTAAGTTAACATTTAGAGGCTCAAACATGCTTGGATTGGCTTCAAACTGGGTGGGATTGTTTCTTACTTTGAGTACTCCAATATGGCTAGTTGGTTTGATATTTGGATCAGTGTAGTATTAGATTTGGAAGTTAGTTAGTCAGCTCGAACTACTATAGTTTCAACACAAAACAGTTTTGGTAAGCGATTAGTTTGCCTAAGTTTGGTGTTGATTGGATTTGTGTCTTAAGAGTAATTTGTTGATTACTGAAGAGAACTGTGGGAGGTACTAAAAGTGTAAGATGGTTAACCTAGAGGGGGTGAACAAGTTTTTACAATTTTATTTATAATATTTTGCAAGTTTTAGGCTTTGGGGAATATAAGTGTGCCTAAATGCAAACTAGGTGAGGCAACCTAGATGATGATACAAGATACTTCAAGCACAAAGGCTATCACAAAGTAAACAACACAAGTAAGAGATCGATTAAGGGATAACCAGAGCACACGGAGACGAAGATGTATTCCCATGTTCACTCCCTTTGGGAAGGGGGATACATCACGTTGGATAGGTGTGAGGTCCCACGAAGGATTCCCTAATGCCACGAAGGCTCACCTTCTTCTTCGAGCCTATCCCATGAAGGAATAGCTCACTTACTCATGCTAGACTTTAAGGTAGTCTCCATACCCTCGCAAACTTTCCACGGAGAAAATCACAAGCCGAATGCCTCCGGGTGACCCTAGCCGCCTAGGGTTTCCCAAAAAAACCCAAGAGTAACAAGCAAACTCGATGAACTTAAGGGTGATGAACTTTGGTTTGGTGGAAATGTAGATCGGGACCTCCTCTTGCTTTCTACCAAAGGGATTTGAATTTGGTTGGGTAAAATGGGAGATCCTCAAGAAATTGTGTTTCAACAATGGAGAGAGAGAGAGAGAGCTCAAGAATGGAATCTGAAATGGAATGCCTAACCTATTCAATGTGGAAGAAGGGGTATATATATACCCTAGGGGAAAATCTAGCCATTTGAGGCGATTTTGCATGAACCCGGTTCAAAGTTCGGTCGCATTAGACCGCAGACCGGATGGTACGGTTCCTAGCCTGGTCCACCGGACGCCAGACTGGAATCCCCTCTATCGCCGGTTTCGGATAGACCCAGTATTAAGAACCGGGATTCCCGATTCAAGGTCAGTTTTCTGATACTGCCACTAGACCACCCGGTCTGGGAGCCGGTCCAACCGGTCTGCACACCGAATCCTGTAGAAACAACTCAAAAGGTAGTTCTCCCTCTAATCTCTCTTTGGTGATGGGACAAGTGGGTGTATAGGATGTATGTATGGCTTAGGGATTCATCCCCAACAAGCTCATCGAGAAAATCCCTCTCAATAGTGCGGAGTTCCTAAAGGACTCAAGTTACATAATGAAGCAACACTCCGGCTCAAAACTTCACTATCGAAATGGGGAGCTCTTTGACAATCTTCCAACACGCCATTAGACTAAAGCCTGTGTAAGACACTAATAGGCAATATTAGTCCGCTCTAACTACGATGTCATTGTCAACCAAAAACAGTAGAGGATAAAATACCCATACATTCTCCCCCTTTTGGTTGGCGATGAAAAGCCGATCTAGAGTTCACAAAGATACCAATATGATCTTTTAAAAAGGGAATTCCACGAAGACATATGTAAAGCTACCCCATAAAGTATGCAATCGGTTAAATTTGTGTTTGAATGCAAAGTGCACCTAAATAGTATATGGAAAGCTTCCCATATATATTCATGAAGGCAAGCATGACATGACACGATATAAAGCATGGATATCTAAATAGAGCTAGACAGATAATAGCAGTACACATAGTCATAACACAATAGAAATATCCAAGGTTCACATACATAGCACAAACTTGTCCATCATACGAAGAAGAGCAAATAGTTCAAGCGAAGAAGCAAAGGTAAAGCACAATGCCATAAGAATCAATGAGAAAACAAGGGGCATTGTGCTAATGGCGAACCCTAGAAAAACCTTGGCAAGGAACCCGTAGCTATCTAATAGAACTCTACTCTTCTCCCCTATTGGCATCGAAACACTGAAAAGGAAGAGAAGTAGAGTGATGTTAACGTATCCCAACTACAAGAACATCCGAGGAACCACTTCGACCAACAGGAGGGAGTTTCCCGGGGAAATATCCATATAACATAGCATCATCAATCGGCATCATCTTATAGTTAACATAGGGAACGGGAGTCATCTCGGAACCATCACGAGGAGGAGTGACATTCTGGGTCCCGAGATACTCATTGTGCCTGCGCCGAGTCTCTTGGCTCATCTCAAGAGCCTTGTGGCTCACATCATAAGTGGTACGACACATCTGAAACAACCTTTTGAAGAATGTGACAACACCACCCTTGTGCCTTGGGCGATAAGAAGACTCACCAACAGGACAACGAGAACCAACCCTAGTAGTAAAGTGAGGCTGAGGGTCGTGAAGAGTCTTGGTGCGTTGCTTAGGGGGATCAGTGCAGGAATATCAACTGACATACCACAAAGCGAAAGAGTAAGCACATCCTGTTCCACACACTCGCCCCACCATCACACCCAGGGGAACAATCTTGTTGAGAATTTTTTGCACATACACATAGAAGGTGGGGGGTCATCCTGTCCAAGGCTGCCCACCGCAACTCATAGTACACGAAGTCACAAACATCAATCTTCCTCGGCACGTTAGGGTGAGAATAGTACAGAAGATTGGCGAAGTACCCACGATAGTTTGTAGTATCACCAACTCAGGGAACAAGGGACTGCCAAAAGATGATGGCCAAGGTGTGATAATAGAAATACATGCCAAACATGCACGGATGTTGGGGGATACCCCCGGGTAGGGTCACGTCGGGGTATAAAGGCCGAGTTAGCCGAGGTTCGGCAAGGCCAAAGCGGATGCTGGCCGGGTCACCTCAAGGCGGGCCGAATCACGGAGTAACCCGGACCAGGGGACATCCACCTAACGTGGTTTCAACCGACTTAAGCCGTAAGTCGGAAAGATGTATCTAACTTTCATGCAGGAACAGGTGTGGCCGGATCAACTGTGATCCGGGTCATGTCAAGCTTCTAGGAGAAGGAAGGAATCTCGCTGGTCAAAAGTAGCCCCGGTACGCACGGCATGAGCGAAGTGGATAGAGGCAGTACCAGCAAGGCATGGCCGACAGAGGTGACAACGCCAATGTCGGCTGACGCAGGTGCCGCAGAGGCTCACGTAGCCTCTGCATGGGTGACGCGGGGAAAAGCGACCCGGTCGGCTTACTATTTTGGGAGGAGGCATATTCCCTGGAATATGCCTCCACGTATGCCCTAAGTGGAGACCTAGCCACCCCTATATAAGGAGGGCTAGGGCCTCTGTAGAAGGGTTAGGTTCGACGGGTTGATCTCTGGTTGGTCTTGTACGGGTTAGCAAGTGGCGAGAGTAAGAGGGTCCCTTCTTCCTCCTCTCCCCGATACAGCTCTAGGAGCACTTGTAAACCTTGGAAGTGAATCGAATATAAAACTTCTGTGTGTGGAATCACCTCACTATCCCTCCCTGGATTCCCCTAGTGCATTTAGTCCCCACCTTTAGCCTATCCATGGCATCTGCCGGAAAATCCAAGAGGTGGCGGCATTGGCTCAGTCCGCGCAGCAGTATATGCCGGCGCTGAGTAACCCGCATGGAAGTGTCTCATTCCAAGCCACGAAAGATACCAAGAAGGTGCCTGTTGATGATATGTTCCCAGAGCGCACCATAACAATTGGTGCTGGGTTAAATGACAAATAGGAAAGCGAGCTCGTCAACTTCCTCCATGAGAATCGGGACATTTTTGCTTGGTCCACACAGGACTTGCAAGGTGTTCCGAGGGAGTTGGCCGAGCACTCTTTGAATGTGAGACCCGGAGCAAAGCCGGTGAAGCAACCTCTCCGCCGCTTCACCGAAGATAGGAGGAAAGTCATCGGAGATGAGATAGCTCGGTTGTTGGCTACAGGATTTATCATGGAAGTTCTTTACCCAGATTGGTTATCTAATCCGGTGCTGGTGGAAAAGAAGAAGGATGATCCGAATGTGGCAGTGGTTTGGCGTATGTGTATCGATTACACGAACCTGAACAAGGTGTGTCCAAAAGATCCATTTCCACTGCCAAGAATAGATCAAGTCATAGACTCAACTGCTGGATGTGAATTCTTATCATTCATTGATGCATATTCTAGTTTCCACCATATACCTCTGAATCCAGATGATCAAATAAAGACTGCATTTATCACCCCGTATGGGGCTTATTGCTATCGCACCATGCCGTTTGGTTTACGTAATGCAGGAGCAACCTACCAAAGATATATGCAGAAATGTTTGCACGACCAAATAGATCAAAATGTACAAGTGTATGTGGATGATGTGGTTATCAAGACCAAGGAAAGCAAGACGCTCCTTGACGATATCAGGCAGACGTTCACGAACTTGAGAAGGTTCCGGATGAAGCTTAACCCGGAAAAATGTACCTTCGGTGTCCCGGCTGGAAAATTACTCGGATTTCTTGTTTCCAGCCGAGGTATCGAAGTTAATCCAACTAAAATCCAGGCCATTGAATGGATGGAACTGTCGAAGTGTAATAACGACGTCCATAAGTTCATTGGTTGCCTGGCATTGTTAAGTCGGTTTGTATGTCGGTTGGGAGAAAAGGCATTGCCTCTCTACCAACTCATGAAAAAGTCGGACAAGTTCATTTGGACGCCGCAGGCCAATGAAGCCTTTGCTCACGTAAATAAGATGTTAGCCATTGCACCAGTGTTAGCCTCTCGACTATCAAAGGAGCCAATGTTGCTCTATATAGCCGCAACCAACCGAGTTGTAAGTGAAGTAATTGTGGTAGAGCGCGACGAAGAGGGTAAGTCAGTGCAAAGGCCAGTGTATTATCTGAGCGAGGTGTTGTTTGCCTCAAAGAAGAACTACCCACACTATCAGAAAGTGGCGTATGGTGTGTATATGGCAGCTAAGAAGTTGAAGCATTACTTTGAGGAGCATCCCATCAGGGTAATATGTGAGGCTCCCATATCTGAGATAATGAGTAACAAGGATGCGAGTGGTAGGATTGCAAAATGTGCAATTGAACTAGCTCCCTATGCACCACAATATGACAAAAGAGAAGAAATCAAGTCTCAGGCTGTGGCCGACTTTTTTGTGGACTGGGCCGAGGTACAATACGAACCACCGCTACCAGATCCGAATTACTGGAGGATGCACTTTGACGGGTCAAAAACAAAAACCGGGCTAGGTGCCGGAATTGTACTTACCTCGCCAAAGAAGGACCAGCTGAAATATGTGCTACAGATCCATTTCACGGCATCAAACAATGTCGCTGAGTATGAAGCACTTGTGCATGGGCTCAAAGTGGCAAAAGAAATTGGGATACATCGGATCCTATGCTTTGGCGACTCAGATTTGGTAGTACAGCAAGTGTCGGGACTGTGGGACGCCCTTGATCCAAATATGGCGCTATACAGATTTCATGTGCAGAAGATATCTGGTTACTTTGAGGGATGTGAATTTCACCATGTACCCCGGGTGGAAAATGAGGCTGCCGACGTACTGTCAAAGCTCGGATCAACCCGACAAGCAATTCCACCGGGGGGTAGCATTGGAACACCTCAGAAAACCATCTATCAGGCCATCCCCAGAAACCGACTCAATTTACGTCCCGGAGGATACAGAATCCGGAGCCGTGCCCATGGACATTGACACGGGAGGTGGTGCGCGAATCCCCGGGACTGCCTCAGCAAACCCGGGGACTGCTTCGCAAGACCCAGGGACTGCTCAGCATGATCCGGTTGAATTTATGCCGGTGGACCAGATGGAAATTGATGAGGATGTGTTCCCTGTGCGAGCCATACCAGCTTGGGCGCTGCCTATATTTTGATTCTTGAAAGATGGAACGTTACCCACTGAGGAGGTGCTATCTAGGCAAACTCAGAGGAGAGCAAAGGCATACACAATCATCAATTCCGAGCTATACAAAAGGAGTGTGACCAATGTCCTCCAGCGATGCATTGACCCGGAAGAAGGGCTTGACATCCTCCAAGATATACATCAAGGGGAGTGCGGGCATCATGCCTCGTCCCGAGCCTTGGTGGCAAAAGCTTTCCGGCATGGATTCTACAGGCCAAGTGCCTTAGAACAAGCAGAAGATCTAGTGAGAAAGTGCAATGGCTGTCAGAGGTATGCTACCAAGACACATATGCCAATGTCGGAGCTCAAGACCATACCAATCACCTGGCCATTTGCCGTGTGGTGTTTGGACATTGTGGGTCTGTTTAAACCAGCAAGGGGAAATATGACTCACATTTTGGTCATGGTAGACAAATTTACAAAGTGGATCGAGGTGAAGCCAATAAGAAAATGTGATGGAGCTATGGCCGTGACATTTCTCAAAGACATCATCTTGAGATACGATTATCCTCACAGTATCATAACTGATAATGGCACAAACTTTGCGGAAGGAGCATTTACGCGTTTCTGCCGGGATAAGAAGATCCGGTTGGACGTTGCCTCGGTAGCCCACCCCGCTTCGAACGGACAAGTGGAAAGATCCAACAGATTGGTATTATTCGGGATAAAACCCCGGCTCATTGAGCCGCTGCAAAGATCAGCGAGGTGCTGGATAGAAGAACTACCAGCGGTACTGTGGAGTTTAAGAACAACTCCGAATCGATCAACATGCTATACACCATTCTTTCTGGTATATGGGGCAGAAGCTGTATTACCAGCCGACATAGAGTATGATTCGCCTAGGGTCACCCAATACACAGAAGCTGAAGTGCAAGAAGCCCGGCAAAATGATGTTGATCTGCTGGAAGAAGCGAAAGAATTTGCAATGTCCAGATCCGCCATATATCAGCAAAATCTCCGACGCTATCATAGCCGGAAAGTAAGCCCCCCGTTGAATGTAGCTCTACTTCATCCTTTCTACACTTAGCAGAGAAGTGTATGTATTCGAGTCTTCTCATATGTCGGTATGTATGCCGACAATGAGCTTATCAATGAAATGTTGGCACCTCGAGCAGTAACTCGGGGACTGCCTTAATAATATTTGTCTTCTGTTATTTATACGTCAGCTGGAGTAAGTTGTTCTACTTAACTCGGATTAGTAGTGTGTGAGCACCAAAAACCCAACTCTTCGACTTGCTGCTGTCCAACAAGAATTGGCTTCATGGCAAGCAAGAGAACAAGTTTGGAATTGCGTAGCACATGAAAAACGACCAAGGAAAAGAACTTAATCGAGCCGACGTTTGTTTTTCGAACTAACCTTGTGTGTTTTTAGTTTATTATGCTGAATTATTTTGAGCTAAGCCTAAAAGTTTCCAAGTATTGTTAAGACAATTTTTGAAGCTCGGATTCGTAAGTCGTAAAACCGAATCAAGGTAGACACGAGCCGAGCCAAAAGATTGGACGAACAAGAAAATGAAACTCGGGTACTACGCCCAAGTTAATCCGGCATAAAAACTTAGTAGCAAAATGTCACATGTGTACTGGATACAATTCCACCCGGCATACCGGGGATCTGATAAACTTTAAAGTTTTTTCACTTAAGGAGCAGCAGGAGGAGGGAGTTCGGCGTCATCTTCGCTGTCTTCAATGTCCGAGGCATCTCCCTCTTCGTCCTCATCCGAGCCATCTTCAACGTTTTCGTCACCGGCGGCTTCCAGGAAGCTCGGTCCCTCAGTCCATTCATGAATGGGAGCGTATTCAATAAGGCTATGGGCGCAAGCCTTGCGCCGAGCTACCCACTCCGGGTCACTGGTCCATTTGGATTCGGTGCGCATGCGCGCTAAGAGGTTCAAGTCAATCTTCTCGTACCACGTAAGTACATAGTGGAGAACGGTCTCAGCTGCGGCGCGTCCAGTGGATTCCCTCCAAAGGTCGAGCTGGGTCTCGCATTCCATCAACTTTTCAACAAGAAGTGCGGTTCCCTCCGGAGTGTCTTCTGTAGGCCAAAACGTGTTGAAGATTCGGACTGCAACGTCAAGGATATCCTTGCCATAGTTCTTGATGATTTCCACGCGAGATGACAGGCTGACCAACAGGTCCTCCATGTCATAGGGAATCTCTTCAGCGTCAGGCCCAACGGGAGTACCCCTCTCTCGGCGGAAATCAGCAATAGCGGCACTCGCGATGGCAGTGCCCTCTGGAAATTTGCCTGAAAACGAGATAAGAGAAACATGTAAAGAAAAAACATGTGAAGTAACCCAGAGAAATATGCCAGATAAGGGAAAGGAACTTACGTGAAATATGGTTGAGGATCCGAGTCAACTCCCTGGTACAGTCATCACGTCTTTTGCGAAGCTGCACAAGCTCAGCGTTCGCCGACTCAAGCTTGACGTTGGCCTCCTGGAGAAGTTCTCGGTCCTTGGGAATTTGGAGGTTGAGGCGCTCGCGCTCCTCGGTGAAGTCTTGGCCAGCCTTTTGGAGCTCGGATTGATGTTGTGCCTTCAATTTCTTCATCTCGGCCTTAAGCTTGGCGATCTCATCATCCTTGGTCCGGAGGAGGGCAAGCTCATCGTCTTTCTTTTTGAGCTCGGCCTGATGCTTCCCTGCTTGTTCGAGAAAATGCAGCATCATATCAGGCACGGGCACACTATCTTCCAGCGATACTGAAATAGTTTGTCAACCCGGCAAAGCTGAGGTATGAATGTTTGCCGAGCCAAGGAGGAAAGGAGATGAAAAGCATAAGCAAGGTTGAGCAGATATAACATACCCTTGATCTGATCCAGATTCCTCCTCATAAGCGTGTTCTCAGCCTCCACCCCAGTTGCCAAAACCGAATGATGGATTAGTTCGGCAGAAGAAGATGAAGGAAAATGGAAAAATGCTGAGGAAGAAACTTACCCCTCTTATCATGATCATCGAGAAGTGCGTTATGCTTGGCGCACAACATCTTATGAGTGTCCAAGAGACGCTGAAACTCAGCGCTCCGGCGGTTAGTGGTCACCTGAAAAGAGTACAAAATTACAACTTAGCCTTGTGCATATTCGAAGTGTACAAAATTCGGGCCAAGTGGAACTTAACCCGGCTCTAGGTGTGTGCATATTCGAAGTGTACAAAATCCGGGCCAAGTGGAACTTAACCCGGCTCTAGGTGTGTGCATATTCGAAGTGTACAAAATCCGTGCCAAGTGGAACTTAACCCGGCTCTAGGTGTGTGCATATTCGAAGTGTACAAAATCCGGGCCAAGTGGAACTTAACCGGCTCTAGGTGTGTGCATATTCAAAGTGTACAAAATCCGGGCCAAGTGGAACTTAACCCGACTCTAGGTGTGTGCATATTCGAAGTGTACAAAATCCGGGCCAAGTGGAACTTAACCCGACTCTAGGTGTGTGCATATTTGAAGTGTACAAAATCCGGGCCAAGTGGAGCTTAACCCGGCTCTAGGTGTGTGCATATTCGAAGTGTACAAAATCCGGGACAAGTGGAACTTAACCCGGCTCTAGGTGTGTGCATATTCGAAGTGTACAAAATCCGGGCCAAGTGGAACTTAACCCGGCTCTAGGTGTGTGCATATTCGAAGTGTACAAAATCCGGGCCAAGTGGAACTTAACCCGGCTCTAGGTGTGTGCATATTCGAAGTGTACAAAATCCGGGGCAAGTGGAACTTAACCCGGCTCTAGGTGTGTGCATATTCGAAGTGTACAAAATCTGGGCCAAGTGGAACTTAACCCGGCTCTAGGTGTGTGCATATTCGAAGTGTACAAAATCCGGGCCAAGTGGAACTTAACCCGGCTCTAGGTGTGTGCATATTCGAAGTGTACAAAATCCGGGCCAAGTGGAACTTAACCCGGCTCTAGGTGTGTGCATATTCTAAGTTATCAAGGAGCTACGTTAGTTTTCTAAGGAGCATCCGGCCGAGTAACAAGTTACTCCCCCGGAGGCTCGGGGACTAATGGTTATATCATTAATATCTACAACATGCTAAGGAAAAGGGGAAGTAACGTACCTCCATCATCCGACCCGCGAGGTTGATTGCCTTAGCGGTTGTGTTCATTTGAGCAGAAATTCAGCGGGGCCGAACTTCTCCGGAAGATCGTCGTTGTGGACGAACTCCGCCTTGTTCCAATTCATGACGAATTCAATCAGGGTCGGAGGGTATCGCTCGCTGCTAGGTATATGGGGCGCCACCAAGCCCTTCGCGTGCGCCTCCCTCCTCTCAACCAGGGCAAGGGCCAGGCTGGTGTGCAAAACCAGCTGTTGCGCATCAGCTGGCTCGGCAGGGGCGTCCTTCGGTGCTGGAGGCTTCTTGGAAAGCATGGACGCTAGAGTGCGTTGTCCAGCCTCGACGGACGCTGCCCTGGTGGCATCAGGGGCCTTTTTGCCCTTGGGCTGCTGAGAGGAGGAAGTGGTTACAGCAGATTTACCCTTGGGAACTGCCTGAGTACTTTCTCGCCGAGACTGAGAAGTCTCGGACGAGGCGGAGGAGCTTGGCGCTGCTGCTGTTGCTCTTGGTGTTGCTGTTGATGCTGGTGCTGGAGTTGGTGCGGGTACTGGTGCCGGAGTTGGTGCTGGTGCTACTGGTGGTTTCTTCTTTGGTGGGGGTGTTGAGGTAGCCTCAGTTGTAGCTGGTTGCGGCAAAGCCGAAGTAGTGGATGCCGTTGCCTCGGCTAGGCCTGTCTCCCCCGCTCCAAGGTTGCCCCCCTCTTGACGAGGTGGTGTGGAACCCGGAGCAGCCGCTGAACCCTCCGGAATAGGGCTCAGCGGGCGTGAATTGTCGGCACGAGGGGGAGAAGGGCTGAGCCGGAGCAACGAAGCAATGCTAGATCTGCTCTAGGGGACCTCCACCGCAGCCCTGCCGAATCAAACAGTGTCGGATGAGAAGCTATAACAATGCAAGAACAAGTAAGTGGCAGAGTAAAGGAGGCTTACGCATCCGAGGTCAGGGGATCCTTGGGCTTCCGAGCCCTTCGTGCAGGAGCCTTGGTTGCAGGCTTGGAGGCAGTTTTGTCCCTGGACTTCTTTCGCCTTTTGGCAGGCTGAGAAGGTCCGGAGGAAGAGGTTGATGCAACTCCCCGCTTCTTCTTCGGTGCAACCGGAACAGGGTCACCCATGGCAAGGGGAGGGTCCTCATGGATCTGCCCACCGGGGTTAGCTGATGCCGGAAAAGCATAAGAAAGGGGGACAGCATCAAAAGCTTCCATCACCTCGACATCCGAGTCATCTTCATCATCGGGCCAATCTCTAATGGAAGAGAGTTTACCGGTGGGTCACTTCGTAGCGTCGGTCATTGGAAGGAACATCTCCTGATCTGGCTCTTCCTCGTCCGAGGTCTCCTGGTCAGGCGCCCATTTGAGGGAGGGATCGGTGCCATCCTTGATGGTTTGCTTAAGGAATTGCTAAGGAGAGAAAAAACGACAGAGTTAAATATACAACAGCAACCGACATAAGATTTAATTCAGAGAAAGTTTGCAGCACGAAGCTTACCAAGGGAGGAGGCCTATCTCGGAAATAATGATCAATTCCCCACGTCCACTCTGAGGAGAAGTCCTTGTGGGTGGTGAAGAGGGCCTTGACCCGGCGGTAAATCTCCGTGTTACTCAACTCGAAAGACGAGGTACGGTTGGGGTCGCGGCCCCAGCTCATGTGACACACCTTGTGAGTGCGCTTTTGGAGGGGGGAGATCCGGTTGCGGACGAATGTGATCATGGCGTCCTCGTTGCGCAACCCGAGCTCCTTCAGCTCCGCGAACCTTTTGTTGACCTGGTTGGCCAAGACCGTGGGCTTCTTGGGGATAACGTCCCACAACTCCGGGTTAGGAGGACCCAGAGTATAGGGGAGCAGCCGGATCAAGTCTTCAGTGCCGGCGTTCTAGACATAAAAGAAAGTCCGGGCCCATCCCTTGCAGGACTCCAGTCTGGTGATTCGGGGGAAGACGGATAGCCTCCGGGGAGAGATGGACGCAGCCCCGAACTGCGTAAGCTGCTTATCCTCCGGGTCAAGCTGAATGTTCGGAATTACGTTACGACGAAGGCCAAAAAACCGGATCCATAGCTCCTTCGTGGGCCATAATCCGGCATAGCCTTCGATCGTGGAGGCGAAAGCAGAGAGAGGTGATTGCGTCGGCAGGAAGGTGGTGCGGCTGGAGTTCGTAGGTGTTCAACCAATCATGGAAAAAATCGCTGACTGGCAAATCGAATCCCCGCTGGAAATGTGACAGAAACACCACATACTCACCCGGATTGGGTGAGGGGGCGAGTTTGGCGGAGGCGAGGCATGCGGTGACACCTGCGGGGATGCGCCGGGTGCGGTAGAGCTAGTCCAGGTCATCCTGGCAGACCCAGGATCCGGCCCACGCACCGCGGTCCACCGTCGCAGCGTCTTCCTCCATCTCCTACTCGGCCACAGCGAGCTCCTCTTCAATCATCTTGAGTTCGCTGCCCTCACTGGTGCTAGCGGCGGTGGGGGGCTGCGGCCTAGACTGATAGCGACCCATGGCGGAGAAGGTGCGCAGCAGCGGCGGCGACGCAGATGCGTGTGGAAGCAGTGCGACGGCGGCGCTACTACTCAATCGCGGTGGTGGCGGCGCTATCGCGGGAGAAAACGAGGAAGAAGAAAGGGCAGAGGGGAGCGGAAATGGGGAAAGGACCCAAGGGGCGCACCCCTCCCCTATTTAACCGCTCCCTCTGCAAGGAAGTGGGATCGCGTTTGCGGGCGGGCCACATCGTGTGGCGGTGTACACACCAGATTAACCAATCAGCATCAGGCCACACGGAAGGCCACAGGGCGCAGCGGATCCCATGACGCGGCGCATTGATGCAGTTAACGAGGAGGCAGGCGTGACGTGACGCACGCACAGTAACTCCTGACAGTAACTGCGGCGGTTACTGTGGCTGGCCCTTAAAATGAGGCGATGTGATGATTAGCCTCCACGTGGGGAAGCGTACGAGAGAAGGAAGAACAACCCGGATGAGAATGTGGTAACCCGGCCAGCAAGTGAAAACTTGGAATGTGCCAAGGGAAAGTAAATCCATAGAATACGAGATAAGGTGGTAACCCGGCCAGTAAGGGAGAACTTGGAATGTGCCAAGGGAAAGTAAATCCATAGAATCCGAGATAAGGAGGTAACTCGGAAATAAGATCCAAAGCTTAGTGAAATGGAACATGATGTGGACTTAGCGGCCAAGGCAGCTAAGACCGCACCAGCTTCGGGGACTAGTGTTGGGGGGATACCCCCGGGTAGGGTCACGCCGGGGTATAAAGTCCGAGTTAGCCGAGGTTCGGCAAGGCCAAAGCGGATGCTGGCCAGGTCACCTCAAGGCAGGCCGAATCACGGAGTAACCCGGACCAGGGGACGTCCACCTAACGTGGTCTCAACCGACTTAAGCCGTAAGTCGGAAAGATGTATCTAACTTTCATGCAGGAACAGGTGTGGCCGGATCAACTGCGATCCGGGTCATGTCAAGCTTCTAGGAGAAGGAAGGAATCTCGCTGGTCAAAAGTAGCCCCGGTACGCACGACATGAGCGAAGCGGACAGAGGCAGGACCAGCAAGGCGTGGCCAACAGAGGTGACGACACCAATGTCGGCTGACGCAGGCGCCGCAGAGGCTCACGTAGCCTCTGCATGGGTGACGCGGGGAAAAGCGACCCGGTCGGCTTGCTATTTTGGGAGGAGGCATATTCCCTGGAATATGCCTCCACGTATGCCCTAAGTGGAGACCTATCCACCCCTATATAAGTAGGGCTAGGGCCTCTGTAGAAGGGTTAGGGTTCGACGGGTTGATCTCTAGTTAGTCTTGTACGGGTTAGCCAGTGGCGAGAGTAAGAGAGTCCCTTCTTCCTCCTCTCCCCGATACAGCTCTAGGAGCACTTGTAAACCTTGGAAGTGAATCGAATATAAAACTTCTGTGTGTGGAATCACCTCATTATCCCTCCCTGGATTCCCCTAGTGCATTTAGTCCCCACCTTTAGCCTATCCATGACATCTGCCGTGACACCACCACGACAACGGAGGAGGAAACTCAATATCCTTGGGGTAGCAAAAGCAAGAGTCTTAGAGGTATTAACCTTCTCACTATGAATGCGAAAGCCTCCTCCCTTGCTAGCATAACCCATAACCTCAACCAAATTAGCAAAGGTGGCATGGTACCTCCGATCTAGGTCATAGTGTGCTCAGCATCATCATGAAAATAGACCGTGCAAAATAACTATCGGATATACTCAGAGTAGTAGTCTTCCTTGAGACACACAAGGTCAAACAATTTTGTCTTCTTTAGAGAGTCATCAACAAAGAGGTAATCTGAGGCTGCATACATGTTGAACCACTCCTCATTGAAAGCGTCAATCTTACCACAGAGAGTGACCTTGAACTGAGTGTAAATGTGATACCACATCAAAGCTTCAGTCTAAGTCTAGAACCTCTTGCTAGGACCTGTATAGGTACGAGCCTTAAAGCGATAGGGGTTCTGCTTATGAAGAGTTCAATATAGTGCAATCTCCATACCCTTCAGATTCTGATTAGGCATATATTCATACTCAACATCCACTGCTGCTTGTTTACCCCTGTTGGCCTTGATCTTGAAGCGAGAAACATGAGTACTTCCCTCACCCTCATGTTGCACAGACTGACCGGCCCTACAAGCCCTCTTGGACTTGGAAGGTTGCTCAGGCACATACTCCTCACTCTCATAGTCGTCACCTTCACTGTAATACCTCGGACCCTACGCTCTAAGCAACATGCTAGGATGAACCTTCTTGGGCCTCCGCGGTAGGATACCTTATGCACTTTGGGTTCATCCTGGCTTTTTCTTAGAGCGTAGGGTCCAAGGTATTACATTCACATATGAAAAAGAGAGAAGGGTTGGGGAGCACAAAGATAAGTACACATGCCACATAGAAAACAGGAGGAAAAACTTGGATTTGAGCAAGTGCATGGTGAAAAATAAACATTGCAGAGAGGTTCGGTGCTAGGGTCAGTTGGACTGGATGGTCCGGTGTTAGGGCCGGTGGACTAGGCAGAGACCAAACAGTAGGGTGGCAGGTCCGGTTGACCGGATCAGGGACCGAATCTCAATGTGGAGGTCTAGTACCCCATCTACGCAATGTAAAAATTCACACATGGCTCCAAAAACATGCACAAATACAAATTTAACAGGAAGTGTAGGCCATGGTTTGACGTGGTTGGCATACATGAACAATGGTGGCAACCTTTACTTGTCAAATCCAACAATATGGATAGCAAAACATGGGGATTTGAGAAGCACAAGAGTGGGAGCAAGGATTAGCCAAAGGCATGGCTTCCCTCGGAGGAAGTGACCTTGGGGAGGAAGAACACAAAAAGCTCCCAAACTAGCGCGAGATGGAAAAATTCCTTCGATGGAGAACCTCCAAAGGACCTTCTACATGATTTGGTGGCCCGATCTCTGGATTCTAGGGGTGGAATCACCCTAGGGGAGGAGGGTGTTGGGCCATGCAGAGACAAACAAAACTTTTTCCCTATGCAGTGATCCCAAGATACAGCTGAGGTAGAAGGCCACAAGGATTACCACTAGATGCGCAGTTGAGGAATTGATGAAGCACGTCACCTCTGCCAATATCCACACGTACGAGGAGGAGCACCGGCGGTGGACTGCTATGTACGGTATGGTGGCTGGAATGAATTGGAGCTAGGGTTTCCAATGCATGGAATGACCTAACCGTGCCCCTTGGGCTCATGCGCCCCAGTGTATATAGGGAGTGAAAGTGGGCTCCACTCACTTGTGGCCCATTCACTAAAAGGCCTATATTAGTCACTGCGAGTATAACTCACAGACTCAGTTCATGTCCTATTCGGGTTCAACCCAAATAGATTTCCTGTTCGGGTCTAACCCAAACTTGCTCCCGCTCTTAAGTGTGTGACCCGATAGGCTCATGGTGACTCGGACACAATTCGAGTCTCACATGTAATCGATAATAGGTAGCGGCTCCTAGCAGAATGTGCCGACCCTTAAGTACCAAAGAGTCATGACGACATACCTTCCAATGCACATTTTGTCTGGGTCCCTTTTGCCTCATGATATACCTTGTCGAACTATAGGCGAATAATCATCATCCCTTAAATAGTCTGACTCTCTTCTCGATCTAAGATAAGTGATTCATTCCACTAACTCTTAGTCGATCACCTCGGTTAACACTTAAACGAGTCGTGCATGGCCATGCCTTCCGAATCATATCATCCGAGAGGGCCTAGAGAATATCTCTCTGGTTGGAGGGGCAAAATCCCATCTTAGTTATCCATATCATGTGTCTTCATTCTCAGTCGACCCGAACTCTGCATTTATAACTGCCCTGTGACGGAACAATGTTTAATAGAACCTAAGTCAGTGATCCTCAACTCGGATTGTGCGACAACCTCAGGTCTAAGGATTACATTGATTGAGATATACAAATGATGACTTGTTTATTGCATCTCAAAATATGGGTCAATCCAACCCGCTAAACTCTTTAGCCAGATTCGTGTAAGTCTGAATAGCATCACCATGCCCATGACAAGTGGAACCGATTCATCAGCCGACTTTCATATTAGTCTAAGTTGTGTGTCTAACACAACCTCAATGACCAAGTATATTTAGTATGAGAAACATGAATATATAGTTCCACAAATGAATCACATATTCAATGATATACAACAGATGTTCATACAAGGACAACTTAGTAACTTTATGAATACATTGGGAATAAATATCATAAATAATTGCCTCTAGGGCATACTCCCAACAGAGGGGAGGGGGTAGGCGACAATGGAGTGAGGAGGGGTCGGGTAAGTGAAAGGCTAACTAGTGGAGGAGAGGGCATCATGCTAGGAAGAAGAAGGATAAAATCCTAGATCCAGTCTAGGAATCGGTCCCACTGAGCTGCAAACCAGACCGGCCGGTCCTAGGGCTGGTACACTGAACTAGAAACCAAATATGAGTATGGAGGTGTCGCAAGTGAAGATTAAGTGGCAAGTCCGGTCAACCGGCTCCTGGACCAGAGCTCTCAATCTGAACTAGGCTGACAACCAAAGTTCAACCGGGACGCGTCTGTAAGAAGGTTCGGATAGACTCGAATTGCCACCAAACAGTCCGGTCAGACTAGGCCACAAACGGAAATACCCAGAAAACCTCCAAAAGAAAAATATTCAGAAAATAGAATTTTTTCGAGGAAATGTTTTTGGCTTCGGAGGTGGATAGGGTGGTGGAGTTTTGTTTCTTGGATGACCAACTCACCAATGACCGACCAAGGAATTGGCAAGTCCCAAAGGTCGACTTCGGGTCAACCTTATCACCGGCCCAATCGGAATCCGAATAGCTAACAAGCTGAAAGGTTGACCCCTTTGGATAGCAAAGCCCGAGTGTAGGAGTGAGAACAAGGTACCTAAAATTTTGCTTGACTACCATCAAATGGCACTCCTTCTGAGCAGATTAAAAACAAGCACACATTCCAACACTTAGCGTGATATCCGGCCTAGGAGCACAAAGGTAGAGCAAGGAACCAATCATGGAGCGATATACCTTTTGATCCACGTCCTTCTCACCTTCTCCAAGACTAAGTTGCCCATTTAGTGGCATGGGTGTCTTCATGGGATTGGCATTGGTCATCAAACTTCACGAGTGTGTCCTTCACGTACTTCTCTTGGGAGATAAAGGTGCCTTGAGCAAGTTGCTTCACAATGAAGCCTAGGAAATACTTCAACTCCCCATCATGTACATCCTAAATTTCATAGTCATCAACTCGGCAAAAGCTTTGTTACGAGATTCATTAGCTCCACCAAAGATGATATCATCAACATAAATTTGAACAATGAATAAGCCACCCCCTTTAACCCGTTTGTTGAACATGGTGGAATTGGCCTTACCCACGCTAAACCATCCAGGAGTAGGAAATCCGTAAGGTGCTCATACCAAGCACGAGGAGCTTGCTTTAGTCCGTAGAGAGCCTTATGGAGTATGACATGGGTATGATTATTCGGGTTCTTATGATTGGTTACCCTAGCTGCATAAAGGTTCACAAGCCCATGAAGCCCATAAAGAAGGCCTAGGAAGCATCCGACGGAAGATATAGTTTGGTAGATAAGGAAATAGAAACCGACATTGTACCATTGTTGTAATTATAGTCTGTAACTGATCCGCATATGGCTTCAGGACCCAGCCTATTATATATAGGCTGGGAGGAGCCCACAGAGAGGGATGGAGAAAAGCCTTGAGCAATCTGTAATCGATTTAACCATAAGCAATCATATGACTTCGACTTCCTTGTTTGACTAATCAGTCGATGAAATCCCCAGCATTCTCTTTTCCACGAAACCCTAAGTCTATAACCAATGGGCATTGTCGAGGTTACCCCTCGTCAATTGGCACAGTCTGTGGGAAACCTGAACGCTGGAGTCATGGATTCGGCGGCCCCCTTTCATCAAGTAGCAATATGATAGAAGAGGTACCACGCCCACCAACCCCTGTCTCGGTTCCCGTCGACTTCAACAGCGGATCCGATCTCATCATCGAAAGTTTCCACTTTCCTTTAGAAGAACCCGAAGAACCGCGCCTATCAGCTCTGATCCCGTCGGGACCATCGGTCGAAAAAGTTGCGCCTATGGTCATACTTTCATCCTTTGTCGCATCATCCGCAGAATCCACATCGCAGCCGGCAAATAGCGAAGAAAACTTTGGAGAATCAGCAGATCTGGGGGATCTTGATGGTCTCTACGATGGTCTCTCCCTCGGATCAGACTCCCAACTAACGCCACCATGTGGATCGAGCCCAATAAATGCTAAACCCTAAGAAAGAGGTGAAAGTATCAACTTTGGAATCAGGACGGCCAAAATCTACCCAGAACAGAAACCAATGGATTTCACTGATCCTCCAAACAGTGTCTCCCTTGGATCCGATGACGATGTCACTAGTCCATACATAACTCACCACCAAGTGTGGGTGATAATCGGGGACGCCTCAACTCAGCGCAACTCCAACGGTAACCCTATCCTTGATCCCAATGATATTTTGTTAGATGACAATGCAGGAAATCACGAAAATGAAGGAGACCCAAAAAAATAACCGCATAATTCAAGGAGGAGGAGAACCGGGTGAAGGCGAATGGAAAACTCTCCGGCTATCACCCGATACATTGCAAAAAGCAATATATGTAGTATCGGGTGCGGTCCCAATGATAGCCGAGGCCACGCGCAAAGAATTAATGGCCTACCAACACTTTCTCCATCACAAGAAGAGGGATCTACTAAGGATGCAAAGGGAACTTGACGAAAGAAAAAGGCTAGCCAATGAGTCCAGTCTTCAGCGAGAACAGTTAAGCTCTACTCGAGGATCAAGAAGTGTAACTAGAGGAGCACAACCAAGGAGAGGAGCCTCACGGCTGTAGAATATCCCCAAAACCGAAAGAAACAAACTGACCCAAGATCTCGATTTATCATTTATGTTAGTGGATCCAATAGGACACATCAAAGCAAAAAATAGCACAAGCCGCAATTGTAGCTGTGCAGACATACCTGATCACAACTCAACCAACACCTGACGATCCTCGTGTGGATCTCCATCGCTCTGCTCTCATCAACCTCAGCATGGTGGGTGCATCTCTTGTGCAAGGGGAACAAGGAATCACACGATAACCCGATAGATTCCCACACCATCGTAGCAGCCCTTGGCAGGTAGGACACACCCGATGATCACGATCCCCACATCGGGTGCATTTTTTCGAGCTCTGAGCCACGAAGCGATGCAAGAGACGACATTACACAACGCAAGATCGATAGATCCAGGGAAGAGCGCAGCAGCCGAAGATACCACGATGGTGAAAGCAAGGATGATTATGCATTACACGGAGCCAGTTGCTTTACCCAATGGGTTTGCAAGACTCTAGTACCCAAGGACTTCAAACTCCCTCATGACCGCCAGAAGTATGACGGCCTCCAGGAACCCGAAGATTGGTTGGTAGATTATATGGAAACCATCAAACTATAGGGTGGCTCCAAGGCCACCGCAATGCAAACCCTACAGCTACACCTAAGCGGTGCCGCCCAATCCTGGCTAAGGCAGTTACTCGGAGAATCCATCAGCAGCTGGAACGATCTTGAAGATAAGTTCATCTGAAACTTCAACTCCATGTTCAAGCGACCTGCATCCACGGAGCAATTGCGGCATGCAAGCAGAAATCCAGAATATCGATACGAGCCTTGATAGCATGCAAGTGCACATGTTCGTCAGAGAATGTTTTCACGGAAGTATTAATTCCAATTTTTATATCGATCCCAACGAGGAGCCTAGGAAAGTGTTTTTATGCTGTGTTTCTGTCGCACCCAAGGTGTCACAAGTCTTGAGTGAATTGACTGAAAATGTTTATGGTGGAAGTGGTGAGTAAAAGATAGAGGAACTTGCTTAGGAAATAAGTAAATTGCATGAAAGTAAAGATGCGAAAGGTGTGTAAAGGTCCTGTAGATGAGAAGTTAGGCGCAGAGAGAATAAGTTCATGGTGATAGTAAAAGTGCCAAATGGAATAAGTGGAATAAGTGATAATGATAATTCTTATTTATAAGTGAGTAGGCAAGCAACCCGTATACCGACTAGGAGTCCTCATGGCCAATTCTTCCCCATCCCAATGATCCATCTGCCAGTTACCATGGCCATGGTCAGCACATTAATTAAGGTCTTTCGATCTGATCAAGGCTTTAATCTTGATGGTTCCTTGTTGTCCTCGAGTAGTGCTAGCTCTTCTTTGATATTGGCTATGTCACTCGGGGGTCGCCGAATTACTAGCATACAAGTTCATACCTATGTGATCTTTGGATCATGTTACCTGGGCCCTTAAATTAGATAACATGCATTAGGCAAACATAGATATTCATTCTCACTATTTAAATAAACATCGCAACGATGACAAATGGATGGAATAAAAGGAGGCATATCACATCTCACCAATCCCCTACATCTCACACGCCTATAGGGATTTACTCAGACATGAGAGGAAGACAAATCAAAGGCATAATTGTATTGCAAATAGAAATCATCTCAAAGTTATTGTAGCAAACCACAATAGCGACTAAAAATCCAATCAAATACAAACCGTAGGTAGATCAAAGTATCAAACCCTAATCTTACAAGTGCCAATCTCTATAACTCTAAGTAATGATGGAATGATGGTGGAGTGTGTGGTTTTGAGGTTGAAGATCATCAGAGAACAAGGTGAAGTTCTTCTCCTCTTTCAGACCCGATCTCACCCTCTAGATGGCTTGCGACGACTGTAACTTCTGTTTTGTGTTTCTTATCGTATCTCCCTCTTTAAGAAAGTTGTGTGTATTGATATAAGGAAGGCGCCAGTGGGTAGTAAGGGCGGGCGGTATTGGCGTGCCCCGACCATACCAATGGTCATTATGCGTATTGACACCTCCAATGAAAGTGGCTCCAATTAGTGATTTGCTTATCCTCGTGTAATTAGCCCATAAATGATATTAGATCTTCAATAAATGTTCATTGCCTGAAAACCATCACAAGAAACCAAGGATTCACTAATTGCGATATTAACATTAGTGGAAAGGGTCAATCTTCAGTGAAATCAGGCAATAAACAAGAGGAAAACCAATGGTAAAAAGTGATGAAATTTGGAGCTATCAACATCCCTAAGCTTAGCGGTTACTCGCCCTCGAGTGACAAAGCTATAATGAATCATAGCGAAGAATTGAATCAAGATGAAAACTTACAAGTTCGAGGTTGTATCATATTCCATCATCTCTTATCTTGCAACCTTGAACACGAGCATAATATATCTAAATAGTTGCACTTAAGCTTGATTCCTAGGTGCAAGTAATTTGCTAGCTAATAGTTTTTATAACTCAAATGAGATTGTTAAAAATTTGGCGAGGCTTTGCAAATCAATTCCTTTCAGCGTCTGTCGTGTTATGAGAGTGAAAATGTTTTTGAAGCTAGACTTCTTAAGTCAAAATTAAGGGTGCACATGTAGATGTCAAAAGAAGGATAAACTTAGAGATTTTTCATTAATCACCCACTTTGATAATCGCGGCTATCAAATACCTGTTCTTTTCCTTGCTTATCAAGAACTCTAATTGCACATTTTAGGCAGTGAGGTGATGCCAATCATCAAAAAGTATTGAAAGTATTTTAGCTCATATTTTGATAATGGATATTTTCTTTTTCCTTCTCAAGGATCAACAAATGTTTCTTTTGTAAACTCCTACACAACCTATTGGGAATACAAATAATTTTTTCCATATAGCGACACATATGCCACTCATGCCATCAACTCATAGCCAAAATCCGGGGTTATACCATAGATCGTTCAAAAGCTAGCGGAGTTTTTGGTATACCAAATGTGTGTATTTGAAACAAAGTACTTTTAATTTCTTCTTTTTCTTCCCCCTGTTTTTATCAAGTCAATACAAATTTTGGCATCTCCCTCTCCTACTCTAAAAAGTTTGTTCTATCAAGCAATTATTTTTCAAAAGGTATCATCAAGTCAACAATCAGTATTAGGGGTTGAGCACTACTAAGATTAAGCCCTTAAGACAAAAATATGGCACCAAAGTTGTCAATGGATAGTTGCTCTTGTTTTAAAAAGTTTGGAATAGAATCCCAAGAGTGGTTTTTCAAACTGATATTAATTATCAAAAGTCTTGACCAAAGAGGTGACAAAAACCTTTGAGCTCAAATTCTAAAAGATAACAAACTAAGCGTGGAATCGAAATCAAGTGCAACTAAACGAACATAAAATGTTCATGAATAAGCTTACAGGAAGAGGGAAAATAGGAATGTGGTACCTCCTCTTGCCCATTCGTCCTCTACTTGAGTCAACTCTTTGCGTTCGTCTCATAGCTCGATCACTAGAAGTGAGTAACCTTTAGAAAGAATCAACAAGAGTCGAGAGAAATTTGAAAAAATAAAGCTAGAGACTAGTCTAATATTTTGGGTTTTTCTTTTATCGAATGAAAAACTGAAAGTAAACATGCATTGAAACAAAAAAAACAAAAAAAAGAAGAAAGATAAATATGAATGCAAAAAAGGTGGGCGGAATTTAACCTCCCCAAGCTTAGGCTTTTACCTAACTGGAATCAGTTGTCGCTACCGTCAGGTGGCGGCTGCTGATATGGGAAGTTCGGGTAGCAGTTTGGAAAGTCGGTCATGAAATATGTGAAGTATTGAGTGAGGTTGACCTTGTTGGTGTTCGCATCATACAAGGGAATATGCCCGAGAGGCAATAATAAAGTGGTTATTATCTTATTCCATGTTTATGATAAATGTTTATTTTGCATGCTATAATTATATTAATTGGAAACGTTAATACATGTGTGTTTAATAAACAAAATACAAAGTTCCTAGTATTGCCTCTCATATAAACTAGCTTGTTGATTAACAAGATGATCAAGGTTTCCTAATCATGGACATTGGATGTTGTTAATAACAAGGTCACAACATTAGTGGAATGATGTGATGAACATTCATCCGAAGTATAGCATTACGATCAAAGTCATTATGTTTATATTGCTATAACATCATACGAAGTAATCTTAGTCCTTAGACCAGGAGATCATGTTAATTGCTGACACCGGAAGAGTATCTTGATAACATCAAACGTCACACCGTAACAGGGTGACTATAAAGGTGGGTCCAGTGCTACAAAGGTGTTATGTTGAGGCTCATGGATCAAGAGTGGGATTTGTCGATCCCGATGACAGATAGATATACTCTGGGCCCTCTCGGTGATATCACATTAAGATAGCTTGCAAGCAAGTGATGTGATCACTAGAATGTTATATCACGGGAACAAGAAAAGAGTGCATGTCGGTAACGAGATCAAACTAGGTATGAAGATACCAATGATCGAATCTCGGACATGTAATATATCGCAAGACAAAGGGATTTAGTTACTAGCGTTAAAGGTTCTCACGATTACAGAAGTCATCGTTGAATGTGTAGGAGTCAGTATGGATCTCTAGGTCCCGCTTCTGATTATTGATTTGAGAGAGGTCTAGATCATGTCTGCATTATTCGCGAACCATAGGGTGACACACTTAAGGGATACCGACACCATTTGGAGCAAATATGTTTCAGATAAAGATTTAAGAAAGCGCTGGAATTATTTCAATAGACACCGAAACTGTTTCGGGTGAAATTGCTGAAATTGGTTCTGCATGTAATATTGAAATGTTGCAGGGGGTTTTATGTGAATGTTTGTTAATTAAAGTAATTAACAAATTTCTGAATAAAATTAATAAAAGGGTTTTATTAAATGAGAGAGCACTAAATTTGGAGAAATTTAATGCATTTAAAGTGGAGACTTTAAAAGAGAATGTGAAGGGGCAAATTTATGTGGAGGGAGTTACCACCACATGAATGAGGAGGTGAGGGGTCACCCCTTGGGCGCCAGTCATGGGTAGGGGCACCCCCTCCTCCTATAAAAGGCCCCCCTCTCACACCTTCATACTCACACCTCCTCGTGAAGGATCTCTCTCCCCCTCTAGTATTATTCCCCCATGGTCTCAGATTAGCGAGATACATGTTCCCGGTGGCTTTATCTGGAAAGGAGTTGCTGCTTCCGCTGCTTTGCTAGAGCGAGGGATGGAGGTTGTCGGGGTACCAGACGTGTGTGCGATCGCGGATGCACCGCTGCTTTGCGGTGCTGGACTTGGTGGTGCTGGACTTGCTGGAGCTGGATCGAATGGACGTGCTAGAGCCGGACCTGCTAGACTTCATCACGATCTTGAGATCGGAAACTGTAAGACTACATCATCCACGAGTTCCAACTCGTTAAGAAAGCTTTGTTGTCTTCGAGGTTAAGTTCTCTATGGACGTATATCCACCCGTTGCTTGTATCTAGTAGATAGATCTTGGCCTATAGTTCCCATCGTAGGAATTTTTTTGTTTTCTATGCTGCGAACCCTTCAGTGGTATCAGAGCCTGATCTATGCGTAGGTGCTTTGCATGGGTAGTACACATATGTTTATATGTGGGCGATTATGATCATGTTATTGCTTCTTTCATGTATTTTGGATATTGGTGGCATAGTGGGATGAAGCAGCCCGGACCAACCTTACATGTCATCGTACATGAGACCGGTTCCACGACTGACATGCAACTAGTTTTGCATAAGTGACTGGCGAGTGTCTGTCTCTCCTACTATAGTCAATATATGATTTACAACGAGTTGCTAATAAGTTGGTTATCCTCATTGTGGTTCATGTTCGTAGGTAAGACCGGTTCTATCTCCGAAAGCCCTAAGCCACATAAAACTTGCAATTGATAAATTAGAGGCGTCTAGTTTAGATCGTTGCTGGGCTAGTGTCTTGATATGGTATTGTTGTAAGTAGATGTATGATAGATACTCTTACAACACACTTAACGTGTAAGTTCCATAGACCTTGGCCTTACACACAAAGGAATGATAGAGATCATACCACAATGCATATGATACAGATCAAATGCATGGACCATATCATCTCACTTTACACATTAGATGTTTACATCTTATATTGCTAGTTTGGCGCTTTTAGTAGCATTGTAAGATGATCCCTCATTAAGATATCAAGATAAAATATGTTCTTCCTTAAGTATGCACCGTTCTATGGATCGTGTTTCAAGACATCACGTGATGATCATGTGTACTTGACTACGCTTTCATACAACGGGTGTAAGACAGTTTTACACACGCAAATACTAAGGTTCTTACTTGGCGAGCCTAGCATGTACAGACATGGCCTCAGAACACGGACCGAAAGGTTAAGCATGAGTCATATAGTTGATGTGATGCCCATATTGATGCTCGCCTTTGAAGCTACACCGACTCACATGATGATCGGACTTGGTGTAGTGGATTTGGTTCATGTAATCACCAAAAAGGCACGAGGGATGTCGTTTTTGAGTGGGAGTTCATTTCTAATTTGGATTAGTCGAACTCAATTTGTCATAAACTAAATCGAAGTGAATTTGCATAATTTGTTGTAGTCATTGGCATCTGTTAACTACCTTACGCTTAGTTTTAATTGAGATAATAGAACTATATAATTCTGGATATTTACTTTACGAACTGGTATCGTATTGTTTTGAATGTCAATTTAAAGTTTAGAAGTCCTATTGCAAACTTTTAGCAAACCCTATTTACTCCATGAAGTTTAATAAGTAGTATTAAATCAAGAGTAAGAATTCCAATGTTAGTATTTAAAGTATCATGTTTGCCTCCATGATTATTGATATTCAAAAGTTGTTTTAATATCAAGATTATCTAGGAGCTGAAAAATTGTTTCAGAAACAATCATGTATGGAAGATATTGTGATATCTGAAACAATGTTTTTGGTTGCATTATGATAGAGTATAATTTAGCAAAATACATGTTCTCATATTATGAGAATTTGTGAAGGATGGAGATGCTAGGCATCCGGATCTCCCAAAAAGGTTTTTGGGAACTAACATTATACTCACGATTCTTCCTTACAGGCTATAGTAGCTTGATCATGAAAGTTGTCATGATAAGGATGAGTAGAAGATGTAAGTAAAATGTTTAATACACTAAAAGATTACTAAAGAATGGTTTTTTGAAAGAATGCCAAACATTTGATGATGGTGATCCACTTCAAAGTGCAAGTCCAAAGGTATTAGTGTTTGACTATATACGCTTTGTACTATGTGTCATGTGAATGACACCACTATTGATGTTGATAGATTCTTTTAAAAGGAAAAGGAATTGCTGAAAGAGAATCTATAAAATATTTGGCAGAAAAGAAAAAGTTGGAAATGTCTAGCTTAGGTATATAGAATATATACATGTTATGGTTGTATTGCTTACTTGTTAAACAATGTGGTTCTTTGGTATTGGATACCGAATTGGTTGGTATGAAGTGTCATACAGGACAACGCAGTTCATGAACTGCAATGGCCTAAGTAACTAGCAAGAGAATAAGTGATGATGTTCATCGAAAACAAATAAAGTGTTATTGTGTTTTTCGTTGTCATCAAACCTAGCCTTCAAGATTTGTTTTAATAATTGTTATTTTGTTCCGGTATTATGAGAACAATGTTTGTTCAAATAATTACCGTATTCCATAAAGGATGGATGAACTTTTACATGTCTAGTGGGAGAAATCACATCCATAAACACTATTGTTGAAATGTCGCAACACAAATGATTGAAAAATCACTTATGAAATGACATCGCTGTTTAAATTATATTGGAAAGAAAACATGAAGAAACTCCATGTTGATGGATTTTTGGAGTCTTTGATTTTGATCAACTGACGCTTGTGAGACTTTCCTTGAGATAATTGAAACTCCGTCCATAGGCCAAAGAGGAACGGGTGACTAACTTAGCGGATATTGTACATATTGATGTATATAGTCCATTATATGTAGCCATATGCGATGGATCTTTTTGCTTCATATGCTTTCTCCAGAAATTTGAGTGAATTTATCTATATATTTACTTAATAAGGAAGAAGTATGAAACATTTGAAAATTGTTCAAAGTCTTTCAAGATGAAGTGAAAAATCATTGTAACAAGAAAATAAAAGAGTTTATGATTTGATCATAAAGGAAGATATTTAAGTTACATGTTTAGCAAAACACCTAAGATTTGAGGAATTGTTCCATGATTTGTGTTTCCCGATAAACCATCGGAGTATGGCATATTCGAGAGATGAAATCAAACCATGTTTGACATGGTAAGATCAAAGGTGTCATTTATAAAACTGCCATTATGTTTTAAGGATTGAAGCTTTAGAGACTACCGCTTTTGCACTAAAGAGAGCACCATCGTGATCCGTTGAAATGACACCATATAAGTTATGGTTTGGGATAAAACCCGAATTGTCTTTTCTTAAATTTTGGTATGCTATGCATCAGTAAAATGTTTACAACCAAAGTCGGATAAGCACGTCTTTGTAGGTTATCCTAAATAATTTGTTGGGAATTCTTCCATAACACCGAGGACAAAAGAGTTTGTCGCTTGGAATGTCAAGTTTCTTGAGAAGGAATTTTCGTGAAAAGTTAAGTGGGAGGACAATAGAACTTTGATAAGGTTGTTGAACCTTAGCTATATGTGCTAAGTAGCGCAGCGCCAGAAAGTGTCTCGGTGGCGACTAAAATGCTCATGGCTCCCATGATTACAAAGGTTGTGATCTCAGAGATTAGAGTTCTTATTGAACCGTATGGGTCAGTAAGAATCAAATAGTAAGATTTGA
The DNA here is from genome assembly GCA_910589775.1 of Avena eriantha. Classification (NCBI taxonomy): domain Eukaryota; kingdom Viridiplantae; phylum Streptophyta; class Magnoliopsida; order Poales; family Poaceae; genus Avena; species Avena eriantha. Next base: position 168,517,928 of record OU342743.1, on the reverse strand, counting down.
AACAGAAGTCATTATTGTTTTGACAATGATGAACCGACTACATGAAAAGAAGCGATGATGGGCCCTGACTCCATAAAATGACTAGAAGTCATAGAATCCGTGATAGTATCCATACACGAGAAATCAAGTTTCTGAACTTGGAAGACCCTCCGGAAAGGCGTGAAGCCTATTGGTCGTGTTTGGATCTATAAAGACATAGACATGGATGTTTAACATCTATGAAATAGTCGACATGTCGGAAAGAAGTTTACGGCAATGTTCAAGGAGTTGACTATGACAAGATTTGATATTTCATAGTGATATTTAGTCTTGACGGATTAATGTAGCAACCACTACCTATAATTTGATGTATGGTAGCTGAACAAACAAAACAATGTTCTTCTAATAGAATGGTTACCTAAGACGTGTACAAGACACGGTCCGAAGGGTTTTGTTAATTCAAAGGGTGCTAAAAGGGCATGCAAACTTCAATAGTTGAAGTAAGCATAGCAGAGTTGGAATCTTCACCATGATGAAACTGTTAAAAGAGTTTAAATTCATCGAAGATGATGAAGATGCTTGCATTTGCAAGAAATTAAGTGGGAGCGCTGAGACATATTTCTAATACATTATGTAGAGGACACATTGTTGATTGAAAATGATGTATCTTGTATTGACACAACTTAAGAATTTCATTAAAATAAGATTTCGATGAAAGACTTGGGAAAAACCGGACTATTTGGCATCAATATCTATATGGATAGATTGAGGCGCTAATATGGTTGTGCTAGACATACATGTATGAGATATTGAAAGGGTTCAATATGGAAACAACAAGAAAGGTTCTTGCTGCATGGAAAGGATTGTATCAAGATTCAAGTGTTTCAACACTTGGTGAGTAAAATCACATGAAGATTTTGATCGATTATACTGTGATATGTATATATCCAGAATGTCCTATGCTCTAAATGTTATAAGCACATACTAGAATGATTCATAAGATGATCATTGTACAATAGTAAAGATATTCTTATGAGCTTTGGAAGAACTAAGAATATATCATGTATAAGTGACAAATAGTTAAAGGTAGTTCATTGTAAAGTGTTACATTGATTTGTCACAAGATATAAATTAAATTTATCTCAATTTAGACTATGGGTGGCACAATGTAATGGAAAGGAAGTTCCATGATGGATTTGGATAAGTTCCAAAGTTGAAACATCGTGACGGATACTACAACAAAAGGCTAAGTATATGACTGCTATAGTAGCAGGAAAGGAGGGCATTTGTGTTAAGAAGTTTGTTATCAAACTAGGTGTGGTTCAAAGTGGGCTAATACTATGAAGATATATTGTATGACAATAATATCAACATATTTTAACCCGAACAAACTAAAGGTCTCACCAAAGGACCAAATTTATACAATGCCATCTCATTTGAGAATGAGTGATGTGTAGAGACGCAAAGACATGCAAATACACACAGACCTGAAAGTGCCAGATCTAGAGATTATATTAACCACTAGCAAACGCGTATATTCAACACCTAGGTGTTGTATATACAAGTTTACAAACTAGATTATTGACTCTAGTGCAAGTGGGAGACTGAAGGGAATATGCCCGAGAGGCAATAATAAAGTGGTTATTATCTTATTCCATGTTTATGATAAATGTTTATTTTGCATGCTATAATTGTATTAATTGGAAACGTTAATACATGTGTATTTAATAAACAAAATACAAAGTTCCTAGTACTACCTCTCATATAAACTAGCTTGTTGACTAACAAGACGATCAAGGTTTCCTGATCATGGACATTGGATGTTGTTAATAACAAGGTCACAACATTGGTGGAATGATGTGATGAACATTCATCCGAAGTATAGCATTACGATCAAAGTCATTATGTTTATATTGCTATAACATCATATGAAGTAATCTTAGTCCTTAGACCATGAGATCATGTTAATTGCTGACACCGGAAGAGTATCTTGATAACATCAAACGTCACACCGTAACTGGGTGACTATAAAGGTGGGTTCAATGCTACAAAGGTGTTATGTTGAGGCTCATGGATCAAGAGTGGGATTTGTCCATCCCGATGATGGATAGATATACTCTAGGCCCTCTCGGTGATATCACATTAAGATAGCTTGCAAGCAAGTGATGTGATCACTAGAATGTTATATCACGGGAACAAGAAAAGAGTGCATGTCGGTAACGAGATCAAACTAGGTATGGAGATACCGATGATAGAATCTTAGACATGTAATATATCGCGAGACAAAGGGATTTAGTTACTAGCGTTAAAGGTTCTCACGATCACAGAAGTCATCGTTGAATGTGTAGGAGTCAGTATGGATCTCTAGGTCACGCTTCTGATTATTGATTTGAGAGGGGTCTCGATCATGTCTGCATTATTCGCGCGAACCATAGGGTGACACACTTAAGGGATACCGGCACCATTTGGAGCAAATATGTTTCAGATAAAGATTTAAGAAAGCGCTGGAATTATTTCAATAGACACCGAAACTGTTTCGGGTGAAATTACTGAAATTGGTTCTGCATGTAATATTGAAATGTTGCAGGGGGTTTTATGTGAATGTTTGTTAATTAAAGTAATTAACAAAATTCTGAATAAAATTAATAAAAGAATTTTATTAAATGAGAGAGCACTAAATTTGGAGAAATTTAATGCATTTAAAGTGGAGACTTTAAAAGAGAATGTGAAGGGGCAAATTTATGTGGAGGGAGTTACCACCACATGAATGAGGAGGTGAGGGGTCACCCCTTGGGCGCCGGTCATGGGGAGGGGCACCTCCTCCTCCTATAAAAGGCCCCCCTCTCACACCTTTATACTCACACCTCCTCGTGAAGGATCTCTCTCCCCCTCTAGTATTATTCCCCTATGGTCTCAGATTAGCGAGATACATGTTCCCGGTGGCTTTATATGGAAAGGAGATGCTTCTTCCGCTGCTTTGCTGGAGCGAGGGACGGAGGTTGTCGGGGTACCGGACGTGTGTGCGATCACGGACGCACCGCTGCTTTGTGGTGCTGGACTTGGTGGTGCTGGACTTGCTGGAGCTGGATTAGATGGACGTGTTGGAGCCGGACCTGCTCGACTTCATCACGATCTTGAGATCGGCAAGTGTACGACTACATCATCCACGAGTTCCAACTAGTTAACAAAGATTTTTTGTCTTCGAGGGTAAGTTCTCTATGGATGTATATCCACCCGTTGCTTGTATCTAGTAGATAGATCTTGGCGTATAGTTCCCATCATAGGAATTTTTTTGTTTTCTATGTTGCGAACCTTTCAGTCAAAATCACTCCTCAAGACATAGTCGAATCCCGGCTGTGGTGGAGGCATACCTTGTTATTGATGTTGGTGGAAAGGCTGCTGGTGATGGTGTTGCTGACCGTAGTCGTCCCATCCTGCACCATGCCAGCCTTCTTCTCCTTCATCTTACTGATGTTGGCTAGCTGCTGCGTTTTCCTAGTTGGGATGGCCACCTGGTGGCGCAGTCCTTCCTGAGAGGATCAGTGCCTACTGGAACTCCTCCTCAGTGAGGACCCAACTCTTTTTACCTAGAAAACCAAAAGCTTGGACAAAAGGAAGCAAGATTTGGTGGATATCACCGTTAGGTACAAAATAAAACTAGTAAGCACGGAGGGCACGCTCTGGCCTATAGACACCTATGAACTTGGTGCTAGCCATATGAATATCATCCAGGTCCTTACTGCCAGCCACAACTCTTTCCCGTGGTAGGACAAATTCGTTTGCGTAGGCGATCTGTGTGATCAATCCGCCATAATGAATGTCCCTCGCAGAAGCTGGCCTTTGGCGGCGAAAGTGCTAGATGAGCAAGGCCCCCAAGTTTACCTTGTGATCCATTTCTAGATGCAAGGCCATATGAATTACACTCATTTCGGGGCCTGCCATTGCCCCAACATCACCTTTCCCAAATAAAGAATTAACAAGGAAGGTATGAAAATAACGTATAGTAGGATTCTGGATAGTGGCACTCTTATTGCACAAATAATCGTTGTTCCTATGGACAGAAATTTGCCCCCAAGATTGCATTGCCTCTATGTGCACATTTTCAATGATGTCGAATTCTCCCTCGTGGGAGAATCCGAAACTATTACAAAATTCATAGAAGGTCAAGTTGTGGAGTTGCCCATTGAGCAAAAAACTTACAGTGCAATTTTGCTCTTGGGTCTCGAGATCGTCATGGAACGATGAAAGGAACTCGACAGAGAGGTAGGAGAAGTCGACCATGCCAGCTTGCACAGTCATCTGCTCAAAGTCCTCCAGAAGACCCTGGCAGGAGAGGAACTGACGGTCTACCCACTTGGTGGGAAAAACCTTGAGGTTGCTCACCCTCTCGTAGTCTCGGCTCATGGCAGCCCTCAAGCTATCCACCTCTGAGTGTCTCTTCTTCAAACTCGGTGGCTTGGCGGAGCCTGAAGGCCCCACCGCACCTGAGCCCTTTCCCGAGCGGAACATCCTTCTAGTGTTATGCATTGTGCCGCAATTTTTTGAAGAAAACTATATGCATCAAGTTTCTATCATATAAACAAATGATTACAGGTAGAAGTTACAAATCCTAACGTGAGGAATCAACAATAATCTCAAAATATGATGAACTCATCTAAATAGCCAATGTGATGAATTCAACCATGGATTTTAGAAAATAGAGTATGGATCAGACGAGAAACATACCGATGTGAAGATTCCCCAACTCAAAAACACAAAATCAATGAAGAATCAAAAGTTTTAGAAGGCTAGGGTTTGAGGTGGAGAGAGAAAGAACAAGGAATAAAGAGGAAGAAGAAGAAGGAGGCTGGCTGCGAGCTAGTAGCCGTTGGTCTTTACCTGGCGACGCACTTGGTACGGGCGGGCGGGCGGTACGGCCGCAGCCCGCCCGTACTGGTGGTCGTCACCATTGGATTAACATTAGGGTGTGAGATCACACCTGGTCAACCTGGTACGGGCCTGCGGTACGAGCATACCCTAGCCATACCAGTGGTCGTTATCAATTTAGAAGCCATCGTCGGTTTCGATGATGTTCGGTACGGGCACAGGGTACGGTCGTACCTCGGCCGTACCACTGGTCGTTGCCGAAACTGTTCTCGCTGTAGGTTTTGTTGAGACATGGTACGGGCGCGCGGTACGGGCGCACCGTGGCCGTACCAGTGCTCATTATCTATGATGAACCCTTTTTATTTTCTTCGTTTTCCCATGCTTCTCAACTTCATTAAGGTAAATTCTCTGAACAAACTAAAAACTCAAAACAAACGTATTAAGTAATACAAATAATAAAGTAGTAAATACAAAACAAAAAATAAAACAAAACTTAAGCTTAATTTATTAAGAATGGGTTAACTCCCATTAAGTGTTTAATTCTGGAGATTTGACTAATCAAACTCCATATCATTGGCGTTCATCTCAAGCGGCGCTTTTTCTTTAGTTTTTGCTGCTTGATCATGCTTAGGTGGTGGAATGTATTTTCCATTGTGCTTTTGTTTCTTAGGAAAGTATCGAACGATCTAATCATCATACATATTGAAGACAATCTTACCGCTGGAGAAATCTACATTAGCTCCAGTTGTACTAAGAAAAGTCTTCCAAGGATGATAGATAGTTTGTCATCCTCACGGACATCAAGAATAATAAAATCAGTGGGTATAACATGTTGATCTATTCTAAGTAAAACATCTTGGATCATTCCGACAGGTTGTTCAGTTATGTTATCCGCCATTTGTAGTGTTATCGAAGTAGGAGAACACTCTCCAAGATTCAATTTATTAAATAAGGAATAAGGCATAACACAAAACCTGCTCCTAAATCACAAAGAGCATCAAATATATTAGTTTTCCCTATTGCACAGGAGATGGTTGGTATCCCTAGATCCCCAAGCTTTGTAGGAAGTTTATCACCAAAGCTTTTCATAACTACTACAGTCTTGGTTACCTTATTTTCCTATAAGTATGTCTCGCATAATTTTTTTATAAGTAGGAACTTGAATATCATCAGTTAAAGGAAGTTCTAAACGCAAGCTGCCTAGTGCCTCAGCAAAAGAATCATAAATAGCTTTGTCTAGTTCGTAATGAACTTGGTTAGGGTAAGGAATTTTCTTTTTGGTAGGTATTACCTTTTCTTTTACCTTTGTCACCGGTTCAACATTCTTTTTATTTTTCCTTGCAGCTAATTTTTTCTTATTGGCGCGTTCCTCACGTGGGATGATAACTGGCTCTTCTTGTTCCTTTCTGAGATCGGTTTCTTCCCTAGAATCAATAGTCTGAGCATCTGAATCATATGGTTTATGCTTATCCCCCGATTCCCCTTCTTCTTGAGTGTTGGAAGCTTCATTTTCCCTTTTCTGGGCCTCATAATCAATGTCGTCCTGGGGGTCGACTAGATCTTCTTCTTATTGACTCATCTCTCGAGTCTCTCTTGCTTTTCGAGCTTGCTCTTCTTGATACCAAGGTGGCCCTTGTGGTTCTTGAGTTTCTGTACCACATCTAGTAACAATGTTAGTAGAAACAATACTGAAATTTCCTTGGTTCAAAATCAAAGTTTGGGTTTCATTTATTTGCTCACACTGGGTTTTAACCATACTTAGATATTTATCTAAATGTTTCGTGGCTTGACCCAAGTCGTCAAGGACTTCTATTGGGTCTCTTATATTATTTTCTTGTGTCATAAGACGTTTATAGTTTTCTCACAGAATTGATTTTGTTGATATTTAGACTTTTGTATTACAAGATTTAAATCATCATCTATTGCATAAGTTTTAAGAATGTCAACTTTGTTTTCTTTTACAAGTTCTGAAGCTGTACCTTTCTCTTCCATGGACTTTTTGACTTCAGTATAAGATCTTGTGGTATGTGAATCATACCTTTTTGTGGTTCAATATCCTCAAGTGTATTGTATTGTTCTTCATTAAAGGATCTTACCTCAAAAAGCTTTACACATTCCGACAGTGTCAAGTTGCATATTGCTCCTCCTTCAGATAGGTCAATCATATCTTTTGTTTCGTCATTAAGCCCATTATAGAAGTATTGGATAACTAGACTCTCCTGAAAACCATGATTTGGAACTTTCATAATCATTGCATAATATCTATTCCATACTTGATAAAAGGTCTCTCCAATTGTTTGCAGAAAATTTGTTATACTTCGTTTGATCTGCATAATTTTAGTAAATGAACAATATTTATGCATGAATTCTCGGATGCAATCTTCCTAGCTTTTTATAGTATGATTAGGTAATGATTGTAACCAAGCTAAATTATTATCTTTCAAAGACCAGCGGAAGAGTTTAAGGAGTACAAACTCTATTGGTAAACTTGATGTTTAAGAGTAACACAAAGGTCATGTACCCTTGTTAAGTGGTCACTAGGGTCTTCCTCTTCTTTTCCTGCAAAAGAAATTTCTTTCATCATATATATTAGCTCAGGATATATTTCAAAATCCTGGCCTTCAAGTTTATGATAAAGAATAGGCATTTTTCTCAAGTGCCTAGATGGATTCCCATACTCTTCCAAAGGTAGCTCAAGTTTGGCCCCTCGGGTGATGGTCAAATCTGCCATCAATGGGATCAAGTTGTTCACGTCTACAATACGTGAATTAGTAAATCTTTCAATAAATTATAATTGTCTCTCGATAAAAACACGGTCATTATACGAAGGTAAATAGGTTTTTCCTGATCGAGTGGTACCTTTGTATTCAATGGAGATCATGAATGGTATCAACAGTTGTTGTTGTCAACAAACAACACTTAGCACTGAGCTCCTCGACAATGGCACTAGAAAATATTTTGATAGCCTACAAGTGCACAGGTTCGTCAGAGAATGTTTTCGCAGAAGTATTAATTCCAGTTTTTATATCGATCCAAACGAGGAGCCTAGGAAAGTGTTTTTATGCGGTGTTTTTGTCGCACCCAAGGTGTCATAGGTCTTGAGTGAATTGACTGCAAATGTTGATGGTGGAAGTGGTGAGTAAAAGATAGAGGAACTTGCTTAGGAAATAAGTAAATTGCATGAAAGTAAAGATGCAAAAGGTTTGTAAAGGTCCTGCAGATGAGAAGTTAGGTGCGGAGAGAATCAGTTCATGGTGATAGTAAAAGTGCCAAATGGAATAAGCGGAATAAGTGATAATGATAATTCTTATTTATAAGTGAGTATGCAAGCAACCCGTATACCGACTAGGAGTCCTCATGGCCAATTCTTCCCAATCCCAATGATCCATCTGCTTGTTACCACGGCCATGGTCAGCACATTAATTACGGTCTTTCGACCGGATCAAGGCTTTAATCTTGATGGTTCCTTGTTGTCCTCGAGTAGTGATAACTCTTCTTTGATATCAACCGTGTGACTCGGGGGTCGCCGAATTACTAGCATACAAGTTCATACCTATGAGATCTTTGGATCATGTTACATGGGCCCTCAAATTAGATAACACGCATTAGGAAAACATAGATATTCATTCTCACTTTTAAATAAACATTGCAACAATCACAAATGGATGGAATAAAAGGAGGCACATCACATCTCACTAATCCTCTACATCTCCCACGCCTATGGGGATTTACTCAAACATGAGAGGAAGACAAATCAAAGGCATAATTGTATTTAAAATAGAAATCATCTCAAAGTTATTGTAGCAAACCACAATAGCGATTTAAGATCCAATCAAATACAAACCATAGGTAGATCAAAGTATAAAACCCTAATCTTACAAGTGCTAATATCTCTCTCTAAGTAATGATGGAATGATGGTGGAGTGTGTGGTTTTGAGGTTGAAGATCGTCGGGGAAAAAGGTGAAGTCCTTCTCCTCTTTCAGATCTGATCTCCCCCTCTAGATGTCTTGCGGTAGTTGTAACTTCTGTTTTGTGTTTCTTCTCGTCTCTCCCTCTTTATGAAAGTTGCTTGTATTCATATAAGGAGGTGCTAGTGGGTAGTACGGGTGGGCGGTACAAGCGTTCCCCGACCGTACCGATGGTCGTTATGCGTACTGACGCCTCCAGTGAAAGTGGCTCCAATTGGGGATTTGCTTATTCTGGTGTAATTATCCCATAAATGCTATTAGATCTTCAATAAATGTTCATTGCGTGAAAACCATCACAAAAAACCAAGGATTCGCTAATTGCGATATTAACATTAGTGGAAAGGGTCAATATTTCATGAAATCTAGGAATAAACAAGTGGAAAACCAATGGTAAAAAGTAATGAAATTTGGAGCTATCAAGCCTTCATCCAGCGATGGAACATCATCAAAAATTTGGATGAAGCTATATCCGATGAAAGAGCAACTGACGCCTTCACTATCAACCTTCACCGATGAGAGTTCATACAAGAGATGGGGTGGGTTAAGCCCAAAACAATCTCACAGCTGATGGACATGCCAAATTGCTGGGCTGACGGAGAAGACGCGGTATACAACAAGCGAGCATGCTCACCTGAAGAAGATAGGGACAAGCACAATAATGATAGAAGTCGATGAAATAACTACGGATACAATGGACCAAGCTATGTCGTAGTCATTTTTTTAGGAGGGGACAACAGAAGAAACGACGACCACATCAGCGAATACTGAAGAGATGATGTCGGAGGAGGCCAATCAACACATAGATACCAGCTAATAGCTCGGGATCCCCCAATGTTGGTACTAAAGGCACCACTAGCCGCACCCGAGTATCTCCATTGGTCAGAACAGGAAATTACATTCAACAGAGCTGATCATCTACTTAGAGTCCCATGACTGGGCCACTCGGCTCTAATATTAGAGGCGCAAGTCAGTGGATTTGATATGAGTAAGGTTTCCATGGATGCAGGAAGTAGCGTCAACCTAATTTATGCCAAGACACTTCAGGCAATGAATTGCTCTTTAGCAAATTTAGCACCAACAGAAACATCTTTCCACGCCATAGTCCCAGGTAAAGCTGAAATTCCTTCAGGTAAAATATCTCTTGACGTTGTTTTCGGATCCAAAGAAAATTTCAGGTGTGAAAAAGCTCGAGTTTGAAGTCATGGACTGGTCATCGCAGTATCACACGATCCTGGGTTGCCGAGCCTTCGCACGGTTCATGGCAGTACCACACTATGTGTACCTAGTTATGAAAATGCCAGCCCCCAAAGGGGTCAAACAGTGAAGGGCATTTTTACATGTTCTGATAGTTGCGATCGAGAATTCAACAAAATCTCTGGATCCTTCCGGATGGAGACCGAGTTTGAGCAACTAAAAATGTCAGCAAATGCAGAACCTCTAGAAGGAGCACGTGTCAATCCCGATCAGGCTTTTGACACCATAAAAGATACAAAGGAAGTCTAGATTCACCCTACCGACCCAAAGAACACGACCTTTGTGTCCTCCAATCTTGGTCCCACATAGGAAAGCGCGCTCGTTGAGTTCCTCCATGAGCACTGGGAGATTTTCGCATGGTTACCAGCCGACATGCCGGGAATTCCCAGGGAACTCGCTGAGCATGCACTTAACTTAGATCCTAAGGCAAAACCAGTAAACAGTCACTTAGCCGCTTCACAAGACCAAAACGAAAGGCCATTGGAAAGGAACTCCATCGCCTAACCGACACCAAATTTATTAAAGAATTGAAGAAAGCGGAGCGGGTCGCAAACCTAGTATGTGTACCAAAGAAAAACATGAAGGAGCTACGTATGTGCATTGACTTCACTGTGTTAAACAAACATTGTCCAAAGGACCAGTTCCCACTACCACGAATTGATCAAATAATCGATTCAACTACGGGGTGTGAACGTCTTTCCTTTCTAGAAGCATACTCAGGATACCATCAGATTCGGATGAAGGAAGAAGACTAGGATAAAACAGCATTTATCACACCCTATGGTGTATTCTGCTACACAACAATGCCCTTTAGACTAAAAAATGCGGGTGCAATGTATCAACGGATGATGCAAAATTGCTTAGGAAGCCAAATTGGAATAAATATACAAGTTTACATTGACGATGTCATAGTTACAACAAAACAAGGGTTGACCCTTATCAATGATCTCCGAGATACATTTGATAACCTCGACAAGTACTGCATCAAGATCAATCCTATGAAGTGCTCCTTTGGAGTCCCTGCGGGGCAACTCCTCAGATACTGATGGCTCCAAAATTAGCCATCGTCTTCCACCACATTTAAACATTTTTTGGTCAAGAAATTGACAAGAAACTCTCAATCCTTGCCACTAATGACTAATAATTGCAAAGATATGCAAAACCTTTCTTTGAATTGTGTTGTGCAGCAAATCACGGTTTTTAATGCGAAATCAAGAGTCATAATGAAGGTTTTTGAGGAAGTCTACACGGCCAAGTAATTGGGAAGCCATTCCAGGGCGTCAGCATGCTTAACGACCACTCGTATGGACAGGGCCCGCCCATACCGTCCGACTGTACCATGTGGCATTGGCTTCATCTCGTCAAACCCTATGACTTTCATGAAGGCGACTTTATATTTTGAGGCTCTAGCCATTGGCCAGAGAGCCACCATTCTCAGATTACATCACAACACCACCAAAGGAGATCCACACCATTGTTCATACATTGTTCATCACTTCCATCATCCATCCCCTCCACTAGCCATAGCCATTGCTTTGTACTTTAGATCTCGTTGTGATTTGGCAACCATTGTAAGAATATTTGATTTCAATCTAAGTATTTGTATGATGTTTTCTATCTCTGATATATTTGTTATGAGTGAGTAGTCCTCACGGGCTGCCGGTTGGGGAGAAGCCTCACAGTAATTATGTGCATCTAATTCATGGGAGTATTGCATTTTGTTTGCAATTGATATTTGTATCTTTTGTTTCTTTGTCTCCTGTCTCAATCTGTGGACTTGAGGTACCCAAGATCCCATAGATTGATAAAGGCTTGAGGTGAGATACTTGGGCAGCGATGATCTCATAGGAACCCTAGTGACAGAAAGGGTAGTACGGTCTTCGCTTAGCGACCCATTCGGGATCACGGCAACATCACCACTTAAAGCTTTGATCTATGTTTTACACTTCATAATCGTTTGTAGCCCATTGCTTCGGTGTGCACTCGGTTGGATCAAAAGACTATTGCTATGCCCGCTACATCACGGGGGCTCTAGTATATTAGGATGTGTTGCCCACAAGATATTATCTCTGTTCAAACATTACACATGACTATGCTTATTATTATATTTTATCCCATATGATGTGCAGCTGCAGGTGGATCTTCAACCCTGACCTATCTCCATCCATTTATTCAACCCATTATAAAGTAAACTAGATTGGTCCGGTAAACCAAGGTAAAATGAACAAACAAAGTCGTGTAAACATGTCCTTTTTATTTCCTTTTAGCATTGCTTTCCAAGGTTTGATTAAACCTAGGTCTTCTAGGGAAAAAGCTATTATACTACATCCGTGAATCCTAATCGAAGGTATCAACCCTTTTTCTGGCGATGTTTCCTGGAAGCAATTTCACTATCCCGATGAGGTCACTAGAGACCTTGTTTTTAGTTTTATTATTAGTTTGTAGTTTATTTCTTGTTATCTATTTGAAAACCCCCCAAAATTAGTTACTTGTTATTTGTTTTCTTTACATAAAAATTACCAAAAATATAAGAGCCATGGCTCAAAAGAGATTCGGGGAGTATGATACTCCTACTAATGATTTTATTCGTGCACTATCACTCAGCCCACTGTTGATGCGGAAACATATGAAATAAAGCCAAACCTTTTAAGTTTGGTTCAACAAACCAATTTGGGGGCTCATCTGCTGAAGATTCGGGTTTGCACTTAAACACTTTCACTGAAATTTGCGACATGATGCGTATTAAGGATGTAGTTCAAAATGATGTTAAATTAAGATTGTTTCCTTTCTCTCTTAGAGGAAAGGCTAAGGATTGGTTGCTAGCCCTACCAAAGGGCACTATTAAGTCTTGGGAGGAATGTACTAATTTGTTTATGACTAAATTTTTTCAATAGCTAAAACTATGCATCTAAGATCCAACATTACAAGCTTTAGACAAGAAGACCGTGAGCCACTAGCGCTTGCGTGGGAAAGGATGAAATAAACCGTAATGAACTGTCCTAGTCATGGATGGAAGAGTGGCTTATATTACATTTATTTTATAATGGTCTTAACCCAATGTCTAAGTCTATGCTAGATACTGCAGCAGGAGGAACAATCATGGAAAAGCAAGTGAGTGTTGCAAAGAAATTACTTTATGATATGCAAAACAACCATGCCCAATGGCATGTGGAAAGAACCTCGAAGAGAGTAAGTTCAATTACCGAGGTAAATAATGAAGATCTTAAATCTAAGGTAGACGAGTTGTTAGCATAGTAAAAGGTAAAGAAGATACCCAAGTCAATGCTATCGTTACCGATGTTAATGATGTTAATTTTATAACTCGCTCTCCTTTTAATCTGCTTGGAAAAATAATTATGCTTCTAATGTTCAAAAACATTATCCTAATCTTGCAGGAGCTCCTTACAATAATTATGATAATACTAATGGAGCAAATCATGGAAATCTCTCGTTTGAGCAAACTGTTAGAACCTTTATACAAGCTCAAACCGAGAAAAATAATACGCTTATTAAAATCATGGAGCACCATGAAAGTAGTATAGGAAAATTATCTAACCAAGTCATTGCAATTAGAAATGATGTGCAGGCTTTATAGGAAAGGACAAAGTCCGTGGAGGCTCAGTTGGGTAAAGTAGCTGAGAGTCAAGCTCTCATACTATCAAAGTTTGCTAGAAAACCCGAGCCAAATCCGGTATAAGACCTCAAGATGATGAGGGTGGTAACCAATGAAGAAAAGCCCGAAGAGCTGGATTATAGCAACACGCCAACACCGGAATATACCGTGGAAGATCTGTTAAAGATGATCACCGTGAATAATCCAGGTATAGAACAAGGTAATGTTGCTATGTACCAACAATTTATACAACAAGTAGCATCTAAACCTCGCGAGTTAGAGATGGAGTATAAAAGACTAGCTGATAAGCTTCGAGCTAAGCTAGATGATATATTTGAGCCCACTATTAAAGTTAAGTTGGGAGTCAATGAGATATCCGCACTTTGTGATCTTGGTGCGAGTGTCTCAACGATTTCCAAAAGCTTATTTGACAAATTAAATTTGAGGCCATTTTTTACTACTGAATTGAGACTCCATCTAGCTGATTCAACTTATAAACAAGCTGTGGGGATTAAAAAAATAGTTGTTGAAATTAAAGGTATTCCCGCTCTTATTGATCTTATTATTGTGGACATGCCTGAAGATCCCATAACACCTATAATTCTAGGTAGGCCATTCCTAAGAACTATCAAGGCTTTGATTAATTTACATGAGGGGAATGTGAGAATAGGGATACCATCTAGAGATCCTTCTATAGTCCACTTCCCTAGGAAAAATAAGGCCAAGCCTAATGATGATGCTGGTATAATTACTTTAAATGCCAACTACTTTGGAGTGGGTATTCCACTTCTTAAACCTAAATGATTACCATTAGGGTCAAGCTAATTGAGCTTAACTAGAAGCGCTTCATGGGACGCAATCCATGTGAAATAAAGTTTTACTTTTGTGTTAGTTTTGTTCATTTGTTTTTGTTTTTAATAAAGAGTGTTCAAGACGACCTTTGGAGATAGGAGAAGAAATAAGGTAATCCTCTATCTTTTATTTTACTAACATATATCCTAAGAAGTATTGATGATTTTTATGTAGTATATTTGCTATTATTTTGTCCTTTGATAAGATGTGCAAAGGCACACAGAGCTTCTAATCAAAAAAAATTGAGTTTTGTAGCTCATAGTGTTCTAAAGACCACTGGTACGGCCGGAAGGGACCGTACCGTGCACCCGTATCACATCGAACCACGGGAAGATAGAAATTATGATTTTTGCCGTAGGGAACAATGCTCTTAATGACCACTGGTACGGCCGGACGCGTCCGTACCACGTGCCTATACCGTACCGTCGGGTAAACATCAGATTTCAAGCAAAGTCACAGATTGGATAATGACCGGTAGTATGGGCGTGCACGCCCGTACCGCGCGCCCATACCGAGTGCACCACCGGAAGGGAGTCGTCGCCCCCAAGGTATGTCACCCAGTACAGGCGAGCTCCCGCCATACCGCCCGTCCGTACCACATACGCGGCCACCATATTCAGCCCGAGGAGGTAACCTAAAATCCCCCAAACCAATCATTCTCTTTCTTCTTCCTCCAAAATCCAAACCACGTCCATTGGATCTTCAAATTTAGTTAATCTTTCTTTGATTCCTCGCACTCATTCGATCTAAGGTATGATTCTCCTCTGATCCTCAACTTATTTGTACAAAAGCTCCACTCATTCTTTCACCATTGTCAATCTAGACTTGGGTCTTGTTCTTGATACAATCTTGATACTGAGCTTGCTTAGTATTGTTTTAGAGGAGTTTCTTTTGTAATTAGTGTAGAGAATCACTTATGATATGTTTCTATTGGACTAAAAAATATTAGCAATTTTTATTTACTTTATCTTATTATTTTTAGATGAACACATGGGGAGTCGTACACGTGCAGTGGCTGCGGAGTCCTCCGCACCACCCATTGATACGTTGACCCCCGAGTCACTTGGTTTTGAGTTCACTGAAGAGTTTCAGCAGAACCGTTTCAATCGTCTCAAGCTCCAAGAAATCAAGTCCACCAAGTTACCCTGAACCAACTTGGCATTCGTGCTGATTTCGATTTACTTTGCAACAATGTTGGTTTGTATGATTTTGTCTTTCAGGATGTTGCCACGTATCGTCACTTGACGCTTGAGTTCTTCAGCACCTTGACACATACAGTATACCCTTACGGTTGTACCAAGGAACAAAGGCCTGGAGTTGATCGCATCAAATTCCGTCTTATAAACTGTGAGTACACCTTAACACTCAACCAATAACCTCAATGCTTTGGGTTTACCAACAACAACACCTATGTATGCACAACTACTTTTGTTTTAAATCCTGCACCTTGGGAGTACTTTAATTTAATGAGAATCCATGGAGCCACACCCAATGGAAACTAAATTGATCACCTTGCTATTTGATATTTATTTTATGTTATTGCTAACACTTTGCAGGCACGTGGTGAGTTTACTAGAATTAATGAGGAGGACATTTGATCCTCGCAAAAACTGCTATTATTAATTGTACCTTAACGCTAAATTTGGGCGCTCTTCTTGTGTTTTACCTTAAGTATTAAGCTCTTCAATATCGAGGACCCATATGTGTGGAGGAGGAGTTGTGACCATTCTTGCACGTGCACTTTGCATCAACCTAGGTAACATCCAGCCATTGATAGGAATTCACCGTCTCGGTCTCTCTACTCTAAGAGCATGTGGTATGGTCTCATGGTAGATACTTTTTCGATATACCTGGAGCGGATTACTTGATCCTGGCTCCTTTGCCTAACGGTTTATTCTCTATCGAGGATGGACGTTTGTGTTTTGTCGCGCAGGTTAAGGCAAATCTACCCCAACAAGAAATACCCATGGAAGGAGGAGAAGATGAAGAAGTAGAACAAGGAGGACCAAAGGTGTGCTTTTTCGTTTGTTTTTCTTTTCTTAAAACCCTTGTTTTTCTATTCTTTTATTCCTATCCTCGGAAATACAAAAAAGATTTTTTCGTTCTTCTTTTTTCGTAAATGTGGATTCGCACTTCGCCTCTTTGCTTTGATATTATTATGAGAATAATCGTGTTTGAGTTTTGAAGGAACACATCCCTATAAGGAAGAGGATCATGAACTCACTTATGAGAGGTATGTCCTATGTCTCCCACTTATGAAGTTTGAGTTGTTTATCTTAGTTGGTTGATTTGCTAAGATGCCATGCTAGTGGGAAGTAATTTAATATGGTTAGAGTAAAGCTTTTTATAAGTATGAATTAGTTGTTGAAGCTCTTGCTCTAGTTCCTTTAGTTGACTGAGTCTTGCCTTGAAAATAATATTGCCAAACAAGTACATTAATAAAAAGTCTGGAATTATGACTTGTTTGGTGAATGATTGTCTTGAGAGTATACCCTTGAAGATACTTAACTCGATAGATATTTTGATAGTCTTGACGACTGATGTCTACGCACTTCTATTCTTGTAGATAGTTGTTGGGCCTCCAAGTGGAGAGGTTTGTAGAACATCAGCAAGTTTCCCTTAAGTGGATTACCTAAGGTTTATCGAACTCAGGGAGGAAGTGGTCAAAGGTATCCCTCTCAAGCAACCCTGCAATCAAGATACAAGAAGTCTCTTGTGTCCCCAACACACCCAATACACTTGTCAGGTGTATAGGTGCACTAGTTCGGCGAAGAGATAGTGAACTACAAGTGGTATGGATAATTATAAGTGGTAACGGTGCCAGAAAATAGCTTTGATGGCGTGGAAGAGATTAAAGGCAAACTGAAATAAAGATGGAAGCAAGCAAACATGTAACAGATTTAGTTGCAAACGATGTTTCAATGCTTAGAAACAAGGCCTAGGGATCATACTTTTGCTAGTGAACACTCTCATATAAATATCTTCTCTTCATGATACTACTTTGAACTACTCTCCAGTTGGACACTCTAATCCATGGTAGGGCTATAACAACACTCCTCAAAGTTCGCTTTCCCCATCTAAATAACCCCACACTATCACCTTGAGCTCTAGATGGTTCCAACAAACACCACAATTTCATAGAAACATCCAACTCCAAATATAACTCATAACAAGTATTTGTAATCTCTAGTCTAAGTGCCACCATGGTGTGCACGCTGTCACTTTCACACACATGGGGAGAGCAGAGATCTATTAAAGCACTCGAGTAGCAAGGTAGATCTACTTGATTACAAAGCTCATGATCACATTATTATCATGCATAGAGAGAGAGAGATGAACACATAGCTACCGGTAGAACCCTCAGCCTCGAGGAAGAACTACTCCCTCGTCATCATGGGAATCAACAACGCCAATGGAGATAGTGGTTGCTACATTGCAAATGTATCCATAATTTCTGATGTTCCATGCTTGGTTTTATCCACTTTCTTGTGTTTTGTCCACACTTTGGAGTACTTTTCATATGATTTCTTGGACTAACCTATTAACAAGAGCCACAGTGCTAGCTGCCTGTTTTCTCCTGTTTTTGGTTCCAGGAAAGTCAGAAAATGAATATTCTCGGAATTGGACGGGACAAAAGCCAAAGTGCCTATTTTTTCCGGAAGTCATCAGATGCCAGAATACGAGACGGAGTGGGGCCAGAGGCCGGCCACACCACCTGGCCGCGCGGCCAGGCTTGGCTCGCGCCAGGGGGTGGTGTGGTGGCCCCTGGCACCCCCTCGGCCTCCCCTTCCGCCTATAAGATGCCCTCGGGACGAAAACCCTAAGGGCCCGATCAAAAAATCCATGAAAGAGTCTGCAGCCGCCGTCATCTCCATTCCTAGATCGGGAGGGATCTGAAGCTCTTCCCGGCACCCTGCCGGAGAAGGGAATTCACCCTGGAGGCCTTCTTCATCACCATGCAAGCCTCTGGTGTGATGCGTGAGTAGTTCATCCTTGGACTACAGATCCATGTAGTAGCTAGATGGCTGGTTCTCCTCCTTTGTGCTTTCATGTCTAGATCTTGTGAGCTCGGTTCATGATCAAGATCATCTATTTGTAATTCTGCATGTTGTGTTTGCGGGGATCCGATGGATATTGAGATGCTATTTCAGATTGATTATTGATTCTATCATGTCTTTGTTATTTGTGATCTTGCATGATTTCCATTGTTAGTAGCTATCTTGGCCAAGTAGATGCTAGCAACTCCAAGAGTTAGTATTTATGCTCGATAGTGGGTTCATGCCTCTGGTAATATGGGGAAGTGACAGAAATCTCTAAGGTACTAGATGTGTTGTTGCTACTAAGGAGAAAACAACAATACTTTGTTCATAGAACAATCGTATTGTTTACTTTACACGCGGTTCATAAAGCAATAATTTGTTGCTTGCAACTTAATACTAGAGGGGGTTCGGATGATAACCTGAAGGTGGATTATTAGTCATAGATGCAGTTGGATGGCGGTCTATGTATAATGTTGTAATGCCAATCAAGTTCCAAAGGAGTCAAGATGATTAGTATATGCATGTATTGCTTTCTCAATGTTTGTCAATTGCCCCGCTATAATTTGTTCACCCAGCATGTTATCTATCTTAAGGAGAGCCACCTCTAGTGAACTACGGATCCCGGTCCTTGTCTTTTACATTCAATCTACAATCTTTTACTACTTTGTGTTTACTTTCTGCAAACTTTTACTTTTTTTCATTCGATATGTTTAATCCTTTGTTTTCCGCAAAACACGGTGAGATTGACAACCTCATCGCAAGTTGGGGACAAAGTTCTGTGGTTGTGTTGTGCAGGTCTCTAGGTTGCTACTAGCACCGGTAGTGCGCCTTGCCAAGGCTCAGCTAGCAACACCTTTGGGGTGTTTCCTTGCTCCTATTGTTTCGATTAAACCTTGGTTTCATAACTAAGGGAAACTTGCTGTTGTGCTCATCATACCTTCCTCTTGGGGTTCCCAACGTGCTCTACAGCATCATCGCTCCAGCATTTTCCTGGTGCCGAGACTGAGCCATCAAGCATTTTTCTGGCGCCGTTGCCGGGGAGTCAAGGACATCTTCACAAGGGGAGTCCCTCATAACCAATCTCTTTACTTTGTTATTTTTGTTTTGCTTAGTTTTCTTTTTGCTTTGTTTGCTTGTTTCTTATTCAAAAACACACAAAATTAGTTGTACTAGTTTGCTTTCTTATTTGAAAACATAAAAAAATGACTACTCTTGAAAACACTAAGTTGTGTGACTTCACTAGCACCAACAACAATGATTTTATGAGCACACCTATTGCTCCACCTGTGCCTAAAGATACTTTCTTTGAGATAAAACCTGCTTTGCTCAATCTTGTTGTGAGAGAACAATTTTCTGGTATTGGTAATGAAGATGTTGCTTCCCATCTAAATAATTTTGTTGAACTTTGTGAGATGCAAAAGCATAGGGATGTAGATGGTGATATTATTCAGCTGAAATTGTTTCCTTTCTCTTTGAGAGGAAAAACTAAAGAATGGTTGAATTCCTTAACTAGGAATAGTATTGATTCTTGGACTAAATGCAAATATGCTTTCATTGGAAAATACTATCCTCCTGCTAAGATTATATCTATGAGAAGTGAAATAATGAAGTTCAAACAACTTGATAATGAGCATGTTGCTCAAGCTTGGGAAAGAATGAAATCTTTGGTAAAGAATTGTCCCACTCATGGACTGACTGCTTGGATGATCATCCAAACATTTTATGCAGGATTGAAATTTTCTTCAAGGAACCTATTGGACTCTGCTGATGGAGGTACCTTTATGACCATCACTTTGGGTGCTGCAACAAAACTTCTCGATGATATGATGGTTAATTATTCTGAATGGCATACTGAGAGAGCTCCACAAGTAGGAAGGTAAATTCTTTTGAGGAAACCTCCTCCTTGAGTGATAAGATTGATATTATTATGTCTATGCTTGTTAATGGGAAAGCCCATACTGATCCAAATAATGTTCCTTTAGCCTCTTTGGTTGCTCAAGAAGAGCAAGTTGATGTGAACTTCATAAGAAATAAAACTTTGGCAATAATGCTTATAGGAGTAATTTTGGTAACAACAATTATAAGCCATATCCTTCCAACAATGGTAATGCTTATGGAAGTTCCTACAACAATAATAGGAGTGCACCCTCTGAACTTGAAGTTATGCTTAAAGACTTTATTAGTAAGCAAACTGCTTTCAATAAAACTATTGAGGAAAAACTCTCTAATACTGAAAGAAATATAGCATCTTTGGTTGAAGCTCAATCTTCTTTGAATAAAATGGCCGCTAAACCTGAAACTAATGATAATCCCTTTGCAGCTACCAATGCTATACAAGTGAGAATTGATGAAAATGTTAGACTATTAGTTGAAGTACATGCTAAGTGGGAAAGAGAAGATGAAATTGCTAGAAACATTAGCGTTTCTACTATCACCACCACTAGTGTTGAGACTAGTAATAGTTCTACTACTTTAGATGATAAATTTGATTTTGATCTTGATGGTTGCAATATCTCTGAAGTTATTAAGTTCCTACAAAAGCTTGCTAAAAGTCCTAATGCTAGTGCTATAAACATGGCCTTTACAAAACACATTACTGATGCTCTCATAAAAATTAAAGAAGAAAAGATGAAACATAAAGCTTCTATTCCTATAAAACAAGAAGATGGTTGGGAACCCATCATTAATATGAAAGTGAATGACTTTGACTTCAAATATTTATGTGATCTTGATAGTAGTGTCTCTATTATGCCTAGAAGGATTTATGATATGCTTGATTTGCCTCCACTTGAAGATTGTTATTTGAATGTCCCACTTGATGATAATGCTAAAAAGAAACTCAAGGGGAGTCTTAATGATTTTCTTATTATGGTTAACAATGCTTATG
Organism: Avena eriantha; assembly: GCA_910589775.1. Lineage (NCBI taxonomy): Eukaryota > Viridiplantae > Streptophyta > Magnoliopsida > Poales > Poaceae > Avena > Avena eriantha. The sequence goes on along the minus strand of OU342743.1, from coordinate 168,496,468 downwards.
TCCCTGTTGATTTCTATGTTTTGGATGTTGAATGCAATGCTTCTTGTCCTATTACTTTGGGAAGACCTTTTCTTAGAACTGTTGGTGCCATTATTGATATGAAAGAAGGCACCATTAAATATCAACTCCCACTCAAGAAAGGTATAGAACACTTCCCTAAGAAGAGAGATAATATTTATTTTGCTTCTCCTATGAAAACAAAATTTGGTCTTAATGCTTCTTCATTTGAGAACACTTGATTCTTTCTTTGCTTCTTATGCCTAACTTAAAGACGTTAAAGAAAAGTACTTATTGGGAGATAAACCAAAAGTTTTAGATGAGTCTTGGAAGTTATTACCTCTGTAATAACCTCTCCTTATCCTTTTTATTTGCTTTTTGTGCCAAGAGTAACCTCTAATGAGAGAGAAGTAATGATTGGGAAAGTTGCTGTCCCGAAACAGATTTCTGTGCTTCACCGTAAAATTCGTGTAAAATCTCTGAACGTCTTTTTAAGGCGTGCATTTTTGTGCTTCTGCCCCAGGTTGTTATATAACTTTCGTTAGTTCAACACTTTTTTATTTGAGCAACAGAAGGTCTTCAAAAAAAATCGTCTTTACCTGCTGGTCTGTTTTGACATATTTCTGCCATTTTCTGCATTTGTTTCTTGTTGGTTCCTTTTTTAGTTCTTTTTGGGAATTGAGCTTTTTGAGGGAAGTGCTACAGTAGCTATTGTTCTAATGGAAGTTTATTTGGTGTTAGAACTGAACCTTAAGACTTATTTATCTTGAGTGCACTAATGTTGCTAATAAAGATTGTGTGAAGTTCTGTATGAAGGAAAAATTTCAGGTGTATGGAAGGAATGAGTAATGAGATGAAGGATGGACTAAAGCTCAAGCTTGGGGATGCCACGCGTGTCACCCCAATAAATATCCAATAAGTACAAGCGTCAAAGCTTGGGGGTGCCCAAGGCATCCCCTTCTTCGTCAATAAAAATCCCAGGTTTCTTCCAAACGCTTCATTTTTATTGTTTCATGCACAGTTGTGTTGTTCTTGGAGCGTCTTCTTTTTTGTTTTCATTTTGGTTTTCAGTTTGCTTTGGTTTATTTAGTTTTCTGAATAAATTGGTTGGACCCCCTCTTTCATACATTGGTCTGCAAATAGTTTTTGGTTTGGAAAAGAGTAGGAAAGTTCATGCTTATGTGGTAAAAAGAGCTCGTTTTTGACTGTGACCTATGCTTTGTCATGCCATTCTTGATATTGTTTTGGCTTTATGCTTAGTATTCTTTGTTGTAGCATGACTTGTTATAAAAAATTGAGATTTCTTAATGTGCCTTGGATGAATCATGCGTTGTTTTAGCATATTAAAGCATAGTATAGTGGTATTCTCTGTTGATGCTTTATTTGGGTTGACTTGGCACATGCTCACACCATGTTATGACTATCTCAAGTCACCATAGCCTTTATGATCCTTTAGTTTTCAACTTTTAGTATCACTTTATGCTTTGATCAATGATGTTTTGTCGCTCTGCATGATTATGGCCATTATTGCTCTCTTAGTTTGTCGCTCCCAGTCTTTTGCTAGCCTCCACAACAAAGTATGAGTTCCACTCATGCATCCAACTCCCTAAACCAAGTTATTACAAAGAGTCCACCATACCTACCTACTAGCTTATGTTATTCCAAGTATATTCATGCTTTTGTTTACCTTCCAAATTAAACTTGTTATGAGAAAACTAGTGATTAAAGCTCTCACGAACTTAATGGCACACTTTAATTTACTTGCCCTTAATAAAATTGAACCATTGTGTCGTCTATGTTGTATATGCTTGCACTTATTTGTTGGGAATTAGCAGAACCATGCTTTCATGGGGAACGCTTTCAACATTGCACTTGGTACTTGTAGCTAGTTGATATCATGCTCTTTTGTATATGGATGTCGTCGGTGTAAAATGAAAGGGGAGCTTGTAAGTCCATGGAGTTATGTATATGTGTTAGAGAAATGCCTGGGCCGCTGGTCTAATCCATGCTGACATGGTGGAAACCTGCAGCGTAACCATAATGAGCTGTCTATGAAGCATTCTTCTTATAAAAAAGAGTCCTATATTGAGAAAAAAAAGAGAAAAGAGAAAAAAAATGAGATTATGAAAAGAGGAAAGAGAGAAAAAAGCACCATATTCCCATGGTAAATAAGAAGATTGCTGAGATGCTCGTTGTCTGCTTGGCTTGTCATTTTGATATGGGGATTCTTCCGTATCATTGGGCAAGGGGTACCCCGTTGGCGGTTCTCTATGATACACATGTACTTACAATGACAAGAACTTACAGGTGACTAAACTTGAGTAGCATGAGGAGCGACCCTCGTATACAAGGGACATGAGATTTCTGACTTATACTTCGTCAAGCATGTACACCATAGTTTGTTCACTTTAATCTTAACCACTTCAAGATGCTTATGATAGGGGCAATGAGAGCTGAAAGTTGTAAGTACCATAATTTTTGGAAGCTCTTTATGAGACTTGAATCCCTACTTCCATTTATAAAAAGGCCTTTCTTCCACCATTATATTGTGTCTCCACCTTCTAACTTTATGGACCTTCTTTGAGAGCATAGTGGCCATTCTTAGTTCTATGTGCATTGTCCCAAGACTAGTTGATTGATGCATAACTTGATATTGCTTGTTTTAAACTATTTGTATCTAGTCACTCTTATGAACTTTGAAGGTGTCCTATGCATTTATATTTGCTACTCTATGAGGGACAAGCAGAATACTATTATGCTATGTTTTCTTTATGTGAAACAAACAAACGTCTTGCAAAGCATTGTTATTCATGAATCTTTTGTTTGTGCCTTTTCATGTTGCATCATAGTTTCTTTGTCTTATTGCTAGAACTTTACCTTTCATGCTATGATCGAAGTACTATGATCCCAGCTTTGAATGTTTTACAAATACTTTGATCAAGTCTTTGATGGTGCATGTCACCTCAAAAATTATTCTTTCTTTTTATCATTTACCTACTCGAGGACGAGCAGGAGTTAAGCTTGGGGATGTTGATACATTGCAAATGTATCCATAATTTTTGATGTTCCATGCTTGTTTTTATCCACTTTCTTGTGTTTTGTCCACATTTTGGAGTACTTTTCATATGATTTCTTGGACTAACCTATTAACAAGAGCCACAGTGCCAGCTGCCTGTTTTCTGCTGTTTTTGGTTCCAGGAAAGTCAGAAAATGAATATTCTCAGAAATTGGATGGGACAAAAGTCAAAGTGCCTATTTTTCTGGAAGTCATCAGATGCCAGAATACGAGACGGAGTGGGGCCAGAGGCCGGCCACACCACCTGGCCGCGCGACCAGGCTTGGCCCACGCCAGGGGGTGGTGTGGTGGCCCCTGGCACCCCTCGGCCTCCCCTTCCGCCTATAAGATGCCCTCGGGACGAAAACCCTAAAGGCCCAATCAAAAAATCCACGAAAGAGGCTGTAGCCACCTTCATCTCCATCCCTAGATCGGGAGGGATCTGAAGCTCTTCCCGGCACCCTTCCGGAGAGGGGAATTCACCCTGGAGGCCTTCTTCATCACCATGCAAGCCTCCGGTGTGATGCGTGAGTAGTTCATCCTTGGACTAGCTAGATGGCTGGTTCTCCTCCTTTGTGCTTTCATGTCTAGATCTTGTGAGCTCAGTTCATGATCAAGATCATCTATTTGTAATTCTGCATGTTGTGTTTGTGGGGATCCGATGGATATTGAGATGCTATTTCAGATTGATTATTGATTCTATCATGTCTTTGTTATTTGTGATCTTGCATGCTTTCCGTTGTTAGTAGCTATCTTGGCCAAGTAGATGCTAGCAACTCCAAGAGTTAGTATTTATGCTCGATAGTGGGTTCATGCCTCTGGTAATATGGGGAAGTGACAGAAATCTCTAAGGTACTAGATGTGTTGTTGCTACTAAGGAGAAAACAACAATACTTTGTTCATAGAACAATCGTATTGTTTACTTTACACGCGGTTCATAAAGCAATAATTTGTTGCTTGCAACTTAATACTAGAGGGGGTTCGGATGATAACCTGAAGGTGGATTATTAGTCATAGATGCAGTTGGATGGCGGTCTATGTATAATGTTGTAATGCCAATCAAGTTCCAAAGGAGTCAAGATGATTAGTATATGCATGTATTGCTTTCTCAATGTTTGTCAATTGCCCCGCTATAATTTGTTCACCCAGCATGTTATCTATCTTAAGGAGAGCCACCTCTAGTGAACTACGGATCCCGGTCCTTGTCTTTTACATTCAATCTACAATCTTTTACTACTTTGTGTTTACCCTCTGCAAACTTTTACTTTTTTTCATTCGATATGTTTAATCCTTTGTTTTCCGCAAAACACGGTGAGATTGACAACCTCATCGCAAGTTGGGGACAAAGTTCTGTGGTTGTGTTGTGCAGGTCTCCAGGTTGCTACTAGCACCGGTAGTGCGCCCTGCCAAGGCTCAGCTAGCAACACCTTTCGGGTGTTTCCTTGCTCCTACTGGTTCGATTAAACCTTGGTTTCATAACTGAGGGAAACTTGCTGCTTTGCTCATCATACCTTCCTCTTGGGGTTCCCAACGAGCTCTACATCATCATCGCTCCAGCATTTTCCTGGCGCCGATACTGAGCCATCAGTGGTGGAGATCGATGGAGATGGCTCCGGGGGCACTTCCCCGTCCCGGCAGGGTGTCGAAATAGAGACTTATGTCCCCCGAATCTCCTCTTCGGTGGTGGCGGCGTTGTGGAAATTTTCGTGATTGGAGGCTTCCCGTCTTTAGGGTTTTCTCATCGGAGGCTTCTTATAGGCGAAAGGGCAAGGTCGATGGAGGCCGGAGGGGCCCACACCATCCCCTGGCGCGGCCTGGCCTGGCCCGCGCCACCAGGTGGTGTGGCCAGCCCCTAGCCCCTCTCCGTCTCGTCTTCTGGCTCCGTGAGTCTTCCGGTAAAATATCGACTTTGGCTTTTGTCTGGTCCAATTGTGAGAATATTCATTTTCTGGCTTTTCTGGAGCCAAAAATAGAAGAAAATAGGTAACTGGCACCGTGGTATCTTGTTAATAGGTTAGTTCCAGAAAATATGTAAAAGTACTCCAAAGTTTGGACGAAACATAAGAAAGTAGATATAAAACAAGCATGGAACATCAAAAATTATAGATATGTTTGCAACGTATCAAAGACACTCATGAAAGGAGTTGTTTGATTAAAATAAAGTCTAGTGGTAATTGTGATGCATGCCAAAGCTAACCTTGTGGATCAAACCACGGTACTAGCTCAAAAAATAGGGAAGAAGTGAGACTATTTTGTTTTCTGTCTCTAATTCACACCTTTGGGATGCCAACAACTCCGCTAGCTTTTGAACGATCTATGGTATAACCCCAGATTTAGAAACAAGGCCTAGGGATCATACTTTCTCTAGTGAACACTCTCATATAAATATCTTCTCTTCATGATACTACTTTGAACTACTCTCCAGTTGGACACTCTAATCCATGGTAGGGCTATAACAGCACTCCTCAAAGTTCGCTTTCCCCATCTAAATAACCCCACATTGTCACCTTGAGCTCTAGATGGTTCCAACAAACACCACAATTTCATAGAAACATCTAACTCCAAATATAACTCATAACAAGTATTTGTAATCTCTAGCCTAAGTGCCACCATGGTGTGCACGCTGTCACTTTCACACACATGGGGAGAGCAGAGATCTATTAAAGCACTTGAGTAGCCAGGTAGATCTACTTGATTACAAAGCTCATGATCACAATATGATCATGCATAGAGAGAGAGATATGAACACATAGCTACCGGTAGAACCCTTAGCCTCGAGGAAGAACTACTCCCTCGTCATCATGGGAATCAACAACGGCGATGGAGATGGTGGTGGAGATAGATGGAGATGGCTTCGGGAGCACTTGCCCGTCTCGGCAGGGTGTCGGAATAGAGACTTCTGTCCCGCGAATATCCTCTTCGATGGCGGCGGCGTTGTGGAACTTTTCGTGGCTAGAGCCTTCCCATCTTTAGGGTTTTCTCATCGGAGGCTTCTTATAGGCGAAAGGGCAAGGTCGATGGAGGACGGAGGGGCCCACACCACCCTCTGGCGCGGCCTGGCCTGGCCCGCGCCACCAGGTGGTGTGGCCAGCCCCTCTCTGTCTCGTCTTCTGGCTCCATGAGTCTTCCAGTAAAATATCGACTTTGGCTTTTGTCTGGTCCAATTCGGAGAATATTCATTTTTTGGCTTTTCTGGAGCCAAAAATAGAAGAAAACAGGCAACTGGCACCGTGGCATCTTGTTAATAGGTTAGTTCCAGAAAATATGTAAAAGTACTCCAAAGTGTGGACAAAACATAAGAAAGTGGATATAAACAAGCATGGAACATCAAAAATTATAGATATGTTTGCAACGTATCAACGACACTCATGAAAGGTGTTGTTTGATTGAAATAAAGTCTAGTGGTAATTGCGATGCATGCCAAAGCTAACCTTGTGGATCAAACCACATTACTAGCTCAAAAAATAGGAAAGAAGTCAGACTATTTTGTTTTCTGTCTCTAATGCACACCTTTGGGATGCCAACAACTCCGCTTGCTTTTGAACGATCTATGGTATAACCCCGGATTTTAGCTATGAGTTGATGACATGAGTGGCATACGTGTCAATATATGGGCAAAAGTATTGGTACTCTCAAAGGTTATGCAAACACTTGTAGAATAAACATTTAGCGATCCTTGAAAGAAGAAAAGAAAATATATCTATGAGGATCCACATAACAAGTCCTTGGCATGGTCTCATTACTACTCTACGATTTTTTCTTGAAAAGAAATTATTGGATTGGAAGTGTTTTTGATAGACTTGATTTATTGATGTGGGTGTAAATAAGACACTTCATTGTTATACTACTTAGGACATGAAACTCTCTTACTTAATTATGCTATTTAAACATCCTAGTGTTCCTTGGCAAGCTGAGAGTTAACTAGAAGAATTGGATTGATTGCTACACTTCTAGTTACTTATACTTATATTAAACTTTACTTTGATTGTCTTGACTTACCGAAGCTTGTATAGTCTTCTTGTCATCCCTCTAACTTTGATAAGCCTCGCAAATGAATGAAGTGCTGAGCGCATATGACTACCAACCGTAAGTGAATTCCTATTCTCATTGTTTCAAGTTTAAACACTGAATTCCTTATAGTTCTTTTGTTTCTTCTTGCTCGAGGGTGATCAAGCTTTGAGATTTAGGCAAGTTGATGGCTCCAAAACTAGCCATCTTCCACCGTGTTTAAACATTGTTTTTGGTCAAGCAATTGACAAGAAACTCTCAATCCTTGCCATTAATGACTAATAATTGCAAAGATATGCAAAACCTTTCTTTGAATTGTGTTGTGCAGGAAATCACGGTTTTAATGCGAAATCAGGAGTCATAATGAGGGTTTTTGAGGAAGTCTACACGAACAAGTAATTGGGAAGCCATTACAGGGCGTTTGCACACTTAACGACCACTGGTATGGGTAGGGCCCGCCCATATAGTCCGCCCGTACCAGGTGGCATTGGCTTCGTCTCGTCAAACCCTATGACTTACGTGAAGGGGACTATACATTTTGAGGCTCTAGCCGCCGGCCAAAGAGCCACCATTCTTAAATTACATCACAACACCACCAAAGGAGATCCACACCATTGTTCATCCATTGTTCTCACTTCCATCATCGATCCCTTCCACTAGCCATAGCCATTGCTTTGTACTTTAGATCTCCTTGTGATTTGGCGACCATTGTAAGAATATTTGATTTCAATCTAAGTATTGGTATGATGTTTTCTATCTTTGATCTATTTGTTGTGAGTGAGTAGTCCTCACGGGCTGCGGGTTGGGGAGAAGCCTCGCAACAATTATGTGCATCTAATTCATGGGACTATTGTATTTTATTTGCAATTGATATTTGTATCTTTTGTTTCTTTGTCTCTTGTCTCGGTCTGTGGACTTGTAGGTAACCAAGATCCCATGGATTAATAAAGGCTTGAGGTGAGATACTGGGCTAGCGGCGATCTCATAGGAACCCTAGTGACAGAAATGGTAGTACGGTGTTTGCTTAGCGACCCATTCAGGATCACAACAACATCACCACTTAAAGCTTTGATCTGTGTTTTACACTTAATAATCGTTTGTAGCTCGTTGCTTTGGTGTGCACTCGGTTGGATTAAAAGACTATTGATATGCCCGCTACATCATGAGGGCTCTAGTATATTAGGATGTATTACCCACAAGAGATTATCTCCGTTCAAACATTACACATGACTATGCTTATTATTATATTTTATCCCATGTGATGTGTAGCTACAGGTGGATCTTCAACCCTGGCATATCTCCATCCATTGATTCAACCCATTATAAAGTAAACTAGATTGGTCCGGTAAACTAAGGTAAAATGAACAAACAAATTCTTGTAGACGTGTCCTTTTTATTTCCTTTTAGCATTGCTTTCCAAGGTTCGATTAAACCTAGGCCTTCTAGGGGAAAAACTATTATACTACATCTGTGAATCCGGATCGAAGGTATCATATACCTTGTATCAGGAAGGGGAATGGAGGCTAATCCCGAGAAGATAAAGGCAATCCTCACGATGAAAAATCCAACAAATCTTCGGGGCATGCAACAATTGGCTGGGCGAGTTGCGGCACTCAGCCGTTTTATCGCCCGTTGATAACCCCCAAGTGCAGGGGATCACCATAGTACCTCTCAATGTGGAAGTAGGGTATTGATCCACATGAGCAAGAAGGAAAAGCTATCTATTCTTTACAACTATAGTGTCAGAAGTTTTAGTTGATTATGCACTAAACAAGTTCAGGAACAAGATGGTTGATTTAATAAATGCAAATTTAATGTAACAAAAAAAGAATGTAAAAGTGTCCCAATCCTCTTCAATGCAAGAGGACAAGACAAGGGTTTTATATTATGGGAACAATGGACATGGGTTCATTGGTTCACTTAATCCTCTCTTCTCCATCTATGGTGATTATCATGTTATAGATAGTAAAGGTACACACAATTGCAATGTTTTAATGGTACTTTTATGGTGGCTACATGTTGTAAAACACATAGGTGCAAGAATTACTCCTTTGTGTTGCTAGGTCACCCTTGCAATAAGGCTAGCATTTGGTTTGTGTCACACCACACACATCATACTTCTCCCTTTTTACCCCTAGATAAAGGATGTTGGGATGCATTTTTGTCACTCAGTACATATGCCGCTATAACTTGGCCACCCATTACCTACATGCATCATGCTTATGAATGGAAAACATTCTAAACACTAGTGCAATAATTCATATGTTGTGATATGTTGTGAGTATTATCACATCTCTCTCATCTACCTCCACTTGGTGGTGTCAATCACCTCATGATATGGATAAACAAGTCATTATGTATAGATCTAAACTATTGCATGCATCATAGAATATTCCCAAAGTATGACAAACCATACAAGATCCAACACAATGGTAAATGAATAACAAGTACTATCTCATAACACAATACCCACCATAGGAATTACATAGATAGATCCATACTCATGCAAGACACATCATATGGACTTCAACAATGATCATACATGGAGAGATTAGATCAAGTTACCACATTAAACCCAAAGTCCAGGGGGTGGACTACCCCCCTCTCATGGAGAGTGATGATGAGGCTTTGGTGAAGGAGGAGAGGCTGCCGGAGGTGATTCCGGCAGGGCTTCCCCCTCCAATCTTCCTCTGGTGGCGGCCAATAGACTCTCTATTCTTGGAGTTTTCTATCTCCGCCTCATCTGCATCAAGGACTCCCCGAGGGATCCTTATGTAGGGGTTCTTAGGTCAAGAGAACTCCGTGGGCGAAAGAATCAAGGAAATCAGACGACCGAGGAGGAAAAGAGGGTAGGTGGCGCGCCCACCTGGACTGGGCGTGCCACCTAGGCTCTTTTGGGCCTCCTAGCCCTCCAGTTGAGGTTCTTGCGCTCCAAATGCTTCTCGTGGATAAATATTGATATCCCCAAAAGCTCAGGTCCATTTGACTCCGTATAGGTCCTGAAACATCAAAAACATTGAAAACAGGGTTTTTCTGCCCTGCCAGGTTATAACCAAAATAATGGGGATCATTTGTAAATCCCACAAAATCAATGTAAAACATGGATATAACATTATATATGATGCAAATATGTGGGTAAACATGTTAACAAACTACAAAGTTCATGTATGCATGTTACATGCATCACCCTTTTAGGCGAAAAAACATTACCGTTCTATGCCCTCATGAAGAATCAGATAAATTTGAATGGACGGACGAAGCTCAGCACACTTTTGAGAACCTCAATAAAACACTTTCACATCTTCCGTTGTTGTGTCTCCATGAGAAAAAGAACCCCTACTTATCTATATCGCCGCTATTAATCAGGTAGTCAGCATAGTTTTGGTCATCGAGCGACCCAAAGAAGGGAAAACCCTTGGTGTTCAGGGACTAGTTTATTTCCTAAGTGAGGTCCTCTCTCCATCCAAGAAAAGGTATCCACACTATCATAAGCTAGCTTACATAGTTTTCATGACAACACGCAAGTTGCGTCATTATTTTTCAGAACACCCAATCATAGTGGTCAATGAAGCACCTCTCTCCAATATTCTTAACAATCCAGAAGCTACATGGTGTGTCTCTCTATGGGCCATTGAGGTATCCCCTCGAGATATCACATACAAGAAATGCAAAACAATTAAATCACAAGTTTTGCCCGACTTTATTACATAATGGACAAAACTATAGTGTGTGGGCCCGCCAGACCTCTCTAGTGCATGGACAATGTATTTCGATGGGCCGAAAAGGATAGAAGGAGCATGAGCCGAGGTCATATTGGTGTCACCTCAAGGCGATAAAATGTGATACATACTTCGGATGAGTTTTGCAAATGCGTCAAATAATAAAGTTGAATATGAAGCCATGTTGCACGGTATGCGTATGGCTAAAGCTTGCGGTGTAACTCGCTTAAAAATATTTGGTGACTCCAACCTTGTGGCACAACAAGCAATGAACAAGTGCGACGCTATCAGCGACAACATGATCGCCTACCACGATCTGTATAGCATCATGGAAGCTCAATTTGACGGGTGTGAAGTTTCACACATAAGAAGGGCAAGCAATGAAGATGCCGACAATTTAGCAAACATCAGATCCTTATGCTTACCAGTGCCACCCAGAGTTTTCTGGGAGAAAATAACGGAGCACTCCATCAAAGCTAAAAGGGTCTCTAAAGTTATAGTGCTAAAAACAAGAAAGAAGATTAAGCTGCAAAAAGACTCGGGGGCTACGCCAACACATGAAAACACAGAATAAGTCCTTGAGGAGGAGCCAGAAATCGACAAAGTCATGATAATAGAACCTAGATGGATGCAGCCGTACATAGCATACATGCTAAGGGGAGAACTCCCCGAGGACGTGATAGAAGCACGACGAATCATTCGTCGATCCAAATCCTTCACGATCATCAAGGGAGAGTTGTATAAAATAAGTATTCTGGATGTGTTATAGCGGTCCGTTACACCTGAAGAAGGAAAGATTATACTCAAAGACATACATGAAGGAGTATGTGGTCATCACGCTAGCAGCCGAGAAATTACTGCCAAAGCCTTCAAGGTAGGATTCTACTAGCTCACAACAGTACAGGATGAAAAGGATATCATACGAATGTGTGAAGCATGTCAGCGATTCACAACAGAACCAGGTGCACCTACCGCCGAGTTAAACCCCATACCTCTTGCTTGGCCATTCGCTCAATGGTGACTTGATATGGTGGGTAAACTTCACAAGTCATCGCTAGGAGGACACGTCTTTCTGCTAGTAGCAGTCAATAAATTCACCAAGTGGATTGAAGCAATGCCTGTTACCAGCCAGGATGGAACTTCGGCTGTGAATTTTATCAAATCAATAGTGTTCCGATTTGGCGTACTAAACAGCATCATCACTAACAATAGAACTAACTTCACTTCCAATGAGTTCAAGGATTACTACAAGGAGATGGACATAAAAGTAAGCTACGCCTCAGTTTCCCACCACAAACCAATGGGCAAGTGGAAAAAGCCAATGGACTCGTAATCGCTGGTATTAAGAAAAGACTGCTAGCACCGCTCGATAGAGCAAAAGGAGCATGGGTCGATGAGTTACCCTCAGTTTTGTGGAGCCTACGTACTACTCCAAATAATTTGATGCAAGAAATACCCTTCTTTCTGGTCCACGGTGCTAAAGCTGTCCTTCCAGTCAAAGTAACTCACGAGTCTCCCTGGGTCACTGAATATGACGAGGAAGCATCCAGGGAAGCAATCGAAGATGACATTGACGCACTCGATGAAGCTTGTGATGTTGCCTTATAAAGTGCCACCATATATCAGCAGAACTTACGCAACTACCACAACCGATGATTGCACCCTAAGTCCTTCGTCGTAGGGGACCTAGTCCTTCGCCTCAAGCAAGATGGTCACCGTAAACTGGAGTCACCATGGGAAGGGCCTTACATCGTCATAAAAGTAATCCCTGGTGGGGCATATCGGCTTCAAGATAAGAAGACAGGAGTTAAATACTCCAACCCATGGAATATCGCACAACTACGACATTTTTACACTTAGAATTTATTTTTCTTGCAATTAACATTAAATACGGCCTACGGCCTGGCTTCTTAGCCATGATGTTCTTCAATAAGGGAAACGACCAGGCGAGTACACCAAAGCATGTATCTTCGTCTTCAGGCTATAAATAAAAGATAAGATCCGCAAACTCATATTTAGTTTTTCTACATTATCTCTTTGCCCACACCTCGGGGGCTTTATCATTAAAAGTATATTGTGACAAGCAAAATACTCAGAAAAATTGTATAAGTTGTTTTGGTTAAACTAAACAAAAATTATGAGCCTATGTCCCAATGCAGGCATCCAAACATAGCCTCGGGGGATACTCCCATCAGGAGCACTGTCGCGCACCAGATATAAAACTATGTTATACATATAAGGTAAAAAATATGACCCGAAGAAATATTATCCTCGTGTGCTAAAAACACACCCGATAAAAAAGCCCCAATGGAGTGAAAAAGAAATAAAAAACCTATGAATATTACATCAGCGTATCCTCAAACGGTTACTCCCATCGGGATCATTTACAAAATATCATTCGAGAAAATAAAAAGCTGATAAACTTCAATAATTCCAGCAGCCAAACAAGGCAGTCGATAGAAGCATAAAAAAACTCGGAACGCGTCTGACGCAATAAAATTCCGAATGTCCTGTCCATGACATGAAGGTAAGGCCCCCGGGACTTGTCTTGTGTGGCCTAGTAACCGCACATGAATGCGCTCTACCAGTAAATTATCTGTATCGACGATATGATAAAAAATCCCGACAAACACGTTGGGTACCCAATATAATAGAACGGGGATTCAGTATTCGATAAGACCTCAACAGATCAAACTGAATTACGCAAGTAAAATTCCGAGTTCATGCCTAGGGACTTGAATTTGATATAGGTCTATAGTGTTTTTTCCCAGGAGCAATTAACTGATTCCTGATCCGTCAGATGCATCAGGCCTGTTGTACCCAAATCCCTACAAATTCATATGAAACAAATATAAATATTCCGTAAAGAAAACTTTGGATCATAAAATACTAAAATTATCTTTGAGACTCAACCCGAATCTACGATTCAGATGGAGTCTCAGGCGACTGACATGGGTATGATTATTCAAGTTCTTATGATTGGTTACCCTAGCTGCATAAAGGTTCACAAGCCCACGAAGCCCATAAAGAAGGCCTAGGAAGCATCCAATGGAAGATATAGTTTGGTAGATAAGGAAATAGAAACCGACATTGTGCTACTGTTGTAATCATAGTCTGTAACCTATCCGCATACGGCTTCAGGACCCAGCCTATTATATATAGGCTGGGAGGAGCCCATGGAGAGGGACAAAGAAAAGCCTTGAGTAATCTGTAATCGATTTAACCATAAGCAATCAGACGACTTCGACTTCCTTTTCTGTCTGATCAGTCGATGAGATCCCCAACGTTCTCTTTTCCACAAAAGCCTAACTCCATAACCAATGGGAATTGTCGAGGTTACCCCTCGTTAGAGTAGATACACATGGTTGGATAGTGTGTGTTTTCGAAACCTAGGGGTTGAGCTACATATGCAACCTCTTTCAAGGGACCATTAAGAAATGCACTTTTTGTTGGGTTCCTAGCATAGAAAACAAAAAATTTCCTATGATAGGAACTACTAAGCACCAAGATTTATCTACTAGATACAAGCTACGGGTGGATATACATCCATAGAGAACATACCCTTGTAGACCGACAAAGTGTAACGAGGTTGAACTCGTGGATGATGTAGTCGAACGCTTGCCGATCTCAGGATCGAGAAGAAGTCCAATGCCGCAACTCAGCAGCGCATCCGTGATCGCACACACATTCAGCCCACCGAACAACTTCCACCTCCTTGCTCCAATGATGCAGCGGAAGCAGTAACTCCTTCTAGACGAAATGCCACTGGAACATGTATCTCGCTAATCCGAGATCGTGGGGGAATAATTCTAGAGGCGGAGAGAGATCCTTCACGAGAAGGTGTGAGTTAGAAGGAGTGAGAGGGGGGCCTTTTATAGGAGAGGGGGCAGCCCATCCCCATGGCCAGCACCAATGGAGGGTGTCCCCACCTATTCCTCATTCATGTGGTGGAAGCTCCACGCACATAAATTTGGCCGTCCATTTTCTCCACTCAAAATCCCACTCAAAATGCATTAATTTCCACCCAATTTAATTTAATAAAAGTCTTTTATTTATTTTATTCATAATTTTTTTAATTACTTTAATTAACAAACATTCACATAAAATCCCCTGCAACATTTCAATATCACATGCAGAACCAATTTCAGCAATTTCACCCGGAACAATTCCGGTGTCCATTGAAATAATTCCACCGCTTTGCAATTCTTTCGCCTGAAACATATTTTCTCAAAATGGTGTTGGTATCCCTTAAGTGTGTCACCCTATGGTTCGCTAATAATGCAGACATGATCGAGACCCCTATCAAATCAATAATCAGAAGCGGGACCTGGAAATCCATACTAACTCCCACACATTCAACGATGACTTCTGTGACCGTGAGAACCTTTAACGCTAGTAACTAAATCCCTTTGTCTCGCGATATATTACATGTCCAAGATCCGATCATCAGTATCTCTATACCTAGTTTGATCTTGTTGCCGGTATGTACTCTTTTCTCATTCCGGTGATATAACATTCTAGTGATCACATCACTTTCTTGCAAGCTAACTTAATGTGATATCACCGAGAGGGCCCGGAGTATATCTATCCATCATAGGGATGGACAAATCCCACTCTTGATCCATGAGCCTCTACATAACACCTTCGTAGCACTAAACCCACCTTTATAGCCACCTATCACGGTGTGACGTTTGATGTTATCAAGATACTCTTCTAGTGTTAGTGATTGACATGATCTCATGGTCTAAGGACTAGGATTACTTGGTATGATGTTATAGCAATATAAACATAGTGACTTTGATCATAATGCTATACTTCGGATGAATGTTCATCACATCATTCCACTGATGTTGTGACCTCATTATTAACAACATCCAATGTCCATGATCAGGAAACCTTAATCATCTTGTTAATCAACGAGCTAGTTTATAAGAGAGGCATAACTAGGAACTTTCTATTTGTTTATTAAACACACATGTACTAATGTTTCCAAATTAATACAATTATAGCATGCAAAATAAACATCTATCATATACTTGGAATACATATAATAACAACTTTATTATTGCCTCTTGGGCATTTTCCCTTCACTTTTCACATCCATTTGATAAAGCTTGAAGTTATGAAAAGATGCATATGCAAGAAAGAGACGGATAACTTCAAGGCGAGCAATGGGTGTGAAGGTGTACTCATAGTCGATACCTTCTATTTGGGCATACCCTTGTGCCACTAACCTTGCTTTGTTTGTTGTGACGGTTCCATTCTCATCTTGCTTATTTTTGAACACCCACTTAGTCCCAATGACATTGATGCGATGATCTTTAGGTCTCTCTGTGAGAGACCAAACTTCATTGAGGGTGAAGCACTCGAGTTCTTCTTGCATGGCAATGACCCAATCTGGATCTTCCAAAGCTTCATGGACCTTGAGTGGCTCAAAGTTAGACACAAATCCATGATGGCCACAAAAGGTTGTTGTGAGATGTTCTTCTTATTGCGAGTCTCGATCCCTCTTGATATTCTTCCAAGGATATTATTAACTTGGATCTCACTTGAAATAGAGGCAGACTTGATCTTCCAAATTGTGCCTACATGATCAACAAATTCATCTTTTGATGGTCCTTGATCATTGACAACTCCTTAAGATTGACCTTGGTTTTGAGGAACTTGTTTGTCTTCTTGGTCTCGCTCAACGGATTTAGGGATTGGTTATTGTTCTTTGGTTTGCGGGAGTTGTTCGTCTTGTTGTGCACTTGATGATTCAACTTGGGTAGAGCTAGGCTCTACTTGAGTTGGGCTTGATCCTCCCCCATCAAGTTCTTGATCATGGATATGAGATTTGGTGGACAAGATATGCCCAATTCCCATCAACTTGATGACTTGAGAGAACCTCCATCACCAACATAACGTGGAACAACTCACCCCTCTTGGGAGCCATTATTCTCCAAAAACTCCACGTCACAAGATACTTCAACACAACCATAGGTTTTGTTGTAGTATCTATAGGCATGAGAGTTTTCCGCATAACCAACAAAGATGCCCACTATAGTTCTAGATTTGAATTTATCGAGCTTTTCTTTCTTGTTCTTGATGAGGCACTTGCTCCCAAAGACGTGGAAGTAGTTGATGTTGGGCTTGTTATTTGTGAGAATCTCATAGGTAGTCTTGTCAAAGGGAGCTTGGAGGAAGAGCATGTTCGAATAGTGAACTGCGGTAGCAATGGCTTCTCCCCAAAAGTTGTGGGTGACTTGAACTCACTCAACATTGTTCTTTCCATCTTGATGATAGTCCGGTTCTTCCTTCCAACAACACCATTTTGTTGAGGGGTATAGGGATCCGATAATTCATGCTTGATCCCCTCATCTTGAACAAACTCTTGCATGGTGTAGGTCTTTCGGTGCCATTGTCGGTCCTAATGGTCATGATCTATACTTCATAGGTAGGTTGAGCTTGCTTGGCATAGATCATGAAATACTTGTAGGTCTCATCCTTTGTATTGAGGAGGAAGACCCAAGTGTACCTTGAATAGTCATCAACAATGGCAATACCTTCTTTCACCAAGAGTATCATAAGTTGATGGCCCAAAGAGATACAAATGGAGAAGCTCCAAAGGTATTGAGGTGGTCACCTTGGATATTGATAGGTAACTCTTCCCATGTTGCTTTCTAGAGATACAGGCACTACACACACGATCCTTCTCAAAAAAAAACACCGATTAGTCCAACAATATGCTCACCCTTTAGGAGTAGTTTAAGATTTCTCATGTTTATGTGGCCAATGCGGAGATGCCAAAGCCATCCCTCGTCAACCTTGGCCATTAGACATGTGGAAATATATTGCTCTCTTACGAGAGATCGACCATGTAAAGGTCGTCTTCCACATATCCAACAAGGACCAAACTGAGATTATCACTCCTAAAGAATTCCACAAATGTTCTAGAAAAATAGGAATCATAATCGGCAACTGCAATTTGTTCAATTGAAAGAAAATTATACCCAAGGTTCTCAACAAGCATGCCAGTCTCTAGGGTCAAGGCCTTGGAGACCACCAACTTGCCGTAACCGAATACCTTTTCTTTAGAGTTGTCCCCAAAAGTGATGATTGACGTTGATTAACATCATGAATGAATTGGTCAGACTTCTACCTCCGGTCATATGATTGGTGCATCCACTATCAAACACCCACTTTGAACCAACAGAGGCATATCCCTACAAAATCAATTTTTTACTTAGGAACCCATTGAGAAATGGGTCCCCTAGCATTAGCAACAAGATCTTTTGGCACCCAAATTGAGTACCACCTATAAGCATAACCATTGAAAGGGCCAACATATTTGGCATATACATTCCCTTCAGTGCCCTTACATAGCACATAGGATGGATTTGATTTTCCCGCAAATTTGTGATTGGGGTTGCCCCTTGTGGCTCCCCCATTCACAACATTCTTCTTTACTTGGTCAACCCCCTTGTGCCCTTATTGCACAAACTTGATCTTCTTATGTGGGTTGGCACCATTCTTGTTGTTCTTGGGGTCGAACCCCATACCTTGCCTTGGAGCTCTCGCTGTTTGACGAGCAAGAATCTCATCAAGAATCTTGCCCTTGGAGGTAGGTGTGAGCTCGCTCCTTCTCAAGTTGTTTCCTTCAACTTCTTGTTTTCCTCAAGGACACAAGATTGATCCAAGGTAGAGTTAGAGGCACATGTAATATTTTCAACAATGATTGGATCCTTCAATGTACCAAGAGCCTTTTCATAGGATACTCAAAGTTGATCATGATTTTCCCCAAGCTTTTTGAGCTCACACTTTACAAGCAAATTAGCTTTATCAAGGTCCTCAAGGTCATTGGTGAGAGAAGCATGAGCAATCTCAAGTTCCTTCTTTGAAGCATCAAGCTCTTGGGACAAGGTAATAACCCTATCTAGGGTATCCACATATTTTGCCTTATCAAGTTCATATATTTCAATTCGTTGTTTAAGAAGTGTGGTGATGTTCTTTTCCTCGCTTAGCTCTTACATAAGGAGATTGAATATCTGTTTCTCATCATCAATATGAGATTCCAAGCTATCAATGGTCTCGTCACATGAGTTGACAAGATCCATTAACTGCTTGAATCTAGCACGGGCATTGCTAGGAAGAGAAACTTCATGGTTTTAAACATTTCGTGTACATAGTTTCATCAAATTCATCATTGTCACTATCAATAGTACTATCATGATCATCCAAAATGCTAGAGAGAAGGAGGGAAAGATATCACCTTGGAGCTCCTTTCCATAAGGAAAGAGTCGATGACCTTGGGGGTAGGAGATTTATCGGTGTAGTCCTTGGCATAGTCGTAGGTGAGTAGTGACCCAGGTTTGGTATAACCCAAACTAGCCACACCCACCACCATCTCCTCATTGCCGCACCCGCATCACATGTGTCCTTGGAGCTTCTAGCCATAAGGTGAGTGTCGGTGACCTTGGGAGTAGTGGAGTCGTTGGCGTAGTCCTTGGTGTATTCATATGTGATTAGTGACCCGAGTTTGGCAAAATCCAAACCGGCCACTCCCACAACCTTCTCCTCATCTTCACTCTCTACACCGGATATGTACTCTTGGCCTAGGAAGCCTTTGCCATCACGCTTCTTGTTCCTCTTGTATCTTTCGTTGATGGGATTTCGCTTCAATCTTGGCTTGGAGCCCTCTTAATACTTGGGCTTGTCAACCCTCTTCTCATATGGGCACTTGTCGGAAAAGTGATCTGATTCATCACAGCTGTAGAAAGTCCTCTTCTTCTCACTTGGTCCGGTTGAGCTTCTCCTTCTTCCTAACTTTAAGCTCTTAGTGAAGAGTGCAAGTTGAGAGAGCATCTCATCAAGTCCATCACTATCATTATCTTCTTCACTTGAAAACTCTTCTTGCACATGCTTGGCCTTCAAAGCAAGGGATTGAGGAGTCCCAATGGCACAGTTGATCTCCTTGATATTTTGTCCCTCATTGGCCAAATTATCTGTGGCAACAAGATATGATACTAGATCATCGAGAGAGAAATGGTCGGCTGCATCTAGGAGATGCAAGTTCAAGCCAAGCTATTTTTGGTGGCTGCGTTCATGGAGATAATCTTGGACTTGATGAGCTCATCATTCAAGTTGAACCCATCATCATACTTTTCACAGCCAAGACCTCTAATCTTCACATGGAGGTCAACAAGTCTTTTGTATGCTTTCGTGATGGACTCACCATCATGGTTCATGAACACGTTCATCTCTCACTTGGTGGCTTCATACTTGGACTTTTGGATAAGATACGTTCCCTCTTGGAGAACGACAATCCTATCCCAAAGTTCCTTTGTGGTGTGGATGTCAATAACTTGATCATGAAGAGTGCGGTGGATGACACTCCCTATCTTGTCACAAGCCGTTGCATTTAGCTAACGGTCATAGTACTCTCCCAGAGTCATGTCATTGGGATCTTGTGGATTGAAACCTTTGCACACAATCTCCCAAGGCTCTACTCTACATCTACGAAGATGAGATTCCATAGTAGCTTTCCATTGAGAGAAGTGAGTTCCATCATAATGGGGTGCAGGACCTGAACCATTAATATGAGGCATGATGTTTTTTCATTTAGGAGGCATAGAGACTTTCGTCGGGTCACTCTCATTAGAGGACTCATTCATGGTCTCTTTACCGGTGTCCATCAGCCTCCCATGAGGTACTACCAAAGGAAACTTATTCGAGCAAGGAGATCGGAATCCGCCTTAGCCTTTTCACGGGCGCTTTTGGCAAAGAGTTCATGGAGCTCCTTGACTGAATAAGTCTTATCCTCATCCTCATCGGAAAAAACTATCTTTTCTCTTAGGCGGTGAAGCCCTTTAAAGAGCACTAGGCTCTAATACCATTTGAAAGTGTAACATGGTTAACCTGGAGGGGGTGAATAGGTTTCTAGAAATTTCTTTATAATCTTTTGCAAGTTTTAGGCTTTGCGGAATATAAGTGTGCCTAAATGCAAACTAGGTGAGGCAACCAAGATGATGATACAAGATACTTCAAGCACGAAGGTTATCACAAAGTAAACAATACAAGTAAGAGATCGGTTAAGGGATAACTAGAGCACGCGGAGACGAAGATGTATTCTCATGTTCACTCCCTTTGGGAAGGGGGCTACATCACGTTGGAGAGGTATGAGCTCCCACGAAGGATTACCCAACACCACAAAGGCTCACCTTCTTCTCCGAGCCTATCCCACGAAGGAATAACTCACTTACTTGTGCTAGACTTTAAGGTAGTCCCCAAACTCTCACAAAATTTCCACAGAGCAAATCACAAGCCGAATGCCTCAAGGCGACCCTATCCACCTAGGGTTTCCCAACAAACCCAAGAGTAATAAGAAAACTCGGTGAAGTCAAGGGGTAATGAACTTTGGCTTAGTGGAAACATAGATCAGGACCTCCTCTTGCTTTCTACCAAAGGGATTTGGATTTGGTTGGGTAGAATGGGAGATCCTCAAGAAATTGTGTTTCAGCAATGGAGAGAGAGAGAGCTCAAGAATGGAATCTGAAATGGAATGCCTAACCTACTCAAGGTCAAAGAAGGGGTATATATACCCTAGGGACAAATCTAGCCATTTGAGGCAATTCTGCACGAACCCGGTTCAAATTTTGGTCACATCGGACCTTAGACCGAATGGTCCGGTTCCTAGCCTGGTCCACCGGACGCTGATGTCTACGCACGCTTCTATTCTTGTAGACAATGTTGGGCCTCCAAGTGCAGAGGTTTGTAGAACAACAACAAGTTTCCCTTAAGTGGATCACTCGAGGTTTATCGAACTCGGGGAGGAAGTGGTCAAAGGTATCCCTCTCAAGCAACCCTGCAATCAAGATACAAGAAGTATCTTGTGTCCCCAACACACCCAATACACTTGTCAGGTGTATTGGTGCACTAATTCGGCGAAGAGATAGTGAAATACAAGTAATATGGATGATTATAAGTGGTAATTGCAATCTGAAATAAGAGTGGCAACAACCAACATGTAACAGGACTGATTGCAAACGGTGTTTCAATGCTTAGAAACAAGGACTAGGGATCATACTTTCACTAGTGGACACTCTCATATAAATATCTTCTCTTCATTATGCTACCCTGAACTACTCTCCGGTTGGACGATGTAGGGCTATAACAACACACCTTAAAGTTTGCATTCCCCATCTAGATAACCCCTCACTATCACCTTGAGCGCTAGATGGTTCCAACAAACACCACAATCTCATAGAGACATCCAACTCAAATTATACCCATGATAAGTATTTCTGTAACCTTAGCCTAAGTGCCACATAGTGTGCACACTGTGAACTTCACACACGTGGGGATAAGCAGAGATTAATTAAAGCACTTGAGTAGCAGAATAGATCTACTTGTTCAACTAGATTATAAAGGTCATGATCTCAATAAAACATAAAAGGAGAATACCACAATATTATGCTTTTGTATGCTAAAACAACGCATGATTCTTTCAAGGCACATTAAGCAATCTCAATTGTTTGAAACAAGTCATGTTACAACAATAATCACTAAGAATATGGTCAAAGAAACATCTAGCATGACATGATAAAGTCTAAGTCACAATCAAAACAAGCTTCCTTTTGTACCACTATAAGCATGAAACTTCCTACTCTTTTCCAACACCAATCGACTTATTTGAAACAAATCTCAAAGATAATAATCAATAAATACCAGAGAGCATGTCTCACCCATCTACAAAGAAGAACTAAAAAGTTCCAAGCCAAAATAATAAGAAAACTAAAGCTAAACGTAGTGCTAGCAAAGGAGGACACTCACAGAACAATAAGAGTGAAAACTAGAGTGTTCTAGGCAATGAATAACGGGGTGTGTTGTGGCATCCCGCAAAAACCACTACTAGAAAATCGCTGTGTTTTTGTGCATTGCATCATCATGACCGCATGCTGATGTCATCATGCCACCTTGCATTTGAGCATCGTCATCATCATGCATGGGATGTTTGAAAACTAGTTTCGAAAAGTCTGGTTTTGTTTTCTAAATGCCCCGTCTTTATTTCAAATTAAAACCCGGGTCTCCCGAATACTTTGTTTCGTCTAAAGACGGATTTCAAAAGCCCCATTTTAAATAAATAAATATTTAAGTTGTTTTTAGGAGGCAGCCCGCCAGGCCCGAAAGCCTGGCCGGCCACCTCCAAACCCTAGTCTAAAATACCCAGACAAAACCAAACCCAAATCCTAGTCTAAACCAAACTCCTGCCTAACCCTACCCTTATCCTCTCACCATCTCTCCCTAGCTCCCTCCACCGCACCCATCCACCTCACCCGAGCCAACCCCAGCCCGCCACCTCAGCCTGTCTGGCCCCACTCCCTCTCCACTCCCGCCTAGCCACCTCTTGACCCGCCGACCAG
Source organism: Avena eriantha (assembly GCA_910589775.1). Taxonomy (NCBI): domain Eukaryota; kingdom Viridiplantae; phylum Streptophyta; class Magnoliopsida; order Poales; family Poaceae; genus Avena; species Avena eriantha. The sequence continues at coordinate 168,473,288 of OU342743.1, read as the reverse complement.
GTCCTCCTGGGCGTGTCCCCCCCACTCCACCTGATCGCCACACCAATCTCTCCCTCCAACCCGCACGCATCCAGCGAACCAACAACCCCACCCAGTGCCACTGGCCCTATCGCCACCCTGCACGCTCCCCATTCCCTGCCAGGCCCCACCACACATGCACTCACACGCACGCTCCCGCGTGTCCCACCTCACCCTTCCGGCCCACCCCACCTACCCCGTCTCCAACCCCGCTCCTCCTCTCCCTTGCCTATCGCCGTCGCCGCCAGCATCTCTCCCCGGCCGCTCGCCGCCCCGCCTCCTCGGAGCCCGCCGCCGCTCCGGCGCTCTGCGGCTCCTACCGAGCTCCGCCACACCCGGGCGTCGTCCTCCCGCGTCCCTTCCCGGCCTGCATCGACAGCGGCAGCGAGCCGCCACCCGCAGGAGCTTCCTCCGGCCGGCCTCGTCTCCCTTCCCCCGCCGCCAGGGTCTTCTGCCGTCGCAGCCGCGCTCTCTCCTGCGGCCTCACCTCGGCCCGACCGAGCCCCGCAGCTGCTTCACCAACCGCCATCACCGGCGACGACCTCCGGTCTCCGTCTCGCCTCGGCCGCGTGACCCCTCGGCTGCTGCGCCCCCTCTGCTTCAAGCAGCCCTCCGCCGAGCTCGACCCTGGGCGCCGCCTCCTCCCTCCGCGCAGAGCGCCGCCGCCCCGCAAGCGCGTGCCCTGCTGGATCCTGTCGGCCTCTGCCTGCGTCGCCTCTCGCCCGCGAGCACTTCTCCGCCCCTACAACCTCACTGCATCGCCTCTCCTAGCGCGCGCCATCCCGCGTCGGCCCACCACCGCCCCGACCTTGCTCATGTGCCTCTGCCACGGCTCAGATAGCTCAAGCCATGCACCTGATCTGCTTACTTTAATGCCTAGAAGGCCGGTGACCCTCAGTTGCGTGGTTCCTTTGACCGGTGCTCGTGTCCGTGTTGTCGTTTCTCGCGGTGTTGTCTACCTTCGTATTCCCGGTGCGACTCAAGTCCAAGTTGACCACTGTTGCGCCCCAAGTTTCTGACACCAAGACCTTCTCGTCGACAAGACCAACCGAAGACCTCGCCAAGTTCTACCCGACAATGGCGTCGATGCCCAAGATCTCCACAATCGGCAAGTACTTCACCCCTCGATGCCAAGATCCCCGGACGCCGAGACACCGGTACGACAAGACCTCCTTCCCGGATGCGATGCCCGAGGACCTGGACGCCAAGGTTGCCGACGCGGAACGCCATGCTCTTCTACACGAACGCCAAGTACGTCGACATGGAGCCGACGAGATCTCCGAGTCCGAGAGGCATGATCTCCTACCCAAAGGTTCCCGGACGCCAAGTTCTTCATCCCGAACGCCAAGACCGACTCGAAGGCGCGGACCTGACAAGATCTTCGCGACGACAAGATCGACACCGACCAGGGCGAATCCGATGCGCCCCTGGCGCCAAACCAAGTCCTTCTTCCCGGATTCCGAACCCGATCCCCGTCGAACCCTGAGACCGGACCCCGAACCCCCGGGACCCAAGGTCTCCCGAACCCAGATGTGTGAACCCTTTTCCCGAGCCCCTATTTTTATAAATGCTATATATAAAACTTGTTGCATATTATTTGTTCATCTTGCATGCATACCTGTCTGTGGTTTGGGGGCATTATGCCGATTCACCTTCTAATTAAATATGGAGTCTATATGTAGGATATCTTCGTCTCATTCCGGACTCCATTTGAATTGGTGTAGCGAACCGATGCCATGTTTTGCCCTGTTAAGACAACATTTAAATTGTGGGGGTTCTAAATAACTTGAACCGTGTAATTAAGTATCGGGACCCCGGTTCTGCTTAATATTGCCTAATTGCACCGCATCTGCATCATATCATAAGCATGCCGGATCTTCTGCCGTAGTATTAAATATTGCATCCGGTGTTTCTTCTAGTGTTTGCTTCTTCGCGGATTAGGTCAAGGAGTTGATGCGAGTACCGACAAGTTCTCCGGATGTGATCTTCGGCAGTGTTCCCCAGGCGAGCATCTCTCTCCCTTCTACCTATTTTGCATTTATAGTCTTTATTTCCTCCTGTTGATCTATTGCTATCCGTGTCACGATGCTTTAGTTTACGTGCACCAGTTATATCCCGTGCAGCCTCTATATTGCCATGGACACCTCCTAATACCTGTTGTTTGGTAGATAGCTCGCCTTGCGAGTCGTAGTCGCTTGCTCAGGTGCGATCTCATGTTGTCGAGTACCACAGTTGTTGGAATGCTGGCAGATGTTTATGGTGGAGATGATCATGACTTTAAATACAACTATTAAATTGCTAGATATAACTAATGCATAGGCGTCGGTGGGCAATAGATGTTATTTGGTTCTTCCATGCTCACTTGTGTCCCGTAGGACCCCGAGTACTTGATACTTGTTCCTTGACTATTCGCACCATCCACATCCGGGAGACCCTATGGGATCCCCCTGAGCCAGAGCTTGATTCATTTCTATTTCTTGGGGCCACAACTAGTTTGGGGTTTTATTACTATCCTGTACTTATGCCATGTTACTGCTTTATTTAAGATTGTGCGTGGAGCACCTGTACTGTTTTGGATCGCGTCATGTTTTCGCGGTATCGACAAGCCCAGTCACACTTTCGGGTTCCCAGTCGTTTACAGCCGTCGTCGCAAATCCTGGGTCCGTTCCGGAGCCGGCCAACTTTGTTGCGGGTAGCTTAGTGGGGTGGCCCCCTGAAATATTCATGAATCCTATGATTGCTTTGTCGTGAAAGCCTCGTTGGGTTTTGAGTTGGTTTTTTCGAGGTTGATCGAGTGTGTGTTGCTATTTGTGCACCCCTGCAGACTAAAACTTTCTGAAAGTCGTGTCCGCGGTTATGGACGACTTGGAGCACAGTATCTCGATCATAGACAAGCATAACTAAAGTAGTGCTATAAATTTGACTTAATATGTTACTAGTAATCAACCTCACTATAACGGAATGGATATTAAAAATGCCAACAACTGGTGGATCTGTGGTGATCTGTGTCATACTATACATGCCTAGTAAGTATTGCAACTCCAATGGAATGTGATAAAAGTGCCAACAAATGCTGGGTTTTGGGATTCCTCAGGACAATTATATCTGACTAGTAAATGTTCTAACTACAACGGAATGTTAACTAAAACTGCCCACTACTTATGCTATCAGGATGACTCATGCTATCTATATCTGACTAGTAAGTGCTTTAACTATAATCGAATGAATAAAACTGTCAACTGTGTGAGTTCCTCGGTTTGACTTCCTCGTTTGGTCTCGAGGGAGAATACCAGGATGGGTATGATTGGTGTAAGTATAAGTTTGGTTCTGAATAGGTCTTTCTTATCTCTCTCTCTCTCTCTCTCTAATAGCCGACAGTTTATCGAGTCTCTATAGGTTGTTTAGTGCATGCTTCGTTGCCGCTTCAGCCCACCATACCTATGTAGGCGAGAGCCGCCGAATTCTAGCCTCGCCGTGTACTGGCCTCGGTAATGACGCTCCTCTTTTTCCTTTGCCCTTTGTCGGCACCCCTTTTGTTTTAGCAGGTTTGAGATCGACGTCGTTAGCAGGGTTACCCTTCCGGCTTGGCCTGGGCAGGGTTATGGACGCCATTGGTTATTCTTCAGGGCTCTTAGCCCAATTTGCATCTTGTCCGTACTCAGACGCTGTATCGTTTTCAAGGTGATTTGGATCTTTGTATTGTATATCTGTATTCTTGACTCTTGGAATCGTGTTGTATATATATCCGTTCTGTGGGTCCCATCGAGGACTGTTGTGTAATGGTATTACTTCATTTTCCACACGCACGAAAGTGCCTGGTGGGCGTCCTTGAATCGTTTCTATGCGGGTTTGGCGGAAAGGGCTAAAACTTGCATAGGGCCGATTCGAGGGTGTTACATGTGTCTCTCTCCAAAAGAAGTGTGTTGGGATCCAACCAACTTATTGTGGCAAAGAAAGAAAAAGGAAACTAAAAACAAAGACGCTCCAAGAACAACACATAGTGCATAAGGTAATAAAAATAAAGTGTCTTGAACGAAGACCTGGGATTATTGATGAAGAAGGGGTTACCTTGGGCATCCCCAAGCTTTGACGCTTGTACTTCTTGAATATTTCTTGGGGTGACACGGGTGTAATCCCCAAGCTTGAGATTTTGTCCATACTTCATCTCATCACATCATTCTCTCCCTACACTTGAAAATTTCCTTCATGCAAAACTTCACACAATCTTCATTAGTAACATTAGTGTATTCAAGATAATAAGTCTTTGGGTTTAGTTTCAACACAAGTAAATCTTCCATTAAAACACAAGCTACCGAAGTAATTCCTTCTAAAATCTCAAGTGATCAAAGAGAACTCAAAGAGAAAGAGATTAAGAGGCAAATGCAAATAATGGCAGAAATCTGTCAAAACAGACCAGCAAGTAAGACCGATTTTTTAGAAAATCTTCTGTTGCTCAAATCGAAAAGTGCAAAACTAACGAAAGTTGGGTAATAACCTGGGGCATAAGCACAAACATTACAGCTCAATCCGATGTACTGAGATTTTTCACGATTTTTTATAGTGACGCACAGAAATCTGTTTCGGGACAACAACTTCCATATATCTTACTTCCCTCTCATTAGAGTTATTCTTGGAACAAAAACCAAACAAAAAGGATAAGGAGAGGTTATTACAGAGGCAATAACTTCCAAGACTCAACAAAACAAAAATAAACTGAAAGTAAAAATATAATGAGTTGTCTCCCAAAAGCTCTTTCTTTATAGCCATTAAGATAGGCATGATAATTTCGATGATGCTCACATAAGAAATATGAATTGAAGTAAAAGAGAACATCAAGAAGCAAATATAGAACAAATTTAATTCTAAACCACTTCCTATGAAAAATAATATTGTAAATAAACAAGTCATGAAAGCACAAAGCAACAAGCATAGGAAAGCAAAACAAGTGCAACTTCAAAATTTTCAACATAAAGAGGGGAAACTTAATATTGTTGAGATACATAAAACCAGGTTTCCCTCTCTCATAATAACTTCCAGTAGCATCATGAATAAAATTAACAATATAAATATCACATAAAACATTCTTATCATGAGCCACATGCATAAAATAAGTATTACTCTCCCTATAAGCATAGTCATTCTTATTAATCGTAGTGGGAGCAAATTCAACTAAATAGCTGTCATTATTATTCTCATCACCATAATCATCAAATATAGGAGGCATATTGTAATCATAATTAATTTTCTCCTCAATAGTAGGTGGACTGAAAATATCATATTCATCATTGTAATCATCATATATTGGAGGTATAGTATCATCAAAGTAAATTTTCTCCTCCGTGCTTGGGGGACTAAAAATATTATGCGCATCAAAACCAGCTTCCCCAAGCTTAGACTTTTCCATAGCATTAGCAATAATGGTGTTCAAAGAATTTATACTAATAACATTGCTATTAGCATGCAAATAAAGTTCCATAGGTTTTTAAATTTTCTCTTCAAACACTTCATGTCCTAACTCAAGATAAATACTATAAAGCTCTCTAACTTTTTTGTTATTTTCCATTAAGCCTAAGTAGTGAAAATAAAAACAAGAAACAAAAAGATATAATTACAGAATCTAAAGGAAATAACTTCAAGCACTCACACACCATCAACAGTACTAGAAGATAACTTAGTAGCCAGAGGATGTGAGTACCATTTACCTTACCTCCCCGGCAACGGCGCTAGAAAATAGCTTGATGTCTACGCACGCTTCTATTCTTGTAGACAGTGTTGGGCCTCCAAGTGCAGAGGTTTATAGAACAACATCAAGTTTCCCTTAGGTGGATCACCCAAGGTTTATCGAACTCAAAGAGGAAGTGGTCAAAGGTATCCCTCTCAAGCAACCCTGCAATCAAGATATAAGAAGTCTCTTGTGTCCCCAACACACCCAATACGCTTGTCAGGTGTATAGGTGCACTAGTTCAGCGAAGAGATAGTGAAATACAAGTAATATGGATGATTATAAATGGTAAACGCAATCTGAAATAAGAGTGGCAGCAAGCAAACATGTAACATGACGGATTATAAACGGTGTTTCAATGCTTAGAAACAAGGCCTAGGGATCATACTTTCACTAGTGGACACTCTCATATAAATATCTTCTCTTCATTATGCTACCCTGAACTACTCTCCGGTTGGATGATGTAGGGCTATAACATCACAACTTAAAGTTCACATTCCCCATCTAGATAACCCCTCACTGTCACCTTGAGCGCTAGATGGTTCCAACAAACACCACAATCTCATAGAGACATCCAACTCAAATTATACTCATGATAAGTATTTCTGTAACCTTAGCCTAAGTGCCACACGGTGTGCACACTGTCAACTTCACACACGTGGGGATAAGCAGAGATTAATTAAAGCACTTGAGTAGCAGAATAGATCTACTTGTTCAACTAGATTACAAAGATCATGATCTCAATAAGATCACGCATAGAGAGAGATGAACACATAGCTACTGGTAGAACCCTTAGCTTCGAGAGAGAACTACTCCCTCCTCATCATGGGAGTCAGCAACGGCGATGGAGATGGTGGTGGAGTCGATGGAGATGGCTCCGGGGGCACTTCCCCGTCCCGGCAGGGTGCCGGAATAGAGACTTCTGTCCTCCGAATCTCCTCTTCGGTGGCGGCGGCGCTGCGGAACTTTTCGTGGAATTCTGATCTGGTATTTAGGGTTTTTGTCTCGAGGGTTTATATAGGCGAAAGGAGAGACCGAGGCGGCCACACCACCCCCTGGCGCGGCCTGGCCTGGCCCGCGCCACCAGGTGGTGTGGGCCCCTCGTGGCCCCTCTCCGTCTCGTCTTCTGGCTTCATGAGTCTTCTGGTAAAATAGGAACTTCAGCTTTTGTTTCGTCCAATTCCGAGAATATTTCTTTACTAGCTTTTCTGAAACCAAAAACAGCAGAAAACAGGCAACTGACACTACGATATCTTGTCAATAGGCTAGTTCCAGAAAATGTATAAAAATACCTCAAAGTGTAAACAAAACATAAGAAAGTTGATACAAAACAAGCATGGAGCATCAAAAATTATAGATACATATGACGTATCAGACGCCAGACAAGAATCCCCTCCGTCTCTGGTTTCGGATAGACCCGGTATTAAGAACCGGGATTCCCGGTCCAAGGTCGGTTTTTTGGTACTGCCACCGGACCACCTGGTATGGGAGCCGGTCCAACCGGTCTGCACACCAGATCGTGCAGAAACAACTCAAAAGGTAGTTCTCCCTCTACTCTCTCTTTGGTGATGGGACAAGTGGGTGTATAGGATGTGTGTATGGCTTAGGAAGTCATCCCCAACAAGCTCATCGAGAAAACCCCTCTTAATAGTGCGGAGTTCCTAAAGGACTCAAGTTACATAATGAAGCAACACTCAGGCACAAAACTTCGTTATCGAAATGGGGGGGCTCCGGCGATCTTCCAACACGCCATCGGACTAAAGCCTGTGTAGGACACTAGTAGTCAACATTAGTACGCTCTAACTACAGTGTCTTCGTCAGCCAAGAACAGTAGAGGGTAAAATACTCTTACAGGTACCTCATCTCCAAGTTGGTGGGTTCATCCGACGGTGGGTGGATGATAATGTTTTGAATCGTATCATCAACGAGACACATGCGCATAGACGATAATGTTTTGAATTGTATCATCGACGAGACACATGCGCGCGTGTTATGAAAGAGATTTGAGGAGTTGTATGTCAGCAAAGAAGGTACCAACAAGATGTTCTTAATTAAAAAATTAATGCGTTTGAGGTAAAGGAGGACACTCCAATTACAGATCATGTGAATGAATTTTAGGACACTATAGATCAGCTATATTCGATGGAAATCACATCTGGAGATGAAGTGAGAGCCTTGCTGCTCGGCTCGTTACCAGACACTTGGAAGATAGAGTGAGAGTCATATGCGTGACCCGAAACCCACTTCGGTTTTTCTTCAGACAGTGAACACTGCACACCCTGTTTTCCCATCACACCTAATTACGTGCAGACGGGAGAGCCAGCGCACAATCTTCCATTGCAGGGGAGAAAAGAAGAAGTATGCGTAGGACTCGGACATGGGTGGACTCGCGAGGTAGCGGCAGAAAAGGACGCTGGGATACTCAACCACACGAGCTCGCCGATGTAGCCAGGCCGCGACATTCCCAACTGATTCACGTTTCTTTCAGAGCAGGTAAGAATGACTGAAGCCACTTTACCGAGAGTAACCTCGAACTCGTAGTCGGAGTAGCTAGCTGGAACCACTCTTGCCCAGAGCGTGGAAGTTGCGTTGCTGATACACATCAGTCATGCTCAGCTAGCCATCTCTGCCTGCCTGCGTGGTCCGTGCACCACCCATCGATCAGCGGCTGTTCTACTGACGTCACCATGAACCTAGGACAATCATTCCAGCGTCGCCATCGCCAAGAGCGCTTGCCGGCGTCAGCAGATCACTCCATATTCTGTCCAGTACAGCATCACATTCTTGCGGTGTCAACTCTGACGCAGGGGCGAACACGCACAGCTCTGACGCTCAAGTGTGCCTCGCGAAAGGACAGGTTCCATTTCAGCATGTAAATCTGCAGGACTAGCTACAATTTCAGACACGGGGTTCTTACTGACGCACTTTACAAAAGACTAGAAAAGCAGTGTTCACAGATTCAGGAGTGGTTGCAATGTCAGACACGGTTTCTTACCGACGCACTTAACCACCACCTAGACAGCAGTGTTCACAGATTCGGCAAGACAGATTGCCAGCTTGAAACACAGCAACCAAGAAAGCAAAACCACCCCGGAAGAAACGCATCGAGAACAGAACACAGATGCAGCTGAAAGAGGATAATAAACGATGTAACTCAAGAACATACACAGAAATCACCACCAACAGAGATCAATGTGATCATCGCTTCAAATGGACTGTGGAGATAGTAGATGTCAACCAAGACAGATCTTTCTAAGCAAACAAACCATGCATCAAGAAACGATGAGGCATTCTTCTTCGCGGACGGAAACGATCGACTAACTGCATTCAATTGCGTGCGCGCGACAGACAGAGATACAGGGGGGATACACCGTCGCCGGAGGAGGAGGACCTCCCGCGACCAACAATAGCAAACACCACGGACTGACACACACCACACTCACCGGACTGACAAAGCCGGCTCTTCTACACTGGATTAGAACAAGACGGACGGAGAAATGAACCCCACGGCCACACCACACCGAACACACACACAGCTGGGAAGGAAGGACAGTGCAAAAGTTAGCTCATCATACTAAGCCGGCCTCGATCGGGGCTCATCACACGAAGCCGACCTCGGCGAACTGCGCGCGAGGCTTGGCCGCGGTGGACCCTGGGCGCGGGATCTGCGCCATGCCGTCCGGGAGCGGGTTCTTCCTCGGCCGGCCGCGCGGGCGCGCGATCTTGGGCGGGGCGTGCGGGTCCCGCGGCTTGGGCGGGCGGCCGCGCCTGCGCGGCGCGGCGGGAGCTGCAGCGGGGACGGGTAGTCCGTCGCCGTTAATAGGAGGCGCGCCGATGGCTGTTGCCGGAGCCCCGACGGGGAAGCCTGGCGGGCGCACCTTGGGCGGGCGGCCCCGACCGCGCTTGGCGGGGGGAGGAGGCGGCGGCGGCGGCAGGGGCGCGTCGTCGGGGGAGTCGTCGTCCTCGTCCTCGGCCTCGTCTTCGTCCTCCTCTTCGACGGTTTGCCTGGACGGCGGCGGCGGGGGCAGCGCGTACTTGCCCCCGGCGACCGCGACGAGCTCGGCGGCGGCGGACATGCGGGAGAGGTGTGCGGCGACGAGCGCGGGGTGGGACGGCGGGAGGTCGCCGGCGGCGCCGTGGGCCGCCTCGATGCGGCGCGCGATGGCGGCCTGGCTGGAGCCGTTGTCCTCCCGCAGCGACGCGATCGCCTCCACGATCATCTGCAAAACCGGCGACAGAGAGGTCAATATTCCTAGATCGGTCGGGGCACGGCAGATCTGGGGAAAGGAGAAGCGACAGCAGGAGCAGGAGCAGCTAGGGTTCGGATGAGAGGTTTGCCTGGGGGTAGGAGGGGAGCACGACGAGGTCGGGGTCGCCCCTGGAAGTGGCCATGCCTGCCCGCCTGCGTGCGTCGCCCCCGCTGGCCGACTGTCTCTCTCGCGAGCGCAGGTGTTGGACTGAGAGATGGAGAGAGAGAGAGAGGAATTTGGGGGCGCAGCGCACGGGGCCGCGACGCGGATCTGACTGAGTGATGAGGGGGGCTCTCTCTCTCTCTCTCTCAGTCTCTCTGGGTGCGGGGCGGAAATGGAATGGAAGTACGGTTTGGACAAGGGATCTGTCGGGTGGTACCGGGCCGGCCGGCCTCGCGGTCGCGACCACACCGGTCACCGGCTTCGGTTGCTTCTCACTGCCACAGTCCCACTGCCCACACGGACACGCCCGCACCGGTTCCACTCGCCGGCATATTTTCGCCGTTTTCTCATTTACACATTTTTTACTTCGTGATTTGGAGGTAGGCATTCAAACAACAAAATTCTCAATGACTATACACTCATACAGTTCCTCCTTTACATTCATAATACAAATTCTCCTTTCTGATTTGTCGAATAATGGGAGAAATAGTCAATATCCGATTTATAAAAATTCTCTCATTGTCATAACCTGACCGACTTCGGTTCTCACTCGCACTATCCCACTACACATGCCACACGGCACATCAGTGGGTGGGCAACCCTGCTTGTCAAACCGCATCGGTGATCCACACCCAACTTGTCCCGTCAGATATCGTCGCTTGACGCTCAAGCTCAAGTACTAGTTTCCATGGAAGCGTTGTGTTGCTACTTTAGCAAATTCATGAGTTGCCATACCATCTATGTCTTTGTTAAGTTTTTTGAAAAAAACAAATGTTTTGATTGTATAAGTCGTTTGTTTGGAAAAAGAAAATGCTACTACCTACACGGAAGTTTTTTGTAGTGGATACATGGAAGCTTCTTCACACCATGACATGCATGACAATGTATCCTTTGACGTGGTCAACTTAAAAGGAACATGTCGTTAGTCACAGTTTTACATAGCATTTTTGTTGGGAAATGATTCGAGTCATTCCTTTTTATTTTTTAGAGTAGTTGCTAGAAATGCTTAAGACTCTGTTTTTTTTCCTTTTGAACTTTCGTGGTTGTTGTTGTTGTTCAGTTATGCTTTATAGTGGAACCAGTCCTGTTCTTGGGGGTCGTATGAAAAAAACTCAACGAAGGCATACCCCGACTGGCCCGGTTGCCCTATGCTACTGGCGCTTCCAAAGGTGAAGCTCTCGTCTTTGGCGACTGGCAAATAGAGCGCTAACACCTACAGTTTTGAAACAAGATATGAGTGTGAAAACCATTGCACTTCCATACAGGCGCATATGTTTTCTTTCTAGGGAGGATACAGATTTTTCTGTAAAGGCAGAGACTCTAAAATGGGCAGACATTCGGCCTACTGGGAGAACATGTAGGATCCTAGACCACCCAAGAGGTTGACTAAGGAATCAAATATTTGTTGCTTATGCTTTGAGTGTGGCAGATGAAATTGAAGGCTTCCTCTCCACTTCTATTTCATGGAGGCTTTCTTTGGTGTTCCTTCTTCCCCTCCTTTGGGAATCTCTCTCACGCTTCTCCTCCTTGGAAATCTTTGTCACACTTCTCCTCCTACTTTTGTGAGCTCACTTGGAGAATCCTCCTCATATAGGGCAACTTATATAACACTCAAGAAAAACCATTTCGTAAATATTACATTCCTTAGGGTGGTACAACAGAAATGTTGCGGATCCAATTTCTTATTTCATTTTCACAAGCCAAAAGTGTACAAAAACTTCGATATCCTCCTCGGTCCAATGAGGATTCACGGTTGAATTCATAGCTTTACGATCAATGGTACTACTAAGGTTAGCACCATTGGATCTCACCAGCTTATTCAGTAAAGTTTTATGTTGCTCGGCGCATCTAACTCATGCTAGTTTTTACTAAGTTTCTATGTCTACATCTTCATCTTCATCTCCGTAAGCTATGCCATAGTCTACACCGTTTATGCCTTAGAAAAGATATGGTTTCTCATAATAAATTTCTCCCTCTTCGAGATCCTCGGAAGTTGCCTTGTCAGTCTTCTCACAATGTAAGCAAGGGTCTAAGAAGATACGATTGAGTATGAGCGTACCTAACAAGTTCTAACTATATGAATGTTTAATGCACTAACTACAATCGTGTATCGTAGATCCTCAACATATGCAAGTTTTCAAAAACGATTTCTTGAAAAGGTAAGTTTTATTTAGAAAAACTATGTTCGGCAGTCTTCACGGGTTGTTAGGTCTCATGGTGTACTTATCCCTTTGCGACCGTTGTTCAACTCCCTGAACAGGAGGTGACACGCCACATTATTACACTCTGCAGAGGTGAGCTATCTTCCCTACAAACGTCATTGGTATTGTTGCTCTTATTCACACTTCCTTAGGTACGAGGCCAGCTAAATGTATAACCAAGTGACATCGAGTCCCTCTCCATGACCCCCAGTCCACCATTTGTAACAAGTTTCGGTTAGAAGACCTACGCTTAATTACTCCCTCCTCAAAGACAATCAAGTCGTTACCATGCAACACAGGATGGGGATGTTACAGGCTCCCACCAGTTGCCCTCCGCTCTAGATTACAGCCCGACCTAGCATCTGAATACATACAATACTTCTGAGTCGCGGACCCTATAACAAGATATGCGGTCAACGATGTCTATAAGAACTGGCAACATTTGTTTTAAATCCTATATGCACTTTCCCGGTATAATAGAACCTCCACCATGGGTTTCCTAGCCTATATTCCAACTGTAGTTCCATTGTCCACCATCTCACATCTCATTTCATTCTAAAAACTTTATTTGCTTTTGGATGCATGTGATAATACTTTTGAAAAGTAGTCTGTATGAAATATTTCAAAGAATAATGCAGTTCGAATGTTCTACTGTACCATGGACCTCGTGTTACGGAATAGCATCATTGTCCGGTAAAAACAATGTTTAAAGAACCAATTCACGATATTATGTCTCTAGGTGAAAACCATCGTCTCGACGTAGTTCCTCTATTGGGAGCATCATGTTCGAAGACACGGCTTGGAGGTCCTATACTCTTGTGTTGCACTCCTCTGGTGCTTGTCGCTATCCAGGGTTGAGCGTTAGAGGCGATATGCATGTCGTCATTTGCGATTCCAAGATGATGCCGGCGATATGCATGTCGTCATTTGCGATTCCAAGATGATGCCTTCTCAGAACCAATCAAGTTTTGTCATCTACTTGTCGTCTCCTTTAGGCATCAAGGATGGATGGTGGGTCGACAACAAAAGTCCGGTTAAAGTTGTTGTTCTGCGGAGATCGTATGGCGTTGGTGGAGACGCGGCTTTGTTACTTGGCTTTGTTACTCAATTTATGGCGATGCTCTTTAGTTGTCTTTTGTAACCTCATGGAGCCCTTTTGTACACCTAGGCCCCTTTTTTCTATAGCAAATCATCTTTCTTCTTAGCACGATGGACATCCATTCTAGTGGGCCGGGCTGCGCTTCTCCGCGTGAGAAGAATCCTCAGGCCTATCGGGCTGCTTATATTAAAACCCTAAACCCGCAACCGGTCGTTCCCAGTCACCGATCAAGCCAGAGACGGAGAACAAGAAGGAAAAGACTCTCCCCACACACGGCGGCGCGGGCGCGGGCGCGGGCGCGAATGGCTTTCTGGCAGGCGCGCGACTTCCTGTTCTGCGGCGTGTGCGGCACCCTCCTCAACTTCGACTCCATCCACCACGCCTCCTGCCCTCTCTGCGGCTTCAAGCGCATGGCCAAAGGTCTCTCGGTCTCTCCCCTCCCTTCCTCTATCCAGTTCCTCGTTTCCTCTTGCTGTTCTTGGCGTGATTGGTGCCGGACCTCGAGCTCCCGCTGCTAGTTTGTTGTGGAACTCCGATTCCGGAGTTAGAATCACGGATTCTTGACCCGAAGCGTCCGTGTATTTTGGTAATTCCGTGGCTAATGCAGGACGGGCCCCTCGATTTGTGCAGATATCGAAGGCAAAGAGACTCGGTACTCCCTCGACGCCGAGGTATGTTTTTCTCCTCCTTGTTCTTCCTATGCAGACCAGTGAATGGTTCCAGGACCTAAATTATCCCAGTCTAGGGGAATGATAGGAAGGAATACTGATCCTGCTAAGCTGTTGGACTCGGAGAGTTTTTGAAGTTAAACTTTACTTGTTTTTACTGGCAAGAGATTTTCTTCAATCTTTTGGAATGCATGAATGTAGCTTCATTAGTGGAACCATATGACTCCTACGTGAATGGATTCTTATATAGCCGCTAAATTAAGAATTATCTAGCTTGGCATGTGTAAGGTACTCTAGAACAGTTATACTTATTATACTAAGCATTATCAGTAGTTAACTAGTTATACCATCTTGGCTGGAGATGCCCTTACCAAATGATTTTGGGGGCTATAGAAGCTTGCCCTTGTGCAGGTTCATATACCAAGCAACAAATTATATTTTAGGAATGCTTGTCTGATTTTGATTGTTTGCTGCTGACAGGATATTAGAAGAGAATTGAAGATCCAACCGTTTGTGGATGTCGTGGTGCAAAAGGCCGTGGTAAGTTAAATTGCTCTTTTTTTCCAACATATAATCCAATGGTGATTTTACCTTTTTTTCATATCTTAGCACCTCACAAATCTTGTTCTGTCTCAGGTAGACGCAACATGTCCAAAATGCATGCATCCTCAACTCGAATACTACCAGAAGCAGGTTCAATATTTGCTAACCCTTAAGCATCCGATGATGTTTTAGTTCTGCTTCTCCCTTTCTAGCTCTGAATCTTGCCTGCCTTCTTTACCCGTAAATACAGCTACGGTCAGCAGATGAAGGGGCGACTACCTTCTACGAATGCCCGAAATGCAGCCACACCTTCAATGAGAACTAAGAAGAGGTTTCCTATGAGTATGGATATGGTCAGAAGAAATACTCTTGCCATGAGCCCACAATTGATGTCAAGCTAGTCGTAGCATTTTGGCATGTATCATTAATTAATGTTATTATCTGGGATATGCTATAGATGATTTGTATTTAACTCTGTTTGACAGGATCTGTCAGTAATGTGTTCTATTAAATGTGACAAAAAAAAGTAGGTCTTCTTGCTTTCTAAAGATGATTGGACTGGATGCTGTATTTTGGAAGTATATCGTGCTCATTCAAAGTGGTCCTGACCCCTGCCAAATTTTATACCTGCTAGGCAGTCTAGGCTACTTGCTCTTCAAGATTATTTCACTTTCGTATAAATCAAGTGCATATTACGAGGAAAAAGTCATGGCAGGCAGAGTATACTTGGCTCTAGAAATAATTTTCTGTTGAATAGCTTCAAATGCCTTATGGAATTAGACCAGTTTTCTGTTGGGCATTAATCGTACTGTGCCATTTAGTAAAACCTAAATTGCAAAATTCACTCTCAAGCTGGTTAATTCAGTAAAATAAACTAGCACGATTCGATAATTAACAAACTGATACTGATGATAAGAAATCTGAAGCACTGGTATTTGACCAGATTTGTACCCAGTGAATGTTACCACCAACAGTTCTGAGTACAAGGAAACCTACTCGATCCTTAATGATCTGACACAATTATGACAATTTCTGAGATCATCTACACCTTCACAGGTTGTATTCTGAATACAGTAAACCTTGACCAATCTTGGGCACCCAAGGCTGATGATGGGACACAAAAAAGAGGAAATAAAAAAACAGTGCTCCTAGGCAACTCATGCCAACTTATGGTCAAGGATGTTATCACCGACGATGACACGGTGATGGTTTCAAAACAAGGCAATCGCAAAACTGTAGTCTGCTGGATGAGATGTAAGAACAGCCTCGGTAAGAGGAGCCCATGACTCACTTTCATCTGCAAAATTGATAGTAACAATTAGATGAAACAGTATTGTATCTTCGATATTTAACTGCACGCACAACTCAGTATATTACACCACGCCAGCACCTTATAAACTGTTTGGTTACTTCAAATAAATCAACCTTGGTATAGACAGACTGCTACGTTTCAGATCTCATTGCTGGCTCGTCCTTCAATCCTTTCGTCAGCAAATCATAATTGATGGATGCAAGTTGTGAAAGATTCTGCGGCAAGAAGATTTTATAAGGATGATGTGCATAATATAGAAACAAGAGGGCTAATAATAGAAGTTTGTGGATCTACATTTAAGAATCGATATAAAAGGAAATGCAAGAATCGGTCGATATAGTGGACAGTAAAAGGCTAACACACGCTTCAAGGGGGGAACGGTTAATTCAAGATGATTCAATCTATGTGTTGCTAAGGCCCACGAAGCTGTTTACCTTGAACGAGAAGTTGTTGAAAGAGTAATTGGCATTTGGGCCAGATTCATTCTCCGTGGGATCTCCACGCTCATCCCCCTAACTCGCACAAAATTTAAAAACAGTTAAGCAAAGGAACTGAAGAACACAAAGGTAGATTGCTCACAATGAGAATGCAACCTTTTTTCCCCTTTCCTATGCTTCCTACAACTACTGAAAATGCACATGTTCTTTTCGATCATCATCTCAGCAAAAAATGATCCATACCATGTCATCTTGGTGATTGCTCACACAACTCCTGCTGCCACTAAGGCTTCCATTATCGCTGGAATCCTCACACTCATAGGCTTCATATATGTTTTCATCTGATGGATTCCAAGAGTAACGACTGGTGAAGTTGCTGGTATCAAATGCACCATCTAAAGAGGGGACAAAGGCAACCTGCAAATGATTTCTCCGTTATCCCTATGCAAAAGAGATGCAGATTGTGTCTGAAGAAAAGTAACCGTCGACCCTATCTCACCTTCTGCCTAGCAAGGGTATCCCAGCTTACGTCCTTAAAGAATGAATGTTGTTTGACCTAAAGGAAATAGGATTGTCAACATCAATCATGTGTATTTGAATAAAGTATGAATGAGAGGAAGTTCCATGAAAGATTTCTAGCACCATCAAAAAAATACCTCGGAGGCACCATTTGATCCCAACCGTTGATGCGGATCTTCTGTCAAAAATCTGGAGGAAGTTGTTGTAAGATCACACTAGCCTTACTTAAGCATATCCGCAATTAACTAGATCAAACATTTAGAATTAGAGCATGAAGTAGCTAAGCAGTCCTGTAACTGAAATTTGCACCATTGTGGCATGCATATACTTCAGTGAGAACACAAGGGACAAACGCAGCATATAGGAAACATGCTAGTGCTATTACCCTATGCATAGAATCTGCAAAACTATCAGCTTAGTTTTCTGTCATTTCTAACGAGTAATAGAAATTTCAAAGCTATGCAGCGAGCAACTATATCAGTTTGCTGAGGAGATGAATACTGAAGTACATGTGTCTAGTTTGACATGAAGGCCCAGCTGTGTAATACAACAACGATTGCAATGCTAACAACTTGTGTGGTGATCTAACAGTTGAAATAACTGAGGTCATCCGTCAGTTTACCCCAACGGCTTATTAATGAAGAATAATGGATTATACCTTTGAGGCTTTGATTTTTTTCTAGGGATTTCCATGCTTGCGACAATAATCAAAATGAATGCAGCTCAAACATGTAATGATATTAGCCCCTCACCCCAGGTCCCAACATGCTATAAAAGTACACATATGATATAGCATAACGCCATAATTAACATTTTAGCAAAAAAAGGCGACAAGATAAAATGATTTAAGGCTATAAACATGAGCAATGAAGTACTCAAATGGTTTGAAACATTTCTTACTTCTCAATTAGATCTTTCGCTTCAAAACCCATCTCTTCTGGGACATGTGGCCAAGGTATTTTGTGATTAAGAATATTGTCGAAAATTATCTACAAAAAGTACAACAAGAATGCCAAGTTACACCGACAGATCAAGATAACAGAAACCAACACCGAGTTCTAGCAAAGATATGACAGTCTGGTCAGAAGAAAAAAATCCTCAGCAACCAACATTACTATATGGACAAAGAGAATTGATTCCTAGCAAGTGTCCTGGCTAATTTCTCATCTGTGTTAACTGATACTCTGATGCTATGAACATGTCAAAAGATACATGAAAAGTTTAATAGAACAATACACACTACAAAAGATTCACATAATTATGCACTAAATCAGAAGCTTCGTATGCACTAACCTACAAAAGACTTGAACACGAAACAGGAGCAGATGGCCCACTTTCGAGATACTGAAATTTATCTATGCGTGCAGAGTATTAAATGAATAACTTCATTCGTTGTCAGATAGATGGCAAGGAATTGTTCAGAAAATGTGGAGTACTATACCTGGGAGTGCTCTGCATTGAATGGAGGTACTCCAACAAGCAATTCAAAAAGAATCACACCTACAGACCACCAATCTGCACTAGCACCTGGGAAGATAATGCACACAGCAACAAAGTAATAATCAAGATCAGCAGAAAATACAGAACCTAAAAGACAACACTGTTTATCATTTTACCATGTCCTGTCCCCAAAAGGATTTCCGGTGCTAAGTAATCAGGGATTCCAACTGCAGGACGCTTTTGTCTCCGTGCTCGGTGATCCATTTCCTCAAGTTCATTCATCTGAGGTTCATCGTCTCCATACAATGAAGCCCCACTAACAGCAGGGCCAGATAGATCATCTGTGCTGTTGATGAGACCAACCTTGGACAACCCAAAATCTGTCAACTGAAGGCAAGCAAGATTAATAAACAGCATAAATATTAAAAGAAAATGAACATGGTGTCCCAATAACGAAAATTTTACTTTGCCTTTCCATAAAATGATTGTGGGGAAAGTAGGTTATTAAGGGAGGTGGTGTTTTGGCTCCTATGTGCAAATGAACCTATTAAGAAAAATGCATAAAAACTAAAATTTAAAATGTCAAAAAATACCGAACAAAAAAATTCGAATGTACATCCGGACATTCTATGTTTGTACACAAGTTTTCAGGAAAACGAACATTTTATGTGGCTTGTGTAAAAAGACAAAAAAAATTGTCCATGAATAAACACGTTGCAGCACCAAAATTTGTCTTTTTTGCGTGTGACACAAAAAATGTTCTCCTCTCCCGAAAACTTGTGTACGAACATATAATGTCCGGATGCACATGTAAATATATTTTTCTGAACTTTTTTGATATTTTGAAATGTGTTTCCAAACAATGGGTTCTTATGGGAGGCAGTGTTTTGGCTCCTATGTGCAACTTAACCTATTATGAAAAATGCATAAAAACTAAAATTTAAAATGTCAAAAAATTCCGAACAAAAAAATCGAATGTACATCCAGACATTCTATGTTTGTACACAAGTTCTCAGAAAAAACGAACATTTTATGTGGCTTGTGTAGAAAGACAAAAAAATGTCAGTGAATAAACACGTTGCAGCACCAAATTTTGTCATTTTTGCGTGCGACACAAAAAATGTTCCCCTCTCCCGTAAACTTGTGTACGAACATATAATGTGCGGATGTACATGTATATATATTTTTCTGAATTCTTTTTGATATCTTGAAATGTGTTTTCAAACAATGGGTTCATGTACACCCATGAGCCGAATTGGATTTCCGGTTATTAAGTATGGAATTAATGGTGAAAGGCTACAAGAAATGGGAGTTCAGAAACAAACTTTTGTAGCAAATATGTTATATGGTAGCTCAGAGGATTTTTTTAGGACCTGCATACGGTTTTTTTTGTTCACATGGATCTGAGAATATGAGCGCATGAGGCAATTAGGACCTCAGATCCATATATATAATTTATTACATATATGGTAGCTCGTAATCAAGTCAATGGATCTAAAGTAAGCTTCTAAATGCCTCATGCTGCGTCTTCCAAGGAAACAAGCTCAAAGCCTCTGAACTCCACAGAAGATACAATATGAGCGCATTATATTAATCATGTATCACGAACTCAATGTTGATTATACTCTTGTAAGTTGGCTGGTTATTTATCTCCCATTACATATCTACATTTGTTCGATTGTCATAGACAACCAGTAACCAGACAAAAGAAACAAGAACCACATTTCAAAAACAAGAATGTTATTCTATTGCCTATCTAATGTGGTATGTACGATAATTTGGAGAGAAAGGTTAACAGCCATGTGCGTGCATACCTTTACATACCCATCATGAGCTATCAATAGGTTATCAGGTTTTAGATCTCTATGAACAATTTGCATGGAGTGCAAATTTTCCAAAGCTAGAACCTGCAGGATTTTTTACATATAAATCAGCAGGGAGAAAATGAGAAGTGTACAGAGACGAACTGGTAAATAAACTTACAACTTCTGCAAGATATACACGAGCGGCATCTTCATCCAAGCACCCTAAATTTCTCTTCCATGGCGCACTGGTGGCCTGCATAATGGCCTTAAAACGCGGAGACTCGGATTCCTTTGGTGTTTCACAGGTATCATAAGCGCTCTGTCAATTAAGATGTAGATGCAGAGTAATAAGCAAAAGAGCGAAAGATGGTCTACTCACAGTTTACTCATAAGTAACGTGTGTACAGCACATGCAAGTAAATCATTACCACAGCCGCTGGTATTTGAGGAGGAGTCCTCAAATCTCCCAAATGGTTCCGGAATGCATTAGACTTAACTGTGTATAAGATAATGTTAGAAGCCAACGTATCAGGTATGGTTGTTAAGAGAAAAGGGCACCAGAGGGAAGTGTCCAGGTCAAATATAAATGTCTATTAATAGAATAAGGAGAACAAACAACCACAAAAGTAAGCCACCAGAACATACAAACATGATATCAAGTTACAGAAGACACACTCGGTTCTAATTTGAATAGAGATTAGAAAGATCCTGCAATTCGTAGATATTGCGCTATGGGCACACAAATGCAGTAAAGTAGAATGTACTGTAGACAAGCCTACACATAATGCATTTTCATATGAGATGTGTGCAATCAATTGAACCGTGCATTATAGGATTACACCACCCAGACAGCTATAGCAAAACAATATGCATCTTTACAGCATCACTCAGTATGATGCATAGTCCAAACGCTTTAATGCTGTGACCTACATGAAGCACAAGTGAATTGACTGATACAACTTTGTACGCATTGACAAGTGTGAAGGAAGTACACCGTGAGTAACGCCACGTGTCAGAAAAAGACTCCGCTCAAGATATTATACAGTGAATTGTGGGGGTATAGAATTAGAAGGGGTGCACAGTTCACTTATCTTTAGTTATTAGAATTGCCTTATGTTTCACGCACTAAAACAGGTAAGCAATAACTAACACTCTCTTGGCCGTGTCGATTTGGCACAATTAGGACTTAACTTTTCTTTCGTCAGCACAAGGTGTCTGGATAGCATGCAAGTGCATTGAGATGGATTATGCACTCCCGTTGCCCGACAACTGAACACACCTACTAAGGTGAAACTATAAACTGTGTGATGTTTTTTCGGAAACCGGCAACTTAGTAAGTAGCTGAGGGAGCATGAATAACTACATACTGCACACCCCTTGATGGCCTACGTGAGCTCACTAGTAGGAAGTTCTAAGCCCTAGCTTCCACCAATCAGTACCCAGCTTAGAGCATCTCCAAGAGCTTACCCAAATATGGGTAAGCAAAAGGTCTTTGGGTAATGGAGAGAAGGTCCTTCTTACCCAAAAATTTGTTTGCTCCAACAGTTTACCCATTTTTTAGCTACGAAAAACACAGTCTAGTCCTTAGAAACTTACAAACTACAGTTAGGTTCATATTTTTTACAGCAAGGACCTTACACATGAAAATTAAAAAGCAATCAGGGACCTCCCGTCGGTCGGCAGCAAAATCGACGTCGTCGTGTGGCGAAGATCAAGGTTGGGGCGGCTCGGGAGCTCGCAGGTGTGGGGCACAGGCGGGGTCGTGTGGGGCGCAGGCGGGATCGTGGGGGTCGCCGGAGGTCCGCGTGTGACTGAGAGGCGGCCCGCCACAGCGAATCACCGCCGCCGGCGCGTCGACGAGGGCGGCGGTTGCGGCCATTGCGGCTTGCTCCCCGCCGATTTGAGGGCCATGCGGGTGTAGCGGAGGCTGGCTGGTGGAGGTAGGAGGAGCGGTACGGGTCGCCGGCGGCCCGGCGCGCAGGGAGGTCATGGCTGAGCGAAGGGATGGCGGTGACCGACGATGGCGTCGGGAAGGTCGACGCGATTTTTCCGATACGGCAGTTGGAGGGCTCCTGGGTCAGTTTCCACTGACGTGGCAACATATGGGTAGGTGTCTCTTACCAAAAATTTGTGGGAAAATAATTGGGTTTCCGAATGATGGGATCGTGCGGGTCACCTCACGCGCATCGTCCTGGTCCAGTAGCGACCTCCCGCACCCGCGTGTAGATAGTTAGACAACGTGGGTCCCATCCTTTCTCAACCTTCCTTATCTCTTCCTCTTATACATCCCCATCTCCGGCCCGTCCCGTCTAGCGCCAACGCACGCTCACCCGCGGAGCTTGCTTTCACGGGCGGCCGAGCTTGTTTACATGAGCAACCTTGGTTGCTGCCATGGACGACCTACGCAACCTCCTTCAACCTCGTGGCCTCCTCCTGGAGATGGACGCCATGGCCGCCGTCCTAGGCCTCCATGTCCACCTTCGTCGGAGCTCGCCGTGGGGATCTCGCCGTCGGAGCTCGCCGCCTCCCTCCTTTGCTACAGAGCTAGGCCGATACTACTACAGGAGACGGCTACATCTGCTGCTAGCTTGGACGCCATGGCCGCCGCTCCTGCAACACGGCCGCTGAAGGTGGCCGATGCTACAAAGGCTGGCCTCCGATTTTGCTATATTGATACATTTTTTTCTATCTCCGTTTTTTGTTTTGCTACAATACCATAAAACTTTTGCTACAAGTTCTCTCGTGGGGTGTTCCGGCTAAAGTCTCCGGCGAAGTAGTTTTTTGCTATATTAGAAGAACTTTGTTGCTACAAACGTCTTTTGGTTTTGCTACAATATTATCAACTTTTTGTTGCAATGTCTCTAGCGAGAGTCACCAGCGAATTTTTTTCGACGATGTTTTCGACGGAGTCGGTTTGCTATATTAGTAGCAATTTTGTTGCTGTATGTCTCCGGCAAGACATTCTATTTCTAGAATGAACCCTTTTCTTTTTGTTGCTTCGGAAGCAAAAAACGGAGATATTTATAGTAAAAACGGATGTTTTGCGGCAAAAGCAGGATTTGAGACAATTTTAGGGGGCACGTGGTGCGAAGGAGAAGCTCCCATCGTCCGGGGACGTATAGAGCGCGCCATATTTGTGTCCATCTACCCATATATGGATAGGAGGCGGCAAAATAGGTGATCATCTATAAAAAATTTGTGGTGGACCACTTATGGATTGCTCTTATAAGACAAATCCATAAACAAAGTTTTGGAGCCAAGTCCGCATGCAAGATCAATGCTAGTACCTTTTGCAGCGCTCTTTCCTTCTGCCTCCACGGCCTTCCCTGCCGCACTGCGCACCGGCTGCTCGGCGGCCTTTCCCTTCCCCAGTTTACTGCTGCTGCCACCACTACTGGAATCAGCCCATAAGCTCATGCCCTTCTTCACGTCCTTGGCAGCGGAGGTGCCCGCCTGTGAGTGCCCCCGCGCGAGGTTACTGCTCCCGAGCGCGGCGGCCGTCCGCTGGCCCTCGTGCGGCAGCGGGCCCGATCTCGTCTTGATCTTATTATTGAGCCCCAGCGAGGAGGCGAGGATCGGCGAGAGATCCGCCGCGGAAGACGCCCCGCCCACGTCCCTGAGGTGCTGCGCCGCCGCCGTGGAGCCTCTCCTGGCATCGGCGGACGGGCTGGAGGTGGTCGAGGAGGCGCCGCTCCTGGGGGAGGCCACGGGGACCGCGGCGGAGCCGAAGAGCTTGTCGCGCTTCCTAGGAGTCTCAGATTTGGGCTTCTTCTTGTCGGATCCGGAGGAGGCGGAGGAGGAAGCCGGCGACGCGGCCGAGTCCCCCGGCGCGGAGGTGGGCGTGCGGGGGCTGTTGCTGCCATCGGGGCTGGAGGAGGACTCGGAGGACTTGTGCGGCGACGTGAAGAAGCGGCCCTTGAACACCATCGCCGCGGCGGCGAGGGAGGAGTTCCGTCGAACAGGTGGTGGGGGCCGGTCGGCACACACTGAGCGGAGCAAGGGACTAGGGAGGGGGGAGAAGGAGAGAGCGTGCTAGTGGGGACAGTGCCGAGGAAATGTAGAGAGGTCGCGTCCCCGTACCCTCCCCGTCCGGCCCTCGCGGCTCGCTGTGAGCTCTGACCTGGGAGTGACCCCCGAGCAACCGGGTCTCCGTGAATCAGCGCGTCGACAGGCCCAGCTTAAATCGCGCGAGGGGCCACGAGCGAGCGGGCACGGTCTATTCACCTCAAGGCCACATCCCCACCTGCGAGATCCAATCGGTCTGAGCCAGTGTGAACTAGTCCGTGCCGACAGAAGTAACGACCTAAGGGCATCTCCACCGGCGATCCAAAACGGCGTGACCGAAACCGTGCGGTTATGTCCGTTTAAATCGGTCCACAGTCTGTCTAGACGGTCGCGCTCAGCGGCGCGATTCAAATGTCCGCATGGCCACGTTGATTTTTTAAATTCAAACCGGCACGTTCGCGAGTAAAATAAACTGGCAAAGTTCATTCATAATTCAACAAAATATATTACATTCAAAAAGAAAAAGAAAAAAAATTTGGCCCCGGCCCTAGCCATAGCTACCGACTATCTTCTCCCTGTCGCCGCCGCGTCCGTCTATGGATTGAGATCGATGTACTCCGGCGGTGTCCAGACATGTGGCGGCGGTAGACCCGGAGCCAGCACCGACGCGGGAGGTGTCGGGTGGTCGATGACCTGGCCTGGCCATGTCGGCCACGCGATTGTTTTCGTCGGCGCGGGCGGATCGTACCACCCCGAGGCGGGTGTGACAGACCATTGCAACACCGGCGAAGCAGCCCACGCCTGCAGCTGCTGCGGTGGGGCCGGTGGCGGTGGCAGCGGCTGCCCGGCGTTGACGCGTGCCACTAGGCCGGTGAGCTGCACGACCTCCTGGTAGCCGGCCCTATGGCCTCCTCATCCCTCGTGCTGGCCACGATGGCTTGCTCGAGGATGGCGTCCTCGTCGTAGCCCCGCGCCAGGACCGCCTGGTACTCTAGGGGCAAGTGCGCGGCGGCGGATGCGGAGGACGACCCTTCCGCCTCGTCCTCCTCCTCCTTGACGACGATGTCATCGTCGTCGCCGCTACCGAGGTCGGCTTCGAAGTGGTTGATGACGCCGTCGGAGGCGGCCTCGATGGCGGGGAGTTCGTGGGGGCCCAGCGGGTCGAACTCGCCGCGGTAGGTGGTGCGGCGGCGCGCCATGTGGATGCGGCGGGTTCTGGTACACGAGGTCATACCGGAAGGCCCGCGGGACCTTGTGGATGCGGTGGGCCATCTCCGCCTCTAGCGCCTTGTCGTCCTTCAGGGCGGGCGGCACCGGCACCCGCTCCTGGTTGAGGTGCCAACCCATGGGGAGGGAGACATCATGGTGGACGATGCCTCTCTCCTCCCTCCACTGTCGCTCGCACTCCGCAATGCAGAAGTACCGGCGGTCGCGGGCTTGCTCCGCATCCTCCTGACGCGGGACTCGAACACCGAGGAAGTCCTGTGCCCGGGGCGGCGGTGGCAGGACCCCTCGATGGAAGGTCGGCGTGCCGCTCCCTTGACGGTGCCGGCCGCTCGAGCCGGATCCGCCGACTTCGTGGTCGTTTTCGACTTCCTGAACCACCCCGACTTCTTCATCGTGGTGGTGGCTTCGGCGGCTTGCTCAGAGGCTACAGCTATGGCGACGACGATGGCGATGGCGACAACGATGGCGAGAGGAGGGGAGGTGTGCGGCACCGACGGCCATAGGGGGAGGCTTAAGTACCCCCTGCCGGTGGGAGCGCCCGCAGGTTCTCGTGCTGACATGGGCATACCTTACAGGTACTCGAGTTTAGCATATACAGTCCAATCTGGTAGAAGCCCTCCTCGTTGGCCCCTCCTAGCCTTTATATATGGGGAGGCTAGGTCTTGGGTACCAATACGAGTTGGTTTACAAATTGTAGTCCATATCTAGTGTAGTCTTGGAGTTCCTTATCTTGTTCCACCAGGATTCTGTGTCCTTGTAGGCTTCATATCAACCAAACCGTCGTGGGCTTCATGGATCTTGGCAAATCTTCGGGCGAGTCTTCTGTTGGGCCGCACCATATATACCAATAATAGGCACCCGAAGGGTTATGCCCATGTCAGTAGCCCCCGAGGCTATGTTTGGATGCTTGCATCCGAGCATAGGCTCAAAGTCATTTTTAATATGCGCGGAAGGTGAACTCGAAGATTTTCTGGGATGCGTGAACTTGTCAATGTCTTGTTTGGTTGATGCAATGGATGACGTTGTCTTGTTCTTAAAGTGATGTTAGCATTTTTATCGGGTGCTCCCGATGGGAGTAACCTTTGAGGATACACTCAGGTAGACTCAAAGTTATGCTTCTTCATTGTAGATACTCTTATGTTTACTCATGTTTGGAGGATTTCAGTTTTTATCGGGTGCGTGGTCAGCGTTCCCGATGGGAGTAGCCCCCGAGGCTATGTTTGGATGCGTAGTATCCGAGCATAGGCTCAAGTATTCATCATACGAGAAATTTCTCAACTCGGGTGTTGTAGCTTTGCTTTTATGTTGACTCCATGGGAGGAATTTTCTATCGAGTTGTCCTGGGGATTTGGGTATAACGAGTCTGGTGCATCCAATGGATCAGGAACCAGTTAATTGCTCTTGGGAAAAGACATCGTGAACCTACTTCAAACTCGAGTCCCCAGACTTGAATTCGGTATATACTAGCGTAACCCAGCTCGGGCCGCGGAGGTCTTATCGAGTACTGAATTCCAGGCTCATGTTTTATGGGGACCCAACGCGTCTATCGGGATTTTTCATCGTATCATGGATACGAATAATAACTAGTAGAGCGCATTCGGGTGTGGTTACTAGGCCGCACAGGACGGATCCTGGGGTCTTACCTTCATGTCGTGGACATGACATTCAAAGTTTTATCGCGTTGGAAGCGATTCGAGAATTTTTGATATTATATCGACTCCATAAGAGGATTTAAAGGGAAAAATCCTAACTTATAACCGACTCGACCTGCTATCCCGAGACCTAGCCTATATATATAAAGGCTAGGAGGGGCGGCAAGGAGGACAATCACAACCCTAATTTCCACAACCTTGCCAGATTGCATCTGTGCACCCCCTGTAACTTTCGACTCCCTCGATAATTCCAAGAGCAGAAAAGTAGGAGTAGGGTCCTCTATGAGGCCTAAACCTGGGTAAACCTTGCGTCCCTGTGTGCTTGTTTGCTAGCCGATTGATGCCTCCAGCGCTCCCTCCTTCTCAAAAACCCAAGTCCATAACAATGGGCATTGATGAGTTTAACCCTTGTCACACGCCTTCGCCATCAATGCCGGTGCAGGAACTCAGGCGACGCCCCGTCCCATCGTCATTGATGGCGAAGACTGTCGCAGTTGCATCTGACTCGGTGCCGCCGTTCAGTCTGCCGCCCTGAATTGCTGCTGCGGCCTGCCTTTTGCGGCTGAATCGGTGTCGCGGTTTCGTCTGAATCGGCAACGTGGTTGCGCCTGTGCTGGCCAGTGGGCCACTAGCGCACGCGGGGAGGACACACCCGCGACCCGTCGTGTCCGGGCCGACCCAGTGATCACACAAATTAGGTGCACAGATGGGTTGAACCGGACGCGTTGGGAGGGATGTGTCGTGCCATTGCGGTGCCGCGCGTGTCCGTGCGGACGGGTTTGGACACGCCGGAGCGGGTTAGGTCGACCCGGTGGAGATGCCTCCACCGGGCCGAGCCTTTCGGAGCGACCAAACTGGTCCGTTTCTGTCTGTTTGGGTCGGCCCGTGGTCACTTTTGGGTCGGGTTCCGGCCTGTTCGGACAGTCGTGCCTAGCGGTACGACCCATTTGTCCACGCCTGGAAAGGGCACGTCACCGACGCCTGCGCCAGTGTATTTCCAGTGTGTTCTCGCCGC
Source organism: Avena eriantha (assembly GCA_910589775.1). Lineage (NCBI taxonomy): Eukaryota > Viridiplantae > Streptophyta > Magnoliopsida > Poales > Poaceae > Avena > Avena eriantha. The sequence continues at coordinate 168,445,213 of OU342743.1, read as the reverse complement.
CCCGCCGCCTGCCAGCTTTCTTTCACGTCGATTCCCACCTCTTCCCACTGATTCCCGTCTCTTTTGGGCATTTCCCATCGCGTCCAGGCGCATCCATAAAAATGGTAGCCTATCGAGGTAGCCGTGTCCATAAACCCTACCTCCACAGACCTCCATGCCTGGCCATCCTTGTCGCCACTCTGGCAACCCTGACAGCCGCCCATAAATCCCGTCGGACCCGCCGAAGGCACCGGACGTGTTGTCGCCTCCGATTCCGGGGTGGCCGCAAATATACAGGCTGACGTTCAACCATTGGCGGCGCGCCCACTACAACTACAACAGGACCACCGATGAGCCTTTCTTGTTTGAGGTGATGAACCATGTCTTTCTGCCAGAGCACCAGCGGCGTGTTGCGCTCGCGGACATGCGCCACAAGCTCTGGGGAGCGGTGCAGGATAATCCCGACGACACGTACCTGCGTGCCCGCCTCGCCCAAGCGGAAGAGGAGTTGCAGACGCAAGAGGCGATCTATCGCTCTCTCACCAAGGAATGGGGGCTCACCGACCCGCCGGCGCCGCCGCCAACATCACCTTAGGCGGCGCATAGTTAGAATGTTGTCCTAGGCTTGTATACATTTGAATAAGAACTTGCCATCGCAAATTGCCGACGGTCGCAATGCGTTTTCATTCCAAACATGATATATGACGAGTACACATTCTAGTATACTATAGCATACTCATCAGAGTCGGAGTCTTGGTCGGATTCGGGGTGGTAGCAGCGGCAGCACATGGTGTCGTCGAAGACGCTGACACCAAGCCTTCCTTTGTCGTTGTACTTGAATATGACGATGTTGCCCACTTCGATCTGGTGTGCGCGGGACAACTCCTCCAACCCATTGGCGAGGAACATCCGGCCAAGGCGGTCGAACACCACATCCACCGGGTACATGTTGGTATTCACACTAGAGGCTCGCAGAATGAACAATGGTGGCACTGTGTCGCCGACCATCGACGTGAACTTGCAGGGAAGGTGCAACCTGTCTCGCGCCATGCCCGGTCAGATGGTCAAGATGAACTCGATGCCGGAGTCGACATAATCAGGTGACGATGGCGGTGAGGGAGAGGGATGCGGCATGTTGCTCTGGTCACGTCCTCCGCGCTTCCCTCGGTGTCCACGGTCGGGACCCGATGGTCGTCCTAGACGACCACCCCTTGATCCAATGTCGCTGGCCATGGCAAGCTACTTGTAGTAGAGGATGGGAATGAGGCAAGTGCGGTATGGTGTGGGAGAATATGGTTACAGGCGTCCGGTTAAAAAGGGCCGATATCGGATGCTGGTGCATAGGCTGAAGCGATGGCATTGAGGAGTCGCGACAGTAGGGCAGGCATCGGGCGGCGCGACCAACCTTTGGAGTAGCCTTCCATTAATGGGTAGTGGAAGACAGCCATTGGGCCACTGGCAAGAGGTCCCTCGCCCCCCCCCCCCCCGTGGGAGGACACGGGAGGTCGCGCGCGCTGTCCGGTCCGACCCAACCGCTGCCCAAATTAGGTGCATGGATGGGTCGAGCCAGACACGTTGGTCCGGATTGGCGTGTCGCTGCGACACCGTGCATGCCTCGCGCATCCACATGGACGAGTTCGGACGCGCTCGGACAGGTTGGGTCGACCCGGTGGAGATGCCCTAAATCGGACCAACGCACCCAACATGACCCATTTGTCCATCAAATTTGAGGCACACAAATGCTTTGGCCGAACGCAATGCGGATCGTGCGCGCGTGTCCTCCTGTTTAGAACACGGTGAAAGGGAAACAGATGTCGCCTAGAGTGGAGGGGTGAATAGGCGTTTAAAAAAATTACGGTTTATACTCTAATAAATACGAAATAAAACTAATGTTTAATTTATTAAGCCAAAACCTATATCCACTAGGTTCACCTAAGTGCACCACAACCTATGCTAAGCAAGACAAGCAACAAGGTGATAGAAAGATATAATACTTCAAACACGATGGCTATCACAATGTTAATTGCATAAGTAAAGGGCTTAGTTGAGAGATAGCCGATGGATGCGGAGATGATGATTTGTTATCCTGAAGTTCACTTCCAAAGAATCTACATCTCCGTTGGAGAGGTGCGATGGCGCAATGTACTTCGAACGCCACAAATTTCTCACCTTGAGGTGTGGTGGCTCGATGCTCACCCAACGCCACACAAGGCCTCACCCCAAGATGCGAAGGCACGCAAACCACCGACACCACAAAAGTCTCACCCTATTCTCCCGTGAGCTCTCCATAAAGGCCTACCCACGATCCACTATGGGATACTTGAGGCGGTCACCGAACCCATAAAAGGCTTGGGGAAATCTCCGCAACTCAATTGGAGGACTCCTAAGAAACGCCATAAAGGCTCCACAATGCCACAACAGGACACAAGCTTGGGGGAATCTCCACAACTCAATTGGAGCCCCTAAGAACACACCACAACTCCACACAACCGTCTAGGGTGCGAAGAACCCAAGAGAAACAAGCCCAAGAGCTTGAACTCGCCGAATCTCCGAGGAGAAATCAAACCTATGAACCAAATGCAAGAGGCAAGTCCTTCACTCTCAAATTTCACCAAAGCTACAAAATCTATTGGGGGAATAAGAGAGGAATAACACAAGAGGAGAACACAAAACTCTCCAAGATCTAAATCGCAAAGATTCCTTCACAAAGAAGTGATTTGGTTTGGTGGGGTTATAGATCTAGATCTCCTCTCCCAAATCCCTCAAAAGATGCAAGAATCATAGGAGAGGGAAGGGGAGAGGGCAAGCTCTTCAAGGTCAATAATGGAGGAGAGAGAGAAATCCAAGAACCAAAAAACAAGTTACCCACGAAGGGGAAGAGGAGCCCCTTTTAAAGGGCTCCCCGATCTTCTTGTTACGCACAGAAATGTGCACGGTCGGTAGTACCGGTGGGGGAGTGGTACTACCGGTGGAACCCAGCCAACGATCACAAACAGTGGTGCGGAAAGAGAAAAATGGCCTGGCCGGAACTTCCGCCTGAAATTCTGATCGAAGTTCCGACAAATATACGCGACCAAAATAGAGAGATTACTGAATAGAAATCGTGATGAACGGAAGTGGCTCTAGTACTTCCATCGGTACACCAGTGGAATTTCTGCCTGAGCGGTACTTCCGGCGCCTGTTCGGTACTGCCTCCCACATATGGTACTACCGCCAAAACATCCGACCAGAATTCCGCCAAAAAGAACTCACGAAAACAGAGATGTTACTGAAAGCATCCCATGGGCATCGGAACATAGGCTAGAACTTCCAGCGGAACTACTGGCAGCAAACATGCCCTAGCGGTACTACCGGTGGAGAGTCAGATCTTCCGGTCAGGGAAACTTCAGAAACCAAAACTGCAATAACTTTCATGTCTGAACTCCAAATGAGGTGAAACCAATTTTGTTGGAAAGATAACGACTTGTAGAATATATATGAGTGATATCTCCCATGGTGTGTGATACATTGCAAATGTATCTATAATTTTTGATGTTCCATGCTTGGTTTTATCTACTTTCTTATGTTTTGTCCACACTTTGGAGTACTTTTCATATGATTTCTTGGACTAACCTATTAACAAGAGCCACAGTGCCAGTTGCCTGTTTTCTGCTGTTTTTGGTTCCAGGAACGTCAGAAAATCAATATTCTCGGAATTGGACCGGACAAAAGGCAAAGTCGATATTTTACCGGAAGACTCACGGAGCCAGAAGACGAGACGGAGAGGGGCCACACCATGTGGTGGTGCAGGCTAGCCCTGGCTGCGCCACCAGGTGGTGTGGGCCCCCTGGCCGCCCACCGACCTTGCCTCTTCGCCTATAAGATGCCTCCCGATGCAAAAACCCTAAATCATCAAGCCTCTAGCCACGAAAAGTTCCGCAGCGCCGCCGACACCGAAGGGGAGATTCGGGGGATAGAAAGTCTCTATTCCGGCACCCTGCCGGGACGGGGAAGTGCCCCCGGAGCCATCTCCATCGATCTCCACCACCATCTCCATCACCGTTGCTGATTTCCATGATGAGGAGGGAGTAGTTCTCTCTCGAGGCTAAGGGTTCTACCGGTAGCTATGTGTTCATCTCTCTCTATGCATGATCTTATGGAGATCATGAGCTTGTAATCTATAGATCTACCTTTCTACTCAAGTGCTTTAATAGATCTCTGCTCTCCCCATGTGTGTGAAAGTGACAGCGTGCTCACCATGGTGGCACTTAGGCTAGAGATTACAAATACTTGTTATGAGTTATATTTGGAGTTGGATGTCTTTATGAAATTGTGGTGTTTGTTGGAACCATCTAGTACTCAAGGTGACAGTGTGGGGTTATCTAGATGGGAAAGATGAACTTTGAGGTGTGATGTTATAGCCCTACCAACGATTAGAGTGTCCAACCGGAGAGTAGTTCAGCGTAGTATCATAAAGGAGAATATATTTATATGAGAGTGTTCACTAGTGAAAGTATGATCCCTAGGCGTTGTTTCTTAGCATTGAAACGTCGTTTGCTACTAGATCTGTTACATGTTTGCTTGCTGCCATCTTTATTTCAGTTTTGATTTAGTCTTCTCCACGCCATCAAGTTATTTTCCATCACCGTTACCACTTATAATTATCCCTACCACTTGTATTTCACTATCTCTTCGCCGAACTAGTGCACCTATACACCTGACAAGTGTATTGGGTGTGTTGGGGACACAAGAGACTTCTTGTATCTTGATTGCAGGGTTGCTTGAGAGGGGATACCTTTGACCACTTCCTCCCCGAGTTCGATAAACCTTGGGTGATCCACTTAAGGGAAAACTTGCTGCTGTTCTACAAACCTCTACACTTGGAGGCCCAACAACTGTCTACAAGAATAGAAGTGCGTAGACATCAAGCTATTTTCTTGCGCTGTTGCTGGGGAGGTAAGGTAAAAGTTATTCACACCGGAGGATTAAAGAAGAAGAACCTCCCACGGCAAACGCATATTTTCTGGTGTGAGTACTCGAAGTTATTTCCTTTAGATTCTGCAATTTTGTCTTTTGTTTCTTGTTTTCACTAGTTAGGCTTAATGGAAAACAACAACAAAATTAGAGAGCTTTATAGTATTTATCTTGAGTTAGGACATGAAGTGTTTGAAGAGAAAATTAAAAAACCTATGGAACTTTATTTGCATGCTAATAGCAACGTTGTTAGTATGAATTCTTTGGACACCATTATTGCTAATATCATGGAAAAGTCTAAGCTTGGGGAAGCTGGTTTTGATGAGCATGATATTTTTAGTTCCCCGAGCATGGAGGAGAAAATTTACTTTGATGATACTATACCTCCAATATATGATGATTACAATGATGAATATGATATTTTCAGTCCACCTACTACTGAGGAGAAAATTGATTATGATTACAATATGCCTCCTATATTTGATGATTATGGTGATGAGAATAATAATGATAGCTATTTTGTTGAATTTTCTCCCACCACAATTAATAACAATGACTATGCTTATGTGGAGAGTATTTATTCTTTTATGCATGTGGCTCATGATAAGAATGTTTCATGTGATAGTTATATTGTTAATTTTATTCATGATGCTACTTAAAGTTATTATGAGAGAGGGAAACATGGTCTTATGTATCTCAACAATATTAAGTTTCCCCTCTTTATGTTGAAAATTTTGAAGCTGCACTTGTTTTGCTTTTCTATGCTTGTTGCTTTGTGCTTTCATGACTTGTTTCTTTACAAGATTTCTATGCATAGGAAGTGGGTTAGACTTAAATGTGCTTTGAATTTTCTTCTTGATGCTCTCTTTTACTTCAATTCATATTTCTTATGTGAGCATCTTCTCAAACTATCATGCCTAACTTAAAGGCGTTAAAGAAAAGTACTTATTAGGAGATAACCCAAAAGTTTTAGATGAGTCTTGGAAGTTATTACCTCTGTAATAACCGCTCCTTATCCTTTTTATTTGCTTTTTGTGCCAAGAGTAACCTCTAATGAGAGAGAAGTAATGATTGGGAAAGTTGTTGTCCCAAAACAGATATTTGTGCTTCACCGTACAAATTCGTGTAAAATCTCTGTACGTCCTTTTGAGGCATAAATTTTTGTGCTTCTGCCCCAGGTTGTTATATAACTTTATTTAGTTCAACACTTTTTGATTTGAGCAACATAAGGTCTTCGAAATAATTCGTATTTACCTCCTGGTCTGTTTTGACAGATTTCTGCCATTTTCTGAATTTGCTTGTTGTTGGTTCCTTTTTGAGTTCTTTTGGGGAATTGAGCTTTTTGAGGGAAGTGCTACAGTAGCTAGTGTTTTAATGGAAGTTTTATTGGTGTTAGAACTGAACCTAAAGACCTATTATCTTGAGTGCACTAATGTTGCTAATAAAGATTGTGTGAAGTTTTGTATGAAGGAAAAATTTCAGGTGTATGGAAGGAATGAGTAATGAGATGAAGGATGGCCTAAAGCTCAAGCTTGGGGATTCCACGTGTGTCACCCCAAGAAATATCCAAGAAGTACAAGTGTCAAAGCTTGGGTATGCCCAAGGCATCCCCCCTCTTCATCAATAAAAATCCTAGGTTTCTTCCAAACGCTTCATTTTTATTGTTTCATGCACAGTTGTGTTGTTCTTGGAGCGTCTTCTTTTTCGTTTTTGTTTTGGTTTTTCGTTTGCTTTGGTTTGCTTATTTTTCTGAATAAATTGGTTGGACCCCCTCTTTCATACATTGGTTTGCAAATAGTTTGGTTTGGTTTGGAAAAGAGTAGGAAAGTTCATACTTATGTGGTAAAAAGAGCTTGATTTTGACTGTGGCCTATGCTCTGTCATGCCATGCTTGATATTGTTTTGGCTTTATGCTTAGTATTCTTTGCTGTAGCATGACTTGTTATAAACAATTGAGATTGCTTAATGTGCCTTGGATGAATCATGCGTTGTTTTAGCATATTAAAGCATAGTATAGTGGTATTCTCCTTTGATGCTTTATTTAGGTTGACTTGGTGTATGCTCACACCATGTTATGACTATCTCAAGTCACCATAGCCTTTATGATCCTTTAGTTTTCAACTTGTAGTATCACTTTATGCTTTGATCAATGATGTTTTGTCGCTCTGCATGATTATGGCCATTATTTCTCTCTTAGTTTGTTGCTCCCAGTCTTTTGCTAGCCTCCACAACCAAGTATGAGTTCCACTCATGCATCCAACTCCTTAAACCAAGTTATTCCAAAGAGTACACCATACCTACCTACTAGCTTATGCTATTCCAAGTATATCTATGCTTTTGTTTACGTTCCAAATTAAACTTGTTATGAGAAAACTAGTGATTAAAGCTCTCACGAATTTGATGGCACACTTTACTCTGCTTGCCTGTAATAAACTTGAACCATTGGGTCCTTCTTTGTTGCGTATATGCTTGCGCTTTATATGTTGAAATTAGCAAAACCATGTTTCATGGGGAACGCTTTCAACATTGCACTTGTACTTTGTACCCCGTTGATATCATGTTCTTTTGCTTATGGATCCCGTCGGTGTGAAATAAAAGTGGAACTTGTAAGATCATGGAGTTTGTATGTGTGTTAGAGAAACGTCTGGGCCGCTAGCCTAAGCCATGCCTAATCATGGTGGAAACTTGCAGCATCACCATAATGATCACTCTATGAAGCATCCTTAATAAAAACCTATGCAAATAGCAAATAAAAAGATCACTGAGATGCTCATTGTCTGCTTGCCTTGTCATTTTGATTATGGGAAAGCTCCCGTATCATGTGCAAGGGGTACCCCGTTGGCGGTTTTTAATGATACACATGTACTTACAATGACAAGAGCTTACTCGTGACCGAAGTTGAGTAGCATGAGGTTCGGTCTTCATAAGTAAGGGGCATGAGATTTCAGCTTATAGCTTGTCAAGCATATCCTCTTAGTTGTGTCACTTTAACCTTAATCACCTTCAAGATGCTTATGATAGGGGCAATGAGAGCTGAAAGCTATAAGTACCATAATTTTTGGAAGCTCTTTATGAGACTTGAATCCCTACTTCCTTCTATGAAGGCATTTCTTCCACTTATATATATTGAGTCTCCACCTTCTATCTTTATGCACTTACTTTGAGAGCATAGCGACCATTCTTAGTTCTATGTGCATTATCCCAAGACTAGTTGATTGATGCATAACTTGATATTGCTTGTTTTAAACTATTTGTATCTAGTCACTCTTATGAACTTTGAAGGTGTCCTATGCATTTATATTTGCTACTATATGAGGGACAAGCTGAATACTATTATGCTATGTTTTCTTTATGTGAAACAAACAAACGTCTTGCAAAGCATTCTTATTCATGAATCTTTTGTTTATGCCTTTTCATGTTGCAACATAGTTGCTATGTCTTATTGCTAGAACTTTGTCTTTCATGCTATGTTGAAGTACTATGATCCAAGCTATCAATGTTTTACAACTACTTTGATCAAGTTTATGATGGTGCATGTCACCTCAAAAAATATGCTTTCTTTTTATCACTTACCTACTCGAGGATGAGCAGGAGTTAAGCTTGGGGATGTTGATACATTGCAAATGTATCTATAATTTTTGATGTTCCATGCTTGGTTTTATCTACTTTCTTATGTTTTGTCCACACTTTGGAGTACTTTTCATATGATTTCTTGGACTAACCTACTAATAAGAGCCACAGTGCCAGTTGCCTGTTTTCTGCTGTTTTTAGTTCCAAGAAAGTCAGAAAATCAATATTCTCGGAATTGGACCGGACAAAAGGCAAAGTCGATATTTTACCGGAAACCTCACGGAGCCAGAAGACGAGACAGAGAGGGGCCACAGGGCGGCCACACCATGTGGTGGCGCAGGCTAGCCCTGGCTGCGCCACCAGGTGGTGTGGCCCCCCTGGCCGCCCACCGACCTTGCCTCTTCGCCTATAAGATGCCTCCCGATGCAAAAACCCTAAATCATCAAGCCTCCAGCCACGAAAAGTTCTGCAGCGCCGCCGCCACCGAAGGGGAGATTCGGGGGACAGAAAGTATCTGTTCCGGCACCCTGCCGAGACGGGGAAGTGCCCCTGGAGCCATCTCCATCGATCTCCACCACCATCTCCATCACCGTTGCTGATTTCCATGATGAGGAGGGAGTAGTTATCTCTCGAGGCTAAGGGTTCTACCGGTAGCTATGTGTTCATCTCTCTCTCTATGCATGACCTTATGGAGATCATGAGCTCGTAATCTATAGATCTACCTTGCTACTCAAGTGCTTTAATAGATCTCTGCTCTCCCCATGTGTGTGAAAGTGACAGCGTGCTCACCATGGTGGCACTTAGGCTAGAGATTACAAATACTTGTTATGAGTTATATTTGGAGTTGGATGTCTTTATGAAATTGTGGTGTTGGTTGGAACCATCCTCAAGGTGACAGTGTGGGGTTATCTAGATGGGAAAGATGAACTTTGAGGTGTGCTGTTATAGCCCTACCAACGATTAGAGTGTCCAACCGGACAGTAGTTCAGCGTAGTATCATAAAGGAGAATATATTTATATGAGAGTGTTCACTAGTGAAAGTATGATCCCTAGGCCTTGTTTCTTACCATTGAAACACCATTTGCTACTAGATCTATTACATGTTTGCTTGCTGCCATCTTTATTTCAGTTTTGCTTTAGTCTTTTCCACGCCATCAAGTTATTTTCCATCACCGTTACCACTTATAATTATCCCTACCACTTGTATTTCACTATCTCTTCGCCGAACTAGTGCACCTATACACCTGACAAGTGTATTGGGTGTGTTGGGGACACAAGAGACTTCTTGTATCTTGATTGCAGGGTTGCTTGAGAGGGGATACCTTTGACCACTTCCTCCCCGAGTTCGATAAACCTTGGGTGATCCACTTAAGGGAAAACTTGCTGTTGTTCTACAAACCTCTGCACTTGGAGGCCCAACAACTGTCTACAAGAATAGAAGTGCATAGACATCAGTGTGTGAAGGGGTTCCGCAGCAGAAAACAAAAAAAATCCTACATTGGAACCTCCTAAAACTGCTTAGAATCTATCTATGTAGTAATGCGGTAACGACCGAGTGTATAGAATACATACCCTTGTAGACCGTACGCGATTAACATTCTGAGAGGAACGTGGTTGAAGTAGTCGTACTCGTAGCTGACCTCAAGGTCACGAAGCACCTCGTAGGTCACCCCTTGCTCCTTCTTCATCGTGCAGCAGCTCTGGCTCACGACATTTAAGCGCCCCAAGTGTTGCACCTCGTGTCTTTTTACACATCCGGTGTACGATGAGACCTACATCTCCCCGATCCCGCTGGGAGTGCGGAAGTTGATATCCGACTAGGAATCCCTGTAGCACAATGGCGTGCTGCAGGTGTGCCTCGTTCGCACAACCCAGACTTGGGGCCATGGTCACAAGCTATAGAGAGAGAAGGAGAAAGTCAACCAAAGGACTTCTCCAAATATTGGTGTGTTTCATACCACCCATGGGCACCCCTTTATATAGGCGGAGGGGGTGTGCCATCCCCATTAGGTTAGACATGTGGGACTATTAGTAAAGGAAAAATCAATAGGAATTTCGTCCCAGCCGGCTGGGCCACAAGGGCCCAGCACAGCAGCCCGCCACAGCTAGCAGAGGCAGTAGCTAGTCAGCCTCGCGGGTGGGCCGGCGCCCCCACCCCGTGGCCCAGCACCCACCGCCACGCGTGGGCAGCAGTTGGTGCAGCACTACGCGACCCAGGTGGGTCGGAGTGCGCCCGCGGCCCGTTAAAGGGCGACGGCGCGTGGCAGACAGCCGGTGACCTGGGTAGGCCGGTAGCCTGCCCGTGGCCCACCTGCATGAGCGGCACGCCCGTCCGCCTTGCTCCCTGGCACCCGTGTGCACTAGGTCGAGCAGGCCTGGTGCGGCGGCCTGCCTCCTCTATTTCTCGCTCGCAGCGCGTAGTATCTGCTGCCCACGTGGGCTGGTCAAGCCAGCCCATTGGCTGTTTATTTCTTCTGACTTTTTTTCTGCAGTTTTTCTCCTAAGCCAATTCTCTCCGAGGATTTGGCCTAATATGAAAGTTGCTTTTATAAATCTTTATTTAAATATTATTTAGAATATATTAATTCATAATTAACATATAATAAATGTATATTCAAATTCCCATTTATCCGAAAACATGTTTCCAGTCTTTTCCTTTATTCTTTCCCCGAACAACTTCGGATCTCTCCGCCGAACAATTCCGGCTTTCTCTTTCTCTACTGTGATTCCGTCTTACGAATGATCGCTCTCATCGTACCCTTAAGTGTATCCCATCATGGCTCGGGAATGCTCTAGACATGATCTATATCAATGATCAACAGAAGGGCCAAGGATGTCCATGTGACCCCTATGCATTCCTGATGACAACGTCGTTTGAACCGATAAATGTAGCATCCAATTTCTTTTTGTTTCTTGATACGACTTGTCCGAGATCCGATCATTTGTATCACATACCCTGTTTAATCTCGTTACCAACAAGTTTTGTTTTACTTGTTACCGTGATATTACATCCTCGTGACCGAGTCACATGTTGCAACATTTATGGATGTAATCTCACCAAGCTGGCCGTATGTATCTTTACCCGTCATGTGGGTGAACAAATCCTGGTCTTGCAGTCACATGTCATCTACTATTCCTTTGGAATACCCAACGTACACCTTTATTGCCACCGTATTACCAGATGACGCTTGATGCAGTCAAAGCAGCCTCGGGAAACAGTGAGTAATATGAGCTCATGGTCTAAGGAAAAGGAGTTTAGATTTAGCTGTTGCAACAATGAACTATATGACTTGATCGTGTCGCAATCCTTCGAGGAATGTCCAATCACATCATTCTCCAATGATATGGTCTCGTTGTCAATTGGCATAAATGCTCATGATCTTGAAACCTAGATCATCCTCATGACCAACGATCTAGTATGAATAAAGGCTACTAGGGACTTGGTTGTTTCGTACCACACCTGTACCAATGTTTCTACTTGATACATTTATAGCACAATATGAAACTATTGTAAACTAATTGAGATATGACAATAAAAACCTATTTATTATTTGCCTCTAGGGCATATCTCTCCTTCAGTCTCCCACTTGCACTAGAGTACAAATAATCTAGCTCGCATTTTACTCATCATAAACCATATAACATATGTGTTTATAGAGCATGCATGCTCATGGGAAACGTCATGTCCATGTTCTATTTTACCAGATCATTATGTCTTTTGCAAATCGTTAATGTCTTCCTAATATTGACATTCACACCATTATCTTATAATGAGTTGAAGTATTCGTTTGGCGACAAAGTGAGACTTTGTTTCTAGTGTTTACAATGACGGTCGTTTTCACTGTTGTCATCTAAACTTCAAAACACACTTTGCAATCCTTTCTATATGTACGACAATTATGGCAACAGAACAAGGCCAGATTCCAGGAGCCTACAGTGACTTTAGGTCAACCTCGAGGGCTTTCTCATGGGCAATGTGCCCTGGGACACATCATTCTACATTAAAAGCGAACTAGCCCCGCCATAACATTATACATCACATCAGATGGAGCCTTTATACTTCTATATCTATGTAGATCCTAGTGCCTAAAATGCAACTATGCCACTTACTTTGCTTCTTGCCATTTAAGTACAAAACTAATTCTGGTTCAGTGATCAACTCAGGAATCACTTCAAGACATGTTCTTACAGTTAAGAGCTAGTCCTTCCAACCAGACCCTCGAGTCACATTACGTCGAGTATTCAATATGGTTGTATGGAAGAATGGCTAAGTCATAGGAGATGCAACGCATCTCTTTCTTTCTTTTAACCATAGTTGCAATACTAACTCAATGCTTCATATAGTAAGAACTACTTTCTTACCTTGTTCCATTCTGAGCTACTTCAGAATCTTGTCTAGGACATTCTGAACATCTTTCAGAATCAACTCCAGGAAGCATTCGACATTTGATTTTTATTAAACTCACCAATCTATCTCGATAGATCTCATTGTTTAATAACTTTCAACTTCATCCTTATTTGCCTACTTAAATGTTATTAACATCAATCACATCATTCATATATGTCGTTCACATATCCTAGAATGATTTCACGCTCCCACTCAAATATTGCATCAATATTTGAGATCTAGGGATTTCACTTAGCTCCCACTCAAAATATGTCAGCTACATATTATGATTTAGCCAAGCTGATTTTCTCCCACTCAAATCCAGGCCCTCTCGATAATCTTGGACATTCCAAAATTCTTTGATCACCATCAAATCGAGAATTCCACTAACGAGATTTCAATGACTATTCATTTATTGTACTTAGGTCCATCACGCTTCTTTGTATTTCGTAGGTATGTCTTATTCAAACAATGACAAGGGAATCAACAATATAATTCCACAAACTTGTAGAATACATTGTTGAATCCTACTTTCTTTAGTAAAAGTATTCGCTGAAACTTTATGATCATTATCATTGGCTTCTCCTCTATATGTAGAGTTTGGATTCACGGAAAAATTCCGCTGTGCCACTGAACAATCAGGAGGTAAGGTCAAATACCTTGTTTTGATATTTTACTTTCTTCCACCTGTATCTTCATCAAGACACGTCAACTTTGGACAACAGCAGGTTTACCCCCTTTGTGGAAGATGCATTCATAGCGTCCTAAGAATGCTCTACAAAGACTTGTTTATTTGCCACGATTTCGACTTATCGAAATCTCCAGAAACTCGAATGTGCCATAACTCTTATGGTGTTGTTTCCACGAATCTTTAGATGTTCCTTTCTATTTCAAACGAGTGTTTTCTTATTTTGATCTCTAACTCTAAACGGAAACTATAACCCTGATAAGAGATAATATTAGATCATATGTATCCAATACAAAATGATTATGATGTTTAGACATTTCAACACATTGAATTCGTCCAATTATCATAATTTGTGAAACATCGTTCACAAGTCCCTTTTATGCTAAACTTAACTTGAATACTTTAGTCATGTCGATCAAATCGAAGAGACTTGTTAATTCAGTATCCCACTTTGTTGTGAACTCATTTGAACAATTCAAATTGTTTCAAACTTATGTTTCATTAAGTAAATATGCTTATTCACTTAAGTCCACAATTAACCAATGATTTCCACTATTTGTTGAAAATATGATACATCACTATGTATAAGATTCAACATTTCTTCGCATATTACCGTTTTACCAGAATGCAGAGTTTTAGTCATTATGCCCAAGAGGCATGGTTTTGCAAAGTCTCTAGATTAAGCATCTAGGACCCTGATCTTCATTTACAATGAAGAACATGCAATAACCAAAATGACTTAAACTATAGTCTCATTTCATTATTAAACTTTGGATATCTTTTAGCATTCTAATCCTTTACAAATGCTTAAACTATTATCATTAACATAGTGATGAGAATAACTTATTTATAATTGTAATGTGACCATAACGGTACTGTTCATAAGAATAGTACAACTGGCTTGTAACTCGTTCATATGAATAATCATCTCACCTAAAGGAAGACACACAAATAGAGATTACAAAATTATATCCAATTCCACTAGTCCAAATGATAAACTTCGAGGAAGGGGGTGATGTCATCCATCAACCGCTTTGATTGCCATCATCAAGCCACATTGCCTCAATTCTAGCAATTCTCAAGCAGACCATCCTGTTTTTCACAAAGTAGGACAAGTATCAAATACTTTGCAAACTACAACGAGTTTTTGGCAGAACTACATTTATAATTTGTATATCTTACATATACCTTTTCATTCATGACCTCCATTGCAATCAAGCCCTTCTAAGAGTTCTTAACTCTAATGCAAGATCGCCAAGTGATTTTCCAAATATCCTTTTTCTTCCATGATGGAGGAAACCCCATCAACGACTCATACTATATGTGCCTTATTTTGTAGAATACAAAATGTAGCCCAACTCTCCATTGAATGGAGAATGGCTTATTGGATTATTATGGGGAAAACACAAACATTATGGAGTCATCGAATTATCTCCTAATGGTTATTGTATCAAGAAGAGAAGATCACCTTTTACGAGGACATCCCTTAGGCGTGGGTATTAATATATGAAGTTGGACCATTTTGCTAAGTTCCACATCAAGCAATATCTTCCCATGGTCGCAAATGACCTCAATGGGATAGGCCATGATCTACTAAGATATTTGCAAATTGACATCCAGATTAAGTTCATAATAAGAGTTCAATTTATAACTGATCTCCACTAAAATTATCATCCCCTGGACGATTTTAGTGATCACATGATCCCAATCCTCTGCACCTCCCCCGATCATCACGGCCATCAGTGCAGCCTCAAAGGTAGACATTCCCTAATGTCAATCGCATCATCCATGTGACTCATGCTCGATCTTTCGATCTCTTGTGTTCCGAGGCCATGTCTCTTAGATGCTAGGCTCGCCAAATCTAACTTTTGTGTATTCGCTGTGCAACATGGCTTACACCCACTGTATGCGAATGTAGATATGTCTTACCCCTGATCATCATGGTCGGCCTCATAACGAAGAAATTTCTTGGTGGTGCACACACAAGGGGAACATAATCATTGGAATTAAATAGGGATTATCTTATTTGCTACTGTTGAGTATCTAATACTAGCACACAATAAGATATAAAACAGTTATCAACATCATATGTATAATGTGATATGATATGGTCCTTCTTGCACCTTGATCTCCATCAAGCGCTCCGGCATGATCTCCATCCTGCCATTAGTTTGACGCCAAGTCCACGACGCCTCCACCAGGTCGTCCATCAGAACGATGACAATTACTCTACTACTTAGTAACAGAAAAGTAAACTACTTTACCTTCATAATGAACAATACCATATAAAATCACATGCCCTCCTACAAAACAAAGTTAGACGCCTCCCCTTTATCTTTTGCAAGTTTTACATGGTTGTTAGGGCTTTCGCAATAGAACCGTTTCTAAACTACAAACTTTCCAACCACAACATGGATCCAGCAGTTGTCTCTACTACACCCCTTTCGGGGACCTCCATTGTAAATGTTATATCAACTATTGAATGAGAGATATACACCCGCTAGCCACTTATACGGTACAAGCTGTATGTTGAGCGTGGAACCATTCTCGCGTACGAATACATGTAAGGTCGGTCCAGGCCACTTCATCAAACAATACCGCGATATAAACAAGTACACGTTAGAGGGTAACAACTAAGGGATCAATGCTTGCATGATACTTGTGCGTACTGGCCGTACAACACTCCCACGCATAACCTGGCTCTGATACCATTGAAGGGGTTTCGCAGCAGAAAACAAGAAAATTCCTACGTTGGAACCTCCTAAAACTGCCTAGGATCTATCTATGTAGTAATGTAGTAACGGTCGAGCGTATAGAATGCATGCCCTTGTAGACCATACGCGGTTAACGTTCCGAGAGGAACATGGTTGAAGTAGTCGTACTCGTAGCCGACCTCAAGGTCATGAAGTTCCTCACAGGTCACCCCTTGCCCATTCTTCATCGTGCAGTGATATAAACGCACGCTTCTATTCATGTAGACAGTGTTGGGCCTCCAAGTGCATAGGTTTGTAGAACAGCATCAAGTTTCCCTTAAGTGGATCACCCAAGGTTTATCGAACTCAGGGAGGAAGTGGTCAAAGGTATCCCTCTCAAGCAACCCTGTAATCAAGATACAAAAAGTCTCTTGTGTCCCCAATACACCCAATACACTTGTCAGGTGTATAGGTGCACTAGTTCGGCGAAGAGATAGTGAAATACAAGTAATATGGATAATTATAAGTGGTAATTGCAATCTTAAATAAGAGTGGTAGCAAGCAAACATGTAATAGGACTGATTGTAAATGGTGTTTCAATGCTTAGAAACAAGACCTAGGGATCATACTTTCACTAGTGGACACTCTCATATAAATATCTTCTCTTCATTATGCTACCTTGAACTACTCTTTGGTTGGACGATGTAGGGCTATAACAACACACCTTAAAGTTCGCATTCCCCATCTAGATAACCCTTCACTATCACCTTGAGCGCTACATGGTTCCAACAAACACCACAATCTCATAGAGACATCCAACTCAAATTATACTCATGATAAGTATTTCTATAACCTTATCCTAATCACACGGTGTGCACACTGTGAACTTCACACACGTGGGGATAAGCAGAGATTAATTAAAGCACTTGAGTAGCAGAATAGATCTACTTATTCAACTAGATTACAAACCTCATGATCTCAATAAGATCACGCATAGAGAGAGAGATGAACACATAGCTATCGGTAGATCCCTTAGCCTCAAGAGAGAACTACTCCCTCCTCATCATGGGAGTCATCAACGACGATGGAGATGGCAGTGGAGTCGATGGAGATGGCTCTAGGGGCACTTCCCCGTCCTGGCAGGGTGCCGGAACAGAGAGTTCTGTCCCCCGAATCTCCTCTTCGGTGGCGGCGGCGCGGCGGAACTTTTCGTGGAATTCTGATCTTCCCTTTAGGGTTTTCGTCTCGAGGGGTTTATATAGGCGAAGAGGCGAGGTCGGTGGCTGCTCGAGGGGCCCACACCAGGGCCTGGCGCGCCCAGGGGGGCCACGCCACCCTATGATGTGGCCGCCTCGTGGCTCTCCTCCGTCTCTGCTTTGGACTTCTGTGTCGCGTCGGGGAAAATAGGAACTCTAGCTTTTGTTTTGTCCAATTCCAATATTTGTTACTAGCTTTTCTGAAACCAAAAACAGCAGAAAACAGGCAACTGGCACTACGACATCTTGTCAATAGGTTAGTTCCAGAAAATGTATAAAATGCCTCAAAGTGTAGACGAAACATAAGATAGTTGATACAAAACAAGCATGGAGCATCAAAAATTATATATACGTTTATGGCGTATCAAGCATCCCCAAGCTTAACTCTTGCTTGTCCTCGAGTAGGTAAGTGATAAAAAGATTAATTTTAGTTGACATGCACCATCACAATCTTGATCAAGGTATTGTAAAACATTGATAGCCGGGATCATAGTACTCCAACATAAACATGAAAGATATAGTTCTAACAATAAGACAAAGCAACTAAGTTGCAACATAAAAAGGTACAAAAAAAGATCATGAATAACAATGCATTGAAAGACATGTGTTTGTTTCACATATAGAAAACATAATAAGTGTGGTATTCAGCTTATCCCTCATGGTATAGAAAAACATAAATGCATAGGACACCTTCAAAGTTCATAAGGGTGACTAGATACAAATAATTTAAGAACAAGCAATATCAAAGTTATGAATCAATCAACAAGTTTTGGGACAATGCACATTAAACTAAGAATGACCACTATGCTCTCTCAATTGGTGCATAAAGATAGAAGATGGAGACTCAACATAAATGTAAAAAGAAAGGCCATTCATAGAGGGAAGAAGGAATTTCAAGTTTCATAAAGAGCTTCCAAAAATTATGGTACTTACTATATTTGAGCTCTCATTGCCCCTATCATTGGCATGTTGAAGTGATTAAGGTTAAAGTGACAAAAATATGAGGATATGCTTGACAAGTTATAAGTTGAAAATCTCATGCCCCTTGTGTACGAGTACCGAACCTCATGCTACTCAACTTTAGTCTCAAGCAAGTTCTTGTCACTGTAAGTATATGTGTATCATAGAGAACCGCCAATGGGGTACCCTTGCCCCATGACACAGGAGCTTTCCCATAGCAAAATGACAAGGCAACAGACAATGAGTATCTCATCGATCTTTTTATTTGCTATTTGCATTGGTTTTTATTGAGGATGCTTCACATAATACTCATTATGGTTATGTTGCAAGTTTCCACCATGATTAGGTATGGCTTAGGCTAGCCGCCCAGGTGTTTCTATAACACACATACAAACTCCATGAGCTTACAAGCTCCCCTTTTATTTCACACCGCCGGGATCCATAAACAAAAGAACATGATATCAATTGAATAATAAGTGCAATGTTGAAAGCGTTCCCCATGGTAACATGGTTCTGCTAACTCACAACTTATAAAATGCAAGCATATAGGTAACATAGAAGGGCACAATGGTTCAAGTTTATTAAGTGCAAGAAAATAAAATGTGCCATCAAGTTTGTGAGAGATTTAATCACTAATTTTCACATAACAAAAGTTTAATTTGGAAGATAGATAAACACATGAATATACTTGGAATGGTGTAACACACCATGCATAGGAATTTATAGTGGACTCTTTGGAATAACTTGGTTTCTTGGGAGTTGGATGCAGGAGTAGAACTCATACTCAGTACATGTGGGGGCTAGCAAAAGACTGGGAGCGACCAACTAAGAGAGGAATAATGGCCATAATCATGCAAAGCGACAAACCATTATTTAATTAAAGCATAAAGTGATATTGCAAGTCAAAAACTAAATGATCATAGAGGCTATGGTGACTGGTTCATAGTCTTAACATGGTGTAAGCATGTGCCAAGTCAACCCAAATAAAGCATCAAAGGAGAATACCACAATATTATGCTTTTGTATGCTAAAACAACGCATGATTCTTTCAAGACACATTAAGCAATCTCAATTGTTTGAAACAAGTCATGCTACAACAATAATCACTAAGCACATGGTCAAAGCAACATCTAGCATGACATGATAAAGTCTAAGTCACGGTCCAAACAAGCTTCCTTCTGTACCACTATAAGCATGAAACTTCCTACTCTTTTCCAACACCAATCGACTTATTTGAGACAACTATCAAAGATAATAATCAATAAAGACCAGAGAGAATGTCTCACCCATCTATAAAGAAGAACTAAAAAGTTCTAAGCCAAAATAATAAGAAAACTAAAGCTAAACGCAGTGTTAGCAAAGGAGAACACTCATAGAACAATAAGAGTGAAAACTAGAGTGTTCTAGGCAATGAATAACGGGGTGTGTCTCTCTCCAAAATAAGTGTGTTGGGATCCGACCAAATTATTGCGGCAAAGAAAGCAAAACAAAAGTAAAAACAAAGACACTCCAAGAACAACACATAATGCATAAGGTAATAAAATAAAGTGTCTTGAAAGAAGACATGAGATTATTGATGAAGAAGGGGATGCATTGGGCATCCCCATGCTTTGACGCTTGTACTTCTTGAATATTTCTTGGGGTGACACAGGTGGCATCTCCAAGCTTGAGCTTTTGTCCATACTTCATCTCATCACATCATTCTCTCCCTACACTTGAAAACTTCCTTCATACAAACGTTCACACAATCTTCATTAGCAACATTAGTGTATTCAAAATAATAATCCTCTGGGTTCAGTTTCAACTCAAGTAAATCATCCATTAAAACATAAGCTACTGTAGCAGTTTCTTTTAAAAGCTCAACTGATCCAAGAGAACTCAAAAATAAACCGATTAAGAGGCAAATGCAAATAATGGCAGAAATCTGTCAAAACAGACCAGCAGGTAAAGACCGATTTTTTCGAAAATCTTCTGCTGCTCAAATCGAAAAGTGCAAAACTAAATAAAGTTGGGTAATAACCTGGGGCATAAGCACAAAAAAGTAAATCTCAATCCGACAAACTGAGATTTTTTACAGTGACGCACAAAAATCTATTTCGGGACAGCAACTTCCCCATATCTTATTTCCCTCTCATTAGAGGTTATTCTTGGCACAAAAACCAAACAAAAAGGATAAAGAGAGGTTATTACAGAGGCAATAACTTCCAAGACTCAACCAAACAAAAATAATATGAAAGTTAAAATATAATGGGTTGTCTCCCAAAAGCTCTTTCTTTATAGCCATTAAGATATGCATGATAATTTCGATGATGCTCACACAAGAAATATGAATTGAAGTAAAAGAGAGCATCAAGAAGCAAATATGGAACAAATTTAAGTCTAACCCACTTCCTATGAAAAATAATCTTGTAAAGAAACAAGTCATGAAAGCATAAAGCAACAAGCATAGGAAAGCAAAACAAGTGCGACTTCAAAAATTTCAACATAAAGAGGGGAAACTTAATATTGTTGAGATACATAAAACCATGTTTCCCTCTCTCATAATAACTTTCAGTAGCATCATGAATAAAATTAACAATATAAATATCACATTAAACATTCTTATCATGATCCACATGCATAAAATAATTATTACTCTCCCTATAAGCATAGTCAATCTTATTAATCATAGTGGGAGCAAATTCAACAAAATAGCTATCATTATTATTCTCATCACCATAATCATCAAATATAGGAGGCATATTGTAATCATCATTAATTTTCTCCTCAATAGTAGGTGGACTAAAAATATCATATTCATCATTGTAATCATCATATATTGGAGGTATAGTATCATCATAAGCAATAGAATAGTTATTTTCCAAAGTGTGTTCATTTGTAAACATATCATCATTGGAAGGAACATGGATAGTACTAATAGTACAACAATTATTAACATCATCATTTTCAGAATTGGTATCGAAGAGATTTTTAATATCAAAAGTAGTGTGCTTTTCCCAATCATGATCACTACTATAGGTAACAGGCATAGGAACATCATCGAGTTCAGACTCATCAAAAACTATAATAGGAGCAACATGCTTAGGGGGAAATACCGTTTCCTCCCTCCTTTTACTCCTCCTCTTCTTCTTTCTCTTCTTCTCTTTAGGAGGGAGAGGATTGATAGGAAGCTTCTCCATATACCCTAGTTTATTGTTAGAGATAATAGAAGAAACTTTGGAGGATTCCTCCTTTTCATTAATAAGAACAAAACACATATTAGTCCTATCATATTTTGGTAAAATTGCATCTTTTATAATATTTTGTTTGTAAGTATTTGTGTGGAAAATTATCAACACAATAAAGATGATAACCATGCAGGACGCTATTCATATCAAAAGCACTCATATCTACCAAAGAAGTTTTTTGGTAACTCTTCACACCTCAAAAATAATGTATGTTCATCATGCTGATTAGGAGTGATCATGTAAGATCTCACCATAATAAGGTAAGATCCCTGTGATTGCAGTGGTAGTCCCTGGATCGAAATGCTAGCACCCACAGTTTAAGATGAAGTACACAGAAACAAAGGTCATTATTACATCGCATATCCAGGAATATAATGGTTCTTACAACTCACTTAGCCCAAGGCTAAGATACTCAAGGATCACAATACATACTATAATAATAGAGTCTTTGTCTTCATGCGCCACAGGCAAACATGTCGAGTGTAGACCCGCAACCCTACTCATCATCAGAGTATCCTGCAACATAATAAGTTACGACCACAAGGGTCAATACATTTGGAATTGTATTGGCAAGTGATACCATAGATACTTAGTATAATCCCACAACTACATGAATATATGGCTAAGTGTGGTTTTGGCTGACTTCGCTAAAAGCTAGTTTTAACTTATAGTTTTTGAAGAGTAAGTTTCTCATTCAAACACTAAGGTACCAATGATAGACATCACTGAACCTCTACCCATGTTCACCCACAAGTTTTAACTTAGAGAAATTTGGATGAGGAGATTATTGAACTGCTTCACTGTCTTGAGGCTCAGAAATTGTCCATAACCGAGGACACGGCTAAGTACTTAGTTTTACCCTCTCGAGAGGTGGTGCATTTCCCCACAAGACTCGACATGCATCGAGACGAGACTTTTCAGAAGCAATCCCTCAGACCACCACGGACGCGTTCTATCCTATCATAACTACCACCTTCTGTCCGTCTGGCTGAGTTCTTGCAACTTAGTTGGTCAAGGCAGAGCCCATATGCCATGTGGTTGCACTGGAAGCTTCGTGACAAGAACGTCTCCAATCTCTTTGTTCCTGGGTGGCCGTCCACAAGTGTGATACACCAGCTGACCATAGACATGGGCCCTGAGTAACCACTCAACATAATCCAAGCAAGTCCCATTCCACCCAGGTGTTTCATTAACATTAGTTGTTTTCTTAGTCAAACAAAATAATAACTTTCCATACTATCTTGATAAGTATTTTCCACCCACGAATTCTAATAGCATGGCTAAGCACTCTAGCATACGAAGTCTTTCAACTAAGGAAATACTACCAAGATATAATCTATAGGATAGCATAGCATAGTATAGTGACATATAAATAATCCTATCATGCTAAGATCTACTAAAAATAACACTAGTGCAATAGTGAAAATAATAGGACATGAGATGAAATATCACTTGCCTTGGTAGCTAGGGGAATAGGTACAATCCTCACAGCAACAAACTTCACAATCCACACAATCTACACAAAGGACATTACAACAACAATAAATCAATCAATAAAACATTACAAAAATAGGAATGCATGCAAAATGCAATGATATTATCACAACTCTAAAACTTACAGAGTCTACAGTACATAGGTTAAAATACCCCATCTAAAGGCATAATAAATACCCAAAAACAAATTATGGAATAATTTTTTATGAGCAAAATACTCCTAAAAAGGTTCTGCCTATAATTCCAATTTTTCAGAAGCAAAAGTGTGAAACAAGGCCTCTATAATAAAGGTCTTATTTTTCTGAATCCATAGACACCAAATTTGCATTTTTCTAAATTGTGGATCAAAAGTTATTGAATTTATAAGTTTAATACATAATCTGTCTATTTTTCTATTTAAACAAATAGCCCAGGCGACGTGGCGTAACCTTATTGGTCCATACCGGTTCGGTCGGATCGACTGCTGCAGACCGTTAGATCTTAAGTGACAACGGACGGATCTGATTAGCCCATACTGTTTCGGTCGCCGATCTAATCCTAGCCGCAGACGACAGATCTAACGGTTCCTAGTGGCCTGGCCGGAGACATGCGGCGCTGACAAGCTGCGCGCGGCGGCGGAGCGTCGGCCAATAGCGTTCCGGTGGTTCTACTGGGGCAGGGAGTCCGTGGACACGTACCAGAGGTCGAGGCGGTCGTGGCGGTCTCGATCGAGGT
Organism: Avena eriantha; assembly: GCA_910589775.1. Lineage (NCBI taxonomy): Eukaryota > Viridiplantae > Streptophyta > Magnoliopsida > Poales > Poaceae > Avena > Avena eriantha. Next base: position 168,421,292 of record OU342743.1, on the reverse strand, counting down.
CATGGTGGCGTGGGGGTGCTCTGGCTCAGTCACGATCCCTCGCCGGAGTTGCGTGTACGACGGAGCTCGTGGCTCTATGTCGGAGACGACGGCCTGGGGCTCGGACAAGCAAGCAACGGGGTTAGTGAGGCGCGCCTAGGGCAGCACGACCTAGCAGAGACCAAAAAGGGGCGGCGGAACCCTAACCTCACCGGAAAATGCGATGGACGACGGCGGCAGAGGGAGTTCGCCGGAGTTGACCGTGTCGTCAACCTGGAGCAAAAGAAGGCACACGACCATGGTTAAAACATGTGCCAGGACACGACAAACAAGATAGGGTAGAGGGGAGGGCACGACGTGGCCGAAGCTCACCGGAATCGTCGCCGGAGTAGCTTCGGACGGCAGTGGTTCGAGCGAGTAATTGGGGAGCCTGGGGGCTCTCCAAGGGTTGTGGCTAGGGGAAACTGACGGGGAGAGGGATAGTTGGGGTGGCTATGATGGCGATTTAATCGCGGTAACGCTCAAATTCGGCCGGACTTGGAAACGGCAGAGGAGGGGAGGAGGTGGTGGTCGTTTGCGTGGAAGAAGGTGAGGTGGCGTCGACGTGGCGTGGGGCCAGGAGGTAAGTGGGTGGGGGGGGGTGAGTAGTGGGGTGTGAGAAAAGACAGAGAGGGGGAGAGAGAGGCCCGGGTGGGCTGGTTGCGCCAGATTGGGCCGAAAAGACCAGAATACTGCTGTTGTTTTAAATTCTTTTCCCTCCTTTTCTTTTTCCTTTAGAATTTCTTTTCTAGGTTTTGGATTTAGCAAAAGGGCTCCAAAATGTCTCTAAATTTCACCAAAATTTTGGAGGACAACTAAATGCAAAGTGGTACATTCCATGATGATATGAATGCAATGATGATGGTTTTTAGGTAAATTTGTTGGGATGTTACAAATCTAACCCTCTTAAGATGAATCTCGCCCTCGAGATTCGGGTTGGCTAGCAAATAGGTGAGGGTGATCTCTCCAAAGTTCATCCTCTCACTCCCATGTTGCTTCTGATTCAGTGTGATGGTTCCACTACACTTTGCAGAATTTCATTGTCTTGGTACGGGTAATTCTTTCTGCTGTCTCCAGAATCTTAATAGGTTTCTCTTCATAAGTGAGATCATTCTCTAGCTGAACTTCTTCTAACGGTATAGTGTCTTTCAACGAAGTTTCTTCCATCTCCGGGTGACACTTTTTCAGCTGACTGACATGAAATACATTATGAACTGCTGACAGAGATTCTGGTAATTCTATCTCGTATGCCACTTCTCCTTTGCGGCTCAAAATCTTGAAGGGTCCTACATAGCGTGGTGCTAATTTTCCTTTGATTCCAAATCTCTTCACACCACGAAGTGGTGATACCCTGTGACATGGGTATACCCTATAGGCACTCGACTACAGCCTACCTGGTGCGGCTCGACGGAAGGCCCACTCGACGAATTGCCAAGGTCCATGAAGCCTATGGTGGTTCGAGTGGTATGAAGCTCATATAGACACGGACTCCCAAACGCACAAGACAAGGAAACCCCAAGACTAGAGTTTGAATACAACTTGTAACCAACTCGTATTGGTACCTAAGACCTAGCCTGCCCATATATAAAGGCTAGGAGGGTCCAACGAGAAGGTATCCTCTCCCCCAACAGGCAATCTCTCAATCGCGACTCCCACAATAGATCTAGACACCGCAATAGACAATAAACAGATCTACGATCTCACATATGTCAGATCTAATCTGCGCCTACATCGCCATCGGCGACATTGTAATCCTTCGGATGCTTCATCAATCAAGAGCAGACAAGCAGGAGTAGGGTCCTCTACGAGGCCTGAACCTGGGTAAATCTTTGTCCCCTGTGTGCTTGTTTGCTAGCCGATAGATGTCTCCAGCGCTCCCTCCTTCTCCAAAACCCAAGTACATAACAATGGGCATTGATGAGTTAAACCCTCGTCAATTGGCGCCGTCTATGGGAACTGGGAGCGCTGATGTTGCGATCTCGACGGCCCCATCACCGGCGATCTACGCTTTATCGTCTATTGGAGGCCAGATCTACTTCGACTCCCATGCGTCTTCTTCATATGGGTGGGATCACTCGACCATCGCCGTCATCGGCCGATCACGTCTGGTCAGATCATGCGCTTCGAAGCGCTTGATGTCTTCATCAACAATGACAGCGATTTTCATCGCCGCACAGTCTACAAGCCCTCACGCATCCGGCCACGCCATGTCATGGACTACATCAAGTTTTCGTCGAAGCGCATAAAAGATTAGTTGGACATGGCGCGCAACCATGGGATGTGGCGTCCACCGCTGTGCGATTCCAATTGAGCTATACGTGTCATATCAGATCAAGAAGAAAAGCAAATACACGAGCATGATTTAATTTTCAAAGATGGACAACGCAATCTAAAAGTCCTACACCAACACGGCAGCCGGCCGACTAGAACAAGGCCCGGAAGACAATCGAACCTTCAAGTTGGGATCAATTTCCAAAGGAAAAGGCGACAGCCAGAGGACTGCACATGGAGACGTGCTACTAAGTCACGTAATGACAAGGAGAAAAAAGGTTTTCAGATCGTATCAATTGTTCAGAAGAAAAAAAATACTCATGCAAACAAGATTCAACACGATGCTCGTGCAAACAATATTCAGTCCAGACTTGCTCAGCTCTTCAACCACACACTGAATGGCGCCGCTACGTTACGATGGCAGCCCGATCAAAACGTTCAACTTCACACTCATGGGATGCACCGAGTCCACACCGCGCCACTCGCCGCCGCGTCGATTCCCTCTAAACATAAATCCGATGACCCTGCTGTGACGACTCCATCGATTGCGACCCACTACTGTCTTTGATTGTGGTGACCCTCTATGGCCTTCGGCTGCGGTGACCTGCTGCCCATCGTCTCCGGCGACGTGCCTTCCACTTCGGCTCCAATGACCCACTACAATCTTCGGTTGCGACAACATACTACCACCATCAGCTTCGACGACCCGTTGCCGCGTTGACTCTGGTCCGCCGCATCGGCTCACGAACGCCGCGTCGAGTCCATCAACCACCTCGATGCTACACTCGGGGGCTCCTTCGACTTCGGCGTCCTGCTTCGGTCTTCGACTCCATCAACCCGATGCGGTCCTCGACTCCGGAGACCCATTACGATCTTTGACTCTAGCGACTCGGGGGCTCCCTCCTCTACAGCAACCCTCCGCGTCCTTCAACTTCGGCGGCCCTCTGTGGTATTCATATGAGGCGACCCGATGCGGTCTTCAACTGCTATGGCCCATCACGGTCTTCGGATGCGGCAACTCGTCATCACCACGCGATTTCGATCCGCCGCATCGACTACATCCACGGCGTGACCCGCTGCTACGTCAACTACATGACCGCTGCACAACTCTCGACCGCCACGTTGACTACTCATCCGGTGTCGATCTCATGACCTGCTACAGTCTTCGACTCCAGCGATTTGCTATGATCTTCGGCTCCAACGACTTGGGGGCTCCCGCGGCTTCAGCGAGCCGTCGCGGTCTTCAGCTTCAACAACCGGTTGCGGTCTTCATATCAGGTGACTCGGGGGCTCCCTCGACTCTCGCACCACGAGCCGCTACAATCTTCGACTCCCACAAGCCGCTACAATCTTCGACTCCCACGACCCGCCGATCGTATCGGATCTTGCGACTCGTTCATCACGGCAACTATCAATAAAGCTATGTTTCTAGAGCCAACTTCTTTATTACCTTAATCGCACTCGAAACACTCGGGGGCTGCGCCCTCTTCGAGTAACATAATGTGTCGTCGACTCCACGTACTCGAGCACCTCATATGCGACAGCCTGAGTAGCTGATTCTACCCGACCGTCGAATCCTTGAACTCCGAGTGCCTCAGCAAGGTACTGACACTAAGGGTAATCAGGCTAACGAAAAGGTCTAGCATACAGTGCAAAAGTGTCGACTCGATTGGCACCGGAATTTTACTTTACAAGCCAACAGGCAAATATTCTTTTAAAGATACAAGTACTTCACGATTCTTAATGTTTTCTACAGCTTCCAAGGACACCGACTATGTCGAGATATTCTATTGGATCTTCCAATAGGAGTCGACAAAATAATTGGCTACGCCATACACTCAAGACCCGGGTCGAATCCCTCTTCGGACGGTTGCATCACTTGATCCTACACACGTGACGCTGACCGTGCACCCAACAGAAGCGACTGCATCGACTCTATTCGCATTGTTGAATGACTCCGCTACATCAACACCAACTACATTATCGACTTTTGGCTCCTTATGCGTGAGATGCTGACTCGATGCACTTCCGGGTCAGAGGATTCTCCTCGCATTATTTTCGACTACGACTTCAGGATACAAGACTCGAGTCTCTGCCCGAGTCTACGACTCTGCCAGACACTCGGGGGCTACTCCAAACTGGAGCGTATGACACGCATATACAAGATCCTCGAGTGACACGCTCTGAATCCTCACTCGAATCCACGATTCGACTAAGGACTCGGGGGCTACTCCCATAGGGAGCGCTAGTCGCGCACCCGAAGAAATTTGTGAAGATATCCGAGCATCATGAAAACCCTTCACTCGAATCTACGATTCGATTGTGGACTTCGGGTTACTCCCATAGGGAGCGCTAAAAGCAAATTCGACTAAAACCAGCAAACAAAAAGACGACAGCAGTCGCAAAAGTTCTTTAGTCCCTGCTGAGTCTTCGACTCAACCAGGCACTCGGGGGCTACTCCCATAGGGAGAGCTGGTCGCGCACCCTATGATTATTTGTACATCGTACTGTGTGTTGACAACATCCACACTCAAATGCTATGGCGACTCGACCTCATATTTTCCCTACAAAGAGATTACGTCTCCTGGGCCACCCGAATCATCTCCACGATGACAAAATTCGGATGCCGCGCTTACAGGGTGAAGATAAGACCTGGATAAGGCATGGCAACGCATCTGCTGCGCACTACCAGAGATATATCCGTGCCTGTAGGTACGATGAATATGCCTTGACGGACGCGTCGAGTGCTCACACTTATACACTGGGATTTGAACTCTATAAGACCTCCGCGGCATGAGTCGAATTATGCCAGCAATTTCCGAATTCGAGTCTGGGGACTCGAGTTTGAGTAGGTAACGTTGTTTTTGCCCTAGAGAAATTAACTGGTCTCGATCCTTCGAGCGCACCAGGCACGTTTACCACCATCCCTATGAACTACTATAAATTCGACTGAACCGATGTACTTCCAGGTGAAGTGCTTCGCACTCGACACAATTGTCGACTCCGGAATCCTAATGCAAAGATCAAGACTTCTGAGTCTCCACCTGAATCTACAATTCACATGGACACTCGGGGCTACTGACATGGGTATACCCTACAGGCACTCGACTACAGCCTACCTGGTGTGGCTCGACGGAAGGCCCACTCGATGAATTGCCAAGGTCCATGACGCCTATGGTGGTTCGAGTGGTATGAAGCTCATATGGACACGGACTCCCAAACGCACAAGACAAGGAAACCCCAAGACTAGAGTTTGAATACAACTTGTAACCAACTCGTATTGGTACCTAAGACCTAGCCTTCCCATATATAAAGGCTAGGAGGGTCCAACGAGAAGGTATCCTCTCCCCCAACAGGCAATCTCTCAATCGCGACTCCCACAATAGATCTAGACACCGCAATAGACAATAAACCTATCTACGATCCCACATATGTCAGATCTAATCTGCGCATACATCGCCATCAGCGACATTGTAATCCTTCGGATGCTTCATCAATCAAGAGTAGACAAGCAGGAGTAGGGTCCTCTACAAGGCCTGAACCTGGGTAAATCTTTGTCCCCTGTGTGCTTGTTTGCTAGCCGATAGATGTCTCCAGCGCTCCCTCCTTCTCCAAAACCCAAGTCCATAACAATGGGCATTGATGAGTTAAACCCTCGTCAACCCTGAGATAAGCTCTATCACCAACCTCATAGGTAACCTCTCTACGTTTTGGATCGGCATAGCTCTTTTGCCGAGATTGGGCTACCTTTAGCCTATCCCTTACCATCCTGACTTTCTCTTTAGCCTCCTTGATTAGGTCTGGCCCGAACAAATTTCTTTCTCCTACTCCATTCTACAGCAATGGTGTAGTACACTTCCTTCCATAAAGGAATTCAAACGGAGCCATTTCTATGCTTGATTGATAGCTGTTATTGTAGGAAAACTCAGCGTATGGTAGACTTTCATCCCAACTAGATCCATAATCCAACGCACAAGCTCTTACCATATCTTCTAATATTTGATTGATCCTTTCTGTCGGCCCATCAGTTTGCGGATGAAATGCAGTGCTGAATTCTAGTCGAGTTCCCAATGACTCGTGAAGTTGTCGCCAAAAGTGCGAAGTGAATTGAGTTCCTCTATCAGACACGATACTCTTAGGCACCCCATGCAAACATACAATTCTATTCATCTATTTTGGCTAGCTTTGCACTTGTATAAGTGGTCTTCACTGGTATGAAATGAGCCACTTTTGTCAAGCGGTCAACGATAACCCATATAGAATCGTATCCAGATTTAGTCCTTGGCAGCCCGGTGATAAAATCCATACCAATTTTATCCCATTTCCAATCAGGTATTGGCAGTGGTTGTAATAATCCCGTCGGTTTCTGATGTTCTGCTTTACACGATTACACACGTCGCACAAGGCAATGTGCTCTGCTATATCCTTCTTTAAATTATTCCACCAAAATCTTTCCTTAACATCCATATACATCTTGGTGTTGCCAGGATGAATTGAATATGGTGAGTTGTGCGCTTCTTGTAGGATCAATTTCTTGAGCTCAAGATCCTGCGGAATACAGATACGTTTTTCGTACCATAAGGTTCCTTGTTCATCTACATGAAATCCTTTTGCCTTGCCTTCACAAATTTTACTTTTGATTTCTTCTATTTCTTTGTCCATCTTTTGGGCTTCTTGAATTCTGTTCATCAGTGTGGGTTGCACTTCCAAGGATGCAAGGTACCCTTCAGGCACTATCTCTAATCTCAACTCTCTAAATTGGGCACACAACTCTTCCGACAATTCTCCTTTGTTGAGGCCATTTACATAAACCTTGCGACTTAACGCACCAGCTACGACATTTGCCTTTCCAGGGTGGTATTGCAAACTTAAGTCGTAATCTTTGATAAGTTCTAGCCATCTTCTTTGCCTCATGTTGAGTTCTTTCTGTGTAAAAATGTATTTCAAACTCTTGTGATCAGTGAACATTTCACAACGTTTTCCCATAAGATAATGCCTCCATGTTTTTAAGGCATGTACAACTGATGCCAACTCTAGGTCATGAGTAGGATAGTTTACTTCATGATTTTTGAGTTGCCTTGATGCATAAGCTACAACTCTACCTTCCTGCATCAGTACACCTCCTAATCCTTGGTGAGATGCATCACAATATACTTGAAAGTCTTTCTCAAGATCTGGCAAACATAACACTGGTGCTGACACTAGTCTCTTCTTCAACTCCTAAAAGCTGGTTTCACAAGCTTCTGTCCAATTAAACTTCTTCTCTCTCTTTAGCAGATCAGTCATAGGCTTTGCTATCTTTGAGAAATTTTCAATGAACCTCCGATAGTATCCTGCTAGGCCTAGGAAACTACGGATCTCTTTAACCGATTTAGGAGGTTCCCATTCTGTCACAGCTGCTACCTTTGCTGGGGCAACAGCTATACCATTTCCAGATACTATGTGCCCAATAAAACCCACTTCGTTTAGCCAAAATTCACATTTACTGAACTTAGCATATAGTTTGTGTTCCCTGAGTTTCTCCAGAATGAGGCGTAGGTGTTCTTCATGTTCTTTGTTGCTCTTGGAATATACCAAGATGTCGTCGATGAATACCACTACCAACTTGTCTAGAAATTCCATGAATACCTTATTCATCATGTTCATGAAATAGGCCGGTGCATTGGTCAATCCAAACGGCATCACTGTATATTCATACAACCCATATCTAGTGGTGAATGCAGTCTTGGGTATATCATGTTCTCTAATCATTAATTGGAAGTATCCTGATCGGAGATCAATTTTTGAGAACACACATGGTCCCTCTAGCTGATCGAAGAGATCATTTATTCTAGGCATGGGATATTTATACTTTATGGTCACTTCATTAAGTGATCGATAGTCTATGCATAGTCTTTGGCTTCTGTCCTTCTTCTCAACAAACAAAACTGGTGCGCCCCAAGACGAAGAACTTGGTTGGATAAATCCCTTTTCCAACTGTTCCCCCAGCTGTTTCTTGAGTTCTTTTAACTCATCCACCAACATTTTGTAAGGTCTCTTTGCTATAGGTCCAGTTCCTGGCAGTAGATCTATCAGAAACTCCACATCCCTATCTAGCGGCATGCCAGGTAATTCTTCGAGGAACACATCTGGGTACTCCTTCACTATTGGTACACTGTCTAGGCTAACCCCCTTAAGAGAATTTACCTTGCTCCCCTTGGGTTCAAAGTTAGACTTGAACCTGATCCTTTTCTTTTCTGGGGTGGTGAGCATAACAGTTCGTTTGGCGCAATCAATCACTCCTTCATAACGGGTCAACCAGTCCATCCCTAATATTACATCTAATCCTTGGGACTCTAGGATTATTAAATTAACTAGAAACTTGTTCTTTCCAGTTTCTAGGGTTATCTGTCAGCACCCAGAATTTACTATCATTTCTCCGCCTGGGGAGCTTACCTTAATGGGACATCCAATGGTTTCAGTGGAGAGTTCGTTTTTGACTACAAATGCTCTTGAAATGAATGAATGCGATACGCCGGTATCGAAAAGGATAAGTGCAGGAAAGGAGTTAATCTTGAACTTACCGATCACGGCATCAGATCCTTCTTGAATTTCCTCCACATTGATGTGATTCACATTACCCTTTTGAAATGGGTTCGGCTTAGCCCCATCAGCCTTCTTCTCTGGGCATTCATTAGCATAGTGCCCTGTCTTCTTGCACTTGAAACATTCCACCTGACTGATGTCTTTCTTTGCTGGCTGACTATGACGATTCTGACCATTTTGATTTCCATGGCCATTACCATTGTGGTTGTTCCTGAATCCACTTTTGTTATGTCCACGATGATTGTTTCCATCATGGTGGTGGTTGTTGTTGCGATGGTTATTATGATTCCCATTCTTGTGGAATCTTGAACTCCCACTTCCTTCGCCATGAGAGCGCTTGTGAGGTGATCCTGATCCAAACTTATCAAAATGGTGCTTTCTCTTTCTACCTTCCACTTGCTTCATCTTGTTTTCTAGGATGGTAGCTTTATCACACAGAGATTGATAGGTTGGAACATAAGCAACAGATAGTTGCATAGATATTTCATCATTCAACCCATCTAGGAACTTCTCCTTTCTCTTTGCATCAGTGTCAACATCATCTGGTGCATAACGTGACAAATTGTTGAACTCTTCGATGTACTCAGAAATACTGCGGTGGCGTTGCTTGAGGTTGTGAAACTCCTTTTTCTTCAACCCCATTATTCTAGAAGAGATGTGAGTGGTACGAAATCCATCCTCAAACATTGCCCAAGTTACTTCCTCAATAGGGTGAGTAACTTTGAAATTGTCCCACCAAGTAGCTGCATGACCTTCCAGTAAGTGTGCTGCGAATCTGACCTTTTCTGCATCCGTGCATCCAACTGTGACTAGGTCCTTATTCACAGAGCGTAGCCAATCATTTGCTACCATGGGGTCAGTGGTACCAGCGAACTTAGCAGGTCTCAGCCTTAGAAATCTTGTCAGCATATCCAGAGGTGGTGGATTGTTCTGGTTGTTGTTATTGTTATTATTGTTGTTCTGATTCTGGTTCGCCATGAATTGATTCATCATTTGCATCAATTGAGTCTGTGCAGCTATCATTTGCTGCATTCCATTGCCATTGTCATTGTTATCTTCGTTGTTGCGTCGGGGAGGCATCTGTGGGTTTAATAAGGGTAAGTAATGATAGATAACCCCAAATAACATAACAACCAATCAAACAAGTACATGCAAGTTCAACATCACAACAATAACAGAGTTCGCGAAAATAAACATACTAGCATAGTCACCCACAAGTCGGTATGATCTATGCAACTCGATAATAATAAAACGATAGATAGATGGAATAGTATCACTACTCCTCCATGTCGACTTCCTCCTCCACTAGTGCAAGTCTTGCTGCGGCGAATCCTGCCTTTTATTCCTCCAAGCTTGTAGTCAAAGCATCGATTCTTGCCTGCAATTCCCTCTTCTGCGTGCGTAGCCTCTCTATCACCTCGTGATCCGCTTCCAGCTCAATGTCCTCAAGCTCTAACTCGGTCTCCAAGTCTCTAATCTTCTTGTTCTTCTCCTGAACTCTCTTCTCTTGGCTCTTGAATTTATTCTCCTGGTCTTCAAACTTCTTCTCCATTTCCTTGATTCGATTTTCCTGTTCCTGGAAGGCCTTGTCCTTCTCCTTAAGTTGGACTCGTAGTTCATCGTTTCTAAGCATCACATTAGTCCTATCAGTATCAAGGTGTCTAATAAGGCTCTCTAAGTCCTGGAGGTGGTGACGCACGGGTTTGATAGACTCCCTAGTGGCCTCATCTAACACAATAGGCTCTCCGTCCTCGTCACGCCTCCCAAAGAAGTGGAAGTAGTGGCTCCTGATCTCAGAAGAGTGATGTCCACATAGGCGTCCCAACAGCTCCTGCATAGCGACGTCGAGGCCCCTCTCCATGTCATCATGGAGTATCTTGAAGGCAATCTCCCCAGTTTGGGGCTCTGTCTCATGTCCTGGCTGGGTAACTCTGAATCCCCATACGTCCTTCCTCTGAAACTTCCTCAGCTGAAGCCCATGAATGGTAGGGATTGGAAGAGCGAGCACACCAACGAGCTCCAACACACGAGTCCCAAAGCGAGTTCCCTTGAAGTCCTCGACCGTGCTGTAGACAAAATTTGGCATCTTTGCATAGCATGGAGAAAATTAGTAACAACACAAGTCTAGAGAAAGAAAACACAAGTCACAAAATAAAAAAACAACCAACAAAACATTCCAAGTAGCAATACATTATTCAACTCAAGCAGTCAAGGTTCCAGACATAACTTATTTTTGCCATACCACATAGGTTGGTATGTGTAACACCCTCGAATCGGCCCTATGCAAGTTTTAGCGCTTGCCGCCAAACCCGCATAGAAACGATTCAAGGACGCCCACGAAGCACTTTCGTGCAGGTGGAAAAACGAAGTAATACCATTACACAATAGTCCTCGATGGGACCCAGAGAACAGATATATATACAATAGCGACTCAACGAGTCAAGAATACAGATATACAATAAAAGACCCAAATCACCTTGAAATCTCTACAGCGTCCGAGTACGGACAAGATGCAAATGGGGCTAAGAGCCTTGAAGAATAACCAATGGCGACCATAACCCTGCCCAGGCCAAGTCGGAAGGGTAACCCTGCTAACGACGTCGGTCTCAAACCTGCTAAAACAAAAGGGGTGCCGACAAAGGGCAAAGGAAAAAGAGGAGCGTCAGTACTGAGGCCAGTACACGGCGAGGCTAGAATTCGGCGGCTCTCGCCTACATAGGTATGGTGGACTGAAGCGGCAGCACAGCAGCACTAAACAACCTATAGAGACTCAGTATCACTGGCGGCTATTAGAGAGGGGTAAGAAAGACCTATTCGGATCCTACCTGATACTAACACCAAACATACCCATCCTGGTATTTTCCCCTCGAGACCAAACGAGGAAGTCAGACCGAGGAACTCACACGGTTGGCAATTTTATTCATTCCATTATAGTTGAAGCTCTTACTAATCAGATATAGATAGCACGAGTCATCCTGAAGCATAAGTAGTGGACAGTGTTAATTACCATTCCGTTGTAGATAGAACATTTACTAGTCAGATATAATTGTCCTGAGGAATCCCAAAACCCAGCAATTGTTGGCACTTTTATCACATTCCATTGGAGTTGCAATACTTACTAGGCAGGTATAGTATGACACAGATCACCACAGATCCACCAGTTGTTGGCATTTTTATTATCCATTCCATTGTATTTGAATCTGATTACTAGTCACATATTAAGTCAAATTTATAGCACTACTTTAGTTATGCTTGTCTATGATCGAGATACTGTGCTCCTCGCACAATCTTAAATAAAGCAGTAACATGGCATAAGTACAGGATAGTAATAAAGCCCCAAACTAATTGTGGCCCCAAGAAATAAGAATTAATCAAGCTCTGGCTCAGGGGGGTCCATAAGGCCTCCCGGATGTGGATAGTGCGAATAAACAAGGAACAAGAATCAAGTACTCGGGGTCCTACGGGACACAAGTGAGCATGAAAAACCAAATAGCAGATATTGCTCACCGGTGCCTCTTTCCTTAGTTATCCCATTACTACTCAGGTTAAGTTGTTTAGGTACCTCATTATTCACCGGACACTCACATACCCTACACATGCTTTACTACGACTCGCATGGCTCAAATAACTCCTGCAGTAATGGCTCATGGGATGGAGGAACAAGCTTCGGTGGGGTTTAAAAGTAAAGGCTATGCAGTACTTGGGCTTCAATTTAATGAATCGCGACTCAATGATGCAAGAATAAGAGAGAGGCAATAGGTACTGTATGTATGCAAGCATGTGGTAGTGCTTGCCTGGCAGTTCAGTTGAAGCGAGAGATGGATCTGGGTAGTACTCCTGTGATTCCTGGTAATTCTCCTGCTAGGCGTCTATTCGAAGAAGAACCAAACAAACAAGGGCCAACATAAATAAAGTGCACAGGCATATGAATTAAAATGCGACAAGCAAACAAGCATGCCATGATGAATGATGCACAATTTACATGGCATTAAAGTAGCATGGCAAGGGTGAGGTGTGGTGCAAGAATTAAAACATTTTATTATTTATTTAGTCCAATTTTTATTGCCATAAACAGTTCAGATTTGTAAGAACGACATGATGCATGCTTCAATTCAGAACAAGGACTACATAGATAGAGCGGGCTCGTCACGCTGATCGATTTAGACATATTATTTGTCAAATTTGGAGTTGTAGAATTAAAGTTATTAATTTATCAAGAAAAGGGCATTTTATTGTAATTTTAATCATCTCGAAATTTTAAAGTGCTCAAACCTTAATTTGAATTCCTCACATTTTTCTGATTCCAAAACATATATCATTTGTATTATTTGGATTTGTATTTGAAAAGTTATTTAAATCTGAATTGAATTTGAATTTAAATCAATTTTGAAAAGGTTTAAATTAAACAGGCAGCAGGAAAAACTTTTGTCACCTAGCTCGGCCCAGCCACAGTCACTGACGGGTGGGCCACTGCTGACTGGGGTCACGCGCACGGAAAACTTTTGCTACCGCGGCTTAGCTAGCTGCTGCGGGTGACAGGCGGGGCCAGCGAGCTAGGGCCCATGTGCCAGTGGGGTAACCCCCTAGAGACTGACAGGTGGGACGTGTGCTGGGGCGCGGGTTGAGAGTGTAGAAAGGCGGGTACCTTTTTGTAAAACGAGTCGCGTCAATGACAGGTGGGGACTAACTAGACCGCGGGTTAAGCCGGCAAAAGGGCAGGGGGTTATGTGCAAAAAGGGGGTGCGGCAGTGTTTATCTGCTTTCTCTGAACCGCGTCAGGTCTGAGATCGGCTGACGCGGGGCACGGCGCGCGCGGTGCGGGGGCTTGACCTCGCGACCTGCGGGGTGCGCGACGAGACCTGTGCTAGTGCGGTGGGCTACGGGATGGTGACAGGAGGGTAGGCGCGGCCTAGTTATGGTGTGACGCGGTGCGGAGAGCGTGCAGACAACAGCGAGCGGCGACGCACTGAGGGCGCTCGTCGAAACGACTGACGCGGCTAGGGCTGCCCGGTGAGGCGGAGTATGTCAGGGAGGGAGAGGGACTCACCGCGGTATGGTCGGTGGGGTTGGCTCGGGCAGGGAAGCGTCCGATCGGCGAGGATGCAGGAGCTCCGGCGACCTAGGGTTTCGGGGAGCGGCGAGGATCTGGCGGTCCTGGTGGCCTTCTCCTCCTTGCTGGGCCGGTCAAGGTGGAGCAGTGGTACCTCCTTGGTCTTCTAGACCACCTCCACGACGCGCACGCCGACCGGAACGACGAGACGCAGGGGTAGACGGCGGCGACTGGCCGCAGGTGCTGGCGATGGTGAAGAAGAAGGGGAAGGAGAGGGCAGGGCTTGGGGTGGATCTGGGCGATGTAGAAGAGATGTGGGGGATGAGGACAACACGAGGGAGAGAGAGGAGAGGCTGGTGGGCACGGGGTAGGGAAAAGGTGGTCTCGGCCCTTTTTCTTTCTCCTCGATCACGTGGTCGAGCTGGGGCTCGACCTGGGTAGCCAGGGCAGGGCAGGGAGAGGGGCTGCAGGTGGGGACGGCGTGGAGTGGCAGCTGGGGCCAACATGGCACGTAGAAAGAAAGAGAGAGGAGAGGAGGGCTCGGGTGAGCTAGGGTGTAGCTAGGGCATAGGCTAGGGTTTGGGGTGGTTAGATGGTTAGATGGGGTGTGGCCCGGGAGAGAGAGAGGGCCAGGTGGGGCCAGCATGATAGAGAGAGAGGGAGTGAAAGAGAGAGAGGTGAGATTAAGGGTTAGGTTTTATGTAGAACTAGGTTAGGAGAAAAATAGAGAGAGAGCTAGGGTTAGGGTTTAGTTTAGGTTGTTTAGGTTTTTAAAACTTGTGCATAAGATCAACCCAAGTGGAATCTAGTGAGGCCTTTGAATTATCAAGAGATGAGGTGGAGGAATATCCAAGAAAAAGAAAAAGAAAAAAGATGTATGGGAAGAGCCCTCATTTGATTCATGCATGGAGTTAAATAAAAGGGAAGATGTTGATGAGAATAAAGGAATGGTAGAGAGATGATGTAGAGGATCCCACAAAGAAGAACCACTAAAACCAAAGGAAAAACAAATGGGTTAAGGGTGATGATGATGGTTGCATGGCCCATGCAAAAATAATAAATGCCATGATTTATTTTGTGAAAACAATAATACTAATATGGCATTATTCTTATGTATTCCCAAGAAGTGGAATAAAGGCCAAGCAAAAGAAATGTTAGAATTAGATCCACCCCATTCACATGAGCTAAGAATAATTCAAAAGAAAAGAAATACAAGCTCATGGTTTAATGAGGTAGTGGAATTATAAGGTGATGAAAGAAAGGGGATGGAGTGGAATAAGAGATATGCCCCCAACTCAACTTGGGCATTAAACAATATATCAATAACCAACTACAATATCAAGAGGCAAATACAATTAATAGTGCATATGAGAGAAGAACCAAAGAAACAAGGTTTTATATGATGCTCAAATGCAAGGTGGCATGATGACATGAGCATGATATAATTATGATGCAACAATTATATATAGGAAGTAGCCAATATCTTTCTAGACCAGGTAGCATTACAATTGTTAGATAATTGGGATGCTACAACTCTCTCCCACTAAACAGGAATCTCGCCCCGAGATTCTAGAAAGAAGAAGAAGACTCAAAGAGGGTAGGATACTTGGCACGGAGCTCATCTTCACGTTCCCAAGTGGCTTCATCAACGGAATGGTGCGACCACTTCACCTTGCAGAACTTGATGGACTTGTTGCGAGTCCTTCTTTCTGCGACTTCAAGAATTTTTGTGGGGTGTTCTTGATAAGGCAGATCTTCTTGGAGATTGATGAGTTCATGGTCCACGGTCCTGCCGGGATCCTTGAAGCACTTTTTGAGTTGAGAGATGTGGAAAACATCATGGACTTTGAGTTGTTCAGGGAGCTCAAGAGCATAAGCAACTTCTCCTCTTCTTCCACGAATTTTGAAAGGACCGATGTATCTAGGAGCCAGCTTTCCTTTGATACCAAAGCGATGCGTGCCTCTCATGGGAGTGACACGAAGGTAAACGAGATCACCAGGGACATACTCCATGTCCGTGTGCTTTCTGTCATAATTGCTCTTCTGGCGACTTTGAGCAATCTTCAGATTTTCAAGAATTATGTGAACTTTCTCCTCCGCTTGAGTTACAATGTCGGGGCCAAACAATATTCTTTCACCTGCGCCTGACCAACCAATCGGAGTTCTGCATTTGCGACCATAGAGAGCTTCAAATTGTGCCATCTTTAGACTTTTCTAGAAACTGTTGTTGTAAGAGAATTCAGCATAAGGAAGACATTCTTCCCACTTCATGCTGAAAGAGATAACGCAAGCACGGAGCATATCTTCCAGAATCTGATTGATCCTTTCAACTAGTCCTTGCGACTGAGGGTGGTAAGCTGTGCTAAAATTCAATTTGGTTCCCAAAGCATTTTGGAAACTTCCCCAGAACTTGGAAGTGAAGATGCTTCCACGGTCTGAACTGATCTCAAGAGGAACTCCATACAGAGAGACAATTCTGTTGATATAGAGCTCAGCCAACTGAATTGCAGAAATTGTTTCTTTGACTGGAAAGAAGTGAGCTACTTTGGAAAGCCTGTCAATGACAACAAAGATTGCATTGTTTCCCTTTTGCGACCTTGGAAAACCAGTGATGAAGTCCATCTCTACTTTCTCCCATTTCCATTCCGGAGGCTTCAATGGTTGTAGAAGTCCGGAAGGTTTCTGATGGACAGCTTTAACTCTACGGCAGACATCACACTCCGAGACATACTTGGCACAATATCATTTCAAACCAGGCCACCAATATTGTGTTTTCAAGTCCATGTACATCTTAGTGCTGCCAGGGTGGATAGAAAGAACGGAATCATGCGCCTCCTTGAGAACTTGCTCTCTTAAACCCGGGTAGTTCGGAACAAGCATCCGGTGTTCGAAGAAAAGAGTGCCTTGGTCATCTACGTGGAAAGATTCATACTTCGGAAGCTGAATGTTGGAGATGATCTTTTTAGTGTAAGGATCACCAAGGTGAATGGAACGAACTTTTTCTTCCAAGAGAGGTGTTGCTAGAAGGTTCAGAAGATAACCTTGATCCACAATTTCAAGGTTGAGTTTGCGGAATTCCTCGCACAAGACGGCTATTGTTCTTCCATCATGAGATTGTTGACATAAGCTTTTCGGCTGAGTGCATCGGCCATGACATTGGCTTTGCCCGGAGTGTAGTTGATGGTCAAATCGAAATCATTGATTGTTTCAATCCACCTCCTCTGATGAAGGTTGAGATCAGGCTGTGTGAAGATATACTTCAGACTCTTGTGATCAGAAAAGATCTCACAACGGTTGCCAAGCAAGTAATGTCTCCATACTCTCAAAGCAAAGACAACTGCTGCGAGTTCGAGGTCATGTGTAGGATAGTTGATCTCATGTGTCTTCAACTGTCGAGAGGCATAAGCAACAACTTGCTTTTCTTGCATAAGGACCGCACCCAATCCTTGCAATGAGGCATCACAGAATATCTGGAAAGGCTTTGATGTATCTGGAGGAACCAAGACTGGTGTGGAAGTGAGCTTCTCTTTGAGTGTTTCAAAGCTTGCTTGACATGCAGGAGTCCAAAGATATTTCTTGCCTTTCTTGAGGAGATCGGTAAGAGGCTTCGCAATCTTTGAGAAATTTTTAACAAAGCGACAACAGTAACTAGCCAAACCAAGGAAACTCCGGACTTCTTTGACATTTATGGGTGGAAGCCAGTCCATAACTGTCTTAATAGTTTCTGGGTTGACGGCAATACCCTTGGCAGAGATGACGTGACCAAGGTAGGTGACTTGAGGCAGCCAGAATTCACACTTGGAGAACTTTGCATACAGGCGGTTCTCACGAAGTTTGTTTAGGACACACCGAAGGTGTTCTTCGTGTTCTTATTTTGACTTAGAATAGACTAGAATGTCATCCAGATAGACCACAACGAACTTATCAAGATACTCCATGAAAACCGAGTTCATAAGCCTCGAGAAGGTGGCAAGTGCATTGGTGAGACCGAAAGACATGACCGTGTACTCATACAGGCCATAGCTGGTGGTGAAAGCTGTTTTAGGAACATCTTCCTTGCAAATCTTGATTTGATGATAACCACTTCTCAAATCGAGTTTAGAGAATACCACAGCTCCAGCTAACTGATCGAAGAGATCATTAATCCGCGGAAGGGGATATTTATTCTTGATGGTTTTAGCATTGAGTGCCCGATAGTCAACACAAATTCTATCAGTCTTGTCTCGCTTCGTCACAAAGATGGTTGGACTACCCCAAGAAGAAGTACTGTGCTGAATGAAACCCAACTTCTCTTGTTCATCCAGCTGACGTTTGAGTTCAGCCAACTCAGCAGGACCCATTTTATAAGGCCGCTTGGAAATAGGAGCGGTACCAGGTTCAAGTTCAATGACAAACTCAACCTCACGATCCGGAGGCATACCTGGCAACTCTTCAGGAAAAACATCTGGGAACTCACAGACTACAGGAACACTCTGAATACCTTCCATAGCATCATCATTCAGAGCCGCCAAAGAATAAAGCTGAATTGCAGGAGTCAGACTTGGAGAATAGACTATATGGCCTTCAGGAATTTTCAGAGAAACCGAACGTTCAGCACAATCAATCACAGCTGCATTTTCTATTAACCAATCCATGCCCAAGATAACATCAATGTCAGAATTGCCCAGAATAATTAAGGAAGCCGGAAACGAAGAGCCACCAATCTCAATTTGATTGCCATGGCTGATATGAGCAGCCCTCATGTTTGACCCAGGAGATTGTACCACAAGACGATGCAATAAAGGAACCATAGCCAGATCTTGCTCATGTGCAAACTTGTGAGAAACAAAAGAATGCGAAGCACCAGAATCAAACAATACTCGTGCAGGAACTGAGTTAACAGGAAGCATACCCATCACAACTCCAGGAGCATGCTCAGCTTGAGCGGCGTTGACACAGTTGGCACGAGCAACCGTAGACCCAGGCTTAGTGTTGATGTTGAGAGCCCGAGGTGGAGGTGCACGAATCATAGGAGCACTTGCCGCAGGTCTTGGAGGTGGTGGTGGAAGAGCTTTGTTGTTCATTGGACAATTCTAGTGCTGATGCCCAGTGTTTCCACAAGTATAGCAAGCACCAGGTGGACATGGAGCAACGTAGCCAGGGACTCCACCAGGCGCTCCAGGGTAGTTGTGGTTGTAGCCCCTGGGAGCCGCAATGAAGGAGTTTGGTGGCCTTGATGCGTAGCTTGACGGTCTTGGTGGAGCAGGGAGCGACGGTGGGGTGTTAGGAACCCAGACACGATGCTTAGAAGGAGCTGTCATAGCAGAAGAACTTGCTGTATCACGGCTGTGTTTCTTTGACTCCTCAAACACTTGCCTACTTGCTTCTTCCTGCAGAGCTGTGTGTTGGAGTTCCAGGAAAGACGTTGGCCTTGCATGAGTGATAGCAGATTTGATGGAAGCATTGAGGCCTTGCCGAAACCTCTTTTGCTTCTTCTTGTCATCAGAGATCTCATCGCCACCATAACGAGAAAGGTTCATGAAGTTTCTGATGTAGGTGTTGACATTGTCAGTGCCCTGCTTGAGGTTGAGAAACACTTCCTTCATCCTTTCCATGAAAATTTCTGACAGATATTGCTCTTTGAAAGCAGCAGTGAATTGCTCCCAAGTAGGCTGAAAACTAGAAAGATCTGCCTTGAGGTAATTTTCCCACCAGAGAGCTGCATCTCCCTTCAGAAGGTGAGTGGCACATTTGACCCATTCTTGCTCAGGAACATCTGCAGTCATCAGCAACCTTGACACTTCACAAAGCCAGTCATCCGCATCAAGTGGCTGATCAGACACTTCAAATTGGCGTGGGTTGAACTTGAGAAAACTCTTGATGTCTCCTCGCTTGGGAGGTGGAGGTAGCGGAACAAACTCATTCCTCCTCACGCTTTCCTCGAAGCGCTGCTGGTTCTGCTGCATAGTGCCCAAAGCATTTGCAATACTCACCAAAGCAGCCCCGAGTTCAGGTGGTATGTCCTCCTCAGAACGGCGTGGTGGTGCCATCCTGTGATTGATATAAAACACAAGTCAGTACTATAATGGAGAATGATAATAATCCAAAATAGTACCAAAATGGAATTAACCGAGATTAAAGGATGCAATTCACTGAGATGATATTAAAATATCAATAAAGTTCAAGGCAACTAGAAGATATTAAGCATAACGCACACGACTGAACAAGGAGTGTGGTATACAAACTAACAAAGAAAAATTTTCCGCAAATTTCGGCATTAAAATACCACTATATGCGCAAAACCACTTAACGAATCAAGATTAGTAATTCTACTAGTTCAACATACAAGAGCAAATGATAACAATAGTGGTATGGTCGTGACTCCATCCCACACTCAAATCATTACTCCGCACATGAATCAGTAAAACACATATCCCAACACCTTCTTCTTAAGATGAACCTAAAGATTGGTAACTATGAAAAAGAACACCCCAACAAGGTAACGCCGGATAACAAATAGTAAGATAGATCGCATCGGTATACAATGAATCAGAATAGATCGCGTCTATTTACAAAGGCCTGTCGGTATGGAATGTACCAACAGTTGATAACCAAAAGGCAGATAGTGATAACATTTGGATGCAACAGATAGACAAAGAATTCACACACACACACACAACCTATGGTACTACGGAACCCAGAACATGTGAATCCTAGTTTGAATTTTAGAAGAGGATTGAAAACATTACACTTCCTTACCAGAAAAGGGTGGGTGGGTGGGTAAGAAGAAAAATGGAAGCAGTCCTACTCTCACGTTTTGTTTTTCCCTAGTATACATAACTACCAAAATATTGCTAGACTGACAACGACCATTTTGGCTGAGACCTTGAAGGGCGGGATGGCTCTGATACCAATTGTAACTACCTCGGTGAATTACGCTCTTCGTTACATGCCTGGATGAACGAAAGTGGTTAAAATAGTACGGTGGGTCCCAGGGCCACTCACGATAGACCTTTTAGCCGTCCTAACGACTTTCAGACATCGGGACAAGAACGAGCGGCGTAATCGGCAGGCGAAGGGATCAACTACATACACAAATGAGTATGTATGCAAGCCACATACAACAGTCCTCAGAGACATTCCATCTAAAAGAAATAGAAATATTGCAACGCCATACGGCAATATTCAAATATCCTAGATAGAGATAATAATTTAGGATAGCTCCTCATACAACAAACATCAGAGTATCAGGCGGAAGCGAAAAACAAGATCCGAGTACGGATAAGAAGCAATCGGCATAAGATGCCCCATAAATAAACACATCCCGCCCACAGATCTCACGGATCCCCGTTCCCGGAATCTCTACACCGAAAGATCGTTGCCAACTTCATCTGTCTCTTCCACCCAGTATCCTTCTTGCGAATATACCTGTTCATCTGAATCAAGCAATTTATCGTGTGAGACCCTAGGGGTACTCAGCAAGTCTTTATGCCGCTAAAGGGGGACACAACCTAGGGTGACGCAATTGCAGCAAAAGATAATACCTAACAATTCTACAGATACTCGCTAACCATCCGCCTAACCAATGATAGACGGATGTCCGTTAATTAAGAACAACAGTTATAACACTATAATTAACAGATCCATCCTCCTCCTCGCTTACCAACGAGGAAGTGGACGAACAACCCCCATCATCCGTTGGCAGTTTTATTAACCATTCCACGAGTATTGTGCTATTTACTAGTCAAGTACTTAGTCAAGTTAAAAGCGGGTACTTTAGTTATACTTGTCTATGATCGAGAAACTGTGCTCCAAGTCGTCCATAACCGCGGACACGGCTTTCAGAAAGATTTACCCTGCAGGGGTGCACGAATAGCAACACACACTCGATCAACCTCGGAAAAACCAAATCAAAACCCAACGAGGCATTCACGACAAAGCGATCACAGGATTCAGAAATATTTTAGGGGGCCACCCCATTAAGCTACCCGCAACGAAGTTGGCCGGCTCCGAGACAGACCCAAGGTTTGTGTGGACGGTGGTAAACGACTGGGAACCCGAAAATGTGACTGGGCTTGTCGATACAGCGAAAACGTGTCACGATCCAAAACAGTACATGTGCTCCTCGCACAATCTTAAATAAAGCAGTAACATGGCATAAGTACAGGATAGTAATAAAGCCCCAAACTAATTGTGGCCCCAAGAAATAAGAATTAATCAAGCTCTGGCTCAGGGGGGTCCATAAGGCCTCCCGGATGTGGATAGTGCGAATAAACAAGGAACAAGAATCAAGTACTCGGGGTCCTACGGGACACAAGTGAGCATGAAAAACCAAATAGCAGATATTGCTCACCGGTGCCTCTTTCATTAGTTATCCCATTACTACTCAGGTTAAGTTGTTTAGGTACCTCATTATTCACCGGACACTCACATACCCTACACATGCTTTACTACGACTCGCATGGCTCAAATAACTCCTGCAGTAATGGCTCATGGGATGGAGGAACAAGCTTCGGTGGGGTTTAAAAGTAAAGGCTATGCAGTACTTGGGCTTCAATTTAATGAATCGCGACTCAATGATGCAAGAATAAGAGAGAGGCAATAGGTACTGTATGTATGCAAGCATGTGGTAGTGCTTGCCTGGCAGTTCAGTTGAAGCGAGAGATGGATCTGGGTAGTACTCCTGTGATTCCTGGTAATTCTCCTGCTAGGCGTCTATTCGAAGAAGAACCAAACAAACAAGGGCCAACATAAATAAAGTGCACAGGCATATGAATTAAAATGCGACAAGCAAACAAGCATGCCATGATGAATGATGCACAATTTACATGGCATTAAAGTAGCATGGCAAGGGTGAGGTGTGGTGCAAGAATTAAAACATTTTATTATTTATTTAGTCCAATTTTTATTGCCATAAACAGTTCAGATTTGTAAGAACGACATGATGCATGCGTCAATTCAGAACAAGGACTGCATAGATAGAGCGGGCTCGTCGCGCTGATCGATTTAGACATATTATTTGTCAAATTTGGAGTTGTAGAATTAAAGTTATTAATTTATCAAGAAAAGGGCATTTTATTGTAATTTTAATCATCTCGAAATTTTAAAGTGCTCAAACCTTAATTTGAATGACATATTTGAATTCCTCACATTTTTCTTATTCCAAAACATATATCATTTGTACTATTTGGATTTGGATTTGAAAAGTTATTTAAATCTGAATTGAATTTGAATTTAAATCAATTTTGAAAAGGTTTAAATTAAACAGGCAGCAGGAAAAACTTTTGTCACCCAGCTCGGCCCAGCCACAGTCACTGACGGGTGGGCCACTGCTGACTAGGGCCACGCGCGCGGAAAACTTTTGCTACCGCGGCTTAGCTAGCTGCTGCGGGTGACAGGCGGGGCCAGCGAGCTAGGGCCCATGTGCCAGTGGGGTAACCCCCCAGAGACTGACAGGTGGGACGTGTGCTGGGGTGCGGGTTGAGAGTGTAGAAAGGCGGGTACCTTTTTGTAAAACGAGCCGCGTCAATGACAGGTGGGGACTAACTGGACCGCGGGTTAAGCCGGCAAAAGGACAGGGGGTTATGTGCAAAAAGGGGGGTGCAGCACTGTTTATCTGCTTTCTCTGAACCACGTCAGGTCTGAGATTGGCCAACATGGGGCGCGGCGCGTGTGGCGCGGGTGCTTGACCTCGCGACCTGCGGGGTGCGCGACGAGACCTGTGCTAGTGCGGTGGGCTACGGGATGGTGACAGGAGGGTAGGCGCAGCCTAGTTATGGTGTGACGCGGTGCGGAGAGCGTGCAGACAACGGCGAGCGGCGGCGCACTGAGGGCGCCCGTCGAAACGACTGACGCGGCTAGGGCTGCCCGGTGAGGCGGAGTATGTCAGGGAGGGAGAGGGACTCACCGGTGTGGTCGGTGGGGTTGGCTCGGGCAGGGAAGCGTCCGATCGGCGAGGATGCAGGAGCTCCAGCGACCTAGGGTTTCAGGGAGCGGCGAGGATCTGGCGGTCCTGGTGGCCTTCTCCTCCTCGCTAGGCCGGTCAAGGTGGAGCAGTGGTACCTCCTTGGTCTTCCAGACCACCTCCACGACACGCACGCCGGCCGGAACGACGAGACGCAGGGGTAGACGGCGACGACTGGCGGCAGGTGCTGGCGACGGTGAAGAAGAAGGGGAAGGAGAGGGCAGGGCTTGGGGTGGATCTGGGCGATGTAGAAGAGATGTGGGGGATGAGGACAACGCAAGGGAGAGATAGGAGAGGCTGGTGGGCACGGGGTAGGGAAAAGGTGGTCTCAGCCCTATTTCTTTCTCCTCGATCACGTGGTCGAGCTGGGGCTCGACCTGGGTAGCCAGGGCAGGGCAGGGAGAGGGGCTGCAGGTGGGGACGGCGTGGAGTGGCAGCTGGGGCCAGCATGGCAGGTAGAAAGAAAGAGAAAGGAGAGGAGGGGTCGGGTGAGCTAGGGTGTAGCTAGGGCATAGGCTAGGGTTTGGGGTGGTTAGATGGTTAGATGGGGTGTGGCCAGGGAGAGAGAGAGGGCCAGGTGGGGCCAGCATGATAGAGAGAGAGGGAGTGAAAGAGAGAGAGGTGAGATTAAGGGTTAGGTTTTATGTAGACCTAGGTTAGGGGAAAAATAGAGAGAGAGCTAGGGTTAGGGTTTAGTTTAGGTTGTTTAGGTTTTTAAAACTTGTGCATAAGATCAACCCAAGTGGAATCTAGTGAGGCCTTTGAATTATCAAGAGATGAGGTGGAAGAATATCCAAGAAAAAGAAAAAGAAAAAAGATGTATGGGAAGATCCCTCATTTGATTCATGCATGGAGTTAAAAAAAGGGAAGATTTTGATGAGAATAAAGGAATGGAAGAGAGATGATGTAGAGGATCCCACAAAGAAGAACCACTAAAACCAAAGGAAAAACAAATGGGTTAAGGGTGATGATGATGGTTGCATGGCCCATGCAAAAATAATAAATGCCATGATTTATTTTGTGAAAACAATAATACTAATATGGCATTATTCTTATGTATTCCCAAGAAGTGGAATAAAGGCCAAGCAAAAGAAATGTTAGAATTAGATCCACCCCATTCACATGAGCTAAGAATAATTCAAAAGAAAAGAAATACAAGCTCATGGTTTAATGAGGTAGTGGAATTATAAGGTGATGAAAGAAAGGGGATGGAGTGGAATAAGAGATATGCCCCCAACTCAACTTGGGCATTAAACAATATATCAATAACCAACTACAATATCAAGAGGCAAATACAATTAATAGTGCATATGAGAGAAGAACCAAAGAAACAGGGTTTTATATGATGCTCAAATGCAAGGTGGCATGATGACATGAGCATGATATAATTATGATGCAACAATTATATATAGGAAGTAGCCAATATCTTTCTAGACCAGGTAGCATTACAATTGTTAGACAATTGGGATGCTACAAGAGGGAAAGCGACGGCGAGGATCAGCGGGGGCGGAGCAGGGTTGGCGTCGGGTGGTGGGGCGATCAAGGACGAGGTTGGGGGAAGGGCGGCCGTGGGCGAGCAAGGAGGGCTTGGGGAGGAGGGCCGGCGGCGGTGGTAGGTGGCGATGGAGGAGGAAGGAGAGTGCGAGGGAGGGATGCGGTTGGTGGGGGATGCGAGGCAGGTGGCGGGTGGGCCCGCCTGGTCGGGTGGTGGGTGGTGGCTTACAGGTGCAGGTGGCGTGCGATGGGAGGGAGCAATCGGGATGGGGGGAGGTGGACCTGGGGATGGGCGCGCAGGTGGAGGCGCAGGTGGGTTTGGTCGGTGGTGGGGCCAGGGTGCGTGCCTGTGTTGTGTGTGTGTGAGCCCGGGGCGGGAGTTGGCGGCCGGGGATCTGGGCAGGAGGCATCGCGCGCTGCGCAGTGTGCTTGCGAGGCTGGCGGCGGCGCTGGGTAGGATAGGTGGGGATTGGGTAGGGTTTGGGTGGGGCATTTTAGCTAGGGTTTGGAGGTGGCCGGCCAGGCTTTCGGGCCTGGCGGGCTGCCTCCCAAAAATAATATAAAATTTTATTTGTTTAAAACGGGGCTTTTGAAATCCGTTTGTAGACAAACCGAAATAATCCGGAAGACCGGTGTTTGTATTTGAATAAAGACGGGGGATATTTAGAAAACAAAAACTAGACTTTTCGAAAATAGTTTTAGACAAAACCGTGCATGATGATGATGATGCTCAAATGCAATGTGGCATGATGACATGAGCATGTTGTCATGATGATGCAATGCACAAAAACACAGCGATTTTCTAGTTGTGGTTTTAGCGGGGCGCCACAATTCGACACCACTAACAATGGATCTCGCCCTCGAGATCCGCCTCGTGGTACCGGGAAGAAGGTCGGCGATCTGAATCTTCTCGCTTCGTGTGGATGCTCGCGACACCACTAACAAGAGGTAGTTGCCCGTGATTGTCGAGAGAACACTCCGGGAAACAAAGGACGAAGGTAAAGGTATCCACAAATAAAGTCACCTCTAACTTCTATAGAAAGAGAGAACCGATGCATTCTCATCCACTTCAATGTACACGAGCAAATAGAGTGAGTAGTCGGCATGGGGGCCAATCAATCACGCACCCAAACTATTACTCCGCACAATCGGTAGAAAAGCGTGCAACCATTATCGGAATCAGACTGAAGATCTCGACAATCGAGGTTTGGAAACAAAGGAGTGATGCAGACTCTGCATCAGATCTGGCGTAGAGGATGTTGTCGTCGCGTTGAAAACACCGGAAGGCACAAACAAGGAACAAAGAATGGTACCACAGAAGACGGATTCCTCAGATAGCATGACGACCGGATGTGGAAGCACCGTTACCAAAGAAGGAAGCGAAACCCCGAAGGTATGACAGAAACCCAACCACGAGAATTCCTAGACTCGAAGAAAAGATAAGAGAACAGATCCAAAACACGTAGAGGTAAGAGGAGAATAGAAGAGGGTAAGGAGTAAAATCAGACCTAATCAGATCTATTCAACCGATTTTTCCAAAATAGTTTTGACACTCTACTTCGGCCATTAGCTAGGTTATCCTACAGGCTGGACTTGTGGGGTATCGCAACTACTGAGCTCTGTACCACTCTGTAACACCCTCGAATTGGCCCTATGCAAGTTTTAGCGCTTCCCGCCAAACCCACATTTTAACGATTCAAGGACGCCCACCAAGCACTTTCGTGCGAGTGTAAAAACGAAGTAATACCATTACACAACAGTCCTCGATGGGACCCACATAACAGATATATATACAATAGCGACTCAACGAGTCAAGAATACAGATATACAATACAAAGACCCAAATCACCTTGAAATCTCTACAGCGTCCGAGTACGGACAAGATGCAAATGGGGCTAAGAGCCTTGAAGAATAACCAATGGCGACCATAACCCTGCCCAGGCCAAGTCGGAAGGGTAACCCTGCTAACAACGTCGGTCTCAAACCTGCTAAAACAAAAGGGGTGCCGACAAAGGGCAAAGGAAAAAGAAGAGCGTCAGTACTGAGGCCAGTACACGGCGAGGCTAGAATTCGGCGGCTCTCGCCTACATAGGTATGGTGGACTGAAGCGGCAGCGCAGCAGCACTAAACAACCTATAGAGACTCAGTATCACTGGCGGCTATTAGAGAGGGGTAAGAAAGACCTATTCGGATCCTACCTGATACTAACACCAAACATACACATCCTGGTATTTTCCCCTCGAGACCAAACGAGGAAGTCAGACCGAGGAACTTACACGGTTGGCAATTTTATTCATTCCATTATAGTTGAAGCTCTTACTAATCAGATATAGATAGCACGAGTCATCCTGAAGCATAAGTAGTGGACAGTGTTAATTACCATTCCGTTGTAGATAGAACATTTACTAGTCAGATATAATTGTCCTGAGGAATCCCAAAACCCAGCAATTGTTGGCACTTTTATCACATTCCATTGGAGTTGCAATACTTTCTAGGCAGGTATAGTATGGCACAGATCACCACAGATCCACCAGTTGTTGGCATTTTTATTATCCATTCCATTGTATTTGAATCTGATTACTAGTCACATATTAAGTCAAATTTATAGCACTACTTTAGTTATGCTTGTCTATGATCGAGATACTGTGCTCCAAGTCGTCCATAACCGCGGACACGGCTTTCAGAAAGTTTTATCCTGCAGGGGTGCACAAATAGCAACACACACTCGATCAACCTCAGAAAAACCAAATCAAAACCCAACGAGGCATTCACGACAAAGCGATCAAAGGATTCATAACATATTTCAGGGGGACAACCCACTAAGCTACCCGCAACGAAGTTGGCCGGCTCCGGAACCGACCCAAGGTTTGCGACGACGGCTGTAAATGACTAGGAACCCGAAAGTGTGACTGGGCTTGTCGATACCGCGAAAACGTGGCACGATCCAAAACAGTACAGGTGCTCGACACACAATCTTAAAAAAAGCAGTAAAGCATGGCATAAGTATAGGATAGTAATAAAGCCCCAAACTACTTGTGGCCCCAAGAAATAGAAATGAATCAAGCTCTGGCTCAGGGGGGTCCATAAGGCCTCCCGGATGTGGATAGTGCGAAAAATCAAGGAACAGGTATCAAGTACTCGGGTCCTACGGGACACAAGTGAGCGTGGAAGAACCAAATAACATCTATTTCCCATCGATGCCTCTGCATTAGTTATATCTAGCAATTTAATAGTTGTGTTTAAAGTCATGATCATCTCCACCATAAACATCTGCCAACATTCCAACAACTGTGGTACTTGACATCACGAGATCGCACCTGAGCAAGCAACTACGACTCACAAGGCCATCTATCTACCAAACACAGGTAATAGGAGGTCTCCAAGGCAATATAGAGGCTGCACGGGATATAACTGGTGTACGGAAACTAAAGCATCAGGACACGGATAGCAATAGATCAACAGGAGGAAATAAAGACTATAAATGCAAAATAGGTAGAAGGGGAAGAGATCCTCGCCTGGGAAACACTGCCGATAGATCATATCCGGAGAACTTGTCGATACTCGCATCAACTCATCGGCCTAATCCGCGAAGAAGCAAACACTAGAAGAAACATCGGATGCAATATTTAATAGTACGACAGAAGATCCGGCATGATTATGATATGATGCAGATGCGGTGCAATTAGGCAGTATTAAGCGGAACCGGGGTCCCAATAATTAATTACAATGTTCAAGTTATTTAACAACCCCGCAATTTAAATGTTGTGTTAACAAGACAGAACATGGCATCGGTTCGCTACTCAAATTTAAATGGAGTCCGGAATAAGACAAAATATCTCGCATGTGGACTCCTTATTTAATTTAGGTGAATCGACTATTTAACCCAACCCACCAGATGACATGAATGCAAGCATGATGATTTAATTATGCGACAGGTACATGTCATATTATTAAAATAGGGGCTTAGGGTCACACATGGGTGTTCGGTGATCTTGGTGTTCACCGGGGGTCGAGGGTTCGGGTTCGGTCTCGGACTCCGGGAATCGGGGCTTCGGACCGGTGAGGGAGAACTTGGCGTGCCGAGGGGTTCGACAGGGTCGGTCTTCGGGTTCCAGGGTCTCCGGGGTCTTGGCGATGCGTGAAGAAGGTCTTGGTTTCCAAGGCGAAGATATACGGATCCGCATTGAAGATCTTGTCGGGGTGAACTCGAATTAGCATCGGTGGTCTTGGGGATCGATGCCGAGGTTGTCGATGGTGCCTTGTACCTTCTTTAGCATCGTCGGCATTGAGCCGGTCTTGTCAGCGGGCGATCTCAAGAACTGCTGGATGATCTTGTCTATGCGTACAACATTGTTGCACACACGATCGAACAGAGATGGACCTCATCGTGAATGTCAGGTGGTTGTTGTACTAGCATCACACAAGTGCCACCAGTAGACATACACATATACGCATAGGAGGTAGCCGAACACATCCCAAAGACGCACGCACATAAAAAGCTTCTCCGGATGAGCTTCTCCACTTCATTGTATCGGTGGGGAGGGAGACAAGTGCTGTAAACACCATCCAAGCCACAGATCGATGCAACGGCTTGGTCGTAGAGCTTGGGGAAGGCTTCCTACGGCGGCATCGGACGAGGCTCTGGGGCAGCACGATCGCAGGCGATGGTGCCAGGAGGGGGTCGTGCTGGCCGTAGGCGGACGACGTGGAGCCGCTGCTCGCGGACAGCAGCGGCCGACGGCGGGCTCGGGTGGCGACATATCCTGGGCGAGGGAGGGCGAGGGGAAGCCGTCGCGGAAGCTCGAGGTCGCGCCAGGAGGAGCGGAGAAGAGGCACGGCGGCGGCCGGAGCCGCACGGCTTGCTGCAGAGAAGAGCTCTCGGTTCGCGGTGAGGAGAGGAGGGCGCGAGGTGGTAGCGGATCGACGGGGACCGTATCGGTGGGGAGGGCTCGCCGGCTGGGAGGAGAGGCGGTGCCGCGGAAGATCTCCGGCGGGCCAGCACACAGAGACGACGGTGAGAGGGGAAGCGATGGCGAGGATCAACGGGGGCGGAGCGGGGTTGGTGTCGGGTGGTGGGGCGGTCGAGGACGAGGTTGGGGGAAGGGCGGCCGTGGGCGAGCGAGGAGGGCTTGGGAAGGAGGGCCGGCGGTGGTGGTAGGTGGCGATGGAGGAGGAAGGAGAGTGCGAGGGAGGGATGCGGTTGGTGGGGGATGCGAGGCAGGTGGCGGGTGGGCCCGCCTGGTCGGGTGGTGGGTGGTGGCGTGCAGGTGCAGGTGGCGTGCAATGGGAGGGAGCGATCGGGATGGGGGGAGGTGGACCTGGGAATGGGCGCGCAGGTGGAGGCGCAGGTGGGTTTGGTCGGTGGTGGGGTGAGGGTGCGTGCGTGTGTTGTGTGTGAGCGCGGGCGGGAGTTGGCGGCTGGGGATCTGGGCAGGAGGCATCACGCGCTGTGCAGTGTGCTTGCGAGGCTGGCAGCAGCGCTGGGTAGGATAGGTGGGGATTGGGTAGGGTTTGGTTAGGGTTTGGGTGGGGCGTTTTAGCTAGGGTTTGGAGGTGGCCGGCCGGGCTTTCGGGCCTGGCGGGCTTCCTCCCAAAAATAATATAAAATTTTATTTGTTTAAAACGGGGCTTTTGAAATCCGTTTGTAGATAAATCGAAATAATCCGGAAGACCGGTGTTTGTATTTGAATAAATACGGGGGATATTTAGAAAACAAAAAACTAGACTTTTTGAAAATAGTTTTAGACAAAACCATGCATGATGATGATGCTCAAATGCAATGTGGCATGATGAAATGAGCATGTTGTCATGATGATGCAATGCACAAAAACACAGCGGTTTTCTAGTAGTGGTTTTAGCGGGGTGCCACAGTATGATAAAAATACTAACGTGATAAAACACCAAGGGTGGTGGTCCAACTAGTATCTCACTCCTTCTTAACCAAGGTAGCAATCTAGGCATCCTTGGCAGAATCTGCTTGTCTTGGTCGCATAGCTCCAAAGCCAAGCCTATGATATCCTTACTTAGGCGTTTTATAGTGGCCTTTGAGTCTTGGACAAGAGGTTTCTCCTCCTTGAGATCTTCCTGAGTATTGAGCATTCTATACTTGAGTCTTTCCCCAAGTTCCTCAATGGCTTTCCACGCAGCATTCCTTGTAGAGTCAAAGAATGATGTGTGCATTTCAGAGTTGGTGAACATGCAGAATCCCGTACTCTTGGGATCATCTTCCTTGTCCTTGTACAAATGGAGTTGCACCCACCAATACTCTTGTCCTTCGTCCATCACAGGAAATCCCTTGTACACGGCTTCACCTTTCATTCCCAAGCCGATCATAAAGTTCTTGAGTGCCTTGGGAAATTCTGTCTCACACTCAAGGGTCATAGTCATCAGTGGTCCCTTCTTGACAGATTCATTGATGGTGGACATCTACAAAAATAGATGAGAAAGGATGATTAGGGAAAGTTTTACGAGATGAAAGACAAGTGTAATGTTTGAATATAAAGTTATTTTTCCTAAGGGTTTTCCTTAGTCTAATCCATTCTAGGGTCACGAACCTACAGGCAACACAGTGCTCTGATACCATCTGTAAGATCTCACCATAATAAGGTAAGATCCCTGTGATTGCAGTGCTAGTCCCTGGATCAAAATGCTAGCACCAAAGTTTAAGATGAAGTACACAGAAACAAAGGTCATTATTACATTGCATACCAAGGAATACAATGGTTTTTACAACTCACTTAACCCAAGGCTAAGATACTCAAGGTTCACAATACATAGTATAATAATAGAGTCTTTTGTCTTCATGTGCCACAGGCAAACATGTCGAGTGTAGACCCGCAACCCTACTCATCATCAGAGTATCCTGCAACATAATAGGTTATAGCCACAAGGGTCAATACATTTGGAATTGTATTGGCAAGTGATACCATAGATACTTAGTATAATCCAACAACTACATGAATATATGGCTAAGTGTGGTTTTGGCTGACTTTGCTAAAAGCTAGTTTTAACTTATAGTTTTTGAAGAGTAAGTTTTCTCATTCAAACACTAAGTTACCAATGATAGACATCACTGAACCTCTACCCATGTTCACCCACAAGTTTTAACTTAGAGAAATTTGGATGAGGAGATTATTGAACTGCTTCACTGTCTTGAGGCTCAGAAATTGTCCATAACCGGGGACATGGCTAAGTACTTAGTTTTACCCTCTCGAGAGGTGGTGCACTTTCCCCACAAGACTCGACATGAATCGAGATGCGACTTTTCAGAAGCAATCCCTCAGACCACCACGGACGCGTTCCATCCTATCATAACTACCACCTTCTGTCCGTCTGGCTGAGTTCTTGCAACTTAGTTGGTCAAGGCAGATCCCATATGCCATGTGGTTGCACTGGAAGCTTCGTGACAAGAACGTATCCAATCTCTTCGTTCCTGGGTGGCCGTCCACAAGTGTGATACACCAGCTGACCATAGACATGTCCCCTGAGTAACCACTCAACATAATCCAAGCAAGTCCCATTCCACCCAGGTGTTTCATTAACATTAGTTGTTTTCTTAGTCAAACAAAATAATAACTTTCCATACTATCTTGATAAGTATTTTCCACCCACGAATTCTAATAGCATGGCTAAGCACTCTAGCATACGAAGTCTTTCAACTAAGGAAATACTACCAAGATATAATCTATAGGATAGCATAGCATAGTATAGTGACATATAAATAATCCTATCATGCTAAGATCTACTAAAAATAACACTAGTGCAATAGTGAAAATAATAGGACATGAGATGAAATATCACTTGCCTTGGTAGCTAGGGGAATAGGTACAATCCTCACAGCAACAAACTTCACAATCCACACAATCTACACAAAGGACATTACAACAACAATAAATCAATCAATAAAACATTACAAAAATAGGAATGCATGCAAAATGCAATGATATTATCACAACTCTAAAACTTA
This sequence comes from Avena eriantha, assembly GCA_910589775.1. Taxonomy (NCBI): domain Eukaryota; kingdom Viridiplantae; phylum Streptophyta; class Magnoliopsida; order Poales; family Poaceae; genus Avena; species Avena eriantha. Next base: position 168,387,965 of record OU342743.1, on the reverse strand, counting down.
CAGAGTCTACAGTACATAGGTTAAAATACCCCACCTAAAGGCATAATAAATACCCAAAAACAAATTATGGAATAATTTTTTATGAGCAAAATACTCCTAAAAAGGTTCTGCCTATAATTCCAATTTTTCAGAAGCAAAAGTGTGAAACAAGGCCTCTATAATAAAGGTCTTATTTTTCTGAATCCATAGACACCAAATTTGCATTTTTCTAAATTGTGGATCAAAAGTTATTGAATTTCTAAGTTTAATACATAATCTGTCTATTTTTCTATTTAAACAAATAGCCCAGGCGACGTGGCGTAACCTTATTGGTCCATACCGGTTCGGTCGGATCGACTGCTGCAGACCGTTAGATCTTAAGTGACAACGGACGGATCTGATTAGCCCATACTGTTTCGGTCGCCGATCTAATCCTAGCCGCAGACGACAGATCTAACGGTTCCTAGTGGCCTGGCCGGAGACTAGCTGCGCGCGGCGGCGGAGCGTCGGCCAACAGCGTTCCGGTGGATCTACTGGGGCAGGGAGTCTGTGGACACGTACCAGAGGTCGAGGCGGTCGTGGCGGTCTGGATGGAGGTCACGGTGGCGTGGGGGTGCTCTGGCTCAGTCACAATCCCTTGCCAGAGTTTTGTGTACGGCGGAGCTCTTGGCTCTGTGTCGGAGACGACGGCCTGGGGCTCGGACAAGCAAGCAACGGAGTTAGTGAGGCGCGCCTAGGGCAGCACGACCTAGCAGAGACCAAAAAGGGGCGGCGGAAACCCTAACCTCACCGGAAAATGCGATGGACGACGGCGGTAGAGGGAGTTCGCCGGAGTTGACCGTGTCGTCGACCTGGAGCAAAAGAAGGCACGCGGCCGGGGTTAAAACACGCGCTAGGACACGACAAACAAGATAGGGTAGAGGGGAGGGCACGGCGTGGCCGGAGCTCACCGGAATCGTCGCCGGAGTAGCTTCGGACGACGGTGGTTCGAGCGAGTAATTGGGGAGCCTGGGGGCTCTCCAGGGGTTGTGGCTGGGGGAAACTAACGGGGAGAGGGAGAGGGTTAAGTAGGGGTGGCTGTGATGGCGATTTAATCGCGGTAACGCTCGAATTCGGCCGGACTTGGAAACGGTAGAGGAGGGGAGGAGTTGGTGGCCGTTTGCGTGGAAGAAGGTGAGGTGGCGTCGACGTGGCGTGGGGCCAGGAGGTAAGTGGGTGGGGGTGAGTAGTGGGGCTTGAGAAAAGACAGAGAGGGGGAGAGAGAGGCCCGGGTGGGCTGGTTGGGCCAGATTGGGCCGAAAAGGCCTGAATACTGCTGCTGTTTTAAATTCTTTTCCCTCCTTTTCTTTTTTCCTTTAGAATTTCTTTTCTAGGTTTTGGATTTAGCAAAAGGGCTCCAAAATGTCTCTAAATTTCACCAAAATTTTGGAGGACAACTAAATGCAAAGTGGTACATTCCATGATGATATGAATGCAATGATGATGGTTTTCAGGTAAATTTTTTGGGATGTGGCAGATCATGTTATCACAATACAAAATTGTAGTTCTCATTGGATTATAAGGGCTATTATTATGGCCTGAGCATTGAAAATTGAAATGACCCACTTCAAAGCAAAGTTCACAAATAAAAGGATAGAGGGCACAAACTTTTTTACCAAGATCATTTAGAGCCCTATACCACGTTCTAGTTTTTTCATTCCTGTGGGTGATACAATATTCTTATTCAGTTTGATTCTTTTCACAAGGTCTATGTACTCCACAAAATTTAACATGCTTATAAGAAATAGTACGTTTAGAGGTTTGAGCATGTTTATTGCTATCATTAATAATAATTTCATTTTTCATGCAAGTGTCTTTAAAAGGTGATGACCCACAAGTATAGGGGGTGTGTCGCGGTATTTTTCATTACAATTTCATGTTTATTGCCTACAGCAGGGGATTACTCACTCATAGATGGGGGAAACATGGATGGTCGATGGAGAAGCGATGGTGATGATGATGGCGATGATCTCCTCCAATTCCCCGTCCCAGCAGGGTGCCAAAACGGAGTTTCTGGTGCTGTTTCATGGAATCTGGTGGTGGCGGCGGAGCGGAACTCCTTCTGGAAAAACGTCGAACCCCTCGAAGTTTTTAGGTCAGAAGGCTCCTTATAGGCGAAGAGAGAGGCCAAGGGGGTGCCTGGGGGGCCCACACCACCCCTTGGCGTGGCCTGGCCTGGCCCGTGCCACCAGGTGGTGTGGCCACCCCCTGGCTCTTCTCTGTCTCGTATTCTGGCTCCTGGAGTCTTCGGGTGAAATAGGATTTTTGGCATATTTTCCGAGAATTTTCCTGATAGTTGATTTTCTGCACAAAAAGTAGACACCAAGGCAATTATGCTGAAAACAACGTCAGTTCGCATTAGTTGCATCCAAATCACACAAGTATAGAGGAGAAACAATAGCAAACGTGTTCAGGGAAGTAGATGCGTTTTGGACGTATCAACTCCCCCAAGCTTAGCTTATTGCTTGTCCTCAAGCAATTCAGTTGAAAACTGTGTGCGATAAAAGAACTTTCACAAACACATTTGCTTCATATGATGTAAATATTCTCAGCAATGTGATCAACTACTTGGACAATTCATAATAAAGATTATGCAACCAAGTCTATTTAATAGTCTTTGCAAGCTATGAAGAGATTCCAACTCAAGAATAATAAGTAGCATGAAGCACGAACATAAGCAACATTACAATGCTCATAGAAAGGTATGATAGAGTGGTATCTCGCTTGCCTTTGATTATGAATGTCAAGGCACCTCTGAAGTTCAAGTGATGACTAGAAGTAAAGATATCAAGGATACAAGAATCAAAGTCATAACACAAATAATCAAGTAATGGAACAAACACAAAGAATGACAACTATGCTCTCAAGAAGGTGCTCAAAGAATATGTGGGGACTCAACAAGTAGAAGAAAATGTTTTGAATAATTTGAAAGGCTTCCAAATGCTGAAAGTATGGTACTCGTTAGCTTTGAGCTCTCATTGCCCCTATCATAAGCATCTTTAATGTGGTTAAGGTGAAAGTGACACAACTAAGAGGATATGCTTGACAAGTTATGAATCGAAGTCTCGTGCCCCTTACTTACGAAGACCGATCCTCATGCTACTCAACTTCAGTCACAAGTAAGCTCTTATCACTGTAAGTATATACGTATCATAGAGAACCGCCAACGGGGTACCCCTTGCACATGACACGGGAGCTATCCCATAATCAAAATACAAGGCAAGCAGACAATGAGCATCGCGGCGATCTTTTTATTTACTATGTGCATAGATTTTTATTGAGGATGCTTCATAGAATGCTCATTATGATTATGCTGCAAGTTTCCACCATGATTAGGCATGGCTTAGGCTAGCGGCCCAGGCATTTCTCTAACATACATACAAACTCCATGATCTTACAAGTTCCACTTTTATTTCACACCGTCGGGATCCATAAGCAAAAGAACATGATATCAACTAGGTACAAAGTACCTATGAAGCGTTGAAAGCGGTCCCCATGATACATGGTTCTGCTAACTTCAACTCATGAAGCGCAAGCATATGCACAACAAAGAAGGGCGCAATGGTTCAGGTTTATTAAGTGCAAGAAAATAAAGTGTGCCATCAAGTTCGTGAGAGCTTTACTAACTAACTTTCTCATAACAAGCAAACATTTTATTCGGAAGAAAACATGGCATAATGAATATGCACGGGAGTAGCAAATGATGCTAATAGGTAGGTATGGTGGTCACTTTGGCAATATTTGGTTTAAGGGAGTTGGAAACATGAGTAAAGTACTCAGTGAAAGTGAAGGCTAGCAATAGTAAGGGAGCGACAAACGAGAGAGCAATAGCTGTCATAATCATGCTTGCAACAAAACATGACTAATCATGGCATGAAAGTGATTCAAGATCCTCAAGGCAAAATAATTCATCGAGGCTTAACTGATTATTACAGTCATATGCATGCGTGAGCATGTGCCAAGTCAATTCAAATAAAACATTCAGAGGAGGATACCATGGTGTCATACCAAGTTATTAATAGAATAATGCAAGCAAACATTCATAAGACATGCTACAGACTATTAGCGAGCTGGAGCTAATCATAAGAAAGCAAGAACTACCAAGCATCCAAAGATAACATACACCTTACACGAACAGACTAAGCATGCTCATAGTGATGAGTATATGTACAAAAATGAAAACAAATAGAGTCTGTTACCAGCCTCTTACCACGCCTCAAGTTGTCATTAATCCTCATTATTGCTCTTCACTTGTGTGGCTTGAATAATAATAATATGAAACCGAATCCCACTGAGGACAGATGAACCCTGCAACAAACTCACAAAGCCAAAGAAGAACGACAAATATTTTTGTTGTTTTCGATTTTTAAAACAAGAACCAAAAAGGAAAAACAAGCAAAGCAAAATCTTTTTGGGTTTTTTGAATAGTTCAAACAAAGCAAAAAAGGAAAAATAAACCAAGGCAAAAAGAAGAAGAAGCAAACCAAAGAGAAACAACAGAAATATTTTTGGTCTTTTTGTGTTTTAGAAAGCAAAAGCAAAGAAAAAGCAAAAACTAAAAAGAGAATGAAACATGAATATACAAAGTACCGACGCAACATGATATGGAGATGAGTGCGGTGTCGGCGTACCTCCCCCCAAGCTTAGGCTTTTGGCCTAAGTGGGTATCAATCCCAAGCTGGCCAGGATGAAGTGTCACCGTGGTACGACGAAGAGGTCCCCTCGTCCTGGTGCGAGCTCGAGTATGTCCCTCCATAATGTGCGGAGTAATCATAGGAGGGCACATCCTCCTAGTGCTGCTCGTGGAAACCCAGCAAGCGAAGCTACTCATCCACCTCCTCCTTGGAGCGCGACCACTGTCTCCTGTGAACACTAAACAAAGAAGGTTGTGGCAAAAGGATCTCCTTTCATCCCCGTCAGTGAAAAGCATCCTATATACTAGACTGTTCAAATCAGAAGTAGTAGTGACAAAGTGATGAGTTTTCATAGCAACAAGGTCAGGTATCTGTGGTGCCAGTACAATATCATTGGGATCTACTAAAAGTCCCAATGCATTGACTATACGCGAGGCAATGATGCCCCCATAGATAGGCCCCCTAGCAGCTAGGCGGCGAGCAATAAGCGAGCCCAGGTTGTACCGAGTATCATTGTTAAGCGCAACAGCAAGGAATGGTAAATGATAGTTGGAGATATTACTTGTGTTCTCCCTACCCAGTACGCTAGTAGCAAGATAATATGCAAAGTATCTAAGAGCAGGGAGTTGGATATTTCTTATCTTTCCGCATTGCGCCACGCGGTCATCATCATTTGTCACCCCTCGGTAAAGCTCCAGCAAATCAGCGGGTCGCCCTTGAATTTTCTTCACGGTCCCTGTCATGCTTACACCTACAATACTGCAAAATCTCTCCAAAGGCATGGTGAAGGGCAGATTATAAATTTTGAAAGAGACAGTCGACTGATAGGATGTGTTAGTAAACGTGAAGCTCTCAACAGAAGTTTTGATGAGCATAGCGTATTGCTCACTCTCATCTTGCATATATGAGGTCAAACCAACCCTCTCACTCAGTAGCAAGAAATCATCAAGAATACCTGCAGCTTGTAAGAAAGTAAAACACGGAAAAGTGGATGGGTGAGCATCCCCATTATCCCTTTCATTACCATTACGAGTTGTAATGAGATCTTCATTGTATGATGGCCTAAATTGAGAGGCTGATCTTGAGGTCCTCGACCTCCTAGGTGCATCACTCTCAAATGTCTCTCAAAAGGTATGGTTGTTCATGCTTGGTATTCTGAAATTTAAACACCTATTAAACAAGTGATTGCAAAGTGAATATAATGAAGGACTCTACTCATAGCGACTTGTAAGAGGCCTAAACATGCATCAAAACTATATCTCTAAGCATTAAACAAGCTTACAAGCTCTCATAACCAGTCACCTATAGTAGCAAAATACTCAATATATAATCCACTAAACACAAATCTACTCAGGGAAGTAGCAAATGATGCTAATGGGTAGGTATGGTGGACACTTTGGAAATATTTGGTTTAGGGAGTTGGGAACTTGAGTAAAACATACTCAATGAAAGTGAAGGCTAGCAATAGTAAGGTAGCGACAAACGAGAGAGCAATAGTTGTCATTATCATGCTTGCAACAAAACAGGACTACTCATGGTATGAAAGTGATTCAAGATCCTCAAGGCAAAATAATTCATCGAGGCTTAACTGATTATTACAGTCATGTGCATGCGTGAGCATGTGCCAAGTCAATGAAATGAAACATTCAGAGGAGGATACCACGGTGTCATACCAATTTATGAATAGAGCAATGCAAGCAAAAATTCATAAGACATGCTACCAACTATTAGCGAGTTGGAGCTAATCATAAGAAAGCAAGAACTACTAAGCATCCAAAGAAAACATACACTCTACATGAACGGACTAAGCATGCCCACAGTGATGAGTATATGTACAAAAATGAAAACAAATAGAGTTCGTTACCAGCCTCTTACCACGCCTCAAGTTGTCATTGATCCTCATTATTGCTCTTCACTTGTGTGGCTTGAATAATATGAAACCAATATCCACTGAGGACTGCCGAACCCTGAAGCAAACTCGCAAAAACCAAAGAAGAACAACAAATATTTTTGGTGTTTTCAATTTTTAAACAAGAACCAAAAGAGAAAAACAAGCAAAGCAAAATCTTTTTGGGTTTTTCGGATAGTTCAAACAAAGAAAAAAAACGGAAAAGCAAACCAAGGCAAAAAGAAGAAGCAAACCAAAGAGAAACAACAGAAATATTTTTGGTCTTGTTGTGTTTTTAGAAAGCAAAAACAAAGAAGAACGAAAACTAAAAAGAGAACGAAAACATGAATATACAAAGTACCGATGCAACATGATATGGAGATGAGTGTGGTGTGGGCGTACCTCCCTCCAAGCTTAGGCTTTTGGCCTAAGTGGGTATCAATCCATGTACGCATAGGGGTTCCAAGCGGGCGGATCTTGGTAAGAATGGTCGTAGCTGGGCCCATGAGAAGAAGAAGCTCCCCAATCATAAGCGGGCTGCTGATATGAAGAGTCTCCCTCATTCGAGGGCTGGACCGAATCATCCGTGACCTCCCTTCTAGTGTCCTGCTCCTGTTGGGAAAGCTCTCCTAGGTACGTGGCAAGCTCCTCCTCACTGAGGGACCATCCTTCCATGTTATCAAGGTTATACAAAATAGGTGCAAGCAAAAGAACAACACGCTCGGACTTGCTCTTTCTCCAACCAGCCTTGAGAAAGGTTATTTCATAAGATAACTCACTCATACTAGCCCACGAGGAAACAAATTTATGCTGTATCATGGAATTAAGATCAAGCCTCTCTATGGGAAACTGTAGGTCTAGATGATGAGGCGCTAAACCATGCAATGCTAGCAAACAAGAAGCAATGAGGCCTCCACAAATTCCACCTTTCTCACGGTTAGCAGCAAGACGGAAAGCTATCAAAGCACCCAAGTTGTAAGACCTATCTCGTCTAAGAGCAGCAGAGATAAATGCTAAATCAAACGAAGATAACTTATTGGCAGTTTTCCTAGCAAGAACACACTTGGCAATAAAGTAGGCAAAGTAGTGAATGGAGGGAAGATGAATGTTATGGATTTTTCCACTCTCCTTCGAGAAGCTACTCCCTTGACAAATTACTGCATATAAATCCATGAGTGGTTCTGGTCTCTCTTTAATCTTCCTACATGATCCCCATTGAGGTACCGTAATAGCTGCACAAAAATTATCAAGAGAAAGGTTGACGACAATATTGTAAATTTTGTAATAGACCATGGGGTTAGGCAAAGAGTGACTAAATTGGAAATCATGCACCACAGACATGGTTAGCTTCACAAATTGACAAGGTTCATCTTCCAAAAAGTGCTCTAACCCTGCATTAGAAACCAAAGTGTGAAAATCTTGTAGAATTCCTGCAGCTCTCATGAACTCAGGGCATGGATAAATGGAGGGAAAAACTTCCTCCTCCCGGTGGACCTTCATGACCTCAGGCACCCAAAGCTCATGTTGGTTTAGGTGGTGTTCACTCATCTTCTATTCTGAAATTTAAACACCTATTAAACAAGTGATTGCAAAGTAAATATAATGAAGGATTCTACTCATAGGTACTTGCAAGAGGCCTAAACATGCATCAAAACTATAACTCTAAGCATCAAACAAGCTTACAAGCTCTCATAACCAGTCACCTACAGCAACAAAATACTCAACATATAAACCACTAAACACAAATCTACTTGGACAAGGGGATGCTCCAAATTTTAGCAAGAAAGATGGGCTGAGCAAGGAGATCGAAAAAATCGAGAGCAAGCACAGCAAGAATGCGATTTTGAGCTATGGACTGGAGCTTACTCGGGAGAGAGAAGAAAGTGGCAGGTGAGAGAGTTAGTGGGGGGCCAGGGTGGCCCACACCAGGGCATGGCGCAACCCAAGGCTGGCCGCACCACCATGTGGTGTGCCTGCCTGGTGGGCCCCCCTGGTACCTACCAGGTACTCCTCTGCCCCTTTTTTCACGTGAAAATTTAATATGAATTTTCTGGAATTTTTCGAGACACTTTATTTTTGGGCAATTTTCAGGAATAGAAGAATGATTTTTCTGACAGATAGATTTTTTTTCTTTTGGAAACATGATGCAAAGACAAAACAAGGCTAGAACTATAGAAGTTCTAACATGCAAGCAACTAACAACACAAAGAAAACTAAACGAAAGCAAAAAACTAAAATGCAAAGGATAGAAATAAACGGAGATAATCATAATGAAAACATTGTTTTGTTCAATGGAATCCTTTTGTTAGCAAGGTTGATCAAGTCTCGTTACCAAAACAATTGCATATGAGACAGAACTTTGTATTCCACTAATGATCATGTTACCTCAACCTTGATAGCAATGGTCCCAATCATAATAGTTTCAAATTTTTCTCTTGGTATGGGATAATATATTTCTCCAACTTGAATGCCCTCAACATGCTCAATTGAATTCAAACCATAAGTCCTTTCAATCTTCTTGGGGAAATAGACAGTATGTTCCTTGTCATTATCATTGAAGGTCACCTTTCCTTGATTACAATTAATAACAGCTTCCTGCAGTATTAAGAATAGGTCTCCCAAAAATAATAGACATATTATCATCTTTAGGCATTTCAAGCACAACAAAATCAGTCAATATCAAGCAATTGTGAGCCACCTGAATAGGTACATCCTCACATATACCCACAGGAATGGTGGTAGATTTATTAGCCATTTGCAAAGATATATCAGTTGGTATTAATTTTTCAAGTTGAAGCCTCTTATAGAGAGAGAAAGACATAACACTAACTCCAGCTCCCAAATCACACAAAGCAGTTCTAACATAACTGTTCTTAATAGAGCAAGGGATAGATGGAATCCCTGGTCTCCAAGTTTCTTAGGAACCTTACCATTGAAGGAATAATTAGCAAGCAAAGTAGAAATTTCTTCATTAGGGATCTTCCTTTTATTCGAGACAATGTCCTTCATATACTTTGAGTAAGGAGGCAATTTAATAGCATCAGTCAAAGGAATTTGCAAGAATAAAGGCTTCATCCACTCACAAAACTTATTATAGTGTTCATCTTCCTTTGACTTGTGTTTCTTATCAGGGAAAGGCATAGGTTTTTGGACCCAAGGTTCTCTTTCACTACCATGTTTCTTAGCAATAAAATCTTCTTTGGTATATTTAGTATTCTTAGTGTGGTTTTCAGATTCTTCTTCAACTTTTTCTTCATTAGGAACAACATTTTCTTCATTACCACTTTCAGTTTCAGCATCAGAGATAGATATACTATTAGGATCTATAGCAGGTTCAGAGGGTTCTACAACAGTTTTATGTTTCTTTTTTCCTTTTCTTACGAGTAGAACCACTATTTTCAGCTTGTTGAGAATCCTGCTCAATTCTTTTGGGATGCCCCTCAGGATATAGAGGATCATGGGTAGCAGCACCACTTCTAGTTCTAATTTCATAAGCATGTTTTTATTTAGCAGCATTAACTAGCAAGTTGTTTTGCACTTTAACGAGTTGATCTATTTGAGTTTGAACCATTTGAAAGTGTTTAACAATCATTTTAACATCATTAGAGGTTCTTTCCACAATATCTTTCAACTCAACAATAGCTCTAGTGTTTTCCATTAGATGATTTTGCACCCTTTTATTAAAGTTATCTTGCTTAACAATAAAGATATCAAATTCTTCTAAGCATTGATCAGGAGGTTTAGAGTAAGGGATATCACCTTCATCAAAGTGTTGGAGAGAGTGTACCTCAATAGTGGACGAGTAGGGAAATTACTAATCAAGCACTAAGGGCCTAATGAACCACTCTTATCGAGCATAGTAGAAGCAGCAACATAAGCATCAGAAGTTTCGGATTCAGCAGTAGTAGCAGTGTGTGTAGCGTGTGTATGTGGTGGTGTAACGAGCTTACTTATAACAGACGGTGAATCAAGAGCAGCAGAGGTGTTCAGAACCATACCTCTTCTTGTAGTGGATGGTAAAATAGGAACCTTGCCATCACGAGACTTACCCATGATGGATGGATAGCAGCGAACAATAGAGAATCCAAGTGAACTTGATAAATAAAGCTATGCTCCCCGGCAACAGCACCAGAAAATAGTCTTGATGACGCACAAGTATAGGGGGTGTATCGCAGTATTTTCGAGGGAAGTGAAACCCAATTTATTGATTCAACACAAGGGGAGCCAAAGAATATTTATAATCCTTAACAACTGAGTTGTCAATTCAGCTGCACCTGGAAACAATCTTGCTCACTGCAGTTTATCAGTAGCAACAGTTTTGTACTAGGAATAGCAAAGTAGCAGCAGCAGTAAAGTAAAGACAACAGTAACAATAGCAGTAAACAGTGGGATTCGAGTGCGGTAGGCATAGGGATGGATGGACGGGCGTTGCATGGACAAGACAATTCACATAGCAATCAGAACATAGGGCAATTGCAGATAAATAAGAATAAGCATCCAAGTACTAGATAATCCTAGGCATGTGTTCCATATATAGTCATACGTGCTCGCAATAAGAACTTGCACAACATCTTTTGTCCTGCCAGCCCGTTTGCAGCGGGGCCTCAAGGGAACTACTGGCAATTAAGGTGCTCCTTTTAATAGAGCACCGGAGCAAAGCATTAACACTCCGTGAACACATGTGAGCCTCACATCAAAGCCATTCCCTCCGGTTATCCCGATTTCTGTCACTTCGGGGCCATCGGTTCCGGACAACAACGTGTGTATACAACTTGTAGATAAGACCATAAACAATACTATCATAATGAATCAATAACATGTTCAGATCTGAGATCATGACACTCGGGCCCTAGTGACAAGCACTAAGCACAAAAAGTCGCAAAAAAGTCATAAAGCACTAATAAAAGATACTAGGCACCATGCCCTAACAATCTGATGCCATTACATGAACGATCTCATCCAATCCCTACCATCCCCATAGCCTACAGCGAGGGATCAATCACTCATAGATGGGGGAAACATGGATGGTCGATGGAGAAGCGATGGTGATGATGATGGCGATGATCTACTCCAATTCCTCATCCCGGCAGGGTGCCAGAACAGAGTTTCTGGTGCTGTTTCGTGGAATCTGGTGGTGGCGGCGGAGCAGAACTCCTTCTGGAAAAACGTCGACCCCCCCCAAAGTTTTTAGGTCAGAAGGCTCCTTATAGGTGAAGAGAGAGGCCGAGGGGGTGCCTGGGGGGCCCACACCACCCCTTGGCGCGGCCTGGCCTGGCCCGCGCCACCAGGTGGTGTGGCCACCCCCTGGCTCTTCTCTGTCTCGTATTCTAGCTCCTGGAGTCTTCGGGTGAAATAGGATTTTCTGCATATTTTCCGGGATTTTCCTGATACTTGATTTTCTACACAAAAAGTAGACACCAAGGCAATTCTGCTGAAAATAGCATGAGTCCGCGTTAGTTGTATCCAAAACACACAAGTTTAGAGGAGAAACAATAGCAAAAGTGTTCGGGAAAGTAGATACGTTTTGGACGTATCAAAAGGTTTGATCTCTCTCCGAAAGATACGATCGATCACTCACTCGAGAGCCCCTCTTGATAGTACGACTTTATATCCTAAACCCGGTGACGAGGGGTTAACTGATCAATGACCATCACTGATGGAATTAGGTTCGAGGAATTGGGGAGCGCTAGAGGCATCGATCGGCTAGCAAACAAGCAGACGACTGACATGAGGTTTACCCAGGTTCAGGCCTCGAAGAGGACCCTACTCCTGCTTGCCTGCTCTTTATTACGAGGGAGTCAAAAGTTACAAGGGGTGCGCATATGCAATCTAGCAAGATGTATGCGAGGGTTGTGGATTGTCCTCCTCGCTACCCTCTCCTAGCCTTTATATAGTGAGGCTAGGGCTCAGGATAGTAGACCGATTCGGTTACAAATTAGGGTTTTCCCTTTAAGTTTCTATCTATTCCTTATCGTGTTCTTCAAGAAGCCACACTCCTGTGGGCCACTCGAATCCTTATTGGGCTTCAGTCGCACTGTAGACACCTCTTGGGCTAGACCGTACAGGCTAATCTTGGGTACCTGTAAGGTATACCCATGTCAGTATCCCCCGAGTGTCTAGCCGGATCATAGATTCGGGTAGAGACTATTAAGCCTTCGAGTTCATGGAACATAGGCTCATCCTAAGTTCTTTCTGATGCCATAGTGTATGTCATAGGGATTGTAGATATGCGTGCATGATCCACTCGATGGATTGGGACCAGTTAACTGCCTTAGGGCAAAACAACGCTATCTACTCAAACTCGAGTCCCCAAAATTGAATTCGGAACATTGCTAACATAATTCAACTCCTGTCGCGGAGGTCTTATAGATTCGAATTTAGTGTTTAGTGTGAGCACTCGATGCATCCGTCGAGGCATGTTCATCATGCCTATAGGCATGGATTATTTATGATAGAGTGCATCAGGTACGTTGCTAGGCCTTTTATAGGCTTACCTTCATGTTGTTAATGCGGCATCCGAAAGTTTGTTCATCATGGAGGTGATTTGGGTGACCCAGGAGATGTTGTCTCTTTGCAAGGTATGTTCAATAGTTATGAGGCGAAAGTCGCTGATGGACTGGGTTCCTGCACCAATAACAGGGTCATTGCAGTACTTGTAGCAGCAAATATTTAAAGAGTTTGTCCCGATGGGAGCTCGGCGAACACGACCCCGCAACCACGTTGTCAATGCGACCATGTTCGCACCCAAACCGTGGTTTGGAAATAGCCTATTCTATAAGTTGCTAGGATGAATGAATTTAAGATGTTTTGTAATAACTACTACTAGGACTGGAAGAAAACTAGAACAAAAGTAAAACTAAAAAGAGGTGAAGGCAATGAGATGAAATATTGATGCTATGATTCCTCAAGTAATGTTGTGTATACCGGTGTGCATGATAAGTGCTTATGGAAGAGCTATTAACTATAATTGTGGTGTTCCCTCATATACCGTTGTCTCCCACAGTCGGTAAGTGGCAACTAGACAACTCAATTGTCCACACCCTCTTCGGACATGGGTCATCTCGTAAGAGAATAGTGTATTAAGGTAACAAGACCAATCAAGATAAACCAGAGCAAAGGAATTAAGTTCTATGTACAACCGTACTCCTAAGCAAGTGTGCTAGTCACAAGATATCACGTCTATCACTTTGGGGTCAAGCAATTCGCAACACTATACCTATCTATATCATGCGTGATCTTGAGGGAACTCTGGGCGGTGCATCCTAAGCTGTTATTGCCTCCGCAAATCACTTATAGCAAATAGCCTATTAGTTCTACCCATGGAAGATCAGGGACTAATGATAAGTTTTGTGACACTCCGTGAATCCCTATTAAATTCCTCAACAATGGATTGGATGTCTCCAATCACTAGAATAATATCATGAATAGAACAATATAAAGAGAAAGCACAAATGTATTAATTAACAAGAACACACCACACTTCAGTTACTCAAATCATCATAACATTAATAAAAGGGGGTTCAAGCCATGCTACAGCCCATCACGGAGATCATGATGGGGAAGGATGAAGGAGTAGCGGCGATGGAGATGGTGATGCCGGCGCGGTGATGGTGGCGTCGACGTGGTGACGGCAGCGTCCTCCTTCTCCTCCTCTTTTTGCTTGGATGGCTTGATGGTGTTTATGGAGGTCTTGATCTTGGTGGAGATGTAGAGGCTATGGAGGCGACACGGCGGTAGGGCACTGTCATGGAGGCAGTAGATGTGATCTAGATCTTGTATATGGCGTATGGTGGCTTCCTCCTCTCCTCCCTCCTTTATATAGGCCTTGGGGTGCCCTAGGGTTCCCCCAATACTGTCATATGACTTAGGAAATATTCTAGAGCTTCCGAAGGCTGAAATCCCATCATTTGCGACCTTTTTGGCAACTATACGGCGGGAGCTACATCGCCGGAATTTTTGCTCCCGTCATATAGTTGGTCGTTAAACCTTGAGTACTCTTTAGTATTTTGGCTGCCATGTCTTCATACGAACTCCATTTTGGGTGTTCTTGGGCTCGTTGAGTTCATATCGTTGAGAGATACAACCCTATGGTCTTGGATCTTTATATTGAGAAGTTGGAAAAAATTCACTTTTCCAACACCTCAAATGGCTAAGTCTGGTCCCTGCAGCTCCTCCATACTATGCTCTGTTTGTTCCTTTTGCCTTTGTTTTATCCATAATCATCATCAACACCTACAAACATGTCAAATACAAGGAAGAGGATAAAATTCTACCTAAACTACTAAATGTGCAAAGCTCATATTGAATTTAATAAAAACAAGTAATCATGCATATCAGGCATAGCAATAGTTAGATGGATCATGATATGATAGGCAAATGACACAATTTATATTGCTAAAATGTTGTATTATCACATCCATCAACTTCCCCAAGCTAGATCTTGCTCGTCCTCGAGCAAAAGGGATCGATAACTTAATGGATGTGATCTTGCTTATCATTGGAAATCAATGCACTGTATCCTTGTTTTTCCTGCAAGCTAAAAGCAAGAGAGCACATAATCATACAAGGCAATATAAGCTCAGTTATATTATTCCAAACCACTAGAGATTAGTCAAAAACTTCTATGCCCCATGTCAAAGTTAAATCTAGCTTGCAAGTAAACGTGTGATCCTTCTATACGCACTTTATTGTATTTTTATTGTATAAGGTAAAGCTGAACACGGTTAGTTGTCAATCATAAATAGAAATAGAGTTTTCCAATGCTGCCCACCAATGCCATCTATTAAAGTCTCTCAAGTGCAAACTTCGATTGTTGAGCTCATAGAAAATATATTTCTTAGTAACGAGACCATGCCAAAAGAGTGGTATATATTCAATTGAGACTGTGTAGGCTAGGAAGGACACTCGTGACCATTACCAAGGTTTCCCTTTTCAGTATAATGATTTCTCATAATGGTCAGAGGAGTATTCCTACTTTTGCTTTTAACGTAGGCCCATGAGAATACCAATGCATACCCAAATATAGCATTTTTGCTACATATGTTGGGCAACTCATAGCCAAACTCCAAGAGTTTCCTCTTTTTGGATTGTCCAAAGGTTAGCGGAGTTGTTAGCATTCCATGTTGTGCGACAGTGCCACAAGACACGCATAAAGCAATATCTCACTTTGATTTCCAAGATAAATTTTTGGCATATGTAATCTCGAAAGTTTGAAACATCATTTCTTATTTGACAACTCACTCAGTAAGCATCTATTAAGACCATCATTTCCAACACTATGGGGTCGTGCTACTCCATAACCATTCACTTAAGACAATTTTGAACAGTGACAACTAGCAAGTTTCGAAGAACTTCTTTATTATGTTTTTTCTTTTCAAAATATAGAGAACATGGCAATGCATATTTAGAGGATCACAATATTTTTCACAAGCTAGATAAAAGTTGAACAAGGTGCATCAAAGCTATGGCTTGTATCCTATAGGGCCTAACATGAGCAAGTATATCCCTTATATAAATATGAACAAAATCTTACCTAAGCAAGCATTCAAAAACAGAGAGATACACAATGGCATGACAACTTTTTAAGATAAAGAACTTTGCACAAGACTCTACACATGCAAAATAACCTCCCCAAGCTAAGAACTTTCCAAGTATCCACTTGAGAAGATCATGAAAACAAAATAAAAAATGCAGTTATCAAAAGAGAGTATAAGAAGTGGTTACCTCCCCAATCTTAAGTTAAAGTAAGGGTGACACACTTTACCGTTGAGGTGCTTGTAACCTCTACTTTGATGGACAAAGAACCTTTGCTTCAATGAATGTTTCATGATCCGGTGTATGCCTTCCTTAAGAACCTGGTAGGAACAAGACTAGAAAGAAGACAAAATATTTTTGTGTTTTTGAAGACACGGGTTTAGCTCACAAGTGATAAAAATACAATTCACACTGAGTCGGTTCATCAACCTAAGCACCACGCTTAAGTCAACAAACTAATTCTAGAAGTGTGCTTCTCCTAGATTGTGATGAAGTGTAAGTGACACAAAATATGAAACGCGAGTGTGTAGCCCCTATGTGCTTATTTAAAAGAGGTTTGAGTTGGAAGATTTTACCAAACACTGATTGTTGAAATGTTGAATTGAAGCAACCAAGTGGCTCATGCAAGTGTCTGCACGGTTGGCACTACCATACACGTCGTCACACAAGGTTCAAGTCCCTGCAAAAATAACACACAAAATAAAAGACAACGGTTTGGTGTATGGATGAAGTTCGTTCACCCAACTAATGAAAGAAAACGAAAAGAAAACATGAACTACTAAAGAGAATTACAACTTAAGGAATTTTTGAGATAGAACTTTATTGTTTACATACGCTTGGCTTCTCTAAAACATGGGAGAAGCTCCCATGTGGTGTTTCGAGGTTTTTAGAAGAAGAAGGAAGAAGAAAGAATGAAAATTTGAGCAATGGTTACCTTCCAGTTGGCGTTTGAGGGGTTTTCCCAACTATACGGGCGTAGCTATACGGCCAGACCAAAAAGGTCCCACCATATAGTTGGTCGTTAAACTTATAGTACTTTGAACATCGAAGGGTAGATGGCGTCTATATCTATACGGCCAAACCAAAAAGGTCCCGTTGTATAGTTGGTCGTTAAACTTGTAGTGCCCTGCAATAGAAATTTGGAGATGGGGTAGATAACTATATGACCGCAACTATACGGCCAAAAAAAATCCTGCCGTATAGTTGGTCGTTAAAACTTCTGGAAATGCTAATCTTCACATGTTTCTTCGAGGATTCGTTATTAACCTGAAACTTAATAAGCACCATGTTTTGACGGTAAAAATAACAACTTTAATTTTCGACCAACAAATACATATAATTGAAGGATTCCCCTAAAACTAATTTTCTCTTCCTTTTTACCGAGTTTATGCAACATATAATATAGTGAAAATAAATTCTACCTTTTGAAAACTACCACAAGATTACTCTAATAGCAAGACATGCAAAGAATAAAAGTGCCAATGCAACATGAATGCAGCTAGACTCGAGACACAAAACTAAGAAAGACACCTAGTGACTTCCGGGTTGCCTCCCGGGAAGCGCTTTCTTTAAAGCCATAAAGCCAGGCTAGGTTGGTCCATACATTTCCAACCTAGATCCCAAGGGATACCGACTCGAGGTGAGGTTGTACATATCATCTTGGAGCATCTTGAAGTAGAGTTCGGTCGGAGTCGTACCCGCTTACGGTGCATCGGCATCATGTAGATGAACAAGTTCTCGCTTTCAAGTGAGTGTTCTTGCACCAAGCTTGGTGAACATGCCTCCGTGTATAGCTGCAATGAGAGGATTTGAGATTCATATAAAATTCTTAAATCTTTACCTTGGTTACCTGTGTAGGGGAACACTTCATAGTATTCTTCCTTCATAGCAGGGAGTTCGGGACCTTGCATGTAGTATAGCAAGGTTCTATTTCTAGTTCATTATTATTAATGCTCTCCATATGAGTGTCTAGGCACAAGGCCTCCTTAGAACAATTATCAACAGTTTTAGCATCATAAAAATCACTACTAGAGTGAGAGCATCACAAACAAAAGTTGTAGTGTGACTCTCTTTGTCAACCTCACCTTTCTGTTCCTCCTTTTCATCGACTACTGTTTTAATAGCAATGGTAGAATCAAAAGTAGGAGTCGAAGGTGTGAGCGGGTGATCAATCCGTTCTTCATCCATGTGCTCCTTTTCCTCTTCGCTCTTTAGTGAATCCTGCAAAAGGTTATCTTTCTCCATGGTAGTTTTAGACCGCTTCGAATAATATAATAACATTGCATTATTACTTAAATTATTGTCATAAAAGATGAATATGAGGTATACTAAATTAAAAACTCCATCAAGTGCTTCACTTTCAACATCAATAATTCCTAGTCTAAATACCATTTCTGATGCACCTTTGAAAAGAAAGTATTCTAGTACTTCCAAACTAGCATAGGATTCATCTCTATTATAATTTGCTAGAGTAGGATTGTTGGAACACTCACATTGAAAATTAAGGTGGTCATCTGTTATACAAATTGTGCAATAAGATCCATCATTAGCATGCAACCATAATGAATGCATTTCCAGTTGGTCCCCAATTTCTTTATCATCTCATGTCTAGCAACCAGGCTTGATGAACTTGAATCCTTTATCTCCTCCAATACTTGTATTATCTCTTGAACAAAAATTATCTCGGAAGACATGATTAGTAGCAACAGTTTTTATAAATTTTTGGTTTTGTAATTTTTTTTATTATTTTCAATATAAAAGAAAACAATAAGATAATAGCAACAAACTAAGATAAAATATGTGCGAGTAGATAACCGAATGCTTTGCTCCCCGGAAATGGCGCCAGTTTGATGGACTAGGTTCATGTACCCATAACAGGGTTATTGCAGTACTTGTAGTAGCAAATATTTAAAGAGTTTGTCCCGATGGGAGCTCGGCAAACACGACCCCGCAACCACGTTGCCAATGCGACCATGTTCACACCCAAACCGTGGTTTGGAAATGGCCTCTTCTATAAGTTGCTAGGATAAATGAATTTAAGATGTTTTGTAATAACTACTACTAGGACTGGAAGAAAACTAGAACAAGAGTAAAACTGAAAAGAGGTGAAGGCAATGAGATGAAATATTAATGCTATGATTCCTCAAGTAATGTTGTGTATACCGGTGTGCATGATAAGTGCTTATGGAATAGCTGTTAACTATAATTGTGGTGGTCCCTCATATACCCTTGTCTCCCACCATTGGTAAGTGGCAACTAGACAACTCAATTGTCCACATCCTCTTCGGACATGGGTCATCTCGTAAGAGAATAGTGTATTAAGGTAACAAGACCAATCAAGGTAAACCAGAGCAAAGGCATTAAGTTCTATGGACAACCGTACTCCTAAGCAAGTATGCTAGTCACAAGATATCATGTCTGTCACTTTGGGGTCATGCAATTCGCTACACTATACATATCTATATCATGAGTGATCTTGAGGGAACTCTGGGCGGTGCATCCTAAGCTGTTATTGCCTCCGCAAATCACTTATAGCAAATAGCCTATTAGTTCTACCCATGGAAGATCAGGGACTAATGATAAGTTTTGTGACACTCCGTGAATCCCTATTAAATTCCTCAACAATGGATTGGATGTCTCCAATCACTAGAATAATATCATGAATAGAACAATATAAAGAGAAAGCACAAATGTATTAATTAACAAGAACACACCACACTTCAGTTACTCAAATCATCATAACATTAATAAAAGGGGGTTCAAGCCATGTTACAGCCCATCACGGAGATCATGATGGGGAAGGATGAAGGAGTAGTGGCGATGGAGATGGTGACGCCGGCGTGGTGATAGTGGCGTCGGAGTGGTGATGGAAGCATCCTCCTTCTCCTCCTCTTCTTGCTTGGATGGCTTGATGGTGTTGATGGAGATCTGGATCTTGGTGGAGCTGTAGAAGCTATGGAGGCGGCAGGGCGCCTCCATGGAGGCGGTAGATGGGATCTAGATCTTGTATATGGTTTATGGTTGAAGGAAATATGCCCTAGAGGCAATCATAGAGATGATTGTATTTCATGTGTATCCATGAGTTATTATAATGTTCCTTGAATATCCATATACCAGGCAACTTGTATTGATTGACAATTATGTGAATTGTTTGTGAAACTCTTTACTTGTATGGTTATCTAATAATTGTCCCTAGTCGGAGTTCATGCGAGGACACACGTGAATATTAGACTAGCACATCGATTGGTTGATGACTATGTTTCACAAGTCATTGACATGGAGATGTCAAACCAATGATGTGGACACATGTTATGAACATGGGGTTGGACTGACCCAACATGAGACTAGCAATAATACTTGCAGCTCTCTCTACACATCGTGTACGTTTTGTCCTTAGACCTGAGATTGTCGCATGTACTTGAGATGTGGATCGACCTACTTTGGGGCTATCAAACACTACTCCGTAACTGGGTAGTTATAAAGGTAGCTTTCGGGTTTGTCCTGATACATGCTGCAAGGCATCGGTCAATCAAGATGGGATTTGCCCCTCTCTACTTGAGAGAGATATCTCTGGGCCCCTCGAGTGATCGGATCCAGAAATGCATGGCCGTGCTACATATGGTTAAGAGTTAACCTAGTAAAGGGATTCTGAATCATAGTATCGAGAAAGAGAGGTCAGCTTAGAGCTAGACCAAATATCGTGAGGCAAAGGGAAAGACATGTACTCAACCTTGTGATGGTTCGTCCGAATGATCTTTATATGCGTTTAGGAGTTGGCACGTCTTGCTAGAGGCCGCTACCAACTATTGACGGAGTAAGTGTACTCGCGTCATGTCTATACGTGTATGAACCTATAGGGTCACACACTTTAGGGGCTGGAAGCCTAATGAGGATTGGATCCGAATTAGACCAGGCTTAGGCTGCTAATGGGCTGCTAATGTAGAAGCCCACCAGGGATGCCTATATAAGAGGGAGTGAGGCGAGCTGAAAAGGAGAGAGCATTCCACCCAGCCGCCACTCCTCTTCCGCCTGTGTTGCACGCGCAGACCTAGCAGTCTGGCGTGTAACGGCTTCCACTCCGGACGTGTGGATACCTCGGAGGTGCTGCATCTGTAGCACTTGGACGAGCCGCGCAAAGGGGAGCTGCTCGTGGGACGAGGACGAGGAGGAGACGTAGAACATCTACACTGCCGCAACGTGCTTCATCGAGTTCCGCACCTGCGCGTCTAGCGGTAATCCCGTGATCTATGACAATAGTATTCCTGGTTGACGCGGTAGAAAATTTTGATTTTACGCTAGTGTAGCCTACCCGTAACCCTACAGTGGTATCAGAGCCGATGCTATTCAGTCATAGGTTTGGGAAGTTTGCATATGGTGATATGTAGATTGATATGAATGATATGATCGTTTGTATGGCGGTGTTTCTGGATTGATCTATGATCTTACTTTCCGTGATCGTGATTCTAAGGTCGTCGAACGACTTACCCCTACCGGTCGGTTTCCGCCATCGGGGTAGACAGTGACACATAAATCCTTCTGAATCACGCGAAGATCAATATGATTGATCGAATCGGGAATTAGATCTGAATCGACGTACCGTGATCAAAGGAGTTTGGTCGAATCGGAACTATGGTCGTTTTATGGTAAATTGGATTTGCCGATCAAAATCCTTAAAGAAAATTGTATAGATTTGATCTCTCATTTTTCACGAATGGTCGGAACTATGGTCGTACCGCGAGGGGCGCTGCCCCTTCGAACCCCGCAGGGGGAGACCCCCTAGACCCCCCTTAGTCGTAGCCCCCTTTTTTGTATCTCGTTAAGGTTCATAGGTGGTACGATTTCACATGATCCGGTAGAATGCGATTCTATGCACAACTTGTTTTTGCAGGATTTATGTGATCAGTATGGCCCAAAAATGTATGTGATGCATGTATGTATTTTTCATGACCTGCGTGTCGTGAGTTGGGCAACACGGCTGGAGCCATATGTGTTGTCAATTATTGTAATGGCCTGCGTGCCAACTTGTGATGATCCCAATACAATGTAATTTTGATTACTAGATGTTAGGAGTAATAGCTTGTATTAGTTCTTGGAGAACTCATCACTTGGAGGATGGCTCGCATAGAGCATGAAGATGGCGATCATCATGGTGGACAGGTTCTATGGCGATGGAGATCACCATGAGAAAATGGGCCATACTGTATCACATCTATGTGAATGCTATTCTTATACGTTTTACTACTATGCATGCTTAGATGATAGAAGTAGAACGATCCCTCACAAAGTTTAAGTTAAACCATGCCCTCCCAACCAAACCTTGCACCATCCTATGCCCTGTACAATCGTTGGTGGGTCTATGAAATTAGGGTGCCACGGTTTTCCTTGGCTGGATGGGTTTGTATCGGATACCTACACGCATAAGGGTTGGTGAGCTTAACAAGGTCATCTTAACAGTTAAGGACCTTGGGGCATAAAGGTTGGGCGCCTAGTTTTGACATAGAGATGTCACCCAACAACAAGAGTCATATGTGATATGATTAGCAAAGGTTGCTTACCGATTTACCTTGTCTTCTAGCAGTGATGCTAAAGCTCACTAGTCGACTTGTTAATTGGGGATCTTGAATCACTTAGTATCAATAGAGGGATGTTGATTTAAGTGGGAGTATATGCTATTAAATTGTTTAATATGTTTTACTCTTTCATGGTTACATGGCTTAGTATTTTGCATATTTTTTGTTGTAGATCAATGGCACCGAACAATTCATCACCTTTTGCTTTGCGTTCGATTCTTGAAAAGGATAAACTAAATGGAACAAACTATTCGGACTGGGTCCGTAACCTGAGAATTGTTCTCAGGGCTGAGAAAAAGGAAACTGTTCTGGATACCCCAATCCCGGATGAACCTGCTGATAATGCAACTGCTACCCTTAAGAATGCCTACAAGAAAGCATGTGATG
Organism: Avena eriantha; assembly: GCA_910589775.1. Lineage (NCBI taxonomy): Eukaryota > Viridiplantae > Streptophyta > Magnoliopsida > Poales > Poaceae > Avena > Avena eriantha. The sequence continues at coordinate 168,364,935 of OU342743.1, read as the reverse complement.
AATCTCTTGAGGTCAGTTGTCTTATGCTTGCATGCATGGAACCTGATCTTCAAAAACAGTTTGAGGATCAGGAAGCGTACGATATGATCGTTGCGCTTAAGGACATGTTCCAGACTCAGGCTAGGACTGAGAGGTACAATGTCGCTAAGTCCTTTGTGGAATGCAAGCTGGCAGAGGGAGCAGCTGTAGGCCCCCATGTGATCAAAATGGTTGGTTACAGTCAGACTTTGGAAAAGCTTGGTTTTCCATTAGGCCAAGAGTTGGCCACTGACTTCATTTTGGCATCTCTTCCATCTAGCTATGGGCATTTCATTTCGAACTACCATATGCATGGGGTGGAGAGGGGCCTTAATGAATTATGTGGGATGCTGAAAACAGCAGAATGTGACATTAAGAAGTGTGCAGGGCATAGCCATGTGATGGCTGTGCAGAACAAGCCTAGCTTCAAGAAAAAGGGCACTTCTTGGCAGAAGAAGAAGGGCAAGGCTAAGGATACGATCCCTAAGCCAAACCCTGCACCCAAGCAAAAGGCTGGTCCTGCAGGAGACACTGAGTGTTTCTTTTGTCACGAATATGGCCACTGGAAGAGAAACTGCAGCAAGTACCAGGCTTCTTTGAAGAAAAGTGGAAGTAAGAGTACTTCCCACTCAGGTACACTTGTTGTAAATGTTGTGGACATTTTTCTCGCAGATTCTTATGTTAACTCTTGGGTATTTGATACCGGATCGGTTGCTCATATTTGCAATTCGATGCAGGGGCTAATAAGGACTAGAGAAGTGCAGAAAGGCGAAGTGGATTTTCGCGTCGGAAATAAAGCAAGGGTTGCTGCATTGTTCGTCGGCGTCATGCAACTTCACCTTCCGTCAGGATTTATCATGGAGTTGAATAATTGTTATTACATTCCTAGTATGGGTCGAAACATTTTATCACCTTCATGTTTGATGAGGGATGGTTATTCATTCGCGAGTACAAACAATGGTTGTGTAATCTCTAAGAATGCTATGTTTGTGGCTGATGCTCCCATTGTGAATGGGTTATTTATTTTAAATCTTGATAATGCATGTGTTTACAATGTTAGTGCTAAAAGGCTTCGGCCAAATGATTTGAGTCCTACCTATCTATGGCATTGTCGTTTGGGGCATATAAGTGAAAAGCGCATGAAGAAGCTCCATGGTGATGGTCTTCTAACTTCGTTTGATTTTGAATCATACGAGACATGTCAAGCTTGTTTACTTGGAAAGATGACCAAGACGCCTTTCAAGGGGTTTCCCGAGAGAGCGACAGACTTGTTGGAACTCATACATACTGATGTATGTGGACCAATGAGCACGACAGCCAGAGGAGGATATCACTACTTCATTACTTTCACTGATGATTTCAGTAGATATGGCTATGTCTACTTGATGAAGCATAAGTCTGAAACTTTTGAAAAGTTCAAAGAGTTTCAAAATGAGGTAGAGAATCAACGTGGCAAGAAAATAAAGGCCTTGCGATCTGATCGCGGAGGTGAATATTTGAGTCACGAGTTTAGCAATCATCTTAAGAGTTGCGGAATTGTTCCACAGCTCACGCCGCCCGGAACGCCTCAAAGAAACGGGGTCTCTGAACGGCGTAATCGAACTTTGTTGGACATGGTTCGATCGATGATGAGCCAGTCGGATTTACCATTATCATTTTGGGGTTACGCGCTAGAAACAGCAGCTTTCACACTAAATAGGGTACCATCTAAATCCGTAGTTAAGACACCATATGAGATGTGGACTGGAAAGAATCCTAGTTTGTCTTTTCTAAAGATTTGGGGTTGTGATGCATTTGTCAAGCGACTTCAGTCGGACAAGCTAACACCCAAATCGGATAAGTGCATTTTTGTGGGATACCCAAGGGAAACCTTAGGGTATTACTTCTACAACCGAGAAGAGGGCAAAGTGTTTGTCGCTCGTAGCGGTGTCTTCCTAGAGAAAGAGTTTCTCACAAAGGGAACGAGTGGAAGGTCGGTGCGACTTGAAGAAGTTCAAGATGAGCCAGTCGGGGATGCTTCTACGAGTGATGCTATTGTAGCAGAACAAGTTGAGGAACCCGTGGCAATAGAAGCACCACAACCACGAAGGTCGGCGAGGCTCCGCGAAGCGCGAGAGTTATTATTGTTAGACAATGATGAGCCTGTGACCTATGCAGAAGCGATGGTGGACCCAGACTCTGAGAAATGGCTGATTGCCATGAGATCCGAGATAGAGTCCATGGGAGACAATCAAGTTTGGAACTTGGTTGACCTGCCTGATGGTTTTAAAGCCATCGAGTGCAAGTGGATCTATAAGAAGAAGATTGATATGGATGGAAATGTTCACATCCATAAAGCTCGACTTGTTGCAAAAGGTTTTCGACAAGTTCAAGGAGTTGACTACGACGAGACTTTCTCGCCCGTAGCGATGCTTAAATCTATACGGATCATTCTAGCCATTGCTGCACATTTCGATTATGAGATATGGCAGATGGATGTCAAGACGGCTTTCTTAAATGGAATCCTTTCTGAGGACGTGTATATGATGCAGCCCGAAGGTTTTGTCGATCCAAACAATGCTGGAAAAGTATGCAAACTTCAAAAGTCTATTTATGGGCTGAAGCAAGCATCTCGGAGTTGGAACATTCGATTTGATGAAGTTGTAAAGGAGTTTGGCTTCACCAAAAACGAACAAGAACCATGTGTGTATAAGAAAGAAAATGGGAAATCACTTGTGTTTCTAATCTTATATGTGGATGACATATTATTGATTGGAAATGACATTCCTATGCTCGAGTCTGTTAAGACCTCATTGAAAAATAGTTTTTCTATGAAGGACTTGGGAGAAGCGGCATATATTCTGGGTATCAAGATCTATAGAGATAGATCAAGGAGGCTAATTGGATTAAGCCAGAGTACGTACATTGACAAAGTGTTGAAACGGTTCAGCATGGAAGAGGCTAAGAAGGGGTTCTTGCCCATGTCTCACGGCATTAAACTCAGCAAGACTCAGTGTCCTTCGACCACTGATGAGCGAGAACGCATGAGTAGGGTTCCATATGCTTCGGCTATTGGATCCATCATGTATGCAATGACATGTACTCGCCCAGATGTTTCCTATGCTCTAAGTGTTACGAGCAGATACCAGGCTGATCCAGGTGAGATTCACTGGACAACGGTAAAGAATATCCTTAAGTACTTGAGAAGGACTAAGGATATGTTCCTAGTTTATGGAGGTGAGGTTGAACTCGGTGTAAAGGGTTACACAGATGCGAGTTACCTTAATGACTCAGATGACTCGAAATCGCAATCAGGTTATGTGTTTGTCATGAATGGTGGTGCTGTGAGCTGGAAAAGTTCCAAGCAAGATACAGTGGCCTCCTCTTCAACAGAAGCTGAATATATTGCTGCCTCGGAGGCTGCAAAGGAAGCTGTTTGGATTAGGAATTTCCTGATCGCTCTTGGTGTGGTTCCGGGCTCGTCCAATCCCTTGGACGTTTATTGTGACAACAATGGTGCTATTGCACAAGCCAAAGAACCTAGACAGCACCAGAAGAACAAACATATTCGCATGCGCTACCATCTGATTCGTGAGTTCATTGATGAAGGTAGTGTCATGTTATGCAAAATACATACGGACTCAAATGTTGCTGATCCCTTGACTAAGCCACTCCCGCAGCCTGCGCATGAAGCGCACACAAGAGCAATAGGTATTAGATACTGTCTAGATTGACTCTAGTGCAAGTGGGAGACTGAAGGAAATATGCCCTAGAGGCAATCATAGAGATGATTGTATTTCATGTGTATCCATGAGTTATTATAATGTTCCTTGAATATCCATATACCAGGCAACTTGTATTGATTGACAATTATGTGAATTGTTTGTGAAACTCTTTACTTGTATGGTTATCTAATAATTGTCCCTAGTCGGAGTTCATGCGAGGACACACGTGAATATTAGACTAGCACATCGATTGGTTGATGACTATGTTTCACAAGTCATTGACATGGAGATGTCAAACCAATGATGTGGACACATGTTATGAACATGGGGTTGGACTGACCCAACATGAGACTAGCAATAATACTTGCAGCTCTCTCTACACATCGTGTACGTTTTGTCCTTAGACCTGAGATTGTCGCATGTACTTGAGATGTGGATCGACCTACTTTGGGGCTATCAAACACTACTCCGTAACTGGGTAGTTATAAAGGTAGCTTTCGGGTTTGTCCTGATACATGCTGCAAGACATCGGTCAATCAAGATGGGATTTGCCCCTCTCTACTTGAGAGAGATATCTCTGGGCCCCTCGAGTGATCGGATCCAGAAATGCATGGCCGTGCTACATATGGTTAAGAGTTAACCTAGTAAAGGGATTCTGAATCATAGTATCGAGAAAGAGAGGTCAGCTTAGAGCTAGACCAAATATCGTGAGGCAAAGGGAAAGACATGTACTCAACCTTGTGATGGTTCGTCCGAATGATCTTTATATGCGTTTAGGAGTTGGCACGTCTTGCTAGAGGCCGCTACCAACTATTGACGGAGTAAGTGTACTCGCGTCATGTCTATACGTGTATGAACCTATAGGGTCACACACTTTAGGGGTTGGAAGCCTAATGAGGATTGGATCCGAATTAGACCAGGCTTAGGCTGCTAATGGGCTGCTAATGTAGAAGCCCACCAGGGATGCCTATATAAGAGGGAGTGAGGCGAGCTGAAAAGGAGAGAGCATTCCACCCAGCCGCCACTCCTCTTCCGCCTGTGTTGCACGCGCAGACCTAGCAGTCTGGCGTGTAACGGCTTCCACTCCGGACGTGTGGATACCTCGGAGGTGCTGCATCTGTAGCACTTGGACGAGCCGCGCAAAGGGGAGCTGCTCGTGGGACGAGGACGAGGAGGAGACGTAGAACATCTACACTGCCGCAACGTGCTTCATCGAGTTCCGCACCTGCGCGTCTAGCGGTAATCCCGTGCATAGATCACGGGATTACCGCTAGACGCGCAGGTGCGGAACTCGATGAAGCACGTTGCGGCAGTGTAGATGTTCTACGTCTCCTCCTCGTCCTCGTCTACACGCCAGACTGCTAGGTCTGCGCGTGCAACACAGGCGGAAGAGGAGTGGCGGCTTTCCGCACCTGCGCGTCTAGCGGTAATCCCGTGATCTATGACAATAGTATTCCTGGTTGACGCGGTAGAAAATTTTGATTTTACGCTAGTGTAGCCTACCCGTAACCCTACAATGGTGGCTTCCTCCTCTCCTCCCTCCTTTATATAGGCCTTGGGGTGCCCTAGGATTCCCCTAATACCGTCATATGACTTAGGGAAGGTTCTGGAGCTTCCGGAGGGAGAAATCCCGTCGTATCATAGAGAGGTACAACCTTGTGATCTTGGATCTTTATTTTGAGCAGTTGGAAAAATTCACTTTTCCAACACCTTAAATGGCTAAGTCTGGTCCCTGTAGCTCCTCCATACTATCCTCTCTTTGTTCCTTTTGCCTTTGTTTTATCCATAATCATCATCAACACTTACACACATGTCAAAGACAAGGAAGAGGGATAAAATTCTACCTGAACTACTAAATGTGCAAAGCTCATATTGAATTTAATAAAAACAAGTAATCATGCATATCAGCCATAGCAATAGTTAGATGGAGCATGATATGATAGACAAATGACACAATTTATATTGCTAAAGTTGTTGTATTATCACAGCCATCAGTCGCCGAATGCGTCAGATGCCCATGGTGTGGATGTGATCAACTCTTTTTACCATGTAGCAATATTTTTCTTTTCATAGGGAGCGCGACCAGCGCTCCCTATGGGAGTAGCCCCCGAGTACTCGAGTCGCAGACTCGAGTGGGGACTTTGAACAATTGTCAACTGCTGTTGTTATTTTGGTCTTTGGTCGATTGTGCTTTTAGCGCTCCCTATGGGAGAAGCCCCCCTGAGACCACAATCAAATTGTTAATTCGAAAGAGGGTGCGGAGATGTAAATGTCTTGTATGTTTTGTCATGGCAGTTCTATGCCCTTTTAAAAAATTCGGGTGCACGGCCAGTGCTCCTGTTAGGAGTAACCCCGAGTGCTTGGTTTAGTCACAAAGTCGAGCAAGGACTAGATCAGTCGAAGAGAATCTCCACTGGAGTGGGTTTCTTGATGAGGGCAGTGCTGACGACCTTATGAGATCGGTTGCCCGCATAAGTGGTGCTGATGGGACGTGATCGAGGTAGGCCCCAAAGTCTAACTGGGATTTGACCACTCACGCGTAATCTTTGGTTTTAACTGTGCCTCCTTGATTCTTGCGCGCAGTGGGGATCATTGTTACCATTGCCATCCGTCTCCATTGATATGCGCCACACATAGGAGTGAGTCTCTGCGAGCCATTGGATGGCATTCTCTGGTGCTTAAGTAGGGTTATTTGTGCAGTAATTTTTCGCACTGATCTTCTTCCTCCTTTGCACACTTCCGACATTGCCATTCTCCTCTACTTTATCGCACCCATTGTACGCTCTACGCTGGACATTCTCAAAGCTTTTCCAAGTTACTTCCTCCGATCCCTCCATCGCTAAAAGATGGGGAAAAAGAAGGGAGGCGTTGCCGCTGTCGCCTCCGCGGAGAAGAATAAGGGCACCAACACTGCTAGTTCTAGCACTGCTGCCAAGAAGAAGGATGTGGGGACCCCCGTGACCAACGGGTCATGTCGGCGCACTTCCTTGAAGGAGCATGAGCTCTAGACACATCGCCAAGACCGTATGCTCCCCGCCAAGGAAGCAGATTGCAAAATGCCTAGACCTGAGGTAATCCCCGATCCTGCTAATGGATTGTAGGTGATGTTTCTGGCATTCATTCTCCGTGGTCTTCTCCCACTCCACAAGTTTGTGCAAGGGTTTCTTTGTTTCTATGGGCTTTAGCTGCATCAGCTGACCCCAAACTCCATCTTGCACATCACGTGCTTCATTACCCTTTGCGAGTGTTGGCTCGGAATCGAGCCACACTTCGGTCTCTTCAAGAAGTTGTTTAAGCTGAAGAGGTAGTCGGGTTCCATCTCAGTCGTGTATGATATCGGCGGCTGCGGTATCTATGTGGACCCCAATGTCCAATACTTTAGCCTCAATATTGCCAAGTCCGTCCAAAGATGGAGGGAAAAATGGTTCTATATCCGTGACCAGCATGTTGATGGCGAACGGTTTGGACTTTCTCCATTCGATCGCAAGGCTGAGCTGAGGAGGAAGAGGTCCTAGACGAATGTTGTGATGCCTGGCGAAGCGGATAAAGTCAAAGTCTTGTATAAGCGTGTATGTGACCTTCAGCTTATCCGAGGCCAAGAAATCACCGGCATCAACCTTATTCGCACATTTTTGCGGTGGTTTGTGCAGCCTCTGCATGCCAGGGCACACCCAATGTCATGCTGGACCAGCGTGGATGACATCACTCGCATCTCCCCGGAGAACCTATCATCGGTGGAGGTGGACAGGAAGGTTTGGGCGCTGACGAAGTACACCGCCAAAGATGTCCTTCTTGGAGACTCAGCCACACTGCCCTTCCGTGCGAGTAACTCCCCTCCTGGGGTAAATTTGCCATCGACTCCTTGTTGTTTTACTTTTCCTTGTCTGTGTAACATTTTGTAATTGTAGTTTGATTCCTTTACTAGGATTGGAAAGTAACGACTTCACTACCACCTCAGCCGGAGGGGGTTCAGTCATCCGAGGCCGAAGAGGATGACGAATCAAGGTCAACTATGGTTGCACATGAAATCCCTAACTCCAGCAAGGATGGCACTCGCAAACGCTCCCGAAGTGAAGAATCTGACACGTCTACGCCAGAGGCGTCGAAGGATACTTTGCTTGAAGTGGGAACCACTAGTCCTATTCCAGCGGTGCTTGTCCGCAGTGTGGATCCACCACCGCTGAAGAAGCCGAAGAAAGTGAAGGAGTTGCTAGATGAGGAATTCAACCTCGACAACTTTGATGGGTAAGTTCTCTGCTTGGAGTTGAGGTTTCCTGACTTGGAATTTCGTTGTGCTGAATGCATTCTTAAAGTTGTTGCAGTAGGAATGCATCATCATTGTCCGGTGATTGCCGCCTCCTAGAGGACACTGGAGTCGTAGACTCCAAGAATAAGGGTGCGGAGGGGTCATCGCCTTCCCCGAAGATAGTAGCCACCTCTGGCGCAAATTCCTCGAGTTCACCCAATGCGGGGGAGCACCTGGTTATTACCCGGATGTCGATTCAGAAAGAATCTTCGGAGTCTTTGGGTGATCACACAAGTTGTCATGAACTCTTCACTTGAAATAGTTTGTTCGGGGTTGATCCTTTTGGTGGCAGACGTTGTCTTTTTGTAGCCTGTTCTACAGGAGTCTGTTCATATTGGCGAGCAGATTGTGACTTTGGGCCGGCAGCATGCGTGGCTAAATCCTGACAACCGCCAGCTACAGAGTAAGCATGTCGACTTGTACTCTACTGCTGATTATTTGTTTTTATTATGCTTGATGTATTACCCTTGTTCTATAGAGGAGAACAATGATCTTTGTCGTCGGGTGAACTCCCTTGAGAAGGGTATTAGCGCGGTGGAGACTAGGCAGGATAAGGCACTCGAAGCCCTCGAGCGCCTTCAATAGGAGTCAAAGAAGCGTGAGGAAGATCTGATAGCTACTGCAACCGATAGAGAAAAGGGGTTCGCAGAACAACTTTTCTTTGTGGCTCAAGCACTCTCTGGTATTTGTTTGTCTGATATTTTTGTTGTGCTCGTATTTTCTTCTTGTGTCAATGCTTTCTTATTGGCAGGATTGCAATTTCAGATGTCGCCGGTGTTGACTTCGACCGCCAGGCTCTAATCCGTGATGATGCTTTGGTTGGTGCGTTGACGGTGATCGAAGATCATGGCGCTTCTGCTAGAGACACCCTCAAGAAGGCCAAAACCATTTTGGGACGCCTTCGCGAAGAGATGGTTCCAAGGCCCAGCTAGTTGAAGATCTTGATGGCCTAGTTGAGACCTTCGCGGGTGGCATTCCTGCGGAATTTAAAAACACACAGAAGGGAGCTGATGCATCCTTGGGGTTGGCGATGGCGCGGGCCTATGGTGGCAATCTGGACGTCAGCCGGATTACTTCAAAGATGCCAATGACCGCGGAGGTCCAAGTGGTAGTTTTCGCTCTCTTTGCTACTCGCTGTCATAAATATGGGCTACGGATCATAGAGACACTCGCGAAGTGCTCTGCAGAGCGACAGCGGCTGAACGCGGCAAATGCCACGGCGTCAGGGGCCACCACATCGAAGGCCACGGTGTCGGAGGCTACTACGGAGTCGACGAAGCCCGCGGGTGTCGATGTGTAGGCATAGTTGTCTTCATTTTTTCTTTTGTAGCGGCGCAAAAAACTTTGGCCTTGTCTTTGAACTACCTTTGTGGGGGTGCCCCTGTTAGAACTTGTTGCTACTCTGGATGTATAAATTATCTTCATGCTTTTGCCACTCGAATTCCATCTGTAATGCCTCTTATTTTTCCAATCCTTTGTTTGGTTAGGGCTCTTCGAGTGGTTCACAAGATGTGCCTTCTTCTCATGCGCATGTGGCGCAACCACGTTCGAAAGTGGAGGAGCTGTTGCTCTTGTCGCGCTTGAGTGATCGCGTGAAGCACTTGGAGCGAGATGCGCTAATGATTCGTGGTAATGCCAGCGTCTAGAAATCGAAGGCAGAGAAAGCCCTTGAGCGCAAGAAGTACCTTCTTGGCGAGGTGGCTCAAATCAACGAGCATTTGCAATGTGGATGATCGCTTGACTGCCTTGTCCTTGTCCTTCTGTGCGGCTAGTGTGTTGACTATATGTTTGCTATTGTTATCTGTGCAGTTGTCAATCTCATTTCGTAGGAAGAGAGGGATCGCATCAGCATCTGACAGAACTGCTTGATGCAGGAGAAGATGGAAGCTGGTGGTTTTTCTGGACCGACCGGGATCAAGCGACCACATTGGCGACGCTGCAGGATCGCGTGTCTCAGGTGCTGCACTTTTTGAAGAAAGCGCGATCATGCTTGAAGCATATCTTTAGGGCGATATTTCCGTTGGATGCCGCACCATCAAGCATGTTGGCTCTGATGCAGAAGTTTCAAAATGCTGATGCAGTACGCGAGTGTGTGCACCAACAGCTTGTTGCGGGTGCCAAGGCTGCGTTGGCGCTTGTGCGCATGCAACGACCTGACATGGACTTGTATGTTGTTGCCGCATGACCACTGCCGCCCCCAGTAGGTATGGCGTGGAACATGGTGCCCCACTACCGAGCAGTTGACCGGCCGGCGGAAGATATCATTAGCTAGTTCGACGAGCGTACCAATGTTCTTTTTTTGTGTCAGTAGAATAGTGTTTAACCTGCACAGGACGTATAAGTATTATAAAGCTTGTATAATGTTTCGAATGGGTGTTTTGATACCCATGCTTGTATGTAAAGCTGTTAGCCTATGTGTTTTGCTAGTGTGTTTTTATGCAATGCCTTTTCGTTAGCCTGACGCTTGTGTATCTCATTGCCTTGCCAGCCTCTCAATTGTGTTGCAACTAGGTTGGGTGTATCAAGGGTTCAATTGGTAGTTTGGTCAGCTACTCAGGTCATTGTTTTTTGAGATTGTATATGTGACGTGGCCATCAGGGAGGCGCAACCCCCGAGTGCAGAATAGAAATGAAAATAAATGTAACAAGACACATGGTTGGAGGCACTTAGCTTTATTTATTTGGATAATATTAGGAGGTACAATGTTTGGCTAAGTAGCCTGAATGAGTAGCCTTATTATAAATGTAACATCTAGGGGTAGAAACGTCGCAGCTGCATGACGTTCCATGGGTTGGAATATGCGACTCCACTTTCTACGTCCTTCAAGCGATAGGCGCCACCTGGGATTACTTCGGTAATCACATAGGGTCCCTTCCAGGGGACTCAAACTCTAATTGGCCTTTCTGCTTCAAACATACGATGAGGTCTCCTTTAACGAAGTATCTTGTGCGCAGCCGTCGGCTATGGTAGTTACGGAGACTCTGCTGGTAGATCGTTGATCGTTCTGCCGCGATCTCGCGTGCTTCATCGAGGAGGTCGACGGAGTCGTCGAGTGCAGCCGTAGATTCGGCCTCGCTGTACGCGACAACCCTTGGGGCCTTGTAGCGCACTTCTGCAGGTAACACTGCCTCGACGCCATGTACCATGAAGAACGGGGTGTAGCCTGTGGTGGTGTTTGGTGTCGTGCGCAGGCTCCATAGTACGGATGGCAACTCCTCAGCCCAACTCCCAGCTACTCGCTCGAGTGGTTGGAGGAGTCTAATCTTGATGTCGTTGCATACGAGGTTGTTGGCCTTCTCGACTTGACCGTTGGTCTAGGGATGTGCCACTGAGGCATAACTGATGTTGATTCTCAGGTTTTCACAAAAATCTTGGAACTCCTTCGAGGTAAAGTTCGTCTCGTTGTCAGTGATGATGTCGTGTGGCACCCCGAACCTAAAGACGATGGACTCGAAGAACTTGACGGTGGTGGTGCCTATCTGGTTAGTCACCGGCATGGCCTTGATCCACTTGGTGAATTTTTCAACTACGACGAGAAGGTAGACATATCCTCCAGGTGATGATTTCTGCAGCTTGCCGACCATGTCAAGTCCCCATTGTGCGAAGGGCCAAGCCACAGTTATTAGCCTGAGTTCTACGCCTGGTGCGTGCGGCTTATCCGTGAATCATTGGCAAGCATTGCACTTCTGGACAATGTCCTTGGTGTCGGGCATCACCGTTGGCCAGTAGAAACCAGCCCGTAGAGCCTTGGCGACGAGGGCATGACTTCCGGCGTGATAACCGTAGGTGCCTTCGTGTATCTCGAGGAGGATGGCTCTCCCGTCACCATTGGTGACACATCACTGAAGGACTCCGGTAATGCTGCATTTGTACAACTTGTCGTTGATGATGGTGATAGCTTTGGAGTGCCACGCTATGTGTCGCGCATTTGTCGGGTCATCTGGCAGCCTATTGGTGAGAAGGTATGTGATGTATGGCTGCGTCCAGGATGGCTCGATGATCATAACCTCCATGGGACCTTCGGGTTCAGGTCCCTGTTCTGCATTGCTGGGACCTTCGAGTTCTTCAGGTGGCGTAGCCCCCGAGTCCTTTGATGTGTTGGATGGTCCTACGGGAGTCTTTGGTTTGATGGAGCGCTCGCAGATCTGCTCCAGGAATACGCCTGGTGGCACCGGGGCGCAGGTGGAGACTATGTGGGCGAGCATATCAGCCTCCTCGTTACTTTCGTGGCCTACATGCTGTAGTTCGCAGCCGTTGAAGTCTCCTTCGAGTGCGTCGTAGAGGTTGCAGTATGTGATCATGTTGTCGCTCAAAGCATCGCACTGGTTCATGGTTTGATCTACCACGAGCTTGGAGTCACCGTAGATGACAAGTCGCGTTGCACCATAGGCTTTGGAAATCCGCATCCTATGGAGCAGGGCCTCGTATTTTGCCTTGTTGTTGGAGGTGTGGAACTGCACCCGTAGAACATATCTCATCTTGTTGCCCTGCGGTGACATCAGTATGATGCCGGGGCCAGCTCCCTCTCGATGTTTGGATCCGTCGAAGTGCATTGTCCATAGGCAGGACATGTCCGGTGTGTCTAGGAGTTGGTTCTCCATCCAGTGAACGAGGAAGTCTGGGAGAACTTGCGACTTGATCGCCAATCGCCGCTCGTATGTGATGTCCCGTGGAGACAACTCGATTCCCCAAAGGGCGACTTGTCTCGTGGCGTCAGGGTTGTTGAGGATGTACCCCAGTGGAGCCTCGTTCACCACGATGATGGGGTGCTCCTGAAAGTAGTGGCACAGTCGTCGTGCTATCATGAAGACACCATAAGCCAGCTTCTGGTAGTGCGGGTACCGCTGTTTTGTTGGCATCAGTACCTCATTGAGGTAGTAGACTGGGCGTTGTACTCCATGAACTTTGTTGTCCTTGGCTCGCTATACTACCAGTACGGTACTGACCACCTGATTGGTGGCGGATATGTATAGCAACATTGGCTCCTTTTCCCTAGGGGTCACCAGCACTAGAGAGGTGTAGGCGCTTGAGGTCGTCGAATCCATCTTGCGCCTCGTCCGTCCACTCGAACTTTTCAGTTTTGCGGAGGAGCTGGTAGAACGACAGTGCATTCTCGCCCATTCGACTAATGAATCAACTGAGCACCACGATTCACAAAGCCAGATGCTAGACGCCTAACGTTCTTCGGATTTTCCATGGCCAGTATGGCCTGTATCTTCTTTCGGTTAGCCTTGATTACCCTGGCGGATATGAGGTACCCGAGTAATTGCCCGGATGGTACGCCGAAGGTGCACTTCTCCGGATTCATCTTGATCCAGTAGCGATCGAGGTTGTCGAAGGTCTCGTGGAGATCATCGAGGAGCGTAGCTTCCTCCTTGGTTTTGACGATGATGTCGTCGACATAAACTTGGATGTTTCGGCCAAGATGGTTTTTGAGGTAGACCTGCATACACCGTTGATAGGTGGCTCCTGCGTTCTTGAGCCCGAAGGGAATTGTTGTGTAGCAGTAGACATCAAAGGGCGTGATGAAGGCCATTTTCTCCTGGTCTTCCTCCTTCATTCGAATCTGATGGTAGCATGAGTAGGCGTCAAGGAAGCAGAGGCGCTCACATCCCGTGGTGGATTCGATTATATGGTCGATCCACGGTAATGGGAAGTGGTTTTTCGAGCAATGCTTATTGAGAGAGGTGAAGTCCACGCGCATCCGCAGGATATCCGTGTCCTTCTTTGGAACAAGCACATGTTTTCCACCTAGGTGCTTTCCTTTATTTCGCGTAAAAAAATCAGCGTCGAGGAGTCTATTGACCTCCATGCCAACCACCTTTGCCCATGGTTCGGACAGTCAACGCATCAACTGCTTAATAGGTCTTGCTTCTGGGTTTAGATTCAGTGCGTGCTCAGGGAATTCCCTAGGGACTCCTAGCATGTCCGCGGGACACCAGGCAAAGATCTCCCAGCACTCACGGAGGAATTCGACGAGTGCGAGTTCCTATGCGGAACTCAAGTTGTTGGTGATGAGGGCCATCTTGGTCAGGTCCGTTGGGTGGACCTGGACCGCCTTCGTGTTCACCTATGAATCGAAGGATTGGTCGGGTGCGTTCGACTTACTCAAAGGAGGAAGACTATTGTCTGTCGACTCCTTGAGTCTTGCCAGCTCCTCTTGCATGCTGAAGGATTGGGAGATTCTATTGAATTCCCTGTCACAGCTGTCTGACTTGGAGAAGCTTCCGCTAACGATAATAATGTCGTTGGGTCCCTGCATCTTCATCTGCAGGTAGGCGTAGTGTGGGACCACCATGAACCTTGCTAACGTGACACGTCCGAGGATTGTGTGATATTGCGAGGGCCAGTCGACCACTTCGAATTTGAGGAGCTCTCATCGAAAGTTTGCAACATGCCGAAGATGATGCCCAGGTTGATTTTACCCAATGGGTATATGCCTTTCCCTGGGACAATGTCGTGGAATGTTGTGTCAAAGGCCTCTAGGCAGGAGAGGGGGATCCGCATGGCGCACAGGGTGCTGGCGAACATGAGGTTGATACCGCTGCCGCCATCCATGAAGATGTAACTCATCTCATAGCCATCGATATGTGCCTCGAGCACCAGGGGAAAATGGCCCAAGCGAGGTACTTGACGCGAGTGATCACGCTTGTCGAAGGTGATGCAGGACTCGCACATGCTGAGGTACTCAGTGGTCGAGGGTGGAGAGTTGAATGCCAGATTGATTTGGCGAGTGATTGACTTTTGCGCCCTATTGGAGGGGCATCCTTTTTGGATCATGCCCATGTTCCCCAACGCTCGTGGGTACTGCTCGCCCCCGTTGTTCTGGGCCAGCGTAGCCACAGGTGGTGGTGGTCCGGGCGGTGGTGGTGGTGCTCCATGAGGTATGGCATCTGGGCAGCTTCGTAGCCCTGATTTATCGCGTCGCGATTCATATGGTGGAGGCCTTCGTGGATCTTGAGGAACTCGCAGCAGTCCTTTAAGAGGTGGATGGACTTCTTCTTGCCGTCATGCTTGTCGATGTATAAGTGTACATTTCAAGGTCCAGATGGTTTATCCTAGATCGATGTTCCAGGAGCTTCATCGTGGGTGCGGCGTTGTCATACCTTCATGGTTTTCCCGCTGTCGTGGTAGCCACCGCTGCGGTACCCGCTGATGCGATTGCCTTCATCACGCTTGTCGGTGTAGCCAGTTGTGACCATGTTGAGTTCTTCGCGGTCTTACTAGTCGTGCATCCGACGCTTCCCTTGATTGTCGTGTTTGCGGCCGAGATCTTCCGCGTCATCTGAGTGGAAGCGATTATTTTTCACCGAGTCCTCTCCGCCTGCCCACCTATTTGTGATTTCCATCAGGTGGTCGATTGTTTTGGGCTTCGTATGGCGCAGCTCCTCCCTGATCTCTCTACAACATACATCGCCATTGAATGCATCGATTGCACGGTCTTCAGAGATGTCTTCTGCCAAGTTTTTAATGATGGACCACCTCTGAATGTAAGAGCAAAGTGATTTGTCGGGCTTCTGATAGCAGGCCTTTAGATCTTCGATTGACGCGGGCCTTTTTTAAGTGCCCTTGAAGTTTCGAACGAAATTGTAGACCAGCTCCTCCCAGCTACGGATCGGCCCACGAGGCAGGTTGTTGAGCCATGCGTGGGCAGCGCCCTGCAGCTGCAGCTAGAGACACTGCATGGCTATGCATTTATTTCCGCCATGCAGCTTGACGGAGGAAATGTGGTCTTCTAGACAGATCTTCGGGTCCTGGAGGCCTTCAAACTTTGGGTTCTCCGACGGGAGTTTGAACCCTTTTGGCATTTGTGTTTGCCGTATGGCTCTACTGAAGCAGCCAACGTCGTAGAGTTATGTTCCTTCATCCTCCGATTCTATTGAGCAGGCGCACTTGTCGCGCATCTTGTCTACTTTGTGATGCGTGATTTCATCACGCGCGTCGTAATCGCGATCATGTCGATGTGAGCGGTGTCGCTGTGATATGGCATGCTCGTCATCGCTGGAGGAGAGCGAGTAGTACTTGGGTGGAGCTTTGTTTTTCTTCGGCTCCGCCGTTGGATCTTTGGCGAGTGGGGCTTCGACCGGTCCAAGGCCAGCGATCGTATATCGGTGCATGCTAGATCGTGAATCCCCAGTTGGTGGTTGATTGTTGAGCAGGTACATGGTGGCTGCTATCACCGCTGCTTGTGGCGTTTTCGGGAGCACGTTGCCCCGCGAGTACCGTCATGAACGAGAAGTCAAGGGCTCTAGTGGCCTCTTCTCGCTCCTTGTCGGTGATATGTTCCAATCGATATCGCCTTCTAGCGACTACAGCTCCGTTGCCCTTGGAGGAGGATCCACCAATCAAGGAGAGCGTTGCCCGTCGAGCACTCGATGCATCCGTGGATCTCTTGCAGGCCTCGAGTTGTGCGTTCACCATTTGCTAGCGATTGCACTCTTGGATGAGTAGCCAATGGTATCCCATTAGCATCTGTTGTGGCGTGTTTGGTGGCAGGGGATTATCGTGAAAGGCCTATTTGCACCTCACCCACTCTACCTGGTTGAGGTGAATTTGCTAGCGCTTTGTCCCATTCTAGGCATTTTCCCTATTGTTGTCGAGGTTAGGAGGGATGGGGGCGCCATTGTCGACTGGGGCACCGTTGCTGGCATTTCCTTGGGTGCCACCACCGTTGACGGTATTCCCTTGGGTGCCACCGCCACCACCGGTGTTGATGATGGCGCACATGTGTGGCCAGGAAAGTCGATGCTCCCACAACTCTCAAATCCAGAGCCATAGGCTCCATCTTATGATGCCAGGTCGCACAGATCGGACTCGCAACTGTTGTTGCTATCCGTGTCCTCGACTGATGTCGAGGCATTGAGCTCACTCAGAGTACCGATTGGTGGCGGGAACCATGATGCAGGGGCAATCGAAGGAGCCTGCGGTTGATCGGGGAGGTGACGCGTGTCGATCTGGCTGACCTAAAAGCGTAGGCTTCCGATCGCCAGGCCGATCCCGTCACCCACGGACTCGAAACCCAGGCGAGTTGCCGGTGCGTGGACGGTGAAGTCGAAAGCGTCGAAGAGGAGGCGAGTCTCCGCTGTAGAGGAGTCATAGATCGCAGTTGATGGGGTCGAGGAAACCGCAACATCAACACTCCAAGTTCCCATAGACAACGCCAATTGACGAGGGGTTAACTCATCAATGCCCAGCATTGATGGACTTAGGTTTGAGGATTTGGGGATTGCTGGAGGCATCGATCGGCTAGCAAACAAGCACATAGGTGACACGAGGTTTACCCAGGTTCATGCCTCAAAGAGGACCCTACTCTTGCTTATCTGCTCTTGATTACGAGGGAGTCGAAAGTTACAAGGGGTGCGCAGAGGCAATCTGGCGAGGTGTATGCGAGGGTTGTGGATTGTCCTCCTCGCCGCCTCCTCCTAGCATTTATATAGGGAGGCTAGGTCTCGGGCTAGCAGGCTGAGTCGGTTACAAATTACGGTTTCCCCTTTAAGTTTCTATCTATTCCTTGTCGTGTTCTTCAAGAAGTCGCACTCCTGTGGGCCACCCAAATCCTTACTAGGCTTCGTTCGCATCGTAGACTCCTCTTGGGCTGGACCGTATAGGCTAATCTTGAGTACGTGTAAGGTATAGCCATGTCACCCGGTCTTCCAACACTACAAGAGACCAATAAAATAGAAAGTCTATCAAGATCATACCTTTGCCTTGAGCATTCCACTTGAGCTTGATGTAGACCGTCTTGTCCTTCTCAAGATGGATCACCTTTCTTGATTGCTCTTGCTTGCTCTTGTTTGATGAAGACTTATGAAATGCTCCCCCATATTCCATGGGAAACCTCTTCTTTGAACTTGTCTTCATCACTCCATGTTCGCCGAGGATGGCGAGCTTCAAGCATGAGATCTTTTAGAGATGGCGCACTTTGAGTTTGCACTTCATTTCTTGATGATGTATTGAAGATAGCCATGATGAACTCCATCTTCTTCTTCAAGACACACTTGATCTTCTTCTTCTTCTACTTGATCCCAATAGGCACATAGCCCTTGGGCATTGCTTCTTCTTTTTCAACCTTGAGACCAACACATGGTCGAAGCGATGCCAATAGACAAACCTACAAGTAAAACTCAATTTACACATTAGTCCATAGAAATTTTCATTAATTACCAAAACCACACATGGGGCATACATGCCCTTTCACACAGGCCGCATGGCAGCGACTGTGTC
Organism: Avena eriantha; assembly: GCA_910589775.1. Lineage (NCBI taxonomy): Eukaryota > Viridiplantae > Streptophyta > Magnoliopsida > Poales > Poaceae > Avena > Avena eriantha. Next base: position 168,346,683 of record OU342743.1, on the reverse strand, counting down.
GCCAGAGGCTGACTGATGGAAGCAACCATGGTCATCAATGTCATCACTGACCGCTACGACGCTGCCTAAACTACTGCACCGATATTTTCCAAAGTCACTAGACTCCTCGTCGGTATTGATGGTCAGAGCTTTTTATACTAGCCATGTGAATGTCTCTGTTGGAAATATGCCTAGAGGTAATAATAAATTTGTTATTATCATGTTTTTGTGCACAATAAGTGTTTATTCTCCATGCTATAGTTGTATTAACTGGAAACTAAATACATGTGTGGATATATAAACAACATGGTGTTCCTAGTAAGCCTCTTCTAACTAGTTCGTTAATCAAGTGATGGTTAAAATTTCCTAACCATGGACATGTAATGTCGCTTGATAACGGGATCATACCATAAGGAGAATGATGTGACGGACAAACACAAACTAAGTATAATATTTGGTCGTGTCCCTAAGTTTAAAATGTTGCAGCTTTCTTAATGTCAACTATCCATTCCTTAGATTCTCTTTTTACCTCAAAAAAGTATCCATTCCTTAGACCATACTATCATGGCACTCCCTAGGAATACTTTGTGGGCATCAACCATCACATCGTAACTAGGTGATCATAGATGTGTTTTTAGGTATCTCATAAGACAAGAGGGATAAATAAAGCATCCAACCATTATTTTTTGTTGTACTACAATGGCCTAAAAAGTACTACCTATGCATATTGATACAACCAGAGAAAGAATTTTTGGGGCACCATATTTTGTCAAAGAGAGAATAGCAGCCAAAGCAAAATCAATAGTAGAGCAGAGGATTATTTTCAAATGAATTCCCCCCATGTCCAACAGAATGGAAATAAGATTACTGAATATGAAATTTTCAACTAAAGCATCGTTTAAGTAGCATATGAGCAGAATTATTCTATTTAGTAGCTAGTTAGTTTATACAATAATACAAATTACCTCCAACAACTGCTCGCGCATTAGTTAAGGAGTGTATGATCCAACGTCTAAAAATGGCTGAACTCTTGGGAGACCCCATGAGCTCTCATATAATCACGCACAACATGTTATTTCTTGAGTTTCTAGTAGAGAGTGACAAAGTAAGAGTGCAATTTATTTAGCTTCAACTGGTAAGCACCAAAATAAGAATGCCAATATATTGCCATCAAAGATGTCAAAAGCATGGACAATGTGAGGGTTAAGATCAACCATTTCCTGCATCTTCGCTATCCTGATCTCATTTGCTTCGAACATGCGGCCGTATGTAGCTAGAATTATCAATTGATACAACAAAAGAAGTGGATGAAAATAGAGAAAAGGAGGAGCGCGTACATCTAATCTACTTTTGCTGAGCTCATGTGCATCAATTTGAGAGCATGCTAATTACTAAGCTATCAAGAAAGCTAAGAGCATCTCCACTCGGGGTCTTCAAAGCCCCCAAAGGCCTATGAGGGCCGCCGGTGCCAAAAAAGCGCTCAGCCGCAGCCCTCATTTTAGAATTTCCGCCGGCGCGATCCAATTATTTAGTCGGCGGCCCCAGACGAAACCCAATATACAGGGAGGCAAGCGGGGGCGCCAGCCCGTCGAGAAAACTTTACGGGTCAGCCTTGTCGGTGACAAACGGCATCCTATCCTATCCCACCCTTTCGACCCCCCGAACCCCTGGCGGCCGCCGCGACCACCCCTACCTCGCCGCCGGGAAGCCGCCTCCGGTAGCACTCCTCACTGCCAAATAAACCCCTCCACAGCTCCAAACACCCACGCCGCCTCTTCCTCCACGCTCCCACCCGACTTCCTCCCCGCACACAAGTGCTCGACCATTTGCCAAGACGATGGACTCGAACTTGTTGAATAATTGTGTTGAATTTGTGTTCCAATTTAATTGCAGAAAATAAAAAAAATTGTCGTTTTGGGGTGCACGACTGGACGCCCCCCCCCCCCCCCCCCCCCCCCCCGGGGCAAAAAAATGGCTGCGCCGCGTGTGGGGATCACAAGTGGAGATAATCTAACTCGATTGGATTCACGTGTGAGCAGCAGGCATGTGAGGCAGAAGAGCAGAGCAACGACCAGGCATAGGGCAATATCGGTCGCAGCAGTTCATGGAGCCATGACTAGGCCCCGCGCGTGGCAAATATTGGGAAGCATGTGAGCTCGCCGGACCAGGATACCCGTGAAGGGAGAGAAGAGTGACAACCGGCTTGCTGGAGGCGTTGTCTGGCGGAAGAAGAGCCCGCATACCCGGCGAGTTGGCGCCGCTGCCGCGCCGGCCACTTTCGACCCCGCCGCTGCCTCCCGATTTAGGCAGTCTGCAACCGAATTCTATCTAACGGAAGAAGAGGCCGCATACCCCGTGAGTTGGCGCCGCCGCCCACTTCCAAATACCGCCGGCTGAGCTCGATTTCAGCCCTCTGCGGCCGGCCGCTCGATCCGGAGGTCGCAACCAGGCACGCGTTGCTGTCTAGTGCCGCTCTGGAGGAGACCGGGATACTGATAGAAGCAGAGAAAATTACGGGATGCTTCGGGAAGATTGCATGTGGATATTAAGCGGTCACCGGAGAAAATCAATGAAACCGCGTTTACTGCGTGTGCAAGCACATCCAACCGTTTGATTCATATACCAAGCAATAAATTATATTTTAGGAGTGTTTGCCTGATTTTGAATTGTTTGCTGTTGACAGGATATAAGAAGAGAACTAAAGATCCAATCGTCTGTGGATGTCGTGGTGCAAAAAGGCGTGGTAAGTTAAATTGCTCTTTTTTTCCAACATATAATCCAATAGTGATTTTACCTTTTTTATCATACCTTAGCACCTCACAAATCTTGTTGTGTCTCACGTAGACGCAACATGTCCAAAATGCATGCATCCTCAGCTCGAATACTACCAGAAGCAGGTTCAATATTTGCTAACCCTTAAGCATCCGATGATGTTTTCTGCTTCTCCCTTCTAGCTCTGAATCTTGCCTGCCTTCTTTACCCGTAAATACAGCTACGGTCAGCAGATGAAGGGGCGACTACCTTCTACGAATGCCCAAAATGCAGCCACACGTTCAATGAGAACTAAGAAGAGGTTTCCTATGAGTTTATGGATATGGTCAGAAGAAACTACTCTTGCCATGAGCCCACAATTGATGTCAAGCTAGTCGTAGCATTTTGTCATGTATCATTAATGTTATTATCTGGCATATGCTATAGATGATTTGTATTTAACTCTGTTTGACAGGATCTGTCAGTAATGTGTTTTTTGAATGTGCCATGAAAAAAGTAGGTCTTCTTGCTTCCTAAAGATGATTGGACTGGATGCTGTATTCTGGAATAATATCCTGCTCATTCAAACTGTTCCTGACTCCTGCCAAATTTTATACCTGCTAGGCAGTCTAGGCTACTTGCTCTTCAAGATTATTTCAATTTGTATAAATCAAGTGCATATTCCAAGGAATATGTCATGGCAGGCAGAGTATACTTGGCTCTAAAAATATTTTCTGTTGCATAGTTTCAAATGCCCTATGGAATTAGGCCTTTATTTTTGGATATTAATCGTACTGTGCAGTTGTAGTAAAACCTATTGCAATATTCACTCTCAAACTGGTTAATTCGGTAAAATAAACATGATTCGTAATTAACAAACTGATACTGGTGATAAGAAATCTGAAGCATTGGCATTTGACCAGATTTATACCCAGCGAATGTTACAACCAACAGTTCTGAGTACAGTGAAACCTACTTCATCCTGAATGATCTGCCACAATTATGACAATTTCTGAGATCATCTACACCTTCACAGGTTGTATTCTGAATACAGTAAACCTTGACCAATCTTGGGCACCCAAGGCTGATGATGGGACACAAAAAAAAAACAGCGCTCCTAGGCAACTCATGCCAACTTATGGTCAAGGATGTTATCACCGACGATGACACGGTGATGGTTTCAAAACAAGGTAACCTCAAAACTGTACTCCGCTGGATGAGATGTAAGAACAGCCTCGGTAAGAGGAGCCCATGACTCACTTTCATCTGCAAAATTGATAGTAACAATTAGATGAAACAGTATTGTATCTGCCATATTTAACTGCACGCACAACTCAGTATACTTACATATACAAGATCTACACCACGCCAGCACCTTATAAACTGTTTGGTTACTTCAAATAAATCAACCTTGATATAGACAGACTGCTACGTTTCAGATCTCATTGCTGGCTCGTCCTTCAATCCTTTCGTCAGCAAATCATAATTGATGGACGCAAGTTGTGAAAGATTCTGCGGCAAGAAGATTTTATAAGAATGATGTGCATAATATAGACACAAGAGGGCTAATAATAGAAGTTTGTGAATCCACATTTAAAGAACTGATATAAAAGGAAATGCAAGAATCAGTCGATATAGTGGACAGCAAAAGGCTACACATGCACTTCAAGGGGGGAATGGTTAATTCAAGATGATTGAATCTATGTGTTGCTAAGGCCTGCGAAGCTGTTTACCTTGAACGAGAAGTTGCTGAAAGAGTAATTGACATTTGGGCCAGATTCATTCTCCGTGGGATCTCCACGCTCATCCCCCTAACTCGCACAAATTTAAAAACAGTTAAGCAAAGGAACTGAGAGAACACAAAGGTAGATTGCTCACAATGAGAATGCAACCTTTTTTTTTTCCTTTCCTATGCTTCCTACAACTACTGAAAATGCACATGTTCTTTTCGATCATCATCTCAACAAAAACTGATCCATACCATATCATCTTGGTGATTGCTCACACAACTACTGCTGCCACTAAGGCTTCCATTATCGCTGGAATCCTCACACTCATAGGCTTCATATATGTTTTCATCTGATGGATTCCAAGAGTAACGGCTGGTGAAGTAGCTGGTATCAAATGCACCATCTAAAGAGGGGAGAAAGGCAGCCTGCAAATGATTTTTCCGTTATCCCTATGCAAAAGAGATGCAGATTGTGTCTGAAGAAAAGTAACCGTCGACCCTATCTCACCTTCTGCCTAGCAAGGGTATCCCAGCTAACGTCCTTAAAGAATGGATGTTGTTTGACCTAAAGGAAATAGGATTGGCAACACAATCATGTGTATTTGAATGAAGTATGAATGAGAAGAAGTTCCATGAAAGATTTCTAGCACCATCAAAAAATACCTCAGAGGCACCATTTGATCCCAACCGTTGATGCGGATCTTCTGTCAAAAATCTGGAGGAAGTTGTTGTAAGATCACACTAGCCTTACTTAAGCATATCCGTAATTAACTAGATCAAACATTAGAATTTGAGCATGAAGTAGCTAAGCAGTCCTGTAACTGAAATTTGCACCGTTGTGGCATGCATATACTTCAGTGAGAACACTGTAATAGGCCTAGTTTTATTACCATAGAAACTGCAAAACTATCAGCCTAGGTTTCTGTCATTTCTAACGACTAATAGAAATTGCAAAGCTACGCAGCAAGCAACTATATCAGTATGCTGAGGAGATGAATACTGAAGTACATGTGTCTAGTTTGACCTGAAACCTCAGCTGTGTAATACAACTAACGATTAGAATGCTAACAACTTGTGCGGTGATCTAACAGTTGAAATAACTGAGGTCATCTATCAGTTTACCCCAACGACATATTAATGAAGAATAATGGATTATACTTTTGAGGCTTTGATTTTTTCTAGGGATTTCCATGCTTGCGACAATAATCAAAATGAATGCAGCTCAAACATGTAATAATATTAGCCCCTCACCCCAGGTCCCAACATGCTATAAAAGTACACATATGATATAGCATAACTGCATATTAACATTTTAGCAAAAAAAGCGACAAGATAAAATCATTTAAGGCTATAAACATGAGCAATGAAGTACTCAAATGGTTTGAAACATTTCTTACCTATCAATTAGATCTTTCGCTTCAAAACTCATCTCTTCTGGAACATGTGGCCAAGGTATTTTGCGATTAAGAATATTGTCGAAAATCGTCTACAAAAACAAGTACAACAAGAATGCTAAGTTACACCAACAGATCAAGATAACAGAAACCAACACCGAGTTCTAGCAAAGATATGACAGTCTGGTCAGAAGAAGAAAATCCTTAGTAACCAACATTACTATATGGACAAAGAGAATTGATTCCTAGCAAGTCCTGGCTAATTTCTCATCTGTGTTAACTGAAACTCTGATGCTATGAACATGTCAAAAGATACATGCAAAGTTTAATAGAACAATGCACACTACAAAAGATTCACATAATTATGCACTAAATCAGAAGCCCGGTATGCACTAACCTACGAAAGACTTGAACACGAAACAGGAGCAAATGGCCCACTTTCGAGATACTGAAATTTATCTATGCGTGCAGAGTATTAAATGAATAACTTCATTCATTGTCAGATAGATGGCAAGGAATTGTTCAGAAAATGTGAAGTGTACCTGGGGGTGCTCTGCATTGAATGGAGGTATTCCAACAAGCAATTCAAAAAGAATCACACCTACAGACCACCAATCTGCACTAGTACCTGGGAAGATAATGCACACAGCAACAAAGTAATAATCAAGATCAGTAGAAAATACAGAACCTAAAAGACAACACTGTTTATCATTTTACCATGTCCTGTCCCCAAAAGGATTTCCGGTGCTAAATAATCAGGGGTTCCAACTGCAGAACGCTTTTGTCTCCGTGCTCGGTGATCCATTTCCTCAAGTTCATTCATCTGAGGTTCATCGTCTCCATACAATGAAGCCCCACTAACAGCAGGACCAGATAGATCATCTGTGCTGTTGATGAGACCAACCTTGGACAACCCAAAATCTGTCAACTGAAGGCAAGCAAGATTAATAAACAGCATATAAATATTAAAGAAAATGAACATGGTATCCCAATAACGAAAATTTTGCTTTGCCTGTCCATAAAATGATTGTGGGGAAAGTAGGTTATTAAGGGAAGTGGTATTTTGGCTCCTATGTGCAAATGAACCTATTAAAAAAATGCATAAAAACTAAAATTTAAAATGTCAAAAAATTCCGAACAAAAAAATTCGAATGTACATCCGGACATTCTATGTTTGTACACAAGTTTTCAGGAAAAAAGAACATTTTATGTGGCTTGTGTAAAAAGACAAAAAAAAATGTCCGTGAATAAACACATTGCAGCACCAAAATTTGTCTTTTTTGCGTGCGACACAAAAAAAATTCTCCTCTCCCGAAAACTTGTGTACGAACATATAATGTCCGGATGTACATGTAAATATATTTTTCTGAATTTTTTTGATATTTTGAAATGTGTTTCCAAACAATGGGTTCATGTGCACCCGTGAGCCGAATTGGATTTCCGATTATTAAGCATGGAATTAGTGGTGAAAGGCTACAAGAAATGGGAGAAACAAACTTTTGTAGCAAATATGTTATTTTATTATATATGGTAGCTCGTAATCAGCCAATGGATCTAAAGAAAGCTTCTAAAACCCTCATGCTGCGTCTTCCAAGAAAACAAGCTCAAAGCCTCTGAACTCCAAAGAAGATACAATATGAGCGCATTATATTAATCATGTATCACGAACTCAATGTTGATTATACTCAATAGCATGTAAGTTGGCTGGTTATTTATCTCCCATTACATATCTACATTTGTTCGATTGTAGGAGACAACCAGTAACCAGACAAAAGAAACAAGAAGCACATTTCAAAAACAAGAATGTTATCTATTGCCTATCTAATGTGGTACATATGATAATTTGGAGAGAAAGGTTAACAGCCATGTGCGCGCATACCTTTACATGCCCATCATGAGCTATCAATAGGTTATCAGGTTTTAGATCTCTATGAACAATTTGCATGGAGTGCAAATATTCCAAAGCTAGAACCTGCAGGATTTTTTTTATATAAATCAGCAGGGAGAAAATGAGAAGTGTACAGAGACGAACTGGTAAATAAACTTACAACTTCTGCAAGATATACACGAGCGACATCTTCATCCAAGCACCCTAAATTTCTCAGCAATGAATACAGATCCCCTCCATTTAGATACTCCATAACCAGATACAAATTTTCCCGAGAGGTAAACGAATAGAAGAAACGGACCTTCCAAAAGCATTACCATTTTAGAGTCAAGCCATATCCATGTTAATAGTCATAAACTCATAATTGCATAAGTTCACTCACCACAAAAGGATTCCTGACTGTGATCAATATATCACGTTCAGCCAATATACTCTCGACAGCATTTTTTCGAATCATATCTGCCTTCCTAAGTACCTGCTTAAAAGCAAGGCAATACAGGACATGATTGTCAATAAAAGAGTAGTACCAGAGGAAGTTCAAAATTTGCTACCCCCTCCAATCCATATTAATTGTCGCGAAAATAGATGTATCTAGACATGTTTTAGTGCTAGATACATCCATTTCAGCGACAAGTAATATGGATCGGAGGGAGTACTATACATGCATCCACATGAATCTAAGCTGAGAAATGTTTAGTAGCAAAATCAATCCCATGGTATTGCTGTTTATGGTGTGTCAGCATGCAATCGCATCCTATCAAAAATCAAAATACACGTACGGTACAGTCTTATGTAATGTGTTCATGTAACATAACTGATATAATAATCCTTTTAGAAACCTACTTTACCTGCTAACAAATAGATGATGCCAAACATGAATAGGGACAAACATGGTAGTCCAGACTGAAATGTAAGAACTAAAAACAGACTAACAAGTGAGAACAAACACGAGCTACACTCGACTTCTTCCTTTTCTTGACTTACCAAGTTGGGAGCAAATAACAACTAACAAGGAGGACATTCTTGTAGGTTCGCTAATATTTTCGATCCAATTATCTGACCATGTCATTTTGGTTTATTCACAAAAATATATACTGACACGTGACATGAGTATCTACCAAAAATACCTTTATGGCAAAGAGGTCTCCTGTAGTTCTTTTCTTGGCCAAGAAAACACGTCCAAATGCTCCACGGCTGATAGGTTTTATGATTTCAAAGTCATCGATTGAAGTGCGGTCCTTGACTGGATGAACAGGACTTGCTCTTAAGCTACGAACAACATCATCTTCTTCGTCCATTATGGTACTCGAAGAGTCAACCTTGTCCATATCAACCGAGTCACAAAGCTGCAGGTACTTTTCCCTGAAGGATTTATGAAAACAGGAAGGAAAAATCAAATAAAGACTGAAAAAAGGAATAATAATACTGTTAAAAAACAGCAATAGTGAAGTGGCTGAAAGAACTATCTTAAATGGTGTTAATTAGCAATGATGTGGAATGTAAAAAACAGCAACGAAACTCGGCAGATCCTCACCGATGGAGTTTTTCTATACGAGTGCCAAATGTCTGCACTGTGAGGGCTTCATGCTTCCTACGATTGACAATTTCTTGTAGATCTTCTATGCACGTAACCAATTGTGATAATGCACTTTCTTCATCTAGAGGAGTATTTGCAATACATCGTGCAATATCAGCAAGTTCTACAATCTACACAGATTGAAAGGAACTATTTCAGCAACTTGATAACTTGATAGATGAAGCTGACAATATTTCTAGTATGAAATGGTTAGCACTTGTTACATTGAAACATATAATTAGCTCTGCGTCATATTTACGTCCTCAAGAAAAATAACTCTTTCACCTACTATCAAGAAAACCCAAGAATCCTTTTTTTTCATATTTATGTCCTCATTGATTTTCAGCAGTTAATATTCAGAAGTTGCACAAATGTATTATATTGTTATAACTCATAAACAACAGACGAATGGGACAACAAACATCAGTACTCAGTAGATATTATCATTGTTAGCAGCAAAGGCACTAGCTACTTTTTCCAGTCAGGTAATTTCGTAACTGACAACTTTCTAGCAGGATGATCAGCTACTAATGCAAAAGAGAGATAAATGCATAATAACATAAATTGTACGGATAGCTTACCTGTGGAACATCATCACTCTCATTGATTGCACTTCTGCCAGCTAAGAGCATGTCTATATGATTTGATCTTGGAGTCGTTAGAGGGGATCTGGGAGTCATACTTCCTGCTGATGATGTAGCCATTCCATGATCAGATTTTGGCCCAAAACGAGTCTTACATGTCATTGAAGGAAGATTTTTTATGTCATCCAACGAAATAGTGTTATCAGCCTCTTGGAGATAGTCAAGCATATCAGCAGAACCTCTTCTAGACCAATCAGACAGTTTTGGAGAGGGGCCATCAGATTCTTCATTTATGCTTGGATTTGAAACTTTCGCAGCATCCGGGCTGCTGACGGCATTGATATTATCTTTCTGGGAATAAGAGTCGACCAACTTCTCAAGTGTTTCTGCAACTCTTACTAAACGTTCATCGACGCTTACACCTTTTTGGTCACACCGGTCAGCAATTGCACAGACTGCTGAATGATTTTCTACGTAATGTGTAGGGACATATTCTTCACATATGCGACACATTATTGAACCCTCTTCGGAAATATTTGGCTGGTCAGACCAGTGTCCCCATGAAGTTTTGTGTTGATGCTTGGGAGGAAGCGGTTGATGTGATATGGATTCTACTGGACTGATTAACTCAACGCCGCTAGTAATTGTAGCAAGTGTATCTGTTTTCTTAGTAGGTGATTCCTCTTTAATAGATGTAGGTTCTATTGGGGGCTTTGGAACAGGTGACGGAAAAGGTTTCCAGGACGACATCCGTTCTCTTGTCGGAGAATCAGCCTCTTTCTTAATATCAGTGTCAAGGGGCAAAAGAATTTTAACAGGTTTTATCTCCTGGCTTCTCCTCCATTTCAGATTATGCTGCTCTTGACTGTATGATTTTCTTGCGTCGCTTTTGCTGCCTCTGGCCGTTGTATCATGTGGACCTGATTGAGTTAAAATCCTGTTATCAGCAGATTGTATAATCTTATCTCGCTGATCCATAACAACTTCGTCCTCGGCAAATCCACTCTCCTTGTGAAACTGGAGAAGCCTTGTACATCTAGTAAGGATAAAGAGCATCCGAGTGTAAAGCTTCTTCAGCACACCCATTGGGAGCTCCTGACGTTGGTCATCCAGATCTTGCACTATACCTTCACATTGTAGCCAAAGTTCCCCAGGTGTCATTACAGAGCAGCTGCGTGCAAGTATTAACAAATCCTCAAAGGTTTCTTTCCACTCAGGATGAGAATCTGCGTACTTTTCCATTACACTAACCAAGTCGCCTGCAAATACTGCTAGATCTGTATTTACCTCTTCCTTTGCCTTCTCAAATCTCGTCTGAATAACTTTTAACACCTCCTGCATAGACAACAAAAGACAAGATTATAGTTACTGCCTATTGGGTAGATAAAAAAATAGATCAGGCAAATGTTAAATAGAAATGCCAAATGTAGACAAACCATTGATCAATAATCTCACCCAAAACAATAACTGAGATTACCTTCAAGTTGTATATGCCTCGAGGTTTCAAGAATGGGAATGGTCGGACTCCTTTGGAGTTCAACTCATGTGAAAAACTTTTTATATCTGAAGGGTTTCTCTTCCTTGGCGCACTGGTGGCCTGCATAATGGCCTTAAAACGCGGAGACTCGGATTCCTTTGGTGTTTCACAGGTATCATATGCGCTCTGTCAATTAAGATGTAGATGCAGAGGTGTAAGCAGAAGAGCGAAAGATGGTCTACTCATAGTTTACTTAAGTAATGTGTGTACAGCACATGCAAGTAAATCATTACCACAGGCGCTGGTATTTGGGGCGGAGTCCTCAAATCTCCCGAATGGCTCCGAAATGAATTAGACTTAACTGTGTATAAGATATGTTAGAAGCCTATCAGGTATGGTTGTTAAGAGAAAAGGGCACCCGAGGGAAGTGTTCAGGTCAAATGTAAACGTCTATTAATAGAATAAGGAGAACAAACAACCACAAAAGAAAGCCACCAGAACATACAAAACAAGATATCGAGTTACAGAAGACACACTCGGTTCTAATTTGAATAGAGATTAGAAAGATCCTGCGATTGTTAGATATTGCGCTATGGGCACAGGAATGCAGTAAAGTAGAATGTACTGTAGACAAGCCTACACATAATGCATTTTCATATGAGATGTGTGCAATCAATTGAACCGTGCATTATAGGATTATTACACCCAGACAACTATAACAAAACAATATGCATCTTTACAGCATCATTCAGTATGATGCATACTACAAAGGCTTTAATGTTGTGAACTACATGAAGCACAAGTGAATTGACTGATACAACTCTGTACGCATTGACAAGTGTGAAGGAAGTGACACCGTGAGTAACGCCACGTGTCAGAAAAAGACTCCGCTCAAGATATTATACAGTGAATTGTGGGTGTATAGAATTAGAAGGGCTGCACAGCTCACTTATCTTTAGTTATTAGAATTGCCTTATGTTTCACACACTAAAACAGGTAAGCAATAACTAACACTCTCTTGGCCGTGTCGATTTGGCACAATTAGGACTTAACTTTTCTTTCGTCAGCACAAGGTGTCTGGATAGCATGCACGTGCATCGAGATGAATTGTGCACTCCCGTTGCCCCGGCAACTAAACACACCACACACCTACTAAGGTGAAACTATAAACTGTGTGATGTTTTTTGGAAACCGGCAACTTAGTAAGTAGCTGAGGAAACATACTGCACACCCGTTGACGGCCTACGTGATGAGAGAGCTCACTGCTAGGAAGTTCTAAGCCCTAGCTTCCACCAATCAGTACCCAGCTAAAGCTTATAGGACCATGCAGCAAAGCCATAAACAAAGTTTTGGAGCAAAGTCCGCATGCAGGACCACTACTACCTTTTGCAGCGCTCTTTCCTTCTGCCTCCACGGCCTTCCCTGCCGCACTGCGCACCGGCTGCTCGGCGGCCTTTCCCTTGCCCAGTTTACTACTGCTGCCACCACTAGTGGAATCAGCCCATGAGCTCATGCCCTTCTTCACGTCCCTGGCAGCGGAGGTGCCCGCCTGGGAGTGCCCCCGCGCGAGGTTACTGCTCCCGAGCGCGGCGGCCATCCGCTGGCCCTCGTGCGGCAGCGGGCCGGATCTCGTCTTGATCTTGTTGAGCCCCAGCGAGGAGGCGAGGATCGGCGAGAGAGCCGCCGCGGAAGACGCCCCGCCCGCGTCCCTGAGGTGCTGCGCCGCCGCCGTGGAGCCTTTCCTGGCATCGGCGGACGGGCTGGAGGTGGTCGAGGAGGCGCCGCTCCTGGGGGAGGGCACGGGGACGGCGGCGGAGCCGAAGAGCTTGTCGCGCTTCCTAGGGGTCTCGGATTTGGGCTTCTTCTTGTCGGATCTGGAGGAGGCGGAGGAGGAAGCCGGCGACGCGGCCGAGGCCCCCGGAGCGGAGGTGGGCGTGCGGGGGCTGTTGCTGCCGTCGGGGCTGGAGGAGGACTCGGAGGACTTGTGCCGCGACGAGAAGAAGCGACCCTTGAACACCATCACCGCGGCGGCGAGGGAGGAGTTCCGTCGAACAGGTGGTGGGGGCCGGTCGGCACACACTGAGCGGAGCAAGGGAGGGGGGAGGAAGGAGAGAGCGTGCTAGTGGGGACAGTGCCGAGGAAATGTAGGGAGGTCGCGTCCCCGTCCCCGTCCCGTACCCTCCCCGTCTGGCCCTCGCCGCTCGCTATGGGCTCTGACCTGGGAGTGACCCCCGAGCAACCGCGTCTCCCTTTGACCAGACGGTGCGAGTAGAAAAGTACCACGGAGTACTGGTAGGCTGCTAACAGTGAGCTCGGCAGTGGGCCGGGAATCAGCCAACACAGGCCCAGCTTAAATCACACGAGGGGCAAAGCGAGCGGGCAGGGTCTACTCACCTCAAGGCCACATCCCCACCGGGACAATTGACTATGGCTGTGTTTGTTTGGGCTGTAGCTGTGAAAAATCAGCTGTAGAAAATCAGCTGTAGGAAGCAGCTGTCGGAAGTAGAGATTTGGTGTTTGGCAGAAGTGCTTTTGACGACTGCTGTTGCTGGTTATCGGATTGAAATGTCTAAAATGTCCTTGATGGAAGAATATATTGTATAAATGTTAATTTGAAATAAATTAAGTTGTTTCTAACAGTTTTTCTCTTAAAAACATGTTCAAGGTCTTAATTTTGACTCTTTTAACATTACTGATTTGCTTAAGAGGTAAATTATCTCAATTAACCTACTTTTTGCTAAAATAACTGCAAACATGTTTTTATCAAAATAATTTGGGTGCTATTTTTAGGCTTTCTCTTCTATTCTATCTTTTTTATTTCTTATCTATTTCTATTTTCTGAAATTGGCCAATCTTGACGGAGCAGTCCAGCAAGGTCGCTGGTGGAGCTCGTGCCCCGGTGCCTTCTCCTCGTGCTGGCGAGCTCGCTGGTGGAGCTCGTACCGGGTGCCGTCTCCCCGTGCTGGCGAGCTCGCTGGTGGTGCGCAACCCCTCCCCATGCGAGGCAGTGGTGACTGGGGTCGGGCAGGTCCTGAACGGCGACCGGCGGCGGGGAAAGGCGACCGGTGTCGGGGGAGGGAGGCGGTGGGGAAGGGAGACGATGACCGGCGTCGGGGGAGGGAGGCGGTGGGGAAGGGAGGCGGCTGGGAACCTGTCCATGGCGGTCCAGAACTGAGCGGGGACGAAGGAGTGGTGGAGGGGGAGCGTGGATGGCAGGGACGGCGACCGGCAGCGGGGATGGGACGCGGCAGGAAGGGGGCTGCGGAAACCCTAACCCTTACCTTCCATAGGGGCGAGAGAAGGTCGGGTCGGGGGCGATTTCCCTGTCCGCGTTTGGGGCAAGAGGCAGCCTGGGTGCGGTGGCAGATGGGTGTAATTTTCACGAAGTGTGGGAGGGCAGTTTTGTCCGCTGCTATGCGGGAAGCGCTGAAAAGCTCGGGAATCGGCTCCAACGCCGCTTTGGATCGACCGCGATCCGTAGTGCAATTTTCCTTGCCGCTTCTCTTCCGCGTGGCCCAAAATTTGGCTGTTTGTTTTCTCCAGCGATTCCAAAACGCGAAGCTGCAGCCACAGCGCTAACAAACAGAGCCTATAACCTCCCAGTTGGTCAGCGCTTTTTATACTAGCCATGCGCACGTATCTGTTAAAAATATGCCTAGAGGTAATAATAAATTTGCTATTATCATATTTTTTCACAATAAGTGTTTATTCTCCATGCTATAGTTATATTAACTTAAAACTAAATACATGTATGGATATATAAACAACATAGTGTTCCTAGTAAGCCTCTTCTAACTAGTTCGTTAATCGAGTGATTGTTAAAGTTTCCTAACCATGGACATGTAATGTCGCTTGATAACGGGATCATGCCATAAGAAGAATGATGTGATGGACAAACACAAACTAAGTATAACATTTGGTCGTGTCGCTAAGCTTAAAATGTTGCAGCTTTCTTAATGTCAAGTATTCATTCCTTAGATTCTCTTTTTACCTCAAAAAAGGTATACATTCCTTAGACCATACTATTATGACACTCCCTAGTATCAGAAGAAATTGTGGCATCAACCATCATATCGTAACTGAGTGATCATAAAGATGTTTTTAGGTATCTCATAAGACAAGAGGGATAAATAAAGAATCCAACCATTATTTTTTTTGTACTACAATGGCCTAATAAAGTACTACCTATGCATATTGATATACAACCATAGAAAGAATCTTTGGGGCACCATATTTTGGCAATGAGAGAATAGCAGCCAAAGCAAAATCAATAGTAGAGCAGAGGATTATTTTCAAATGAATTCCCCCCATGTCCAATGAAATGGAAATGACATTTATGAATATGAAATGTTCAACTAAGCATCGTTCAAGTAGCATATGCGCAGAATTATTCTATTTTTAGCTAGTTAGTTTATACAATAATAGCTATAAGGAAATTACCTCAAACAACTGCTCACACATTAATTAAGGAGTGTAAGGAAAATGATCCAAAAAATGATCCAACAGCCAAAAATGTCTAAACTCTTGGGAGACCCCATGAGCTCTCATATAATCAGGCACATCATGTCATTTCTTGAGTTCCTAGTTAAGAGCAGCAAAGTAAGAGTGCAATTTATTTAGCTTCAATTGGTAAGTACCAAAGTAAGAATGCCAATATATTGACATGAAAGGTGTCAGAAGCATGGACAATGTGAGGGTTAAGATCAACCGGCGCATGCACCTTCGCTATCCTGATCTCATTTGATTCGAACTTGTGGCCGCATGTAGCTAGAATTATCAATTGATGCAATAAAAGAAGTCATGGATGGTAATAGAGAAAAGTAAGAGCACTGACATCTAATCTACTTTTGTTGAGCTCATGTGCATCAATTTGAGAACATGCTAATTGCTAAGCTATCAAGAAAGCTAACTTGATTGGATTCACGTGGGAGCAGCAAGCATGTGAGGCAGAGGAGCAGAACAACGACCAGACCTAGGGCGAGATAAGTCGCAGTAGTTCATGGATCCATGATCAGGCCCCGCGCGTGGCAAATATTGGGAAGCATGTGAGCTCACCATACCAGACCTGGGACAACAGATCACATGGACGCAGGCGGCCGAAGGGCATTGCGCAATGGGGCCACCTGCCATGGCGGAGTTCTGTAGTGCATCAAGAATAGTTAGTTGCTCCTATGATAAATCTGAAGGGATTCCGCAGTAGAAAACAAAAAAAAATCTACGTTGGAACCTCCTAAACTGCCTAGGATCTATCTATGTAGTAATGTAGTAACGGCCGAGCGTATAGAATACATACCCTTGTAGATCCTACCCGGTTAACGTTCCGAGGGGAACATGGTTGATGTAGTCGTACCCGTAGCCGACCTCAAGGTCACGAAGCTCCTCGCAGGTCACCCCTTGCTCCTTCTTCATCATGCAGCAGCTCCGGCTCACGACATTTAAGCGCCCCAAATGTTGTGTCTCGTGTCTTCGTACACATCATGTACATGATGAGACCTCCGGCTCCCTGATCCCGCTGGAAGTGCGGAAGTTGATATCCGGCTAGGAATCCCTGCAGCGCAATGGCGTGCTGCAAGTGTGCCTCGTTCGCATAACCCAGACTTGGGGCCATGGTCACATGGTATAGAGGGAGGAAGGGAGGAAGGGAGAAAGTCAACTAAAAGACTTCTTAAATTGATTGTCTCATTCCACCCATGGACACCCCTTTATATAGGCGGAGGGGGCATGCCCTCTCCATTGGGTGCCCCATGTGGGACTAAAAGTTAAAAGAAAAAGGCAGGAATTTTGTGCACAGCTGGATGGGCCAAATGCTCTCAGCCCAACCAGCAGAGGGGAGCCAACCCGGGTGGGCCTGGGTGCCACCCGCGGCCCAAACAGCAAGCGGCGGTGGCGCCTGGCTCGCGAGGCCGAGTTGGTCGGCTGCCCACCCCCGACCTAGTAAGCCAGCGTGGCGGCAGTGGCAGCCAGCGCCCGGGATGGGACGGCTCGCCCCGGCGGCCTAGCTCGCTTGCCCGGTTCGCCTGCCCGTCAGCTCCCCTGTGCACCCGCGTTGGGCCGGGGTTGAGCAGGCCCGCGACGACGGCTGGCGGCTGTAGCTCGCCCCGCGCGGCAGGTACTATTTGCCGCTCATGTAGGTATGGGCTGATCAAATCAGCCCCTCCTTTTGTTGTTTTCCTTTTCCCTTTTTCCAGCAGTTTTTCTCCTAGGCTATTTCCCTCTAGGGATTTGGCCTAATATGAAAGTTTCTTTTATAAATCTTAATTTCAATATTATTTAGAATATATTAATTCATAATTAACATATAATAAATGTATATTCAAATTTCCATTTATCCGAAAACACTTTTTCGGTCTTTTCCTTTATTCTTTCTCCGAACAATTTCGGATCTCTCTGTGGAACAATTTCGGCTTTCTCTTTCTCTATTGTGACTCCGTCTTACGAACGATCGCTCTCATCGTACCTTTAAGTGTATCCCCTTATGTCTCGGGAATGCTTTAGACATGATCTATATCAATGATCAACAGAGGGACCAGGGATGCCCATGTGACCCCTATGCATTCCTGATGACAATGTCGTTTGAACTGGTAAATGTAGCATCCAATTTCCTTTTGTTTCTTGATAAGACTTGTTCGAGATCCGATCATTGGTATCATATACCTTGCTCAATCTCGTTAACAATAAGTTCTATTTTACTTGTTACCGTGATATTACATCCCCGTGACTGAGTCACATGTTGCAACATTTATGGATATAATCTCACCAAGACGACCGTATGTATCTTTACCCGTCATGTGGGTGAATAAATCCCGGTCTTGTGGTCACATGTCATCTACTGTTCCTTTGGAATGCCCAGCATACACCATTATTGCCACTATATTACCAGATGACGTCTAGTGCAGTCAAAGCAGCCTCGGGAAATAGTGAGTAATATGAACTCACGGTCTAAGGAAAAGGAGTCTGGATTTTAGATGTTGCAACAATGAACTATTTGACTTGATCGTGTCGCAATCCTTCGAGGAATGTCCATCACATCATTCTCCAATAATATGACCTCGTTGTCAATTGGCATAAATGCCCATGATCTTGAAACCTAGATTATCCTCATGACCAACGAACTAGTATGAATAGGGCTACTAGGGACTTGTTTGTTTTATACCACACCTGTACCAATGTTTCTACTTGATACAGTTATAGCATAATATGAAACTATTATAAACTAATTGAGATATGACAATAAAAACCTATTTATTATTTGCCTCTAGGGCATATCTCCTTTAGTCTCCCACTTGCACTAGAGTACAAATAATCTAGCTCGCATTTTACTCATTATAAACCATATAACATATGCGTTTATTGATCATGCATGCTCATGGGAAACGTCTTGTCCATGTTCTGTTTTATCAGATCATTATGTATTTTTGCAAATCGTTAATGTCTTCCTAATTTTGACATTCACACTATTATCTTATAATGGGTTGAAGTATTTGTTTGGCGACAAAGTGAGACTTTGTTTCTAGTATTTATAATGATGACCATTTTCTGTTGTCGTCTAAACTTTGAAACACACTTTGTTATCCTTTGTGTATGTACAACAGTCATGGTAGTAGAACGAGGCCAGATTTTAGGAGCCTATAGTGACTTTATATCAACCTCGAGGGCTTTCTCATGGGCACTGTGCCCTGGGACACGTCATTCTACGTTAAAAGCAAACTAGCCCCGCCATAACAATATACATCACATCAGATGGAGCCTTTATACTTCTATATCTATATAGATCCTAGTGCCACTTATTTTGCTTCTTGCCATTTAAGTACAAACTTGATTCTAGTTTAGCGATCAACTCAGGAATCACTTCCAACCAGAACCTCGGGTCATATTACGTCGAGTATACAACATGGTTATATGGAAGAACCTATGACTGAGGCATAGGAGATGCAGCGCATCTCTTTCTTTCTTTTAACCATAGTTGTAATACTAACTCAATGCTTCATATAGTAAGAACTTCTTTCTTATCTTGTTCCATTCTAAGCTTCTTCAGAATCTTGTCTAGGACATTCTGAACATCTTTCAGAATCAAGTCCAGGAAGCATTCAACATTTGATTTTTATTAAACTTACCAATCTATCTCGATAGATCTCATTGTTTAATAACTCTCAACTTCATCCTTATTTATCTACTTAAATGTTATTAACACCAATCACATCATTCATATATGTCGTCCACATATACTAGAATGATTTCACTCTCCTACTCAAATATTGCATCCACATTTGAGATCCAGAGATTTCACTTAGCTCCCACTCAAAATATGTCAGCTACAGATTATGATTTAGTCAAGCTGATTTGCCCCCACTCAAATCCAGGTCCTCTTGACAATCTTGGACATTCCAAAATTCCTTGATCATCATCAAATCGAGAATTCCACTAACGAGATTTAAATGATCATTCATTTCTCGTACTTAGGTCCATCACACTTCTTTGTATTTCGTAGGTATGTCTTGTTCAAAACATGACAAGTGAATCAACAATATAATTCCACAAACTTGTAGAATATATAGTTGAATCCTACTTTCTTTAGTAAAAGTATTCGCTGAAACTTTATGATCATTATCATTGGTTTCTCCTCTATATGTAGAGTTTGGATTCATGGAACAAATTCCGCTACGCCACTCAATAATCAGGAGGTAAGGTCTAATACCTTGTTTTGATCTTTTACTTTCTTCCACTTGTATCTTCATCAAGACACGTCAACTTTGGACAACAGCAGGTTTGCCCCTTGTGGAAGATGCATTCATAGCTTCCTAAGAATGCTTTGCAAAAAGACTTGTTTATTCACCATGATTTCGACTTCACGAAATCTCCAGAAACTCGAACGTGCCATAACTCTTATGATGTTGTTTCCATGAATCTTTAGATGTTCCTTATATTTTAAATGAGTGTTTGCTTATTTCGATCTCTAACTCTAAACGATAACTATAACCCTGATAAGAGATAATATTATATCATATGTATCTAATACATATTGATTATGATGTTTAGACATTTCAATATAGTTTGAATTCGTCCAATTATGATAATTTGTGAAACCTCTTTCACAATTCCCTTTTATGTTAAACTTAACTTAAATACTTTAGTTATGTCGATCAAATCGAAGAGACTACATATTTATGTTAATTCAATATCCCTATTTTGTTGTGAACTCATTTGAACAATTCAGATTGTTTCAAACTTATGTTTCATTAAGTAAATACGCTTATTCACTCAAGTCCACAATTAACTAATGATTTCCACTACTTGTTGAAAATACGATACATCACTATGTATAAGATTCGACATTTCTTTGCATATCACCGTTTTACCAGAATGCGGAGTTTTAGTCATTATGCCCAACGAGCCATGGTTTTGCAAAGTCTCTAGATTAAGCATCTAGGACCCTGATCTTCATTTAGAATGAAAAAACATGCAATAACCAAAATGACTTAAACTATAGTGTCATTTCATTATTTAAACTTTGGATATCTTTTAGCACTCTAATCCTTTATAAATGCTTAAACCATTATCATTAACATAGTGATGAGAATAACTCATTTATAATCGTAATGTGACCATAATGGTATTGTTCATAAGAATAGTACAAACTGGCTTGTAACTTGTTCATATGAATAATCATCTTGCCAAAAGCAAGAGACACAAATAAGGATTATAAAATTATATTCAATTCCACTAATCCAAATGATAACCTTTGAGGAAAGGGGTGATGTCGGCCAGCAACCGTTTTGCTTGCCGTCATCAAGTCATATTGCCTCAAATCCAGCAATTCTCAAGTAGATCATCATGTTTTCACAAAGCAGGACAAGTATCAAATACTTTGCAAACTGCAACGAGTTTTGCAAGAACCATATTTATAATTTGTATATCTTACACATACCTTGTCATCCATGACCTCCATTGCAATCAAGCCCTTCTAAGAGTTCTCAACTCTAATGCAATATCGCTAAGTGATTTTCCAAATATTCTCTTTTCATCCATGGAGGAAAACTCATCCAACGGCTCATACTTTATGTGCCAGATTTTGCATAATACAAAATTGTCGTCCAACTCTCCATCGAGTGGAGAATAGCTTATTGGATGATAATGGAGAAAACACAAACATTGTGGAGTCATCGAATTATCTCCTAATGGTTATTGTCAAGAAGAGAAGATCATCTTTTACGAGGATATCCCTCAGGCGTGGGTATTAATCTATGAAGTTGGACCTTTTGCTAAGTTCCACATCAAGCAATATATTTCCCATGGTCGCAAAGGACCTCAATGGGATAGGCCATGATCTACTAAGATATTTACAAATAGACATCTAGACTAAGTTCATAACATGAGTTCAATTTATAATTGATCTCCCACTAAAATTGTCATCCCCTGGACGATTTTAGTGATCACGTGATCCCAGTCCTCTACACCTCCCCCGATCATCACGACCATCAATGTAGCCTCAAAGGTAGACATTTCCTAATGTCAATCATATCATCCATGTGACTCATGCTCGATCTTTCGATATCTTGTGTTCCGAGGCCATGTTTGTACATGCTAGGCTCGCCAAATCTAACTTGTGTGTATTTGTTGTGCAACATGGCTTACACCCACTATATGCGAATGTAGATATGTCTAGCCCCCGATCATCACGGCCGGCTTCATAATGAAGAACTTTCTTGGTGATGCACACACAAGGGGAACACGATCATTGGAATTAAATAGGGATTATCTTATTTGTTATCGTTGAGTATCTAATACTAGCACACAATAAGATGTAAAAAAGGTATCAACATCATATGTATATTGTGATATGATATGGTCCTTCTTCTTGCGCCTTGATCTCCATCGAGCGCTCCGCATGATCTCCATCTTGCCCTTGGTTTGATGCCAAGTCCACGACGCCACTACCCAGTCGTCCATCGAAATGATGTTATTACTACATAACTTAGTAACATAAAAGTAAACTACTTTACCTTCTTAACGACCAATACCATATCATAATCACATGCCCTCCTGCAAAATAAAGTTAGACGCCTCTACTTTATCTATTGCAAGTTTTACGTGGTTGTTAGGACTTTCGCAATAGAACCGTTTCTAAATTACAAACTTTCCAACCACAACATGGATCCAACAGTTGTCTCTACTACACACCTTTTGGGGTCCTTCGTTGTAAATGCTATATCAACTATCGAATGAGAGACAGACACCCGCTAGCCACTTATATGGTACAAGTCGTATGTTGAGCATGGAACCAGTCTCGTGTACGAATACGCGTAAGGTCGGTCCGAGTCACTTCATCAAACAATACCGCAATATAAATAAGTACACGTTAGAGGGTAAAAACTAAGGGATCAATGCCCGCACAATACTTGTGCGTTCTGGCCGTACAACACTCCTACACATAGATCGGCTCTAATACCACTGGAGGGGTTCCGCAGCAAAAAACAAAAAAATTCCTACATTGGAACCTCCTAAACTACCTAGGATCTATCTATGTAGTGATGTAGTAATGGTCAAGCGTATAGAATACATACCCTTGTAGACCATACGCGGTTAACGTTCCGAGAGGAACGTAGTTGATGTAGTCATACTCATAGCCGACCTCAAGGTCGCGAAGCTCCTCACAGATCACCCCTTGCTCTTTCTTCATCGTGCAGCAGCTCCGGCTCACGACATTTAAGCACCCCAAGTGTTGCGCCTTGTGTCTTCGTACACATCTGGTGCACGATGAGACCTCCGGCTCCCTGATCCCGCCAGGAGTGCGGAATTTGATATCCGGCTAGGAATCCCTACAGCACAACTACGTGCTGTAGGTGTGCCTCATTCGCACAACCCAGACTTGGGGCCATGGTCACAAGGTATAGAGAGAGGGAGGGAGAAAGTCAACTAAAAGACTTCTCAAATTGTGTGTCTCATCCTACCCATGGACACCCCTTTATATAGGTGGAGGAGGGTGTGCCCTCTCCATTGGGTGCCCTGATACGTTGCTAACGTATCTATAATTTTTGATGTTCCATGCTTCATGTTTATCTACTTTCTTATGTTTTGTCCATACTTTGGAGTACTTTTTATACACTTTCTTGGACTAACCTATTAACAAGATGCCACAGTGCCAGCTGCCTGTTTTCTGCTATTTTTGGTTCCAGGAAAGTCAGAAAATGAATATTCACGGAATTGGACGGGACAAAAACAAAGTCAATATTTCACCAAGGGGAACACAGAGCCAGAATACGAGATGGAGAGGGGTCAGGGGCCGCCCACACCACCTGGCCACGCGGCCAGGCCTGGCCCGTGCCAGGGGGTGGTGTGGCCGCCTAGGGCACCCCCTCGGCCTCCCCTTTCGCCTATAAGATGTCTCCGATATAGAAACCCTAAGTACCTGATCAAAATTCCATGAAAGAGTCCATATCCGCCTTCATCTCCATCCCTAGATCGGGAGGGATCTAAAGCTCTTCCCGGCACCCTGCCGGAGGGGAGAATTCACCCTGGAGGCCTTCTTCATCACCATGCAAGCCTCTGGTGTGATGTGTGAGTAGTTCATCCTTGGACTAAGGGTCCATGTAGTAGCTAGATGGTTGGTTCTTCTCCTTTGTGCTACCATGTCTAGATCTTGTGAGCTCCGTTCATGATCAAGATCATCTATTTGTAATCCTACATGTTGTGTTTGCGGGGATCCGATAGATATTGAGATGCTATTTCAGATTGATATAGAGTAGCAAGATATTGAGAACAGTACATCTAGTACCTTAGAGATTTCTGTCACTTCCCCAGATTACTAGAGGCATGAACCCACTATCGAGCATAAATACTCCCTCTTGGAGAGCATGCAAGATCACAAATAACAAAGACAAGATAGAATCAATAATCAATTTGAAATAGCATCTCAATATCCATCGGAACCTCGCAAACACAACATGTAGGATTACAAATAGATGATCTTGATCATGAACGGAGCTCACAAAATCTAAACATGGTAGCACAAAGGAGAAGGAC
Source organism: Avena eriantha (assembly GCA_910589775.1). Taxonomy (NCBI): domain Eukaryota; kingdom Viridiplantae; phylum Streptophyta; class Magnoliopsida; order Poales; family Poaceae; genus Avena; species Avena eriantha. The sequence continues at coordinate 168,322,285 of OU342743.1, read as the reverse complement.
CAACCATCTAGCAACTACATGGACCCGTAGTCCAAGGATGAACTACTCACGCATCACACTCGAGGCTTGCATGGTGATGAAGAAGGCCTCCAGGGTGAATTCTCCCCTCCGGCAGGGTGCCGGGAAGAGCTTTAGATCCCTCCCGATCTAGGGATGCAGATGACGGTGGCTACGGACTCTTTCGTGGAATTTTGATCGGGTACTTAGGGTTTCTATATCGGAGGCATCTTATAGTCGGAAGGGGAGGCCGAGGGGGTGCCCTAGGAGGCCACACCACCCCTTGGCGCGGGTCAGGCCTGGCCGCGCGGAAAGGTGGTGTGGAAGCCCTCTGGCCCCTCTCCGTCTCGTATTCTGGCTCTGTGTCCCCCTCGGTGAAAAACTGACTTTGGCTTTTGTCCCGTCCAATTCTGAGAATATTCATTTCCTGACTTTCCTGAAACCAAAAACAACAAAAAACAGGCAGCTAGCACTATGGCATCTTGTTAATAGGTTAGTCCAAGAAAGTGTATAAAAATACTCCAAAGTTGGAACAAAACATAAGAAAGTAGATAAAAACCAAGCATGGAACATCAAAAATTATAGATACGTTAGCAACGTATCACATAACCATAGTGAGCATTCTGTGAAGCATCCTCAATAAAAACCTATGAAAATAGCAAATAAAAAGATTGTTGAGATGCTCATTGTCTGTTTCCTTATCATTTTGATATGGGATAGCTCCTGTATCATGGGGCAAGGGGTACCCCGTTGGCGGTTCTCAATGATACACATATACTTACAATGACAAGAACTTACTTGTGACTAAAGTTGAGTAGCATGAGGTTCGGGACCGTAGGCAAGGGGCATGATATTCTCGGCTTATAACTTGTCAAGCATATCCTCATATTTGTTCAGTTTAACCTTAACCACCTAAAGATGCTTATGATAGGGGTAATGAGAGTTGAAAGCTAATAAGTACCATAATTTTTGCTACTGATGCAAGTCAATAGAAGGCATTGCCCATGCAAAGCCATTATTACCAAAATCATAGATAGCAACATTGGTGATATCCCCTAGTACTAAACTAAAAGGGTCACCAATCAACTCATTCCCAACCAATCTCTGGTAATAGTGATGGACTACAACATCGTCATCGATCCAATGACTTGGGCACTTGCTCTACATGGATGAAAAAAAGGAACCTGACAGTGAATTCTGGATCACATTGAGGAATTTCATACATCCAAATCTCAGTTCAGCGGGTATATATGAGCCCTCCAGGCTGTTGTAAGTGTGATCAAGAAATGTTAGGTTGCCACACTTCCCAATCCACGACGGCGTTGGACCGACTATGTAGTTTTCTGCCCAAGGTTGATCGCTTGGAGGCTGCAAGAACTATTCATGTACCTTGGGAGCTGGCCTTCGAGGTTGGCTAGGTGCCCATAGAACATGCAGTGTCGGTATGGCGGCCACCTATGGCATCAGTTCGCCAACAAAAGCATTGAATTTCGGCCACTCCCTAGCGATGCGGACGCCGTGGGATTGGTGAGCATGAGCACTGTAAGGTCAGTCGTTGGTGGAGAGGATAGGGGTGCTGCAGGGGACACGTGCGATGGAGGATCTCCGAGGAAAATGGAACCATGGGTGAAAGTGATACGTCATAAATGTATCTATAATTTTTGATGTTCCATGCTTGCTTTATATCTACTTATGTTTTGTCACACTTTGAGGTATTTTTATACATTTTCTGGAACTAACCTATTAACAAGATGCCACAATGCCAATTGCCTATTTTCTGCTGATTTTGGTTTCAGAAAAGCTAGTAAGGAAATATTCTCGGAATCAGACCGGACAAAAGCCAAAGTCAATATTTTACCCGAAGCAACACGAAGTTCAGAGGGCAGCCAAAGAGGGGTGCCGAGGCGGCCACACCCTAGGGTGGCGCGGCCAGCCCTAGGCACGCCACCACTAGGTGTGGGCCCCTCGGGCCACCATCGACCTTGCCCTTTTGCCTATAAAAGTGTCTCGATGCGAAAACCCTAAGTACCCGATCAAAATTCCACGAAAGAGTTTGTAGCCGCCGCCATCTCCATCCCTAGATCGGGAGGGATCTGAAGCTCTTCCCGGTACCCTGCCGGAGGGGAGAGATCATCCTGGAGGCCTTCTTCATCACCATGCCTGCCTCCAGTGTGATGTGTGAGTAGTTCATCCTTGGACTACGGGTCCATGTAGTAGCTAGATGGTTGGTTCTCCTCCTTTGTGCTATCAAGTTTAGATCTTGTGAGCTCCGTTCATGATCAAGATCATCTATTTGTAATCTTACATGTTGTGTTTGTGGGGATCCGATGGATATTGAGATGCTATTTCAGATTGATTATTGATTCTATCATGTCTATGTTATTTCTGATCTTGCATGCTCTCCGTTGTTTGTAACTATCTTGGCCAAGTAGATGCTTGCAACTCCAAGAGGGAGTATTTATGCTCGGTAGTGGGTTCATGCCTCTAGTAATCTAGGGAAGTGATAGAAATCTCTAAGGTTGTATATGTGATGTTGCTACTAGGGACAAAACATCAATCCTTTGTCCATGGGACAATCGTATTGTTTACTTTACACACTTTGCTTAATGCACTTATCCGTTGCTTGTAACTTAATACTGGAAGGGGTTCGGACGATAACCGGAAGGTGGATTATTAGTCATAGATGCAGTTGGATTACGGTCTATGTATAATGTTGTAATGCCCAATCAAATCTCATAGGAGTCAAGATGTCTAGTATATGCATTGTATGCTTTCTCAAATCAGTCAATTGCCCCGCTATAATTTGTTCACCCAACATGTTATCTATCTTAAGGAGAAGCACCTCTAGTGAACTATGGACCCCGGTCCATTCTTTTACCATTGATTTACCATCTACTGTTTAATGTTTACTATTTACTTTCTGCAAGCAATTACTATCTTCCACACAATACGTTTAATCCTTTGTTTTCAGCAAAACCAGTGAGATTAACAACCTCATTGTAAGTTGGGGCAAAGTATTCTGGTTGTGTTCTGTAGGATTCCAAGTTGGTAGCAACAACTTGGATTTGTTTCCTTGCTCCTACTGGTTCAATAACATTGGTTTCATAACTGAGGGAAAACTTGTTGTTGTGCTCATCATACCTTCCTCTTGGGGTTCCCAACGAGCTCTACATTTTGAGCCATCAAGCACTTTTTCTGGCGCCGTTGCCGGGGATGTAAGGACTTCACAAGGGGAGTCCCTCACTGAAGGAAATATGCCCTAAGAGGCAATAATAAAGTTGTTATTATGTATTCCTTATATATGATAGATGTTTATTTTGCATGATAGAATTGTATTGATTGGAAACATCAATACATGTGTGTTTAATAAACAAAAAGGGTTCCTAGTTATGCCTCTCTTATAGACTAGCTTGTTGATTAACAAGATGATCAAGGTTTCCTGATCATGGACATTGGATGTTGTTAATAACAAGGTCACATCATTTGTGAAATGATGTGATGATCATTCATCCGAAGTATAGCATTACGATCAAGTCATTATGTTTACACTGCTATAACATCATACGAAGTAATCTTTATCCTTAGACCATGAGATCATGTTAATTGCTAACACCGGAAGAGTATCTTGATAACATCAAACGTCACACCGTAACTGGGTGACTATAAAGATGGGTTCAGTGCTACGAAGGTGTTATGTTGAGGCTGATGGATCAAGAGTGGAATTTGTCAATCCCGATGACGGATAGATATACTCTGGGCCCTCTCGGTGATATCACATTAAGGTAGCTTGCAAGCAAGTGATGTGATCACTAGAATGTTATATCACGGAAACGAGAAAAGAGTGCATGTCGGTAACAAGATCAAACTAGGTATTTGGATACCGATGATCGAATCTCGGACATGTATTATATCAAGAGACAAAGGGATTAAATTACAAGCGTTAAAGATTCTGACGATCACAGAAGTCATCGTTGAATATACATGAGTCACTATGGACCTCCAGGTCCTGCTTCTGATTATTGATCTGAGAGGAGTCTCAATCATGTCTGCATTATTCGCGAACCATAGGGTGACACACTTAAGAGTTACCAGACACCATTTTGGAGCACATATGTTTCAGACAAAAGAATTGCAAAGCATAGGAATTGTTTCGATAGAAACCGGAAATTGTTTCGGGTGAAATTGCAGAAAGTGGTTCTGCATGTGATATTGAAATATTGCAAGGGGTTATATGTGAATGTTTGTTAATTAAAGTAATTAACAAAATTCTGAATAAATTTAATAAAAGAGTTTTATTAAATGAGAGAGCATTAAACTTGGAGAATTTTTAATGCATTTAAAGTAGGGACTTTAAAGGGGAATGTGAAGAGGCATTTTAATGTGGAGGGGTTACCACCACATGAATGGGGGAGGTGAGGAGTCACCCCCATGCGCCGGCCATGAAGAGGAGGGGCACCCCCTCCTCCTATAAAAGGCCCCCCTCTTCCTCCTTCTTCCTCACACCTCCTTGTGAAGGATCTCTCTCCCCCTCTAGAATTATTCCCCCATGGTCTCGGATTAGCGAGATACATGTTCCCGGTGGAATTCTGTCTAGAAGGAGTTGCTGCTTCCGCTGGATCGCTGGAGCGAGGCGGTAGAGGTTGTCCGGTGGCTTGAACGTGTGTGCGAGTGCGGATGCGCTGATGAGTTGCGGCGCTCGGACTTCCTCACGATCTTGAGATCGGCAAGTGTACGACTACATCAACCACGAGTTCCTACTCGTTAACAAAACTTGTTGTCTTCGAGGGTAAGTTCTCGTTGGATGTATGTCCACCCGTTGCTCTGTACCTAGTAGATAGATCTTGGCGTGTAGTTCTTATCATAGGATTTTTTTTGTTTTCTATGTTGCGGACCCAACAGTGGTATCACAGCCTGATCTATGCGTAGGTGCTTTGCACGGGTAGTACACATATGTTTATATGTGGGCGATGATGATCATGTTATTGCATCTTCTATGTATTTTTGGATATTGGTGGCATAGTGGGATGAAGCGGCCCGGACCAACCTTTCATGTCATCATACATGAGACCGCTTCCACGACTGACATGCAACTTGTTTTGCATAAGTGGCTGGCGGGTGTCTGTCTCTCCTACTATAGTCAATATCTGATTTACAACGAGTTGCTAATAACTTGGTTATCCTCGTTGTGGTTCATGTTCGTAGGTAAGAACGGTTCTATCTCCGAAAGCCCTAAGCCACGTAAAACTTGCAATTGATAAATTAGAGGCGTCTAGTTTAGATCGTTGCTGGGCTAGTGTCTTGATATGGTATTGTTGTAAGTACATGTATGATAGATACTCTTACAACACATTCAACGTGTAAGTTCCATAGACCTTGGCCTTACACACAAAGGAATGGTAGAGATCATACCACGATGCAAATGATAGAGATCAAATGCATGGACCATATCATCTCACTTTACACATTAGATGTTAGCATCTTATACTGCTAGTTTGGCGCTTTCTGTAGCATTGTAAGATGATCCCTCATTTAGATATCAAGATAAAAATGTGTTCTTCCTTAAGTATGCACCGTTCTGTGGATCGTGTTTCGAGACATCACGTGATGATCGGGTGTACTCGAATCTACGCTTTCATAGGAACGGGTGTAAGACAGTTTTACATACGCGAATACTAAGGTTCTTACTTGGCGAGCCTAGCATGTACATACATGGCCTCGGAACACAGACCGAAAGGTTAAGCATGAGTCATATAGTTGATATGATGCCCATATAGATGCTCGCCTTTGAAGCTACATCAACTCACGTGATGATCGGACTTGGTGTAGTGGATTTGGTTCATGTAATCACCAAAAAGACACGAGGGATGTCGTTTTTGAGTGGGAGTTCATTAGTAATTTGGATTAGTTGAACTCACTCTATCATAAACTTAGTCTAAATAAACTTTACAAATTCTGTTATAGATGACACCACCCGCTTTTAATTTCAATGTGTTCATGGAGAAAGAGAAACTTGCTACGAATGGTAGCAACTTCACCAACTAGGCTATGAATTTGAGGATTCTCCTCACTGCTGAACAAAAGCAATATGTGCTAGATGCGCTGATAGGCCCCCCACTAGCTCCTGATGCCCCTGACGAGGAAAAGAATGTCTATGTGAAGGACCACAACTTAGTTTATTGCGGCATACTGTATGGGCTAGAGCCAGAACTTCGAAAGCATTTCGAAAATGGCAATGCCTTTGATACCATGGGAGAATTGAAAATGATTTTCGATACCCATGCTGCCGTAGAGAGTTATAATGCTACTGAAAAGTTCTTTAGCTGCATGATGGAGGAGAACAGCTCCGTTAGTGAGCATGTACTCAAAATGTCTGGGTACGCCGATAAGCTTGTGTCCTTGGGAATAACGATTCCCAATGACTTAGGCATACATCATGTTCTCCAATATCTGCCACCTAGCTACAAGAGCTTCATGATGAACTATAATATGCAGGGCATGAAGAAGTCTCTTCCTGAGCTTCTGTCAATGCTTAAGACTGCAGAAGTGGAGATTAGGAAAGAACATCAAGTGTTGATGATCAATAGGACCACCGGTTTCAAGAAGGACAAGAAAGGCAAGCACAAGGGAAAGAAGGGTGGCAAATCTGTTGCCGCACCTGAAAAGAAACCCCGAGCTGGCCCTAAGTCTGACACCGAGTGCTACTATTGCAAGGGGACTGGCCATTGGAAGCGCAATTGCCCCAAGTATTTGGCGGACAAGAAGTCCGGCAAGGCAAACAAAGGTATATATGATATACATGTTATTGATGTGTACTTGACTAGTACTCGCAGTAGAACCTGGGTATTTGATACGGGATCGATTGCTAATATATGTAACTCGGTTCAGGGGCTGCGGAACAAGCGACAACTAGCAAGGGATGAGGTCATGATGTGGGTCGGCAATGGATCAAAAGTTGATGTGATCGCCGTCGGGACGCTACCTCTCCATATGCCATCGGAATTAGTTATAAAAGTAAATAATTGTTATTTGGTGCCTGCACTAAGCATGAACATTGTATCCGGATCGTGTTTGATGCAAAGTGGTTATTCCTTTAAATCAGAAAACAATAGTTGTTCGATTTATAAGAATGATATCTTTTATGGTCATGCACCTGCGTTGAATGGTTTATTTCTATTGGATCTCGATAGTAGTATTACGCATATTCATAATGTTAATGCTAAAAAAGATTAAACTTGATAATGATATATCTGCATATATGTGGCACTGCCGTCTAGGTCATATTGGCATTAAACGCATGAAGAAACTCCATTCTGATGGACTTTTGGAATCACTTGATTTTGAATCATTTGATACATGTGAGCCATGCCTTATGGGCAAGATGACTAGAACGCCATTTTCCGGTTCAATGGAACAGGCGACAGATTTATTGGAAATCATACATACTGATGTGTGTGGACCAATGAGTGTGTCGGCGCGAGGTGGATATCGTTATTTTGTTACTTTCACGGATGATTTAAGTAGATACGGATATATCTATTTGATGAAACACAAGTCTGAAACCTTTGAAAAGTTCAAGGAATTTCAGAATGAAGTGGAAAATCATTGTAATATAAAGATCAAATTTCTTCGGTCTGACCGTGGAGGTGAGTATCTAAGTTACGAGTTTAGCACACACATGAAAGAGTGTGGAATAGTTTCACAACTCACGCCTGCCGGAACACCACAACGTAATGGTGTGTCGGAACGTCGTAATCGTACTTTATTGGATATGGTTCGATCTATGATGTCTCTGACTGACTTGCCACTGTCATTTTGGGGTTATGCACTGGAAACAACTGCATTCAATTTAAATCGGGCACCATCTAAATCCGTTGAAACGAAACCGTATGAATTATGGTTTGGAAACAAACCTAAGCTGTCATTTCTTAAAGTTTGGGGATGCGATGTTTATGTGAAGAAACTTCAGCTGGATAAACTCGAACCCAAAGCAGAAAAATGCGTCTTCATAGGATACCCTAAGGAAACGATTGGGTATACCTTCTATCACAGATTTGAGGGCAAGGTTTTTGTTGCCAAGAATGGATCCTTTCTTGAGAAGGAGTTTCTCGTGAAAGGTGTGAGTAGTCGGAAGGTAGAACTCGAAGAGGTTATTGAACCTTCTCTTCATGAAATGGCGAGTAGCGCAACACTAGAAATTGTTTCGGAGTTGACTTCACCTAATTAAGAGAGAGCTAATGATATAGATCATGAAACTCCGAAAGAGGACACTACCGAACCTCGCAGGTCAAGTAGGACACGTGCAGCTCCTGAACTATACGGTAATCCTACTATGAATTTCATGGTTTATGAAATAGATGACCCTGCGACGTATGAAGAAGCGATGATGAGCCCAGATTCCAACAAATGGCTAGAAGCCATGAAATCCGAGATGGAATCCATGTACGAGAACCAGGTTTGGACCTTGGTGGACTTACCTCACGATCAAAAGGCTATTGAGAATAAATGGATTTTCAAAAGAAAAACTGATGCTGATGGTAATGTGACCATCTATAAGGCTCGACTTGTCGCAAAGGGGTTTCGACAGATTCAAGGAGTTGACTACGATGAGACATTCTCTCCCGTAGCGATGCTTAAGTCGGTTAGGATTATGTTAGCAATTGATGCATATTTCGATTATGAAATATGGCAGATGGATGTCAAAACTGCGTTCCTCAATGGTAATATTGAAGAAGAGTTGTATATGATACAACCTAAGGGTTTTGTCGATCCTAAGGATGCTAATAAGGTATGCAAACTTCAGCGATCCATCTATGGACTAAAGCAAGCATCCCGGAGTTGGAATCTCCGCTTTGATGAGGTGATCAAAGAGTTTGGATTTGTCCAAACTGATGGAGAAGCTTGTATTTACAATAAAGTGAGTGGGAGCAATGTCGCATTTCTGATATTATATGTGGATGACATATTATTGAGTGGAAATGATATAGATCTTTTAAACAGTGTTAAAAGTTATCTAAATAGCAAATTTTCGATGAAAGACCTTGGTGAATCATCATATATATTAGGCATTAAAATCTATAGAGATAGATCAAGGCGCCTAATTGGGCTATCGCAGAGTACATACCTTGGTAAGATATTAAAGAAGTTTAATATGGACGGAAGTAAGAAGGGGTTCTTACCTATGTTGCAAGGCAAGACATTGAGTAAGACTCAAAGTCCGGCTACGGTGGAAGAAAGAGAGATAATGGATAAGATCCCCTATGCCTCGGCCATAGGCTGTATAATGTATGCCATGCTATGTACAAGACCGGATGTGGCACATGCTATTAGTTTGACTAGTAGGTACCAATCTGATCCAGGTTCGGAACACTGGATAGCGGTCAAGAACATCCTCAAGTACTTGAGAAGAACTAGGGATATGTTTCTTATATACGGAGGTGAGAAGAGCTAGTCGCTAAGTGTTATGTCGATGCTAGCTTTGACACTGATCCGGATGACTCTAAGTCTCAATCCGGATACGTATTTCTCTTGAATGGAGCAGCAGTTAGTTCGAGGAGTTCCAAACAACCTGTGGTGGCTGGATCAACGACGGAGGCAGAATATGTTGCTGCTTCAGAAGCGGCATAGGAAGCGGTTTAGATGAAAGAGTTCATTACAGAACTAGGTGTGGTTCCTAGTGCATTGGACCCAATGGTGATCTATTGTGACAACAATGGAGCCATAGCCAACGCCAAGGAACTGAGGTATCACAAGAATTCCAAGCATATTAAACGTCGGTTTCACTCCATCCGCGAACATGTCAAGGATGGAGACATAAAGATTTGCAAAGTACACACGGACCTAAATGTAGTAGATCCATTGACTAAAGCTCTCCCTAGGGAAAAACATGATCAACACCAGAACTCCATGGGTGTTAGATTTATCACTATGTGAACTAGATTATTGTCTCTAGTGCAAGTGGGAGACTGAAGGAAATATGCCCTGAGAGGCAATAATAAAGTTGTTATTATTTATTCCTTATATATGATAGATATTTATTTTGCATGCTAGAATTGTATTGATCAGAAACATCAATACATGTGTGTTTAATAAACAAAAAGTGTTCCTAGTTATGCCTCTCTTATATACTAGCTTGTTGATTAACAAGATGATCAAGGTTTCCTGATCATGGACATTGGATGTTGTTAATAACAAGGTCACAACATTTGTGAAATGATGTGATGAACATTCATCCGAAGTATAGCATTACGATCAAGTCATTATGTTTACACTGCTATAACATCATACGAAGTAATCTTTATCCTTAGACCATGAGATCATGTTAATTGCTAACACCGGAAGAGTATCTTGATAACATCAAACGTCACACCGTAACTGGGTGACTATAAAGATGGGTTCAGTGCTACGAAGGTGTTATGTTGAGGCTGATGGATCAAGAGTGGAATTTGTCAATCCCGATGACGGATAGATATACTCTGGGCCCTCTCGGTGATATCACATTAAGGTAGCTTGCAAGCAAGTGATGTGATCACTAGAATGTTATATCACGGGAACGAGAAAAGAGTGCATGTTGGTAACGAGATCAAACTAGGTATTTGGATACCGATGATCGAATCTCGGACATGTATTATATCAAGAGACAAAGGGATTAAATTACAAGCGTTAAAGGTTCTCACGATCACAGAAGTCATCGTTGAATATACAGGAGTCAGTATGGACCTCCAGGTCCCGCTTCTGATTATTGATCTGAGAGGAGTCTCAATCATGTCTGCATTATTCACGAACCGTAGGGTGACACACTTAAGAGTTACCGGACACCATTTTGGATCACATATGTTTCAGACAAAAGAATTGCAAAGCGCAGGAATTGTTTTGATAGAAACCGGAAATTGTTTCGGGTGAAATTGCAGAAAGTGGTTCTGCATGTGATATTGAAATATTTCAAGGGGTTATATGTGAATGTTTGTTAATTAAAGTAATTAACAAAATTCTGAATAAATTTAATAAAAGAGTTTTATTAAATGTGAGAGTATTAAACTTGGAGAATTTTAATGCATTTAAAGTAGGGACTTTAAAGAGGAATGTGAAGAGGCATTTTAATGTGGAGGGGTTACCACCACATGAATGGGGGAGGTGAGGAGTCACCCCCATGCACCGGCCAGGAAGAGGAGGGGCACCCCCTCCTCCTATAAAAGGCCCCCCTCTTCCTCCTTCTTCCTCACACCTCCTTGTGAAGGATCTCTCTCCCCCTCTAGAATTATTCCCCCATGGTCTCGGATTAGCGAGATACATGTTCCCGGTGGCATTTTGTCTAGAAGGAGTTGTTGCTTCCGCTGGATCACTGGAGCGAGGAGGTGGAGGTTGTCCGGTGGCTTGAACGTGTGTGCGAGTGTGGATGCGCTGCTGAGTTGCGGCGCTCAGACTTCCTCACGATCTTGAGATCATCAAGTGTACGACTACATCAACCACGAGTTCCTACTCGTTAACAAAACTCGTTGTCTTCGAGGGTAAGTTCTTGTTGGATGTATGTCCACCCGTTGCTCTGTACCTAGTAGATAGATCTTGGCGTGTAGTTCTCATCGTAGGAATTTTTTTGTTTTCTATGCTGCGGACCCAACACTCACAACCAATCTCTTTACTTTGTTTTTTGTTTTGCTTAGTTTATTTTTGCTTTGTTTGCTTGTTTCTTTCTATCAAAAATAGAAAAAAAAATAGTTTCTACTATAGTTTTTATTTTTTTTGGTCTATTATTGTCTTACTTTATCATGCTTTCTATCAATGGTTGGTTTCTTTGAAACTGAACCTTATTGGCAAGGTGGGTTCACAGAAGAACAAAAAATATTATTATAAGGAACACTGCTTGTCACAAAAATGGAAACACTTATGGGAACAAATTAATAACTTGTATACCATTGCTAGAAACGTGTGCTCTACTTGTAATGTTACTTATTGCTTTGATAAATCTTGTTGCTGTAAGAGGTATAAACACCTCCCTTTTCAATGTGAGTATAATGATGATGTTACCATATCTTCTTATGTTAAGGGAAATTATGAATTTTATGATGTGGAACAAAATGAAGAATTTATTGCTTGGAAGGGTGCATTCAAACTTGCTTATTTGCTTGAAAATACTGATGATGCACCTTATAAATATGAGGTTTATGATATACTTCAATTTTGCTTTGATAATTATAAGGAAGAAAATAACTATAGTCTTGAATACCTTAATAGATGCTCTCCACCAGCGGAAGAGACCAATGCCTTGCAGGAGCCTATGGAAGAAGAAATTGTTGAAACTGGAAGCTCATTGGATGAAAAAGAGGAGGAGAGTGATGATCAAGAGGAGGAAGAATGGAGCAGCTACCCATGCCTACCTCCCAATAAGAGTAACTCTTTAACTGATACCTTATTTGATAGCCCTCCATGCTTACCAAAGGAGGATGAGTGTGATATTTATATTGTTAAGTTTGTTCATGATGCTACTGAAAATGATTATGAGAGAAAAAATATGGTTGTTGGAATTCTCATGATACTAAAACACCTCTCTTTATATTGAAAGTTCCAAAGTTGCTGTTGTTTTATCTACCCATTCTTGTTACTATGTGCTTCTTTGATTTATTTTGTTACAAGATTCCTATGCAGAGTAAGTGGGTTAGACTTAAATGTGTATCATATTTGCTCCTTGATGCTCTCTTTTGCTTCAATTCATATTTCTTTTGTGAGCAACTTCTCAAATTACCGAGCCTATCTTAATGGCTATAAAGATAGAGCTTTCTAGGAGACAACCCATTATTTTTATTCAGTCATTTTTTCTTTTGCTTCAGTAATAACCTCGTCTTATCCTTTTTGTTTTGTTTTTGTGCCAAGAATAACCTCTAATGAGAGCGAAGTAAGACTTGGGAAAGTTGTTGTCCCAAAACAGATTTTTGTGCTTCACTGTAAAAAATCGTGAAAAATCTCTGTGCGTCGGATTGAGCTGTAATTGTTTGTGCTTCTGCCCCAGGTTGTTATCTAACTTTCGTTCGTTCAGAACTTTTCGATTTGAGAAACAGAAAGTCTTCGAAAAAATTGGTTTTTAGCTGCTTACCTGTTTTGACAAATTTCTGCCATTATTTCCATTTGCCTCTTAATCTCTTTCTCTTTGAGTTCTCTTTGATAACTTGATATTTTAGAAAGAATTTCTACAGTAGCTTGTGTTCTAATGGAAGTTTTACTTGTGATGAAACTAAACCAAATGACCTATTATCTTGAATACACTAATGTTGCTAATGAGGATTGTGTGAAGTTTTGTATGAAGGAAATTTTCAAGTGTAGGGGAAGAATAATGTGATAAGATGAAGTATGGACAAAAGCTCAAGCTTGGGGATGCCACCCGTGTCACCCCAAGAAATATTCAAGAAGTACAAACGTTAAAGCTTGGGGATGCCTTGATCCCCTTCTTCATCAATAAAAATCTTAGGTTTTCTTCCAAAACAGTTCATTTTTATTGTTTCATGCACAATTGTGTTATTCTTGGAGTTTGTTTTTGCTTTTAGTTTTATTTTATTTTGTTTGCTTAAATAAATTCGATGGACCCCTGCATTCATATGGTAATTTAAATAAGTTGATTGGTGATTGGAAAAGAGTAGGAAAGTTCATGCTCATAAGTGATACAAAAAGGAGTTTTGTTTTGACTGTGGCTTAGAATTTATCATGTCATGTTTGATATTGTTTTGAATTTATGCTTAGTAATTATTGTTGTAGCATGACTTGTCCCAAACAATTGAAATTGCATAATGTGCCTTGAAAGAATCATGCGTTGTTTGAGCATACAAAAAGCATAATATTGTGGTATTCTCTTTCGATGCTTTATTTGGGTTGACTTGGCACATGCTTACACCATGTTAAGACTATGAACAAGTCACCTTAGCCTCTATGATCATTTAGTTTTTTTACTTGTAATATCACTTTATGCTTTAATTAATAATGTTTTGTCTCTTTGCATGATTATGGCCATTAGTGCTCTCTTAGTTGGTCACTCCCAGTATTTTGCTAGCCTCCACATGTACCAAGTATGAGTTCTACTCATGCATCCAACTCCCAATAAAACCAATTTATTCCATAGAGTCCACTATAAATTCCTATGCATGGTGTTTTACACTATTCCAAGTATATTCATGTTTTTATCTACCTTCCAAATTAAACATGTTATGTGAAAATTAGTGATTAAAGAACTCACGAACTTGATGGCACACTTTACTTTCTTGCACTTAATAAACTTGAACAATTGCGTCCATATATGTTGCATATATGCTTGCACTTTATAAGTTGAGAATTAGCAGAACCATGTTGTCATGGGGAACACTTTTAACATTGCACTTATTATTCAGTTGATATCATGTTCTTTTGTTTATGGATCCCGGCAGTGTGAAATAAAAGGGGAGCTTGTAAGCTCATGGAGTTTGTATGTGTATTAGAGAAACACCTAGGCGGCTAGCCTAAGCCATGCCTAATCATGGTGGAAACTTGCAGCATAACCATAGTGAGCATTCTGTGAAGCATCCTCAATAAAAACCTATGAAAATAGCAAATAATGTTTTGTCTATGTATAATGTTGTAATGCCTAATCAAATCTCATAGGAGTCAAGATGTCTAGTATATGCATTGTATGCTTTCTCAAATCTGTCAATTGCCTCGCTGTAATTTGTTCACCCAACATGTTATCTATCTTAAGGAGAATCACCTCTAGTGAACTATGGACCCCGGTCCATTCTTTTACCATTGATTTACCATCTACTGTTTACTGTTTACTATTTACTTTCTGCAAGCAATTACTATCTCCCACACAATACGTTTAATCCTTTGTTTTCAGCAAAACCAGTGAGATTGACAACCTCATTGTAAGTTGTGGCAAAGTTCTGTGGTTGTGTTGTGCAGGATTCCAAGTTGGTAGCAACACCTTGGAGTTGTTTCCTTGCTCCTACTGGTTCGGTAACCTTGGTTTCATAGCTGAGGAAAAACTTGCTGCTGTGCTCATCATACCTTCCTCTTGGGGTTCCCAACGAGCTCTACATTTTGAGCCATCAGAAAGCGAGGACGGTGATCGGATACAGGGCGGTGTCAATCTTGGAGGAAAGGAAATACGACGAGGAGTGGAGGCGCTCAAGTGGGAGGAGATCATGGCGACGGGGCTTAGTCCAAGGAGGGGAGGCCGATAGAGGGGAGCTCACAAGGGGGCATCGTCGTTCCCCACCACTAGTGATAAAGAAAGGGGAGAAGAAGGAGGAAATAGAGATGAGAGACCAGGGGTAGAGAGAGGAGAGGGTGCCCTGACCTTTTTTCGTGCGCATCGCTGCCGCCCCTGCGTGATGCCCGACCATCACTAGGAGGTGAGAGATGGGAGGATAAAAGATAGCGTTCAGGTCTTCGACAGAGCAGCAACAGTGATAGGGACCAACATGGGATCTGTCCCCTGTCCCAAAAGAAGCGAGACGGCGCAATGGAGGCCCACATCCAGTGGCACATGGACTAACGACGCACCGCAGATGGCCTCACCGCGCAATGTAGTGACGACGCTTAAGGTTATAGGGAATGCTTGTTGACCGAGACTGGTATTTGTACTCCATGTGACAGAGAGATATCTAGGCTCTCTCGGTAACATAACATCCTAAGTAGCTTGCAAGCATGTGACTAATGTGTTTAGTAACGAGGATATTATATTACGGAACGAGTAAAGAGAACTTGCCAAATAATGAGATTAAACTAGGTAGCAAGTGATATATGGTAAGACTAAGGGAATTGTATACCAAATTAATGAAATCTTCGACATCATGGTTCAACCGATAATGATATTTGTTAAATCTATGGGAGTCATCATGGGCATCTAGGTCCTGGTAATAACTATTGGTTGGAGAGGAGTCTCGATCATATTTGCATGTTCTCGAACCCATAGGGTCACACACTTAACGTTTGATGTCGCTAGGGTTTGATGAGATAAATATATGGTGTTACCGAATTTTGATTCGGAGTATTGGATAGGATCCTAAACATCATGAGACACTTCAGAATTGTCTATATATAAATAAAAACATATGGGAAAGTATTTTTAGGGTTACTGTAGGTATTGTACCGGAGGTTCTAGAAGGTTCTAGAGGGTCCCATAGCTGGGCCCACTAATCCTGGGCGACCCATATGGACTGAGGGGTGTCACATAGGACCACATGGGTGAGGTGCACTGTTCCTGATGCAGTCCGTCCTACGGACGTCCCTACATCCTCACCTCCAAGTCCCCCGAGTGGACCAATGACACGTGCTTGAGCCAACCTCCTCCATGATAAGGTCAACTCGCTCCTATCCCTTTATGACTTCGAGTCTACCTTGGGTGGATTACTACCTCATTCGAATACCTTATACATTATCAGGTATGAAGTCGTGGACTAGCAGAGCATAGCAGCTGCAGCTGAAGCAATCAAGAGTCGTATAGAGCCACTTGTACTACCGGCCCCATCCAGCGGTACTACTGGTCAAGAGGTACTACCTCCTGGCGACAGCGGTACTACCACTTGGACCCTACCCAGTGAGTCGAAGCCCTATGATCCCTCCAGTACCAGAAGAATGGTACTACTGCAAACAACGATACTACCGGGCATGGCGAGCAGTACTACCGCACCTAGAGCTCGTCAATAGCTGAAGCCCGGAGCTATCGCCCTGATCCTAACCGCGCGCTAACGGTGAAACCCGGTACTACAAGACATGAGTCTGGTACTACCGCCCGTTCATGTGCTTACGTGCACCAGCTCGGGCTTCATCCCATGTAACTCCGTAAATACTTCCATTTATGCCCAAACTACCCCTATGTTAGTGACTGGCCTATATATAGTGCCCCATCCTTTATTGTACTCTTTATACATGATAATAGAACTATAAGAAACCCCCTGTGGATCTCTAGTTTAGTCTCATGCTCCTTGACAAGGAGAATCTATCATCAAGCACCTTTTGGATTTTGCCTTTGTTGCGTTCATGTTGTACAAGGCCTTGGATTGGGTGATACCTATCGAAGTTGTCAAGATATCTCCAAGCTTCCCATCTCGCCGTGTTGGCTAAATAGAGAATCCTTGCCCACCACCAATCCTAGGGATTGTGTCAGACTAGTAGCCACCGACTTGAGCTATAGGTTGCTTTGTGTATCATGTGTGCATTGCATTCATCGTGTTCTTCGTGAGTGTGTTCGCTTATATTTCCATCCTCTCCCTCTCCCCCTCACGATTCCCAGCGATTTGTGAAAGATCGGGCCACCCCAAGGGGTCACCCCTAACATATTGGTATCAAGAGCCTTGTTCATCATGAACTTCTCCACAAATTTTTCGACTATCCACCATAATTTTGAAAATTGCCCCCAAAAGAACCCCAAGGCCTTCGGATCGATCTTGAGTTTTGGACTTTTGGTGCGTTTTTGGTGGATTTGATCCGTAGAAATGTTGCTATTGGTATAGATCTACCTTCCATGTGGTTCCCTAACCCTAATTTTGGTCACATTTCAGCGAATTTGAGTATTTTGGGTGAAATTTCCTCCTAGTTTCGAGTTCTCCGCAACGAGGAATCTGTGGAGCGGTACTACCAGGTTTTCGCAGTGGTACTACCGGTACATGGTACTATCGCCCATCGGTAATATCAGAGCAAATTGGCGGTGCTACCGCCCAAGACAGACAACTATTTTAACACCATTTTCACCGTAGGTTTGTTTTTGACCTTCCTCCTTTTCTTGTCTGTGTCTCACGTGTGTGTCAACCTAACTAACGACAAGCTTCCACAACATTACATCCTGCATTCTTCGACATCATGACACCCGAACATCTTTCCCCAACACTGGTTGCAAGTCGTCATCAATACCGAAGGTATAACTTGCTCCACCTTGTTAACCCCATATCTTCCTTTGTGTGTAACTATCCTATGAGAGTAACTCATTTTGTGTTTGCCTAAGCACTGTTCACTTGTCCTTGGATAGTGAGAGTGTGTAAGCAAATACAAAAGTTGACTTATAGTATATAAAGGGATACAAAGAATAAAAAGGATAAAAATAGAAAGCAAAAGAAAAATAGAAAGATACATAGTCTACCAATACAAGAGAGTATCAAGCTTGTAAGCAAAGAGAGAGAGAGAGAGAGATAAAGCGCGACCAAGGCAAGTGCACAAATCCGTTGCTTATCCTCTTTTTGCAAACGAGCCACAGTCTCTCCTTGTGTTGGCATGACAACCAAGCGCAGTCTTCATTAGGCATTTTGTGCTCATTTTCATAGTCGTGCTAACCCCGTTCATCTTCACGTGTGTGTATCCTCGTGCTTTTGTAGATCGTATCATTTTTGCTTTTGATCTTTGGTTCTTTTCCACCTTTGACTATAACCTTTTCTTTGGATCGTTTTGTTTGTCTTTCCACCATCATAACCTTCCACCATAATCTTTTGAGAGTCTTAGTTGTTTTTAGTGTGAGGTTTCATTGCGATTTCACTTTGCAAGTTTATAGTTCTCAAGTGTGTCTACTAGTTTGATAAAATCCTTAAGGTGAGGTGAAAGGATAACCCCACCACATATTACCTTTTCATATACAATCCTTGTTTTTGCTACATCATGGATAACACAGTAAGACGAGCCAACCACCTCCTCAAGAAGAAGGACCACACATGCCGCGAGCAAGCCACTTCATCATTCAAGAAGAATTTCGTGGATGTTTCAACGCCCTCGAGACGCGCCAATACGAGCAATTCGGAGAGACTCAAGCTGATTTCAAGAGCATCGACAACTGCTTTGATGGCCTCGAGAGGCAAATGAAGGCCATGCACCAAAACTTTGGATATCAAAATGAAGCTCTACAATGTGTACCTTCAATGCTTCATCAATGGAGTTACAAGCAACACAAGGCCACATTATCGCGCATCAAGATCTTCACGGCACCACTCTTGTGATTCAAGCTCTTCACGACATCATTCTCCGCATCAATAAGATCCTAATGCAAGTGCTCCAATACGCAATGAAGATCCCGTTGTTGAGCGTGGGAGCTCGTAGCAATATGTACCTTCTCCACAACACGCCACAACAACAAGCTATGATGGTGATTTCTCATCAAGACCATAAGCAAGACGAGAAGGGCATCATCATCACGCAAGAGCACTTGTGATCCAAGATGAACAACCACGTGAAGAACCTCGGGTGGAACCTCAAGTCCATCATCAACAATTGAAAGACCTTCACTCAACAATAAGTGATGACTCCAATTTGGAAGAACAAGCCCGTCATCGACGTGAATATCTTGAAGACCCTCCTCGTTGTCACCAACGTCATGAACGTCAATGCCAACATAATGGACACAATGCCGAGCAACAACCGCAACAACACATGGAGCATCAAATTGTACATGTCAAATGACGCCAACCACGTCAAGAGGCTCAAGACCATGATAATACTCATGAGGCCCAAGAACCTCAACTTTTTCTACAACCGCGGCATGAGCCTCCCCAACCGCATCAACCACACCAAGAGGCTCAAGGACTTCCTCAATGCAATGAGTACCAAGTGTTATTAAATGGTGTCCCAGGTAAAAAAATCTGTTGCAAAAGAGGTGTCAGGCAAGGAGACCCCTTATCTCCCCTTTTATTTGTTTGCATAGCTGGATTATTACAAGAAATTGTCAATGATGCCTGGCACAGAAATGAAATCAGCTTGCCCCTTGATAATGATTTTGGACAAAAATATCCTATCCTTCAATATGCTGATGACACCCTATTGATTATGCCTACTGATAGCATTCAACTGAATAATCTTAAGGACAGACTCCAACAATTCAGTAGTATGACTGGTCTCAAGGTAAATTATGTTAAATCTACACTGGTACCTATCAATGTACCAGAGGATTATGCATGTCAACTTGCCTCATCTTTTGGATGCAAATTGGAAAGTTTACCATTTACCTACCTGGGTCTCCCACTTGGTACCACAAGACCATCTATTGATAGCTTGATGCCCATTGTATCCAAATTTGACATAAAGCTCTTAGGATTATCTTCTCTCATGTCATATACAGGAACACTCACATTATTGAATTTTGTACTGAACTCTATGCCCATCCATGCCATGGTTCTTTTAAAGTTCCCATAACAATTTTTGTCCATTTCGAGAAAGGTGGTAGACAGTTCCTTTGGGCAGGGAAAGATATCAATAAACATGGCAAATGTCTTGCTAAATGGGAATTGGTTTGTAGACCAAAGGATCTAGGAGGTTTAGGTGTCATAAACCTCAGGGTACAAAATCATGCCCTTCTAATGAAAAATCTTCATAAATTCTACAACAAGACTGATGTCCATGGGTTGATCTCATATGGAAAGCCTACTATCAAGGAGATCCTGCCCCCCGCTCACTGAATCATATTGGATCCTTCTGGTGGAGATACTGTATGAACTATGTTGATATTTACAGAGACATGACTCATTGTAAAATTGGCAATGGAAAATCTATGCTTCTATGGAAAGATCTATGGAAATATGAATGTTTTGAAGATAAATACCCACACCTGTTCTCTTTCTGCCACAATGATACCTTAACCATGAACAAGGCCATCTCTACAGCTGACAATGATTTCTATGATCTCTTCCAACTCCCCTTGTCCATTATTGCTCATGAGGAATTAATTGATATGTTGGAGAATATCAGAAACATAAATCACACTCATGACCATGACTCATGGTACTTTTCCTAGGGTGAGACCTTTAAAACCAGGAATGTATACATAGCACTGATTGGGACCCACCCAACACCAAAGCCTATTCTTGATATATGGAAGTCATGTTGTCTCCCAAGACACAAATTTTTTGCCTCGCTCCTTTTGAATATGAGATTAAATACCAAAGAATTAATGACAAGAAAGAATTTCTTCGTGGAATACAATGACTGTGTAATATGTGACACATGTCCTCAAGAAACACTACAACATCTATTTTCTGAATGCAGCTTGAGCCAGGGTTCTGGTGGGCCCTGGGACTTGAATGGAACACTGATATGGATATTCATCAAATGATCAATGATGCTAGCCGTAGATTTAATCCCAGTTTTCTTATGAAATTATCATCACTGGATGCTAGAGTATATGGGACCAAAGAAATATCTTTATTTTCAAAGATCTTAATCCTTCCATCATTAGATGTATCTCTTTTTTTAAAGCAACCTTCTCCTTGACTATGCATAGAGCTAAACCTAGTCTCAAGGAAGGTATGCAGCAGTGGCTTGACACACTATGATTGTAAAACACCTGAACCTGAGCCTGGCTCAATCCTCTATACATTATAAAATTTATAAAATGACATAGTAGGGGTCTTCCCTACTGTTTTTTGTCATAACAAGTGCCTCAACCTTGTCCACAACCACAACTTGAGCCTCCTCCGCCACCCCAACCACTCCAAAAGGCCCAAGGATATCAACAACACTATGAGGAACAAGTTCTTCCACCTCCAAATGTGGTACAACCACCGCAAGAGCAACAACAACACCATCACCAAGTACGTCGACATGATTGCTCGGATGATGAGGACGAATGATACATTGCAAATGTATCTATAATTTTTGATGTTCCATGCTTGGTTTTATCTACTTTCTTATGTTTTGTTCCAACTTTGGAGTAATTTTTATACACTTTTTGGGACTAACCTTTTAACAAGACGCCACAGTGCCAGTTGCCTGTTTTCTGCTGTTTTTGGTTCCAGAAAGTCAGAAAATGAATATTCTCGGAATTGGACGGGACAAAAGCCAAAGTTGATATTTTACCGGAAGACTCACGGAGCTAGAAGAAAATACGGAGAGGGGCCACAGGGTGGCCACACCATGTGGTGGCGCGGGCTAGCCCTGGCCATGCCACCATGTGGTGTGGGCCCCCTGGCCGCCCACCGACCTTGCTTCTTCGCCTATAAGATGCCTCCCGATGCAAAAACCCTAAATCATAAACCCTAATTGATGGTTTTATGCTAATAATATGCTTTTAATACTCCTTTTTATATAAAGATTATGATTTATTTGGACTAACCTACTAATAGTTGCAAAAGTGCACAATGTTCTTGTTTTACACTTTGATGTGTAGGAATTACCAAGAATACAAGTGGAAACCTTGTTGGAGTCAAATTGGGATTTTCCAGAAATCTGTCTCAGAACTCTTTTTGAAGATGGTCATGTTTCGTGTCGAAGACTGAGTCAAACGGAAAACTCTTCAACTACAAAGTTGTTGGAAATTTCGCAAAAAACGTTATGGACATAAAATTTAGCTGATTCCGAGTCCGGACAGGCCCGATAGACCCGATTTACTGCAGCCTAGGATGGGGTGACGGGAATCCGAGAAACTATATAAAGGGAGGAAACCTAATTCGTGGGAGACACCTCCACACACGAATTTTCAGCCACCAAAGCCACGTTTTTTCCTCCCCCATGGATCCCATCTCCATGGGGAAGGGCTCCCAAGAATCCATGAAGGAAGGGTGCTAAGGGGCGGTGCTCCCCTGTGATACCGGCGGCGGGGAAGGAGTCCTTCGCGCCGCCGCTGGTGCCGCCGCTGCCTCTTTACTATCTTCACCGCCATATCCATCGAGTCCACTACCATCTCCATTGCTGTTGCTGACTCCCATGACGAGGAGGGAGTAGATCTCTCTCGAGGCTAAGGGTTCTACCGGTAGCTATGTGTTCATCTCTCTCTCTATGCATCATCTTATTGAGATCATGAGCTTGTAATCTATAGATCTATTCTGCTACTCAAGTGCTTTAGTGAATCTCTGCTCTCCCCATGTGTGTGAAAGTGACAGCGTGCTCACCATGGTGGCACTTAGGCTAGAGATTACAAATACTTATTATGAGATATATTTGGAGTTGGATATCTTTATGAAATTGTGGTGTTTGTTGGACTCATCTAGTACTCAAGGTGACAGTGTGGGGTTTTCTAGATGGGAAAGACTTACTTTAAGGTGTGCTGTTATAGCCCTACCATCAATTAGAGTGTTCAACCGGAGAGTAGTTAAGAGTAGTATCATAAAGAGAAGATATTTATATGAGAGTGTTCACTAGTGAATATGATCCCTAGGCCTTGTTTCTAAGCATTGATACACCATTTGCTATTAGATATGTTACATGTTTGCTTGCTTCCATCTTTATTTCAGTTTGCCTTTAGTCTCTTCCATGCCATCAAGCTATTTGCTGGCACCGTTGTCTTATATCCATACCACTTGTATTTCACTATCTCTTCGCCGAACTAGTGCACCCATACACCTGACAAGTGTATTGGGTGTGTTGGGGACACAAGAGACTTCTTGTATCTTGATTGCAGGGTTGCTTGAGAGGGGATACCTTTGACCACTTCGTCCCTGAGTTCGATAAACCTTGGGTGATCCACTTAAGGGAAAACTTGCTGCTGTTTTACAAACCTCTGCACTTGGAGGCCAACAACTTTCTACAAGAATAGAAGTGCATATACATCAAGCTATTTTCTGGCACCGTTGCCGGGGAGGTAAGATAAAAGGTATTCACACCGGAGGATTAAAGAAGAAGAACCTCCCACGGCAAACGCCTATTTTCTGGCGCCGTTGTCGGGGAGGTAAGGTAAAAGGTACTCACATCCTCCGGTGTGAGTGCTCGAAGTTATTTCCTTTAGATTCTGCAATTTTTTCTTTTTGTTTCTTGTTTTTACTAGTTAGGCTTAATGGAAAACAAAAAAAAATAGAGAACTTTATGGTATTTATCTTGAGTTAGGACATGAAGTGTTTGAAGAGAAAATTAAAAAACCTAAGGAACTTTATTTGCATGCTAACAACAATGTTGTTAGTATGAATTCTTTGGACACCATTATTGCTAATGCTATGGAAAAGTCTAAGATTGGGGAAGCTAGTTCCTATGAAAATGATCTTTTTAATTCCCCAGCTTCGGAAGATAGCTATTCTATTGCTTATGATGATACCAAACCTCCAATATATGATGAATACAATGATGAATATGATATTTTCAGTCCACCTACTATTGAGGAGAAAAATTAATTATGATTATAATATGCCTCCTATATTTGATGATTATGGTGATGAAAATAATAATGATAGCTATTTTGTTGAATTTGCTCCCACCACAATTAATAAGAATAACTGTGCTTATGTGGAGAGTAATAATGATTATATGCATGTGGCTCATGATAAGAATGTTTCATGTGATAGTTATATTGTTAATTTTATTCATGATGCTACTGAAAGTTATTATGAGAGAGGGAAGCATGGTTTTATGTGTCTCAACAATATTAAGTTTCCCCTCTTTATGCTGAAAGTCTTGAAGTTGCACTTGTTTTGCTTTACTATGCTTGTTGTTTTGTGCTTTCATGACTTGTTTCTTTACAAGATTCATATGCATAGGAAGTGGGTTAGACTTAAATGTGTTTTAAATTTGCTTCTTGATGCTCTCTTTTACTTCAATTCATATTTCTTATGTGAGCATCTTCTAAAACTATTAAGCCTAACTTAAAGATGTTAAAGAAAAGTACTTATTGGGAGATAACCCAAAAGTTTTAGATGAGTCTTGGAAGTTATTACCTCAGTAATAACCGCTCCTTATACTTTTTATTTGCTTTTTGTGCCAAGAGTAACCTCTAATGAGAGAGAAGTAATGATTGGGAAAGTTGTTGTCCCGAAACAAATTTCTGTGCTTCACCGTAAAAATTCGTGTAAAATCACTGAACGTCTTTTTGAGGCATGCATTTTTGTGCTTCTGCCCCAGGTTGTTTTCTAACTTTCCTTAGTTCAACACTTTTTGATTTGAGCAACAGAAGGTCTTCAAAAAAATTCGTCTTTACCTGCTGGTCTAATTTGACAGATTTCTGCCATTATTTGCATTTGCTTCATGTTGGGTCCTTTTTGAGTTCTTTTGGTGAATCGAGCTTTTTGAGGGAAGTGCTACAGTAGCTAGTGTTTTAATGGAAGTTTTATTGGTGTTGGAACTGAATCTAAAGACCTATTATCTTGAGTGCACTAATGTTGCTAATAAAGATTGTGTGAAGTTTTGTATGAAGGAAAAATTTCAGGTGTATGGAAGGAATGAGTAATGAGATGAAGGATGGACTAAAGCTCAAGCTTGGGGATGCCTCGCGTGTCACCCCAAGAAATATCCAAGAAGTACAAGCGTCAAAGCTTGGGGATGCCCAAGGCATCCCCCTCTTCATCAATAAAAATCCCAGGTTTCTTCCAAACGCTTCATTTTTATTGTTATATGCAGAGTTGTGTTGTTCTTGGAGCGTCTTCTTTTTCGTTTTCGTTTTGGTTTTTAGTTTGCTTGGTTTGCTTAGTTTGCTGAATAAATTGGTTAGACCCCCTCTTTCATACATTGGTTTTCAAATAGCTTAGTTTGGTTTGGAAAAGAGTAGGAAAGTTCATGTTTAAGTGGTAAAGAGAGCTTGTTTTTGACTGTGGCCTATGCTTTGTCATGCTAGGCTTGATATTGTTTTGGCTTTATGCTTAGTATATTTGCTGTAGCATGACTTGTTATAAACAATTGAGATTGCTTAATGTGCCTTGGATGAATCATGCGTTGTTTTAGCATATTAAAGCATAGTATAGTGGTATTCTCCTTTGATGCTTTATTTGGGTTGACTTGGCGCATGCTCACACCATGTTATGACTATCTCAAGTCACCATAGCCTTTATGATCCTTTAGTTTTCAACTTGTAGTATCACTTTATGCTTTGATCAATGATGTTTTGTCGCTCTGCATGATTATGGCCATTGTCGCTCTCTTAGTTTGTCGCTCCCAGTGTTTTGCTAGCCTCCGCAACCAAGTATGAGTTCCACTGATGCATCCAACTCCCTAAACCAAGTTATTTCAAAGAGTCCACCATACATACCTACTAGCATATGCTATTCCAAGTATATTCATGCTTTTGTTTACCTTCCAAATTAAACTTGTTATGAGAAAATTAGTGATTAAAGCTCTCACGAACTTGATGGCACACTTTACTTTTCTTGCCCTTAATAAACTTGAACCATTGTGTCGTCTATGTTGTGTATGCTTGCACTTGTTTGTGGGGAATTAGTAGAACCATACTGTCATGGGGAACGCTTTCAACATTGCACTGGTACTTTGTATCTAGTTGATATCATGCTCTTTTGTCTATGGATGTCATCGGTGTGAAATGAAAGGGGAGCTTTTAAGTCCATGGAGTTATGTATATGTGTTAGAGAAACGCCTGGGCCACTGGTCTAATCCATGCTGACATGGTGGAAACCTACAACGTAACCATAATGAGCTGTCTATGAAGCATTCTTCTTATAAAAAAAGAGTCCTATATTGAGAAAAACAGAAAAACGGAAAAAAAATGAGATTATGAAAAGAGGAAAGAGAGAAAAAAGCACCATATTCCCATGGTAAATAAGAAGATGGCTGAGATGCTCATTGTCTGCTTGCCTTGTCATTTTGATATGGGGATTCTTCCGTATCATCAGGCAAGGGGTACCCCGTTGGCGGTTCTCTATGATACACATGTACTTATGATGACAAGAACTTATCGGTGACTAAACTTGAGTAGCATGAGGAGCGGCCCTCGTATTCAAGGGACATGAGATTTCTAACTTATACGTCGTCAATCATGTACACCATAGTTTGTTCACTTTAACCTTAATCACTTCAAGATGCTTATGATAGGGGCAATGAGAGCTGAAAGCTATAAGTACCATAATTTTTGGAAGCTCTTTATGAGACTTGAATCCCTACTTCCTTCCATGAAGGCCTTTCTTCCACTTATACATTGAGTCTCCACCTTCTATCTTTATGCACCTACTTTGAGAGCATAGTGGCCATTCTCAGTTCTATGTGCATTGTCCCTAGACTAGTTGATTGATGCATAACTTGATATTGCTTGTTTTAAACTATTTGTATCTAGTCACTCTTATGAACTTTGAAGGTGTCCTATGCATTTATATTTGCTACTCTATGAGGGACAAGCTGAATACTATTATGCTATGTTTTCTTTATGTGAAACAAACAAACGTCTTGCAAAGCATTGTTATTCATGAATCTTTTGTTTGTGCATTTTCATGTTGCAACATAGTTTCTTTGTCTTATTGCTAGAACTTTGTCTTTCATGTTATGATTGAAGTACTATGATCTTAGCTTTGATTGTTTTACAAATACTTTGATCAAGTTTATGATGGTGCATGTCACCTCAAAAATTATTCTTTCTTTTTATCACTTACCTACTCGAGGACGAGCAGGAGTTAAGCTTGGGGATGTTGATACATTGCAAATGTATCTATAATTTTTGATGTTCCATGCTTGGTTTTATCTACTTTCTTATGTTTTGTTCCAACTTTGCAGTAATTTTTATACACTTTTTGGGACTAGCCTATTAACATGACGCCACAGTGCCAGTTGCCTGTTTTCTGCTGTTTTTGGTTCCAGAAAGTCAGAAAATGAATATTCTCGGAATTGGACGGGACAAAAGCCAAAGTTGATATTTTACCGGAAGACTCACGGAGCCAGAAGACAAGACGGAGAGGGGCCACAGGGTGGCCACACCATGTGGTGGCGCGGGCTAGCCCTGGCCACGCCACTAGGTGGTGTGGCCCCCCTGGCCGCCCACCGACCTTGCTTCTTCGCCTATAAGATGCCTCCCGATGCAAAAACCCTAAATCATAAAGCCTCCAATCACGAAAAGTTCCACAGCGTCGCCGCCACCGAAGGGGAGATTCGGGGGACAAAAAGTCTCTGTTCCGGCACCCTGCCGGGACGGGGAAGTGCCCCCGGATCCATCTCCATCAATCTCCACCGCCATCTCCATCACCATTGCTGATTCCCATGATGAGGAGGGAGTAGATCACTCTCGAGGCTAAGGGTTCTACCGGTAGCTATGTGTTCATCTCTCTCTCTATGCATCATCTTATTGAGATCATGAGCTTGTAATCTATAGATCTATTCTCCTACTCAAGTGCTTTAATGAATCTCTGCTCTCCCCATGTGTGTGAAAGTGACAACGTGCTCACCATGGTGGCACTTAGGCTAGAGATTACAAATACTTATTATGAGTTATATTTGGAGTTGGATATCTTATGAAAGTGTGGTGTTTGTTGGACTCATCTAGTACTCAAGGTGATAGTGTGGGGTTTTCTAGATGGGAAAGACTTTGAGGTGTGCTGTTATAGCCCTACCATCGATTAGAGTGTTCAACCGGAGGGTAGTTAAGAGTAGTATCATAAAGAGAAGATATTTATATGAGAGTGTTCACTAGTAAAAGTATGATCCCTAGGCCTTGTTTCTAAGCATTGATACGCCGTTTGCTATTAGATCTGTTACATGTTTGCTTGCTTCCATCTTTATTTCAGTTTGCCTTTAGTCTCTTCCACGCCATCAAGCTATTTGCTGGCACCGTTGTCTTATATCCATACCACTTGTATTTCACTATCTCTTCGCCGAACTAGTGCACCTATACACCTGACAAGTGTATTGGGTGTGTTGGGGACACAAGAGACTTCTTGTATCTTGATTGCAGGGTTGCTTGAGAGGGGATACCTTTGACCACTTCCTCCCTGAGTTCGATAAACCTTGGGTGATCCACTTAAGGGAAAACTTGCTATTGTTCTACAAACCTCTACACTTGGAGGCCCAACAACTGCCTATAAGAATAGAAGTGCGTAGACATCAACGACCACCGCCGACATCATGGCTACTGTCATCATCATGATTGCATGAGGAAGAAATATTTTGCAAGCTCAGGTTCACCATGCCCAAGTTCACCGGCTCCAATGATCCTGAAGAATATCTTTCATGGGCACTCAAAGTTGATAAAATCTTCCGCATGCACAATTATAGCAATGAGAAGATGGTAGCCATAGCTTCTCTTGAGTTTGATGATTATGCCAAACTTTTGTCGGAACAAGACCAAGTTGCTCAAGAAGCAAGAAGAGAGCCTCCAATCAACACTTGGCAAGATATGAAGGCTCATATGCACTCCCCGTTTTATCCCGTTGCACTACACTTGCGGCCTCTTCAACAGGCTTCAAATGCTTAACCAAGGGACAAAAACCATGGAAGAGTAGTTCAAGCAAATGGAGCTCAACATGATATGCACCAACATCGAAGAGCGCAAAGATCAAACAATGACATGCTTCCTCATTGGATTGAACCATACAATCAAGCGCATCACCGAGTTCCAAAAGTACAACAACATGGTTGAGATTGTGCACAATGTAGTCAAGGTCGAATGTCAAGTCCAAGAAGATATCAAGTATAACAAGCCGAAGACGTACTTCACCTACAAGAAAGCTCAAACCGCTACATCAAAAAACATCAAATAAAGCTCCTCAACTACTACAAAGCCTCCTTTCCATCCCATAACTCCTCAAGGAAAATTTCCCCCAAGTGGGAACCAACCATTGGATGACTCTACAATGTTTGAAGGGCAATGTTACAAGCATGGAGGCAAAGGACACAAGTAGTTCCATTGTGGAAATACCAAAGTCTTGTTCATCCATGACAACCCTGAAGAGAAATACTTGTATTAGGATTGCCTAGATCAAAACATGGACATGACTTAATATTTGTTGTAGTTGAGCGCTTTAAAAATGGCACATTTCATCCTATGTCATAAGACCGTTGATGCTTCACATATTGCAAATTCGTTTTTCAAGGAAATCGCCCGTCTTCATGGTGTACCAAGAACCATCGTATCTGACCGTGACACCAAATTCATGACTACATGTGGAAGACGCTCATGGACAAGCTCGGTGTCAAGCTCCTCTTCTTATCCGCCTTGCACCCTCAAACCGATGGCCAAACCGAGGTTGTCAACCAAAGCCTCGAAACCCTCCTACAAGTGTTTCTATCTTAAAGATTGGGAGGAATGCATCCTCCACGTCGAGTTCTCCTATAATCGAGCCAAGCACTCCACGAAGATTAAGAGTCCATTCATGATTGTTCATGGATTCGAGCCCCTCACTGCGCTCGACATCCTACCGCTTCCTCTTCATGAGCGCACCAACATGGACATCGACAAGTGCTCTCAAGCAATGAAGAAACTCCACGAAGACACAAGAGCTACTACTGAGAAACAAGTCCTTTTCCAAGCATCAATGCTAAACAAGTAAACAAAGAGATGATATTTGAGGAAGGTGACCTCGTTTGGATACACCTAAGAAAAGATTGTTTCCCCAAAGAATGTGGTACTAAGCTCAAGCCGAGAGGAGATGGACCCTTCAAGGTCCTCGAGAAGATCAATAACAATGCTTATGTCATCGATATCCTGCCATCAAAGTACTGGGTGACCCAGTATACCACTACATGATGTAGTACACTATAGTCGTTGACATAACACCAATGAAACAATGTTCCACTAGCAGTACATCCCTTAGAGTGGTACAACAGAAACATCGTGGGTCCAAGACATGACTTTAGATTACAACTCGACGCATTACAAAAGATCTAAAGAACATTCCTCAAAACAACAAGGAAAAAATATACAAATGAATCCAGAAATAGCAACGCGAGGTCTATTCTAGAAATAGTTCTACTATTAACTTATGACTATGGCTTGTGATTGCTGCTATAGTAATGCTCTATAGAAGTAGGTTCTTCTATCCAGGGATTTAACTATACTCTACTCTTCAGCTTCTCTTCTATTGTCGCTTATTTAGTTGTCAACTTCATTGATCCCTACTGGATGCCTTCAACTCTCCAAAGTAGTTCTCCTTTTTGAATCCGTCGTTGATTTATCCAAGATCTAGCAAGGGTTAAGAAGGTATGATTGAGTACGAGCGTACTCAGCAAGTTCACTAAAAATGAGTGTTTGATGCACTATCTACAGCCGTAGACCATAGGTCATAGGCTATGCAGGTTTTCATAAACATTTCTTCAAAGGTTGCTTTTATTCTCAAAAGCTATATCCATCATCATTCACAGGTTTACCAGAACTTCATGGAGTTCCTTTCCTGCCACGTTCGTAGATCCTATCCAGAACAGAAGTAACATGTCACAATTTTATACACTCTATAGAGGTGTGTTTTTACCCATAAGAGATCAAATCCTTGTTGCACAACCGGGCAAATCTTTCCCGTCCACACTTCCTTAGGTGTGGGGACCAGAAGATGATCCAAGCCATTCACTGCCCTTCTATGCAACCCCACATGCCAATGATGACTGGGTTCCTGCACCAATAACAGGGTTATTGTAGTACTTGTAGCAGTAAATATTTAAAGATTTTGTCCCGATAGGAGCTCGACAAACATGACCCCACAACCACGTTGCCAATGCGACCATGTTCGCACCCAACCCATGGTTTGGAAATAGCCTATTCTATAAGTTGCTAGGATAAATAATAACTACTACTAGGATTGGAAGAAAACTAGAACAAAAGTAAAACTAAAAAGAGGTGAATGCAATGAGATGAAATATTAATGCTATGATTCCTCAAGTAATGTTGTGTATACCGGTGTGCATGATAATTGCTTATGGAATAGTTGTTAACTATAATTGTGGCGGTCCCTCATATACTGTTGTCTCCCACCATTGGTAAGTGGCAACTAGACAACTAAGTTGTCCACACCCTCTTCGGACATGGGTCATCTCGTAATACAATAGTGTATTAAGGTAACAAGACCAATCAAGGTAAACCAGAGAAAAGGCATTAAGTTCTATGGACAACCGTACTCCTAAGCAAGTGTGCTAGTCACAAGATATCCCGTTTGTCACTTTGGGGACAAGCAATTCGCAACACTATACCTATCTATATCATGAGTGATCTTGAGGGAACTCTGGGCGGTGCATCCTAAGCTGCTATTGCCTCCACAAATCACTTACAGCAAATAGCCTATTAGTTTTACCGATGGAAGAGAAGAGACTAGTGATAAGTTTTGTGACACTCCATGAATCCCTAGTAAATTCCTCAACAATGGATTGGATGTCTCCAATCACTAGAATAATATCATGAATAGAACAACGTACAGAGAAATCACAAACATATTAATTAACAAGAACACAACACACTTCAATTACTCAAATCATCATAACATTAATAAAAGGGGGTTGAAGCCATGTTACAACCCATCATAGAGATCATGATGGGGAAGGATGAAGGAGTAGTAGTAATGGAGATGGTGATGATGGCGCGGTGATGGTGGCGTCGACGTGGTGATGGAGGCGTCCTCCTTCTCCTCCTCTTCTTGCTTGGATGGCTTGATGGTTGAAAGGACATGTATGCCCCATGTGTGGTTTTGGTAATTAATGACAATCCCTATGGACTAATGTGCAAATTGAGTTTCACTTGTAGGTTTGTCCATTGGCATCGCTTGGACCATGTGTTGGTTTCAAGGATGAAAAAGAAGAAGCATCATCCAAGGTCTTTGTGCATATTGGAATCAAGTAGAAGAAGAAGATCAAGTATGTCTTGAAGAAGAAGCAGAAGAAGATGGAGTTCCTCATGGCTATCTTCAAGACATCGTCAAGATTTGTTGTGCAAGCTCAAGAGAATGATGAATACAAGTTCGAAGAAGATGCTTCCCCATGGTGTATGGGGGAGCATGTCTCAAGACTTCATCAAGCAAGTGCAAACAAGTGCAATCAAGAAAGGTGTTCCATCTTGAAGGTGAAAAGTTCGTCTACATCAAGCTCAAGTGGGATGCTCAAGGCAAAGGTATGGTCTTTATAGTGTTTCCTTTTTACCGGTCTCTTGTAGTGTTGGGAGACCGGGTTTAGGATAGATAACCGTTCTATCAAGAGGGGCTCTCGAGTGGGTGACTCGTTCGTATCTTTCGGTGAGAGCTCAAACCTTTGCATACATAGCATCATCTTTCTTGGTTGTTGTTTGGTTATTGTCCATGTGAGGATCTAGAGCTTGTGGTTATCTTCATAACAAGCACTAGTTCATCAAAAACGGATTTCCCTTGCATATCTTATTGCGTTTTTGATCTTGCGGGTTTTCCGGCTCCACACCTTGGGAGGTATCTCACATATATATTCATGGTATTTTCTCCCTTGGTGATACCCAATGTTTCGACTTTTTGTTGGATTCTACACGTCGTTATCTTTCCAACAAAATTGGTTTCATCTCGTTTGGAGTTCAGATGCAAAAGTTGTGGCAGTTCTGGTTCTAAAGTTTTTGCCTGACCGGTAGTTCCGGTGGGCCACCGGTAGTACCGGCCAGACGCCGGAAGTACCGCTCGGGCAGAAATGCCGCCGGTAGTACCGGTGTTAATTCCGGCCCAACTTCCGGCAACCCAAATTGCCTCGCTGTTTTCTGACGGTTGGCTGGGTGCCACCGGTAGTACCGGCCACCCACCGGTACTACCGGCCGTGCGCGATTCTGTGGGTAACGGGCAGATCGGGGAGCCCTTTAAAAGGAGCTCCCCTTTCCCCTTCGGCCTTATCTAGCTCTTTCTTGGTTCTTGCTCTCTCTCTCTCCTCCATTGTTGACCTTGAAGAGCTTGCCCTCTCCCCTTCTCCCTCCTATGATTCTTGCATCTTTTTGAGGGATTTGAGAGAGGAGATCTAGATCTACAAGCCCCACCAAGCAAAATCCGTTCTTTGTGAAGGAATCCTTGGGATCTAGATCTTGGAGAGTTTTGTGTTCTCATCTTGTGTTCTTCCTCCCTTATTCCCCCAATAGCTTTTGTAGCTTTGGTGGAATTTGAGAGAGAAGGACTTGCCTCTTGCATTTGGTGCATAGGTTTGAGTTCTCCTCGGAGATTCGGTGAGTTCAATCCCTTGGGATTGTTTCTCTTGGGTTCTTGGAACCCTAGACGGTTGTGGTTGGATTGTTGACCTTTTGTGTTCTTGTTGCCTTTTGTGGCTTTGTAGCCTTTGTGGCATTGTTCTTGGGGCTCCAATTGAGTTGTGGAGGTTCCCCAAGCTTGTAGGCCTTTTGTGGCATTGTGGAGCCTTTGTGGCGTTTCTTGGGAGCCCTCCAATTGAGTTGTGGAGATTGCCCCAAGCCTTGTACGGGTTCGGTGACGGCCCTCAAGTGTCCCATAGTGGAACGTGAGTAGGCCTTTGTGGCGAGCTCACGGGAGAATAGGGTGAGCCTTTTGTGGCGTCGGTGAGTTGCGTGGCTTCGCATCCTTGGTGAGGCCTTGTGTGGCGTTGGGTGAGCATCGAGCCACCACACCTCGAGGTGAGCCATTTATGGCGTTCGAAGTACATTGCGCCCCCGCACCTCTCCAACGGAGACGTAGCTTCTTTGGAAGTGAACTTCGGGAAACAAATCATCGTCTCTGCGTCCATCGATTATCTCTCAACCGAGCCCTTTACCTATGCAATTTACATTGTGATAACCTTCGTGCTTGAAGTACTATATCTTGTTATCACCTTGTTGCTAGTCTTGCTTAGCATAGGTTGTTGGTGCACTTAGTGAAACTAGTGGATATAGGTTTTGGCTTGATAAATTAAACGATAAGTTTTATTCCGCATTTATTAGAGCCTAAACCGTAATAATTGTAAAACGCCTATTCACCCCCCTCTAGGCGACGTCCATTTCCCTTTCAATGGTGTTGATGGAGATCTGGATCTTGGTGGAGCTGTAGAGGCTATGGAGGTGGCACGGCGGCAGGGCACCATCATGGAGGCGGTAGATGGGATCTAGATCTTGTATATGGTGTATGGTGGCTTCCTCCTCTCTTCTTTGACTCCTCCCTCCTTTATATAGGCCTTCAGGGTGTGATACGTTGCTAATGTATCCATAACTTTTGATGTTCCATGCTTGGTTTTATCTACTTTCTTCTGTTTTGTTCCAACTTTGGAGTACTTTTTATACACTTTCTTTGTCTTGGAAATGGCCACGGCAGTCGCTGCCATAGGCAGCGATTGAGTGTTTCGTGAGGAAGAGTTGGCGGCCATCTGCGGTGCGAGATGGGGGCGGATGCACATGGGTTTACCCAGGTACGCCCCCCCGGAGGGTAAAGACCTACTCCTGCTAGATTAGATTATGAGGGAGCGAGTTACAGGGGTGGCGAGCTCGGCGGCTAGGCAGCGAGTCGCTTGAGGGGGTGTATGATGGAACGTAAGGTTCCAGGATACCCTAAAGAGGTTTATATATGAAGCACCTCGCTAGGGTTTTCAGGCTGTCCCCGAACAAGATAAGGATCCGGGGGCTTTTGACCTAATCCGACTGGGCTTCTGCTACGCTTCTGGGCTTCCACTCGCCAGTCGATGGGCCTTCCCTCCTTCACGGTCCAGTCGCTGTCCTCCGGACGCACTCACAGGCCTTTCAGCCCACTCGGAACGTTCCGCTGGGTATACCCCCTTTGGCATATCCCCATCAGTAGTCCCCGAGGCCATCGTTGATGCAGGCGCAGGCGTCCTTTTGGCGTTCGAAGTAGGCGAGCCCAATTTGGGCATCCAGTCGAGTCGGCGATGGAGTTTATTAGAACCGAGGAGAATTTCCCTCTAGCTCCATTCGTCACTTCAATGAACATCACTGTCGCCCAGTCGCCGTTTCGACGAGAGGAAAGACTGGCGGGTGGCGAGTAGACCAATAGGAGTTGGACCGTCAAATCTGGTCAAACTATCCGTTGGAATTTCCAACGGTAACTATGGCGCAATTACCGTGAGTAACGTCTATCACGATTTTGGCGGGTGACGTCTCCCATATAAGGGGAATGATGGATCAGCTTCGCAATCCTCCTTCACATTCTTCATTCTTCCTCATTTGCTCTTCCTTCCTGCTTCCTCCTGACTTACTCTCCTTGCGTCGCGTGATTCCACTTCTCACTTGATGGCGCCTCCCAAGGGCTCATGGGGGAAGTCCAAGTGCACCACGGCCCAACTTAGATCCTTCGAGGACGTCGGGGTGCTCCGCAAGGGGAATTGGCGAGTTCCCCCCTCCTCTAAGACCGAGCCGAAACTGCGACCCGGCGAGTTCATCTGCTTCACCAGTCATCTTGAGAGGGGCCTGGGGTTCCCTACCTCGCTCTTCTTCCGCCGCTTCTACGCGTACTACGCGATCAAGCCCTCTGATCTTGGTCCACACAACATCGAGCAGCTGGCAATCTTCGTCGCCTTCTACGAATGCTACCTTGGCTGCAGGCCATATTTCCCTCTATGGCTGGAGCTCTTCCACGGCCGCATCGGGCGCGAGGCGTCCAACGGCTTGATGCTGGCCACAGGCGGGGTCACCTTCTAGTTGAAGCCGAAGGCCAACTTTGTCAAGATCCTCCTGCCGAAGAAGGCCGCCAGCGAGTGGAAGAAGAGCTGGTTCTATGTCAAGGAAGCCACTCCCTCCGGCGAGGTATCTCTTCCTGAGTTCGTCGCCGAGAGGAGCGAGCCCCGTCGGTTGGCACCGAAGAAGCTTCCTGAAGATCAGTGGATGGCCATCACAGAAATGATGGATCAGATCCAGAAGCTGAAGGACTAGGGGTTGGTCCCGATCAATCTCTACAATTGCTGGCTCAGGCGGCGCCTGGTCCCGCTGGTGGCTCGACCGCATTGGATGTACGAATACAGCAGGAAGCATGATCCATCACGAACCAGCAAGGAGTCATGGGAGGCCGAGGACTACAAGGCCACCCTGAAGAAGATTACCGACGTGGAGTTCACTGGCGCGGCGGTCGGGGTCGCCCCGTATACTCCTATGAAGAATGAAGCCCCCACAGTAAGTTCTCTTTCCATTCGCTGCATCCGTATCTCAATTTCAGTCTTCTCGCTTGGTGTGTTTTGACTTGTGGTGGTTCTCAGCTTTTTCAGGTGTTGGACGGTTGGCTCCCTCCACTTGACGAAGAGGTTCCCCAGGAGCTGGAGGAAGATTCCAAGGGGGATCCTTCTGACAGCGACGAGGAAGAAGAAGAGGTCCCTCCCCCAGCGCCTGTGGCTCACAAGACCCGAATGCAGAAACACCGAGAGGTCGAGGCGAGCCGTAGCCTGGACGAGTTCGAAGAAGGCGACGAGGTCGCCCAGGAGCAAACGTCTCGGCACACCGCTACGCCGTCGAAGCCCCCACGCCGGCCCAAGTCGCCAGCAAAAAGGCCTGCATCACCGGCCATGTCGTCAGTGGTGTTCGAGTCGGATGACGACTCCGACGACGAAAGATCTCCCGAAGTCTCGCACAAGGCCCCAAGGGACGTAGTCCCGACGAAGGGGTTGGAGGGCGAGGACACGGAGGTGGTGGTAGAGGTTCCCCTGGCGACGATCGCACTGTCAACCTCGAGGGTTCCAAGCCAAGAAGCAGCTGAGGTGGTGCCGCCCAAGTCGCCACAGCCGTCGAAGGCGGCGGCGTCGGAGCCGGAGATCCCGGCGACTGCAGCTTCATCGTCAAGGAAGCCCTCGATTTCGTGGGCTTCAGATGTCTTCGAGAGGGGGTTCAGCCGCAAGCTGGGTCTCGAGTTGGACAAGCCCGCCCATATCAGTACCGGGCTTCGTGTCCTTCCAGTCGCCAAGTAAGTCGTGCTTCCTCATCCCAATTTGCCTTGCTTCTTTCGTGTTGTGGTTGTGCTGATTGGAGGGGCTCGTGCAGGTCGGGGGCTAAGAAGATTGGTTGCCCTTCGGTTGCCAAGATTCCATCAGCCACTGGCGTGGGGGGGATCTGCCCAAGAAGAGGAAAACCTCCGAAGATGTTGCAGCCGCTGAAGCTGCGAAGAAGCAGAAGGGGGGCGCTGACGACACTGCGACCAGGGGAGGCACCAGTCTCGGCAACCAGCGCCCCTGCCAGGACGTCGGTGATGTTCCCTCGTTTTATGGCGAAGGGGTTTCCAGGTGTTGCGGACACGCAATCTCCACAAAGTCCAGAAATCGTGGATGCAGATATTGGGTCCCGTCGCGGACGCACCTCCTTCACGGTCCCGTCGACTGACGCTGGTGAACTTCACAAGATGCTCGGCGCTGCTATTCAGGTATGTCCAGTCCCCGAATTCCTAGTCGTTGAATTTAGCGGCTGGGAACTGGGTTTTGTTTTTCTTCCTTCTCCAGTCCTCGAGTTCCTAGTCGCTGAATTTCATAGGCTGGGAACTGGGTTTTGTTTTTCTTCCTTCTCCAGTCCCCGAGTTCCTAGTCGCTGAATTTCGGCGGCTGGGAACTGGGTTTTGTTTTTCTTCCAATGCTTAGTTGGGTTCTTTCTTTACAGGGGTTACAACGGAAGTCGACTGATCGGCAGGCTGCACGAGAGCGCTTGGAGCATGACTTGCGCGAAGCGCAGGAGGTGAATCGGCAGCTTCAGGAGACAATTGGTGAGTGTCTG
Organism: Avena eriantha; assembly: GCA_910589775.1. Classification (NCBI taxonomy): domain Eukaryota; kingdom Viridiplantae; phylum Streptophyta; class Magnoliopsida; order Poales; family Poaceae; genus Avena; species Avena eriantha. Next base: position 168,284,115 of record OU342743.1, on the reverse strand, counting down.
TTTGGCTTTATTCTTATTTTCGTGGTGTGAGCTGGTTGTGTGCAATACTCTGATATCTTCTGTTGCAGATGGTTTCCCGGCTAAGATCTCCAAGGCCCATGAGGGGTATGTCCCACTCGCCGAACTAGACGCGGCGAATGGGCAAGTGGCCTCCCTGGTCAAGGACTTGGAGGAGGCTAAGGCAGCCTCAATTTCTTCGGAGGAACAGGCGAAGGCTGCCGTCGCCGCGACTGAAGAAGAACGCAAGGCCGCGGACTCCATCATCGTGGGGCTGCATAACGAGCAGACTTCCCTGGAGAATCACGTCAAGGAGAACTGCCGCAAACTCCTTGGTGAGTCTTTGTCTTTGCTTGGCCCTTTCGTCTGGTCCCTGCTATGGGGATTTCATAGTTTCACTGACGCCTAACTTTGTAGCTGTGGTAGGCTAAAGCGACCCGGTTGTGCAGATGTACATCACCTCGTAGTGCGTGACTGCCGTGGTGAATGCAGCCACGGCCTCGGCATTGTGCGTCCAAGCGGCTCTCCAGGGCATGTCTCCCACCGAGGTTATCCCTGGGGGGTTGACGGAGGTATGGCGCTATCTGGAGGAGGTACCCGCTGTTGTGGAGTGGATGACGCGCTCGGCGTTCAGACACGGGGCTGCCATGGCGTTGAGCTTGGATCTCGCCCATTTCCCCGATGACTTCGACCTTGACGATGCGACGAGTGGCTATCCGTCGGCGACCGGCACGGTGGAGATATCGGAGGTGCTAAAGCTGACCGCAAAGGCCACTCCTTACGCTGATCGTGTCTTGGCGATGGGAGATCTACTGCCATATCAGGAGACAGTGTTGGCGCCTGGCGACCCCAAGCCGGAGTACCGCGACATGAAGTCGGAGCAGCCCTTCCGGTCATCGGTGTCGAAGTCGCTGACGACGTATCCGACAAACCCGTGGCAGCCTTTTGTGCGCGTCAAGGGTGGTGGTGGTGCCTCGTCATCAGGTCCTGTAGAGTAGACAATGTAATTTGCCAAGTTGTTATAAATGCCAAGTGGAGAATGTTGTAAGATACTTTTGCAATATATGCCACGAGGGGTCGATCGACTCGTGTTTTGACAAGTAATGTATGTTGTGTTTTTGCCTATGAATTGTTTTGATTTAGCGAGTCCCCGGGCGCGTCCGCCTTTTAATGGGGTATAACTCGATTGTATACTTTTGTGTATTTGTTGTGTTTACGTGTTGTTTTTATCCCTCGCGTCTGCTGAGTGGCGAGTCCCCGAGCGCGGGTAGGACTGACTTGTGAGAGAGTCCCCGAGCATGGTGCCCGACCGTACTGGTCATGAACCTGTTGCAGGTTGTGAGTGCGTTGTTTGTAACACGTCTCCTCCCCTAGCCCAGAGAGCCAGTCGCTTGGCGAGCCCTAGGCAGCTCTCTTACTTTGTATGTTCCCGAGCCGCGTGGGGGTTTCCGTTTTGCGGAGTCCCCGTGCGTGGTACTTTACTGTTCGAGTCACTTTGCGCGAGGGTGGGAGGGACAGATCGCTGTGAGAAGCGTGTATCGGATGTCTTGGCCCGACGGACCAGTCGGGCTAGGCGACTCCAATGGCGGCTCCAGGTTGGCATTTTTCGTGGACGATCCAAGGCCCGAATATTTCCGGTGCCCTTGTGCCGCACTACTTGGCTGTGCCGGTCGCTCGACCAGAGGTTGACTTCCGTAAGTAGCGTATTGCTGGCATGTACGAGTGCGAGTGGACACAATTTGTGCGATCCGAATGAATTTCATTATATATTCCAATGGAGTACAGTGTGGGGTTCTAAGTATAGAACTTTCTGAGGAGGTTTACATTCCATGGCCTCCCGACCTCCAATTGGCCATCACCCCGTATGTCGATGAGGTAGTAGGCGTCATTGCCAAGGACTCGGCCTATGGCGAATGGCCCCTCCCATGGGGGGGGGGAGAGCTTGTGCATGCCCTTCTTGGGCCAGTCGTAGGACCAGGTCGCCTTCCTGGAAGGTGCAAGATCACACTCGGCGGCTGTGATAGCGGCAAAGTTCTTGCTGGTATATGGTGGTGCGGGAGCGAGCCAGGTCGTGTGCCTCGTCGAGTTGGTCGATGCTGTCTTGGCGGGCGATCTCGTTGGCCGCCTCGACGTAGTTGGCGACTCGAGGGGAGTCGTGCTCCAGGTCTGTTGGCATTACGGCCTCAGCACCATACACCATGAAGAAAGGCATGAACCCGGTTGATCGGTTGATGGAGGTGCGGATCCCCCATATCACAGAGGGGAGCTCGTCGAGCCAGCATCCTGGGGTGCGCTCGAGGGGCACCTGTAGTCGCGGCTTGAGCCCGTGGAGGACGCTCTGGTTGGCGCGCTCTGCTTGGCCATTTGATTCCGGGTGGGTGACTGATGCGAGGTCGAGTCGGATACCATGCTCCTCGCAGAATTCCGCCATGGCCCCCTTGGCGAAGTTTGTGCCGTTGTCTGTTATGATGCTGTGCGGGTAGTCGTACCGGTAGATGAGTTCGCGAAGGAACTTGGTGGCCGTCTTGCCGTCGCACTTTTTGATCGGCTTGGCCTTGACCCATTTGGTAAACTTGTCGACTGCGACCAGGAGGTGAGTGAACCTAGATAGGGCCTTCTTGAATGGGCCTACCATATCCATGCCCCATACGGCGAATGGCCACGTGATGGGGATTGTCTTGAGTGCCGAGCCAGGAAAGTGCGTCTGGTTGGCGTACTTCTGGCACCCGACGCATCGTTGGACGATGTTGGTGGCGTCGGCGTGTGCGGTGAGCCAGTAGAAACCGTGCCGCATGGCCTTGGCGACTAGCGACTTGGCACCGGCGTGATGGCCGCAGTCGCCGGCGTGAATGTCCTGAAGGATCTTGCGGCCTTCTTCTGGTTGTACACAGCGCTGGAACACGCCGGTCACGCTGCGCTTGTGGAGCTCGCCGTTGATGATGACGAAGGATTTGCAACGGCGCACGATCATTCGCGCCTCTGTCTCGTTTCTCGGTAGGAGTTTGTGTTCCAGGAAGGCGACATATGGCGTTGTCCAGTCGCTAGGTTCCACAACCATGGCGACTAAGGCTGGTTCTGGTTGAAGTGGGATCCCGACGTCGATCTCCTTTGGTGGGCTGACTGAGGGTTTGTGGATGATGTCGAGGAAGACGCCTACTGGTGGTGCCTGCTGGGTCGATCCGATGCGGGAAAGGGTGTCTGCCTCCTCGTTTTTGTGCCTGTCGATCCACTCGACGGAATAGCCATCAAAGTGTCCTCCCAACTGGTCGACGGCTTGGCGGTACGCGATCATTGTTGGGGAGACAACATCGCACATCCCGGCCACTTGGCCTGCGACTAGGTCGGAGTCGCGGTAACATCGTAGGCAGTTGATGTTCATCTCCTTGGCAGCTCGCATGCCGTGGAGGAGGGCCTCGTATTCCGCCATGTTGTTGGTGCAGGGCTTGAAGTTGAGGTGGAGCACGTAGTGGAGCTTGTCTCCTTTGGGGGAGGTCAGTATGACCCCAGCTCCCGTGCCGTCAGCGTTCTTGGAGCCGTCGAAGTGGAGCGACCAATAGTGTAGGTATGGGAGCTTCTCTGGCTGCTGTGCTTCTTCCCAATCTGCGAGGAAATCAGCCAGGGCTTGTGACTTGATCGCTTTTCGGGGCTCGTACTTGATGTTGTGGACGCCGATCTCGACGGCCCACTTGGCGACTCGCCCGGTTGCCTCGCGATTGCGTATGATGTCCTACAGGGGCGCGGAGGAGACCACCGTGATTGGGTGCTCCTGGAAGTAGTGTGGGAGCCGCCGCTGTGCTCGGAATACCGCGTACACCAGTTTTTGGTATTGCGGGTAGCGCTGTCGTGAGTCCGTTAGGACTTCGCTGATGTAGTATACAGGGCGCTGTATGGGGTGCTCCTTTCCCTCTTCCGGTCGTTCGACGACCATCACGGCGCTGACGACTCAATTGGAGGCCGCGACGTAAACAAGCATTGGCTCTTTGTCGAGTGGCGCTGTGAGTAGTGGTGCCACGAGTAACACTTCTTTGAGTGCGTTGAGTGCGTTGTCGGCCTCTGAGTCCCATTGGAATGTTGGGTTCTTGCGCATCAGGCGGTAGAGGGGCATTTCCTTTTCGCCTAGTTGGGGGATGAAGCGACTGAGAGCCGCGACTCGCCCTGCCAAATTTTGGACGTCGCGCAGGCACTCGGGTTTCCCGAGTCGCGCGATGGTGTCGATCTTGGTGGGGTTGGCTTCAATGCCTCGCTTGGAGACTAAGTATCCCAGAAGCTGTCCGGTGGGTATGCTGAAGGTGCATTTTCCAGGGTTCAGCTTGATGTTGTACCTCCGCAAGTTTGCGAAGGTTTCAGCTAGATCGGCGAGCAGATCGTCCTGGCGGGTGGATTTTACCGCCACGTCGTCGATGTAGACGTGAATGTTGCGGCCAATTTGGCTCGCTAGACACTCCTGCATGCACCTCTGGTATGTGGCGCCTGCGTTCTTGAGGCCAAACGTCATGGCCGTGTAGCAGAATGCTCCGAATGGCGTGATGAACACCGTCTTCTCCTCGTCTTCGACCGCCATCTTGATCTGGTTATAACCTGAGTACGCATCGAGAAAACACAGCGACTCCTATCCCATGGTCGAGTCGATGATCTGATCGATGTGCGGTAGGACGAACTCCTCCTTCGGGCAGGCGCTGTTGAGGTTGGTGTAGTCGATACACATTCTCCAGGTGTTGTTCTTTCTAAGAACCAGGACTGGGTTCGCTAGCCACTTGGAGTATTTGATTGGCCGGATGAAGCCTGCGGCTAATAGGCGCTGGACTTCCTCGGCGATTGCTCGGCGGCGCTCTTCATTGAAGGGCCGTAGCGACTGCTTTACTGGTCGCACTTTGGGGTCGGCGTTAAGTTTGTGCTTAGCGAGTTCCCTCGGGACACCTGGCATGTCAGATGGCTTCGTAGCATAGAAAACAAAAAATTTCCTACGATGGGAACTATACGCCAAGATCTATCTACTAGATACAAGCAACGGGTGGATATACATCCATAGAGAACTTACCCTCGAAGACAAGAAAGCTTTGTTAACGAGTTGGAACTCGTGGATGATGTAGTCGTACACTTGCCGATCTCAAGATCGTGATGAAGTCCAGCAGGTTCGGCTGCAGCACGTCCATCAGATCCAGCTCCAACAACTCCATCACCACCAAGTCCAGCACCGCAAAGCAGCGGTGCATCCGTGATCGCACACACGTCCGGTACCCCGACAACCTCCGTCCCTCGCTCTAGCAAAGCAGCGGAAGCAGCAACTCCTTTCCAGATAAAGCCATCGGGAACATGTATCTCGCTAATCCGAGACCATGGGGGAAAAATACTAGAGGGGGAGAGAGATCCTTCACGAGGAGGTGTGAGGAAGAAGGGGTGTGAGGGGGGCCTTTTATAGGAGGAGGGGGGTAACCCTCCCCATGGCCGGCGGCCCATGGGGGTGACTCCTCACCTCCCCCATTCATGTGGTGGTAACCCCTCCACATTAAAATGCCCCTTCACATTCTCTTTTAAAGTCTCCACTTTAAATGCATTAAATTTCTCCAATTTTAATGCTCTCTCATTTAATAAAACTCTTTTATTATTTTTATTCAGAATTTTGTTAATTAATTTAATTAACAAACATTCACATAAAACCCCCTGCAACATTTCAATATTACATCCAGAACCAATTTCAGCAATTTCACCCGAAACAGTTTCGGTGTCTATTGAAATAATTCCAGCACTTTCTTAAATCTTTATCTGAAACATATTTGCTCCAAATGGTGTCGGTATCCCTTAAGTGTCTCACCCTATGGTTCGCGAATAATGCAGACATGATCGAGACCCCTCTTAGATCAATAATCAGAAGCGGGACCTGGAGATCCATACTGACTCCTACACATTCAACGATGACTTCTGTGATCGTGAGAACCTTTAACGCTAGTAACTAAATCACTTTGTCTCATGATATAATACATGTCCGAGATTCCATCATCGGTATCCAAATACCTAGTTTGATCTCGTTATCGACATGCACTCTTTTCTCGTTCCCATGATATAACATTCTAGTGATCACATCACTTGCTTGCAAGCTATCTTAATGTGATATCAACGAGAGGGCCCAGAGTATATCTATCCGTCATCGAGATTGACAAATTCCACTCTTGATCCATGAGCCTCAACATAACACCTTCGTAGTACTGAACCCACCTTTATAGTCACCCTGTTATGGTGTGACGTTTGGTGTTATCAAGATACTCTTCTAGTGTTAGCAATTAACATGATCTCATGGTCTAAGGACTAAGATTACTTCATATGATGTTATATCAACATAAACACAATGACTTTGATCGTAATGGTATACTTTGGATGAATGTTCATCACATCATTCCACCAATGTTGTGACCTCGTTATTAACAACATCTAATGTCCATGATCAGGAAACCTTGATCATCTTGTTAATCAACGAGCTAGTTTATACGAGAGGCATTACTAGGAACTTTGTATTTTGTTTATTAAACACACATGTATTAACGTTTCCAATTAATACAATTATAGCATGCAAAATAAACATTTATCATAAACATGGAATAAGATAATAACCACTTTATTATTGCCTCTCGGGCATATTCCCTTCAAAGGGAACTACTGGCAATTAAGGTGCTCCTTCTAATAGAGCACCGGAGCAAAGCATTAACACTCCGTGAACACATGTGATCCTCACATCAAAGCCATTCCCTCCGGTTATCCCGATTTCTGTCGCTTCGGGGCCATTGGTTTCGGACAACAACGTGTGTATACAACTTGCAGATAAGACCATAAACAATACTATCATAATGAATCAATAACATGTTCAGATCTGAAATTATGGCACTGGGGCCCTAGTGACAAGCATTAAGCACAACAAGTCGCAACAAAGTCACAAAGCACTAATAAAAGATACTAGGCACCATGCCCTAACAATCTGATGCCATTACATGAACGATCTCATCCAATCCCTACCATCCCCATAGCCTACAGCAGGGGATTACTCACTCATAGATGGGGGAAACATGGATGGTCGATGGAGAAGCGATGGTGATGATGATGGCGATGATCTCCTCCAATTCCCCGTCCCGTCAGGGTGCTAGAACGGAGTTTCTGGTGCTGTTTCGTGGAATCTGGTGGTGGCGGCGGAGCGGAACTCCTTCTAGAAAATCGTCGAACCCCCCTGAGTTTTTAGGTCAGAAGGTAACTTATAGGCGAAGAGGGAGACTGAGGGGGTGCCTGGGCTGGCCACACCACCCCCTGGCATGGCCAGGCCTGGCCCGCGCGGCCAGGTGGTGTGGTGGCCCCCTGGCTCCTCTTCGTCTTGTATTCTGGCTCTAGATGACTTCCGGTAAAATAGGCACTTTGGCTTTTGTCCCGTCCAATTCCGAGAATATTCATTTTCTGACTTTCCTGGAACCAAAAACAGCAGAAAACAGGCAGCTGGCACTATGGCTCTTGTTAATAGGTTAGTCCAAGAAATCATATGAAAATTACTCCAAAGTGTGGACAAAACACAAGAAAGTAGGTAAAACCAAGCATGGAACACCAAAAATTATAGATATATTTGCAATGTATCAGCCATCTATTAAAGTCTCTCAAGTGCAAACTTCGATTGTTGATCTCATAGAAAATATATTTCTTAGTAATGGGACCATGCCAAAAGAGTGGTATATGTTAAATCGAGACTGTGTAGGCTAGGAAGGACACTCGTGAACATTACCAATGTTTCCCTTTTCGGTATAATGATTTCTCATAATGGTTAGAGGAGTATTCTGACATTTGCTTTTAACGGAGGCCCATGAGAATACCAATGCATACCAAAATATAGCATTTTTGCTACATATGTTGGGAAACTCATAGACAAACTCCAAGAGTTTACTCCTTTTGGATTGTCCAAAGGCTAACAGAGTTGTTAGCATCCCATGTTGTGCGACAGTGGCGCAAGCCACGCATAAAGCAATATCTCACTTTGATTTCCAAGACAAATTTTTGGCATATGTAATCTCAAAACTTTGAAACATCATTTCTTATTTGACAACTCACTTAGTAAGCATCTATTAAGACCATCATTTCCAACACTATGGGGTCGTGTGATGTCTACGCACTTCTATTCTTGTATATAGTTGTTGGGCCTCCAAGTGTAGAGGTTTGTAGAACAGCAGCAAGTTTCCCTTAAGTGGATTACCCAAGGTTAATCGAACTCAGGGAGGAAGTGGTCAAAGGTATCCCTCTCAAGCAACCCTGCAATCAAGATACAAGAAGTCTCTTGGGTCCCCAACACACCCAATACACTTGTCAGGTGTATAGGTGCACTAGTTCGGTGAAGAGATAGTGAAATATAAGTGGTATGGATATATGACAACGGTGCAAGAAAATAGCTTGATGGCATGGAAGAGACTAAAGGCAAACTGAAATAAAGATGGCAGCAAGCAAACATGTAATAGATCTAGTTGCAAATGGTGTTTCAATGCTTAGAAACAAGGCCTAGGGACCATACTTTCGCTAGTGAACACTCTCATATAAATATCTTCTCTTCATGATACTACTCTCTGGTTGGACACTCTAATCCATGGTAGGGCTATAACAGCACTCCTCAAAGTTCGCTTTCCCCATCTAGATAACCCCACACTGTCACCTTGAGCTCTAGATGGGTCCAACAAACACTACAATTTCATAAAGACATCCAACTCCAAATATAACTCATAACAAGTATTTGTAATCTCTAGCCTAAGTGCCACCATGGTGTGCACGCTATCACTTTCACACACATGGGGAGAGCCAAAGATCTATTAAAGCACTTGAGTAGCAAGGTAGATCTACTTGATTATAAAGCTAATGATCACAATATGGTCATGCATAGAGAGAGATGAACACATAGCTACCGGTAGAACCCTTAGCCTCGAGGAAGAACTACTCCCTCATCATCATGGGAATCAGCAATGGTGATGGAGATGGTGGTTGATACCGATGGAGATGGCTCCGGGGGTACTTCCTCATCCCGGTAGGGTGCCGGAACAGAGACTTTCTGTTCCCCCGAATCTCCCCTTCGGTGGCGGTGGCGCTGTGGAACTTTTTGTGGCTGGAGGCTGTTCGATTTAGGGTTTCTGCATCAGAGGCTTCTTATAGGTGAAAGGGCAAGGTCGGTGGAGGCCGGAGGAGCCCACACCACCTGGTGGCGCGGCCAGGGGGACCCGTGCCACCCTATGGTGTGGCCAGCCCCTGGCCCCTCTCCGTCTCGTCTTCTGGCTCCGTGTTCCACTCGGTGAAATATTGACTTTGGCTCTTCTCTCGTCCAATTCTGAGAATATTAATTTTCTAACTTTCTGGAACCAAAAACAGCAGAAAATAGGCAACTGGCATTGTAGCATGTTGTTAATAGGTTAGTTCCAGAAAATGTGTAAAAGTACTCCAAAGTGTGGACAAAACATAAGAAAGTAGATATAAAACAAGCATGGAACATCAAAAATTATAGATACGTTTGCAACATAGCATCGTGCTACTCCATAACCATTCACTTAAGACAATTTTGAACAATGCCAACTATCAAGTTTCGAAGAACTTCTTTATTATATTTTTTTTATTTTCAAAATGTATAGAACGTGGCAATGTATATTTAGACGGTCACAATATTTTTCACAAGCTAGATAAAAGTTGAACAAGGTGCATCAAAGCTATGGCTTGTCTCCTATGGGGCCTAACATGAGCAAGTATATCCCTTAGATAAATATGAACAAAAACTCACCTAAGCAAGGATTCAAAAATAGAGGGATACACAATAGCATGAAAACGTTTTAAGATAAAAGAACTTTGCACAAGACTCTACGCATGCAAAATAACCTCCCCAAGATAAGAATATCAACTTGAGAAGATCATGAAAACAAAAGAGAAAATGCAGTTATCAAAAGAGAGTATAAGAAGTGGTTATCTCCCCAAGCTTAAGTTAAAGCAAGGGTGCCACACTTTGCCATTGAGGTGCTTTTAACCTCTACTTTGATGGAAAAAGAACCTTTGCTTCAATGAATGCTTCACGATCAGGTGGATGCCTTCCATAAGAACCTGGTAGGAACAAGACTAAAAAGAAGATAAAATATTTTTGTGTTTTTGAAGACACGGGTTTGGCTCACAAGTGATAAAAATACAATTCCCACTAAGTCGATTCATCAACCTAAACACCACGCTTAAGTCCACAAACTAGTTCTAGAAGTGGCATCTCCTAGATTGTGATGAGGTGCAAGTGAAACAGGATACAAGACACGAGTGTGAACCCCTATGTGCTTATTTAAAAGAGGTTCAAGTTGGAAGGTTTTAACAGACACTGATTGTTGAAATGTTGAATTGAAGCAACCAAGTGGATCATGCGAGTGTTTGCATGGTTGGCACTACCATACACGTCGTCACACAAGGTTCAAGTTCCTGCGAAAATAACACACAAAATAAAATACAATGGTTTGGTGTATGAACGAAGTTTATTCACCCAACTAATGAAAGAAAACGAAAAGAAAACATGAACTACTAAAGAGAATTACAACTTAAGGAATTTCTGAGATAAAACTTCATTGTTTACACACGCTCGACTTCTCTAAAATATGGGAGAAGCTCCAGGTGGTGTTTCGAGGTTTTTAGAAGGAGGAAGAAGAAATAATGAAATCTTGAGCAATGGTTACCTTCTAGTTGGCGTTTAAGGGGTTTTCCCAACTATACGGGTACAACTATATGACCGGACCAAAAAGGTCCTGTCGTATAGTTGGTCGTTAAACTTACAGTACCTTGAACATCGAAGGGTAGATGGCGTCAATATCTATACGGCTGCAACTATACGGCCGAACCAAAAAGGTCCCGCCATATAGTTGGTCGTTAAACTTGTAGTACCTTGAACATCGAAGGGTAGATGGGGTCTATATATATACGGCTGCAATTATACGGCCGGACCAAAAAGGTATCGCCGTATAGTTGGTCGTTAACTTGCATTACCCTACAATAGAAATTCGGAGATGGAGTAGATAACTATACGACCGCAACTATAAGGCCGAGAAAAATTCCTGTCGTATAGTTAGTCGTTAAACCTTCTAGAAACGCCAATATTCACCTATTTCTTCAAGGATTCGTTATTAACCTGAAACTTAATAAACATCATGTTTTGATGGTAAAATAACAACTTTAGTTTTTGACCAACAAATACATATAATTGAAGGATTCACCTAAAACTGATTTTCTATTACTTTTTACCGAGTTTATGCAACACAAAATATAGTGACAATAAATTTTACCTTTTGAAAACTACCACAAGTTTACTCTAATAGCAAGACATGCGAAGAATAAAAGTGCCAATGCAACATGAATGCAACTAGACTCGAGACACAAAACTAAGAAAGACACCTAGTAACTTCTGGGTTGCCTCCCAGGAAGCGCTCTCTTTAAAGCCATAAAACCAGGCTAGGATGCTCCATACATTTCCAACCTGGATCCCGAGGGATATCGACTCAAGGTGAGGTTGTACATACTAGCTTGGAGCATATTGAAGTAGAGTTCGGTCGGAGTCATACCCACTTACGGTGCATCGACATCATGTAGATGAACAAGTTCTCGCTTTCAAGCGAGTGTTGATGCACCAAGCTTGGTGAACATGCCTCCATGTATAACTGCAATGAGAGGATTTGAGATTCATATAAAATTCTTAAGTCCTTACCTTGGTTACCAGTGTAGGCGAACACTTCATAGCATTCTTCCTTCATAGCAGGGAGTTCAGTACCATGCATGTTAGTATAACAAGGTTCTATCTCTAGTTCATTATTATTAATGCTCTCCATATGAGTGTCTAGGCACAAGGCCTCCATGGAACAATTATCAATAGTTTTAGCATCATAAAAATCACTACTAGAGTGAGAGGCATCACAAATAAAAGTTGTAGTGTCACTCTCTTTGTCAACCTCGCATTTTTGTTCCTCCTTTTCATCGACTAGTATTTTAATAGCAATGATATAATCAAAAGTAGAAGTCGAAGGTGTGAGCGGGTGATCAATCCGTTCTTCCTCCTTGTGCTCCTTTTCCTCTTCGCTCTTTAGTGAGTCCTCCAAAAGGTTATATTTCTCCATGGCGGTTTTAGACCGCTCCAAATAATATAATACCAATACATTATTCCTTAAATTATTGTCGTAAAAGAGGAATATGAGGTATACTAAATTAAAAACTCCATCAAGTGCTTCACTTTCAACACCAATACTTCCTAGTCTAAATACCATTCCAGATGCACCTTTGAAAAGAAAGTATTCTAGTACTTCCAAACTAGCATAGGATTTATCTCTATTATAATTTGCTACAGTAGGATTGTTGGAACACTTACATTGAAAATTAAGGTGGCCATATGTTATACAAATTGTGCAATAAGATGCATCATTAGCACGCAACTATAATGAATGCCTTTCCAATTGGTCCAGCAATTTTTTTATCAGCTCATGTCTAGCAACCAGGCTTGATGAACTTAAATCCTTTATCTCCTCCAACGCTTGTATTATCTCTTAACTAAATTTTTCTCAGAAGACATGATTAGTAGAAATAGTTTTTATAAATCTTTGGTTTTGTATTTTTTTATTGTTTTCAATATAAAAGAAAGCAGTAAGATAATAGAAACAAACTGAAATAAACTATGTGTGAGTAGATAACCGAACACTTTGCTCCCCGGCAACGGCACCAATTTGATGACTGGGTTCCTGCACCAATAACAGGGTCATTGCAATACTTGTAGCAACAAATATTTAAAGAGTTTGTCCTCATGGGAGCTTGGCAAACACGACCCCACAACCACATTGTCAATGCGACCATGTTCTATAAGTTGCTAGGATAAATGAATTTAAGATATTTTGTAATAACTAATACTAGGACTAGAAGAAAACTAGAACAAAAGTAAAGCTAAAAAGAGGTGAATGCAATATTAATGCTATGATTCCTCAAGTAATGTTGTGTATACCGGTGCGCATGATAAGTGCTAATGGAATAGTTGTTAACTATAATTGTGGTTGTCCCTCATATACTGTTGTCTCCCACCATTGGTAAGTGGCAACTAGACAACTCAATTGTCCACACCCTCTTCGGACATGGGTCATCTCGTCAGATAATAGTGTATTAAGGTAACAAGACCAATCAAGGTAAACCAGAGCAAAGGAATTAAGTTCTATGGACAACCGCACTCCTAAGAAAGTGTGCTAGTCATAAGATATCCCGGCTGTCACTTTGGGGCAAGCAATTCGCAACACTATACCTATCTATATCATGAGTGATCTTGAGGGAACTCTAGGCGGTGCATCCTAAGCTGCTATTGCCTCCGAAAACCACTTATAGAAAATAGCCTATTAGTTCTACCCATGGAAGAGCAGAGACTAATGATAAGTTTTGTGACACTCCGTGAATCCCTAGTAAATTCCTCAACAGTGGATTGGATGTCTCCAATCACTAGAATAATATCATGAATAGAACAATGTAAAGAGAAAGCACAAACATATTAATTAATAAGAACACACCACACTTCAATTACTCAAATCATCGTAACATTAATAAAAGGGGGTTCAAGCCATGTTACAACCCATCACAAAGATCATGATGGGGACGGATGAAGGAGTAGCGGCGATGAAGATGGTGATGATGGTGCAGTGATGGTGGGTGATGGCGGCGTCCTCCTTATCCTCCTCTTCTTGCTTGGATGGCTTGATGGTGTTGATGGAGATCTGGATCTTGGTGGAGTTGTAGAGGCTATGCAGGCGGCACGGCACCGCCATGGAGGCGGTAGATGAGATCTAGATCTTTTATATGGTGTATGGTGGCTTCCTCCTCTCTTCTTTGACTCCTCCCTCCTTTATATAGGCCTTGGGGGTGCCCTAGGGTTCCCCCAATACCGTCATATGACTTAGGGAAGGTTCTGGAGCTTCTAGAGGGCGAAATCCCGTCGTTTGTGAACTTTTTGGCAACTATACGGCGGGAGCTATACGGCCGGAATTTTTGCTCCCGCCGTATAGTTGGTCGTTAAACCTTTGGTACTCTATAGTATTTTGGTCGCCATTTCTTCATACGAACTCCATTTTGGGTGTTATTAGGCTCGTTAAATTCGTCTCGTCGAGGGTTACAACCCTGTTGTCTTGGATCTTTATTTTGAGAATTTGGAAAATTCACTTTTCTAACACCTCAAATGCCTAAGTCTGGCCCCTGTAGCTCCTACATACTATGCTCTCTTTGTTCCTTTTGCCTTTGTTTTATCCATAATCATCATCAACACCTACACACATGTCAAAGACAAGGAAGAGAGATAAAATTCTACCTAAACTACTAAATGTACAAAGATCATATTGAATTTAATAAAAACAAGTAATCATGCATATCAGGCATAGCAATAGTTAGATGGAGCATGATATGATAGGCAAATGACACAATTTATATTGCTAAAAAGTGTTTTATTATCACAACCATCAGCCAACACTACCCTCTAGACCGCCACATCTCTGTTAACCCCCATTTCATGCCGCTATAACCCTGATAGGCCCATGAAGACTCTGTGAGTCGGTTGTGCCCCTAGCAGGATCCTTTAAAAGGCTCGACCTTCCTCTGACAGCCTCACACAGATATTCTAAACACCAAAATCGTGGGGCCTAAGGGTGCCCACCCATATGCTGGATCCACACAAGGAATCTCAGCGTCATGTTAAGGTCGTCCGTTAACACACGAAAGGAAGAAGATCTAGATGATTTTCCTGTCCCATTCCAAGTCTTATGGTTAACATGTATTATACGATGCTAGAATCACTAGAGACATTGGTTGTTAAATCCTAGATGATACATTTTCATGCAATGGTGATTCCATTAACAGTCATAATAGATTAACTGATCACCATAGATCAGTAACCAATAGTTCATATTATTATTATCGAAAATAGTGCATTTTGTCATCCTTTTTGAAATGTAGGTGGTAACAATAATAGGTTGTAAATACTTGATATAGAATAATCAAAGGACATGAGCAAGTGTGAACTTGCCTTTGTGATTACAAGATTATGTAATCATGGTGTTCGATACAATATAAGATTCAGTATCTGAAAACAACATCATTGGTTCAGTAAGGACTAATGTTTAAAGAAGCAATATGCTAGTATGCATGAGTAATGTTATGCATTTTATAAAATCCCTGAAGTGAATTCCCTCTTTTGAAAGTGAGTTACACTTAAGTGGTTTCTTTAAGATTTGATTAGTCTTTAAGTTCACTTTGGAAGCAATTATATTTACAAGAATCTTACTACTCATTTATAAGATATAAAAGTGGATTACAATAACAACCTAGGTTGAAGGTTAATTGACAATTGGTAATTATGATGAAAGTCTATGTGTTAGGTTGTTTAAGAGTTGAATAAAATATTATAGAGTTGTTGTTTGAAGTGGCAAAAAGAATAACTTTTGAAGAAAGTGTTGCTTTTGTTAGGTCAATCAACCTTGAGCATTTCTAGGATTTTAGTTAGGATTTTTAATAAAGCATAAATGATGTTGAGTTATTATTATTTTGTTTGGTGGTATAATAGACCTCCATAGCCTACGACCTATGGTCTACGGCTATAAATAGTGCATCAAACACTCATTTTTAGTGAACTTGTTGAGTACGCTCGTACTCAACCATACCTTCTTAACCCTTGATAGATTTCGGAGAAATCAATGACGAATCCAAAAGAATAACTACTTTGTAGAGTTGAAGGCATCTAGTAGGGATCAATGAAGTTGACGACTACATTAGCGACAATAGAAGAGAAGCTGAAGAGTAGAGTATAGATAAATCCCTAGATACCAGAACCTACTTCTGTAGAGCATTGCTATAGCAGCAATCACAAGCCATAGTCATAAGTTAATAGTAGAACTATTTCTAGAATAGACCTCGCGTTGCTATTTCTAGATTCATTTGTATATTTTGTCCTTGCTGTTTTGAGGAATGTTCTGTGGAGCTTTTGTAAAGCGTCGAGTTGTAATATGGAGTCATGTCTTGGACCCGTGATGTTTCTATTGTACCACAGGGATGTAATTGCAGTGACCTATCATACCACTCCATGATGTAGTACACCATAGTCGTTGACATAACACCAATTAAACACCATTCCACTAGTATTACATCCCTTAGAGTGGTACAACAGAAACATCGCAGGTCCAAGACATGACTATAGATTACAACTTGACTCTTTACAAAAGATCTAGAGAAAATTCTAGGTTATACAGGAAGAAGCAACTTCTTACAAAGAAGAACTAGAAATAACAACTCATAACTATCATACTAATAAGACTAGTATCTAACCTATCTGATTAGCTTTTGCTGCTATTGCAATGCTCTACAGAAGTAGGTTCTATGGCTTAAGATGATACTCCCATCAAATCAGGAACTTCGTCTTCACTTCATTTGATGTATACGTTGATTCCATTGACTTCATTGAAGAACTTGAGCTATCAGTGATGATTCCTTTGAACACCAGTTTGTGTTGACGGCGTCTTCACCGACTTTATACTCTAACAAGGGTTAAGACGGTACAGTTGAGTACGATCCTACTCAGCAAGTTCACTAAAAAGAATCATTTGATGCACTATCTACAACCAAAGACCAGAGGTCATAGGCTATGCTGGTTTTCGTAAACATTTCTTCAAATGTTGCTTTTATTGTGAAAAGCTATGTGTGCCAGCCTTCACATGTTGATTAGAACTTCGTGGAGTTCCTTTCCTGCAGCGTTAGCAGCTCCTTCCTGGAATAGGGAGTAACATGTAACACTTTTTTACACTCAATAGAGGTGTGTTGCTTTACCCATAAGAGATCTTTATCCATGTTGCACTTCTGAGTGGCCAACCCGGTCACACTTCCTTAGTATGAGGCCTGGTATAAAGATCTAAGACAATCACTACCCTTCTCCACGACCTCACATGCCAAAATGATCCTTCAAGCCATCACATCTCTGTTAAGCCCCCTTTCAGGCAAGCTACAACTCTGATAGGCCTCTGAAGACTCTGTAAGCCGGTTGAGCCCCTGGCAGGTTCCATTTAAAAATGACAAATTGTACCTTCGACATCCTCTCACAGATAATCTAGACACCAAAACCACGTGGCCTAAGAGTCTGTTTGTTTGGGTTGTATCTGTTGAGCAGCGGTTGCGGGAAGCATCTTTTAAAGGCAGAGATTTGATATTTGGCAGTAGTACTTATTTACGGTTGTTGCTGCTGTTTTAAGGACGAAATGTCTGAAACACCTTTGAATAGCGAGGAAGCTGTATATAAATGATGATTCGAACTGAATTAGCTAATTCTAAGTTTTTTAACATAACTGATATGCTTAAAGCTAAATTATTTCAATTAACCTACTCTCTGATCCAAATTAGTTGACTCAAATTTATCAAGATACAAATGTGTCTAATAATAAATCGTGTCTAGATACAATCAAATCTAGACAAATCTAAGTCAACTAATTTAGACGAAGGGATTACTTTTTGCTAAAATTACTATAAACATGTTCTTTACTTTGATAAAAAACAATAATTTGAATATTTAGGGCACGGCCAACGCTACACGTTGGACGCCTGTCTCAGCTATCGAGCTAGGTTCGGGTGGTCCAAAATGGACCTACATGCTGTTTGCAGAGCAAAGCAGTTGCGTGTAGAGAAGGCTGCTTCCCCACTTAGAAAGGCAAACTTTGCGGTAACAAGGAGGGAAAGAGAAGATGCGCTAGAAAAAAGATGTCCAAAAGAGAGTGAATCGGATGAGAAAAGTCTGCAAGGTGAGTCCCATGGGGTACTGGTTCCAATGGATGCATGTGTCCTTGATAGATGGTCCGACTTATTTTTACCTACGTGGACTACGGGGCAGTGGCATAACGGTTGCCTCCATAAATCACGCTCTTAGACACTCTAATCGTTATTATGACAAAAAGGCCCACGTCAGGTGTGATGTGGCGTGCCTTGACGGGCAGCATGTAATGGACGTTAACTCCTCTTCTATTCTTTCGATTTCTTATTTTTTATTGCTTCCAATTTTTCGCATTGACTAATCTTGATGGAGGCCAAGCATGAGAAGCGGCGGCGCCCGTATCCTCGTGTTAGCAAGCTCGCTAGTGGAGCATTGGAGCTCGTGCCCCGACGCCTTCTGCTCGTACATGGATGCGCCCAGTCAGTGGTGCCATGCGGTGGTCTCTTCCTCGAGCCGCGCCTAGTCATGGCGTCGTGAGCGTGCATGTGGAGCATGGTAGGAGGGGCTTGATACGTCCGTATCTATAATTTTTGATGGTTTTATGCTAATAATATGCTTTTGATACTCCTTTTTATATAAAGTTTATGATTTATTTGGACTAACCTACTAATAGTTGCAAAAGTGCACAATGTTCTTGTTTTACACTTTGATGTGTAGGAATTACCAAGAATACAAGTGAAAACCTTGTTGGAATCAAATTGGGATTTTCTAGAAATCTGTCTCATAACTCTTTTTAAAGATGGTCACATTTCAGGTCGAAGACCGAGTCAAACGGAAAACTCTTCAACTACAAAGTTTTTGGAAATTTCGCAAACATTCTAGACATAAAATTTAGCTGATTCCAAGTCTAGACAGGCCCGATAGACCCGATTTACTGCAGCCTAGGATGGGGTGACGAGAATCCGAGAATCTATATAAAGGGAGGAAACCTAATTCGTGGGAGACACCTCCACCCACGAATTTGCAGCCACTAATGCCACATTTTTGCCTCCCCATGGATCCCATCTCCATGGGGAAGGGCTCCCAAGAAGCCATGAAGGAAGGGTGCTAAGGAGCGGTGCTCCCCTGTGATACCGGTGGCGGGGAAAGAGTCCTCCGTGCCGCCGCCGGTGCCACCGCTGCCTCTTCACCATCTTCACCGCCATATCCATCGACTCCACCGCCATCTCCATCGCCGTTGCTGACTCCCATGATGGGGATGGAGTAGTTCTCTCTCGAGGCTAAGGGTTCTACCGGTAGCTATGTGTTTATCTCTCTCTATGCATGATCATATTGTGATCATGAGCTTTGTAATCAAGTAGATCTACTTTGCTACTCAAGAAATTTAATAGATCTCTGCTCTCCCCATGTGTGTGAAAGTGACAACATGCACACCATGGTGGCACTTAGGCTAGAGATTACAAATACTTGTTATGAGTTATATTTGGAGTTGAATGTCTCTATGAAATTGTGGTGTTTGTTGGAACCATCTAGCGCTCAAGGTGACAGTGTGGGGTTATCTAGATGTGGAAAGCAGGTGTGCTGTTATAGCCCTACCATGGATTAGAGTGTCCAACCCGAGAGTAGTTCAACGTAGTATCATAAAGAAGAATATATTCAGATGAGAGTGTTCACTAGTGAAAGTGTGATCCCTAGGCCTTGTTTCTAAGCATTGAAACACCGTTTGCATTTAGATCTGTAACATATTTGCTTGCTTCCATCTTTATTTTAGTTTGCCTTTAGTATTTTCCCACGTCAACCACACGTCATCAAGCTATTTTCTAGCACCGCTACCACTTATAATTATCCATACCACTTTTATTTCACTATCTCTTCGCCGAACTAGTGCACCTATACACCTGACAAGTGTATTGGGTGTGTTGGGGACACTAGAGACTTCTTGTATATTGATTGCAGGATTGCTTGAGAGGGAATACCTTTGACCACTTTCTCCTTGCGTTCGATAAACCTTTGGTGATCCACTTAAGGGAAAACTTGTTGCTGTTCTACAAACCTCTGCACTTGGAGGCCCAACAACTGTCTACAAGAACAGAAGTGCGTAGACATCAAGCTATTTACTGGCGATGTTGCCGGAGAGGTAAGGTAAAGGGTACTCACATCCTCTGGTGTGAGTGCTCGAAGTTATTTCCTTTATATTCTGCAATTTTGTCGTTTTGTTTCTTGTTTTCACTAGTTAGGCTTAATGGAAAACAACAACAAAATTAGAGAGCTTTATAGTATTTATTTTGAGTTAGGACATGAAGTGTTTGAAGAGTAAATTAAAAAACCAATGGAACTTTATTTGCATGCTAATAGCAATGTTATTAGTATGAATTCTTTGAACACCATTATTGCTAATGCTATGGAAAAGTCTAAGCTTGGGGAAGCTGGTTTTGATGAGCATGATATTTTTAGTCCCCCAAGCACGGAGGAGAAAATTTACTTTGATGATACTATACCTCCAATATATGATGATTACAATGATGAGTATGATATTTTCAGTCCACCTACTATTGAGGAGAAAATTAATTATGATCACAGTACGCATCTTATATTTGATGATTATGGTGATGAGAATAATAATAATAGCTATCTTGTTGAATTTGCTCCCACTACGATTAATAAGAATGATTATGCTTATAGTGGGAGTATTAATTCTTTTATGCATTTGGCTCATGATAAGAATATTTCATGTGAAATTTATATTGTTAATTTTATTCATGATGCTACTGAAAGTTATTATGAGAGAGGGAAACATGGTCTTATGTATCTCAACAATATTAATTTTCCCCTCTTTATGTTGAAAGTCTTGAAGTTGCACTTGTTTTGCTTTCCTATGCTTGTTGCTTTGTGCTTTCATGGCTTGTTCCTTTACAAGATTCCTATGCATAGGAAGTGGGTTAGACTTAAATATGTTTTGAATTTGCTTCTTGATGCTCTCTTTTACTTTAATTCATATTTATTATGTGAGCATCTTCTCAAACTATCATGCCTAACTTAAAGGCGGTAAAGAAAAGTACTTCTTGGGAGATAACCCAATAGTTTTCTTGAGTCTTGGAAGTTATTACTTCTGTAATAACCTCTCCTTATCATTTTTTTACTTGATTTTTTTGCCAAGAATAACCTCTAATGAGAGGGAAGTAAGATTTGGGGTGCTGTCTCAAAACAGATTTTTGTACTTCACCGTAAAAATTCGTGAAAAATCTATGTACGTCGGATTGAGCTGTAATTTTCTAAATAAATCCCCCAGGTTGTTAGATAACTTTCGTTAGCTCAACACTTTTCAATTTGAGCAACAGAAGAGCTTCGGAAAAATCGGATTTCATCTGTTGGTCTGTTTTGATAGATTTCTGCCATTATTTGCATTTGCCTCTTTATCGATTTCTTTTTAGGTTCTTTTTGGTGAATTGAGTTTTTTGAGGGAATTGCTACAGTAGCTTGTGTTTTTAATGAAAGTTTTGCTGTTTTAAAACTAAACTCCAAATGTTTATTATCTTTTGAATGCACTAATGTTGCTAATGAAAATTATGTGAAGTTTTGTATGAAGGAAATTTTTAGGTGTAGGGAAAGAATGATGTAATGAGATGAAGAATGGACAAAAGCTCAAGCTTGGGGATGTCACCCCGTGTAACCCCAAGAAATATCCAAGAAGTACAAGCGTCAAATCTTGGGGATGCCCAATGCATCCCCTTCTTCATCAATAAAAATCTCAGGTCTTTCTAGACACTTCGTTTTTATTGTTTCATGCACTGTTGTGTTGTTCTTGGAGCGTCTTTGTTTTTTTAGTTTTCTTTTGCTTGGTTTGCTGCAATAAGTTGGTTGGATCCCAACACTTATTTTGGAGAGAGACACACTCTGTTTTGATTACCTAGAACACTCTAGTTTTCATTCTTATTGTTTTGTGAGTGTTCTCTTTTGCTAGCACTGGGTTTAGCCTTAGTTTTCTTGTGCTTTCAGCTTAGAACTTTTTAGTTCTTACTTTTGGATTTGTGAGACAAGCTCACAGATCTTTATTTATTATTATCTTTGTGAGTTCTTTCAAATAAGTTGGTTTGGATTGGAAAAGAGTAGGAAAGTTCATGCTTAAGTGGTAAAAAGGAGCTTGTTTTTGACTGTGGCTTAGACTTTATCATGTCATTCTAGATGTTGCTTTGACCTTATGCTTAGTGATTATTGTTGTAGCATGACTTGTTCCAAACAATTCAGATTGCTTAATGTGCCTTGAAAGAATCATGTGTTGTTTTAGCATACAAAAGCATAATATTGTGGTACTCTCCTTTGATGCTTTGTTTGGGTTGACTTGGCGCATGCTCACACCATGTTATGACTATCCCAAGTCATCATAGCCTCGATCATTTAGTTTTCGACTTGTAATATCACTCTATACTTTAATTAATGATGTTTTGTCGCTTTGCATAATTATGGTCATTATTGCTCTCTTAGTTGGTTGCTCCCAGTCTTTTGCTAGCCTCCGTAATCAAGTATGAGCTCCACTCATGCATCCAACTCCTAAAACCAAGTTATTCCAAAGAGTCCACCATACCTAATTATTAGCATTTGCTATTCCAAGTATATTCATGTTTTTATCTACCTTCCGAATTAAACTTGTTATGTGAAAATTAGTGATTAAAGCTCTCACGAACTTGATGGCACACTTTACTTTCTTGCATTTAATAAACTTGAACCATTGTGTCCATCTTTGTTGCGTATATGCTTGCGCTTTATAAGTTGAAATTAGCAGAACCATGTATCATGGGGAAATCTTTCAACATTGCACTTGTACATTGTACCCCGTTGATATCATGTCCTTTTGCTTACTGATCCCGGCGGTGTGAAATAAAAGTGGAACTTGTAAGATCATGGAGTTTGTATGTGTGTTAGAGTGTTAGAGAAACACCTGGGCCGCTAGCCTAAGCCATGCCTAATCATGGTGGAAACTTGCAGCATAACCATAATGAGCACTCTATGAAGCATCCTCAATAAAAACCTATGCAACTATCAAATAAAAAGATCGTTGAGATGCTCATTGTTTGCTTGCCTTGTCATTTTGATTATGGGATAGCTCCTGTATCATGTGCAAGGGATACCCGTTGGTGGTTCTCTATGATACATATGTACTTACAATGATAAGAGCTTACTTGTGACTAAAGTTGAGTAGCATGAGGTTCGGTCTTCGTAAGTAAGGGGCATGAGATTCTGGCTTATAACTTGTCAAGCATATCCTCTTAGTTGTGTCACTTTAACCTTAATCACCTAAAGATGCTTATGATAGGGGCAATGAGAGCTGAAAGCTATTAAGTACCATAATTTTTGGAAGCTCTTTATGAAACTTGAATCCCTATTTCCTTCTATGAAGGCCTTTCTTTTACTTTTATGTTGAATCTCCACCTTCTATCTTTATGCACCTATTTTGAGAGCATAGTAGCCATTCTTAGTTCTATGTGCATTGTCCCAAGACATGTTGATTGATGCATAACTTTGATATTGCTTGTTCTTAAACTATTTGTATCTAGTCACCCTTACAAACTTTGAAACTGTCCTATGCAATTATGATTTGCTACATTATGAGGGACAAGCTGAATGCCATTATGCTATGTTTTTCTTATATGAAACAAATAAATGTCTTGCAAAGCATTGTTATTCATGAATCTTTTATTTGTGCCTTTCATGTTACAATATAGTTGATATGTCTTATTGTTAGAACTTTATCTTTCATGCTATGTTGAAGTACTATGATCCCAGCTATCAATGTTTTACAAATACTTTGATCAAGATTGTATTGGCTATGTATCACCTCAAAAATTATATTGTTTTTATCGTTTACCCACTCGAGGACAAGCAGGAACTAAGATTGGGGATGTTGATACGTCCATAACGTATCTATAATTTTTGATGGTTTTATGCTAATAATATGCTTTTGATACTCCTTTTTATATAAAGTTTATTATTTATTTGGACTAACAAACTAATAGTTGCAAAAGTGCACAATGTTCTTGTTTTACACTTTGATGTGTAGGAATTACCAAGAATACAAGTGGAAACCTTATTGGAGTCAAATTGGGATTTTCCAGAAATCTGTCTCAGAACTCTTTTTGAAGATGGTCACGTTTCGGGTCGAAGACCGAGTCAAACGGAAAACTCTTCAACTACAAAGTTGTTGGAAATTTCGCAAACATTCTAGACATAAAATTTAGCTGATTCCAAGTCTAGACAGGCCCGATAGACCCGATTTACTGCAGCCTAGGATGGGGTGACGGGAATCCGAGAAGCAATATAAAGGGAGGAAACCTAATTTGTGGGAGACACCTCCAGCCACGAATTTGCAGCCACCAAAGCCACGTTTTTGCCTCCCCCATGGATACCATCTCCATGGGGAAGGGCTCCCAAGAATCCATGAAGGAAGGGTGCTAAGGGGTGGTGCTCCCCTGTGATACCGGCGGCGGGGAAGGAGTCCTCCGCGCCGCCGCCGCCTCTTCACCATCTTCACCGCCATCTCCATCGACTCCACCGCCATATCCATCGTTGTTGCTGACTCCCATGATGAGGAGGGAGTAGTTCTCTCTCTAGGCTAAGGGTTCTACCGGTAGCTATGCGTTTATCTCTCTCTATGCATGATCATATTGTGATCATGAGCTTTGTAATCAAGTAGATCTACTTTCCTACTCAAGTGTTTTAATAGATCTCTGCTCTCCCCATGTGTGTGAAAGTGACAGCGTGCACACCATGGTGGCACTTAGGCTAGAGATTACAAATACTTGTCATGAGTTATATTTGGAGTTGGATGTCTCTATAAAATTGTGGTGTTTGTTGGAACCATCTAGCGCTCAAGGTGACAGTGTGGGGTTATCTAGATGCGGAAAGCGAACTTTGAGGTGTGTTGTTATAGCCCTACCATGGATTAGAGTGTCCAACCGGAGAGTAGTTCAACGTAGTATCATCAAGAAGAATATATTCATATGAGAGTGTTCACTAGTGAAAGTATGATCCCTAGGCCTTGTTTCTAAGCATTGAAACACCGTTTGCATTTAGATCTGTTACATATTTGCTTACTTCCATCTTTATTTCAGTTTGCCTTTAGTCTTTTCCCACGTCAACCACACACCATCAAGCTATTTTCTAGCACCGCTACCACTTATAATTATCCATACCACTTTTATTTTACTATCTCTTCACCGAACTAGTGCACCTATACACCTGACAAGTGTATTGGGTGTGTTGGGGACACAAGAGACTTCTTGTATCTTGATTGCAGGATTGCTTGAGAGGGAATACCGTTGACCACTTCCTCCTTGAGTTCGATAAACCTTGGGTGATCCACTTAAGGGAAAACGTGTTGCTGTTCTACAAACCTCTGCACTTGGAGGCCCAACAACTGTCTACAAGAATAGAAGTGCGTAGACATCAAGCTATTTTCTGGCGTTGTTGCCAGGGAGGTAAGGTAAAAGGTACTCACATCCTCCGGTGTGAGTGCTCGAAGTTATTTCCTTTATATTCTGAAATTTTGTCGTTTTGTTTCTTGTTTTCACTAGTTAGGCTTAATGGAAAACAACAACAAAATTAGAGAGCTTTATAGTATTTATTTTGAGTTAGGACATGAAGTGTTTGAAGAGTAAATTAAAAAACCAATGGAACTTTATTTGCATGCTAATAGCAATGTTATTAGTATGAATTCTTTGAACACCATTATTGCTAATGCTATGGAAAAGTCTAAGCTTGGGGAAGCTGGTTTTGATGAGCATGATATTTTTAGTCCCCCAAGCACGGAGGAGAAAATTTACTTTGATGATACTATACCTCCAATATATGATGATTACAATGATGAGTATGATATTTTCAGTCCACCTACTATTGAGGAGAAAATTAATTATGATCACAGTACGCATCTTATATTTGATGATTATGGTGATGAGAATAATAATAATAGCTATCTTGTTGAATTTGCTCCCACTACGATTAATAAGAATGACTATGCTTATAGTGGGAGTATTAATTCTTTTATGCATTTGGCTCATGATAAGAATATTTCATGTGAAATTTATATTGTTAATTTTATTCATGATGCTACTGAAAGTTATTATGAGAGAGGGAAACATGGTCTTATGTATCTCAACAATATTAATTTTCCCCTCTTTATGTTGAAAGTCTTGAAGTTGCACTTGTTTTGCTTTCCTATGCTTGTTGCTTTGTGCTTTCATGGCTTGTTCCTTTACAAGATTCCTATGCATAGGAAGTGGGTTAGACTAAAATATGTTTTGAATTTGCTTCTTGATGCTCTCTTTTACTTCAATTCATATTTATCATGTGAGCATCTTCTCAAACTATCATGCCTAACTTAAAGGCGGTAAAGAAAAGTACTTCTTGGGAGATAACCCAATAGTTTTCTTGAGTCTTGGAAGTTATTACTTCTGTAATAACCTCTCCTTATCCTTTTTTATTTGATTTTTTGCCAAGAATAACCTCTAATGAGAGGGAAGTAAGATTTGGGGTGCTGTCTTAAAACAGATTTTTGTACTTCACTGTAAAAAATCGTGAAAAATCTATGTATGTCGGATTGAGCTGTAATTTTCTGAATAAATCCCCCAGGTTGTTAGCTAACTTTCGTTAGTTCAACACTTTTCGATTTGAGCAACAGAAGGGTTCGGAAAAAACGGTTTTCATCTGCTGGTCTGTTTTGATAGATTTCTGCCATTATTTGCATTTGCCTCTTTATCGATTTCTTTTTAGGTTCTTTTTAGTGAGTTGAACTTTTTGAGGGAATTGCTACAGTAGCTTGCGTTTTAATGAAAGTTTTGCTGTTTTAAAACTAAACTCCAAATGTTTATTATCTTTTGAATGCACTAATATTGCTAATGAAGATTGTGTGAAGTTTTGTATGAAGGAAATTTTCAGGTGTAGGGAAAGAATGATGTAATGAGATGAAGAATGGACAAAAGCTCAAGCTTGGGGATGTCACCCCGTGTCACCCCAAGAAATATCCAAGAAGTACAAGCATCAAAGCTTGGGGATACCCAATGTGTCCCCTTCTTCATCAATAAAAATCTCAGGTCTTTCTAGACACTTCGTTTTTATTGTTTCATGCACTGTTGTGTTGTTCTTGGAGCGTCTTTGTTTTTTTAGTTTTCTTTTGCTTGGTTTGCTGAAATAAGTTGGTTGGATCCCAACACTTATTTTGGAGAGAGACACACTCTGTTTTGATTGCCTGGAACACTCTAGTTTTCATTCTTATTGTTTTGTGAGTGTTATCTTTTGCTAGCACTGGGTTTAGCCTTAGTTTTGTTGTGCTTTCAGCTTAGAAATTTTTAGTTCTTCCTTTTGGATTTGTGAGACAAGCTCACAGATCTTTATTTATTATTATCTTTGTGAGTTCTTTCAAATAAGTTGGTTTGGATTGGAAAAGAGTAGGAAAGTTCATGCTTAAGTGGTAAAAAGGAGCTTGTTTTTGATTGTGGCTTAGACTTTATCATGTCATTCTAGATGTTGCTTTGACCTTATGCTTAGTGATTATTGTTGTAGCATAACTTGTTCCAAACAATTGATATTGCTTAATGTGCCTTGAAAGAATCATGTGTTGTTTTAGCATACAAAGCATAATATTGTGGTACTCTCCTTTGATGCTTTGTTTGGGTTGACTTGGCGCATGCTCACACCATGTTATGACTATCCCAAGTCATCATAGTCTCGATGATCATTTAGTTTTCGACTTGTAATATCACTTTATGCTTTAGTTAATGATGTTTTGTCGTTTTGCATGATTATGGTCATTATTGCTCTCTTAGTTGGTCGCTCCCAGTCTTTTGCTAGCCTCCATAATCTAGTATGAGATCCACTCATGCATCCAACTCCTAAAACCAAGTTATTCCAAAGAGTCCACCATACCTAATTATTAGCATTTGCTATTCCAAGTATATTCATGTTTTTATCTACCTTCCGAATTAAACTTGTTATGTGAAAATTAGTGATTAAAGCTCTCACGAACTTGATGGCACACTTTACTTTCTTGCATTTAATAAACTTGAACCATTGTGTCCATCTTTGTTGCGTATATGCTTGCGCTTTATAAGTTGAAATTAGCAGAACCATGTATCATGGGGAAATCTTTCAACATTGCACTTGTACATTGTACCCCGTTGATATCATGTCCTTTTGCTTACTGATCCCGGCGGTGTGAAATAAAAGTGGAACTTGTAAGATCATGGAGTTTGTATGTGTGTTAGAGTGTTAGAGAAACACCTGGGCCGCTAGCCTAAGCCATGCCTAATCATGGTGGAAACTTGCAGCATAACCATAATGAGCACTCTATGAAGCATCCTCAATAAAAACCTATGCAACTATCAAATAAAAAGATCGTTGAGATGCTCATTGTTTGCTTGCCTTGTCATTTTGATTATGGGATAGCTCCTGTATCATGTGCAAGGGATACCCGTTGGTGGTTCTCTATGATACATATGTACTTACAATGATAAGAGCTTACTTGTGACTAAAGTTGAGTAGCATGAGGTTCGGTCTTCGTAAGTAAGGGGCATGAGATTCTGGCTTATAACTTGTCAAGCATATCCTCTTAGTTGTGTCACTTTAACCTTAATCACCTAAAGATGCTTATGATAGGGGCAATGAGAGCTGAAAGCTATTAAGTACCATAATTTTTGGAAGCTCTTTATGAAACTTGAATCCCTATTTCCTTCTATGAAGGCCTTTCTTTTACTTTTATGTTGAATCTCCACCTTCTATCTTTATGCACCTATTTTGAGAGCATAGTAGCCATTCTTAGTTCTATGTGCATTGTCCCAAGACATGTTGATTGATGCATAACTTTGATATTGCTTGTTCTTAAACTATTTGTATCTAGTCACCCTTACAAACTTTGAAACTGTCCTATGCAATTATGATTTGCTACATTATGAGGGACAAGCTGAATGCCATTATGCTATGTTTTTCTTATATGAAACAAATAAATGTCTTGCAAAGCATTGTTATTCATGAATCTTTTGTTTGTGCCTTTCATGTTACAATATAGTTGATATGTCTTATTGTTAGAACTTTATCTTTCATGCTATGTTGAAGTACTATGATCCCAGCTATCAATGTTTTACAAATACTTTGATCAAGATTGTATTGGCTATGTATCACCTCAAAAATTATATTGTTTTTATCGTTTACCCACTCGAGGACAAGCAGGAACTAAGATTGGGGATGTTGATACGTCCATAACGTATCTATAATTTTTGATGGTTTTATGCTAATAATATGCTTTTGATACTCCTTTTTATATAAAGTTTATTATTTATTTGGACTAACAAACTAATAGTTGCAAAAGTGCACAATGTTCTTGTTTTACACTTTGATGTGTAGGAATTACCAAGAATACAAGTGGAAACCTTATTGGAGTCAAATTGGGATTTTCCAGAAATCTGTCTCAGAACTCTTTTTGAAGATGGTCACGTTTCGGGTCGAAGACCGAGTCAAACGGAAAACTCTTCAACTACAAAGTTGTTGGAAATTTCGCAAACATTCTAGACATAAAATTTAGCTGATTCCAAGTCTAGACAGGCCCGATAGACCCGATTTACTGCAGCCTAGGATGGGGTGACAGGAATCCGAGAAGCAATATAAAGGGAGGAAACCTAATTTGTGGGAGACACCTCCAGCCACGAATTTGCAGCCACCAAAGCCACGTTTTTGCCTCCCCCATGGATACCATCTCCATGGGGAAGGGCTCCCAAGAATCCATGAAGGAAGGGTGCTAAGGGGTGGTGCTCCCCTGTGATACCGGCGGCGGGGAAGGAGTCCTCCGCGCCGCCGCCGCCTCTTCACCATCTTCACCGCCATCTCCATCGACTCCACCGCCATATCCATCGTTGTTGCTGACTCCCATGATGAGGAGGGAGTAGTTCTCTCTCTAGGCTAAGGGTTCTACCGGTAGCTATGCGTTTATCTCTCTCTATGCATGATCATATTGTGATCATGAGCTTTGTAATCAAGTAGATCTACTTTCCTACTCAAGTGTTTTAATAGATCTCTGCTCTCCCCATGTGTGTGAAAGTGACAGCGTGCACACCATGGTGGCACTTAGGCTAGAGATTACAAATACTTGTCATGAGTTATATTTGGAGTTGGATGTCTCTATAAAATTGTGGTGTTTGTTGGAACCATCTAGCGCTCAAGGTGACAGTGTGGGGTTATCTAGATGCGGAAAGCGAACTTTGAGGTGTGTTGTTATAGCCCTACCATGGATTAGAGTGTCCAACCGGAGAGTAGTTCAACGTAGTATCATCAAGAAGAATATATTCATATGAGAGTGTTCACTAGTGAAAGTATGATCCCTAGGCCTTGTTTCTAAGCATTGAAACACCGTTTGCATTTAGATCTGTTACATATTTGCTTACTTCCATCTTTATTTCAGTTTGCCTTTAGTCTTTTCCCACGTCAACCACACACCATCAAGCTATTTTCTAGCACCGCTACCACTTATAATTATCCATACCACTTTTATTTTACTATCTCTTCACCGAACTAGTGCACCTATACACCTGACAAGTGTATTGGGTGTGTTGGGGACACAAGAGACTTCTTGTATCTTGATTGCAGGATTGCTTGAGAGGGAATACCGTTGACCACTTCCTCCTTGAGTTCGATAAACCTTGGGTGATCCACTTAAGGGAAAACGTGTTGCTGTTCTACAAACCTCTGCACTTGGAGGCCCAACAACTGTCTACAAGAATAGAAGTGCGTAGACATCAAGCTATTTTCTGGCGTTGTTGCCAGGGAGGTAAGGTAAAAGGTACTCACATCCTCCGGTGTGAGTGCTCGAAGTTATTTCCTTTATATTCTGAAATTTTGTCGTTTTGTTTCTTGTTTTCACTAGTTAGGCTTAATGGAAAACAACAACAAAATTAGAGAGCTTTATAGTATTTATTTTGAGTTAGGACATGAAGTGTTTGAAGAGTAAATTAAAAAACCAATGGAACTTTATTTGCATGCTAATAGCAATGTTATTAGTATGAATTCTTTGAACACCATTATTGCTAATGCTATGGAAAAGTCTAAGCTTGGGGAAGCTGGTTTTGATGAGCATGATATTTTTAGTCCCCCAAGCACGGAGGAGAAAATTTACTTTGATGATACTATACCTCCAATATATGATGATTACAATGATGAGTATGATATTTTCAGTCCACCTACTATTGAGGAGAAAATTAATTATGATCACAGTACGCATCTTATATTTGATGATTATGGTGATGAGAATAATAATAATAGCTATCTTGTTGAATTTGCTCCCACTACGATTAATAAGAATGACTATGCTTATAGTGGGAGTATTAATTCTTTTATGCATTTGGCTCATGATAAGAATATTTCATGTGAAATTTATATTGTTAATTTTATTCATGATGCTACTGAAAGTTATTATGAGAGAGGGAAACATGGTCTTATGTATCTCAACAATATTAATTTTCCCCTCTTTATGTTGAAAGTCTTGAAGTTGCACTTGTTTTGCTTTCCTATGCTTGTTGCTTTGTGCTTTCATGGCTTGTTCCTTTACAAGATTCCTATGCATAGGAAGTGGGTTAGACTAAAATATGTTTTGAATTTGCTTCTTGATGCTCTCTTTTACTTCAATTCATATTTATCATGTGAGCATCTTCTCAAACTATCATGCCTAACTTAAAGGCGGTAAAGAAAAGTACTTCTTGGGAGATAACCCAATAGTTTTCTTGAGTCTTGGAAGTTATTACTTCTGTAATAACCTCTCCTTATCCTTTTTTATTTGATTTTTTGCCAAGAATAACCTCTAATGAGAGGGAAGTAAGATTTGGGGTGCTGTCTTAAAACAGATTTTTGTACTTCACTGTAAAAAATCGTGAAAAATCTATGTATGTCGGATTGAGCTGTAATTTTCTGAATAAATCCCCCAGGTTGTTAGCTAACTTTCGTTAGTTCAACACTTTTCGATTTGAGCAACAGAAGGGTTCGGAAAAAACGGTTTTCATCTGCTGGTCTGTTTTGATAGATTTCTGCCATTATTTGCATTTGCCTCTTTATCGATTTCTTTTTAGGTTCTTTTTAGTGAGTTGAACTTTTTGAGGGAATTGCTACAGTAGCTTGCGTTTTAATGAAAGTTTTGCTGTTTTAAAACTAAACTCCAAATGTTTATTATCTTTTGAATGCACTAATATTGCTAATGAAGATTGTGTGAAGTTTTGTATGAAGGAAATTTTCAGGTGTAGGGAAAGAATGATGTAATGAGATGAAGAATGGACAAAAGCTCAAGCTTGGGGATGTCACCCCGTGTCACCCCAAGAAATATCCAAGAAGTACAAGCATCAAAGTTTGGGGATACCCAATGCGTCCCCTTCTTCATCAATAAAAATCTCAGGTCTTTCTAGACACTTCGTTTTTATTGTTTCATGCACTGTTGTGTTGTTCTTGGAGCGTCTTTGTTTTTTTAGTTTTCTTTTGCTTGGTTTGCTGAAATAAGTTGGTTGGATCCCAACACTTATTTTGGAGAGAGACACACTCTGTTTTGATTGCCTGGAACACTCTAGTTTTCATTCTTATTGTTTTGTGAGTGTTATCTTTTGCTAGCACTGGGTTTAGCCTTAGTTTTGTTGTGCTTTCAGCTTAGAAATTTTTAGTTCTTCCTTTTGGATTTGTGAGACAAGCTCACAGATCTTTATTTATTATTATCTTTGTGAGTTCTTTCAAATAAGTTGGTTTGGATTGGAAAAGAGTAGGAAAGTTCATGCTTAAGTGGTAAAAAGGAGCTTGTTTTTGATTGTGGCTTAGACTTTATCATGTCATTCTAGATGTTGCTTTGACCTTATGCTTAGTGATTATTGTTGTAGCATAACTTGTTCCAAACAATTGATATTGCTTAATGTGCCTTGAAAGAATCATGTGTTGTTTTAGCATACAAAGCATAATATTGTGGTACTCTCCTTTGATGCTTTGTTTGGGTTGACTTGGCGCATGCTCACACCATGTTATGACTATCCCAAGTCATCATAGTCTCGATGATCATTTAGTTTTCGACTTGTAATATCACTTTATGCTTTAGTTAATGATGTTTTGTCGTTTTGCATGATTATGGTCATTATTGCTCTCTTAGTTGGTCGCTCCCAGTCTTTTGCTAGCCTCCATAATCTAGTATGAGATCCACTCATGCATCCAACTCCTAAAACCAAGTTATTCCAAAGAGTCCACCATACCTAATTATTAGCATTTGCTATTCCAAGTATATTCATGTTTTTATCTACCTTCCGAATTAAACTTGTTATGTGAAAATTAGTGATTAAAGCTCTCACGAACTTGATGGCACACTTTACTTTCTTGCATTTAATAAACTTGAACCATTGTGTCCATCTTTGTTGCGTATATGCTTGCGCTTTATAAGTTGAAATTAGCAGAACCATGTATCATGGGGAAATCTTTCAACATTGCACTTGTACATTGTACCCCGTTGATATCATGTCCTTTTGCTTACTGATCCCGGCGGTGTGAAATAAAAGTGGAACTTGTAAGATCATGGAGTTTGTATGTGTGTTAGAGTGTTAGAGAAACACCTGGGCCGCTAGCCTAAGCCATGCCTAATCATGGTGGAAACTTGCAGCATAACCATAATGAGCACTCTATGAAGCATCCTCAATAAAAACCTATGCAACTATCAAATAAAAAGATCGTTGAGATGCTCATTGTTTGCTTGCCTTGTCATTTTGATTATGGGATAGCTCCTGTATCATGTGCAAGGGATACCCGTTGGTGGTTCTCTATGATACATATGTACTTACAATGATAAGAGCTTACTTGTGACTAAAGTTGAGTAGCATGAGGTTCGGTCTTCGTAAGTAAGGGGCATGAGATTCTGGCTTATAACTTGTCAAGCATATCCTCTTAGTTGTGTCACTTTAACCTTAATCACCTAAAGATGCTTATGATAGGGGCAATGAGAGCTGAAAGCTATTAAGTACCATAATTTTTGGAAGCTCTTTATGAAACTTGAATCCCTATTTCCTTCTATGAAGGCCTTTCTTTTACTTTTATGTTGAATCTCCACCTTCTATCTTTATGCACCTATTTTGAGAGCATAGTAGCCATTCTTAGTTCTATGTGCATTGTCCCAAGACATGTTGATTGATGCATAACTTTGATATTGCTTGTTCTTAAACTATTTGTATCTAGTCACCCTTACAAACTTTGAAACTGTCCTATGCAATTATGATTTGCTACATTATGAGGGACAAGCTGAATGCCATTATGCTATGTTTTTCTTATATGAAACAAATAAATGTCTTGCAAAGCATTGTTATTCATGAATCTTTTGTTTGTGCCTTTCATGTTACAATATAGTTGATATGTCTTATTGTTAGAACTTTATCTTTCATGCTATGTTGAAGTACTATGATCCCAGCTATCAATGTTTTACAAATACTTTGATCAAGATTGTATTGGCTATGTATCACCTCAAAAATTATATTGTTTTTATCGTTTACCCACTCGAGGACAAGCAGGAACTAAGATTGGGGATGTTGATACGTCCATAACGTATCTATAATTTTTGATGGTTTTATGCTAATAATATGCTTTTGATACTCCTTTTATATAAAGTTTATTATTTATTTGGACTAACAAACTAATAGTTGCAAAAGTGCACAATGTTCTTGTTTTACACTTTGATGTGTAGGAATTACCAAGAATACAAGTGGAAACCTTATTGGAGTCAAATTGGGATTTTCCAGAAATCTGTCTCAGAACTCTTTTTGAAGATGGTCACGTTTCGGGTCGAAGACCGAGTCAAACGGAAAACTCTTCAACTACAAAGTTGTTGGAAATTTCGCAAACATTCTAGACATAAAATTTAGCTGATTCCAAGTCTAGACAGGCCCGATAGACCCGATTTACTGCAGCCTAGGATGGGGTGACAGGAATCCGAGAAGCAATATAAAGGGAGGAAACCTAATTTGTGGGAGACACCTCCAGCCACGAATTTGCAGCCACCAAAGCCACGTTTTTGCCTCCCCCATGGATACCATCTCCATGGGGAAGGGCTCCCAAGAATCCATGAAGGAAGGGTGCTAAGGGGTGGTGCTCCCCTGTGATACCGGCGGCGGGGAAGGAGTCCTCCGCGCCGCCGCCGCCTCTTCACCATCTTCACCGCCATCTCCATCGACTCCACCGCCATATCCATCGTTGTTGCTGACTCCCATGATGAGGAGGGAGTAGTTCTCTCTCTAGGCTAAGGGTTCTACCGGTAGCTATGCGTTTATCTCTCTCTATGCATGATCATATTGTGATCATGAGCTTTGTAATCAAGTAGATCTACTTTCCTACTCAAGTGTTTTAATAGATCTCTGCTCTCCCCATGTGTGTGAAAGTGACAGCGTGCACACCATGGTGGCACTTAGGCTAGAGATTACAAATACTTGTCATGAGTTATATTTGGAGTTGGATGTCTCTATAAAATTGTGGTGTTTGTTGGAACCATCTAGCGCTCAAGGTGACAGTGTGGGGTTATCTAGATGCGGAAAGCGAACTTTGAGGTGTGTTGTTATAGCCCTACCATGGATTAGAGTGTCCAACCGGAGAGTAGTTCAACGTAGTATCATCAAGAAGAATATATTCATATGAGAGTGTTCACTAGTGAAAGTATGATCCCTAGGCCTTGTTTCTAAGCATTGAAACACCGTTTGCATTTAGATCTGTTACATATTTGCTTACTTCCATCTTTATTTCAGTTTGCCTTTAGTCTTTTCCCACGTCAACCACACACCATCAAGCTATTTTCTAGCACCGCTACCACTTATAATTATCCATACCACTTTTATTTTACTATCTCTTCACCGAACTAGTGCACCTATACACCTGACAAGTGTATTGGGTGTGTTGGGGACACAAGAGACTTCTTGTATCTTGATTGCAGGATTGCTTGAGAGGGAATACCGTTGACCACTTCCTCCTTGAGTTCGATAAACCTTGGGTGATCCACTTAAGGGAAAACGTGTTGCTGTTCTACAAACCTCTGCACTTGGAGGCCCAACAACTGTCTACAAGAATAGAAGTGCGTAGACATCAAGCTATTTTCTGGCGTTGTTGCCAGGGAGGTAAGGTAAAAGGTACTCACATCCTCCGGTGTGAGTGCTCGAAGTTATTTCCTTTATATTCTGAAATTTTGTCGTTTTGTTTCTTGTTTTCACTAGTTAGGCTTAATGGAAAACAACAACAAAATTAGAGAGCTTTATAGTATTTATTTTGAGTTAGGACATGAAGTGTTTGAAGAGTAAATTAAAAAACCAATGGAACTTTATTTGCATGCTAATAGCAATGTTATTAGTATGAATTCTTTGAACACCATTATTGCTAATGCTATGGAAAAGTCTAAGCTTGGGGAAGCTGGTTTTGATGAGCATGATATTTTTAGTCCCCCAAGCACGGAGGAGAAAATTTACTTTGATGATACTATACCTCCAATATATGATGATTACAATGATGAGTATGATATTTTCAGTCCACCTACTATTGAGGAGAAAATTAATTATGATCACAGTACGCATCTTATATTTGATGATTATGGTGATGAGAATAATAATAATAGCTATCTTGTTGAATTTGCTCCCACTACGATTAATAAGAATGACTATGCTTATAGTGGGAGTATTAATTCTTTTATGCATTTGGCTCATGATAAGAATATTTCATGTGAAATTTATATTGTTAATTTTATTCATGATGCTACTGAAAGTTATTATGAGAGAGGGAAACATGGTCTTATGTATCTCAACAATATTAATTTTCCCCTCTTTATGTTGAAAGTCTTGAAGTTGCACTTGTTTTGCTTTCCTATGCTTGTTGCTTTGTGCTTTCATGGCTTGTTCCTTTACAAGATTCCTATGCATAGGAAGTGGGTTAGACTAAAATATGTTTTGAATTTGCTTCTTGATGCTCTCTTTTACTTCAATTCATATTTATCATGTGAGCATCTTCTCAAACTATCATGCCTAACTTAAAGGCGGTAAAGAAAAGTACTTCTTGGGAGATAACCCAATAGTTTTCTTGAGTCTTGGAAGTTATTACTTCTGTAATAACCTCTCCTTATCCTTTTTTATTTGATTTTTTGCCAAGAATAACCTCTAATGAGAGGGAAGTAAGATTTGGGGTGCTGTCTTAAAACAGATTTTTGTACTTCACTGTAAAAAATCGTGAAAAATCTATGTATGTCGGATTGAGCTGTAATTTTCTGAATAAATCCCCCAGGTTGTTAGCTAACTTTCGTTAGTTCAACACTTTTCGATTTGAGCAACAGAAGGGTTCGGAAAAAACGGTTTTCATCTGCTGGTCTGTTTTGATAGATTTCTGCCATTATTTGCATTTGCCTCTTTATCGATTTCTTTTTAGGTTCTTTTTAGTGAGTTGAACTTTTTGAGGGAATTGCTACAGTAGCTTGCGTTTTAATGAAAGTTTTGCTGTTTTAAAACTAAACTCCAAATGTTTATTATCTTTTGAATGCACTAATATTGCTAATGAAGATTGTGTGAAGTTTTGTATGAAGGAAATTTTCAGGTGTAGGGAAAGAATGATGTAATGAGATGAAGAATGGACAAAAGCTCAAGCTTGGGGATGTCACCCCGTGTCACCCCAAGAAATATCCAAGAAGTACAAGCATCAAAGCTTGGGGATACCCAATGCGTCCCCTTCTTCATCAATAAAAATCTCAGGTCTTTCTAGACACTTCGTTTTTATTGTTTCATGCACTGTTGTGTTGTTCTTGGAGCGTCTTTGTTTTTTTAGTTTTCTTTTGCTTGGTTTGCTGAAATAAGTTGGTTGGATCCCAACACTTATTTTGGAGAGAGACACACTCTGTTTTGATTGCCTGGAACACTCTAGTTTTCATTCTTATTGTTTTGTGAGTGTTATCTTTTGCTAGCACTGGGTTTAGCCTTAGTTTTGTTGTGCTTTCAGCTTAGAAATTTTTAGTTCTTCCTTTTGGATTTGTGAGACAAGCTCACAGATCTTTATTTATTATTATCTTTGTGAGTTCTTTCAAATAAGTTGGTTTGGATTGGAAAAGAGTAGGAAAGTTCATGCTTAAGTGGTAAAAAGGAGCTTGTTTTTGATTGTGGCTTAGACTTTATCATGTCATTCTAGATGTTGCTTTGACCTTATGCTTAGTGATTATTGTTGTAGCATAACTTGTTCCAAACAATTGATATTGCTTAATGTGCCTTGAAAGAATCATGTGTTGTTTTAGCATACAAAGCATAATATTGTGGTATTCTCCTTTGATGCTTTGTTTGGGTTGACTTGGCGCATGCTCACACCATGTTATGACTATCCCAAGTCATCATAGTCTCGATGATCATTTAGTTTTCGCCTTGTAATATCACTTTATGCTTTAGTTAATGATGTTTTGTCGTTTTGCATGATTATGGTCATTATTGCTCTCTTAGTTGGTCGCTCCCAGTCTTTTGCTAGCCTCCATAATCTAGTATGAGATCCACCCATGCATCCAACTCCTAAAACCAAGTTATTCCAAAGAGTCCACCATACCTAATTATTAGCATTTGCTATTCCAAGTATATTCATGTTTTTATCTACCTTCCGAATTAAACTTGTTATGTGAAAATTAGTGATTAAAGCTCTCACGAACTTGATGGCACACTTTACTTTATTGCATTTAATAAACTTGAACCATTGTGTCCATCTTTGTTGCGTATATGCTTGCGCTTTATAAGTTGAAATTAGCAGAACCATGTATCATGGGGAACGCTTTTAACATTGCTCTTGTACATTGTACCCCGTTGATATCATGTCATTTTGCTTATGGATCCCGGCGGTGTGAAATAAAAGTGAAACTTGTAAGATCATGGAGTTTGTATGTGTGTTAGAGAGGACGAGCAGGAACTAAGCTTGGGGATGTTGATACGTCCATAACGTATCTATAATTTTTGATGGTTTTATGCTAATAATATGCTTTTAATACTCCTTTTTATATAAAGATTATGATTTATTTGGACTAACCTACTAATAGTTGAAAAAGTGCACAATGTTCTTGTTTTACACTTTGATGTGCAGGAATTACCAAAAATACAAGTGGAAACCTTGTTGGAGTCAAATTGGAATTTTCCAGAAATCTGTCTCAGAACTCTTTTTGAAGATGGTCATGTTTCGGGTCGAAGACCGAGTCAAACGGAAAACTCTTCAACTACAAAGTTGTTGGAATTCGCAAAAAACGTTATGGACATAAAATTTAGCTGATTCCGAGTCCGGATAGGCCCGATAGACCCGATTTACTGCAGCCTAGGATGGGGTGACGGGAATCCGAGAAACTATATAAAGGGAGGAAACCTAATTCGTGGGAGACACCACCCACGAATTTGCAGCCACCAAAGCCACGTTTTTGCCTCCCCCATGGATCCCATCTCCATGGGGAAGGGCTCCCAAGAATCCATGAAGGAAGGGTGCTAAGGGGCGGTGCTCCCCTGTGATACCGGCGGCGGGGAAGGAGTCCTTCGCGCCGCCGCTGGTGCCGCCGCTGCCTCTTTACTATCTTCACCGCCATATCCATCGAGTCCACTACCATCTCCATTGTTGTTGCTGACTCCCATGATGAGGAGGGAGTAGTTCTCTCTCGAGGCTAAGGGTTCTACCGGTAGCTATGTGTTCATCTCTCTCTTTATGCATGATCATATTGTGATCATGAGCTTTCAATCAAGTAGATCTACTTTGCTACTCAAGTGCTTTAATAGATCTCTGCTCTCCCCATGTCTGTGAAAGTGACAGCATGCACACCATGGTGGCACTTAGGCTAGAGATTACAAATACTTGTTATGAGTTATATTTGGAGTTGGATGTCTCTATGAAATTGTGGTGTTTGTTGGAACCATCAAGCGTTCAAGGTGATAGTGTGGGGTTATCTAGATGCGGAAAGTGAACTTTGAGGTGTGTTGTTATAGCCCTACCATGGATTAGAGTGTCCAACCAGAGAGTAGTTCAGCGTAGTATCATAAAGAAGAATATATTCATATGAGAGTGTTCACTAGTGAAAGTATGATTCCTAGGCCTTGTTTTGAAGCATTGAAACACCATTTGCATTTAGATCTGTTACATGTTTGCTTGCTTCCATCTTTATTTCAGTTTGCATTTAGTCTTTTCCCACGTCAACCACATGCCATCAAGCTATTTTCTAGCACCGTTGCCACTTATAATTATCCATACCACTTGTATTTAACTATCTCTTCGCCGAACTAGTGCACCTATACACCTGACAAGTGTATGGAGTGTGTTGGGGACCCAAGAGACTTCTTGTATCTTGATTGCAGGATTGCTTGAGAGGGAATACCTTTGACCACTTCCTCCATGAGTTCGATAAACCTTGGGTGATCCACTTAAGGGAGAACTTGCTGCTGTTCTACAAACCTCTACACTTGGAGGCCCAACAACTGTCTACACGAATAGAAGTGCGTAGACATCAGGGCTCGATCCAGCCTCGTGTACACATTCCTGAGCATGACGACCTAAAATGGTGGTTGCTGGTCGAGGTGGCTCCCTTCCTCCATGCCATGAACGAAATCACATATAGGGGAGGCCTTGCTCTAGTGAAACGACATGGATAGATCTGGAGGCAACATTGTAGGGTGGCGACGGGATGGCAGCTGGGAACAACGGCGATGGCGCCAGGGAACGACAGCGGTAGTGGAACCCTAGCCGCCATGGATTAGGGACGAGAGGGGAGAGAATGGAGTCAAGGGAAAATGGCCTGGGCAGGATCGATTCGTGGGATGCTGTTGCGTACATACGTAATGGAAAAATTTGTAAATAGGCTGAAGTGTGGAGGAAAGTTCGGTCCACAGCATCTCGGGAAGTGGCAAAAGCATCCCGAAGCACCTCCCTCCTAGCTTGCGTCGTGGTTCGCTCGTGTAGTGTATTTCAGCACAGTGCTTCTCGCCAGCACTTTCTCATAGCGTGTTGTTTGTTTAGGCTTCTACTTTTGGACCCTGAAAGCAGAAGCAGAATCCCAAACAAACAGGGCCTAAGGGTGCCCACCCATGTTGCTGGATCCACTGCAATCTTGGACTGCGGCAACTAACTGTCGCCATTGGCTACGACGACCCGTTGCCATCATCGGCTCAGGCATCCTGCATGCGCACAGACTTCTTCCGTGGCCGCACCGACTTCGTCCATGACAGTTAGCAATAAAGCTAAGTTTCCCTCTACTTAGAGCTAATTCTTTTTTAACTCGTGCTTGAAACACTCGAGGGTTGCACTCTCTTCGAGTAACCTAAGTGACATCAACTCCATGCACTCGAGTACCTCATACGTGACTCCCCGAGTAGATGACTCTGCCTGAGCGTCGAATCCTCTAAATCCGATCTAGTTGCAGCCCAATTGACAGGTTGGCAAGGTACTAAGACTAAGGGAGTCAGGCTAACAAAAAGGTCTCGCATATAGTGCAAAAGTGTTGAGTCCAATGGCACAAGAAAATGTTATAACAAACCGACAGGCAAATATTTTTACAATATATAGGTACTTCACAACTCTTTATGTTTCTCGTAGCTACAAGAACATCGGCTACATCGAGCTACTCTGGCGGGTCCTCCAACAGAGTCGACTAACGCTAGCCGTGTCAAATTATGCCAAGACCCGAGCCGAGTACCTCCTTAGATGAATAGATTCTCTGAGCCTATGCTCGGCTACAAGTAGTCAAGCATAGCCTCAGGGGCTACTCCCATCGGGAGCACTAGCCACACACCTGATACATATATATCCTCCAACGGAGTCAACAAAAAAAACTTACACCGCTACAAAGAAGACCCGAGTAGATAATCTCCTCGAATGAAGATCATCTTTGAGCCTATGCTTAGCTACAAGTAGTCAACCATAGCCTCA
This sequence comes from Avena eriantha, assembly GCA_910589775.1. Taxonomy (NCBI): domain Eukaryota; kingdom Viridiplantae; phylum Streptophyta; class Magnoliopsida; order Poales; family Poaceae; genus Avena; species Avena eriantha. The sequence goes on along the minus strand of OU342743.1, from coordinate 168,242,486 downwards.
GGGGTTACTCCCACCAGGAGCGCTGGCCGCATAGCCGATAGAAACAACAAGTCCTCCAACAAAGTTGACAGGAAAATATACACAAGGAAGAAGACCCAAGTAGAGTACCTCCTTGGATGTGTATAATCTTCGTGAAGGGGTTCCACAGTAGAAAACAAAAAAATCTATGACAGAATGCACCTAGCCAGGATCTATCTATGAGTAAATCTGTAATAGAGAAGGTTTTGGTAACATACCCTTATAGACCGAAGCGTTTGACGTTTCGAGAGGAACATGGATGAGGTAGTCGATACCATAGTCGACCTCAAAGTCACCCCTCGTCATGGTCCTTGCATGACAACCTGGGTGCCACTAATGGTAGCACCTCCGAGGTTTTGCACATGTGCGGTGTATTATGATGACTTCTGGTTCCCTGATCCATGTCGGGAGTGCGAAAGTATATCTCTTGCTAGAATCCCTACACACCTCCACGTGCCACAACTAAGTACTCCCTTTGCACTCACAACCTTGACAAGGGGCCATAGTTGCAAGAAAGAGATAGAGAGGGAGGGAAATTCTCCAAGGAAAAATGCCTTAGAGAAAATCCCAATTATTGGTGTGTTTATTCCCACCCCATGCCCCTCTTTATATAGGGGAAAGGGAGGACCCCTTCTCCTAAAGTCCCGGGTGGGACTAAAGGCAAAAGGGAAAAAGGAGAGGAGTAGGGGCAGGCGGCTGGGCTACAAACAACGGCCGGGCGGGCTCCTGCACCAGCCCAGCACCCGCGTCCCATCGGCATGTGCGATAGCTGCGGCTTGGTCGGGTGGGCCTTGCCCTGGCGGCCCAGCAACCCCGCTGCCATCCGCCTGCTCCCTGCCTGCGCCCCGTGATGCACGCCGCATTCTCACCATCTAGCACATGACTGATGGGTTCGTAGCATGGAAAACAAAAAATTTCTACCGCAAGAACGAACAAAACCCAGATATAATCTAGATAAAAGCCAAGATCTAATCTATTAGACATGTGCAACAAGATAGATCGGTACTAACCCTTGTAGACCCGAAAGCGTTAACGAGATTAGATCTCGTGGTTGATGTAGTCGATCACTTGCCAATCTCAAGATCGTGTGGATGATCCTTCCGGCGTCGCGTTCCGGCAGCGCTTCTGCAGTCAGTCAAGTGGACGATCCTTCCGGCGCCGCGTTTCGGCAGCGCTTCCGCAGTCGGTCACACGTGCGGAGTCGAAGCAGACCTTCCTCTCCTCGTTCCAGCGAGTAGCGGAGGTAGTAGATCTTCTCCATGGAATCCCAGCAGCACGACGGCGTGGTGGTGGTGGTGGAGTAGAGAATTCTGCAGGGCTTCGCCTAAGCCGGAGCAGAGGGAAGGAGGAGGAGAGAGGCGGCGGCGGCTAGAGCTTGTTATGAGAGAGAGCTAGGAGGGGGCGCCCCTCCCCTCTATTTAAAGGAGGGAGGCGCCTTGGGAGGGGGAGTCCTAGTAGGACTCCCCTCCCTCCTTGGGCCGGCGGGTTGGGAAGGGGGGAGGAGTCCTCCTCCCCCACGAATCCGTGTCTAGCCCCCACAAGGTTTCCTTGACCCTTTCTTGGTTTTCAAGCAAACACCAAGAACTCTTCTAGAACCTTCCAGAACATTCCGAAACCTTCTAGAATCCCCATACAAACACTCTGGAACATTTCCTAACTTAGAAAATGATCCCCAATATATGAATCTTATTCTCCGGACAATTCCGGATCTCCTCGTGATGTCCTGGATCCAATCCGAGACTCTGAACATCATTCGGTCTCCAACGCACATTCCATATCTACTTAAAACAACTTCGAACCTTAAGTGTGTCACCCTACGGTTCGTGAATATGTAGACATGATGGAGACACATCTCCGATCAATAACCATCAGCGGGACCTGGAGATCCATAATGGCTCCCACATACTCAACGATGACTTCGTGATCGATAGAACCATTTACATACGAAACCAATTCCCTTTGTCACGCGATACTATACTTATCCGAGGTTTGATCGTCGGTATCTCCATACCTAGTTCTACCTCGTTACTGATAAGTACTCTTTACTCGTTTCGTGATGTGTCATCCCTTGTGACCTAGTCACATGCTTGCAAGCTAACTAGATGACATTCCACCGAGAGGGCCCAGAGCATATCTATCCGTCATATGGATGGACAGATCCCAATCTTGGTTCATGCGCTTCAACACATACTTTCAGAATACCCAATGACACCTTTATGACCACCCAGTTACGAAGCGGTGTTTGATGTCATCAAAGTATCCATCCGATGATGGTGATTAACATAACCTCATGGTCGAAGGATTAGGTTACTATGCATTTGAAAGCTTATAGCAATACGAACTTAATGACTTGATCTTTATGCTACGCTTACTATGGGTGTGTGTCCATTACATCATTCTCCTAATGATATAACCTTGTTATTAATCACATCCAATGTCCATGATCAGGAAACCATGATCATCAATTAATCAACAAGCTAGTTCAACAAGAGGCTTACCAGGGACTCTTTTATGTTTACAAAACACACATGTATTAGTGTTTCCTAATAATACAATTATAGCATGGGATGTAAACATTTATCATAAACATAAAGATATAATAATAACCACTTTATTATTGCCTCTTGGGCATATCTCCAACAACGACTGCACGCATGGGCCAGCCCGCCTCTTCCTGCGCTAGTGCCATCCCGCATGGGCTAGTTGGCCGGCGACCCTAGCATCACTGTGGTTGTTTGCTGCCCTCCAGGGTGGCTTCCCTCTGGGCCCTTTCCCTCCGGGGATTTCGCCCAATAGAGGAAGTTGTCCCTTTAATATTAATTTAAAATATTTATTTAATATATATTAATTCACAATTAACATATATATAAATGCATATTATAAATCTATTTTAACCTGAAAACACCTTTCCGACTTTTACCTTTTTTGAACAACTGCGGTTTCTTTTTGGAACTATTCCAGGGATTTCTCTTCGGAATGATTCCGTTAGTCTTTCTCTTTCATACTTCGTTGATTCCATTCAACCAAAATATCTACAAATATCATCGTACCCTTAAGTGTGTTACCCCTATGGTTCGGGAACATCACTAACATGATCGAGACATCTCTCGGATCAATGATCATTAGCGGGACCGGGATGCCCATAATGACCCGTGTGCATTCCACGATGTCTGTTGTTGTTTGAACCATAAACGTCGAGTCCAGATCCCTTTGTTACTTGGATACATCACTTGTCCAAGATTTCATCATCAGTATCCCCATACCTTGTTCAATATCGTTAATGACAAGTGTAGTTTTACTCATTCCGCACAATTCCATCCTCGTAACCTAGTCACATGTTACGTGACATTTATGGATGTAATCTTAGGTGGGACCAATGTATCTTCCTATCACACGGGCAAACAAATCCCGATTTTGACGCATAGGCCTCAACATATTCCTCTGGACTACCCAACATACATCTTTATAGTCACTCAGTTACGGTCATGACATCTGATGTACTCAAAGTAGCCTGGGTGATAGTGATTCGTATGCTCTCACGGTCAAAGGACTATGATACTTTGTTTCTAAATATTGTAGTGATGAACATGTGATTGTGATCTTGCTACAATGCTTATATTGGGTAATGTCCATCATATCATTCACCAATGAAATGACCTCATTGCCAGTTGGCATAAATGCACCATGATCAGGAAACCTCGATCATAAGCTACCCAATGAACTAGTTAAATAGAGGCTACTTAGGACTCTGGTTTGTTTAATACCACACGTGTATCAATGTCTCCGCTTGATAAAGTTATAACATGATATTAAACTATTATGAACTTATTGAGATATGACAATAAACACCCTTTATTATTTGCCTCTAGGGCATATCTCCTCAAGTCTCCCACTTGCACTAGAGTACAAATAATCTAGTTGGCACTTTGTTACTAATCATGTTTCATGATCATGCCTGCTCATGGAGAAACCCTTTACGTCCTTTTGATTTGTGTTACTAGATCCTTATGTTCTTTGCAAATTGTTAATGTCCTCGACATCCACACCATTATCACATAATGTGTCAGAGTATTTGTTTTGGTGATAGAGTGATACTTTGTTTTCTAGTATTTTCCATGATGATCGATCAATCAAAATGAACTTTCACTATTGTCATGTATAGCAGAAAACACAATCAGTTGAAGTCGAACTTCCTTTTAAGCCATCACAATTACACCGTCCATTTCTGAAGTAGCTATATACTTGTATGTCTATGTAGATCCTAACTGAAATTACAACTTATATGTCCAACCATATTTCATAAGGATAAACTCAATTCCGTTCCAGTGGTTCGCTCAGAATTTGCTTCTGAGCACATGTTTTTAACCATTAAGAACTTGTTATTTTCTAACCACGGACTATGGGTCACATTATATCGAGTATAAAACATATTTATGTGGAAGAACCTATGGCCAAGGCATATCAGATGTTACACATGTCTTTTCTTCCTTTTAAACCATTAGTTTATACCGAGTCAAAATCAATGTTTCATCTAGTTTTGCAATCAAGAACAATTTTATTTCTTGTCCTATTCTCAACTCTTTCAGGATCCAAACTAGAAAATTCTGAACTCTTTCATAATCTATTTCACAAAACATTCCGATGGTAATATTTATTAAAAATCAATCTATCTTGATAGATTTCCATTGTTTAATGTTTTGTTCAAATTTCATTAATCAAATATTCACATATATGATTGTTGACGCACTCCCACTATGTCATCCACATGTGAGGTCAGGATTCCTACTCAACTCCCACTCAAGATATGTCATAGGTAAATCTACTTAGCTCACACTCAATTTTATCTAAATGTAGGATTTCTTCAACATTTTGGCAACTTCCAAAATTACTTTATTATTTATCAACATGAGAATTCCTAATATGAGACATATATCAATTACCCGATTTACGAAACCTGCATGTTGCACCAGTTACAACTTAGTTTCGACAATCTTGCTTCTAATTAGCAGATTAGAGTAATCGCAAATCCAATAGACTTAGGTATCGCTACTTAATGTAGTCAAACCCTTGAATTTGTCAAACATGATTGTGACAAATTGATCCTTCAAAGTATTCCTTGTAAGTTTCATTTCTTCTTATGAATTTGTAGTTATTTAGAAGATCAAGTAAAAATCCTTTACTTAATAATGATGTCAAGTAACACATTACTTTGCAATCTCAAATGTAACTTAAATACAAGATTTTATGATTTTTTTTCATTTATCGTACTTGGGTCCATCATTCTTATTTGTAGTTCATAGGTATGTCATGTTCCATTAACACGACAAATGTATTAACAATATAATCATGCTAAGGGCAGAATATATCTTGAATCCTACTTTCTTTAGTAAAATTATTTCCTGAAATATTATGATCTCTATCATTAGTTTCTCCTTGAACTATAGAGTCCAGCCTCTGGAACACATATTCCATCTTGCTACTATGATAATTGAAGGTAAGGTCAAATACCTCATTGGAACTTTTACTTTCTTCCTACTAATGTCCTTCGTGAGAAAACCCTTTTTCTTGACGAAGTACCATCCCCGGTAACACAAGTTTTGCCTCTTTTAGTGTGGAAGATGTATTCATAGTTTCCCAAGAATACAATACAATTTTTTTCCATTCGCCACGACTTCGAGATTATCGAAATCTCTAGAAATTTGAATGTGCCATAACCTTTATGGTGTTGTTTCCACGAATCTTTCAGATGTTCCCTATGAGTGTTTGTTATTTCTAATGCTAACTCTAAACGATACTCTAACCCTAGTGAGAGATAAGTTCCAGGCCATATGTATTTAATACAGTATGACTACGATGTCCTGGATATATCAACAGCTTTGGTGTATCCAAACTTCGTAATTTATGAAACATCTTCACAAGTCTTTATGACATAAATTTAACTCAAATACTAAGTCATTTGATCAAATATCCAAGACTTTGGTATTCTTGTTATTTTAATATCCAACTTCATTCTGAATTGCTTTGAACACTTCAAATAGTTATTGATTCGTGTTTCTCCTTGTAAAAGTTGTATTTACTTGGATTCAACATGGTATCAATAATTCTATTGATTTCAACCATCATATGATACTCAAAAAACCAATTATTCATAAATGAGTTTATCATTAAACTTTGGATATCTTTTGGCATTTTATTTACAAATGTTCTAAGTTATTATCATAAGACCAATAATAAGAAAAATCCATTCATAATCAAGATGTGACCATAAAAGATTTTATTCATAAGATCGTTACAACTGGATTGTTACAAGCTTATTGAATAATCATCTTGCTAAAAGAAGGACATACTAATAAGGTCCCTCACACTCACTATGATTACAAACTTTATTCAAATCCATTAATCTAAATGATAAATTTAGAGGGAGTGTTTTCGCCAGTCATCAATAGCTTGAATGTCTTCAACATACGACTATCGCCTCTTCAGCAAGCTCTCAAGAAGATCATTATGTAATCATAAATAGAATAAGTATTAGTATACTTTGTAGACTGCAATAAGTGTTTGCACAAAACATTTATAACTTTATATATCAAATATACCTTCATTTTCATCAATGGAATCATCATTGATTTTTACCACGAGAGTTCTTAACTTGGCTAGAAACTCATGAAAAGTGAATAGTTCTCCTATCATGATGTAGTCCATGATGATGTTCTTATAGCTGGGAGGAAGCAAACACAACACCCCACCTATCACAAGTTTGTCTGTTATCTGGTAGTCGACATTGCTTGTAAGTCGTTCATGCAATCCATGCATGACCGATAAGTGACTCTGTAAGCAGTCATCCTCTCTCAATTTACGTGAGAAATTTGACCCATCTACTTTGAGTTCCACATCATGTAGGAAGGACCCTAATTCAAAGAATCTGGCCATGATCTATAAGGATATTTGCAAAGGACTTTAGACTAAGTTCATAATACGAGTTCAACTTTGTAATCAAATTAGCAGTTGAGCTCCCACTAAAATTATCATCCCTAAGATAGTTTTAGCGATCACAAGATCCCTTTATGCTATATCATCCCTAATCGTCACAACCTTTGATATAGTTGCCAGGGTAGACTATACTCCGTCAATCACAACATACTTGTGACTCATGCTCGATCTTTCCATCTTCTTGTGTTCCTAGGCCATGTTTGTACATGCTAGGCTTACCAACTCAACCTTAGTGTATTTGTAGTGCATACATGGCTTACACCCACCGTATGTGAATGTCGATATGTCTAGCACCCGATCGTCACGTCTTGCTTCATAACGATGGAATTTCTTGGTGGTGCACACTAAAGGGTGAACACTACGGTTGGTTTTCGATAGGGATCATCTTGTTTAATGCTAACCTAGTGTATGTTAGACTAGCACGCAAGAAGATGTATAATCAATCAACATCATATGCACATAAAGTGATATGATATGGACTTATTCATGCACCTCGATATCCATCGAGTGCTTCGACATGATCACCACTTTGAATTTTATCAGGAGGATGACTATGACTATACTAGTTAGCAATATAAAGTAAACTGGTGGCATCCTCCTGATGAGAAGTATAGTAGCAATATGAAGTAAATAGGAGGATGACTATTACTATACCACTCATCACGAGGAATTCTCTTCTGAATGATTCCGCTACTTTTTATCTTTCATACGTCATTGATTCTGTTCAACCAAAATATCTACAAATATCATCGTACCCTTAAGTGTGTTACCCCAACAGTTCGGGAACATCACAGACATGAACAAGACCTCTCTCGGATCAATGATCATTAGAGGGAGTGGGATGCCCATAATTACCCCTATGCATTCCATGATGTATGTTGTCGTTTGAACCATAATGTCTAGTCCAAATCCCTTTGTTACTTCGAAACATGACTTGTCTAAGATTTGATCATCGGTATCCCCATACCTTGTTCAATCTTGTTACCGACAAGTGCAGTTTTACTCATTTTGTGATATTCCATCCTCGTGACCTAGTCACATGTTGCGAAACATTTATGGATGTAATTGAAAGGAATGTGCCCGAGAGGCAATAATAAAGTGGTTATTATGTTATTCCAGGTTTATAATAGATGTTTATTTTCATGCTATAATTGTGTTAATAAGGAAACATTAATACATGTGTGATTTATAAATAGAAAAGGTTCCTAGTAAAGCCACTCTTAATACTAGCTTGTTGATTAACTAACGATCACAGGTTTCTTGATCATGAACATTAGATGTTGTTACTAACAGGGTCATATCAGTGGAGAATGATATGATGAACAGTCACCCGAAGTAGATATAACAATACGATCATGTCCTCAAGTTTATATTGTTATCACATTCGTAGTAAATCGATGTCCTTAAACAATGAGACCACGTCAATCACTTTCACTGGAAAGGTACTTTGATTACATCAAACATCACTTCATAACTGTGTGATTATAAAGGTGTTGTTGGGTACTTAGAAAGTGTTAGTTGAGGCTCGTGGATCAAGATTGGGATTTTTCCTTCCAGATGACGGATAGATATACTCAGGGCCCTCTCGGTGATATCACATTAACATAGCTTGCAAGAAAGTGTTTTGATCACTAGAACGTTATGAAGGGTTCCTGACAAGGGTTTAACTCATCAATGCCCATTGTTATGGACTTGGGTTTTGGAGAAGGAGGGAGCGCTAGAAGAATCAATCGGCTAGCAAACAAGCACACAGGGATGCAAGGTTTACCCAGGTTCAGGCCTCATAGAGGTCCCTACTCCTACTTGTCTGCTCTTGGAATTAACGAAGGAATCGAAGATTACAGGGGCACGCAGATGCAATCTGGCGAGAGTTGTGGAAACTAGGGTTGTGTGTCCTCCTCGCTGACCCTCCTAGCCTTTATATAGATAGGCCAGGTCTTAGGTAGCAGGTCGAGTCAGTTACATATTAGGGTTTGCCCTTCAAACTTTCTATCTTTAGACTTCTTCTTGTCTCGCAAGTTATCGAGAGTCCGTAGGCCACTCGAAGTCTTCATCGGGCCGTGGCAACACCGTGGGATTCCACCGTATTTGGACCATATATACCAATCTCGAGTACCGGTAGGGTATACCCATGTCAGTAGCCCCCGAGTGTCCAGTGGAATCGCAGATTCGACTGGGGACTTTATGAAGCCTTTCGAGTGCATGACTGACTATTTTTTGAATGCTCTGTTTGTGTCATAGGGATTGTTGATGTGCGTGCCTTATTTAACCGATGTATCGGTATCAGTTAACTACCTTAGGGCAAAACAACGCAATCTACTCGAACTCGAGTCCCCGGACTCGAATTCAGAAAAGTGCTGGTGTAATTCGACTCAAGCCGCAGAGGTCTTACAGGAGTCGAATTCCAGTATATGGGTGTGAGCACTTGACGCGTCCGTCAAGGCATGTTCATCGCACCTGTAGGCACGGATATATTTCTGGTAGTACATAGAAAATGCGTTGCCAGGCCTTATTTAGGTCATATCTTCACGCTGCAAGCGCGGCATCCGAATTTTGTCATCACAGAGATGATTCGGGTGACCCAGGAGACGCAGTCTCTCTGTAGGGAAAATATGAGGCGGTGTCGCCATAGACTTCGAGTGTGGATGTTATCGACACACAGTACGATGTACAAATAATCATAGGGTGCGCGACCAGTGCGCCCTATGGGAGTAGCCCCCGAGTACCTGGTTGAGTCGAAGACTCAGGCAGGGACTAAAGAACTTTTGCGACTGCTGTCGTCTTTTGTTTGCTTGTTTCAGTCGAATTTGTTTCCGGCGCTCCCTATGGGAGTAACCCATGATCCATAGTCGAATCATAGATTCGAGTGATTGGGTATGCTTTGAATGTCCATATTCCTGCAGAAAAGAAAACTGTAGGGTGTGCGACCAGCGCTCCCTATGGGAGTAGCCCCCGAGTGCTTGGTGGAGGCGAAGACTCGAGCAAGGACTAAAGTAATCGAAGTCTTCTAGTGCTCAATCTTTGATGACATCACTGCTGATGATGTGATGATCTCAGTTGCCCGCGTGAGCGGCTTTGACGGGACGTGACGATTGGTGGGTCCCATTTTCTGACCCTGACTTGACCGGGCGTGCGTAATCTTTCGTTTAACTGCGCATCCTCGATTTCCGCATGTAATGGAGGTAGTGGGGACGTTTCGTGCTTCCACCTTTCCACGTGTCGATCGCGATGCGCACCACACGTCCAATAGGGTTTCTGTTGGCCGTTCGATTACCTCTTACAGGGGTTAAGTAGCAGCGTAGCTGCGGTAATTTCTCATCTGCTCTTTCTCTGCTTTGTGCCTCCATCGCCATTGCTACTGCTCTCTGCCTCTTAGAGTTCCTCCCGTTTTGTGGCGTTGGACCAACTCCGTGTGTTTCCTAGTTACTTCCTCCACTCGCATCGCCATCGCAAGATGGGGAAGAAGAAAGGAGGTGTTGCCGCTGAGTCCACCGCCATCATTGCTACTGCCAAGAAGAAGGGCGGCTCCGTCGTTGCGGGCACCAGCACTGCCGTGCCGGGAAGAAGAAGGGCGTGTGCACCCGCGTCACCAATGGCGCGCGGCGCGCGTCCATCATAAAATCGTCCGAGCTCAGTCTTCTGCGCCAAGATGGAGTTCTGTCCTTCGCGGTTGGTGACTCGCGAGTCCCAGGTGGTGAGGTAACTCCTTGTCCTCCTGCTGGTTTCCCGGTGATGTTCCTAGCATTCATCATCCGCGGTTTGTCTCTGCCCCTGCATCCTTTCTTCAGGGGCCTCTGATACGTCCAAAACGTATCTACTTTCCCGAACACTTTTGCTATTGTTTCTCCTCTAAACTTGTGTGATTTGGATGCAACTAATGTGGACTGACGCAGTTTTCAGCAGAATTGCCTTGCTGTCTACTTTTTGTGCAAAAAATCAACTATTAGGAAAAATCCCGGAAAATATGCCAAAAATCCTATTTCACCCGAAGACTCCAGGAGCCAGAATACGAGATGGGGGTGGCCACACCACCTGGTGGCGCGGGCCAGGCCAGGCCGCGCCAGTGGGTGGTGTGGGCCCCCCAGGCACCCCCTCGGTCTCTCTCTTCGCCTATAAGGAGCCTTCTGACCTAAAAACTTCGGGGGGTTCGACGTTTTTCTAGAAGGAGTTCCGCTCCGCCGCCACCACCATATTCCACGAAACAGTACCAGAAACTCCGTTCTGGCACCCTGCCGGGACAGGGAATTGGAGGAGATCATCGCCATCATCATCACCATCGCTTCTCCATCGACCATCCATGCCATCTATGAGTGAGTAATCCCCTGCTGTAGGCTATGGGGATGGTAGGGATTGGATGAGATCGTTCATGTAATTGCATCAGATTGTTAGGGCATGGTGCCTAGTATCTTTTATTAGTGCTTTATGACTTTGTTGCGACTTGTTGTGCTTAATGCTTGTCACTTGGGCCTGAGTGCCATGATTTCAGATCTGAACATGTTATTGATTCATTATGATAGTATTGTTCTTGGTCTTATCTACAAGTTGTATACACACGTTGTTGTCCGGAACCTATGGCCCCGAAGTGACAGAAATTGGGATAACCGGAAGGGAAAGGCTTTGATGTGAGGATCACATGTGTTCACGGAGTGTTAATGCTTTGCTCCGGTGCTCTATTAAAAGGAGCACCTTAATTGCCAGTAGTTCCCTAGAGGCCCCGCTACAAACGGGCTGGTAGGACAAAAGATGTTGTGCAAGTTCTCATTGCGAGCACGTATGACTATATATGGAACACATGCCTAGGATTATCTAGTACTTGGGTGCTTTATCTTATTTATCTGCAATTGCCCTATGTTCTGATTGCTATGTGAATTGTCTTGTCCATGCAACGCCCGTCCATCCATCCCTATGCCTACCGCACTTGAATCCCACTGTTTACTGCTTTTGTTACTACTGTCTTTGTTTTTCTACTGCTGTTACTTTACTATTCCTACTACAAAACTGTTGCTACTGATAAACTGCTGTGAGCAAGATTGTTTCCAGGTGCAGCTGAATTGACAACTCAGTTGTTAAGGCTTATAAATATTCTTTGGCTCCCCTTGTGTCGAATCAATAAATTGGGTTTCACTTCCCTCGAAAATACTGCGATACACCCCCTATACTTGTGGGTCATCAGCCTCCATTGTTTCTATGGGCTTCAGTTGCACTAGTTGTCCCCCAACTCTATTCTCCACATCGCCTGCTATATTACACTTTGCAAGTGTTGGCTCAGAATCGAGCCACACTTTGGTCTCTTCAAACAGGTCTTCAAGCTGAAGCGTCAGTCGGCATCTGGCTCCGTAGTCTATGATGTAGGAGGTTGCGGTATCCATGTTGACTCCTCTGTAAACGTACTTGGATATCAAGCTCATGGCGTCTGTCCAAGGGTGGAGGGACAAGTGGTTCTACATCCGTGACCAGAAGGATGATGGAGACCACTTCGGACTCGCGCCTTTTGATCCCGCGACGCCGTGCAGGAGAAGGCGCTCTTGGAAGAACGTGGTGATGCCCGACGAGTCTGAGGAGACAGAAGTGTTGTACGAGCGCGTCTGCGACCTCGAGAGTCGCATGGGTAAAGAAGAGGGAGGTTGCGCCCTCATTCGCACATGGTTGCGCCGTCGCACCCAGCCCCTGCAGGCCAGAGTCCACCCCATGTTCTAGTGGGCTGGTGCGGACGATGTCACTCGCGTATCTGCAGATGGCATTTCCGCGGGTGAGGTAGATAAGAGAGTGCGACTGCTCACCAAGTACATCGCCAAGGATGTGCTCCCCAGTGAACCAGTCGTGCCTCCATTTGATGCTTCTAACCCTCCTCCTGAGGTATGGTTGCGCTACGAAGTAGCTTTATTTGTCGAGTGCTTCTAATTTTCTTGACATGTGCTAACTTGTTTTCTGTATGCAGGATTGGAAGGTGTCTCTCAGTTTGCCCCCTCTTCCTGAGGGGGTTATTCCTTGCGAGGTGGATGAAGAGGACGAGTCGGAATCGACCGTCCCATTTGAAGAGGAGGAGGAAGCCCCCGAGTCCAGTAGTCCGGACACTCGCAAGCGTTCGCACAACGAAGATTTGGATGTGTCGTCTCCTTCGACTCCAGGAGGCCCAGCTATTGGTGCAGAGTCGTCGATTCCTGCTATTCTTGTGAGTTCTGTGGCGCCATCTTCCCGCAAGAAGATGCGGCTGCCGAAGGATTCGTCGGAGTCGGAGGGCCAAACCTTCGATTTTTACAAGTTTGATTGGTAAGTATACAATTCTCCTCTTGGTTCTTTTTTTGGAGTTGCATTTTCCGAATTTTGGTTTTGTTCCGTAGTCAACCGGCATCGTCATCTTCCGACGATGTCCAATTTTTAAAAGAATCTGGAGTCGCGGACTCCAAGGCCGAGGAAGTGGCTGAGCGAACTCCCTCTCCTCCATTAGCAGCCCACTCCGGGCACAATTCATCGAGTTCTCCACATGATGTGGAGCATCAGATGGTTGTCCGGACGACTGCGTGGCAATCGAATTCGGAGTCTCTGGAGGATCACGTACGTGTGATGTTGCTTTTACTTGTAGTAGAATTAATCATCCATGCTATCTGTTGATCCTTTCTTGTTTCTTCTATTGCAGCTTATTGTGAAGGAAGCTGCTCGCCTGGCGGAGCAAATACTTGCAATGGGTCGACAGAACACGCTGCTGGATAATCGCCATCGCGTGGTTGAAAGTTAGTATTTTGTACTTCTTCTTCATCCTTGTGATATTTTTATATACTCGACTGACGGTCTATCTTGTGTGTCTTGCAGCTGAGCATAACGTGCTTCTTCGCGAAGCCGCTTCCCTAGAAAAGACGATTGTCGCGGCAGTGAAGAGTAGCGATGAGGCAGTCGCTGCGCTTGCTGAATCGCGAAAACACGAAGAGGATTTGTGCGCCTCCATCGCTGTTAGGGAGAAGTTGTTCGAAGAACAGCTCTTCTCGATTGCCAAGGCTCTTTCAGGTATTCTTTCGTCTGGATTTCCGTTGTGTCCTTTCTTTCGACTTTGTTATTGGTTTGACCTTTGTTGCCGACACTTTGCTTTGTGTAGATGTTGGCGGTCTGAGCTTCGACACCCAGGCGCTCCATCGTGATGATGCCTTGGCAGGTGCGGGCGCGGCAGTCGAAGATCGCAGTGCCTCCATTCAGGGGACGCTAACCAAGGCTAAGGGTGTACTCAGTCGCCTCCACGAGGAGCTGGCGCCCAAAGCTAAGCTGATCGAGAACATAGATGATCTGGTGGAGTCCCTTGCTTGGGGTATTCCTGCAGGCTTCAAGAACTCGCTTCGTTCGGCTGACGCTTTCATGTCACTCCCGATGGTTCAAGCCCATGGTGTGGAGATGGATCCCGCTGCGGTTTCCAAGGCGATGCATGTTGGCGCAGATGGTCAACAGGTAGTTTTTGCTCCTTTTGCAACTGCCTGTGGCAAGTACGGGCCGCAACTCATCAACACAGTCGCGAAGTACTCTGAGGAGCTGCAGCGAGCCAAGAAGGCGGCGAAGGCTGCGGCGTCAGGGGTCGGCAGGAAGTATGTGGCGTCTGATATTGCCACAGACTCGATGAGGCCCCCGAAACCGAAGTCCAAGTCGAAGAAACCAGCTGCTCCACAGTAGTGATATATGTAATAGTTGATAGCGCGACTCCTTTCTGTTGAAAACATGCCGTTGGCTAAGTGTCTTCTGTGAATACTTTTAATATGTTTGGATGCACTTGAGTTTTGTCGATGTGTTGTTTGGTCCCTTATTTTCTCTTGCTTGGCCTGTGAAGGGTACATCGAGTGGTCCTTCGAGTGAGCCTCGGGACCCGCCATCCGCTGGTGATACCTTAGTGCAGTCGCACTCAAGGGTGGATGAGCTGTCCCTACTTACGCAACTGCACGATCACGTTAAGCAGCTGGAACGCGAACTTCCCGTCCTCCACGGTAACACGGATGTATGGAAGTCAAGGGCGGAGAAGGCTACCGCCCGAGAGCAATATCTACTAGGGGAGGTGGCGCAACTGGGCGACCAATTCAAGTGTTAGCTTTCTGCCTCCTTATCTTTTCTTGTAGCCATTCGCGGTAGTTCGTTGTCTTCATACTTTTGTCTTTGCTTGGTATAGTTGTCAGCGCGCGTCATCCGCAGGATGAGAAGGATAGGATCGCCATTCGCATGAATGACCTGACCCAAGAACAGCTTCAGGCAAGTGGGTACTTCTGGGTGGATCATGATCGCGCAGTCGCACTTGCGACCCTGCAGGATCGTGCCTCGCGAGTGCTTTATTTTCTGAAGAAGTCACAATCATGCTTAAGGAATATCTATCAGACGATGTTTCCGCTAGACGTCATTCCCTCGAGCCTACTGTCTCTTCTTGCTAAATTTCAAGACTTGAGTGGAGTCCGCGAGTGTGTGCGGCAACAGTTAGTGGCTGGTGCCAAGGCTGCATTGTCGCTAGTGCGACTGCATAGGCCTGACGTTGATGTTGCAGATGTTGATGCTGGTCCGCCAACTCTGCCAGCAGATTCGACCTAGAACATGGTTCCTCATTACCAGGTGGTGGATCGCCCAGCGAAGGAGATTGTCGACTTCTTCGAGGAGCAGACAAACGTTCTCCTGTTGCAACAGTAGTTTAGCTTGTATCCTGCACATAGGTATACCAGTGTTGTAAAGTTCGTATGTATGTTGTATATAATTGATTGACATTGATGTTTAGAGAGCTTGTTAGCTTGTATTTTTTGCAAGTGCGTTGCACTATGCGATTCCTTTTCGTTAGCCTGACTTGTGTATATCTCAGCACCTTGCCAACTTGTCAGGTGCGTTGCAGCTGGGTTGGTTTTTGTCAAGGGTTTGATTAATGTGTAAGCTACTAAGGATATCGTGATTGGTTCGTAGAACAGGTGTGTGAAGGGTGGCGCATCCCCCGAGTAGATAGGTGGCAAAAATAATAGAAAAACGCAGAGTTCGGGGCACTTAGCTTTATTTATTCATAGAATAGTACGAAGTACAATGCCTGGCTAAGTAGCCTAGCTGAAAAGCCTTATTTGTAATGTAAAGAAAGAAAAACAACTAAGGGTAGAAGCACCACAGCTGCGTGGTGTTCCAGCGGTTGGAGTATGCGACTCCTGTCTCGAAATCTTTGAGGTGATAGGTGCCACCTAGGATTACTTCTATAATCACGTATGGTCCTTCCCAAGGGGACTCAAGCTTGAGGTGCCCTTGCTGTTTCAGTCGTAGGACCAGGTCTCCTTCGACGAAGGACCTGGGGTGTAGCCTTCTGCTGTGGTAATTGTGCATGTTCTGCTAGTAGATCGTCGATCTTTTTGCTGCGATTTCCCGTGCCTCATCAAGGAGGTCGACGGAGTCTTCGAGTGCAACAGTTGATTCCTGCTCGCTTTAAGCGACCACTCGAGGCGACTTGTATCGTACCTCTGCGGGTAGCACCGCTTCAGCACCATGCACCATGAAGAACGGGGTGTATCCCGTAGCACTGTTTGGAGTTGTGCGTAGGCTCTAGAGTATCGATTGCAGCTCGTCTGGCCAGCATCCTGCGACTTGTTCGAGTGGCCTAAGGAGTCATTTCTTGATTCCGCCATAGACGATCCTGTTGGCCTTTTCGACTTGACCGTTGGTCTGCGGATGAGCTACGGAGGCATAGCTTATGTTGATTCCCAGGTTTTCGCAGAAGCCCTGGAACTCCTTAGAGGTGAAGTTTGTTCCATTGTCCGTAATGATGTTGTGTGGCACTCCGAAGCGATAGACAATGGACTCGAAGAACTTGACTGTGCTGGCTCCTGACTGGTTACTCACCGGCATGGCCTCTATCCACTTGGTGAATTTGTCGACTATGACCAAGAGGTAGACGTATCCTCCTCGCCAGGACTTTGGGAGCTTGCCGACCATGTCGAGTCCCCATTGCACGAAGGGCCAGGCCAATGGTATCGGTCGGAGTTCCGCGCTAGGTGCATGTGGTTTGTCCGCGAATCGCTGGCAAGCGTTGCATTTTTGGATGATGTCCTTTGCGTCACGCATGGCCGTAGGCCAGTAGAATCCAGCTCGTAGAGTTTTAGCGACATGGGCGCGACTGTCGGCGTGGTGCCCACAAGTCCCCTCATGGATGTCGAGGAGAACGACTCTTCCATCAGCGTTGGAGACGCATCCTTGGAGTACTCCTGTGATGCTGCGCTTGTATAGTTCGCCGTTGATGACGGCGAATGCCTTGGATCGCCGTTTGATTTTGCCGCGCGTCGGTCGGGTCGTCCGGCAGCCTCTTGATGAGAAGGTATGTGATGTAGGGTTGAGTCCAAGAGGGTTCGATCATCATGATCGCCATGGGTCCTTCGAGTCCTGTGTCAAGCTCCAGGTCATCGAGTGTCATTGGCTCATTGGGCGGCGTAGCCCCCGAGTCTATTGTTGCACTTGATTTCTTCTCTGCGGCCTTTGGCTTGATGGAGCGTTCGCATATACGCTCGAGAAATACCCCAGGTGGTATGGGGGCGCAGGTAGAGCCAATGTTGGCGAGTGCATCCGCCTCTTCATTACTTTCGCGGCCTGCGTGCCGCAGCTCCTAGCCGTCGAAGTCCCCTTCGAGTGTGTCATAGAGGTCGGGGTAGGCGATCATATTGTCTTTCAGTGCGTCGCACTCGTGCATTGTCTGGTTGACGACTAGCTTGGAGTCGCCGTAGATTATTAGCCTCTTGGCACCGTAGGCTTTTGCCATCCGAATCCCGTGCAATAGGGCCTCGTATTCAGCTTCATTGTTGGAGGCGGTGAACTGCATTTGCAGAATGTATTTCAGCTTATCTCCCTAGGGCGATGTCAGTATGACACCTGTGCCAACTCCGTCCTTTCGCTTGGATCTGTCAAAGTGCATTATCTAGAGGTAAGACATATCTGGTTTTTTAGGGAGCTGGTTCTCCATCCAGTGCACAAGGAAGTCAGGGAGAACTTGTGACTTGATCGCGTTGTGCTTTTCATATGTAATGCCTCGTGGAGACAACTCGATTCCCCAAAGCGCAACTCATCAGGTGGCATCGGGGTTGTTGAGGATGTGCCCAAGCGGGGCGTCGTTGACCACCACGATTGGGTGCTCCTGGAATAAGTGGCGCAGTCGCCTGGCTGTCATGAAGACGTCGTATGTCAGCTTCTGGTAGTGCGGGTACCGCTGTTTGTTGGCGTGAGCACCTCGCTGAGGTAGTAGACTGGGCGATGTACCCCGTGGACCTTGTTTTCTTCGTCTCGTTCCACCACGAGCACCATGCTGACAACCTCGTTGGTGGCGGAGATGTATAGCAACAGTGGTTCCCTTTTGCGTGGGGTCACCAGTACTAGTGAGGTAGACAGTAGACGTTTGAGGTCTTCGAATGCTTCTTGTGCCTCATTGGTCACTTCAAACTTGTCAGCTTTGCGGAGAAGTTGGTAGAAGGGCAGTGCCTTTTTGCCCATTCTACTGATGAATCGACTGAGCGTTGCAATTCGCCCAGCCAGCTGCTGAACACCTCTTACGTTCTTCGGTTTCTCCATGGCCAGTATGGCTTTTATTTTCTTCGGGTTTGCCTCGATCCCTCTTGCGGAGATGAGATACCCAAGTAGTTGCCTAGATGGTACGCCAAAGGCGCATTTGTCCGGATTGAGCTTGATCCGGTAGCGGTCGAGGTTGGCGAAGGTTTCGTGTAAATCGTCAATTAGCGAGGCTTCCTCTTTGGTCTTGATTACGATGTCGTCAACATAGACTTGGATGTTGTGACCAAGTTGGTTCATGAGGCAAGCCTGCATGCACCGCTGATAGGTTGCTCCTGCGTTCTTTTGCCCGAAGGGCATTGTGTTGTAGTAGAACACACCAAAAGGCGTTGTAAACGCCGTTTTCTCTTGATCTTCCTCCTTCATTTGAATCTGATTATAGCCTGAGTAGGCGTCGAGGAAGCAGAGTCGCTCACATCCCGCGGTGGAGTCGATGATCTGGTCGATTCGCGGTAGCGGGAAGTGATCCTTTGGGCAGTGCTTATTCAGAGAGGTAAAATCCACACTCATCCGTAGGATATCCGTGTCCTTTTTGGGTACCAGCACCGTGTTGGTGAGCCAGGTACTTTCCTTGATCTCGCGTATGAATTTGGCGTCGAGGAGTCTGTTGATCTCCATTCCGACCGCTTTTGCTCTTGGCTCAGACAGTCACCGAATTGTTTGCTTGACTAGCCATGCATCTGGGTTGACATTGAGTGCATGCTCGGTGAATTCCCTGGGAACCCTTGGCATCTCCGCTGGACACCAGGCAAAGATTTCCCAGTGCTCACGGAGGAATTCGACGAGCGCGAGTTCCTATGCGGGACTCAAGTTGTTGGCAATGAGGGCTGTCTTGGCTGGGTCTGATGGGTGGACCTAAACTTTCTTCGTGTGCACTGACGAGTCGAAGGACAGGTCGGGTGAACTTGGCTAGCTCAGGGGAGGCAAACTGTTGTCTATCGAATCCTTCAATCTTGCGAGTTCTTCCTGCATGCCGAAGGACTGGGAAATTCTGTTGAATTCCCTGTCGCAACTGTCGGATCTCTCGAAGCTCCCGTTGATTGTGATGATGCCGTTTGGACCTAGCATTTTCATCTGCAGGTAAGCGTAGTGTGGTACTGCCATGAACCTGGCGAACGTGACGCGTCTGAGGAAGCAGTGGTACTGTGAGGGCCAGTCGACAACTTCAAAGTCGTTGTGTTCGTGCCTAAAGTTTTTCGGCGTGCCAAAGATGACGTCGAGGTTGATTTTGCCTGGGGGATATATGCCCTTGCCTGGGACGATGCCATGGAATGTCGTGTCCGAGACCTCTAGGCAGGTCAGAGGGATCCTCATTGCTCGCAAGGTACTTGCGAACATAAGGTTGATGCCTCTTCCACCGTCCATGAAGATGCAACTCATGTCAAAGCCTCCGATCTGTGCCTCGAGTAAAAAGGGGATAGTGGCCTGGGCGAGGTACCTGGCGCGGGTGGTCGCGCTTGTCAAAGGTGATGCAAGAGTCACTTCCACTGAGGTACTCAGTGGTGGATGGTGGTGAGTTTGTCGCCAAGTTTACTTAGCGGATGGCCTTCTGTACCCGATTCGAGGGGCGTCCCTTTTGGATCATCATGTTGCCCACAACCCGTGGGTATGGCTCGCCGCCCTCATCGTGGACCGGTGCGACCGCGGGTGGTGGCACTCCAGGTGGTGGAGGAGCTCCATGTGCTAGAGCGCCTGGGGTAACTCCGTAGCCTCTGTTAACTGCATCGCGATTCATCCGCACCAGACCCTCGTGGAGCTTGAGGAACTCGTGGCAGTCCTTAAGAAGGTGGCTAGATTTCTTCTTGTCGTCGTGCTTGTCGATGTAGAAGTGCACGTTGCATGGCCCGGACAGTTTGTCCTCGATTGTTGCCACGGGTGCCTCTTTGCGAGTGCGGTGTTTGATGGGTTCGTAGCATGGAAAACAAAAAAATTCTACCGCAAGAACGAACAAAACCCAGATCTAATCTAGATAAAAGCCAAGATCTAATCTATTAGACATGTGCAGCGAGATAGATAGGAACTAACCCTCGTAGATCTGAAAGCGTTAACGAGATTAGGTCTCGTGGTTGATGTAGTCGATCACTTGCCGATCTCAAGATCGTGTGGACGATCCTTCCGGCGTCGCGTTCCGGCAGTGCTTCCGCAGTCGGTCAAGTGGACGATCCTTCCGGCGCCGCGTTTCGGCAGCGCTTCCGCAGTCGGTCAAGTGGACGATCCTTCCGGCGCCGCGTTTCGGCAGCGCTTCCACAGTCGGTCACACGTGCGGAGTCGAAGCAGACCTTCCTCTCCTCGTTCCAGCTAGCAACGGAGGTAGTAGATCTTCTCCACGGAATCCAAGCAGCACGAGGGTGTGGTGGTGGTGGTGGAGTAGAGAATGGCTTCGCCTATGCCTGTGCAGAAGAAAGGAGGAGGAGAGAGGCGACAGAGATTGGGAGTTATGGAGCAGGGGTGGAGGGGGCTCCCCTGCCCCTCTATTTAAAGGGGGTGAGGCGCCATGGGAGGGGGAGTCCTTGTAGGACTCCCCTCCCTCTAGGGCCGGCGGATTGGGGAGGGGGGGAGGAGTCCTCCTCCCCCACGACTCCTAGTCTTGACCCATCAGGACTCCTTGATCCCTTCCTTGGTTTTCAAGTAAACTCCAAGAAACCTTCCAGAACCTTCCAGAACATTCTGAAACCTTCTAGAACCCTCATAAAAATACTCCGGAACATTTCCTAACTCAGAAAATGATCCCCAATATATGAATCTTATTCTCCGGACCATTCCGGATCTGCTCGTGATGTCCCGAATCCAATCCGAGACTCCAAACAACATTCGGTCTCCAACGCATATTCCATATCTACTTAAAACAGCTTCGAACCTTAAGTGTGTTACCCTACGGTTCGTGAATATGTAGACATAACAGAGACACATCTCCTATCAATAACCATCAGCAGGACCTAGAGATCCATAATGGCTCCCACATACTCAACGATGACTTCGTGATGGATTGAACCATTTACATACGAAACCAATTCCCTTTGTCTCGCGATATTATACTTATCCGAGGTTTGATCGTCGGTATCTCCATACCTAGTTCTTCCTCGTTACTGATAAGCACTCTTTACTCGTTCCGTGATATGTCATCCCTTGTGACCTAGTCACATGCTTGCAAGCTAACTAGATGACATTCCACCAAGAGGGCCCAGAGCATATCTATCCATCATATGGATGGACAAATCCCCATCTTGGTCCATGCGCTTCAACACATATTTTTAGAATACCCAATGACACCTTTATGACCACCCAGTTACAAAGCGGTGTTTGATGTCATCAAAGTACCCATCCGGTGATGGTGATTAACACAACCTCATGGTCGAAGGATTAGGTTACTATGCATTTAAAAGCTTACAGCAATACGAACTTAATGACTTGATCTTATGCTACGCTTACTACGGGTGTGTGTCCATCACATCATTCTCCTAATGATATAACCTTGTTATTAATCACATCCTTATGTCCATGATCAGGAAACCATGATCATCAATCAATCAACAAGCTAGTTCAACAAGAGGCTTACTAGGGACTCCTACATGTTTACAAAACACACATGTATTAGTGTTTCCTAATAATACAATTATAGCATGGGATGTAAACATTCATCATAAACACAAAGATATAATAATAATCACTTTTATTATTGCCTCTTGAGCATATCTCCAATAGTCTCCCACTTGCACTAGAGTCAATAATCTAGATTACATGGTAATATACCGAACACCCATGGCGTTCTGGTGTTGGTCATGCTTTGCCCTAGGGAGAGGTTTAGTCAACGGATCTGCCACATTCAGATCAGTGTGTACTTTGCAAATCTTTATGTCACCATCTCGGACATACTCGCGAATAGCGTGGAAACGTAGCTTGATGTGCTTCAGCTTGCTATGTGACCTTGGCTCCTGTGCATTAGCTCTGGCACCTGCGTTGTCACAGTAGATGGCCATTGGGTCCAACGCACTGGGAACCACGCCAAGTTCAGTAATGAATTCCTTCATCCAAACGGCTTCTTGTGCAGCCTCCGAAGCAGCTATGTATTCCGATTCAGTTGAAGATTTCGCCACAACGCTTTGCTTCGCACTCCTCCAGCTCACTGCAGCACCATTCAAAATAAATACGTATCCCGACTGTGACTTTGAGTCATCCGGATCGGTGTTCCAACTAGCATCGGTGTAACCGTTTACAACAAGCTGTTCATCACCTTCATAAGAAAGAACCATATCCTTAGTCCTATTTAGGTACTTTAGGATATTCTTGACCGCTGTCCAGTGCTCCATTCCAGGATCACTTTGATATCTGCTAGTCAAACTAACCGCATGTGCTATATCCGGTCTTGTACACAGCATGGCATACATGATAGAACCTATGGCCGAGGCATAGGGAATATTATTCATTTTCTCTCTATCTTCTGCTGTAGCTGGACTTTGAGTTTTACTCAAGGTCTTACCTGACAACATGGGCACGAACCCTTTCTTGCTATCTTCCATTCTAAACTTCTTCAGAACTTTGTCCAAGTATGTACTTTGTGAAAGCGCTATTAGGCGTCTTGATCTATCTCTATAAATCTTGATGCCTAGAATATATGCCGCTTCGCCAAGATCCTTCATTGAAAAACTATTATTCAAATAGGTTTTGACGCTATTAAGAAGTTCTATATCATTCCCAATCAACAATATGTCATCTACATATAGTACTAGGAATGCTACAGAGCTCCCACTCACTTTCTTGTAAACACAAGCTTCTCCATAAGTTTGTATAAACCCAAATTTTTTGATTACTTTATCAAAACGTTGATTCCAACTCCGGGATGCTTGCTTCAGTCCATAAATGGAGCGCTGAAGCTTGCATACCTTGTCAGCATCTTTAGGATCGACAAAACCCTTGGGTTGTACCATATACAACTCTTCCTCAATGTCACCATTAAGGAACGCCGTTTTGACATCCATCTGCCAAATCTCATAATCGAAATGTGCAGCAATTGCTAACAAAATCCTCACAGACTTTAGCTTCGCTACTGGTGAGAAAGTCTCATCATAGTCAACTCCTTGAATTTGTCGGAACCCTTTCGCGACAAGTCGAGCTTTATAGACGGTAATATTACCATCAGCATCTGTTTTTCTCTTGAAAATCCATTTGTTCTCGACAGCCTTACGGCCATCCGGTAAGTCCACCAAAGTCCACACTTGGTTTTCGTACATGGATCCCATTTCAGATTCCATGGCTTCTAGCCATTTGTCGGAATCTAGGCTCACCATAGCTTCTTCATACGTCGCAGGGTCATCAACGTTGTCCACCAACATGACGTTCAAGGCAGAGTCATACCAATCAGGAGTGGTACGAACCCTCGTTGACCTACGAGGTTCAGTAGTAACTTCATTTGAAGTTTCATGATCATTATCATTAGCTTCCTCTTCAATTGGTGCAGGCGGCACAAAAACATCTTCCGGTGCTGCGCTACTCTCAAATCCGAGAGAAGGTTCAATAACCTCATCGAGTTCTACTTTCCTTCCAGTCACCTCCTTCGAGAGAAACTCCTTCTCAAGAAAGGATCCATTCTTTGCAACGAAAACTTTGCCTTCGGATCTATGATAGAAGGTATACCCAATTGTTTCTTTAGGGTATCCTATGAAGATGCATTTCTCCGCTTTGGGTTCTAGCTTATCAGGTTGTAACTTCTTTACATATGCTTCGCAACCCCAAACTTTAAGGAACGACAACTTAGGTTTCTTACCAAACCACAATTCGTACGGTGTCGTTTCAACGGATTTAGATGGCGCCCTATTTAAAGTGAATGCGGCTGTCTCTAATGCATAGCCCCAAAATCATAACGGTAAATCTGTAAGAGACATCATAGACCGAACCATATCTAAGAGAGTTCGATTACGACGTTCGGACACACCATTACGCTGTGGTGTTCCCGGCGGTGTCAACTGTGAAAGTATTCCACATTTCTTTAAATGCATGCCAAACTCATAACTCAGATATTCACCTCCGCGGTCAGAACGCAGAAACTTAATCATCTTGTTATGATGATTTTCCACTTCACTTTGAAATTCCTTAAACTTCTCGAAAGTTTCGGACTTATGTTTCATAAAGTAGACATACCCATATCTACTCAAGTCATCCGTGAAAGTGAGAACATAACGATATCCACCACGCGATGCTACACTCATTAGACCGCACACATCGGTATGTATTATTTCCAATAAGTCTGTAGCTCGCTCCATTGTACCAGAGAATGGAGTCTTAGTCATTTTTCCCATTAGACATGCTTCGCATCTTTCAAGTGATTCAAAATCAAGTGATTCAAGAAGTCCATCTGAATGGAGTTTCTTCATACGCTTCACTCCAATGTGACCAAGACGACAGTGCCACATGTATGTAGAATTATCATTCAATTTTATTCGTTTAGCATCTATGTTGTGACCATGTGTATCACTACTATCGAGATTCAGTAAGAATAAACCATTCATCTCAGGTGCATTACCATAAAAGATATTACTCATATAAATCGAACAACCTTTATTCTCGGACTTAAAAGAGTAACCGTCTCGCAATAAACAGGATCCAGATATAGTGTTCATGCTTAACGCAGGCACCAAATAACAATTATTTAAATTTAAAACTAATCCCGAAGGTAGATGTAGAGGGAGCGTGCCGACGGCGATCACATCAACCTTGGAGCCATTTCCAACGCGCATCGTCACCTCGTCTCTTGCCAGTCTTCGTTTATTCCGCAGCTCCTGTTTCGAGTTACAAATATGAGCAACCGAACCAGTATCAAATACCCAGGCACTACTACGATTACTAGTAAGATACACATCTATAACACATATATCAAATATACCTTTCTTCTTGATGTTGCCGTTCTTCAGATCCGCTAGGTACTTGGGGCAGTTACGCTTCCAGTGACCAGCACCCTTGCAGTAGAAGCACTCAGTTTCAGGCTTAGGACCAGCCTTCTTCTTAGCAGGTGCGGCAGCTTTCTTGCCGTCCTTCTTGAAGTTGCCCTTGTTCTTAGGCTTGCCCCGTTTCTTGAAATTGGTGGTCTTATTGACCATCAACACTTGGTGCTCCTTTTTGATCTCCACTTCAGCAGTTTTCAGCATGGACGACAGTTCAGGCAACGTCTTGTTCATGCAGTGCATGTTGTAGTTCATCACAAAGTTCTTGTAACTTGGTGGCAGTGATTGAAGGAGACGATGAATCCCCAATTCATTAGGAATCGATATCCCCAATTCTTGGAGCTTGTTTGCGTACCTAGACATGGTGAGCACGTGCTCGCTAACGGAGCTTCCTTCTTCCATCTTACAGTTAAAGAATTTTTCGGAGGCTTCATAGCTCTCCATGGCCACGCGAGTCTAAAAAATTAGCCTGAGCTCCTTAATGATCTCGAACGGGTCGTGGTGCTCAAAACGCTTTTGGAGCTCCGCTTCTAAACCGTACAGGATGGCACACTGAACTGTGGAGTAATGATTTTTCCGAGTGGCGAAAACATTCTTTTCGTCATCGGTGGCATTATCTACAGGTGGGTCACCAAGCGGTGCTTCGAGCACATAGGTCAACTGACCAGCCCTGAGGACGATCTTCAGTCCACGGAACCAATCCGTGAAATTGCTTCCATTGTTCTTAAGCTTTTCTTTCTCTAGGAACGCATTGAAATTGATGGAGGGGGTCGCCATAATCTACAACAATTTGCAAGTAGTTTAGACTAAGTTTATGACAAATTGAGTTCAAATTTAATTGTTAAACTAACTAGGTGAACTCCCACTCAAAACAACATCCCTCACATTGTATTAGTGATTACACGAACCAAGTCCACTACACCAAGTCCGATCTTCACGAGAGAAGATGTAGTTTCATCGGCGAACAATCTTCATGTTCATCATATCATTTATATGACTCATGCTCTACCTTTCGGTATTCCCTGTTCCGAGACCATGTCTGTACATGCTAGGCTCGTCAAGATAACCTTAGTTTCCGCATGTGCAAATCTGGCTTGCACCCGTTGTATGCACACGTAGAATCTATCACATCCGATCATCACGAGATGCTTCGAAACGACGAGTCTTAGCAACGGTGCCAACTAAGGGTGAACACTTTATTACTTGATATTTAGTGAGAGGGATCATCTTATAATGCTACCGTCGCGATCTAAGCAATACAAGATGCATAAAGGATTAACATCATAGGCACTTCATAATTAGTGTGATATGATATGGCGTTTTCTTCTTGCGCCTTTGATCTCCATCTCCAAAGCACGAACATGATCTCCATCATCACCAGCATTGCGTCAAGGTTAGTGGCGCCGCTTCATGGTTGTCCATCATCACTAGCAACTATTACAACTACTTGGAATAAAGCTATTACAAGATGAATAGACATGCAGGTCTTAACAGAATTAAAGACAACCATTAGGCTCCTGCCGGTTGCCATATTACAACAAGGATCATTGCATACATCAAATACAATCATAATAACATGATGGCCATATCACATCACAAAACCCCTACAAAAACAAGTTAGACGCCTCTAATTTTCTTTGCAAGTTTTACGTGGTTTGGGGCTTTCGCATAAGACCGATCTTACCTACGAACAAGAACCACAATGTTGATACAAGTGTTGTCAGATGCTCATTGTAAATTGAATCTTAACTATGGTGGGAGAGACAGACACCCGCAAAGCCACTTGTGCAAAGCAAGTTGCACGTCAAGCGTGGAGCAAGTCTCATGTACGATGACATGTAATGTTAGCCCGAGCCGCTTCATCCAACCATGCCGCAAGATGCAAAGTACACGCTAAGACACCGACAACAAAAGCATCAACGCCCACAAAAACATTGTGTTCTACTCGTGCAACAGATCTACGCATAGATACGGCTCTGATACCACTGATGGGTTCGTAGCATGGAAAACAAAAAATTTCTACCGCAAGAACGAACAAAACCCAGATCTAATCTAGATAAAAGCCAAGATCTAATCTATTAGACATGTGCAACGAGATAGATAGGAACTAACCCTCGTAGATTCAAAAGCGTTAACGAGATTAGATCTCGTGGTTGATGTAGTCGATCACTTGCCGATCTCAAGATCGTGTGGACAATCCTTCCGGCGTCGCGTTCCGGCAGTGCTTCCGTAGTCGGTCAAGTGGACGATCCTTCCGGCACCGCGTTTCGGCAGCGCTTCCGCAGTCGGTCAAGTGGACGATCCTTCCGGCGCTGCATTTCGGCAGCGCTTCCGCAGTCGGTCACACGTGCGGAGTCGAAGCAGACCTTCCTCTCCTCGTTCCAGCGAGCAGCGGAGGTAGTAGATCTTCTCCACGGAATCCCAGCAGCACGACGGTGTGGTGGTGGTGGTGGAGTAGAGAATTCTGCAGGGCTTCGCCTATGCCTGTGCAGAAGAAAGGAGGAGGAGAGAGGCGGCAGAGATTGGGAGTTATGGAGCAGGGGTGGAGGGGGCGCCCCTGCCCCTCTATTTAAAGGGGGTGAGGCGCCATGGGAGGGGGAGTCCTTGTAGGACTCCCCTCCCTCTAGGGCCGGCGGATTGGGGAGGGGGGAGGAGTCCTCCTCCCCCACGACTCCTAGTCTTGACCCATCAGGACTCCTTGATCCCTTCCTTGGTTTTCAAGTAAACTCAAAGAAACCTTCCAGAACCTTCCGGAACATTCTGAAACCTTCTAGAACCCTCATACAAATACTCCGGAACATTTCCCAACTCAGAAAATGATCCCCAATATATGAATCTTATTCTCCGGACCATTCCGGATCTCCTCGTGATGTCCCGAATCCAACCCTAGACTCCGAACAACATTCGGTCTCCAACGCATATTCCATATCTACTTAAAACAGCTTCGAACCTTAAGTGTGTCACCCTACGGTTCGTGAATATGTAGACATGACAGAGACACATCTCCTATCAATAACCATCAGCGGGACCTGGAGATCCATAATGGCTCCCACATACTCAATGATGACTTCGTGATGGATTGAACCATTTACATACGAAACCAATTCCCTTTGTCTCGCGATTTTATACTTATCCGAGGTTTGATCGTCGGTATCTCCATACCTAGTTCTTCCTCGTTACTGATAAGTACTCTTTACTCGTTCCGTGATATGTCATCCCTTGTGACCTAGTCACATGCTTGCAAGCTAACTAGATGACATTCCACCGAGAGGGCCCAGAGCATATCTATCCGTCATATGGATGGACAAATCCCAATCTTGGTCCATGCGCTTCAACACATACTTTCAGAATACCCAATGACACCTTTATGACCACCCAGTTACGAAGCGGTGTTTGATGTCATCAAAGTACCCATCCGGTGATGGTGATTAACACAACCTCATGGTCGAAGGATTAGGTTACTATGCATTTAAAAGCTTACAGCAATACGAACTTAATGACTTGATCTTATGCTACGCTTACTACGGGTGTGTGTCCATCACATCATTCTCCTAATGATATAACCTTGTTATTAATCACATCCTTATGTCCATGATCAGGAAACCATGATCATCAATCAATCAACAAGCTAGTTCAACAAGAGGCTTACTAGGGACTCCTACATGTTTACAAAACACACATGTATTAGTGTTTCCTAATAATACAATTATAGCATGGGATGTAAACATTCATCATAAACACAAAGATATAATAATAATCACTTTTATTATTGCCTCTTGAGCAGATCTCCAACAGTGTTGCCATACCTGCGTGGTTTTCCCGGAGTCACGGTGTCCACCTCTGTGATAACTGATGTTACGGTTGTCGCTGCGCCTGTCGGCGTAGCTGGCTATGACCATCTTGACGTCGTTGCGGTCATCATAGATGCGCATTTGATGTTTGCTTCGACGATCGCGTCTGCGCTCGAGCTCCGCTTCATCGTCGGAGTGAATGCGGGTTTTCACCGAGTCTTCTCCATCTGCCCACCGGTTCGTGATTTCCATCACGTGGTCAATGGTTTTGGGCTTCGAGCGGCCCAGCTCCTCCCTGAGCTCTATGCGGCGAATGCCGCCTTTGAAGGCGTCGATTGCCCGGTCCTCCGAGATATTTTCTGCGGAGTTCTTGATGATGGACCACCTCTGGATGTACGAGTGTACTGATTCGCCCGATCTTTGCTGGCAGCACCTTAGTTCTTCGATTGACGCGGCCCTTTTATAGGTGCCCTTAAAGTTGTGCACAAAGCTGTAGACCAGCTCATCCCAACTGTGGATGGATCTGCGCGGGAGGTTGTTGAGCCATGCTCGGGCGGTGCCATGTAGCTGTAGCTGCAGGCATTGCATGGCCGTGCTTTGACTCCCACCATGGAGCCTGACGGAGGAGATGTGGTCCTCCAACCAGATTTTCGGGTCTTGCAGACCGTCAAATTTTGGGTTCTCCGATGGGAGTTTGAACCCCTTAGGCATTCGCTTTTGTCTGATGGCCCTGCAGAAGCATCTGGCGCCACAGAGCTCCACATCTTCGTCCTCTGAGTCAGTCGATCGGGCATGTCATGCCCTTGACTTGTCGATTTTGTGTTGCGTGATGTCATCACGCGCATCGTAGTCGTGGTCGTGTCGCCGTGAGCAGCAACGTCGAGACAGATTGTGACTGTCGTCGCTGGACGAAGGTGAGAAATAGCATTTTGCCAGAGCCTAGTTTTTCTTCGGCTCCGGCGTCAGCTCTTGGCCTCGATTAACCCCAAGCCCGCGATCGTAGATCGGTGCATGGCGGCTCAGGGATCTCTAGCCGGCGGCTGGTTGTTGAGCAGGTACATGGTGGCCGCTATCACCACTGCTTGCGGCGTCGGGACCATGTTGCCCCGAGTGTCGACTGTCATAGAGCTAAAGTCGAGGAATTTCGTAGCTTCTATGCGCTCCTGCTCAGTGAGGTGGGCCATTCGAGATCATCTCTTATTGGCCATGTACTCGTTGCCTTTGGAGGAGGATCCTCCGTGGGAGGAGAGCCCGGCCCATCGAAGGCTCGACTCGTCCGCCGCCTTTTTACGCGCTTCGAGTTGCGCGATTGTTTGTAGCTGGCGTCTGTACTCCTCCTTAAGTAGCCAATTGTAGCCCATCAGCATCTCTTGTGACATGCCTGGAGGTAGAGGACTGTCTCGCAGAGCTTCTCGGCAGTGAGCCCACTCAAGATCGTTGAGCCTGATCACGACACGTTCGCCAGTGTGTTCGTTCACCATGGTTGGAGGTTCGACTGCCCCTCCGTTGTTGACGGGCATGCCGCCACCGTTTGGGGGGCGCCGTTGGGAGGTCTGCCATTAGGTATGCCACCGTTAGGGAGTCGCCAGTGTTGATGACGGCGCACATGAAGTGGCTAGGGAAGCTGTTGCTCCCGCAACTCTCGGATCCGGAGCCGTAGACTCCATCTTCCGTTGCTAGGCTTCCTAGATCGGATCCGCGACTGTTGTCGCTGTCCGTGCTCTTAGCTATTGCTGAGGTGTTGATCTCACTGAGGGCGCCGATTGGCGGCGGGAACCATGATGCTGGAGCAATCGCGGATGCCGTTGGCTGGTCAGGCATGCGAAGCGTGCCCATCTGACCAACTTGGAAGCGAAAGCTCCCGATCGCCAGGCTGATTCCAGCGCCCATGGACTCGAAAGCCGGGCGAGTGGCTGGCGTGTGGACGATGAAGTCGAACGCGCCTAAGAGCTGGCAAATCTCTGCTGTTGCGGAGTTGTAGATCGTGATTGATGAGGCCGAAGAAGCCGCAACATCAGCACTCCCAGTTCCCACAAACGACGCCAATTGACGAGGGTTTAACTCGTCAATGCCCATTGTTATGGACTTGGGTTTTGGATAAGGAGGGAGCGCTGTAAGCATCAATCGACTAGCAAACAAGCACACAGAGACACAAGGTTTACCCAGGTTCAGGCCTTGTAGAGGTCCCTACTCCTACTTGTCTGCTCTTGGAATTAATGAAGGAATCGAAGATTACAGGGGCGCGCAGATGCAATCTGGCGAGAGTTGTGGAAACTAGGGTTGCGTGTCCTCCTCGCCGCCCCCTCCTAGCCTTTATATAGATAGGCCAGGTCTCAGGTAGCAGGTCGAGTCGGTTATATATTAGGGTTTGCCCTTCAAACTTTCTATCTTTAGACTTCTTCTTGTCTCGCAAGTTATCGAGAGTCCGTAGGCCACTCAAAGTCTTCATCGGGCCGTGGAAACACCGTGGGCTTCCACCGTATTTGGACCATATATACCAATCTCGAGTACCGGCAGGGTATACCCATGTCAGTTCCGTAGCAGAAAACAAAACAATTCCTATGTTGTAACTCCCTAACACCCAAGATCTATCTATGTAGTAATGCAGTAATGACCGGAGCATATAGAACACATACCCTTGTAGACCATATGCAGTTAACATTCCGAGGGGGACGTGGTTGAAGTAGTCAAACTCGTAGCTGACATCAAGGTCGCGATGCTCCTCGCAGGTCACCCTTGCTCCATCTTCATCGTGCAGCGGCTCTGGCTCATGACATCCAAGGTGCCCCAAGTGTGGCCTCTCGCGGTTTCGTACACATACGATGTACAATGATGACCTCCATCTCCATGATCCCGCTGGGAGTGCGGAAAGATCTCCGACTAGGAATCCTCGCAGCACAACGATGCATCGCGGTGAAGCCTTGTTCGCACAACCCATACATGGGGGACATGGTCACAAGAGAGAGAGACAGAGAGAGGAGAGAAAGGCAACCAAAGGCCTTCTCCTTTTTGGCGTGTTGGTGTATCTAATCCCACCCATGGGCACCCCTTTATATAGGGGGGAGGTGTGCCCTCCCCTTTAGGTTTCCCATGTGGGACTAAACAAGGGAGAGAAGGGGTGGCGCCATGGGCCCCTAGGGCACCATGGGCCAACCAGTCAGGGGTGGGCCCCACCCCGCGCACAACCCAAGGCTGGCCAAGTGGGCCCCATGCGGTGGCTAGGCCTTGGCCCCTTTGGCCCTTGGCCTTTCCCTCTTTTCCCTCATGGGCTCTTTTCCTTAGGAGTTTGGCCCATTAGTGGAATACCCTTTCAAATTAGATTTTAATATTATATTTAATATTAATTACATTAATTAACATGTAAATACATATTAAAAAATCTGATTTGACCCAAGTCACCTTTTGGTTCCATTACGATTTCCTCCTGAACGACTTCGGAACTTTCCCAGAATGATTTCGATTCTCTCGCGAAACTTTTCCGGTTTCGTTTTCTCTTTCCTATGGTGATTCCAACTTACACAGGTCTCTAGCTCATCATACCCTTAAGTGTATTTCCCCATGGCTCAGGAATGGCACAGACATGATCTTCATCAATGATTAATAGAGGGACCGGGATGCCCATAATGACCCACGTGCATTCCATGATGATAATGTCATTTGAACCGTAAAACCTCGAGTCTAATTCCCTTTGTTTCTTTGATATGACTTGTCCGAGATCCGATCATTGGTATTGCATACCTTTTTCAATCTCGTTACCGACAAGTTCTGTTTTACTTGTTACCGCAATATTACATCCCCGTGACCCAGTCACATGTTGCAACATTATGGATGTAATCTCACCAAGCTGGCTGTATGTATCTTACCTGTCACGTGGGTGAACAAATC
This sequence comes from Avena eriantha, assembly GCA_910589775.1. Lineage (NCBI taxonomy): Eukaryota > Viridiplantae > Streptophyta > Magnoliopsida > Poales > Poaceae > Avena > Avena eriantha. The sequence goes on along the minus strand of OU342743.1, from coordinate 168,209,332 downwards.
CCTCTACATGACCCTCCAAATACCTGAACACACCTTTATGATCACTGTATCACCAAGTGACGTTTGATGATATCTAAGTATCCTCGAGTGACGGTGACTGATATGGTCTCACGGTATAAGGAGAAGAGACTACGTTTCTAACTATTGCAACAATGAACTCTGTGACTTGATCATGTCACAATCTCTGGGTGACGTCCATCACATCATTCACTAATGATATGACCTTGTTGTCAATTGGCATAAATTCCCCATGATTAGGAAACCTTGACCATCGATTGCCCAACGAACTAGTATGAATAGAGGCTACTAGGTATTTGGTTTGTTTCATACCGCACCTGTAGCAATGTTTCCACTTGATACAGTTCTAGCACAATATGAAACTATTATGAACTAATTGAGATATGATAATAAAAAACTATTTATTATTTGCCTCTAGGGCATAACTCCTTCATGTTATATCACAGGAACGAGAAAAAGAGTACTTGTCGAGAACGAGAATAAACAAGGAATAGATGATACCGAGTGATCGAATCTCGAACAAGTAATATATCGCGAGACAAAAGGAATTTGATTACAACGAAAAAGGTTCAGACGACCATTGGATTTTTCGTGGAACTAGTGGGAGTCATTATGGATCTCCACATCCCGCTGATGATTATTGATCAGATAAAGTCTTGATCATGTCTACATAGTTCTCGAACCCGTAGGGAGACACACTTAAGGTTAACCGATGCATTTGAGCGGATAGGGAACATAGGGGAAGTCAATGGACATCGCAAAAAATTATTCTGCTGTGGAAAATTGTTCTGTCGAATCTGCCGAAATAGTTTCAGGGTATCGAAACAAAGCAATGGATCAAAATGTTAATGTGTTCATTAAATGAAGTATTCATTAAATGAAGTACTCATTAAATGAAGTGTTAATTAAATTGAGTTGCATTAAAACAAGGGAGTTAAAGTACTTTAATGGAAAGACCTTTGATTTTTGAGTGGAGATTTAATGGGAGAATTTTGAGCGGAGAATTATGTGAGTGGAGGGAGAACTCACATGAATGAAGGAGGGGAGGGGCAGCCCCTTGGTGCCGGACAAGGAGGGGGCCTTGCCCCCCTCTCCCATAGCCTCTCTAATATGCCCTTTGGTTGGCATCTTCTCCCCCTTGCTTGCCTTGTCCATTGCCACTAGAAAAGGTGCTCAGTGAATCCCTAGTCTAAAAATTCCCCTCCACCACCACTACCATGGCATAGCGCTATTGGAGTTCCCGGAGATCCGCTACTTCTGGTGCCCGACTAGAGCAAGGGATCGGGAGTCGTCGGTGTAGGGGTTCGCGCATGGAAACAATAATTTTTTCCTATGCCAAGAACCCTAATTCCAGGACCTATCTATTAGCAATGCAGTAACGGGAGGGGCTTTTCGTGAACTTACCCTTGAAGACCGAAAAGCGTTGTCAACACTCGGGAGAGCGTGGTTGATGTAGGCGGACCGAAGCCGACCTCAAGGTCATGTTTAAGTACCGGCAGCTCCTACGGCTCTAACCACTCCTAGTGCCCCAAGTATTGCACCTCGTAGGGAGTTACACACATCCGGTGCCTAACAATGACTCCCACTCCTCCGATCTAGCAGCAGTTGTGGAAGTAGAGCTTCTGGATCTGAATCCCGCTGCGCGACGGTGCTCTACGGTGAAGAGGACTCCTGCTCGCATGATCCGGACTTGGCACCACGGTCACGGGAGAGAGAGAATCAACTGGAGGTCTCCCCAAAATAGAGGGAACCTTTTATTGATTATTGTATATTTAGTTTGTCAAAATACCTCTCGTTATATACGGGGAAACCCCCCACATAAGCAATTGCCTTAGCCATGTGGGACTAACAAAGGAGAGGGGAGAGGGGGCTTGGCCAGCCGGCCAAGGCCCTAGTGGGCCCCGCGCGGGGTGCCCAAGGCCCAGCCGGCCACCCTTCCTCCTTCCTCCCTTTGGTCTTTCCCTCATGGGCCCTTTTCCCTCTAGATCTAGCCCAGTTAGGTATTTGACTTTTTTAATTCCTTTTCCTTTATTGAATACATATAAATGAATGATTAAATCAATATTCAACATTCACTTACATATTATTCAATCCCAATTGATGTGGAACTCATTCCATCTCATTCTGGACATCCTCCGGACTTACTGAAACCCATTCTAGTTTTCTCTCTCTCTTCTTCGGTGATTCTGCCAATACCAAAACACTCTATGAGCATCATCAAGCCCTTAAGCATGATACCCTACGGTTCAGGAATACTCCAGACATGGTCGAGACCCTCCCGTACTAATGATCATCAGAGGGACCTGGATGGCCATGTTGATCCATGTGCATTCCGCGAAATCTTTTATCGTTGAACCATGAACGTCGTGTCGCATTCCTTTTGTCTCTCGATTCTTGCATTGTCCGAGATGATCAATGACATCACCATGTCATGTTTAATCTCGTTATCAAAAAATGCTACTTGACTTGTTCCGACAAGTGATATCCCTGTGATTAAATCATACGTTGTGTAGCTATTAGATATAACTTCTCCGAGTGGGCCTTCGAGTATCTTTTCCGTCACGCGGATGGACAAATCCCGCTCTTGACGCATATTGCCTTAACTATTCCTCCGAATACCTGAACACACCTTTATGATCACCGATTCACCAAATGACGTTTGATGCTATCAAAGTATCCTCGGGTAACAGTGATTGATATGGTCTCACGGTCTAAGAAATAGGACACTAGGTCTATTCTAATCATCATAACTTGAACTTCGTGACATGATCGGGTCATGATGCTTATGTTGGGTATAACTCATCATCCCATTCTCGCAGTGAGGTGACTCCATTGTCAACTAGCATAAATGCCACATGATCAAGAAACCTTGATCATCTGTTGACCAATGAACCAGTTACTAGAGCTTCACCGGGAACTCCTAGTTGTTTATATATCACATGTGTATTGACGTTTCCTTTCAATACAGTTGTAGCATGATATAAAAATTAATCATAAAATTTATGAAATATGATAATAATAATCCATATTGTTATTTGTCTAGGGCATATTTCCAACAGTCGGCACACCATACGTGTGAACGATTACAGAGGCGCTGCCTCTTGTGGTGCTGATCGTCTGCGCGTCCCTGAGGACGGTCGAGTACATTCTACACCATCCACGTTTGTTTGCAGGAATGTTATCCCGTGTTACGGTCTTCGAGGGCGAGTCCATCTAAAACCATTACATGTATCTGTTGGAGATATGCCCAAGAGGCAATAATAAAAGTGGTTATTATTATATCTTTGTGTTTATGATGAATGTTTACATCCCATGCTATAATTGTATTATTAGGAAACACTAATACATGTGTGTTTTGTAAACATAAAAGAGTCCCTAGTAAGCCTCTTGTTGAACTAGCTTGTTGATTAATTGATGATCATGGTTTCCTGATCATGGACATTGAATGTGATTAATAACAAGGTTATATCATTAGGAGAATGATGTGATGGACACACACCCGTAGTAAGCGTAGCATAAGATCAAGTCATTAAGTTCGTATTGCTATAAGCTTTTAAATGCATAGTAACCTAATCCTTCGACCATGAGGTTGTGTTAATCACCATCACCAGATGGGTACTATGATGACATCAAACACCGCTTCGTAACTGGGTGGTTATAAAGGTGTCATTGGGTATTCTGAAAGTATGTGTTGAAGCGCATGGACCAAGATTGGGATTTGTCCATCCATATGACGGATAGATATGCTCTGGGCCCTCTCGGTGGAATGTCATCTAGTTAGCTTGCAAGCATGTGACTAGGTCACAAGGGATGACATAACATGGAACGAGTAAAGAGTACTTATCAGTAACGAGGTAGAACTAGGTATGGAGATGCCGACGATCAAACTTCGAATAAGTATAGTATCGCGAGACAAAGGGAATTGGTTTCGTATGTAAATGGTTCTATCGATCACGAAGTCATCATTGAGTATGTGGGAGCCATTATGGATCTCCAGGTCCCGCTGATGGTTATTGATAGGAGATGTGTCTCTGTCATGTATGCATATTCACGAACCGTAGGGTGACACACTTAAGGTTCGAAGTTGTTTTAAGTAGATATGGAATGTGCGTTGGAGACCGAATGTTGTTCGGAGTCTCAGATTGGATCCGGGACATCACAAGGAGATCCGGAATTGTCCGGAGAATAAGATTCATATATTGGGGATCATTTTCTGAGTTAGGAAATGTTCCGGAGTATTTGTATGAGGATTCTAGAAGGTTTCGGAATGTTCTGGAAGAAATCTTGGAGTTTGCTTGAAAACCAAGAAAGGGATCAAGGAGTCCTTGTGGGGCAAGACAAGGAGTCGTGGGGGAGGAGGACTCCTCCCCCCCTCCCCAATCCGCCGGCCAAGGAGGGAGGGGAGTCCTACTAGGACTCCCCCTCCCATGGCGCCCTCCCCCCTTTAAATAGAGGGGTGGAGGCGCCACCCCCTGGCCTCCTCCACTACTCCAATCCAAGCCGCCTCTCTCCTCCTTCTTCCTTCTGCTCAGGCTTAGGCGAAGCCCTGCAGAATTCTCTACTCCACCACCACCACCACGCCGTCGTGCTGCTGAGATTCCGTGGAGAAGATCTACTACCTCCGCTGCTCGCTGGAACGAGGAGAGGGAGGTCTGCTTCGACTCCGTACGTGTGACCGACTGCGGAAGCGCTGCCGGAACGCGGCGCCGGAAGGATCGTCCACTCGATCTTGAGATCGGCAAGTGATCGACTACATCAACCACGAGATCTAATCTCGTAACGCTTTCGGATCTACAAGGGTTAGTACAGATCTATCTCGTTGCACATGTCTAATAGATTAGATCTTGGCTTTTATCTAGATTAGATCTGGGTTTTGTTCGTTCTTGCGGTAGAATTTTTTTGTTTTCCATACTACGAACCCATCAGTATCTCCTAGATATGATCTTTTGGTGGTTGCAATCGTAGGAATTTTTTGTTTTCTATGCAACAAACCCCATCAGTAATCTCACTGAGTGTGCCTAGTGTATATTCCTGTCACGCGGGCGAAAAAATCTTGATCTTGATGCATAGGCCTCAACCTATTCCTCTGGAGTTTCCAACATAGATCTTTATAGTCACTCAGTTACGGTCATGACGTTTGATGTAGTCAAAGTAGCCTCGGGTGATAGTGATTAGTATGCTCTCATGGTTAAAGGACTAGGATACTTCATTTCTAACTATTATAGCGATGAACATGTGACTGTGAGCATGCTGCAATGCTTATATTGGGTAATGTCCATCACATGATTCACCAATGATATGACCTCATTGTCAGTTGACATAAATGCACCATGATTAGGAAATCTTGATTATCAGCTGCCCAGTGAACTAGTAAAATAGAGGCTACTAGGGACTCTGGTTTGTTTAATATCACACGTGTATCAATGTTTCCGCTTGATACAGTTATAGCATGATACTAAACTATTATGAACTTATTGAGATATGACAATAAACACCTTTTGTTATTTGTCTCTAGGGCATATCTCCTTCACTTCGAGTCTATGCTCTGGTGCAACAACCCAAACATAGCCTCGGGGGCTACTCTCATCAGGAGCACTGGCCACCCACCGGACAGAAAAGAAAATATCCTCCTACAGATTTAACAAATGAAAACCTATGAGCCTACCCCCAAAGTAGCCTCAATGGTTACTCCCATAGGGAATGTCGGTCACACACCCGATGGAAATACCAACATCACTTCAGGAACAAGACAACTTCATCCATTGCATCAACCAAACAAGACTGTTGAGAAGTTCACACATCCTAAGAAATATTCGAGTTCACCTCCCGGGAATATTGTAAAGGACTTGGAGACTCAACTTGAGTCTATGACTCAAGTGGAGTCTCGGGGGCTACTGACATGGTCATGACCCTTCGGGTGCCCACTATTGGTATATATGGTGCGATCCAACGCAAGGCTCACTCGAAGATATGCCAAAATCCATGATGCCTATGATGATTCAACAAATACGAAGCCTACAAGGACATTGACTCCAAGCGCACAAGACAATGAAAGTCCAAGACTAGACTACATACAAGCTCTAACTTGTAACCAACTCGTATTGGTACCCGAGATCTAGCCTCCCCATATATAAAGGCTAGGAGGGTCCAATGAGGAGGGCACCCCACATTAGACCTAGACAATAGATATCATATACACATGCCCTCTCTCTCAGCGAGATCATATCTAGTCGACTCAACGAGTTTATACTCTCTATTGATAATACGAGCAAACAAGAAGGAAGTAGGGTTTCCTCTATGAGGGTCTGAATCTGGGTAAATCACCTCCCTTGTTTGTCTGTTAAGCCGCCAAAATCACCAGCGCTCCTCCTTTCCTGAAACCTAGGTCCATAACAATGGGCATTTCTAAGTTTACCCCTCATCGTGTTGGGTTTCATCCGCTCTTCTGCACGAATTTGTTTTGTTTTCCATGTTGCGAATCCCATCAGTATTGTTCCCCCACATCGTGGCCATGCCATTGCCCTTCTAGCTAAGCATTTCCCCTTTGCCCCATCCATCGCCATGAAGATGTCATCTTGGCTCAAGAAGAAGGCCAATGAATACAAGGTTGGTTCATCCTCGGGTTGTCATTGTCCTCTACGCTCGCAACCGCCCTGCCTCCCTATGCGAGAGCGCCTCCCTACACCCACCGCCACCTCCACAGGCGCAAGATTTCGTGGGGCCACATGCACCTCCTGGCCTCGCTCTTAGATCAAAAACCTTCAGAAGAATAACATGCTTACCCAATACCCATGGTTAGCCATTGATTACATGATTTAGGTCCTTCGTCGCAAACTTTGCAATGAAATGGTTAGGGACCGCTGGATGCACCATAAATCCTTTTGGGTTTCCCCATGCAGGATGAACCATCAATCTGATAGTCTAAACATGCACCGTGTTTGGTGCCAGGATCTTCTCCCACTAGCTCCCACTCTGGGCACCCCACGTACTCATCAACTTCCTCCTTTGGGACAAAGGTTCGGTCCTCTTGTGAGGCCATCTTCAGTCTGCCATCATAGAAGTCACGCTGTCATCGGTGTTACCATCAGCGTTCAGATTCACTGCTGCAGCCTTTCCACGGTCGAAAGCCTCCACCACCACCCCAACCACCTTGCTCCGCCCGTTCACGATATGGCCGTCCATCATCGTTGCGCAAATGGCACCAAGTCCTTTCGAGAGATTGGACTATGACGGGGAAACTAAGGACGAGAGAGATCAAACCAGTCCGAGAGACAACGAGATTAGATGGATGATCATGAGGATGTCTTGAGATTCACCAAAAGAGGCTCATAGATCCAAAGTTGCCCGTTGCTAGAACGGAGACGAAAACCCTAAAAATCTGGCACCTCGTCCTCCCCCCAGGTGTTTGTGCGATACATCATTGGGATAATTTTGATCATTAGATTAGGCTAATTAAGGGATCTGATCACTAGGTATTAGCATCTCTAATAGATACGGTAAACACACAAACTCTAAAACATGTTTACAGTCAACGGAAAACGTGTTTTATGGTCTCAAACATAGCAGAAAAGAAAAGAAAAGATATCATAAATCCCGACCCGTATTGCGTAGGGCCCATCGCTGGCCCAGTATTTTCTTTTCCCCTGCTTTTCTTCCTCCCCATGGCTCTTCCTGCCCACGCCGCCCCGCCATGGTCGAGAAGCCAGCCGCCCGCCCCGCACGCTGCCCCGCCATGGCGCTTGCGCTGCTGGCACCCGCGCCACCAACCGACCGCCCCGCGTGCTGCCACGCCACGGCTCCTGCGCCACCCCACCAAGCGCCTCCCGGGTAGTGCGCCGCCCTGCGTCGCCGCGCCATGGCCAAGCGAGAGCTTCGCCACATGTGTTTCTCATCCACGGAATCAACCAGAAATCGACAAAATCTACTCCGCCGGTGTCTAATTTCCTCATAATTTGGGGCGGTGTGGCGGAAGTTGGCCTATTTCCGGCGAGTCCCGTGGCGGAATGACACCAGAGTTCCTAAAATTTTCCTCGCGCAAAATCCAATCTGGATATACGGGTTGCACTCGGTTTGGCTAGGAAAACCTGAAATCTAGAGGTTGGGGTGTTGGTTTTTTGGTCCCACTGTTTTTTTTACTGTTTGGGCTCTTTTATGGTGTGTGTTCGATGATTTTTTTTCCAAGACCGTAAAGCGAGCGGTTATTTTATAGTAGTTTTATCGTTTTAGGGGATCTGCTACGAGTTGCCCATACATCAATAGAGCATCTCTAACCCATCCAAAAAATTAGAGGAGTAAAAGGCTCCATATCCTTTAGAGATCCAAATATTGTCCTCTAAATTTTGCTCCCAGATCTGATCCCCAGTAATTTGGAGGAGTAAAAATATTTTGAACAAAATTTACAAAATTGAGCACATGGATACATGAAAACATACCACACAAAGATTCCTAATTCATAAATATCAATAAATTAGTCATACAAAGAGATAACATCATCCTAATTTGCTAAAATCACACTTAAGCACCATTATTTAGCGTATTGGAGCGCATTACTAACAAAGTGATACCATCGTCCTAATTCATACTACCATGTTCTACCTATTCATAATCCTAGATTCTAGTCGCCGCAATGGAGCTCTTTACTAGTAAGGTCCACCTATTCATAATCGGTACTAACGGCCTAGCATCTCCACTAGTTCTTTGATTAAAATTGCCATGTATTTCCTTCCAAAAGTGTTGGAATGGTTGGTCGGATCCACCAATTGTTTGATGATGCCACACGAAATACAAATCATTGTCCTCATCCTCCGATCATGTAGCTTTTTTCTTCTTTAACTTGCTACGAATAATCATCATTTTTAGATTAGGAAATTGACGAGCTTTAAAACAAAAATAGGGATATACCGAAGTCAACTCACCTTGTTCCGGTGGTGCCGAGATGGGAAGATGGCGGTGCGGACGCAAGTGCTGGCGTCTGAGCTGGCGAGGGTGATGGTGCCGGAGCAAATGGCAGTGCGGGTACTCGCGGAGGCGCTTTTGTGATCTCGGCCGGCTAGTTACGTCGGCGGCTAGAGGACGAAGACATGCCGGAGGTGCGGATTCGGCCATATCTCGACGAAACCCAGCCGCGATGCGTTGAATACGGCGGTGGATTTGCGACCGGGGAAAGTAGCTTGTGCCATCCGATTTCGACGACGTTGGCCAACCAGAGAAGTTCAGATGGTCGGGCAACCTTCTAGGCGTTGTCGGAGGCCGAATCAGGCATCCCGCAGGGAGGGCAACTAGCCGACGACGGGGAGAGAGAAAATATATAGAAGTCGATCTCGCGGCCGCGTATATATGCGAGTCAAAAACCGCGACTCCTAAAAATATTCTACTCTAAGGGTGTGTTCGGTTCTGAAATTAGGAGGAACGGAACGGGACGGTTCTGCACCTAGCACCCTTTCCTGTGTTCGGTTGGTCTAAGGAACGGAATCGACTAGTTCCTAGGAAGGGAATATCTATACCTAATAATAAAGGACGGATTGTTTCTTCCGGTCCAACACTTTTTAGGACGGATTTACCCCCTCAGCTCAGTCAAAATTACCCACCTATGCCACTTCTGAGTTAAAATAACTGCAATGGCTATGTTCCCTGGTCGATCGCTTCAGTAGGACGTGTTCGATCCGTCCAGGAGATTTCTTCTCTGCCCGACGACGTAGTGCTGGAGATCCAGCCACCATCGTCGGCGCCGCTTCACTGCCCGCCTGGGCTCGCCACCAACCAGGGAGATGTGTGCCTCTACGTGATTGTAGGAGGTCGTCCAGGTGACAGCGGAGCACGAGCCGCGTCGCCCGCGAGCTGGGAAGCTGAGCCATGGCGGGAGGCCTGAGGAGGCCGTGGGCAACGCCGCGAGCTGGGAAGTGTTCTAGGTGGAAGGGGAGCACAATCCTTGTCGGCGCCGAGCTAGGGATGCTCGTCCTCCCGTGGCACTTGTTACGAAAATTGGATCTGATAATGATAGTTGATGGTACTTGCATCTTCTGAGGTTCATGGTCCTTCTATTTCCTATCCTACCAGATCGATACATGGAGGCTGCAAACAACGCTGCTTCCAGATTCCAGACGCTTCAAGCTCCAGCCAGATCAAACAAACAATTCTGATTCTGGTTCCAAGGGAGAAGGTGGAGGAGTGAGGGGATGATGGGGTCACGGTGTCATCTGTTCCTCTGATAGCATATCTTTCTCACTCCATGACAGGCAAGGCAAGCGCTACTTGGATTTAGCAGAACAATCTACCTAAAACATGTGGTCTACCTGAAACTGAACTACAAAAATTTCTCCCAAGTCTGACAAACCAAGACGAGATCCCATACATCTTATCTACTCCCTCCGTCTCAAAATAGATGTCTTAATTTTTCTAAATTCGGATGTATCTAATCGTAAATAGTGTCTAGATACGCCTAAATTTAGACAAATTTTTGATATCTATTTTGAGACGGAGGAAGTATATTTCTCTTCTATTCACTCCAAAACTGCGTTGGTTTAAGTGGCTTAAATGTTCAGTTACGGATTGTTTGCATATACTTATTTGGGATGAAAAATATATACTTGATATATTTCTTTGAGGATGTATATTCCTGTAATCGGTTTTCTTGCAGTGGACTAGGACCGCGTACCCACGCTCCAGTTCCTACTACTTAATCTTCCAGAAGTACAACATGCTCTTCATGCTAACACAACACATCTACATTATGGCTGGGGCATGTGCAGTAAGTAAGTGCTCTTGTTGCAACTTCTGCCTTATATTTTACATTGGTTGGTCCATTTGGTAAATATATATTCAACCAGAAGAGAGAGTCGGAAGTTAATGAACTGGTCATCTTTGCAACTGAAACAAACGTGGATTGGTAAGAGACCTAGCATGACAGCAATGCACACGCATTGAGTTTTCTAAGAAGCACATTATACTCTGCCAGTAACTGAAAGTTTTGTATAAATGTTTGTTTTTGCTTGTGAATGTAGAAATTGGATCAGAACATTGAAACAACCAATGTATTTTCACGGGGTTCCTGGCTCAAAGTCATACCATTAAAGCATGTTCGCAACACTTATTCAGTATAACTTTTCTTCTCCAAAGTTCAAAGCACATAAAAGTTGGGGTGAGGGTGGGTTGGGGCAGCCGCCCTCGCCATGAGCCATCGTCTTTCCTTCAGAAGGAAGGTCTCGAGTGTAGTCTTACCTTCAAGAGTTGGGCTCGAGGGAGGTGTTTTCGGTGCCTCAAGCGTGGCCACCAGGTCAGCACATGTCGTGAGCCCTTCAGATGCATTTGTTGTCGTTGTCCTAGTTATCAGGAGAGATTCTGCCGTGCGTGCTTTCCTGCCGCTCGTTCTTGCTCCCCGAACACTCAGGCTCCTTGCCAGCAGAGCAGCTCTCCGTCCGCTCAGCCTCGTCGTCCCGGAGTTGGGCTAAGGTTGTGTGCCACTCGTCGCCTCGTGCAGTAGTGCCGCCAAGACCCTCTCCTAGGTGTTGTGAGAGGTTCAAGGTAAACGTCAGTTTGGACTCTCTCTTTCGGTCCCAGGTTGCCTTGATGCGCTCGGAGCTCCTTCAGTTTGTCGTTGTCCAAGTCGAGGAGGCAACTCATCCCCTTCATGAAGAGGTGGCAACTCTCAAATTGTTGTTGGCGCGCGCTGGTGATTCTATGGAGTCGGGGATCGCCCCCGCGAATGCTTCGTTTCCTCCTGACTCCACCGAGCAGAAGTCGTTTGTGGTTGAGGAAGAACATCTCTATGGTTGTTTCTCTCCTCATGGCAATCCCTGTACGTCGCCTCTACCTGATGTGTCGACTGCCTCTAAGGGTGAGCGCATGGTTGGGGTGTCTTCTATGGTGCTCCCGATGGAGTTAGGCTCATTTGAGGCCTTGGCGGTGGCCAAGGTGCCCTTGCCACCACAGTTGCCCGCCTCTTTAGACAATGGAGGAGTGTTGACGCATAACTCTGAGGCTCTTTTTTGCTAAAGAGCTTTGCTGCTTGCTCACCAGTTTAGAGGCGGCTTGCCCTGGATAAGGTAAGGATGTTGCTTGCGTATTGGTGGGAAAGGCTTCAGAGGACATGATCAAAAAGGTGAAGAAGTCTCTCAGGAATATTTCTCTCAGGAGCAAAAGAAGGAAGAGATGCGCAACACGGAAAATTTCGGTAGCTACTTGATTGTTTGATCCTTTTTGGGTTGTCCGTTCTGTGGATCTTCTTTGTGCCATGGTGTCGTTGTTCGCGGTTGTATTAGGTTGAGAGCACTTGTATGTTTGGAGGTTGCGTCCTTAGGTGTTCCCTTGGTTGGGTTGTAACGGTTTTCGCCTGGTTTTCCATTAATTAACTGGGCATTTCTCTTCTTCTTAATTAATAGATTGGGGCAAAACTTTTTTGCCCCCTTTAAAAAAAAAGTTGGGGTGCATCAGTTCTTGCGCCCAATATTAATTTTTGTTCTCCCGTTGCAACGCACCGGCATTTATGCTAGTACCTCTAATATGCGGAACCGCCTCGTCCGACCGAATCGACCGAATCTGGGAGAACGGCTCGCTAATCCTCACCACACCGAACTAAAAAAAGAAAAGCCTATAGCTAATCCACGGTGGCACAACCAGCACGCGTGGCGGCGAGCGGTGGCCAGCACGCGGAGACGGCCAAGGACCGGCACCGCGGGGGCGGGCGATGGCCAGCATGCGGCGACGGCGACGGCCAGCACGGACCAGCACGCACGCCAGCGGCGGCCAACACGCATGGGCGGTGACCATGCATGCCTCCCGGCGGCGGCCAGTACACACGGGCGGCGGCCATGCAGGCCTGCCGGCGACAACGCCCAGTTCATCTGATTTGGGCTCGATTTTGTCACTAATTTTAATTGTTAATTATGATTTAGAGAAAATATTAAATTTAGACGCAAATCAGTAGGATATTTAACAGTGTTTATACTTCCTCCGGTTCCTCGATTCCATAAAAAAAACAGAACCATTCTATTTTTTAATTATTTTTAAACCGAACGCAGGGTCGGAACCACGTCGATACGGGATCGGTTTTGCGTGGGATGGATCAGAGATGGGCAGGTCCTCGAGCGGTTGTGCTTGCCGGGAAGTGTGCGTGAGGGTAGACTGGTAAAATTACCCTCCACTGGGTGGGCGCTGGCCTACCACCAGACACGGTGACACAAAAATATTGCTGTTGCCCCTCGCACTCAAATTTCAAACGCAGCCCTCGCCAGCGCCCTTTGCTCCAAACCAACCACTCCGAACAGCGCCGCCGGCCCGCAGCCAATCCTCGAAACCCGCCGCCGCCGCCACCACCGTCGCCATGGGAAGGTTGGGCGACAAGTCCGACTACGAGAGCATCCGCGAGGCTCGCATCTCCGAGAACAAGGTACGCGCAAGCATCACTCGTTCTCGCAAATCTTGGAATTTTCCTTCAGATTCCCCATTTCTCGCAGTCCTGACCGCCGCCGATTCTTGAAACATGGGGATTCGTGTCCCGTGCAGGCCCGGATGGAGATGCTCGGCTTGCTCCGCTGCGCCGGGGAGCTCAGCGCCATCGCGACCTCCCCTGCCCGCCGCGCCGGAAGCGTCACCCCGAGGAAGACCCCCAAGCCGCCGCGGGTCCTCACCCCGCTCCGCCGCTCGGGTCGCCTAGTCGCCGCTGCGACGCCGGTCAGATCCGAGTCCGGCCGCCGCTGTTCCCCCCGGCTGAACGGGGGGTTGGAGCACAAGGCGCTGCCCTACAACGGTTGGCCCCCTTCTCTTGTCTCCGCAGTCCCTGCTTTTCCATGGTCCGGGCTGTCACTGACCGAGTTGTTAAATGGATTTCTCTTGTCGTCCCGTTCCCGTAGGAGAGGAGTCCGAGGAAGAGGAGGACGATGAAAAGGCGTTGGTGTACATCGACAAGGACAGGTTGCGGGTGCTGCAGGAGAGGCGGTGCGACAGCAAGGGGAGGGGTGCCGTCTACGACCCTGTTCTTGGGATCTGCTGCCATTTCTGCAGGTAGATTGTGTTCTTGAGCAAGGAGGTTGTACAGAACTAATTATTCGATTAGTTCAGTAAGCATAGTTGTTCTGGTGTGGTCACAGGCAGAAGAAACTGTGCGGCGAGGAGGGCTGCAAACGCTGTGGGGAAGGAGACTTTGACCAGCCATGCATAGGTACAAGAAGCTGTATCATCCTTTTTTCAGTTCTATAAGCAGCTAGTCCAATATAGCAAATTTACAGTGATTTGTTTGATATTGGTTCGCTGACAGGGAAGACAGAGTGTTCGTCCTGCCACTCTACCAATGGTATACTCTGCCGTGCTTGCCTTAAAGTAAGGTACGGCGAAGGTAAGCTCAATCCTGTCCAGATATGCCATTGTTCTATGTGGATAATAATATATGTAAGTCTACTGAACTTGAGATGGGGTGGCAGAGATGGATGAGGTTCGGAAGAACAAGAACTGGATGTGCCCGCACTGCATTGAGGAGAAGGGCATCAAGAAATTCTGGATATGCAATAGGTGAGTCAACTTGCAAGGTTCATCTTTTGTTGTAGCACCCCGAAATTTAATTGGGGCAAATGGCACTGCCAAAATGTGTAATATTTCCCCCCAAAATGTAACCTTGCATTGAAAGAGTAGCTGTATGCATGACTATATGTATGTCTCTTCCATGCTCATTTTGTCATGGAAAATGTTGCAGCTCATTCTGCTTGAAGAAGAGGAAGATAGCACCAACCGGGATCGCCATATTCCAAGGTAATTCTTGTTCAAAGATTCAACCCCAGTACATGGTCCTTGCTGATACTACTGTGGTTGATCTGGCCTCTTTTTTCACTTCATTCGGCATTGCAACAGCGCGTGAGCAAGGATATGCGTCTGTCGCTCACCTTCTCATGGACCAGCTGAAGTGCCGTGGATCATACTGACGACTACGGCTCCTTCCCACATGAATACATGATCACTTCTGTAGTGATTTTAGTGATGATCGATGTTTGCTCTGGATCTTGTAGTTTGTTGGCTGTGGTTAGATGGTAGACAACGAGGCATCCTGGGAGAAAAATGAGGCACCACTTCTGTTGCTGAAGAATGTGGAGCTACCAAAACCTATCAGATGTTCTCAGTCAGTCGGAGTGACGTTTGCTGAAGATCGAAGCAATGATTCTGCGCCGCCCATGTACTGTCAAATGTAGTGGATGAGCTTTGAGCTTAAACTTTGTGGGCTGTTAAATGTGGTGACTAGTGAGGTGTCTGTTTGCTTCTTGCTTTCATGGCCTGTAAGACGTCAGTTATGTGCACTTATGCATCAGAATCAAATGCTTTTGTTATCAGGAGTACTTTCTCCGGTCAATAAGGAAATGTGATGCCCTATAGCGTGTGGTAACTTATAAAATGGCATGAGTAAATTTCCAGAATATTAAGTTGTTGTATCTTTTTGTATTAGCACAATCCAGTGGTCAAAGTTGTTGATGATATAGTAAAATGAAGTTACCTAGGAGTATTGGTTTCGTATGTGCGG
This sequence comes from Avena eriantha, assembly GCA_910589775.1. Taxonomy (NCBI): domain Eukaryota; kingdom Viridiplantae; phylum Streptophyta; class Magnoliopsida; order Poales; family Poaceae; genus Avena; species Avena eriantha. The sequence continues at coordinate 168,193,815 of OU342743.1, read as the reverse complement.
TGTCTCAACTTTGTATACCTAGACAAAGCTGAGACATTTATTTTGGAACGGAGGTTTTTTTCTTAGGGAAGTTTTGGAACGGAGGTAGTAGGACATAACTGGTTGGCTGCATCCGTGCATTTTTTTCCTTATAAATTTTCACGGGAGAAGATATATTTCTCTGAAGAGGCATCTCCTCTGAAATGAATTGAAGAGGTTGGATGAAATAGTATCTGCCTTAGTTGGGCCGAACAATCTGTACTAGATTGGGCCTGGCCGCTTCTAAAGGAGGCTACCGGGTTCGGTTGGGCAGACCGAAACCGGGTCTTGCAAGAGATGCACCGCCGCCTCACTGCCGCGGCCCCGGCCGCTGCAAATGCTCTCCGGCGGTTCTCCAGCCTCCGCCCGCCTCCCCCACCTGACCGGAGGCTCGCCTTCCTCCGGTCCGAGTTGGACGACCTCGACATCTCCCGCCCACAAACACAACCACCACCCCGGGAGCAATGGCAAGTAAGCGAAGAGCTAGGAAGTGGCGGCGCTCGCACGGTGGACAGGCCAGTGGCTGTGGATATCGCCCACCCGTGGCCCGAATGGGTGGCCCTGATGGAGCTCCTCCTCCAGAAGGGTCACCTCGATCCCTCGGCCTTCGCCGGCGGCGCACCGTCCAAGGACTCGAACCTCATCCGCACCGCCTGCCTACGCTTCGGCCGCGAGCGCCCGGAGCTCATCAGGTGAGGTGTCTGAGCTTGGACGAATCGTGCTTATGTCGGTTCTGATACTGCTGGGATGGCGTGACTCGAGGTCGTTGTCACTGTCTGGGGCCATTGTTTAGCTCCACGCGAGATGTTTGCTGAAATGTGCCAGCAGTTTACGGTGACTTCTGCGTTAGGCAAGGTGGTTGCTCATGTCCTGCAGGGGAATATGTTTGGCTTTGTAGCAGAAGTTTGCATAACAAATGCAATACTATGAGTTCTGCATAAAGTTGAGCAAAGTATCACTAAGAACCCAGGGTGCTGAGCAAAAATATACAGGGTGCTAAACATGTTCCTTAGCTGTAGAAAGGTTCCGCATATGCAATTTCAGGACATGGATTTGGCTTGGCAGGAGCAGTCTTATTGTTGGCCTTGCTACTCAGACACACTCGACTAGAAGGGCCCTAAATGGACGCAGTGCATTACAGTATCCTTGTGCCGTGCATATAAAGTCGAACTTGTCCTGCTGCAGGTATCTATCAAGATGGGATATTCAGGTTGCCCTGCGTAGTGGGTGCCCCAGCGTTGACAGGAAAGTTGTTAATTCTGGGAAGCGGTTGCGTGCTCATGTAGGACTTGATGAAGGAGAGGTAAGTAGATCAAAATATGTCAAGATGAATTTATCTTTATTACGTTTTTTCACAAGGGAATCCGATACTTGAAATGCAAACACAGGGAAATATGTAAAAATCGTGTGTGTGCAAACTATCTTACCTCTCAGGCTTAGTGAATTTCATGATATTCCAGATTTCAGATAATAATAATAGTATAACACTGTGTACTTTAATCTTCTTATATAAAATGCACCATGAAAATCTTTGACTAAAAATACATGGTGAGAAGGACTAAATCAATTAATCTTCTACTCTCGTTAATGGCCTTGCTTCACTCAATCAGTGTGTCGTGTCTGAGCATGGTAAACCATTAGTGGTGCAATCTTATTCTTGTATGCTGGATCCTTATCTATATATTGTAGTTTTAGTAATTTCGTTTACATGTGACAATTTGGTTTCTTTAAGTCCGTGATATAAATCTATGCAGTATATAGCATATCTCTTGCATCACCTTATGCTGACAGAGTGACAGGTTTGCAGCCAATGCAATTTAAGGGGAAGTTGTGAGAGAGCATATGTAAGGGCTCGGAAAGAGGAAGTGGGCAGAACTGTGGATGTTATCCGCATCCTCCTGACTTATGGTCTTGATATCATTACTGGTAATATGGGGAACAAAGCATGCCTAAACAAAACGGTTAAAGAATCTGTTAAGAAACTACTGAATGAGGCTGTCGAGCTTGATTCCAAGGGACCTGGTTCTGAAACTGATAAAGCTGCACAGCGTGTGCCAAAGGGTCAATCTGTTCTACCCACGAAGCAGGGCGATTGGAATTGTCCAAAGTATGTTGGAAAAAATATTTACCTTGTATCACATCCACATAATGGCATTCATTTTTCTTCAAAAGAATAATAACATGTGTTTATTTTCAGATGCAACTTCCTTAACTTTGCAAAGAACATCAAATGTTTGCGCTGCGATGGTGAATTTCAAGAAAGATACCGGCTAATGCATGAGGACCAGGATCATCTACCCCTCAAAAAGGGTGATTGGATATGCCAAAGGTGAGGCAGCCACTAACTCTAGTTCGTATTTAAGATGTACCAGTGGTACTCTCTCGTGTACTGATCTTACATTTTCAGGTGCAATTTCTTGAACTTCGCAAAGAACACGCGATGCTTGCAGTGTCATGACAAACCAACTAACCGTTTACTCAGTCCAGGAGAATGGGAGTGTGTCTCGTGAGTGACTCTTTCTACTTCATATCTGCATATTCATTGCATAGTTGCATTGTTTTGATGTCTAATACCAGTATAGAACATGGGTAAATGGTGTTAATGACGTGGCTAACATTTCCACATTATGATTTTAATTTTATTTTCCTATCATAGAATCAACATAATAATATATTGAGTGACTGATGACAGGTGTAATTATCTGAACTTCAAGAGGAACGCGCTCTGCTTGAGATGTGGTTGGAAAAGACCAAAATCATTAAACAACCCAGACACTGTTGAACCACACCGCGATCTGGAGCAGAATAAGCATTGCGCTATTTCATTTGTTGAAGATGGCATCCGATCGAGGAACCGACAAATTCTGCAGAAGAAGGCCCCACTGTCTGACGAAGATTCAGATTTCTGGAGCTCAGAGGAGGAAGGGGATGATGACAGTGAGACCAGCATGCTCCCAATACATAAGGACTTTAAATTCCTTGACAGTTTTCCCATCCTTGGTGGGAAGACTGCTATTTCCCAAGAACCTCTCGAGAGGGAGAAATGGAAGGAAGAAATGTCCAGGGGAAAACAAGAGCTTCCGAGAGAGGTTTCAAAAGAACGTACCCGGTCCTCTGTCTGTGTTCCCAGAAGCATGGAGATGCTTGAATCTGATGATGATGACGACGAGATATCATCATGGTTTTCTGGTGGGGGTAGTAATAGAAACCTGAAAAAGTCGTAACAATTTTTTTTGTATGTAAATGACAGTAATTTGTGAAATTCTCTTATGTAAATTTACCCTTATTCATTGATACAGAATCCAGTCAAAGACCATGTTAGTATTGTTGTTTTTCTACGAGCAACTTCGTTGAGGATTATGGTAACTAAGGAATAGAATTTATGGCAGACTAAAATGTCATGTGGTACGTGTTAGCTGTTAGGTAAATGCATAAATAATTTGGCCCTTGATCTTTCTTGATTCTCTCTCTGCGCACATGACCTTTGCAAATATCTCCATATGATTCTTTTGTAGGGACTACGTACCTGTTGAAGATTTCGCCAAGGAATTGATGACTGGCAACAAGCATATCTACACAGCTATGACGGATCACCAACCTTGAAAATGGAAAGTGGAGAAGATACGACATTCACACATGTTATTGTCTGATGAAATGAACTACTACCTACCTACTACCTCCGTTTCATAATGTAGAATGTGTTGGCAAACTAAATTAGTTTGCTAAAACGTTCCATGTTATGGAACAGATTTAGTACAATTGTTTTTTCTGCACTCTTGTATGTTTAATGTTTGGTTTCAGATTTCAGTGCGTACTTGAGGCAATTCACTAATTGCTCTTGTACTATTTTCTCGTGCAATCAGCAGCAGTAGGACATATTAATTGAAGAAAAGCATGTCGAAAATTGCTCTTGTACTATTTTCTCGTGCAATCAGCAGCAGTTTTGAATTCCTATTCAGTAGATTCCATAAAACGCAAAAAAAACTAAATAACATGCAAAAAGGATTTGATCGCAAAATCAACTTTATGGATGTTTACCTCGTATACACAAATAATCAAGAATTTTTTTTTGCGAGAAAAATAATCAAGGATTGGACAACACCTTTCTTAAATATTTTTCTGAAGAAAATGATCTCCCAGACCCGGTTTGGAGATCATATTCCGGGGATTCCACGATAAATGAACAATCGTGTGTAGAAAAGATTTGACGAAAGACGTACAACATGTCACGAAAAGACGAACTAACTGTTCTCGGTTGGTTACGTTCCTTGTGGTGGAAGCTGTCTATCCGGGTTAAGCCATGAACTAGCAGGGTGCTCACATTTTTTCTCTCGACTTACTTTAGACTTCTGATACCAGCGACTATGAACGAGCCTGTGGTGACTTAATCAATCTCATGATATTCGTCGTTTTAGTCTCTTATAGACAGAATCAGGGGAACTGTTTATAGCTACTGGTTGCCTCGGTGCCAGAATTGCAGGGCATCACGCTTTCTTGGCTGTACTGTGGCTTACCTGTCGTGGATCGGTACATTTGCCGAACTTTGCCCGAAAGGGAGGAATCCATCTCCAACGTATCTTGTGGATTTTATGGCGCAATTTGGCTTCTAACCAAATATGTCCTGGGGGTGGGGGATCGCGGTGGCAAGAAAACTGCTTTGCCGGCAGCCGAATTATCCCCGAACAGCTCCTATCTCTCTCCACTCAAAAAAAAAGAAAAAAAAACTGCCTATATCTCTCCCACGCTGCCTGCCTGCCTGCGGCTCTCTCCTCCTTTTCTCCCTCCTGAACCGAAGAGGCGAAGAGAGACCTCACGGTGGGGTTTCGAATATTCGCTCCCCCCTCAGCTCAGCCACCGCGGAGTCCAGCGCGAGCGCGCGGCTCAGGAGCCGCAGGCAGTCGCAGCTGGAGGACGAGGAGAGCCTCGCCATGGGGTCCGAGGGATCGGCCGCGGTCGTCGGTGAGTCTCTCGCCCTGTCCGCCGTCTTATTCTCTCGAACCGCTTCTCCTAGAGCTTGTTTTTCCCGTTGATGCGGATTCGGGTGGCTAGGCGTGTGCGGGATCCTCCTAGTCGTGACGTGAAGTACGAGTTCTTAGTGGGATTTCGGGGGTGATTCGAGCAAGTGATTGGGGGAAGCAGCGAAGGATGGCTGGATTAGGCTCGACGATTTGCCGGATTAGGCTCGGCGATTTACCCAAATCCCCAATCCCTTCTGAGTTCTTAATGATGCTCTGTGAAGTTTGTCTTCGGACAATAGCAACCGTCGCGTCGTTCCGTATGGACATTCAGTCGAGAAACTCTCGAGCAAAAGCAGGATTAGCATCGTTCCATTACCATTAATTGACGGGGATGTAGAAAATGTGGATTAACTTCGGATAGGGTTATCTGGTGGATGTTCTAGAGGTTGGTGAGGCCCAATCACCGTTCGCTGGTACTATGGTGTTTTGGTTGAGCGGGTTGGTTCTGTTATGCCTAACCCGGCAATTGGTGAAGTCCTCAATTATTGGTGCGGTCTTGGATGGATGGACCAGTATCAATTTAGGGGGACCAGCCGGATTTGTTGGCTGGTCACAGTTTACCTCTTATTGGGCATCTTAGCATGTGGACTAGGCTCACATTATGATTACTGATCTTCGATCGAAATGTTTATGCCAACTTCATGATAATTTACATGTCATTTTCTCTATATAAAACTCTCATAATACTGCAGCAGCATTTAGAATCACAACCCGCTCTTAGGACATGTTTGAGTATTGCGACTTTTTATATCTCTTGTGTGGCTAAACTATTGCGTTTAGAAAAACAAAAGTATTAATGTATATTTGTTTCTGCAATCCAATAAACATTAGTTGTTGTGACCAGCATGCCACGAGCAGCCGAAAATAAACAAGGGGGAGTGCTTCTGCACAAGGGCTAAAGAATGCTTTACGATTTCGAAGCAAATAAATTGTGAAGATTACTCCTAGGAGTTATGTTGGATGGATGATATATTTCTCCTTCCTCTCCACTTAGAAACACGATTCTTCACTTAAAACTCCTAACCATGTACCTAAGGTGCTTGGCTCCAGTGATGCCCAATTGCAAAATCAGTTAGCTTTGCCTGCTCAGTTGTTCCTTTAATGGCTCTCTTCTACCTTTCTCGCATTCTTTAATGGGGTCCAATGGATCGGCCAGAGTCGTCTGCGAGTCTCTCGCCCTGTCCACCATCTATTCTTACGAACCGCTTCTCGTAGAACTTGTTTTTGTTGATGCGGATTCGGGTGTCTGGTTTGTTGGATCTTCCTAGCCATGAAGTGATAGTTCTTTTGATTCTTGGTGGGATTTTGCGCGTGATTCAAGTGACACGTGAGGGAACGGAGCAGAGGGCGTTATGTTCGTGTCTGGTGGTCCGTGGAGGCAGGATTTGCTGGTGATCCCAAATCCCTAAGAATGATGCTCTGTGAAGTTTGCCTTAGACATCAACAACTGTCGTGCCATATGGACATTCAGCCAAGAAACTCTCGAGCAAAGGCACATTTCATTAGGGTTAGCATTATTCCATACCATGATGGGGTCTTAGCAATTGTAGAATGTTGCTATCGTGGGTTAATTTCTGATCGAATTATCAGGTTGATGGACTTGAGGTTGGTCACTATAACTATCTAGGGCTATTGGTGAGGTGGAATTCACCGCTCACCGGTGTGAAGTTTTGGTTGAGAGGTTTGTTCTGTTATGCCTAACCCCAGAAATTGATGAATTCCTCAATTATTGGTGCAGTTTTAGATGTGTGGACCAGCATGGATTTAGGGGGACCAGCTGGATTTGTTGGCCAGTCAGGGTTATTTTTCCTTGGGAATTATTATTGCACGTGGTTAGGTTAGATTGAACTTTTATGGCAACTTTCATGATACGAGTCATTTCTGGGATGCGGGCACTTGCGCCTAGTATTGTTACATGTCATTATCTCTATCGAGAACTCCCATTAATACTCTAGTGCTGCCCATTTAGAATCACAACCAACTCTAGTCTTAGGGCATGTTTGGATAGGACAGTAAATGCGATTTTTTATCTCTATGTGTAGCTAAACTAAATGTTTAAGAAACACAAGCATTGTTTATTTCTGTAATCCGCTGGTATCTGTTGTTTCTGGTTGCCATGCCACAAGCAGCCAAAAGTAAACAAGGGAATTGCTTCTGTACAAAAGGTAAAGAATGGTTTGCAAGTTTTGAAGCAAATAAAATGCGAAGAGTAGTTGGAGTACTATTGTGAGTTATACTGGATGTAGGATATATTTGTCCTTTCTCTCCACTTAGAAACATGTTTCATCATAACTTAAAAGTCCTAACTGATATACCTAAGACACTTGACCCCAGTAAAGTCTGATTGCAAAGTCAGTTCAGCTTTGCCTGCTAGTTTGTCGCTTTAATGACTCAGTATCACTTTCTTGTGTTCATTCAAAAAACCCAAACAGAGCTTGGGCTCTAGCACAAGCCACAACAAAACTCAAATTACCACCACCAACAAATGTAAGGAAGGCATTTCATGCTCAAGGACAGTTACCTAACCATGATATCTTAATTAATGTGATGGTACACTCCTTAGCGCGGAAGCGTTCATAATATTTTTCAATTCCATCCCTTCAACAAGTTCCAACTATATGGTCATAGCATCAAGTTCTTTCCTACCTGGCATCAGCACTTCTTTTCATGTCGATTCCCACTAACCTGTTATACTTGATACACTGCTTGTGTCCAGCTGTGTCGAGGCATAGATCCACCCTCTAGCCAAATAAAAGAGCACCTTGGATGTGAAACCAATTAGAGATAAGGAAGGTTAGTTTTCCTAGAGATAAGATAGGTCTCCAGTTGAGATATGTCTGCTTGAGGATCCAGAAAGCCATCAGTATATGCAGAGATGTAATACATCCCATTATCATCCAATCAATGAGAACTATTAACTAGCAAAGATCTAATGTTAGTCCCTCTGTTCCTCGGCAATAAGAACGGCCTACTGTTGCTCCCCAATTCTTGAACCGCTACCAACCCTAGCACGTGACAAGGTGGGATAGAACCAACAGCCAATTTTGCCAGGATGAAACCTTAACCCGTACTTGTCTTGCAAAGGCACCACACATTAAGACATATTCATCCATTAAGAGTATGTCCCACCATTGAAGAAATAAAAACAAGTCGTCGCTTAACCGCAGCTTGCCTTGGGACTTTACTCGATAGATTGAAGGGCCATGTTCACTAAAACCCTTGCCTTTTGGTCTCTACAAGCTAAAAGCCCAATAAGTCAGTTTATTTTAGATGCTTTAGCTAGGACAATCAGCCCTGTGAAGCCAATGTTGAAATCCTTAACAACCACCATCTATTTGTAACCTGATAGCCAGTTTTGCTAAGTTTTTCATCTTCATTTCAGTGGTCACAATGCTACTTATTTTAACAACATGGACCGTCTGCAACCTGCTTATAAGATTACAAGTTGGCCCTACAATCTTCATAGGTCTAAAATGCAAAGCAATGCATTTGCACTCGAATAATCTCTCATGGGAAGAATACTGCTGTAGGCAAATATGCCAAATGGTTAAGCAACAAAGGATGCTGTGCCTCTCTAGTGCCTCTATATCTTCTTCCTTGCACTCGATTGCATTTAGGGCATTAGGTTAAGCAGATCTCTTACAATGCTAGGTTAATGCTTTGAGTTCTGGCACTACACTCTCTCTTTTGTTTCAGTTGTGTTTTATGTTAACTGTGACCTAGATGCATGGCCAGTGGCGGACCCAGGATTTGGGGAAGACCGGGGCTAATTTCTAATGCCTAGAAACTATGAAAAAAATCCTACCTTCTAATCCCCTTGCGATAACACATTATATTAGCAAAAAAGATAAAATGCATAAATAATGTTTGGACGTGAAAGAAGTTCAATATTTAACCAAATGACAATAAGAAAAAAGCACAAAAGATGTGGTGGCATAATTGCATAACGAGGACACATTTTAGTACCTAAACTGTGGAGCTTTGCATGATCCTAGCCTATCATTTCCCCATCCAAAACCTACAAAGGTAAGAAAATAATCAGTAAAATAGTATGGATGAATACATGCTACTCTCCGCGTTCAGAAATAAGTGACTTGGATTGTCTAGATTCGTCTGTATCTACACGCATTATAATGTGTAGATATATACTGATCTCGACAAATCCAAGCCACTTATAACCAGATGGCTAAACATGGTATTTGTTTCTTGCGTGTCCTTGTACTTGGAAACCCTCTGAAATCTCATCATCTTCAATACTTGTGAAAATTTCTCCTCAGTATAGCATAACATACTATGATTCATTCAATCATAATTCATTTGCAATAATTTCAGATTTTTGAGCAGCAGGAGATTAGTTTGAATTAGAAAACTGTGCGGCTGATGAAAAATAAGATGACACCGACCTCAATTATTAAGTTTTCGATCTCTGTGTCCCTTTCATCTTTCTGACTTCTGTGTAATCAGATTGAATAAAAACCATAAATCCACAACTAGCTAAACCTACTTGTAGCAGTCCAATGGCTGAAACTGAAAGTCTGAAATTGACTGTTCCCGTAATATATAGCATTCAGACTTAGAATTGGAAACCAAATAAATTACCTATGAGCAGGGACAGAGCCGGCAAGAATATTGACAATCGAAGTCGATTAGCTGACGAGGAGTTGAAGATAGGCAAGCACCGGTGGCGCGGTGCAGCGAGGCATCACCGGCGGCACCGCGGAAGCAACGACACTTCAGCCGTTCGGCGCGGTGGTGGCGTACTCGCGAGGTTCTAAACAGCGCGATTCCTTAGGCCGCCGGCGGCGGCAGCACGATCGAGTCGTCAGGGCTTGGCCGCTGGGTGCGCTTTCATCCAGGGCTGGAGGCAGAGATGGAAAGGAACAGGTAATCCAGTCCACGCGCATGCGATGCGAACATGCGCTGACGGATCCATTCTGCCTCCTGGTTGCTGTCTTAGTGGGCTCGTGAGACAGCCCTGGTCGTTCTGACCCAAGGACACGGGCTGGAATACTTGGGTCTACGAATTTCATTGAAATTTATATGGGATGTACGTATACTACGCCGGCCACGACCGGGGCTGTAGCCCGGGCAGCCCGGGGCGCAGGTCCGCCCCTGTGCATGGCATTGTTTCCCTTAAACATCACACTTTTTCTGCTATTTGAATGGATAGCCACCACACCCCAATTTAATAAGCTCTGAAACGGCTATAAAAATTGCAAATGCAACAGTAAGTTAATAAGTATTCGAAAACGGACGAGATGTTTTGGAAATTAGAATTCTCTACAACAAAATTCTACTCTGTCCATAAATAAGTGACTTTGGAATCGTAAATCATGTCTAGATACATGCAAATCTAGACAAACCCAAGTCACTTATTTCTAGACGGAGGGAGTAGTAAATTTGGAATCGTGTTTTTCCCTTTGTTTCCACGAATTAGAGTTTAAAATGATGTGATTGGACATTTGGATTCATGTTTACCTTTTATTGAGAGCTGCTTCTAATAATTTGTGCATGTTTTGCTGTACTGGCTGTTATCTGCAGTTCCCAGAAATTTTAGACTGTTAGAAGAGCTTGAGCGTGGTGAGAAGGGCATTGGTGATGGAACTGTGAGCTATGGGATGGATGATGCTGACGACATATATATGCGGTCCTGGACAGGCACTATTATAGGCCCACCCAATGTATGTTGTAAAATACCCATAGTAGATATTAACTGCATTTGCTTCCATATGCTCAAACCAACTGATTACTGCATTTACCTTTTGTTTTGCAGACTGTTCATGAGGGACGAATCTATCAATTGAAGCTGTTCTGTGATACAGATTATCCAGATAAACCACCTACTGTCCGCTTCCAGGCTAGGGTCAATATGACATGTGTGAATCCAGAAAGTGGAATGGTACTTGTGCAAAAAACTAACGCCATTTGTGGTGAAGTTATTGATGTGATGTTTGCTTTAGTACTCACAGTGAGCTACTTTGCTAGGTTGATCCAAGCCGGTTTCCCATGCTTGGGAACTGGCAGAGGGAACATACAATGGAGGACATCCTGATCAGCTTAAAAAAGGAGATGTCAGCCCCTCAGAACCGCAGACTCCACCAGCCTCATGAAGGTAATGCCCCTCTTCATTGATTCAGTGTCTGAGATGTACTTCAAGGAACCAATCTCGACTTCTTGAAGTTCTTGCCAAGAGTAATTTGTCAATCCTCAACTCCATTCTCTCATGTGAAATGATTCTAGCTGCAAGGAGTTTTTATTTCCCAGAAGCTAATGCAATATCTGCAAGCCACGCTATAGAATTCCCAGTGGTGATATACTTTATTACTTGCTGTAATCAGTATGAGTTAGCTGTGAAAATATGCACACCAAAGTTACATAATAAATTAACTGACGTTCATCATTTTTCAGTGTTCGTGATTGTTCATGCTTATCACTACTGATACTAAACCTACTCTGTTTTTTCTGCAGGTAGTGATGACCAACGAGTGGATCAGAAAGGAGCAACTCGATGTGTCATTATGTAAGATATGCACATTGCAATGTATAGTGTTACACTGAGTAGCATCAGATGGCAGAAGCTGAGGAAGGAAACCCAGGAAATCATGTAATTTGGCGGTCGCTTAGTCGCAACATTGGATCTAAACTGCTGTATTGCCAGAATAAAGTAACTTCGCTAGTTTGTCTGCACAATTGTGTAGCGCTTTACCCTCATTCAGCAAGCTCGAGAGCAATGTGTCTGCTGCCTGTTTCAGTTAGTTCTTTGGAGCCTCTTTCTGCATCAGTTCCACGCGCTTCATTACGGGGAAATGCAGTGGGTTTTTTTTTAATGAAAATGCAGTGGTTTAACGCACACAACTGCAGACCATTCGCTTACGTTGTGGAGATACCGCACAATGTTTGCAGCTTTTCATACGATTTTTTCCCTATATATTTTGGTGCGTGTGGGAAACAAATAAGACTATTGTTGTAAAATAAAGAGCGACTGATAGATAGGGTAACAAGAATGGCAATTCTTACGTAGGGCTTTGCACCTTTGAGGTTTCAGAAAAAATGTTTAAAAGTTCATGAATGTAGGTCATTCGCAAAAATAATTGTAGGTAACCTGACACAACATGAGCCGACATACAATACTTTGTGTTCAATACAATTTTTTTAATTTACCATCTCACCTTTTCACCACCCTCTCTGCCTATGCCTACAATGAACAAAGGGTAGAGAAGTTCTATTAAATATGAATTGTAACTTCTAAATTCATTAAAAACATAAAGCATTATAATTCAACCCGCACCCTCGTACCCTTTTTCACGACTCAGATGCTTAATGTTAATTGTAAGCAAGCTATAAGCGTTTAGTGTAAGGCATGATAAATAGTATGGTTCGGTGTTCATTGTTAAAATAGAGATGAAACGCCTGTAATAAAAAGCAGACAAATGCCTGATATAATGTCTTGCTTATGGTTTTTTCTTGCACCCTCTTATGATCTCCTTAAGTTCAAAATCATCGGACTATATAAGTCTTATGCGAATTCGAGCAAGCTGGATATCCACATAGTCTTGAAAATCCCAAACCATCGGAGGGTCCAAAAAGACGGGTGTCACGATCAGAAATACCGGATGATATATGCACTTATGTATACACTATAATACCGGATGATACATGCACATTGCATATGCACATTTTTTACAGGAATAACAAAAAAATAAATTCTATATAATTAAATTGTGTGTATACAAGTGTAATAGAATCCATATCAATACAGAGTACAGAGTATGCACATGTCGTGAACTTAATAGAAACCGTTGTAACTTGCAAGCTACCCTGACTACCAAAAAGGGTAAAGAATAGTGCCAATGCTTCAATTTATACTCTAAAAATTTCTATAATCATGCTTACCCAATTATAACTAGAAACCCCTATACAAGATATTTGTTAGATCGTACGTTTTAGAAATTTATAAATTATAAAAATTTCAAAACATGATTCAAGAAGGACTTTTGTTACAAAATACAATTCAATGTAGCACAATTTAATATGTTTTTGATGTTACATTACAACCGAATAACAAAGAACAATTAAACTAATATCTAGGAACATTTCTAGCTTGTCGTTAACTATGACAAATAGATAATATAAAATTGTACTAGCTAAGATTGTTGCATTTAGAATTAAGTTCTACATAAGTGTAAAAGTTAAATACAAATTGTTTTTATTTTAATTCGCCCCCACATTAAAATGCAAAGTATCTAATATTGGATATTCATGGTTTAATATGGTTTCTTCTGGTTTCTCTAACCACCCCATAGCTACATGGTTTGGTTTAGACTGCTTAAACAGTAGGTGAAACAACGTTTTGGAAACAAACAAATCACATGTACAGAGTTCTAGGCGCACCTGCACAACTCCATGTACACCATGCAAATGCACAGTCCTAGACGCAAATGCACGAACCATATTCACTTTGCCAGCAACGGGCTGACACATGCAGATGTCCATGCACAAGTCATGGAAACTAAATAATCACATGATAGCAATGTGTAAAATAAGTATTACATGCCTATAATAAAACTAAGAATTCTGATAAGTCATGTGTTGTTTGAGATAGAATGAGATTGATGGCAATTCGAGATATTAAGAATAAATTCAAAATCAAGCATCATCAATGGATGGTCAATTGTACCTGATGGTTTGCTTGTTAACACTCGAGTTATCTTTAAGTTGGTTTCAAAGATTCATGAAAATTAAAGGAATACTCTTTGATGTTAGCGCATCGACAGTTCAGCACATGCAAGAGTAGATTCAACACCCGCAAATTCACAAACAATCAACTAAATTTCACATGAAAACATTGAAATGTAGTCCTAATTAAAATGCAATTTTCACATGGACTTGTATAAGCATGTGCTTATTAAGAATGAATTCATTTTCAACCCACTGGAAGAACAACTTTGCATATATGACAAAACCAAATACATTTTAGTTTACTCCAACAACTTATAAAACATAAATTACTCCTATTTCCTTTTATAGTGATATGAGCTACTCACTTGGAATCACATGACAGTTCTCACAACTCACAAGGATAACTAAAATTAATATTCAGTTAAGGAAAATAACCACACAATCAACAACCTCCAAATGCATTATCAACCACAAATTTCGATTTCATTACCTTAACAGTGATACAAGAAACAATATAGACAAAAGTAAAAGGGAAATCGCGTACCTGATACGCTGATATTCTTGACGGCATCATGTTTCTCCACACTCCGAGCTCTAATGAATCCAAATAATAGGAAACTCACGAAGGGAATATGCCCGAGAGGCAATAATAAAGTGGTTATTATCTTATTTCTTGTTTATGATAAATGTTTATTTTGTATGCTATAATTGTATTAATTAGAAACGTCAATACATGTGTGTTTAATAAACAAACAAAGGGTTCCTAGTTATGCCTCTCTTATAAACTAGCTCATTTATTAACAAGATGACCAAGGTTTCCTGATCAAGGACATTGGATGTTGTTAATAATGAGATCATAGCATTGGTGAATGATGTGATGAGCATTCATCCAAAGTATAGCATTACCATCAAAGTCATTATGTTTATATTGCTATAACATCATACGAAGTAATCTTAGTCCTTAGACCATGAGATCATGTTAATTGCTAACACTAAGAAGAGTAACTTGATAACATCAAACCTCACATCGTAACAGGGTGAGTATAAAGGTGGGTTCAGATACTACGAAGGTGTTATGTTGAGTCTCATAGATCAAGAGTGGGATTTGTCCATCCCGATGACGGATAGATATACTCAGGGCCCTCTCGGTGATATCACATTGAGATAGCTTGCAAGCAAGTGATATGATCACTAGAATGTTATATCACGGAAACGAGAAAAGAGTGCATGTCGGTAATGAGATCAAACTAGGTATGGGGATACCGATGATCAAATCTCGGACATGTAATATATCGCGAGAAAAAGGGATTTAGTTACGACGTTAAAGGTTCACACGATCACTAGAGTCATTGTTGAATGTGTGGGAGTCAGTATAGATCTCCAGGTCCCGCTGCTGATTATTGATCGAAGAGCGGTCTCGATTATATCTGCATTATTCGCGAACCGTAGGGTGACATGCTTAAGGGATACTGACACCATTTGAAGCAAATATGTTTCAGATAAAGATTTAAGAAAGCGCTGGAATCATTTTGATGGAAACCGAAATTGTTTCGGGTGAAATTGCAGAAACTGGTTCTGCATGTGATATTGAAATGTTGTAGGGGATTTTATGTGAATGTTTGTTAATTAATGTAATTAACAAAATTCTGAATAAGTAAATAAAAGAGTTTTATTAAATGAGAGATTGCATTAAATTTGGTGGAAATTTAATGATTTTGAGTGGGATTTTGAGTGGAGAAAATGGAGGGGCATTTTTGTGAGTGGGAGCTCCACTCACATCAATGGAGGAAGAGGTGGGGGCACCACATTGGGCGCCGGCCAAGGCCTTGGGGCTGCCCCCTCCTCCTATAAAAGGCGCCCTCCTCCCTCCTTCTCACTCACACCTCCTTGTGAAGGATATCTCTCCCTCTCTAGAAATTATTCCCCATGGTCTCGGATTAACGAGATACATATTTCCGGTGGCTTTATCTGAAAAGGAGTTGCTGCTTCTGCTGCATCACTGAAGCGAGGACGTGGAGCTTGTCCGGGTACCAGACGTGTGTGCGATCACGGATGCAACGCTGCTTTGCGGTGCTGGAGTTGCTGGTGATGAACTTGCTGGACTCGCTAGACTTCATCACGATCTTTAGATTGGTAAGTGTATGACTACATCAACCACGAAATCAGTTCCGTTAACAATGCTTTGTCGCTCTTTAAGGATATGTTCTCTATGGATCTATATCCACCCATTGATTGTATCTAGGTAGATAAATCTTGGTGCTTAGATGTTCACATCGTAAAATATTTTTGTTTTCTATGCTGTGAACCCAACAGTGGTATCAGAGGCTGATCTATGCGTAGATGCTTTGCACGGGTAGAACACATATGAGTATGTGCATGTTGATGATCATTTTATTGCATCTTCTATGTATTTTGGATATTGGTGGCATAGTGGGATGAACCGGCCCGGACTAACTTTACATGTCCTCGCATATGAGACCTATTCCATGATTGACATGCAACTAGTTTTGCATAAGTGGCTAGTGGGTGTCTATCTCTCCTACTATAGTCAATATTTGATTTAAAATGAGTTGCTAACAATTTGGTTATCATCGTTGTGGTTCCATGTTCGTAGGTAAGACCGGTTCTATCTTCGAAATCCCTAAGCCACATAAAACTTGCAATGGATAAATTAGAAGCGTCTAGTTTAGATTATTGCTGGGCTAGTGTCATGATATGGTAATGTTGTAAGTTGATGTATAATTGATACTCTTACAACACACCTAATGTGTAAGTTCCATAGACCTTGGCCTTACACATAAAGGAATGATAAAGATCATACCACGATGCACATGATAGTGATCAAGTGCGAGAACCATATCATTTCACTTTATGCATATGATGTTTGCATCTTATATTGCTTGTTTGGCGTTTTAGTATCATTATAAGATGATCCCTCATTTAGATATCAAGATAAAAATGTGTTCTTCCTTAAGTACACACCGTTCTATGGATAGTTGTTTCAATGCATCACATGATGATCAGGTGTTTTTGATTCTACGCTTTCATACAATGGGTGTAAGACATTTTTACACAGGCGAGTACTAAGGTTCTTACTTGGCGAGCCTAGCATGTACATACATGTCCTGGGAACATGGATCGAAAGGTTAAGCATGAGTCATATAGTTGATATGATACCCATATATATGCTCTCCTTTGAGACTACACCGACTCACGTGATGATCAGACTTGGTGTAGTGGATTTGGTTCATGTAATCCCCAAAAAGACACGAGGGATGTTGTTTTTGAGTGGGAGTTCATGTAGTAATATGATTAGAGTTGAACTCAATTTATCATAAATTAAATCGAAGTGAATTTGCATAGTTGTAGTCATTGGCATCCGTTTACTACCTTACGCTTAGTTTTAATTGAGATAATAGAACTATAGAATTCTAGATATTTGCTTTACAAACTGTTATCGTATTGTTTTGAGTGTCAATTTAAATTTTAGAAGTCCTATTGCAAACTTTCAGCAAACTCTATTTACTCCATGAAGTTTAATAAGTAGTATTAAATCAAGAGTAACAATTCCAGTATTAATATCTAAGTATCATGTTTGCCTCCATGATTCTTGATATTCAAAAGTTGTTTTAATATCGAGGTTATTTAGGAGCTAAAAGAATTGTTTCAGAAACCATCATATGTGAAAGATATTGTGATATCTAAAACAATGTTTATGGTCGCAATATGATAAAGTATAATTTATCAAAATACACGTTCTCATATTGTATGGGGATTTGTGAAGGTTGGAGACGCTAGACATCCTAATCTCCCAAAAAGGTTTTGGGAACTGACATTATACTCGTGATTCGTCCTTATAGGCTATAGTAGCTTGATCATTAAAGTTGTCATGATAAGGATGAATAGAAGATGTAGGTAGAATGTTTACTACACTAAAAGATTACTAAAGAATGGATTTATGAAAGAATACCAAACATTTGATGATGGTGATCCACTTCAAAGTGCAAGTCCAAAGGTATTAGTATTTGACTATACACGCTTTGTACTATGTGTCATATGTATGGCGCCACTGTTGATGTTGATAGATTCTTTTAAAAGGAAAATGAAATGTTGAAAGAGAATCTACAAAATATTTGGTAGAAAAAAGAAAAGACTAGAAATATCCAACTAAGGTGTATAGATGATATACATGTTATGGTTGTATTCTTTGCTTGTCAAACAATGTGGTTCTTGGGTATTGGATACCGAATTGGTTGGTGTGAAATTTCATAGAGAACAACGCAATTCATGAACTACAATGACCTAAGTAACTGGCAAGAGAATATGTGATGATGCTCATCGAAAACAAATAAAGTGTTATTGTGTTTCTCGTTGACATCAAAGCTTGTCTTCAAGATTTGTTTAAATAATTGTTATTTTGTTTCGGTATTATGAGAACAATGGCTGTTCAAATAATTACCGTATTCCATAGAAGATGGATGGAATTTTACAAGTCTAGTAGGAGAAATCACGTCCATGAAACTAATGCTAAAATGTTGCAAGATAAATGATTGAAAGATCACTTACAAAGTGACATCGTTGTTTAAAATATATTGGAAATAAAACATGAAGAAACTCCATGTTGATGGATTTTTGGAGTCTTTCATTTTGATCAAATGATGATTGTGAGACTTTCCCCAAGATAATTGAAACTCCGTTCATAGGCAAAAGAGAAACGGATGACTAACTTATTGGAAATTATGCATGTTGATGTATATAGTCCATTATGTGTAGTCATGTGCGGTGGATCTTTCGACTTCATATGCTTTCTCCAAAAATTTGAGTGAATATATCTGTATATTTACTAAATAAGGAAGAAGTATGAAACATTTGAAAACTGTTCAAAGACTTTCAAGATGAAGTGGAAAATCATTGTAACAAGAAAATAAAGAGTTTATGATTCGATCATAAAGGAAGATATTTGAGTTACATGTTTAGCAAAACACCTAAGATTTGAGAATTATTCCATGGATTTGCATTTCTCGATAAACCATAGGAGTATGGTATGTTCGAGAGATCAAATCGAACCTTGTTTGACATGGTAAGATCAAATGTGTCATTTATAAAACTGCCATTATATTTTAAGGATTAAAGCTTTAGAGACTACCGCTTTTACGCTGAAAAGAGCACCACCGTGATTTGTTGAAATGATAACATAAAGGTTATGGTTTTGGATAAAACCCGAGTTGTCTTTTCTTAAATTTTGGTATGCTATGCATAAGTAAAATGTTTACAACCAAAGTCGGATAAGCACATCTTTGTAGGTTATCCCAAAGAATTTGTTGGGTTCCTCCATAACATCGATGACAAAAGAGTTTTGTCGCTTGGAACGTGAAGTTTCTTGAGAAGGAATTTTTCATGAAAAGTTAAGTGGGAGGACAATTGAACTTTGATAAGGTTATTGAACCTTAGCTATATGTGCTAAGTAGCGCAACACCGAAAAGTGTCCCGGTGTCGGCCACAATGCTCATGGCTCGTGTGATTACAAAGGTTGTGATCTTGGAGATTAGAGTTCCTATTTGAACCGTATGTGTCGGATAACAATCAAATAGCAAGATTGTTTTGACAATGATGAACTGACTGCATGCAAAGAAGCGATGATGGGCCCTGACTCCATAAACTGACTAGAAGTCATAAAATCAGTGATAGTTTCCATACACGAGAAATCAAGTTTTTGAACTTGGAAGACCCACCGAAAAGGCGTGAAGCCTATCGGTCGTATTTGGATCTATAAAGAAATAGACATGGATGTTTGACATCTATGATATAATCGACATGTCGGAAAGGAGTTTACGACAATGTTCAAGAAATTGTCTACGGCAAGATTTGATCTTTCGTAGCGATATTTAGTCTTGACGGATTAATATAGCAACCACTACATATAATTTGGTATATGGTAGTCGAACAAACAAAACAATGTTCTTCTAATAGAATGGCTACCTAGGACGTGTACATGACACGGTCCGAAAGGTTTTGTTAATTCAAAGGATGCTAAAGGGCGTGCAAACTTCAATGGTTGAAGTAAGCATAGAAGAGTTGAAATCTTCACCATGATGAAACTGTTAAAATGTTTAATTTCATTAGAGACGATAAAGATGCTTGCATTTGCAAGAAATTAAGTGGGATGCTGATATATATTTCTAATACATTATGTAGAGTATATATTGTTAATTGGAAATAATGTATCTTATATTGACACGGGTTAAGAATTTCATTAAAATTGGATTTCGATGAAAGACTTGGGAAAAATCAAATATTAGGCATTAATGTCTATATGGATAGATTAAGGCGCTAATATAGTTGTGCCAGACGTACATATATGAGATATTGAAAGGGTTCAATATGGAAATGACAAGAAAGGTTCTTGCTGCATGGAATAGATTGAATCAAGATTCAAGTGTATCGACACTTGGTGAGTGAAATCACATGAATATTTTGATCAATAATATCGTGATATGTACATATCCAGATATGTCCTGTGCTCTAAATGTAGTGAGCATATACCAGAATGATTCATAAGATGATCATTGGAAGAACTAAGAATATATCATGTATAAGTGACAAATAGTTAAAAGTAGTTCATTGTGAAGTGCTACATTGATACTAGTTTGTCACAATATACAAATGAAACTTATCTTAACTTAAACTATGGGTGACACAATGTAATGGAAAGGATGTTCCATGATGGATTTGGATGAGTTCCAAAATTGATACATTGTGACGGATACTACAACAAAAGGCTAAGTATATGACTACTATAGTAGCAGCAAAGGAGGGAATTTGGTTAGGTAGTTTGTTATCAAAATAGGTGTGGTTCACAGTGGCCTAATACTATGAAGATATTGTACGATAATACTATCAACATGTTTTAATCCAAAGGAACTAAAGGTCTCACCAAAGGACTAAATTTATACAATGCCATCTCATTAGAGAATGAGTGATGCATAGAGATGCAAAGACATACAAATACACGCGGCCTGAAAATGTCAGATCCGGAGATTATGTTAACCACTAGCAAACGCAAATATACAACACCAAAAAGCCATAGGTGTTGAATGCGCAAGTTTACAGACTAGATTATTGACTGTAGTGCAAGTGGGAGACTCACGGGAATATGCCCGAGAGGCAATAATAAAGTGGTTATTATCTTATTCCTTGTTTATGATAAATGTTTATTTTGCATGCTATAATTGTATTGATTGAAAACGTCAATACATGCGTGTTTAATAAACAAATAAATGGTTCCTAGTTATGCCTCTCTTATAAACTAGCTCGTTGGTTAACAAGATGATCAAGGTTTCCTGATCATGGACATTGGATGTTGTTAATAACGAGGTCACAACATTGGTGATTGATGTGATGAACATTCATCCAAAGTATAGCATTACGATCAAAGTAATTATGTTTATATTGCTATAACATCATACAAAGTAATCTTAGTTCTTAAACCATGAGATCATGTTAATTGCTAACACTATAAGAGTAACTTGATAACATCAAACGTCACACCGTAACATGGTGACTATAAATGTGGGTTTAGATACTCCGATGGTGTTATGTTGAGACTCATGGATCAAGAGTAGTATTTATCCATCCCGATGACGAATAGATATACTCAGGGCCCTCTCGGTGATATCACGTTGAGATAGCTTGCAAGCAAGTGATGTGATCACTAGAATGTTATATCACGAGAATGAGAAAAGAGTGCATGTCAGTAACGCGATCAAACTAGGTATGGGGATACCAATGATCGAATCTCAGACATGTAATATATCGCGAGACAAAGGGATTTAGTTATGATGTTAAAGGTTCACATGATCACTAGAGTCATTGTTGAATGTATGGGAGTCAGTACGGATCTCTAGGTCCCGCTGCTGATTATTGATCAGAGAGGGGTATCGATCATGTCTGCATTATTCGCGAACCGTAGGGTGACACACTTAAGAGATACCGACACCATTTGGAGCAAATATGTTTCAGATAAAGATTTAAGAAAGCGCTGGAATCATTTCGATGGAAACCGAAATTGTTTCAGGTGAAATTGCGGAAACTAGTTCTACCTGTGATATTGAAATGTTGCGGGGGGGGGGGGGGGGCTTTATGTGAATGTTTGTTAATTAATGTAACTAACAAAATTCTGAATAAATAAATAAAAGAATTTTATTAAATGAGAGATTGCATTAAATTTGGTGGGAATTTAATGATTTTGAGTGGGATTTTGAGTGGAGAAAATGGAGGGGCATTTGTGTGAGTGGGAGCTCCACTCACATGAATGGAGGAAGAGGTGGGGGCACCACCTTGGGTGCCGGCCAAGGCCTTGGGGCTGCCCCATCCTCCTATAAAAGGCCCCCTCCTCCCTCCTTCTCACTCACACCTCCTCATGAAGGATCTCTCCCCCCCTCTAGAAACTATTTCCCATGGTCTCGGATTAGCGAGATACATGTTCCCAGTGGCTTTATCTGGAAAGGAGTTACTGCTTCCGCTGCATCGCTGGAGCAAGGACACGAAGATTATCGGGGCTACCGGACATGTGTGCGATCACGGATGCACCACTGCTTTGCGGTGCTGGACTTGCTGGAGATGGACCCGCTGGACTCGCTTGACTTCTTCATGGTCTTGAGATCAGAAAGTGTACGACTACATCAACCATGAAATCAGTTTCGTTAACAATACTTTGTCGCTCTTCAAGGGTATGTTCTCTATGGATATCCACCCGTTGATTGTATCTAGGTAGATAGATCTTGGTGCTTAGATGTTCACATTGTAGGAATTTATTTGTTTTCTATGCTACGAACCCAACAACTCAGTACTACTTATACGACAAGAACAGAAACAAAATTAAGAGTTATGATATATTTTTTACCTTATGCAAGCTCCTCATACTTGTGTAAATCAGCAATTTTTGTCGTATATCAATTTTGTTGGGTGATGACCTTAACCAACTCTGTATGCAAATCAGTGCTTCGACCATCTTTAGCGACAACAATGAGCTTCTTTGTGGATTAATTATTCTATGACCAGTGCTAAAGCTAGCTTCAAAAGCAATTGTTGAAACTGTAATAACTAAGACATCCTTTGCTACCTTGGTTAATGTTGGATATTTGTTTTGCTTCCTTCTCCACCAAGTTAGAACAATGAAATCATATCTACCTTTCTCACACACTTTTAACAAATATCTAGAAAATTTAGTATTTTCTGCCATACTTTCTATGACTTGCAAATATTCCTTAAAATTGGGCACCCATAACTTTCTTGGATCCTCAGCACACTCTTCAAGATCAACTACGTGGAGCATGAGAAGCCTCATTATTACTTGTATTTGATTCAGCTTCGGTATACCATTTAAACAACCTTGTCAAAACCATCCTCAACCCTTTTGCGAAACTTTTTGCCTTTCCTTGGTCATGAATATTGGAAAATCATAATTCCAAAAATTTAACTTTATACCGAGGATCAAGAACGAAAACAATAAAGAGCAACAAGTTTAATCCATCTTGATTATCCCAATACTTGTCAAACTTTCCGAAAGGACAGGAATGTCACCTATGGGGGTGAATAGGTGATAAAAATGTATTATGGATTTGAATCTAATAAATGCATAATAAAACTAATGTGTAATTTATCAAGCACAAAACCTAAAACCAATTATGCTAAGCAACGACTTATTCTACGCAAAACAAGCAATGAGGTGATAGCAAGATAGAGTACTTCAAGCATGAAGACTATCGAATGTAAAATGTATAAGCAAAGGACTCAGGTATAGAGACAACTAATGATTGAGGAATGATGATTTTATCCCGAAGTTCAGTTCCAAAAAAATTACATCTATTAGAGAGGTGTGATGGCGTAATGCTCCCTAGACGTCAGAAATGGCTCACCTTGAGGTGTTATGGCTTGATGCTCACCCAACGCCACACAAGGCCTCACCCCAAGATGCGGAGGCACACCACTCACCAACACCACAAAAGGCTCACCTTATTCTCCCATGAGTTCACCACAAAGGCCTACTCACGATCCACTATGGGACACTTGATGATGGTCACCGGACCCTTACAATCTTGGGGCAATCTCCACAACTGAATTGGAGGCTCCCAAGAAAATGCCACAAGAGGCCACAAGCTTGAGGCAATATCCACAACTTAATTGGAGGCCCCAAGAAACACCACAAACTCCACAACCATCTAGGGTTCCAAGAACTCAAGAGTAACAAGCTTCTTTTGATTTCACCGACTGATTCTTCGTAGAGAACCCAAACCGATGCACCTAATGTAATGGCAAGAACACAAGTGCTCAAATCCTTCACTCCCAAATTCTACCAAAACTACAAAAGTTTATGGGGGAATAGGAGAGGGGGGATACAAGAGAAAATCCACAAAAGACTCCAAGATCAAGATCCAATAAGTTCCCCTAACTTAGGGGAGATATTGATTGGTGGAAATGTAGATCTAGATATCCTCTCTCTTGTCCCTCAAAAAGATGCAAGACCCATGGGAGGGAGAGGGAGGAAGGGCAAGCTCTTAAAAGTAAACAATGGATAAGAGAGAATAGAAGAACCAACCTCCAAGTAAGGAAGAAGAGGGCCTTTTATAGGTTCCCCATGAAATATATCCGTTACAACCATTTTACCCTAGAATTTCCGTCGTGAGGGGCGGAATTTTTTCCCCGCCCCCAAAAATTTCGGTTCTGAAAGAGAAATTTTCGCCCCAAATTTCTGGCTCCCCTACTGAACGCACACCAGTTGGTCCTTAACCAAATTTCGAGGGGGCAAAACTCGGTAGAAATAGCAAAACCAAAATTATCATAACTTTTGCATTTGGACTCCGATTTTGATGAACTTGGGATCATTTTGAAGAGGAAATCAAGATTTAAACGATTATATAGATAAAAATCATATTACAACAAGGTAGGATAAAACCAAATGGTGAAAGGTCTGACCTCTCTAAAAATGATGAACTAGTAAACCTCCTAAATCAAAAACGCAATAATATATTATTTTGATGAACTTGAGCTTGTTATGGAGATAACCACAACCTCTAAAACCTCACATAAATAATATCCAAATAACAACCAAGAAATATGATTCCAAGCATGAAAAGGTTTGAGCTCTCTCTGAAAGCTTGATCAAGTTACTCACTCGAAAGTCCCTCTTGATAGTATGGCTACTATTCTAAACCTGTTTGATACGTTGTAAACGTATATATAATTTTTGATGTTCCATGCTTGTTTTATATCTACTTTCTTATATTTTGTCCATACTTTAGAGTATTTTTACACATTTTCTGGAACTAACCTATTAACAAGATGCCACAGTGCCAGTTACCTGGTTTCCGGCTGTTTTTGGTTTCAGAAAATCTGGTAAGGAAATATTCTCGGAATTGGACCAGACAAAAGTCAAAGTCAATATTTTACCCGAAGCAACATGGAGTCCGGAGGGTGTTGGGGATATACTTTCCGGGTATCCTCACAGATCCTCACTGACCAGGGTGGCCCACTTCGGGTTAGAGCTTTGCTTCACGGGCGACCCAGTTAGGGAGAGAATACGGAGTCCAATCCGACCACGGGAAGGCCCAGAAGACTTACCGACTTAGGCCCATAATGTACTTGTAGTTCAAGATGTACTCTGTAACCAACTCTTAGTCGTAGCCGGATTGATCTCTCCTGTAAACCCTAGGCCGGATATCTATATAAGCCGTCCTAGGGAGAGCCTTTAGGGCAACCCAATACTTTAGACCCTCAACTCGCACAGGCGAAACCCTTGTAACCCATATTCCGGCTCTGCCGTATTACTGTATTGCTAGCAGGAGCAGGGTCCGTCCAAAGCCGGCGGATTCGAACCTGGGTAAATTTGTGCGCTCGCCGTCCCGGAACACCGTACGTCTCACACCCCTCTCTCCCGCATGCCTCGAGGACCCCTCATGGCGTACTTGTCCTCAAAACGACGACAGTTGGCGCCCACCGTGGGGCAAGTGAGCTTCGGATCTGCGTTCCGAGCAGAATCTGCAAGAATCGGAATCGGCGAGACCATCGCCGTCAGTCGCAACCTCTACGCCAGCGACGTCCCTCTCATCGTTCTCGACGAGACTTGGATTCCGGCTAGGGAGGCCATGACTGCCTACACAATCATGTCTTTTGGCAAGATCGATGTTTACATCGGTTTTGCTGAACGTGCCCAACCCACCCCAGCGGTGATGATAGAGGCAGAAGAAGTTTCTGGGTCCCCTTTGTCCGCGGAGGCGGCAGAGTTCCGGATCTCAGTTAACCCTAATCCCACCCAGCCCGCACCAGTTGCGGAGATAGTAGAGAAATCCGAGCCTGAAGAAGACCTCACGGTCCAAGTCGGATCTGGAGTGGATCTCCCCGGAGAAGCCGGATCCCAGATCGACCCACCCATGGAAGTCGAAATCCAGGAGGAGCACATCAGCGACACTGATTCCGACACTGACGATGTCAGAACAGACATGCCTTTTCTTAGGTACACACTAAGATGTATGATACTGCAAGGCGCTAGCGCAGAAGTAATCCTCAAAACCATTAAAAGTTTCGATATGGCTGATCACGAAAGCCGCAGGTACCTCAGGAAGCATGCATCGCACTTCGTCGGATATGTTGGATCTAGATCCGGCTCTGCCGATGCTGGAGAAAACACTGACTCGGCGCTGGAGGCAATTGGAACAAACGCCGACATTCCCACATCCTCGGATGAGTCAATGACGTCGGCAGATTTCCAAAAGTTCTCCGCGGAATATGACGAGGAGTACAACTCCAAAGCTGCAGAAGATGGAGAAGCCATGGACGAAGGATCCGGGGAACACTCTCCCAAAGCGCAGGATGATATGGAAGTCGGAGACAATCCCGAACTCCAGATGTCCGAAAGTACCGATCAGAGCTTGACTCCGGGAAACGGACCCAAAGCCGTCTTTGCTACCGGTGCTGCCAAGAAGGCAAAGAAGAAGAACAAGAAGAACAAGACCCCAGCAAAAGACCCTCTGACAGAGGAGGTGATTGCCGAGGAATACGAGGAAGACTCGGATGGAGCACTTATCCCAGACGAGCCAAAAAAAGAAGCATTTGTGGATGGACACGTGATCACTGAAGGTGCGCGTAAACTCATCGATGCCGCATTAACCAAACATATCCCTACAGCTACAGAACTTACTACAGATGAGCTGGACGAAAGGGCCCAAGCCCTAGAAGCGCGTCGTCAACAACTCCTTGATGAAGCCAAAAACATCGAGGTGGAGAAGAAGCGCATGTCAAACAAGGAGTATATGTCCCGTCTACATCAGAAGACACGGAAGCGTCACACCAATGATGACCAATTCCCACGTGTCCGTGCCGTCCTTTTTGGGGATGAGATGGGGAAGCCGCGGAAAGATAGCAACGAAGATTGGGTATACCCAACACCAGTGCAAAATACTGTGGCAGCTCGCGAAATTCTATCGGCTAATCTAGGACCAGAAGAGATACATTTGGATATCAAGCTACTCAATAAGGGACTGGAGCAGCAAAAGGTCGCCCTGTCTGGAAGCCAAAAGCTGGTCTCGGATTCCGACCAATGTCGCACAGATCCGGCATGGGCTGGCGTAAGATCTCATTACGTTCGGGCGCAGTATCATAACCCCGAACGACGGGAAGACAATTATTCAAGGACCGGATCGTCAGGACAACACCGCAGAACTACACATAACTGGAGCAACGTCGCTCCAGCAACAGAAAAAGACGCGATCGCTGCACTGATTCCGAGGAATCCTCCCCGAAAAGGAGAAGATAAAGAGAAACGTCGGGAGGAGGATCGTCAGAAAATGCCACCTCCTAGACATGGTGGCACGACGGATGAAGGAACGACGGAAACCACGCTGGCACATACCGGCAGGGGGCTCGTCATAGTCAAGAACCTCCCCGGAACCAGAATAATGATGCTCCGGACGGAGGCCGGCGATCGGCCGGAAACAACCCAACTGCACCACCCTCTCCACAACACAGTTATCACAACGGCCCCCAAGGAGGTCAAGGAGGACGACATGGCGGAGGAGGTGGTGGCAGAAGCCGAAGTCTGGCTCCAAGGCACCGCAGCCACAGCCGATATTCGGGACGATCCCTATCCCCGAACGATGCAAGGCATAGGATCAACTCCAACATAGAGGCTCGGCGCTACGAAAACGATGACGTGTACGTGGGCCCAAAGTGCTTCGGACCACGCATCAGAGCTACAAAATTCCCGGAAGGATTTGCTATCTCAAGACATATTCAAGCCTACGACGGCATTGCTCAACTAGACACCTGGTTACAGGACTTCTTCCAAGCTTGCTGCATCGCCAAAGGCGGAAACAGCCTGGTCACAACCCGATATCTCCCACTTATGTTGCGGAAGATGGCACGATCATGGCTCAATGAACTTCCGGCGAACACCATCCACAACTGGTATGACTTACAAAGTGCGTTCTTTCAGAATTTCGAAGGCACATATCAGAGGCCCTGTACGGTTGGAGACCTACAACGTTGCACCCAGAAAGCCGGAGAAACTTGCCGAGATTATGTCGGACGATGTATTGACACCAAGAACTCCTGCAAGGGAGTAAATGATCAAACTGCGATTGAAGCTTTCGTTTCAGGCCTCCCAATTGGTTTACTACGCCATCGCTTGAAGTGTGACAAGGTTACTGATCTGGGAGAGATGATAGAAACAGCGAGCAAGTATGCAGATGCTGACAACGATGCAGAGAGATTACTCAACGTCCTGGCTGTACCTCAGTCAGCAAAGACAAAGCAACAGGCTCAGAAGCGCAAAAACACCTCGGAAGAAAAACCCAATGCGGAGACAGCAGTAGTCACTACTGTTTCCGGGTCTGGAGGACGAGGAGGGCGCGGCGGAGGCCGCGGGCGTGGCCGTGGGACATCAAGGGTCCAAGGTAGAGGAGAGCAACAACCAGGTAAAACCTACACTTGGGTCGACATTGCCAATAACCCATGTGTGCATAACTTGGACGCCAATGGGGGCTCATCCCACACCAACGCTGAATGTCGTTTTAACGACGACATCAAGTGAGATGATACCGCGGGCTACAAAGCTAAGCGGAAGAAGGGAACGAAAAATCCCGAAAAAGACAAAGAGACCAAGGAAGATTCCGACATGGAGGAAGCCGACGCTTCAAATCCCAAGTCGGAAGGGAAGAAAACTTTTCCTACCAAGAAGGACACTTATGTCACCTTCCTCGGATCTCAACCAGCAAAGGTCAAGAAAGCAGTTCTCCACGAGCTCAACGCAACAGTTCCGGCTGTCCCTCAGTATCTGGACTGGTCGGAAGTGGCAATAACGTTTGACCGCGCTGATCATCCGCCTAAATTACACAGGCGAGGAAAATACGCCTTAATCGTCAATCCACTTATTGACGGATATGGTTTCTCCAAGACCCTCATGGACGGTGGTAGCAGCATCAATATTCTCTATGTAGAAACGCTACGCCGGATGAAGATCTCGGAAACACAGCTTAACCATAGCTCTGTGATTTTTCACGGAGTTGTCCCTGGAAGACAAGCTAACTCCCTGGGAGAGATTACTTTGGATGTTACTTTTGGAACACCAAAAAATTATCGGACGGATGCACTTTCCTTCGAAGTGGTCCCGTTCAAGAGCGCATACCACGCTATATTCGGACGTCCGGCTTACTGGGATTTTATGGCTCGTGTGTGTTACATTTACAATATGATGAAAATTCCAGGTCCCAACGGTGTGATCACCATCAGGGGAGACCCGAAAAAAGCGTGAGAGTGCGAGGATGGAAATGCCGCCTTTGCCGAAGCCGTGCTGCACGCCCAGGAGTATAAGAAGATCAAGAAGAGCATAGATCCGTCCGAGATGCCCGCGACGAAGAAGGAGGTGATAAAACCAAATCCGGAGTTTAAGGCATCAGAAGAGACGAAGACGACGCCGTTGAAGGATGATGACCCCTCCAAGGTGACCCAGATAGGCGCAGGCCTAAGTAGCGCATAGGAAAGCGCGCTCGTCAAGTTCCTCCGAGCAAATTAGGATATCTTCGCATGGTAGCCATCTGACATGACCGGAGTACCTAGGGAACTTGTCGAGCACTCTCTAAATGTAAACCCGAACGCTAAACCCGTCAAAAAGTCCTTACGACGGTTTGGTGAACTCTCTAAGGAACTAGCGCGGCTCGAGTTAGCCGGATTCATAGAAGAGGTCATCCATACTGATTGGTCGGCCAACCCTGTAATGGTCCCTAAAAAGGACACCACTGATTTAAGGATGTGTGTTGATTATACTTCCTTGAACAAGGCTTTTCCAAAAGATCTGTTCGCTCTGCCTAGAATTGATCAAGTTATCGATTCTACGGCAGGCTCGGAACTCCTCTATTTTCTCGACGCATATTCTGGTTATCACCAAATCCGGATGAAGGAATCTGACAAAATTAAGACTTCATTCATAACCCCTTTCGGAACCTTCTGTTATGTTACGATGCCCTTTGGGCTGAAAAACGCAGGAGCTACGTACCACCGCACGATGCAGCGTTGCCTCTATGATCAACTCGGACGCAATGTACATGCATACGTGGATGATATCGCGGTCATGTCCAAAAAGAAGGAAACATTGATTTCCGACTTAGAGGAGACGTTCGCCAATTTACGAAAATACAACATCATGCTTAACCCGAAGAAATGCTTCTTTCGAATACCAGCCAGAAAATTGTTAGGTTTTATCGTGTCTCAACGAGGCATAGAGGTGAACCGTGACAAGATCAAGGCTATTCTCAATATTTCCAGGCCAACTCGCCTGAAGGACGTACAAAGATTAACTGGTTGCATTGCTGCGGTCAGTCGATTTGTAAGCCGGCTTGGTGAAAGAGCCGCACCATTATACAAGCTCCTGAAGAAAACCAAGGATTTTGTCTGGACTGACGAAGCTGAAGCTGCATTACAAGACCTGAAGAAAGTACTCTCATCTGCTCCTATCCTTGCGGCACCGGAACCTCAGGAACCGATGTTGCTTTACATTGTTGCGACAAATAGGGTTGTCAGTATAGTTATGGTGGTGGAGAGACCAGAAGAAAATTAGGAGCACCTGGTGCAGCGTCCGACATACTTTGTCAGCGAGGTCCTGACAGAATCAAAACAGCGATATCCGCACTATCAAAAGTTGGCTTACGGTGTTTTTCTGGCATCTCGTAAGTTACGACACTATTTTCAGGACCACCCAATTACCGTGGTGAGCAAAGCTCCCATGAGAGATATAATCAACAATAGCGATGCCACAGGACGCGTCGCCAAATGGGGCATAGAGCTTGCAGCTTTCGATATTAAGTACAAACCCCGGACAGCAATCAAATCCCAGATCCTTGCCAACTTTGTCACTGATTGGACAGAGACCAAGGAGAACATGGTCCTCCATGAGTCAGAATATTGGACCCTCTTTTTCGACGGGTCTAAGGCTCGAGGGGGCTCGGGGGCTGGCGTAGTGCTCAAATCACCCCAAGGAGATAAACTTTTATACGTATTGCAGATCCACTTCACAGCGACAAACAACATTGCCGAGTATGAAGCACTGTTGCATAGAATCCGGATTGCTAAGGATATTGGCATCCGACGTTTGATGTGTTACGGAGATTCGGATCTTGTTGCTCAGCAAGTCTCGGATATTTATAATGCAAATAAGCACATGGCAGCGTATAAAGCTGTCGTGGATGATCTATCTAAATCGTTCGAGGGGTTTGAAGTTCAACACATCTCTCGAGCAGAAAACGAGGAAGCAGATGCACTATCTCGAATAGGCTCTACGCAGAAAGAGGTTCCGGATGGCGCATTTTTAGAGCACCTCAAAGTTCCCTCGATAAAGGGAGTAGATGAGGATTATCCGACCAAATCCGACTCACCTTTAATAGCATTTCTGGCTGTAATTCCCAGCTGGACTCGACCCTACCTTGATTACTTGGTAGATGGCAAATTACCCGAAGACGAGGTGCTGAGACGGCAGATTATCCGACGAGCAAAAGCCTATACTATTGTTAAAGGTGAGCTCCATAAACGGAGTGTTTCTGGGGTTTTTTAGCGCTGTGTATCTCCGGAAGAAGGAGTGGAAATCTTATGAGAAATCCACGAAGGCGAGTGTGGTCACCACGCTGCAGCCAAATCTTTAGTGGCAAAAGCTTTTCAACATGGTTTTTTCTGGCTTACAGCCCAGGCAGATGCCGAACGATTAGTCAAGACATGCAAAGGCTGCCAAAAGTACGCCAAGCAAGCTCATGTTCCGGCTGATCAGTTGCGAACAATACCTATAACATGGCCTTTTGTGGTCTGGGGGCTTGATATGGTAGGACCTTTTAAACAATCTCCAAGTGGATTTACTCACTTATTAGTGATGGTGGATAAATTCACGAAATGGATCGAGGCTAAACCTGTCACTAGTTGTGATGGAGCAACAGCCAAAAGATTTGTCGAGAATGTTATAATCCGGTATCGTTATCCGCATAGCATTATCACGGACAACGGGAGTAACTTTTCCATGGGAGAGTTGGCTGAATTCTGCGACAAGCAAAATATCTGGCTTGACATTGCATCAGTCGCACATCCACAGGCTAACGAACAAGTTGAAAGAGCAAATGGTTTAATTCTACAAGGCTTGAAACCAAGACTCAAAGCACCACTGAGACGTGCTGCGAGGGCTTGGGCAGAGGAACTACCCTCTGTAATTTGGAGTTTGCGAACAACTCCAAACAGGTCAACAGGATATACACCTTTCTTCTTGGTCTATGGCGCAGAAGCAGTTCTTCCTAGTGATTTCATTCATACTTCTCCTAGAGTGGCCGCGTATATCGAAGAGGATGCCGAGATTTCTCGACAAAATGATTTTGACTTAGTCGAAGAAGTTCGTGTCATTGCTGAAATGAGATCTACAGCCTATCAGCAGAAGTTACACAAGTATCATAGCTAGAGAGACCGAACTACATCTTTCAATAAAGGTGATTTGGTTCTCCGGCTTGTGCAACAAAGAAAGCACAAACTTTCCCCAATATGGGAAGGGCCCTTTTTAGTTAATCGAGTATTGCACAATGGGTCGTACTACTTAACTGACATGAGGCCAGTCAAAGAAAGACCTGCTACTAAGAAGAGAAAGAGAGCAGGAGGCAGTACAAATCCGGATGACTGTGGAATATTGCTCAACTACCTCCCTTTTATTCTTAGTTTATCTTTCTTTGTAATCATACATATGTACATGCTCTGTGAGAAATAAAAGTTTTGGTTACCTCAAAGTTTTCCTGAGAAGTTTTTACCATCTTATTTCCTAATGATCATGTCATAGTCGAAAATTCTAGAATGATTGAAAGTACTTTATGCTCATGTTCGTTCTGGTTTAGATTTCCGATTCTAAAACTGCTACCTTCGGGTATAACTCTAAAAAATTCTAGTCTTTACTTGGGTTATTTGTCTGATTGCTGGATGCGGGTATCTTCCGAGTAGTGAATTGTTGGTACTGGAAGCCGGCTTTGTTTCCGAGTTTAAACTGGTTTAGCAATTGAGCTCCGCTGCTCGGCAAAGTTTCCGTCTGAAAGTTTAGCCGGCTCACGAAAGGGACGAGGCGGAAAGCCAGATAAACGATAAGTAAAGGCGGAAAATTCTAAGTGCTTATGCAAATATTTCAGGCACACAAATAATCTAAGACAAAAGTGCTAAATAGATAAAAAAACTTAGCACTAGCAAAAGTCATAGTACTTAATATTTACAATCGCATCAGGTTTTTTCCGGAATAATACATAGTTTTCTGGTCTATGATGCAGGAGGAGATGAAGGATGTACCGGCTCGCTGGCTACTCCGCCTTGATATCTTGCCGAGATGTCCGGATCCGAGGTGGTCCGTTCATCGTCGGAAATTTCTTCGGCGTCTTCTGGAGGAGGTGGCGGAGTATCCACACGGGTGAAGAAGGGCATCTCATAGCTGGTCAGATCAGCTACGTGGCACCCATATCCGGCGCAGGAGTGCATGATGGCTTGAAGGTCTTGCTCCTGGCCGTCTTCATCTACTTTGCAGTACCCTCTGGTCACTTGCCATATCTCCATGTTCCCATGGTGGCTCATGACCATGGTGAGAGCGTTCTGCGCAGCAGTCCGCGCGTAGGACATGTTCCAATCCCGAACGAGCTGCGGCATCTCCTTGGCCTTCTCCCGCACCTGGAAGTCCGACATGCTTGGCATGTCCGGAATCCTGAGAGACTCGCCAATGTCCTCAAGGGACTGGCGGTAGTCATGAAGAAGATCACTGACTTGGGTAAGCCGGTGAGTGCGGGGTTCGGACGAGGAGGAGTCCGTCAAGTTCAGAGGACCTATACACAAAACAAGGATAAGAAAAAAACCAACATTGATGAAAGTGGAAGAAATGATAAGTCAGATAGATGGAACATACCAAGAATGACGTCGTCAATCTTGGCTTTCTCCTCCCGGAGACTCTGGAGTTCAGCCCGGAGCGCCTGGGAGATATCCTTCTCTCTGCCAACCTCATTCTTGAGGTCCGAGATAACCTTATCTTGAGCGGCAATCTTGAGATCACGCTCTTCAGTGGCCAGGGAGGAGGACTCGAGGACTAGAGCTATGCTCCTTTCATGATCCGCCTTGAGCTTATCCAGCTCTTGGCGAAGTCCCTTATTCTCCACCACTAAGGTCTTGAGGTTCTCAGCCTCTTCAATCATAGCGATGGATTGTTTCACCAACGCTGTAAGACAAAAAGAACAAAAGTTCAGAAAAAATCGACATTGAAAAAAGTAAAAGACATGGTTTGAATCTCGAAATGTTTACCTTCGGCTTCATCCTTGGCTAACTTGAGCTTAGCATTTTTAAGCCGGAGAGCTTTGATTTCTCTCCGCTTATCACATACATTTTTTAACAATTCCTGGTTATAGGAATACACTTTCTGTAAGTCAGAATACCCAAAGTCAGAAAGCTACTTAAGACTCGGGCTAATATTTTTTGCTAAATATCAGCACGAGCCTTGGGGGCTACACTAGTTCGTTCTTTGGCATCCTAATGAAAGCATAAACCCGGATTTCTATATCCTACTTCATGCTTGGGGGCTAGAGGATATGATATAACATAAGGTAAAAAACAAGAGTTGGAATTCCGACTTACATATTGTTCGCGGGTAAGTTTGTCTAATCCCGCGTTCACCTCAACTGCCACCTTCTCGGCGAGAGTAAGAGGAATTACTGGGGCTTTAGGAAGCTCGCTAGTCCTGATCCTCTCGTCGCGAAGGCGGACTTGGGCGAGAAGGTCAGAGAACTTGACGTCCTCTGTTTTTTGCGCTTCCTCTTCGGGGGATAGATGGATTTTGTCCAGGACTTGCCTAGCCAGCCGCTGGATCTCCTCTGCGGACTTCCGGGATAAGCCAAACTTGGCAAGTCCGGGATTGCTGAGGAGGTTGTCGGCGAAGACTTCAGCTGAGGGATCATTACCCGAAGAGGGTTCACCCTTATCTTGAGCTGACGCACCCACGGTGATGTCAGTGTGCGATCCAAGGATCACAGGCGCCGTTGGAGGAGCCGGATCTTCTACAACAACCGGAGAAGGAGTAATCGCCGGTGTTGCAGAAGGTTGAGGGGCAGGAGTCGAAGGAGCCGTGGCAGGGGAAGCTATGGTAAGCTTCGCCTGTCGCAGGGGCTTCGCAAGAATCCCCTTCCCCTTACCCTTGATGAGAGGCTTTGCTCTGAGAATGTAGTAAAGTCGGAAACATTACATCTTAGAAAGAAATTCGAGAAAGGTACAAAGGCGGAAATTGTGAATGAAAGTTACCTCTTCACAACGGGCACTTCCTTTGTGCCAACAGCCACTGTCAGAGCTTTGCGCTTCTTGAGCGCAAGGTCCGGCAATAGGACCATTTTAGTCTCCTGAGAAAACTCGGGAGGATATCCTTCTAGTGGAGCAAGCTCCAACTCGGGGAGATCAGCAAGCTGAAAACAAGAAAACATATCAGCATTGCAGTGTATGACTTAAAAGATTGAAACACGTAAAAGGTGTACTGACGGAAGCTTACCGCTACCACAGGGTTTTCCGCCGTATGCATGTCCAGAGAAATCTCCGGAATTTTCCTCTCGATCCGCTCCTTGATCAGCCATTTGATCTGGCTTATGTAACCTTGGATGGTGTAGGCTTTGGGGCTGATGCGGAGAGAGCCTTTTTTGGAGGACGTGATGGAGTGCATCAGTCTATCCCCGTGGTACTGAAGTGGCTGGATCCGACGTGCGACCCAGCACTGGACTAAGTCCGATCCTTTCAGACCCTTGTGCTTGATAAGATATTCGATCCGCCTCTTAGCGAGGATCAGATCGTCGGTGAGAGCTGGAGCGGCCTCATCCCAGGAAGGCTGGCCTGTGGCGACTCCGTCGACAAAAGCCGGCAAAGCAGTAGCTTTGCCGGGAGCCGGAATATCCCTATGATAGAAAAAAGTGGCTGGCCACTGTTTGATCGAGTCACTGGCAGAAATTTTGGGATATACCCGGTCTCGTCTAACAGAAAAACTAATAGTACCGGTGATATAAGGAACACCGGCAGTAATGGAATTTCTCCGGACATGGGAATAGTACCGGAAGAGAAGCAAACTCGGCCTAATGCCGAGAAAGCCCTCGCAAAGCGTGGCATATGCGCTCATCTCTAGAAGAGAATTGGGAGGAAGATTATGGAGTTGAACTCCATAGTGGTCAATCACCTCGGAGAAGAACTCCGAGGGAGGAAAGGACAAACCTCGGTCCAGATGGGTGCCGAAGTGGACACATTCGCCCTCGCATGGATTGGGGACGGTTTCACCGAAACCACTCCGCCAGTTGCCGGTGGCGAGAGGCCCCTCCTTCTCCACGTTTTTGAGGTCGTCGTCGAGGGCGCAGGGGATCCAGATTCCCCGGGAGCTCTCTTTCTCCGCAGCTGCTTCCGCCGACGCCGCCGCTGCCAGAGAAGAAGAAGAAGATGAAGCCATTTTTCTCTCCGGTGGAAAAGGGTGACCTTAAAGTGGCGGCGCTAGGAGCTCTGTGGGAGGAGGACGAAAAGGCTATGGGCGCGCTGGAGGATTGGGAAGAAACGAATGGCGAAGGATTGGTGAAGAGGAGAAGAAGAAATCTAAACCCCTTATAACCACCTACCCGCGCCAAGATTCGTGCAAACCCTATAGTTTAATTAACACGTGTCGTGGAAAGAACTGGGAAGGGCCCGCGCGATGATTGCGTCGCCTCGATCTCCACGCACGCATTGAAACGGCGCCTCGGTTCTGCGAACCACGAACCCACCAACGGTCGTGCTGACGGAACGTCTGTCAGATGACGTGACTGGACCATGCTTGTGTCAGGTGGCGTTAGAGACCAAGTTCCGGCTTAGTTTAAAAGCGAGCTGGAAAATCCGAGTAACTAATTGAAAGGCCCGACTTACTTTTAAGACCCGGACCATTTTTTGTTGTTGTGAAGTTTCAGGAACCCTTCAAGATTCTGCAAGCCGAAGATCAAGCTAGGCGATGATAAAATCCGACTTT
This sequence comes from Avena eriantha, assembly GCA_910589775.1. NCBI lineage: Eukaryota > Viridiplantae > Streptophyta > Magnoliopsida > Poales > Poaceae > Avena > Avena eriantha. Next base: position 168,156,552 of record OU342743.1, on the reverse strand, counting down.
GGATCTTGGAGGCCTCCGGGGGCTACTGTTGGGGATATACTTTCCGGGTATCCTCACAGATCCTCACTGACCAGGGTGGCCCACTTCGGGTTAGAGCTTTGCTTCACGGGCGGCCCAGTTAGGGAGAGAAGACGGAGTCCAATCCGACTACGGGAAGGCCCAGAAGACTTACCGACTTAGGCCCATAATGTTACTTGTAGTTCAAAATGTACTCTATAACCAACTCTTAGTCGTAGCCGGATTGATCTCTCCTGTAAACCCTAGGCCGGATATCTATATAAGCCGTCCTAGGGAGAGCCTTTAGGGCAACCCAATACTTTAGACCCTCAACTCGCACAGGCGAAACCCTTGTAACCCATATTCTGGCTCTGCCGTATTACTAGATTGCTAGCAGGAGTAGGGTTCGTCCAAAGCCGGCGGATTCGAACCTGGGTAAACTTTTACGCTCGCCGTCCTGGAACACCGTACGTCTCACACCCCTCTCTCCCGCACGCCTCAAGGACCCCCTCATGGCGTACATGTCCTCAAACCGACGACAGAGGGGAGACGAAGTGGCGCACCAGGGCGGACACACCTGGTGGCGGCGCGGCCTGGGGGGCACGCCACCAGGGGGTGTGGGCCCCTGGTGGTCCATCGACCTTGCCCCTTTGCCTATAAAAGCCTCTCGAGACGAAAACCCTAAGTAACCGATCAAAATTCCACGAAAGAGTCTGTAGCCGCCGCCATCTCCATCCCTAGATCGAGAAGGATCTAAAGCTCTTCCCGGCACCCTGTCGGAGGGGAGAGATCACCCTGGAGGCCTTCTTTACCACCATGCCTGCCTCCGGTGTGATGCGTGAGTAGTTCATCCCTGTACTACGGGTCCATATAGTAGCTAGATGGTTGGTTCTCCTCCTTTGTGCTACCATGTTTAGATCTTGTGAGTTTTGTTCATGATCAAGATCATCTATTTGTAATCTTACATGTTGTGTTTGCGGGTATCCGATGGATATTGAGATGCTATTTTAGATTGATTATTGATTCTATCATGTCTATGTTATTTGTGATCTTGCATGCTTTCTGTTGTTAGTAGCTATCTTGGCCAAGTAGATGCTAGCAACTCCAAGTGGGAGTATTTATGCTCGATAGTGGGTTCATGCCTCTAGTAATCTGGGGAAGTGACAAGAATCTCTAAGGTACTAGATGTGCTATTGCTATTAGGGAGAAAACAACAATCCTTTTCCATAGGACAATCGTATTGTTTACTTTACACACTTTGCTTAATGCAATTATTTGTTGCTTGCAACTTAATACTGGAGGGGGTTTGGATGATAACTTGAAGGTGGATTATTAGTCATAGATGCAGTTGGATTACGGTCTATGTATAATGTTGTAATGCCCAATCAAATCTCGTAGGAGTCAAGATGATTAGTATATGCATGTATGCTTTCTTGGTGTCTGTCAATTGCCCCGCTGTAATTTGTTCACCCAACATGTCATCTATCTTAAGGAGAATCACCTCTAGTAAACTATGGACCCCGGTCCATTCTTTTACCATCAATCTACCATCTACTATCTACTGTTTACTTTCTACAAACAATTACTATCTTTCACACAATACGTTTAATCCTTTGTTTTCAGCAAAACCGGTGAGATTGACAACCTTACTGTAAATTGGGGCAAAGTTCTGTGGTTGGGTTGTGCAGGAACCCAAGTTGAAAACAACACCTTGGAGGTGTTTCCTTGCTCCTACTGGTTCAATAACCTTGGTTTCATAACTGAGAGAAAACTTGCTATTGTGCTCATCATACCTTCCTCTTGGGGTTCCCAGTGAGCTTGAATATATTTTGAGCCATCAAGCCTTTTTTATGGCGTTGTTGCCGGGGAGTCAAGGACATCTTCACAAGGGGAATCCCTCATAACCAATCTCTTTACTTTGTTTTTTTGTTTTGCTTAGTTTATTTCTGCTTTGTTTGCTTGTTTCTTTTATCAGAAACACACAAAAAATAGTTGTACAAGTTTGCTTCTTTATATAAAAAAACACAAAAAAAATTAGTTTCCATCTCCAGTTGCTATTATGTCTAGCATTGCTCAAATCACTATGTCACCTGAGGAAATGATTTTTACTTTCAAACAGGGAACTGAAGAGAGTTTCGATGAAGCTTGCTCTAGAATCTATGATTTACATGAAAAAACTAAACCTAAAATGACTCTAAACTTGTTTCTTAGCAGTTTTTACTTTGGAACTGCTCTTTGCTATAGATATGCTTTGGAATGTTGTAGTAGGAGGAGACTTCCTCCAGTGCAATGAGGGTGAAGCTTTTAATGCCATAAAAAAGTTGGTTGCAACATATGACTTGCCTAGCAAATCTGATTCCTCCCTTACAAACATTATTGCTAGATTGAACACTCTTGAGACCAACACAACTAGTTTAAAAGAATGCTATAACATGCTTAGAGAGCATCATGAATATGTTCCAATAAATTCTGAATCTTCAAAATGGTTTTCTACAGTAAAAGTTGTTATAAATAATGAAACTTTTTATGCTCGTTGTGATATCATGCCTGAATTATGTCTTATGCCTAAAGATGTCTATGAATCTTTAAATCTTTGGGGACTTTTTGAAAGAGGAGAAGAAATATCTCTTACTAATAATGCCACAATATTACCCATTGGAATAGCTAAAGGAGTGTTTACAAAGATCCTAGGGAAAGTGGTGTCTACTGATTATCTTGTTATTGAATGTGTAGGAAAAGGACAAATTACACTTGGAAGATCCCTACTAAAACTCCTTGGAGCAATAATAGATGTGGAAAAGGGCATTATGCATTTTGCTTCTCTACCAAACAAGCATACGTTCCCCAAGGATAAGAATAAAGGTAAGAAAGGTAGGGGCAAGAAATTTGGTTTTAATGCTTCTTCCTTTGAGAATACTTGATTCTTGCTTCTTATGCCTAGCTCAAATGCGTTAAAGAAAAGCACTTATTGGGAGATAACCCAAATTTTTAGTCAATAAATTTTTCTTTTGTTGAGTCTTGGAAGTTATTGACTCTGTAATAACCTCTCCTTATCCTTTTTGTGTGTTTTTTGTGTCAAGAGTAACCTCTAATGAGAGAGAAGTGAGACTTGGGAAAGTTGATGTCCCGAAACAGATTTGTGTGCTTCGCTGTAATAATTAGTGAAACATCTCTGTATGTCGGATTGAGCTGTAATTTTTTGTGCTTCTGCCCCAGGTTGTTATCCAACTTTAGTTAGTTCTTTTCGACTTGAGCAACAGAAGGTCATCGAAAAAATTGGTTTTTACCTGCTGGTCTGTTTTGACAGATTTCTGCCATTATTTGCATTTGCCTCTTAATATCTTTCTCTTTGAGTTCTCTTTGATCACTTGAACTTTTAAAAGAAATTGCTACAGTAGCTTGTGTTTTAATGGAAGTTTTACTTGTGTTGAAACTGAACCTAAAGACTTTTTATCTTGAGTACACTAATATTGCTAACGAAGATTGTGTGAAGTTTTGCATGAAGGAAATTTTAAAGTGTAGGGAAGAACAATGTGATAAGATGAAGTATGGACAAAATCTCAAGCTTGGGGATGCCACCCGTGTCACCCCAAAAAATATTCAAGAAGTACAAGCGTCAAAGCTTGGGGATTCCCAAGGCATCCCCTTCTTTATCAATAAAAATCTCAGGTTTCTTCTAAACACTTCATTTTATTGTTTCATGCACAATTGTGTTGTTCTTGTAGCGTCTTCATTTTTGTTTTTAGTTTTCGTTTGCTTGGTTTGCTTAAATAAATTGGTTGGACCCTGCATTCATACATAGTTTCAAATAAGTTGATTTGGATTGCAAAAGAGTTGGAAAGTTCATGCTTATAAGTGGTATAAAAGGAGCTTGTTTTTGACTATGGCCTAGACTTTATCATGTCATGCTTGATATTGCTTTGACTTTATGCTTAGTGATTATTGTTGTAGCATGACTTGCTACAAATAATTGAGATTGCTTAATGTGCCTTGAAAGAATCATGTGTTGTTTTAGCATACAAAAGCATAATATTGTGGTGTTCTCCTTTGATGCTTTATTTGGGTTGACTTGGCGCATGCTCACACCATGTTAAGACTATACCAAGTCACGATAGCCTCTATGATCATTTAGTATTCGACTTGTAATATCACTTTATGTTTTAATTAATAATGTTTTGTCTCTTTGCATGATTATGGCCATTATTATTCTGTTAGTTGGTCGCTCCCAGTCTTTTGCTAGCCTCCACATGTACTAAGCATGAGTTCCACTCATGCATCCAACTCCAGATAAAACCAAGTTATATATTCTGAAGAGTCCACCATATCTACCTATTATCATTATTGTTATTCCAAGTATATTCATGTTTTTATCTACCTTCTGAATTAAACTTGTTATGTGAAAATTAGTGATTAAAGCTTCTCACGAACTTGATGGCACACTTTACTTTCTTGCACTTAATAAACTTGAACCATTGTGCCCATCTATGTTGCGTATATGCTTGCATTTTGTAAGTTGTGAATTAGCAGAACCATGTTACCATGGGGAACGCTTTCAACATTGCACTTTATTTAGTTGATATCATGTTCTTTTGTTTATGGATCCCGGCGGTGTGAAATGAAAGGGGAGCTTGTAAGGCTCATGGAGTTCGTATATGTGTTAGAGAAACGCCTAGGCGGCTGGTCTAAGCCATGCCTAATCATGATGGAAACCTGCAGCATAACCATAGTGGGAAATCTATGAAGCATCCTCTATATAAAAAACCCCTATGCAAATAGGAAATAAAAAAAGAGAAAAAAAGAAAAAAAGCCTATGCAAATAGGAAATAAAAGGATCGCTGAGATTCTCATTGTCTGCTTGCCTTGTCATTGTGATATGGGAATCTTCTGTATCATCGGGCAAGGGGTACCCCTTTGGCGGTTCTCTATGATACACATGTACTTACAATGACAAGAACTTACTTGTGACTAAAGTTGAGTGGCATGAGGAACGGTACTCATAAGTAAGGGGCATGAGATTTGCAGCTTATAACTTGTCAAGCATATCCTCATATTTGTACACTTTAACCTTAATCACCTAAAGATGCTTATGGTAGGGCCAATGAGACCTTAAAACTAATAAGTACCATAATTTTTGGAAGCTCTTTATGAGACTTGAATCCCTGCTTCCTTCTATGAAGGGCCTTTCTTTTACTTTTATGTTGAGTCTCCATCTTATATCTTTATGCACCTATTGAGAGAGCATAGTGGTCATTCTTAGTTTAATGTGCATTGTCCCAAAACTTGTTGATTGATTCATAACTTTGATATTGCCTGTTCTTAAATTATTTGTATCCAGTCACCCTTATGAACTTTGAAGGTGTCCTATGCATTTATGTTTTGCTACACTATGAGGGACAAGCTGAATACCATTCTCATTATGTTTTCTATATGTGAAACAAACAAACGTATTTCAAAGCATTGCTATTCATGAATCTTTTGTTTGTACCATTTTATGTTACAACATAGTTTCTATGTCTTATTGTTAGAACTGTATCTTTCATGCTATGTTAAAGTACTATGATCTCAGCTATCAATGTTTTACAAATACCTTGATCAAGATTATGATGGTGGATGTCACCTCAAAATTTATTCTTTTTATCACATACCTACTCGAGGACGAGCAGGAGTTAAGCTTGGGGATGTCGATACGTTGTAAACGTATCTATAATTTTTGATGTTCCATACTTGTTTTATATCTACTTTCTTATGTTTTGTCCACACTTTGGAGTATTTTTACACATTTTCTGGAACTAACCTATTAACAAGATGCCACATTGCAGGTTGCCTGTTTTCTGCTATTTTTGGTTTCAGAAAAGCTGGTAAGGAAATATTCTTGGAATTGGACCGAACAAAAGCCAAAGTCAATATTATACCCGAAGCAACACGGAGTCCGGCGGGGAGACGAAGTGGCGCACCAGGGCGGACACACCTGGTGGCGGCGCGGCCTGGGGGGCACGCCACCAGGGGGTGTGGGCCCCTGGTGGTCCATCGACCTTGCCCCTTTGCCTATAAAAGCCTCTCGAGACGAAAACCCTAAGTAACCGATCAAAATTCCACGAAAGAGTCTGTAGCCGCTGCCATCTCCATCCCTAGATCGAGAAGGATCTAAAGCTCTTCCCGGCACCCTGTCGGAGGGGAGAGATCACCCTGGAGGCCTTCTTTACCACCATGCCTGCCTCCGGTGTGATGCGTGAGTAGTTCATCCCTGTACTACGGGTCCATATAGTAGCTAGATGGTTGGTTCTCCTCCTTTGTGCTACCATGTTTAGATCTTGTGAGTTTTGTTCATGATCAAGATCATCTATTTGTAATCTTACATGTTGTGTTTGCGGGTATCCGATGGATATTGAGATGCTATTTTAGATTGATTATTGATTCTATCATGTCTATGTTATTTGTGATCTTGCATGCTTTCTGTTGTTAGTAGCTATCTTGGCCAAGTAGATGCTAGCAACTCCAAGTGGGAGTATTTATGCTCGATAGTGGGTTCATGCCTCTAGTAATCTGGGGAAGTGACAAGAATCTCTAAGGTACTAGATGTGCTATTGCTATTAGGGAGAAAACAACAATCCTTTTCCATAGGACAATCGTATTGTTTACTTTACACACTTTGCTTAATGCAATTATTTGTTGCTTGCAACTTAATACTGGAGGGGGTTTGGATGATAACTTGAAGGTGGATTATTAGTCATAGATGCAGTTGGATTACGGTCTATGTATAATGTTGTAATGCCCAATCAAATCTCGTAGGAGTCAAGATGATTAGTATATGAATGTATGCTTTCTTGGTGTCTGTCAATTGCCCCGCTGTAATTTGTTCACCCAACATGTCATCTATCTTAAGGAGAATCACCTCTAGTAAACTATGGACCCCGGTCCATTCTTTTACCATCAATCTACCATCTACTATCTACTGTTTACTTTCTACAAACAATTACTATCTTTCACACAATACGTTTAATCCTTTGTTTTCAGCAAAACCGGTGAGATTGACAACCTTACTGTAAATTGGGGCAAAGTTCTGTGGTTGGGTTGTGCAGGAACCCAAGTTGAAAACAACACCTTGGAGGTGTTTCCTTGCTCCTACTGGTTCAATAACCTTGGTTTCATAACTGAGAGAAAACTTGCTATTGTGCTCATCATACCTTCCTCTTGGGGTTCCCAGTGAGCTTGAATATATTTTGAGCCATCAAGCCTTTTTTATGGCGTTGTTGCCGGGGAGTCAAGGACATCTTCACAAGGGGAATCCCTCATAACCAATCTCTTTACTTTGTTTTTTTGTTTTGCTTAGTTTATTTCTGCTTTGTTTGCTTGTTTCTTTTATCAGAAACACACAAAAAATAGTTGTACAAGTTTGCTTCTTTATATAAAAAAACACAAAAAAAATTAGTTTCCATCTCCAGTTGCTATTATGTCTAGCATTGCTCAAATCACTATGTCACCTGAGGAAATGATTTTTACTTTCAAACAGGGAACTGAAGAGAGTTTCGATGAAGCTTGCTCTAGAATCTATGATTTACATGAAAAAACTAAACCTAAAATGACTCTAAACTTGTTTCTTAGCAGTTTTTACTTTGGAACTGCTCTTTGCTATAGATATGCTTTGGAATGTTGTAGTAGGAGGAGACTTCCTCCAGTGCAATGAGGGTGAAGCTTTTAATGCCATAAAAAAGTTGGTTGCAACATATGACTTGCCTAGCAAATCTGATTCCTCCCTTACAAACATTATTGCTAGATTGAACACTCTTGAGACCAACACAACTAGTTTAAAAGAATGCTATAACATGCTTAGAGAGCATCATGAATATGTTCCAATAAATTCTGAATCTTCAAAATGGTTTTCTACAGTAAAAGTTGTTATAAATAATGAAACTTTTTATGCTCGTTGTGATATCATGCCTGAATTATGTCTTATGCCTAAAGATGTCTATGAATCTTTAAATCTTTGGGGACTTTTTGAAAGAGGAGAAGAAATATCTCTTACTAATAATGCCACAATATTACCCATTGGAATAGCTAAAGGAGTGTTTACAAAGATCCTAGGGAAAGTGGTGTCTACTGATTATCTTGTTATTGAATGTGTAGGAAAAGGACAAATTACACTTGGAAGATCCCTACTAAAACTCCTTGGAGCAATAATAGATGTGGAAAAGGGCATTATGCATTTTGCTTCTCTACCAAACAAGCATACGTTCCCCAAGGATAAGAATAAAGGTAAGAAAGGTAGGGGCAAGAAATTTGGTTTTAATGCTTCTTCCTTTGAGAATACTTGATTCTTGCTTCTTATGCCTAGCTCAAATGCGTTAAAGAAAAGCACTTATTGGGAGATAACCCAAATTTTTAGTCAATAAATTTTTCTTTTGTTGAGTCTTGGAAGTTATTGACTCTGTAATAACCTCTCCTTATCCTTTTTGTGTGTTTTTTGTGTCAAGAGTAACCTCTAATGAGAGAGAAGTGAGACTTGGGAAAGTTGATGTCCCGAAACAGATTTGTGTGCTTCGCTGTAATAATTAGTGAAACATCTCTGTATGTCGGATTGAGCTGTAATTTTTTGTGCTTCTGCCCCAGGTTGTTATCCAACTTTAGTTAGTTCTTTTCGACTTGAGCAACAGAAGGTCATCGAAAAAATTGGTTTTTACCTGCTGGTCTGTTTTGACAGATTTCTGCCATTATTTGCATTTGCCTCTTAATATCTTTCTCTTTGAGTTCTCTTTGATCACTTGAACTTTTAAAAGAAATTGCTACAGTAGCTTGTGTTTTAATGGAAGTTTTACTTGTGTTGAAACTGAACCTAAAGACTTTTTATCTTGAGTACACTAATATTGCTAACGAAGATTGTGTGAAGTTTTGCATGAAGGAAATTTTAAAGTGTAGGGAAGAACAATGTGATAAGATGAAGTATGGACAAAATCTCAAGCTTGGGGATGCCACCCGTGTCACCCCAAAAAATATTCAAGAAGTACAAGCGTCAAAGCTTGGGGATTCCCAAGGCATCCCCTTCTTTATCAATAAAAATCTCAGGTTTCTTCTAAACACTTCATTTTATTGTTTCATGCACAATTGTGTTGTTCTTGTAGCGTCTTCATTTTTGTTTTTAGTTTTCGTTTGCTTGGTTTGCTTAAATAAATTGGTTGGACCCTGCATTCATACATAGTTTCAAATAAGTTGATTTGGATTGCAAAAGAGTTGGAAAGTTCATGCTTATAAGTGGTATAAAAGGAGCTTGTTTTTGACTATGGCCTAGACTTTATCATGTCATGCTTGATATTGCTTTGACTTTATGCTTAGTGATTATTGTTGTAGCATGACTTGCTACAAATAATTGAGATTGCTTAATGTGCCTTGAAAGAATCATGTGTTGTTTTAGCATACAAAAGCATAATATTGTGGTGTTCTCCTTTGATGCTTTATTTGGGTTGACTTGGCGCATGCTCACACCATGTTAAGACTATACCAAGTCACGATAGCCTCTATGATCATTTAGTATTCGACTTGTAATATCACTTTATGTTTTAATTAATAATGTTTTGTCTCTTTGCATGATTATGGCCATTATTATTCTGTTAGTTGGTCGCTCCCAGTCTTTTGCTAGCCTCCACATGTACTAAGCATGAGTTCCACTCATGCATCCAACTCCAGATAAAACCAAGTTATATATTCTGAAGAGTCCACCATATCTACCTATTATCATTATTGTTATTCCAAGTATATTCATGTTTTTATCTACCTTCTGAATTAAACTTGTTATGTGAAAATTAGTGATTAAAGCTTCTCACGAACTTGATGGCACACTTTACTTTCTTGCACTTAATAAACTTGAACCATTGTGCCCATCTATGTTGCGTATATGCTTGCATTTTGTAAGTTGTGAATTAGCAGAACCATGTTACCATGGGGAACGCTTTCAACATTGCACTTTATTTAGTTGATATCATGTTCTTTTGTTTATGGATCCCGGCGGTGTGAAATGAAAGGGGAGCTTGTAAGGCTCATGGAGTTCGTATATGTGTTAGAGAAACGCCTAGGCGGCTGGTCTAAGCCATGCCTAATCATGATGGAAACCTGCAGCATAACCATAGTGGGAAATCTATGAAGCATCCTCTATATAAAAAACCCCTATGCAAATAGGAAATAAAAAAAGAGAAAAAAAGAAAAAAAGCCTATGCAAATAGGAAATAAAAGGATCGCTGAGATTCTCATTGTCTGCTTGCCTTGTCATTGTGATATGGGAATCTTCTGTATCATCGGGCAAGGGGTACCCCTTTGGCGGTTCTCTATGATACACATGTACTTACAATGACAAGAACTTACTTGTGACTAAAGTTGAGTGGCATGAGGAACGGTACTCATAAGTAAGGGGCATGAGATTTGCAGCTTATAACTTGTCAAGCATATCCTCATATTTGTACACTTTAACCTTAATCACCTAAAGATGCTTATGGTAGGGCCAATGAGACCTTAAAACTAATAAGTACCATAATTTTTGGAAGCTCTTTATGAGACTTGAATCCCTGCTTCCTTCTATGAAGGGCCTTTCTTTTACTTTTATGTTGAGTCTCCATCTTATATCTTTATGCACCTATTGAGAGAGCATAGTGGTCATTCTTAGTTTAATGTGCATTGTCCCAAAACTTGTTGATTGATTCATAACTTTGATATTGCCTGTTCTTAAATTATTTGTATCCAGTCACCCTTATGAACTTTGAAGGTGTCCTATGCATTTATGTTTTGCTACACTATGAGGGACAAGCTGAATACCATTCTCATTATGTTTTCTATATGTGAAACAAACAAACGTATTTCAAAGCATTGCTATTCATGAATCTTTTGTTTGTACCATTTTATGTTACAACATAGTTTCTATGTCTTATTGTTAGAACTGTATCTTTCATGCTATGTTAAAGTACTATGATCTCAGCTATCAATGTTTTACAATTACCTTGATCAAGATTATGATGGTGGATGTCACCTCAAAATTTATTCTTTTTATCACATACCTACTCGAGGACGAGCAGGAGTTAAGCTTAGGGATGTCGATACGTTGTAAACGTATCTATAATTTTTGATGTTCCATACTTGTTTTATATCTACTTTCTTATGTTTTGTCCACACTTTGGAGTATTTTTACACATTTTCTGGAACTAACCTATTAACAAGATGCCACATTGCAGGTTGCCTGTTTTCTGCTATTTTTGGTTTCAGAAAAGCTGGTAAGGAAATATTCTTGGAATTGGACCGAACAAAAGCCAAAGTCAATATTATACCCGAAGCAACACGGAGTCCGGCGGGGAGACGAAGTGGCGCACCAGGGCGGACACACCTGGTGGCGGCGCGGCCTGGGGGGCACGCCACCAGGGGTGTGGGCCCTGGTGCTCCATCGACCTTGCCCCTTTGCCTATAAAAGCCTCTCGGGATGAAAACCCTAAGTAACCGATCAAAATTTCACGAAAGAGTCTGTAGCCGCCGCCATCTCCATCCCTAGATCGGGAGGGATCTAAAGCTCTTCCTGGCACCCTGTCGGAGGGGAGAGATCACCCTGGAGGCCTTCTTTACCACCATGCCTGCCTCCGGTGTGATGCGTGAGTAGTTCATCCCTGTACTACGGGTCCATATAGTAGCTAGATGGTTGGTTCTCCTCCTTTGTGCTACCATGTTTAGATCTTGTGAGTTTCGTTCATGATCAAGATCATCTATTTGTAATCTTACATGTTGTGTTTGCGGGTATCCGATGGATATTGAGATGCTATTTTAGATTGATTATTGATTCTATCATGTCTATGTTATTTGTGATCTTGCATGCTTTCTGTTGTTAGTAGCTATCTTGGCCAAGTAGATGCTAGCAACTCCAAGAGGGAGTATTTATGCTCGATAGTGGGTTCATGCCTCTAGTAATCTGGGGAAGTGACATGAATCTCTAAGGTACTAGATGTGCTATTGCTATTAGGAAGAAAACAACAATCCTTTGTCCATAGGACAATCGTATTATTTACTTTACACACTTTGCTTAATGCAATTATCTCTTGCTTGCAACTTAATACTGGAGGGGGTTTGGATGATAACTTGAAGGTGGATTATTAGTCATAGATGCAGTTGGATTACGGTCTATGTATAATGTTGTAATGCCCAATCAAATCTCGTAGGAGTCAAGATGATTAGTATATGCATGTATGCTTTCTTGGTGTCTGTCAATTGCCCCGCTGTAATTTGTTCACCCAACATGTCATCTATCTTAAGGAGAATCACCTCTAGTGGACTATGGACCCCGGTCCATTCTCTTAGCATCAATCTACCATCTACCATCTACTATCTACTATTTACTGTTTACTTTTTGCAAACAATTACTATCTCCCACACAATGCGTTTAATCCTTTGTTTTCAGCAAAACCGGTGAGATTGACAACCTCACTATAAGTTGGGGCAAATTTTTGTGGTTGTTTTGTGTAGGATTCCAAGTTGGAAACAACACCTTGGAGGTGTTTCCTTGCTCCTATGGGTTCGATAACCTTGGTTTCATAACTGAGGGAAAACTTGCTGCTGTGCTCATCATACCTTCCTCTTGGGGTTCCCAATGAGCTCGAATATATTTTGAGCCATCACCGGTCTCCCAACATACAATAAGAGACCTCAAAAGATAAACCTATCAAGATCATACATTTTCCTTGCATATTAAGATCATACAAATCTCACAAAAGTCATGTAAATGCATTGATGCATATTCACTAGGACTACCTCCAAATTGTTCTTTAGCAATAATATTAAGTGGCCTAGGAAAAACTTCAAAAGAATCACCTTTTTGCTTCCGGAAATGTGATAGGTTTAGCAATAAATTGATCATTTGGGAAATTGGTGTAGTCATATAATTTTGTAGTTCTTTCCCCCATGATTGCAAAAAATTAAAGCTAAAGTAATTTTTATGGTTTTTTGTGTGTCTAGGAAAAAACGTAAAAAAGATACTAAAAAGAAAACAAACAAAAGAACAAGAAAAAACAATAACAATACAAAATTAAATTGCTTGGTAGATCTAAATGACAAGAGAAGCTCATAGTGGTGCAACCTCCCCAAGCTTAGGTGTTCGCACAAGTTTGATGGTGCCAGAAGATGAGTTTTAGAAGTTGTTGCAACCTTGAGAGATGTACTTCCTCAAAAAATGTTCTCTAGAAGTTGTTGTGGAAGGTGAGTTGTGCTTCAAGTTTGGTGTTGTTGCGGCTATGATGTAGTTGCCTAATTCCCTAGCAACCACATCAAAAAATCTTCTTGATGGCAACAACTCTGTGTGTACCAACTCGTTGGGACTCCAGGTGAAGAGTGTTGTAGTAAGCGTCTTTTCCCAATAAGGGTGACTCGATGGTTTACATCGAACTCTCGGAGAATTGAGGGAACTCTTCTTCTGTCCTCTTTTAGCAACCTACAAAACAAAGTTTTTGCCTTGTGTTCCCAACTCACCATGTGGTTATCAAGCACAAGGTTTTGTATTAATAAAATTAAAATTAAATAGTAAATTAAAAGAACCATAAAGTAATTTTATTATAACTAGAATAGAAAGTAAAAACAATAAGCTAAAGTTATTTTTGAGTTTTTGTTTATGCTTCCAGAAAGAAATTTTTTTTGCATTTTCCAATTTAATTCTTGTATAAAATGTAAAGGATAGTAAAAACAAGTAAAAGTGATTTCTTATAATAAAAGACGGATCGGGGTTTATGGGTTCACTTGTATACTCTCTCATAAAGTGTGGTGGACATAAAACATGCTCACAAATGAAATAATATTACTTAGAACTTCATTATGTGTTTTATTATCATTCATATGGGCATCATGGACTAATATAAATATGATGCAACACATCTTACTTATACTCCTGTAGAAAGGGAAAACTTCATGCAATATAGAATTAAGAATAAACAAAGTATAGTTGTAGGCCATTTGACATGACGTTTGAATAGAAAATGTGCTACCTCGAGCAAACAAGATCATCTTTGTTGTCACAAGATGATTATAACACATTCATTCACTTTATCCTAGTGAGATAACAAAATAAAGGTAAGAACCATAGTGAATTTCAAATTTTATGTTACTATCCAATCACCACCACCATGTTACTCCAACTAATACACACATTCTCTTGCATACAAGTATGATCAAAAAAATTACTTAACAACGGAGTACATAATATGCATCTACCAATACATCTTACACATGATATAATTCCATTATCAGATATCATCTCATAAAACAAAGATCCACCACATAGAAATTACATATATGACTATAATCATGTTGGGTAGCTCATATGGTACTAAACAATGATAGCATGAGAGAGAGAGACAGATCAAGCTACTAAAAAGACCCATCTCTTCATCATGGAGACGGTGTTGATGATGTTGGAGAAGGTGGAGATCCAAATGGGAATGGCTCTGGCGGTGTTTCCCCCTCCAATCTTTGTTGGTTATGGCTCTATTTTGTGGTTTTTGTGTTTTCTCTTCTTCCTCTCTGAGATCGCGTCGAGGGACCTTTTTATATGTGTTTTTGGGACAAGATTTTGAGTTAGGGTTGAAAGATGGATGTGGATGCTAAAGGAGGGATATAGGGTAGGTGGAGCAGGGGACCTCTAGGCCATTACACTAGGTCTATTTCGGGCCTACAACCTCTGTTTGTGAGGTTCCATTGCTCTAGATGCTTGCCTTCGTAAAAAATGATCCTCGGAAAATCCTAGGTCCATTTGACTTCATTTAGGTTCCTGAAAGTTAAAAACACGCAAAACAGGGTTTTCCTGTCCTATAGAGTTATACAACAAATAAAGGGGGTCATTTGTAAATCCCCATAAATCAATGTAAAACATGGATATAACATTGTATATGATGCAAATATGTTGGAATATCTGACAATAAACTACAAAGTTCATGTATGCATTTTACATGCATCACATGTAGATTTAGGCGGACCCTCTATAAAATCCATGGATATTTCTTGACAAGCTCCTTGGGGAATTTTGAGTGGCTGAAGGAGACATGGTGTATTGCAATTTTCATGCTTTGCTTGCTAGAAAACAGTGCATTGCTACATAAAATCCTGTACAACATCTTTAATGCCTCGCCAAGAAAACAACTTGTTAGTTCTATGGTAGTAGTTTGAATTCCTGACGGTATGCTACTCATAGTTTGTGTTTCTGGAACTAAATGAATAGTATAGTCAAACTCCCTATGAGGAGGTAGACCATAAGGTTCTTGAAACACTCCAGAGAATTCCTATATAAGATCTTGAATTTCTGCAGGAGGTTCAAGATTGAAGTGCACTACATTGTCCACCAGGCTCAGCTCTTCTACTACCAAAATTTCATTTCCTTTTATACCTTTAATCAGGTTCTCAAATGTCACTGCTTGAATTTCCTGAGATTATATAGTAGCACGACTAGTCGATCTGATCAACTTCTCCTTGTAAGTGAACTCTACCCACTTTTTTCCTAGTTACAATTCATTAGTCCCCATTTATCTAACCAATCCATACCTAGGATTCTATCATAACCACCTAAAGGCAACATCCGCATATAATGTTTGCCCTTGTAACCACCACTACATTCATGATCCTAGCTTGCTAGAGTACATGAAATCCCCACTAGCCACTTTCACCTTGAGAGTTGATATTGGTGTGATAGCACATTGCAGTTTGTTCACTAATGCATTGTCAACAAAACCGTGTGAACTTCCAGAATCTAGCAACAACAACATCACTTGATCACCCACCAAGGCCTTGAACTGAATTGTTCTTGGTTTACTGGAGCCTGACAATGCATTCAAAGATACATGGCGGTCAACAGTATCATCGTCACCATATGCTACCAAAATATCCAGCATTTCATTAGAAGGAATTTATTTTCCCTCCTTTGCTTTGACTTGGGAAATTACTAGAACAGAACATTGATGACCTAGAGTATATTTCTCCCCGGATTTGTAACATATATAATCCATTTTCTCTCATGTATTCCTTCAATTGTTTTGCTTTCTAGGTTCCCCTTTTTCAAATTTATGTGTATATGTTCTAGAGCCAGATGTGTCCTCCTTGTGTGAAGTATATCCAATCTTCCTCGTATAAGATTTTGCTATCCCTTGTTCGCTTCTCTATCTGGAACAGCTTCATGAACCATAGAAAATGGAGTTGCCTCTACTACTGTATTTGGTAACTGGACTTCTACATCAGCTCTGAGCTCTTCCTCGAGGCACAAAATGAATCTCTGCACCAACATAATACCACCCATATTTGGATCATAAATCCATATCTGATACACCAACTTATCAAACTGATTTTTGTACTCGTCAATAGTGCTTATTTTGTTTCAGTGTTAGTAGCTCCCTAATCTTATCTCTCTAAGCATTACCCACGAATTCCTGCACCACATCCACGCAAAATGTGGACCAATTGTGCCTTGAATTTTCCAACTTGTACACCTGGTACCAGTGCGCTGCATTGTCCCTCATCTACATCGTAGTAGATGAAACTTTGAACCCCTCTGCAATATTGTACAACATAAAAAATGTATTGCAGGTATCAATCTAGATGCACACATCAGTGCCATCAAACTTCGGTAAGTCCATTTTAGGCATCCAACTATGCCTACCCTCCTCCTAGTCACAGTGACGACTGGGAGTTGGGGTGGGTGGTGGCATCTCTGGAGCTATGTTGTCGTTGGCAATTGGCAGGGGTGGACGGTAATCCATGTGGCGATTCGACGGATCTCGCAGTTTGGTGGTCACATCTCTGTCAGGAATAGACAACGACGACACTCCAGGACCCTTCAGTGCATAGATGGTACAGTTCTTCTCTGCCTTAACTTTTCCAGAGTCCCCATCGACAGGTTGACCTTCACCTACATCTGCTCTAGGGATTCTGCCTTCTTGTTCATCTTCTCGTCGATCTCATCGAGGTGAGACTGCACCTTCTCCATGGCACCAAACTTCACATCTAGCACGTCGAATCACACTAATATCGCCTTCTAGAACTCCTCCATGGCTTCCAAAATGAATCGGCTCTGCACGGATGGGGTGGAGACTCGGCAAGGAGTCGTCGCAGCTTCCTATGTACCACCCAAACGCCAATCTCAAATTTACATCGAATTTTCAGGGAAACTTGTAACCGATTGGTCGATGTTACTTGGACGGCGTCGAGTTGTCCCATCACCGGTGGTGTTATTGCCGCGGCTAGGGTTCCAGTGGAGATAAAAAAGGGATCAGGAGCAGAGAGAAAGCTTGGTGAAGAAGAAGATCAGGACATGATCCACTCGCTCATTCATATTTTTTTCGAATATATGAAGGTAGAGAAAGCCTCTAACTTATGGATTACACAATGAATTACACCGAGATTTGCAGCTGGTTAAGACCCGGGTGAAGAACATGAGAGAAAACACTATAGGAAAGAACTGAGGCACTGACGGCCAAATGTCGGGGCTGTCGGCGTAGCTGCCTCCCCCGGCCAGCCGACCAGCCCGGCCGTCGGCGTAGGGACAGCCGTCGGCGTAGATGACGGTGTCGAGGGTAACCCTCGGCGTAGCGTGGCCATCGGCGTAGTAGAGAGGGCTGTGCCGACGGTGGCCCTCGGCGTAGCCCCAGTTCAGACACGGCGATGAAAACGGCGTTAGGTAGCCAAGCTGTGCCGACGGCCAGGCCGTCGGCATAGCTCTTTGAAAAAAATTGTTTGGTCTATGCCGACGGCTAGGCCTCCAGATTTTTTCTTTTACCTCATTAATTTTTAAAAAATCATAACTAAATCATTCTAATTCAGAAAAATACAAATAATATATCAAAATTTGCAGAAAAATAAGATCTATCTATCTACACTCAAATATTACATATTTGTAAAGAAAAATTAAGTGAAACATAAAACATTGTATATAGTTTAAAACGGGCATTAGAACTTCAAAGACGATCCAAACAATACGAAACCTTCACGTGGTGTCATATTATGTGACATAGTTAGAAGGAAAAATATCAAACTTGGTATATTAATTATATCTCAAAAAAACTTCACAAATTGACCTATCTCGTTCGAGGTTTCTTGGCTTTCGGGTCGAATGAACAATGTTATGGCTAGAATAAAGGCATAGTTTGTGATAATGTGTCCATATTGTGCATACATGTGTATCATGGGATAACGAACAATGTTTCAGGAGAAAGTTTTCCTTTTCGTCGCACCAAAAATCCGTTTTCCATTTTCCGAGTGTAAAAAACGGACGGTTTTGTGAAGCAACCACTAAATGGCTAATTCAAAATGCTGCCATCACATTTTACAAAAATACTATACCACCTTACATGGATAATGTCATAACAGAGTGATCTCAAACCTTTCCGTCTATTCCTGGTGAAAAAGATAAATTCCTACCGAATCGGTAGGAAGTGGGTCAGATATGAACTATAGGTACATGATCGGATGCTCATGTTTTTTTACAAAAATCATTTTTAGGTTCAGAATATTTTGTTTCATCAGAGATCAACTTCAAGTTTAGCGAGTCTCAGCCCCGAGCTAAGAATCTTCATTCCCGCCTTTCAACAAAGTTTAACGGTAGTTTAAAACGGGCATTAGAAATTCAAAAACGATCCAAACAATGCGAAACCTTTGCGTGGTGTCATATTATGTGATATAGTTAGAAGGAAAAATATCAAACTTGGTATATTGATTATGTCTCAAAAAATCCTTCACAAAATGACCTATCTCGTTCGAGGTTGGCTTTCGGGTCAAATGACCAATGTTATGGCTAGAATGAAGGCATAGTTTGTAATAATATGTACATATTATGCATATATGTGTATGATGGGATGGAGAACAATGTTTCAGGAGGAAGTTTTCCTTTTCGTCGCACCAAAAAGCCGTTTTCCATTTTCCGAGTATAAAAAACGGACGGTTTTGTGAAGAAACCACCAAATGGATAATTCAAAATGCTACCATCATATTTAAAAAAAATACTAGACCACCTTACATGAATAATGTTATAACAGGGGGATCTCAAATATTTCCGTCTATCCTTGATGAAAAAGACAAATTCCTACCGAATCGGTAGGAAGTGAGTTAGATATGAACTACAGGTACATGATCAGATGCTCATGATTTTTTACAAAAATCATTTTTAGATTCACAATATGTTGTTTCATCAGAGATCCACTTCAAGTTTAGCGAGTCTCAGCCCCGAGCTAAGAATCTTTATGCGCGCCGTTTTAAACAGGCAAATAAAATTATGATAAGAATCATGGCATAGTTTGTGATAAGTTGATATTGATATCATATTTGAATTCCTCACATTTTTCTAATCAATTTAGACATATTATTTGTCGAATTCCGATTTACAGATTTAAAGATATTATTTATTCCATATTAAATAAAAAATACAAAAAAATAAAATCATTATATTTTTATTTGAATTCAATAATATTTTTACTTATTCATCGTTGTTTACTTAAATAATTGCTTGTAATTTCAAAAAATACAACCATGTGACATGATGATATAAGAGTTAATAGGATTGCTATCATAGTATTGACAACAATGTGTAAATTGCTATGCGGAAAGAGATTCTGAAGGAACGAGGAAGTTAAGCGTGCTGAAGTTAGAGTAATATTAGGATGGGTGACCGACTGGAAAGTTTGACTAAGACTGTAATTTAATCAATTATTAAGCATAAATAGTGTTAAAAATGATTAAAGTGAGAGATTAATGAGTCAAACAATTCAAAGATAAAAAAATTGAAAAAAAATTTAAGGAAAAATTTAAAAAATTATTTTAGGCAGAGCCGACGGCCAGGCCGTTGGCGTAGCTCCAGCCTAGGCCGTTTCCTAACTGCCGTCGCCTGACATCGTGGGGCCCGTTGCGATTGCTATGCCGCGGGGATGTGCCTGTGCCGATGGCCAAGGGGATGTGCTGTCAAGGAGCTACGCCGAGAGGGCTACGCCGACGGCCACCGTCGGCACAGGCATCACCTCATTTCTTTCCTGTAGTGAAAGAAGAAAATAAAAAGCAAAAAACAGCAACAGCCTAACTGGATGAAAACTTCAGCGCCCTTGAGAGCAGTCTCTGCCTCTTCTTTCGTGATCTGCTTCGTCCACAACTTTAAATTTCCTTCAGTTTGTTTGAGGAGTGCCGTGCGAGATATATATACTTCTACCGTTAAATACTCTATCGTTCCTAGCTGTCCAGAGCCCCATTTGGCAAGCAGCGAAACAAACCGGCCAGGTTTTGTCCACTGTCAGACTCTGTGCACTCTGCATAAACTGCGAGATTGAATTAGCAGATGCAGCCAATTGTGATAGCCCTAGCTTTTCCCAGACCCAAGTGGATATTCTGCAGTGTAGCGCAACGTGGTGAATAGGCTCCAGTGCAGGGCACTGGTCAGAGCCTGCATCGTTGCACCAACATTTAACGCCCATATTATCCCTTGTGTTCAGTCTTCCTCTGAACGCAAGCCAAAGAAAAACCTTAGTGTCCGTGCGGTAAGACGGAGTGCCAAACCTATTCATAATGCTGCCAAATCATTCCACGATCACTGGAAAGTCTGTAGAACGCGGTGTTGAGGGTTCCTTCCCTGTGACATGTGACAGTCATTTCTCTCCTATCCTCTTCCCCCTGTAGTTGGATCTGCAGGAGGTTCAGGATTGATGTGCACCACGTTGTCCGCCCGATGGTAGTAGTCTTTAAATTCTGAATGGGCAGGAACGCTGCCTCCGTTCATTCAAGGAGGAGCTGGGAAACAGTTAACATGTTACTACCTCCATTTCAAAATATAAGATGTTTTAGTTTTGTGAAAGGGATGTATCTACACCTCATTTAGTGTGTAGTTTCATTCCAAACCTACGTGAACCTAGACACTAAAAGGAGTGTAAATCCACTGCTTTCACAAATCTAAAACATCTTATATTTTAAAACGGAGGGAGTAATACAGAATGAAATGATCAAAGTCTACAGTGATACGGCGTTCATATTCAGGTTGTCTATGTCGGAACGGGATCCTCTAACGTTGAGAAGGAAAGTCAGAAAAAACTAAGAAGTAAAGTCAGGCTACTGTAGCTTAAATACCCCCATTATGTGTTGTAATTAAACACCCTAGGTAATTACTGTAGATATAAAAAATTCAAACTAAATTTTATTACACCATAATTTTGTTTGTATGTAATTAATCTTAATCTGTAACGTGTTGTTGTGTTAGACAACTTAATTTAATCCATTTTGTGCTTAATCATACTGTTTTGAAGAAGGAAAGTTAGAGAAATGTAGCTTCTCTTGTTATATGTTCATCCAAATTTTACAAAGTAAAGGTCAATTTCTGACGGAGCGGAGCGAGACCTGTCGTCGGAGGCTTGGACCGTTATATATACTTCTTGTAAGCCGCCGGTTGGGATAAATTGCATCTGTGAAATCCCCGGCATTGTGTAAACACTCTCCGTTATAGTGAAGTTTCGCTGGCTGGGGCCCGTGGTTTTTCCCCTCTTTTTGTTGGAGAGGGTTTTCCACGTTAAATCTGTGTCCCTCTTGCTGCGATTTTATTTTCGTTATTTATTTGTCGCAAAACTAACATCTCTAACTTTGCTTCTCTAAGTTAGAGGATCTGGTTCCGTCTAGGTCTGGTCCAGGGATTCTTTACACTTGGCCCCGAATAATTCATCTCACCTTGAAAAGGTAAGGCCTGTGACTGAGAGCAGAGAAGAAAAGAAAGGCATCCCGAAACCAAAAGGCGAGTGAACATGCCGCTGCGTGCACCAAAGCGGCATATATATCCCCACTCCGCAAGCCAAGGAAAGCGCAAGGCCACACCTGCACCGTGTTGCCGACCCACACCTCATTATCACTGGACCTCTTTGCCTGATGCTGCTATAGCTCCCCTCCCCCCTTGGTAATATAATCCTTGTCTAGCATTTTTCTGCATGATTTGCAGTACAATCTAGTTACCAGTCAACGTCTCCAAACCTTTTATTGAGGGGGGCAGAAACTGCAGCACTGAACTGCAGACCGCACTGAAAATTAGTACGTACAGATGCTAACCTGAAGAAGCCGAGTCTTGGCGGTAGCTTACCATCGTTTTCCTTTCCAGAAGCACATGCGACAGCCACTCAGTCTCAGTAGCCTTCACCTCTGCGAGACCATCCCAACCAAACGAAAAGTCATCACCAACCAGTACCACTCTTCTATAACAGGAGTGCTGCACATTTAATGGTTTGCTTGCTGGGAGAAGACTTTGACACGGGCTAAATTAAAATGGCATGCTGGAAAAGTCAGGCGCGGTCACTTTCAGTCTCAGGTTCACCTACGAGACCGAGGATCGCTCTCTTGGGCGGCAACAGCCTCGACTATTCGGTGGCCCTCAGACCCGAAGACACGCAACACACGTCCGGTCCAGGACGGAGCCCTGCGTCAAAGTCTCGACTCAAGATCAGGTGCTTTTCTTCTCGACAGACGGACCGTTTCGGTCAGCCGTTTGGATCGGCCCCGTAGAGATGCTCTCGGATCAAGCTCAGGTCCTTTTCTTCTCGACGTGTTTGTTCTGCTCCTCCTCCCCTCGGGTCAATTCTGAAGGTTCCAACATGACCGTGACCCGGAGACACGAGTAACTAAGATGCTGCGTACTTACTACATCACCGAGTCGTGCTAACAGGTGGTAGTAGCAGACGTCGTAAGAGATTCCTTCCTAATTTACACTTGTTCTTCGTGCAAGGAAGAGGTCTAGGAGATGCCGATGCGTTTTCTAAGGCCAGGAGGAATGTCTTGGCCTGTTTCAGAATACTATTTTAATGTTAGTTGCGAGGTCAAAGCGTCGAAATAGCGACGGTTTTCCACTCCGACGACCGGCGGGATGTTCTTTTCTTTTGTTAAAGAAGAAAAGCAGACGCCACGGTCTTGAATGTTTGTAGCCAATGTAGACAACGAAAAGGAGAGATGAACATCACGGTCTTTATTCTATAAACCTGAACCATCAGGTCAAATTACGGCTTCCCTACGTCCCCATCGTTTCACAGGCCTCTCCAACTCCCAGCGACACCATCTCCGCTCTTTCGGTGTTCCCAGACTAAATCCGATCGCTGTTTAGCGCAGGATAACTTTCAGCCTAGAAACGGCTAGTTTTCCAGTCACGTTTTTAGACTGAGTTTCCGGTTTTGGCTAAATTTTAATAAATTTAAAACACGGCGAAACTTTAGATGATTACATTAGATATAGACAAGTTCATACATATTATGTCAAATTCAGACATTTACCCGAATTTTGACTGCGGTAAGCTAAAAAAATAAAAAACAACACCAAAAATAGTAAAAACCAGAGGATGCCTACAACAGCGCGTCGATCACATGCCGAAGTAGCGGTAGAAGGACGTCGTCGTCGAGGACGACGAGCGGCGCGCCCTGGTAGGCGCTCTGGCGGCGAACGCCGCATGCGCCTGGCGCTCGGCCTGCTCGTGCAGCCACCGGATGCGCTCGTCCTCCTCCCGCTCCCTGGACCAGGCGCAGGCGTCGGGGAGGGGGGAGGGGGGCTGCATCGACGGCACGTCGTTTAGGGACGCCTCCATCGCCATCTTGAGGAGGAACACGTCCTCGTCGACGGGCACCACCTAATCTGTCGGCTACTTCTTAGGCGCGCGTAGCTTTGGCCTTGCCAGCCAAAGGTGGTCGGTCGGCGGTGACGGGGCCTTGCCAGCCAAAGGCGCGGTGTTTGTTTATCACTACGCCGCAAGAACGCGTGCGCGGTGGCGACGCCGCCTCCCGCTTCATAGGCTAGAGTAGCACCGGCGAGTTCGCTGGCACTGAACCAGGCGAGCAAGACGCTGAGGCCGACGATGAGTCCGACGAACCGCTCGCCATCCACCTCGGCATCCATATGCTCGCCCCGCGGCGCCGGGAGATCATCGGCGACGAGCGCGGGGGATAGCCCAGGCATGGGATATTCCCCGCGCTGATGTGTTCCCGGACAGCAGCGAGCGTGCGGCCGGGTGAGCTCCACCACCGTCGTTGTCCTGCCGAGTTGTTCTTCGCCGGCGGAAGACCCACGGCATCTTAGGCGAGTAGCTACTGATCCCACCGGTCGACGAAGTAATGTTCCCAGTATGCGAGGTTCCCCGGGTCCTCCATGCTGACGTTGGCGTCCAGGATCTTGTCGACGAGCTCCTCGCCCTCCGACACCGGTGGCACGGACGCGTCGCTCGTGCTGAGCCTCCATGTCGGCGGGCAGCGGAAGTCGGGCGGCGCCGAGTAGCCGACCTCATGGAGCAGTCGTGCCTCCCATGGCTACAGGGATCGTCGGCTGAAGTCGTTCGCCGCCGTCGGGTCGCCTGGGAATCACTCTGCCATTGCTCTTTCTTCTCGCTGCTGAAAGATGAAGCTTGTGGGTTGGGGAATGGGGGGTGAGAGTGTGCGGCCTGGTGAGGGCGAGAGCAACCGAAATTTATAGTTGAAAGAGGAAAGAGTGGCGATGGCGGGACGGGTGTAGCGGCGTGGGCGGAAAAAATGGAAACGGCGGAAGGTGGCCGGTCAGTGGCGTGTCATTATGGCGACGCGTGTTAGCCGAGGACAGGCGACCGTTGCCCGGCGGTCCATCGTGGGAGCCGAGGAGATGGATGAGGACGAGTCGGTTCAGACGCTGATAGGGCGGGGCCACCGCGCTATTTTTTCTTTCCCACTGATTCCATTTCATCCAGCGTTCACTTCGGGCCCTAGGTTCGGCCTGGAAACCCCGGATATAAAGTGGCTGAATCCGGCGAAAACTGATGATCTAGAATGCGACTGGATGAATTTTTGCTCGTCCAGATAGGCCCGAGAAGGTCCTCTCGGAAATGCTAACCAAAACCAAGTATATTTTTTGGGTTAATTGGATAGATGCCACTACAATTTCTGCCTATTTGAGAAACGTCACTACAACTTTCATCTTTTGAAAAACACACCTCAATTCTCGATACATTCCATAAACGCCATTATGCCAAGTTAAACATATATATCGGCAAATCTCTACTATCTAAAAAGGACGAATTTCCTCTGTTTCCTCCAACTAGACAGGAACAATTAATCTCGGCCTTTAAATCTATCAGATCGAACGCTCCAGGACTTTCCAATGACATTGGGCGACGTCCCTGATTTGCACATCCACCAATTAATAGCTACAATTACTAGCCGCAATTACTGGCATAATTACTCTACCCATTAATCTCGCATAATCGGTATATAAATTCTCTCTACTATCTAAAAAGGACGAATTTCCTCTGTTTCCTCCAACTAGGCAGGAACAATTAATCTCGGCCTTCAAATCTATCAGATCGAACGCTCCAGGACTTTCCAATGACATTGGGCGACGTCCCTGATTTGCACATCCACCAATTAATAGCTGCAATTACTAGCCGCAATTACTGCCATAATTACTCTACCCATTAATCTCGCATAATCGGGATATAAATTCTCTACCCATTAATAGTGCATTAACCGCATCAAGGAAAATTAGGAACATGATCTCGCGTCCATTTAATCTCTGGAATTACGGCCTTCGCCTCTGCATGCGCGCGTATGGGCCGATCCGTGCGCCACGCTTCCCTCTCCACATCCATATTTCTATGCAAAATAAAATCACAACTAATAAGTAAATACTCCCTCCCTCCAGAAATAACTGACTTGGGTTTGTCTAGATCCGAATATATCTATACACTAAAATACATCTAGATACATTCGAAGCTAGACAAATCGAAGTCAGTTATTTCTGGACGGAGGGAGTAGAATTAATCGATGCCATAATAGCCACTGTCTATCGGACGCGGCTTGCCTGCGACATGGCTGTACGACCATCCGTGCGGCCCAAACGTTCCTCGACCATCCGTGCGGCTATTCCTTGTTGTGCCCTGCTTCGTTGCTTTTACCTGAAAAATAAAAAGGAAATACAGAATATATACTCGTGACTCCATATTGTTTCAGTCTTGCGACTCTGTACCCCCACCCTTCAGGAAAAGATACTATGTTCGCCGCCACCGACGGCCCCCATGAAGCTGGACCCGTCATTCTCCAGGAGCTAGCTGCGCGCGCGGGGTGGGCTGCAAGGCGACGACATCTTTGTCCACAACTCACTGCATCGTCCCGCTGGTCGCAGAAGGGAAGGAGTCGGACGATGTGCGTAGAGCGGACACGGAGAAGCGCGTCGAGTTCCTGTTGGAAGCCGCCGCGGAGGGGCTTGCTGCAGCTGCGGGTGGAGTTTGACGGCAGCAAGCTCGGACTGGGAGCTGCCGGAGAGACCCGCGGGGTACACGGTGCAGAAGTTGCCGTTGCCCACCACGACAATCGTGCAGCCTGCCATCATGGTGTCCACCACGTTGAGGACCGATCCAAGCAAAATCAAATTGGCTGATGGTTCTTACGTCAGCTAGCAACTGTTCATGTATTCGACGATTAGACTAATCAATATTCCTCAAACGACAGGTCCAAGGCAAGGCGATTGCTCCTTTCAAGAAAATTTCTTGAAGAAATATTAAAAAATTCTCCATCTCGTATAGCAAACTCTCTCCATAGTCCAGTCAATGTGGATGGTCATGATCGAGGAGGAAGAGGACGACATGGGCACTCTGTAGCGACGCCGTCCAAGGGCAAGA
Organism: Avena eriantha; assembly: GCA_910589775.1. Taxonomy (NCBI): domain Eukaryota; kingdom Viridiplantae; phylum Streptophyta; class Magnoliopsida; order Poales; family Poaceae; genus Avena; species Avena eriantha. The sequence continues at coordinate 168,129,938 of OU342743.1, read as the reverse complement.
AAGTAGAGGGCGTTCTACTCTTTTATGGCTGTCAGGTCCAACCCGGAGGTCATCTGGAGAGCCTGGTGGCGGGCGGTGTGGCCGCATCACCGGAGTACGAGAATTGTTACGAGTCTTTGACTTTTGTACCAGTTGGTTCCGAGGGATTCTCCATATTTTTTTATTTCTAACGGAAGACATGAAAGCGAGAGAAATTTACGGGACCATTGGATGCACGCCACGCACCCTGTGTGCAGGGATGAGTGCACGCACATGGCGCAAGCGATCTACATGTTCTCAACGATGGTGTATATACTCGTTGTTGTCATACCAGGTGGCGTGGCAGGCGTGCGACCCAGAGCAAGCGAGGAGGTCCTATTTCCTGGGGCACATGGGCGGTGGAGGTTCTACTTGCTCTAGAACACAGGTGATGGCTAGACACGAACCTTATTCATCGCCTACATTGCCTCAAGCGTGCGCCCCACGCTAGCCAAACCGTCGGTATCAAGTCCATCCATGACCGCATGCACGCACCCGTGTTGTTGTCCAGTGGGACGGCACCCGCATCTACATCACCCATGCAATCCGGGCATGGTCTATCAACTAGATCTCGTACGCTTTCATTCCTCTCTAGTTTTGCTGCTTTCCACTATCAAAATAATGTGATATGTAAATAGTGTCAGACTTAAAATTACGCTATTAGTGTGACATACCGTGCTATAACGCGTTATTAGCGAGACATTGTACACTGATTAATTTAGCATGGGCTCTCCAAATATTCTATAGCGTCGGACTTCAAATTTTCATGTCTCTGTAAATTAATGATGGATTCGCAATGCATTAGCCTACTTAGCTACATTATTCTGTTTGTTTTTAGGTCAAAGCAGTTTCCTAGGAAGTGGTAAAGCATTGTTGTTTGTCGAGATTAGAGCGAGAGTGGTCATATGATGTTTCGTCAATAGGCATGTCCTCTTAAAATACATAGAGATGAGATTGGTCAAGCAGACAATTGTAATTTGTGACTCTATTGACCAATGTTTGTTGCTTGCCTATATGCTTATAGTTGCCTATCAACACACATTTATTTAGCTAGCTAATAATTAAAATTATTTTAGCAAAGATATCTCTTGATAGAAAGTCAACTGTTGATGTATATACTTTTGTGAATGTTGTCTTGGTTATTAGCATTGTGCATTGATGGTTCCTAGGTAAGAAATATTTTTAGATACAAATGCGCTCTTCTAATATTTTTCGGGACATTCTAAATTATTTCTCTCAGAGCTTTTGGCCATTGCCGTGATGGTGGTACGTCCTTATTCATACTAATACCATATTCAGACATGCATTCATTTTACTGCACTTTTGAATCATTGGTGACACGGTGTATAGGGTGTGTTAATAAGTCTGAAAGTATGAACAAATCCTTTCAAAACTCGCCATTAATCTTTGTTACATGAGTATGACCTATTTGTTACATGACTATGGGTTAAGAGGATCATTGAGGACAACATTTTTGTAACTTATTAAGCATGATATTTCAGAGTTAGTGGTCATTTATATTATGCAGGAAATTGCATGCAGAAAACCTTTCTACGTGTTATTATTTTTAAAGTAGCAGATGCTTTTCTTGATTTTTTAAGAGAAGAGACAAGATATACTGCGAATTATGTAAGTTTTTCAATATATGCGAATTGTGCAATCAATAAGACCAGTGGTACATAGGTCATAGTCGGATCAAAAAATTTAATTTTCCCAAGTCATGTGACTAGAGTAGCTTATGTCTAAATCAAACTACTTTTCGAAATTACCTATTGTGTAATATTTGAATAAAAAAGAAGCTAAATAATTGTATTCATTTATTTCAGATAGGATCAATTGAGCATGCACTCATTAAAATGAGCGGGGGGGGGGGGTAAGGGGACTAGAAAACTGTGACAGCTAAAAAATTCCTTCGAGCTAGAGAGCTGCAACAACCTGTTGTTGATAAGCAAGGTGGAGAGAAGAACTCCTTTCCAGTAGGAGGACAACAGGACAATAAGGACCAGCTCATCGTCTGCAGATCAACGACACAACCCGACCGAATTGGCGAGGGGCGACTAAGGAAGGAGGGAGAGTCTCTGACTTTGGAAGTGTGAGTTTAGCGTATCCATCATCTTCATGTAATAGAAGGCCTCACTAGCAATAGTAATGTGTGAGGGGGTGGTCCGCAACGAGGTTTGAGCTCATATTGGCCAAAGTTGCACTAGCACCGAGTGGCCGTGACTTGTGCATAGAAATAGCATGTGAGGTGTGTGGTGAAGGAACATGATTCACACAAAAGTGAGGAATGTGACCATGGGTTCATACTAACCATGTGCTATAGTTCATTTTGTACTGCCACGAGTTCGTGACTGTGGGTTCGTCACATGCTCATGATGCAACAATGTGCAAATGAAGTTGTTGAAGTTTGAGGAAAGGTTTATTTTTTCTGTTCTCATCTATACACTATATTAGTTTTCTATTAAGTTTCTTTGGTTTAAAAGTGTTATTTTGTTGCCATAGAAGAATATAGAGGGACAAACATTGTCCATACTTTAGACATTTTATATACCATCATCTCTTGCAATGGGTGACATACAAATTACAATACACCATCATCTCTAGCGACACTTGAGGACCATTTCATATGCTTGCTAATTTCTAAAAATGGTGCACAAGCGATAATTGGTAAAGAGAGATCACAAAACTTTGAAGCAGCGACTATGCTAGAACAATGGTGGCTGGTGAAAATGGAAGTGGAGGGAAAGCGGGAAAGATTTTATGAAGATATAAGATGACTCCTAAGAAGGGATGACGCGGAAAAGAATTAGTATTCATCACTATATGAATGGAAAGAACATGTTTGCCACACTTTTATGAAATTAGAACAATTAGTCTAATTGATATGTATATTATTTGTTTTCCCGTGACAACGCACGGGCATTTTACTAGTATACACTTATATTTCTGCTATATGTACGTATACAAGATGTACCCCACCCTAATAAGCTAAGGAAGGTAGTTATGACATAATAAAATTGGAGAAAAGAATTGGAGTGGTATAAATTGTATCACATCTTTTTAATATCTGTTTGGAATATCGTATAATGAATTTTTTTCAGATCATAATTAAACCCAAATATAAAATGACTCACGGTGCAGGAGGTCTGAAACTTTCCGGTTTTAATTAACAATTTAACGTGCAAACCAATCGTACGTTAGGGAAAATGTCCATTGCAATACTACTATATACATGTGAGTTCTTACTCTCCACCGGTGTTGCATTGTACCGACGAATTTTGAGTTTAATTTGTGCAATTCCTCATATGATGGTGGTGAATCGGTATTCTTGAATTAATTCTGAATATTAAGGAATCAGTGTTAATTCTTATGACATGTGTTTCGTTGCTAATTAGACTACTAGCGCAATTTACTTTTTTTTAATGCACTGCATTTATTTGCACGTTAAATTGTTATAACGAAAACTGGAAAGTTTCAGACATCCTGCCACATGACTTGTTTTATATTGATATGAAAAAAGTTCATTATAGGATATTGCAAACAGATATTAAAAATATGTGATACAATTTACACTATTTCTATTATTTTCTCCAGTTTTATTCTATCACGGTTACCTTCCTTAGCTTATTAGGATGAGGCCCACCATGTATATGTATGTACGGTAGAAATACGAGTGTATATTGGCCGGTATATGTGTTTAAGTGGGCACAATAACGTTTATGAAACGTATCGAGAATTACAATGGCGTTTGTCAAAAGATAAAAGTTATAGTGGCGTTTCTCAAATAGACAGAAACTGTAGTGGCACCTATCAATTAACCCTATTTTTTTTCTCCCGAGGCGTTCACAGATCACAAGGGACCGATGGTCACGCGGGGTGCACCGTGTAGGAGGAGCCCCCTCCTCCCCAACCGATTCGAGTGAGACGACGACCGCTGCTGCCTGCTGTCAGTGCTGTGCTGTGCTGTGGTAGATCAGCAGCAGCAGCCGCCAGCCGGTCCCTCCCGCGATTTCCCCCGATCACATGGTGGCACGAGGGGGTCCAGTCCAGACGACTCCACAGACACGCATGTGACCCGCCCGCCCTCGTCGTTTAGCCGGGAACTCGGATACGTTCGGATTTTGGAGCGGTCGGGCTCGCTCAACAATCTCCCGCGCGCGCCACGACAAAAATTGTACCAGGCGGCCCGGGCAGCCACCCACCGTTGAAACGGAGCCCGCCAGTTTCGTGCACAGCACAAACACGCACTGCTATAGTCGTGGCGCTGTCGAGTCAGCTGCAGCAGAACCAGGGAGATAAGTTTGGGACGACAGTTTGTTGAGCCGATCGCGATCTACCATTACCTACAGTACAACAAATCGTACCACTCGCTGCTGCTGCTGCTACATGGCGATTGGATCGATCGCCCCAACAGCAACCAGATAATCTCGACGGCCCCTCAATGTTCTCCCCGCTCGCTCTCTGAGCCCCCACCATTCGTACTACTACTATACCGCGCATCTATTAATGAACAATGAGGCGCAATGATCACCCAACAGGCGAGCCACTATGCGCGTCCGGCAATTCAATTCGGCGTCCCTGGTCCTGCTCCAGTTCCAAACAGTCTCGGATCACCGAAAGCGAGAAAGCCGTGCCGCCGGATCGAGAGCACGTAGCTCTCAGGAACTGGAGCCATCATCAACCAGATGCCAATCAACAGACCATCCAAAGCGCATGACCCGCAGGGCCACATTGGTCATGCATCCACGGGACAACCAGACGGAGCAACGCAAACTCATGAATGGGTTCAGTTCCAGACAATAGATTGGGTTCGAGTAATTACTTACATGGGTAGCTAAAAAACCAATCTAATCAGCTAGGAGTAGTAGAGTAGCTAGAGCAATTAAGCAATCACACAGTTGGACGATAGGTTCCTAAGACGCCACGAATCACCGAGAACACACACACAGACAATCAGTTAACATTCAATATTTGCTTGCTAACAAAAAGATGAAAAACAGCCCGACTTCGACCGGACACGGATCCATCAGATCTATGAACCAAGTGCAGGCTACAGCAATCAGCCTGACTCCTCTCCCTGAGATCATTGCGCCGAATGAGCGGGCCCCTCGACGGTTTCATCCTCATCGTCATCCTCTACCTGATTCAACGCGTCCTGCTGCTGCTGATCCGTTCCTTCGGCGCTTTCGCTTGACCTCTTGATCTCGTCGATCCGCACGACCACGTGCGACATCGTCGGCCTCGCGTCTGGGACCGGTGCGACGCAGTCTATGGCGAGCTGTAGGAGCTGACCCATCTGTTCCTCGGCATCCTGATCTCTCAGGAGCTCCATGTCAAACACCTCCGCGGTCCATTCCGAGCGTACCACAGACTGCACCCACCTGGGCAGGTCGACGCCCTCGTCGTTGAGAGCAGCCTGGCTGGGGGCCTTGCCCGTGAGCAGCTCCAGCAAGAGAACGCCAAAGCTGTACACGTCGGCCTTCTGGGACACCCTCCGGGGATCGGTAACCTCTGGAGCGCGGTATCCGGTGCCACGAGACGGTGCGGATGATGTACCAACGAGAGTAGCAAGGCCATTGTCTGATATGCGTGCTTCATATGACTTGGCCAGGAGGATATTGGATGACTTGATATTGCCGTGGGAAGTGGTTGAGCTTGTCGAGTGGATGTACTCGACCCCACGGGCTGCAGCAAGTGCAATGCTTGATCTTGCCGCCCAGTCCAGTGGTGTGCGGCCAGAACCTCTGTTACCTGCTTACACCAAAATCGATGAAGATCGTGTGAGATTACAGTTTTTGGTTCCTCCATTTTCATGATCAACTGATAGAATCAAGGTATCAACGTTGCCCGTGATTTTAGACATGGTACTAAGAGATCCAATGCCACCTTAACCAATGAAACACCTATGACCTACCAACTAAAACGGCTTCCACAGATTTTGTTTCCTCTAATAATCAAGGCAAAGATAACAAATAAAGAGGAGACCTAACCACACATGACTTGAAGGAAAATAGGCCTATTAAAACCAATCAACAATTTTGTTCAACCTTCAGAAAAATTGGAGCTGGATGGAAACCCTTAACCAGAAAGGGGGCCACTATTTGCTGCAATACAAGTGAAACATGACCACTCGAGGTGTCAACCACAAGCAAAAGTATAAGGTAAATCAGAATATGATTCAATAAGAATACCCAATGAATAGTATACTTAGAATGCAAATAGTTTGGATATCCAACAAATAACTAAGATCTGCATCAAAACAAGCTTGATGTGTCATCAGTTTATTTAAGCAAACTGTAGAGCTGAGGATACTCAAGCCATGACAGATGTAACATTGCCCTAACAACAGCAAACTGAATTCTCAAACATTCGTCAGAAAATGAAGTGCCACTCTACCATCACTAACCCAAGAATAATGCAAAGAATTTGACACACACAGGCACGCACGAGCACATCATAATCAGAACAGTAATATAACGATAATGATCAAAGAGTACGAGCACATATAACTGCAAAGAAGCTGAAATGTGAAAATCTCACCGTGCAAGAGTGCAGAGAGGCTCCCCATGGGCATGAAGTCGTATACGAGGAGCTTCTCATCTTTGCTGAAGTAGTAAGCACGGAGAGGCACGATGAACTCGTGCTGAAGCTGGCCAATTTCACCAATGCGGTCACGGAACTCAGGCTCAGACATAGTGACATCCTTGAGGCGCTTGACCGCCACGGTAGCACCAGATTCAAGCACAGCCTTGTAAGTCGTCCCGATAGCACCTTTCCCAAGAACCTCAGCGGATGCGCGCAGCAGGTCCTCCAAATCGAACGGCTGCACTGCGGCCGCTGGCCCGAAGAAGACCAGCCTCTTCCCTGATGTCGACTGGCCCACGGGGCCGTGAGGATGGCCCATGGTGGCCATGGGCGCTACTGCGGCGCCGCTGGTCAGCTCTGGAGGTTTTCGGCCGCCGCCGGGGATAACAGTACGCGATGGAGTTTGAGGCGGCATCTCGGGACCCCGTGTCTTGGTGCGCCCCGACCTCCGACAGAGGCAAATGAGAAGGAAGAGGAGAAGCGCGGCCCCCAGGGCAGAGCCGATAGCGATTCCAGCAATCGCGCCGCCGGAGAGCTTATTGGTCTTGTTGCCGCTTCCTCCGGGAGGAGTCCCGCCGGGGGCTGGCGGCGTCGGCGAGGAGGGCGAGGAGGGCTGCGCCGCCGGAGCTGGAGAAGGAGATGGCTCACCGGGGCAAGGCCCCAGGGGCCCACCGCAGAGCGAGGACATGCCGAGGAAGGCCGACTGCGGCTGGGAGCGGAGCGAGGCCGGGATGGATCCATTGAGGTGGTTGAAGGAGACGTTGAGCTGCTGCAGCGACGGCTGCGGGAGGTCCGGAATCTGGCCGTCGAAGCGGTTACTCTCGAGGAGCAGGACCCTGAGGCGCGTGAGGTTGGCGAGCGCGGGCGGGAGGGGCCCCGAGAGGTCGTTCCGGCCGAGCGTGAGGTGGACGAGGCCCGGGAGCGCGAGGAACGCCTGCGGGAAGCCGCCGGAGAGCCTGTTGTCGTTGAGGAAGACGCTGCGGAGGGAGGCCGCGGAGGCCAGGTCGTCCGGGAGTGGCCCGCTGAGCGCGTTGAAGCGGAGGCTGAGCGTCTGCAGCGCCGTCAGGTTGCCCAGGGAGCCCGCCGGGATGGGCCCCGCGAGCGCCGCCCCGGGGAGGCGTAGGATGGCCACGCGGCCGTCCTGGCAGGTGACCCCCGTCCAGGCGCAGACACCCGCGGGGTCGGTGACGTTCCACGCGACGCGCGGCCCCACGGCGGCGCGGAAGGCCACCAGCGCCGCCGCGTCGCCCGCCAGGTCTGCCTCCGCGCCTCGCAACGCCAAGAGGAGTGCGAGGGCCGTGAGGAGGGCGCGGACCAGCGGCCGCCAGTTTGGCGGCGGCGGCGGCGGCGGCGGCGACCGCATCGGGAGGAAGGGAGGAGACGGTCCAGAGACGGGGCAGAGAAACAGACCCGAATGGGGAGGAATGGGCGCTGCTGCCGGGTGTTTGTTCCGATTTGGGCGTAGCGGGGTGAGGTGCGATGGGTGGGGGGGTTGGGCGGAAAAACCCTAAAAACTCCCGTGCGGACCTCGCGGAACGGGGCTCGGGGCGTTGCGGCCGGGTTTTATTCCGGGGGTTGAGGTTTGGTGGTTTGGTGGGCGGAGGAGGAGGAGGAGAAACAAACAGGAACGCAACGGAGACGGGAGTGGGAACGGGATCGCGGCACGGCACAGGTCTCGCTCTGCTTCAGACTCGCCTCGGGGGGCGCGCCGTGCAGGGCAGGGGCGAACGAATGCGTGTCGCTGCGCGTGCAGACGGGCCGCTACTTGGATTGTTCTGAGCTGGAGGAGCAGGCGCGTCAGTTTCACTTTCTGCGCCATTTTTAGGAAGAAACTTACCGCGCGTTAAATTAAATACACGGCACGTCTTTACTGGCGTCGCCTGCGTATTTCCGGTGAATTCCAGCGGTGAAAGTTGGCCGGAAATTAACTTATGCGCTGGCTTGTCGCTGTGGAGTACTGTTTCGTTGAAACTGCATCGGAGGAGCATCTCCGTGTTGACTGGCTGGTACGGAATAATTCGTCATAACTTGGGCTGTGCGTGTAGCCTTCGTACACCCAGGTCAGGTCAGGTCAGGTTACGTCTCCAAGCAAGAAAACAGATTCTATCTATGCCCGGCACCGGCCGTCGTGCGAGAACCGGTCACGTGCCGGTGACTTTGCAGACGCGCTCCCTCCGTCCCTGACGAGAAGGCATAGAAATTTCTTCTAAAACGGGTCAAATAATATAAACTCGATGAAGTTTATGAAAAATTATTAACAACTGTATTATGATGTATCTAATTATATTAATTTGATATTTCAGATGTTACATAATTATAGGCTTTTTTTTTCAGAAACGAGCATGTATCAAGAACCGAGCCCGATATCCTTTGGTGTTTTAAACCCAGATAATTCTCCAATGATGTTTCAATCAACATTATCTTTTTTCGGTGACGGGGCTCCATTACTTGGCCTGTGCGGCCCGGAGCTTCTTCAGAGAGGACATGATGGTGCACGGGATATGCAATGGTTACAACAATATTTTCTTCCTATGGATGCCAAAGAAATAACAACGAATGCGCCATAAAAAGAAAACGAGGGCTTTGCGGCTTGGCAAGTGGATAAAGCGAGTTTTTTTGGGGTGGGTGGGGGGGTTGGTGCGGTGCTTATCGTGTCGCTTCGGATGCATAGATGCAAGATGCAGGGTGTTGCAATAAGTTGACGTCTTGATGAAGTCATCTGGTAGTGATGCTCGTACCTCCTATGGTCCACACCTATCGGTGGAATTTAGTGGCAATACCAACATGGCACATTAGTGTTTGGGCGACAAGTCGTGGATAGGGTATACGCGTAAACTTAATTTACATATGTGGGTATACCTAAATCTTGCTTGTCTTATCCGTGACTAAGAGCTATCATGTCATATTTGTGACTGTGAATTGTCATGACATGTACTTAGTTATACGTGTTAAACTATGAGTTGTCATGTTACTTACTTATGTGTTTGTATGATATGAAAATGAATGTGAATAATTTGTACATTATTGATCTACTCAATGATAAGTCCGCGTACCTATTGGGTATAAGTATGTATAGAGTTTTATGGTCATTGGTAAGAAAATTTGTACCCATCACCGTATCCCACACATTACCATCCTTACAACATATACTAGCACGTGTAGGCATGGAAAGGAGATTGTGTTAATTTGCCAGATAAGTGTAGCTAGCAAAGCTCGGTAGAGTACAAGAATAACCTGTTGTATGGCTTCGGGACTTTCCTAGAGATTGTGAAGGTAAATAAAACTATTTGTAACCAGGGTGGAGGGGGTGCTCAAGCAGTGCCGTGTGCCCGTGAGTCAGAGCCAACACATATGGGATAGAATGGAGGCTGGAGTGTCGTCTGAGGTCACTAGGTGTAGCCGATCGGTCCGAACAAACCGGCGGAGTAGGGGCCGCCATCTTGGCGAGGTGTGGCGGTGGGGAAACACGAGCGGGCGAGTGGGGTCTGGGGTCGCGGAATGAACAGAGTCTTCGCGGGGCTTCTGGACTATTCGGCGTGCACGGCGCACCGCTTTGACCGCCTTTGTGGGACCTGTTTACCGTAGACGCAAGATATTGTGGATATCTACAGTACCGTCGCTAATTTGGATCGCTGAGAAATCGTGTATTCGTTCAGCTTTATACATGTAGTAGTATATTTCATTACTAAGTTCATATGTTTTTTTTTCCGTGAACAAAGAGAGCCAAGTATATGCAGACCGAATTTTATGTTAGTATAATGTCTCTCGCTCTCTATGTAGTATATAGTTTTTTTCCTAAAAGCTTTGTTAAATTTTAAGTTGTTTGACCTTATATTAAGTTTATACGCATACTCCTATGCGATACTTACCAAATTAGTTTTTTTAGCTGCATCTGGAAAAAGAAGTTGATGTTGTAGATGAAACTTGTAAGCATATTTTTTTCGGCTTGATAGCTAACCTTGGCTTCAGACAAAGTCAGAGCTCTAACTAATTTGGAATTGAAGGAGTACGAGAAGCGTTCTAATTTTAGGAACTAATTAAACGTGTTGTATACTCTCCATGTTCAACTCTAAATAACTTGGATTTGAAGGAGTACATGGTCGTCTTTTCTGGTGCTAATGCCTGTCTATGTTAGTACCCACCGCTGAAAGCTCGCCTCAAAAGGTCCATATTTAACACTCTGCTGGATTTTTCTTCCTGTGTATTATTTCAACGAAACACTATCTATGTCAGGTTCCGTCTCCAAGCAAGAAATCAGATTCCATATCTAAGCATGCATGGTACTCCCGATGATCATCCGTTCACGTGACAGCCGGTGGATTACGGATGACTTTCAGCCCGATAGATGGTCATCTCATTATCGTCAAAACACTTGCCCGACCTGCGCGTGGCTGTACTTCTGTTTGCATGAGTGGGAGAATCATCGCCATTTGTCATGCACGTGTTGCCGTACCTTCACCGCGTGACCGCACGCTGACCTCTTTTTTTTTCCTGCGGGTCAATCCTGCTTCATTCCCGTATATATAAGACAAATTTTGCTTATTGACTAGGCGGAAACGATACCTCCGCAGGAGGCTCAGGTACCTGTTATATATGCGATGGAAGAGCTCCATCGGTGGCACATACAAGAAGATATGTACAGAGCAGTATACTACGAGTACCTATACATATACAGGAAATACAACTCTAACAACCCCTTAATCTAAACTTCTATGAAGATTTAGATTATAAACAAATGCATGAAGATTTTTAACAGCGAGAGCTTTTGTAAAGTTCTCTGCGAGCTAATCTTTGCTGGAGACAAACTTGATATCCATCTGCTTATTGGCCACTCGTTCGCGAACAAAGTGGAAATCAATCTCAATATGTTTTGTCCGCACATGAAACACGGGATTTGCTGACAAGTAGATTGCACCTAAATTAACATGCCAAAGGCACGGGTTTTCCAGTGAAGAAATACCAAGCTCACACATAAGAGATTCAACCCATATGATTTCAGTTGTAGCATTAGTCAAGGACTTGCATTCTGCTTCAGTAGAGGAATGAGAGACAGTGGCTTACTCTCTAGCACTCCAAGAGACCAGATTCGGTCCAAGAAACACTGCAAATCCTCTAGTGGAGCGTTTGTCGACAATACAACCTACTCAGCATCTGAGAAAGCACTTAGCAATGTAGAGGGAGATTTCCGAATTGTAATACCAAGTTTTATAGTGTCCTTAACATATCTCAAGATTCGTTTAACGGTTGTCCAATGAGCTGTGGTAGATGACGGCTCTGAAAATACCCATCTTTTTTTGTGTGTAAACATTATTTTTAGTCAAATAATTGATAAGAATCTCTCTAGTCTTGCCACTAATGACTAATTATTGTAAACATATGCAAACGATTTCGTTTAATTATGTTGTGCAGAAAATCACGCTTTTTAATGCGAATTCAGAAGCCATAAATGAAGATTTTGAGAAAGTCTACACGCCTAAGTAATCCTGGAGCAATAACCAGGCGTCAGAGGCCATAATAACCACTAGTACGGACAGGGCCCGCCCGTACCATGTGTCGGTGGCTTCATCTCGTCAAACCCTACAACTTTAAAGAAGGCGCCTATATATTTTGAGGTCCTAGCCACCGCGCAGAAGACTGTCATTCTCAGATTGCATCACAACAACACCAAAGGAGATTCACACCATAGTCCATCCCCTCCATCTTCCATCCTCTCTATTAGCCATAGCCATTATTTTATACTTGATATCTCCTTGTAATTTGGCGACCATTGTAAAAATATTTGATTTTAATCTAAGTATTTTGCATAATGTTTTCTATTCTTGATCTTATTGTTATGAGTGAGTAGTCCTCACGAGCTGCGAGTTGGGGTGAAACCTCGCAGCAATTATGTGCATCTAATCTATGGGAGAATTGTGTTTTGTTTAAATAAGAGATTTGTATCTTTTACTCCTTTGTCCCTTGCCTCGATCTTTAGACTTGTAGGTATCCAAGACCCCCGAGATCGATAAAAGCTTAAGGTGAGATACTTGGCTAGTGACGATTGATACGTCCATTTTGCATCACTATTCTATATCATAATTTACTGTTATTCATTGATATATTTTATATTAAGAGATGATACTTATGTTATTTCATATGTTTTTGCATGGTTGATGAATTTTGGTGGATGGACCGCTGAAGTCAGGATTCTGATGAAAAAGGCACTGATTGGAGGCAAAATTCGCAAAGATTAGAAAATTCCAGAAAATATATGGAAAATCCTATTTTTCCAGAAGATGAAGGAAGCCAGAAAGGGGAGCGGAGATGGGCCACAGGGGGGGCCACACCAACCCCTGGCGCGAGCCAACCTAGGTCGCGCCAGCAGGTGGTGTGGCCACCCTGGCCCACCTCTGGCTCTGCTCTTTGACGTATATAATCCTCCCGAAACCCTAAGACTCGGGGAGCGACCACAGAAAGATTTCGCCGCCTCTGCGGGGCAAAAAACTGCAGAGAGAGAAAGAGCTCTCCGGCAGGCAGAAATCTGTCGGGGAAATTCCTTCCCAGAGAGGGGAGATCATCGCCATCAACACCGTCATCAAGCTGGACTTCATCAGGCTCATCATCACCATCATCTCCATCATCATATCCACCAGCACCATCATCACCACTCCGTACTGCTGTAACAATTGGGTTGAAACTGGCATAGTTCTTAGGAGAAACTTTCCCGGTGTTGATTACTCGTTGCAGTTGATGCTATTGAGTGGAACCACTGAATTATCGTTCATGTTCAGATTGTTACTTATCATTATTTCATCTCTAATCTTGATCCATATGATGTCTTGTGAGTAGTTCGTTTAGTTCTTGAGGATATGGGAGAAGTCATGTTGTTAGTAGTGGAATTGTGTTGAGAAAGATTCAATAGTTTGTCATTTAAGTTGTGGTGTTATTCCTCTAGTGGTGTCATGTGAACGTCGACTACATGACACTTCACCTTTATGAGCCTAGGGGAATGCATTGTGTATTTGGCTACTAATCGTAGGGGTTGCCGGCGTGACAGAAACCTAAACCCCCGTTAGGAAACCTTTGCACAAGGGAGTGTAGGATCTCAAAGTTTAAGGTTGTGGTTAAGTTTTTATCTTAATTACTTTATTGTAGTTGCGGATGCTTGCAAGGGGTATAATCACAAGTATATATTAGTCCTAGGAAGGTCAGTACATTAGCACAGGTTCACACACACAATACTTATCAAACTAAAGAAGATTAATCAACTATATAAAGCGAAAGCACTTGACAGTATTCCCATGTCTCCTCGAAAACGTTTGGTCATCTTAAGTAATACAACCGGCTTGTGCTTTGCTAAAGAAAGGATTGTGCCACTTGCTGCATCTATTATCATTGTCTTTTATTTACTCGCACTTTATTTATCTGCATTATCAAAAACTCCTAAAAATCTGTTTGCTAAATATCTACAGAGAATTCCTGATCCAAGCCACTCGTCAACACCTTCCGCTCCTCGTTGGGTTTAATACTCTTACTTATCGAAAATACTGTGATACACCCCCTATACTTGTGGGTCATCAAGACTATTTTCTAGCGTCGTTGTCGGGGAGTGAAGCGTTATTGAAGAGTGGAACTAGTAAAAGAAACTTCTACTATGAGTATTGTTTATTTGTGTTAGTTACTTTATTTCAATATGGATAATTCACTTAGTTTCTTATTTCGTAATGCTACTACCACTGCTAAGGTAGTAGATGAACCTCCACCTGCTGAAAATGATACTTTTAAGATACCTACAAGAATTGTTGATCGTGTTATGGATAACTACTATTTGGAGATGGAACTGTTTATTCCGGTGATCATTTGCTCTTTATACATAAATTATGTGGGTTGTTCAAGTGTGCAGGTATTACAACAGATCAAGTCAAGAACATGTTATTCTCATTATCACTGAAAGGAAGAGCTGAGGAATGGTATAAGCTGTTGAAGAATGGTCAATCTCTTGAATGGGAGGAAGTTGCACCTCTATTTTATTCAAAATTTTATCCTCCTAGTGAGATTCATAAAGATTGGAATCAAATATATAACTTTTAGCCTCGTGATGGAGAGAGTACAGCTCAAGCTTGGGGAAGATTGAAGTTACTAATGCTTAAATGTCATATTCATGAGCTCCCTAACAATATTATTATCAATAACTTTTATGCAAGGCTTTCTTTTCTTGATAAGGATCTATTGGATGCTTCTTGTGCTGGATCATTTACACGCATGGAAGAAGAAGCTAAATGGGATCTTCTAGACCGTATTCAAGATAATGCTGAAGCATGGTAGAATGATAAAGGAAGAAAGTCAGGTATAAATTAAGATTATGAATGCATTAAATATTTTATGGGAACAGATGACTTTCATAATATTAGTAATGTTTATGGTCTAGATTCTCAAAGTATTACAAATTATTTTAAGGCTTTTGCTTCTTATATTGAAATTCCTAAAAAGAAATGGAATAAGTATCATGAGTCATATAAAGATATTGCTAATTGTGTTCCTGCAAGAGATACCGAAGTTTATACTACTAATCATATTTTACCTGAACCTTACATTGAGCAAATTTCTTTCCCAGTCAATGTAAAGGAATATTCTATGATAGCTAGTATGGTTAATGAAAGTACAAATAAAATTGTTGAACCTGATGAACAAATAGCTGTTGAACCTGTAATAGCAAATGTGAAAGACTTTGTCACTAAATATGTAGAAGATAGACACACTATCTTATCTAAGGATACATCTAATATTGCTTCACAAAGTAGAGTTAGGAGAGCTAGTGTCCCTGTGTTTTCTGTTAAGATAAGTGATCATTGCTACAACGATTCAAGTGATAGTTATATCGTTAAATTTATGCATGATACTGAAAGTTATTATGAGAGAGGAAAAATTGTTCTTATGCATGTCAATAATATTAAGTTTTCTCGCTTTATGCAGAAAGTCTTTATGTTGCACTTGGTTTGCCTTCCTATGCTAGTAGCCTCTGGTTTCAACAATTTATTTTCTTACAAAATTCCCTTGCATAGGAAGTGGGTTAGACTTAAACATGTCTATTTTTGCTTCTTGATGCTCTATTTTACTTCAATTCTTATACTTATGTGAGCATCATTAAAATTACCATTCCCATCTTAATGGCTATAAAAAAGAGCTTTTCGGGAGACAACCCAATACATTTTTGCTTTCAGTTTGTTTTTGTTTATTTGAGTCTTGAAAGTTATTGCTTCTGCAATAACCTCTCCTTATCTTTTTATTTGGTTTTTCTAACAAGATCAACCTCTAATGAGAGAGAAGTAAGATTTGGGGATGTTCCTGTCCCGAAACAGATTTTTGTGCTTCACTATAAAAAATCGTGAAAAATCCTAGAACGTCATACTGATCTGTAATTTTTTGTGTGCATGCCCCAAGTTTTTATTTAACTTTCATTAGTTTTGCACTTTTTTATTTGAGCAATAGAAGATTTTCGAAAAAAATGATCTTTACCTGCTGGTCTATTTTGACAGATTTTTGCCACTCTTGCATTTACCTCTTAAATCGATTTTCTTTTTGAATCCCTTTTGGACTTTCGGAAGGAGTTACTATAGTAGCTTATGTTTTGATGGATTTCAGTTAAAACTGAACTTAAAGTTTTATTATCTTGCATGCAGTAATGTTGCTAATGAGAATTGTGTGAAGTTTTGTGTGAAAGAAATTTCCAAGTTGTAGGAGAAAATGGTGTAATAAGACGGTGAATGGTCAGAGACTCAAGCAATATGTTTATGAGGATGAAGATATTGATGTTATTCAAGCGGTGACTCTGGAAATTTTTATTAAAGACCAAATTCAAAGACCTACAGAGTCCGTTTTCGAATAGGTAAAAGTTCCGGTAAGAAAAGGTCCGCGAAAAATCTGTCAATTTATATTTTTGCAGTTTTTATCTAAAATGGAAAGCAATGAGTAGAAAGAGGGACGGAAACGGATCCTGGGTGGGTGGGCCCGCTCCAACAGGGGGTGTGGCCACCTCGGAGCCCGTCTCCGACCAGTTTTCTCTCAATACTTTCCTTTTGTTGTAAAACTTCGTAATATATAATCCCCCGGATCCCCCGAGGTTCGTATATCGTGTTCTCGCCGTGTTTTCGTTTTGATATGTTTCTGTGAGGAACTATTCTTAAAAGTTTAGAGGCACAATGGTCTCCGCCAATGATAAGGGCAAGGAGCCTACGGAAGATGATCTCCAATACCTTGAGAAGGAGGAGGAGATTGAGAGTAAAGTTGAAGAGGAGGCAAAGGAAGACCAGCACCCGCACACTAGCACCACCATTGCAAGTATTGGAGTGGTGGCAAATCCTGCCAAGTTCAAAAGAACTGCACGGAGGTCCACTAGAGGGAAGGTTCCGCGTCATTGCTTGGCTTCACGGTCACCTCCTCCACGCACCAAGAATCCCTTCCATACCCTTATTCATGAGCAGCAATTTCAGAATATGCCCAAGGAAAAACTACCTTCCAATTGGGATATGCCTCGTTCTAACCATGCAGGAAAAGAATACTTCAAGGAGGAAGAGTGGGGAAAGAATCGCAAGAGCTGGGATTCACAACCTGACATGATCATGAACCGCATTGAGCATAATTCGGAGTTGATTCGTACTCTCACCTTCGAGATTGAGGACTTGAGGGAATTTATTGAAAAGCTCATCGAGAGAACACCCCCACCACCGAAGGAGTAATTCGTCATCAGGTTTTGGCATCCCCTTGGTTTGTTCCAAGCTTGGGGGAGTACCACGGTATCACATCATTATCCTTCATCTTTTTACCTTTTTAGTAGAGTCATATCATGAATAGAGAAGTTATCATATAGGATGGTTTGCATTGTGGAAGTATCTCCCCTCTCGTTAGTTATCTTGTATCCCTTGGTGTGAGTTGCCGTTATGGAATATTAATGAGAAGTTCTATTACTTACTTTTTGCACATCTTATTTTAGGTTGGAATTTTCTGTTATATGATTGATCTTGTTGTTAGTATTGGTATCACTTTGGGATCATTAAATAAATTTAGTTGGTTTTGGCAAACCTGGCTCGGTCAGTAGCAACACTATTTAAAAATTGAATGAAAAAGATAAAAGTACTCTTAAGAAATATAATTTCATCATCTTTCTTTCTTGATTGGCTCATAAGCTTAGTATTCTCTAGTTAAGATCTTTTGTGCTCCCAAGGAAGATTGCATGTTTGTTTTTATCACTTGTATGTTTGTTTGTTTCCTTCAACTCTTAGCTTGCTACCCAGCCTTGCTAGCCAAAAACTTGCACTGAGAAGAAATGCTTCTCGTGCATTCAATCCTTAAACCAAAACCTATGTCATTTGTGTCCACCATACCTACCTATTAGCATTATGCTATTCCAAGTAAATTCATGTTTTTATCTACCTTCTGAATTAAACTTGTTATGTGAAAATTAGTGATTAAAGCTCTCACGAACTTGATGGCACACTTTACTTTCTTGCACTTAATAAACTTGAACAATTGTGCTCATATATGTTGCGTATATGCTTGCATTTTGTAAGTTGTGAATTAGTAGAACCATGTTACCATGGGGAACGCTCTCAACATTGCACTTTATTTAGTTGATATCATGTTTTTTTGCTTATGGATCCCGGCGGTGTGAAATGAAAGGGGAAATGTAAGGCTCATGGAGTTCGTATATGTGTTAGAGAAACGTCTGGGCGGCTAGTCTAAGCCATGCCTAATCATGGTGGAAATGTGTAGCATAACCATAGTGAGCAATCTGTGAAGCATCCTCAATAAAAAAAATCTATGCAAATAGGAAAACAAGCCTATGCAAATAGGAAATAAAAGGATCGCTAACATGCTCATTGTCTACTTGCCTTGTCATTTTGATATGGGAAAGCTTCCGTATCATCAGGCAAGGGGTACCCCGTTGGCGGTTCTCTATGATACACATGTACTTACAATGACAAGAACTTTCTTGTGACTAAAGTTGAGTAGCATGAGGAACGGTACTCGTAAGCAAGGGGCATGAGATTTTCAACTTATAACTTGTCAAGCATATCCTCATATTTGTTCACTTTAACCTTAATCACCTAAAGACGCTTATGATAGGGGTAATGAGAGTTGAAAGCTAATAAGTACCATAATTTTTGGAAGCTCTTTAAGAAACTTGAAATCCCTGCTTCCCTCTACGAAGGGCCTATCTTTTACTTTTTAGTTGAGTCAGTAAACCTATTCATTTCTATCTCAAGAAAGTATTTGAGTTGTTGTGTTTCATTCATTTATATGATGATTTATTCAATCATGTTTCTTATGTTATCTGTTTTTCACACTGCTCTTATCTTAGTGAATATTACTTTGGAAGCTATCATTGAAAACCCCATTATGTTTGAACTCCTGTAAATTGTTAACCGTTATTTGACCAAGAACATAGTTTGCTATTACCAATTATGATTTACTTTGTGTATCTTTATCGTGTTTCCTTTACCTATTGCAAGTTAAGTTATATAATAGTGAGTTGTCTTCTATTATGATTTGTGTATTGATGAATGTGATGCTTCTTGTCTGTATTCTTTTATCGACACTTCACTCCATAAACCCGAG
Organism: Avena eriantha; assembly: GCA_910589775.1. Taxonomy (NCBI): domain Eukaryota; kingdom Viridiplantae; phylum Streptophyta; class Magnoliopsida; order Poales; family Poaceae; genus Avena; species Avena eriantha. The sequence goes on along the minus strand of OU342743.1, from coordinate 168,110,741 downwards.
GTCATGTTTATTAAGCTCTGTTTTCGCTTGGGGACAAGCGAAGTCTAAGCTTGGGGGAGTTGATACGTCCATTTTTCATCACTATTCTATATCATAATTTACTTTTATTTTTTTATATATTTCATATTAAGAGATGATACTTATGTTATTTCATCTGTTTTTGCATGGTTGATGACTTTTGGAGGATGGACCACTGAAGTCAGGATTCTGATGGAAAAGGCACTGATTGGAGGCAAAATTCGCGAAGATCAGAAAATAACAGAAAATATATAGAAAATCCTATTTTTCCAGAAGACGAAGGAAGCCAGAAGGCGGAGCGGAGATGGGCCACAGGGGGCCCACACCACCCCCTGGCACGGGCCACCCTAGGCCGCGCCACCAGGTGGTGTGGCCACCCTGGCCCACCCCTAGCTCTTCTCTTTGGCGTATATAATCCTCCCGAAACCCTAAGACTCGGGGAGTGAACACAGAAAGATTCCGCCGCCTCTACGGGGCGGAAAACTGCAGAGAGAGAAAGAGCTCTCCGGTAGGCAGAAATCTGTCGGGGAAATTCCTTCCGGAGAGGGGAGATCATCGCCATCAACACCGTCATTAAGCTGGACTTCATCGGTATCATCATCACCATCATCTCCACCAGCACCATCATCACCACTTCGTACCGCTGTAACAATTGGGTTGAATCTTGCATAGTTCTTAGGGGAAACTTTCCCGGTGTTGCTTACTCATTGTAGTTGATGCTATTGAGTGGAACCACTGAATTATCGTTCATGTTCAGATTGTTACTTATCATTATTTCATCTTTGATCTTGATCCATATGATGTCTTGTGAGTAGTTCGTTTAGTTCTTGAGGACATGGGAGAAGTCATGTTGTTACTAGTGGAATTGTGTTGAGAAAGATTCAATAGTTTGTTATTTAAGTTGTGGTGTTATTCTTCTAGTGGTGTCATGTGAACGTCGACTACATGACACTTCACCTTTATGGGTCTAGGGGAATACATTGTGTATTTGGCTACTAATCATAGGGGTTGCTGGAGTGACAGAAACCTAACCCCCTGTTAGAAAACCTTTACACAAGGGAGTGTAGGATCTCAAAGTTTAAGGCTGTAGTTAGGTTTTTATCTTAATTACTTTATTGTAGTTGCGGATGCTTGCAAGGGGTATAATCACAAGTATGCATTAGTCTTAGGAAGGTCAGTACATTAGCAAAGGTTCACCCACACAACACTTATCAAACTAAAGAAGATTAATCAATTATATGAAGCAAAAGCACTTGACAGTATTTTCATGTGTCCTCGAAAACGTTTGGTCATCTTAAGTAATACAACCGGCTTGTCCGTTGCTAAAGAAAGGATTGGGCCACTTGATGCATCTATTATCATTGTCTTTTATTTACTCACACTTTATTTATCTGCATTATCAAAAACCCCTAAAAATCCGTTTGCTAAGTATTTACAGAGAATTCTGATCCAAGCCACTCGTCAACACCTTCTACTCCTTGTTGGGTTCGACACTCTTATTTATCGAAAATACTGCGATACACCCCTATATTTGTGGGTCATCAACGATCATATTGGAAACCCAGTGATAGAAAGGCTTTACGGTCTTCGCTTAGCGACCTATTCAGGACAACAACAACATCTCTCCTTAAGGCTTTGATACGTGTTTTTCACTTAATAATTGTTTGTAGCCTGGTACTTCGTGGTGCAATCGGTTGGATCCAAAGGCTATTGTTATGCCTGTGACTCGCAGGGGCTTTAATATATTATGATGTGCTTCCCACAAAGATTATCTTTATTAAAATATTGCATATGACTGTGGCTATTATTATCTTTTATCCCATATGATGTGCAACTACAGGTAATCTTTAACCCTAGCCTATCTCCATCCATTGAAAAAACCCACAATATAAAGTAAAATAGATTTGTTCGGTAAACGAATGTATGAATCCTTTTTCTGACGTCATTGGCGGAGAAGCAATTCTCTATCCTAGTAAGGTCATTAGAGACCTTGTTTTTAGTTTAATTTTTTGTTTGAAGTTTATTTCTTGTTATTAGTTACTTTCTTCTTATCTATTTGAAATTCCAAAAAATAGTTACTTGTTTATTTATTCCTTTCACCTTACTAGCGTAATGCCCGCGCGTTGCTGCGAAAGAACAAGTTTGTTCCCTAATCATATCCCTATTTATTTATATGTCGTTTTTCGTTACATCTCCGTGTCGCCTCCATGCACCGCCGCCCTCCTCCACCCTCCCGGAGTATCCACATCATTTATCTTTCTCTATACCGGTCCACTGCAAGTTAAGTCCATGCATTCATCATTTATCTTTCTATATATCGGTCATTGAGTCCAAGTTCAAGTCCGCCAAGCCAACATTTTATCCTTCTTGGCCATTATTTTCTTTTGTACCAAAAGCCGGTGCTATCGCATGTTAATTTCAAAGGAAGTTGTGGACATTTATTAGAAAATTTCAGGGTGTATATAAACAGGTCATACCCAGTATAACACAGCAATGTGGGACTAATCATAAACACCGGGAGGTGACATTTATATCAGAGGGAGAAGAAACGATCGGTCAATTTTTCTAGCCGCTTAACTGCACTAATTGGACGGCCCATGGCCCAGCACACCCAGTCCACCAAGTCCTAGCTTTCATTGCACATGCACGAGAACCATCGTCCCCTCAAGAAAAAAACGAACACGAACCATCCCAACCTTAGCGAATTGGCTGTGAAAGCCACGAACGCCTCGACGACCAGCGAGCCATGGCAGACGCTGTCCGCGCAGGAAAATGGTACCTCACAATGAACGTTGAATCGTATATCCGTTGCAGGTGAGCGTCGGTGATTGGCGACTTTGACTCGACGTGCATCCTCGGGGAATCGAGGTGCGGGGTCGATTGGTTCGTCGTGAATTCCTACTTACTGGTGGCATTCGTGGTAATATATTTTACTCCTTTATACTTCATTATAATTTTATTTTTATTTAGTATACTCCTTGCAGTATGTTTTTAATTCGACAGCCTGATAGCAGATTAAGTGCATATGGATTGAGCAATCATGATGCAGATGCATGTCCTACTACACCTCCTTTATTCTTTTAAATTACCCAAGTAGTGTGATCTTGTTAAGTCCACTCCTAGCAAAATCCATGCACGCATACATGAATTGCAAGAAAAAGATAATAAGATATTGCATGTGATGGTGCAATAAAGAAAATGCGAGGTGGAGAAGTAGATCGGTGCTGTGACCGACCGATTTTGTATTGGACCTAGGACTCTGAACCACGTACCAAGGCAGCTTCAGAGCATCGTGTCGGCAACATGGACCTGGCACTACAGGGATTGGCGGCGTATCTATATCTGGTAGATCAGGACCTCAAGCCTCCGTCGGCCATGGCCTTTTATTTCTGAGCTTGTGGCGCTGATCTGGACCTCCTGCCGCCGCACACAAAACAAAAGTCAAATCGGGAGAAATCTGAAGAATCCATCGGTTAGAAAAGGCAGCGAACAGGGAGTACCGAATGGTCATCGTGTCGATCCGTCACAACGGTGGATAGGGTAGCATGTCTGCGGGGAGGTCGCCGAGGCAGGGAAGCAGCCGCGACGTGATTTTTTTTTCTAACCGTTATTGTTATTATTTGACTTATGGATGGCACGGTGGGTAATATTCGGAACTGTCACGGACGAAACTGTCCAAAAAATATTGTACCGGAAGAAACAATCCGCCATTTATTATTATTAGGTATAGGTATAGATAAATACCAAAAAGAAAGAGTTATGGTTCAAAAGAAATTTGGGAAGTATGCTACTCCCACTCATGATTTATTCGTGCACTTATTACTCAGTCCGTTGTTGATGTGGAAGCGTATGAAATTAATCCTAACTTTTTGAGTTTAGTTTAGCAGAATCAATTTTGAGGCTCATCTTTTGAGGATTCAGGTTTGCATCTAAATACTTTTACTGAAACTTGTGGTATGAACCGTATTAAGAATGTTGACCCAAATGCATTAAATTACGTTTGTTTCCTTTTTCTCTTAGAGAAAAGGCTAAAGACTGGTTTCTAACTCTACCTAAAGGCACTATTACATCTTGGGAGGAATACACTAATCTCTTTATGACTAATCCCCCATCCCCCCCCCCCCCCCCAAGCTAAGACTATGCAGCTGGTGTCCAACATTACATGTTTTAGATAAGAAGACCGTGAGCGAGTAGCGCTTACATGAAAAAGAATGAAAGAAGCCGTAATGAACTGTTCTAGTCATTGAATGGAAAAATAGTTTATATTGCATTTATTTTATAATGGCCTTAACCCATTGTCTAAGTCTATGCTAGGTACTACAGTTGGAGAAACGATCATGAGAAAGCAATTTAGTGTTGCAAAGAAGCTACTTGATGATATGCAAAACAACCATGCCTAATGGCATGTGGAAAAAAGCTCGAAAGGGTAAATTTAATCACCGAGGTAAACAATGAAGAGCTTACTGCAAAGGTAGATGAGTTACTCAACATAGTAAAGGTAAGAAAGATACCCAAATTAATGGTATCACTACCGGTGTTAATGATGTTAATTTTATAGCTCATACTCCTTATAATCCTGCTTGGAAGAATCAAAAGTTTGATTCTAATATTCAAAAACATTACTCTAATCCTGCAGTAGCTCTTTACAATAATTACGATAATCATAATAGAGAAAATTATGGCAATCTCTCTTTTGAACATATTGTTAGAACTTTCGTGCAAGCTCAAATCGAACAAAATAATATGCTTATTAAAACACGAAAACCAAGAGACTAGTATTAGAAAATTATCTAATCCAATTATTATAATTAAAAATAATGTGCAGACTCTATGGAAAAGAAGAAAGATCGTGGAGATACAATTGGGCAAAGTAGAGGAGACGGAGACCCGGTGGTTTGGTGGGCGGAGGAGGAGGAGAAACAGGAACGCAACAAAGACGGGAGTGGAAGCGGGATCGCGATGCTGCGCTGAGCGAGCGGGATGGCACATGTCTCGCCCAGTCTCAGACTCGCCTCGGGTCGCGCGCCGTGCAGGGGGCGAACAAATGCGTGGCGCTGCGCGTGCAGACGGACCACCACTTGGGTTGTTCTGAGCTGGAGAAGCAGGCGCGTCAGTTTCACTTTGTTCTTCGGTTGGTTTTACCTGCGTGTATTTACTGTCGTTGCATGCGTAGTACTAGTACTATTTCGGGTGCTATCCAGCGGTGAAAGCTCGCCGGAATTATCAAAAACATCAGGGCCCTATTTAACTCCTGCGCTGGCTTCTTGTTGTGCATTGTTTTGGTGAAACTGTGTCTCCGTGTTTTTTTTACAATCAATACCACGGTATATTCATAGAGGCATATAGTATATGGTAGGGATACATAGATTATCTCTAGCTATTACAAAATAAACTTAGAAAAAACTAGTAAAACACTAAGATCTTCAAACTTTTTTTTTGTTTCAAGACACCATCTTGAACTTTTCTTAAGCCAGCCAAGAACTAATATATACCAAACCACAATCTGTAAATATCAACAAGGATTCTCCTATAATTTTAATTTGAGCCACAATGCCAAGGCTGCGTGCACGCGTACAGTAATCAATCAACATCGGTAAGAGTACCAATACCAGTATTCCAATCCAAAGTAACCGAACAGTCTGGTCGACGTCGATGGCGAACCGATAGTACAAACCACCATTGTCGAGGACATAGAAGCCGGGACAAATATTGCGATTATAATCCTCGCGGCAACCATGAAAAAAAACTCCAAAATCGATTCGACGAAGTAAGATCTGAAAACCCGTACTTATAGAACTGTAATCTTAGAACACTGTCATTGACGTCGGGAAGATCTCGTCGTCGAACGAAAGACCAAAGATCACTTATTGTTGACGGTGTCATGTTCATTGACGTAGAGGCTAAAAAGATGACTATCAAAACTCTAATATAATCTTTTGAAACACTAATTTTACTCGAAACCCTATCCATAGATCGGGTTTCCCACCCTCCTGACGCCGACGAGGCCAGCCGAAGGAGGGAGAAACGACCTATGGAGGATGGAGGAGGCGGCGCCTAGGTTAGGAGGCGGCGGCGGCTGAAAGTTTTCTGTTCTCCACGGCTTATTAGGGCATGTACAATGCGGTGATGCCAGCCTTCCCTTATGTTTGCCACGTTGGATTTTTGCTTAGTTGGAGGAGAGAGAAATAAGAAAGAGAAGGTTGTCTTCCTTAGCTAAGGGATGATCTCTTAGAAATAAGAGAAGACTATTTTCTCCATTGTACCACATGTCTTCCCTTAGCCAACCAATTTTTTACTAAAAATAGTTAATTCTCATTAATTACTAGAGATAGTAATAAGAGATAATGCATCGTACAAATTATATATTGTGTCTTCTCTAAATGATGTGGAGCTAAGAGAAAGCATGCCTTCCCTAGCACTGTACATATCCTATGTTCTGCGTCCCCGTGTTGACTGGCTGATACGGAATATTTCGCCGCAAGTTGGGCTGTGCGTGTAGCCATCGTACACTGAGGTTCCGTGTCCGGGTGATACAACAGATTCTATGCCCGGCAGCGGCCGTCATGCGAGAACCGTTCAGGTGCCGGTGGGTGGATTACGGATGACTTTGCACAGCACACACACTCCCTCCGTCCCTGGCGAGAAGGCGTATAAATTTCTTCCAAAATCAATCGAACAATAAAACTTGATAATAAAATTAGATTTTTTTTAACAATTGCCATGCATATAATGAGAGTCCATATATAATATAGTATATTTTATGATTCTCCTTTTAAGGGAAACTGTTATTTTATAATGTTTCTAATCTAATTATATTAATTCAATACTATTTTAGATGTTAAATACTAAATCATAATCCTTTGCTTTTAAGAAACAAACGTATATCATCAACCGAACCCGATACCCTTTGGCATTTTAAACCTAAATACTTTTCCAACTATGTTTTACCTGACATTATATTTACCATTAACGGGCTCCATTACTTGGCCGAGGAATCATGTGGTGTGTCGGCAGTGTGGTAAATATAATAGTGTGGTGTAGTATGCCTAGGAGTAAGCTTCAAGTCGATCTCCTACTTGGAAGATGTCGATTTCCATGGTTGTTGATTTTCCAGAGCACGATGGTGCACAGTTTATGCAATGGCTGCAACATTCTTTTCTTCCTATGGACGTCGAAGAATTAGCAAAGAACGTGCCATAGAAAGGAAACGAGTACTTAGCAACTTGGCAAATGGATAAGGCAAGTGTTATTTTTCGGGTTCGTGTTGGTGCTTATCGTGTCGGTTTGGATGCATAGATGCAGGATGAGGGGTGGTTTCATGAGTCGACGTCTTGATGGAGAACACGCATAATGGAATCATCTAATTATGCTCAGTTCCTCCTAAGGTCTTCACCTTTCGGTGGAATTTAGTGGCATGCCGAAGTGGGATATTAAGTGACTGGACGTATTTTATACCCATGGGCAGTGCACGAACCTGATTTGCTAAGTCGTGGGTAGGGTATAAGCACAATCTTATGCATGTGGTATAACTAAATCCTACTTGTCTTATGCATGATTGGGTATTGACATGTCCTATGTGTGATTATGAATTGTCATGTCATGTACTTAGTTATACATGTTAAACTGTGAAATGCCATGTTATGTACTTACTTATGTTTGTGTGATATATATGAAGGAATTGAGTTGTGATTTTTGTGCTTCAATGGACCTGAATAATTTGTACATTATTGATCTACTCGATGGTTGACGCCGGGTACCCATAGCGTATGAGTATGGATAGAGTTCTATTCGTGTTGGTAAGGAAACTTGTACACATGAGCAGTATCAGTATGTGTAAGGTATTGCTCTATCAGCACCATACCCCACACATTGCCATCTTTACGACACATACTAGTATGTGCAGGCATGGAATGGAGAGCAAAGCAATGTAGAGTACCAGAACAAACCGTTGTATGGCTTCAGACTATCCTCGAGATTGTGAAGGCGACACAAAACTAATTGTAACATCAGTGCTAGTTCATATTTTTTCCCGTGAAAAAAGAGATCCGAGTATATGTAATGTCTCTTGCTTTCTATGAGGTTTATACTTTTTTTCTAAAAACTTAGTTAACATTTACACTGTTTGACTTTTGACAAAATTTATACGCCTTGTTTCACATAACGAGGGGAGTAGGCGATACCAAATTAGTTTTATTAACTGCATCCGTAAAAAAAAGGGGTGATGTTTTAGATGAAACTTGTAAGCATATTTCTCAGACTTGATTAAACTTAGCTAACTTTTGACTTCAAACAAAGTCAGGGCTCTAACTAATTTGGAATTGAAGGAGTACGAGAAGCGTTCTATTTTAGGAACCAAGCTAAACGTGTTGTATACTCTCCGTGTTCAACTCTAAATAATTTCGATTTGAAGGAGTACATGGCCATCTTTTCTGGTACTAATTTAATGCCTGTCTATTTTAGTATCCAACGCTGAAAGCTCGCCTCAAAAGGTCAATATTTAACACTCCGATGGGGTTTTCTTTCTGTGTGTTACTTGGACGAAACTCTATCTCCACTTCTTGGACCGTGTCCAAGCAAGAAAATAGATTCTGTTTCCAGCATTCGAGGGCCGTTCACGTGCCACCGGTTGATTAGGGATAGATGACGTTATGATCATCTCATTATCGTCAAATTTTAAAAAAAAACACTTGCCCGACCTGTACTTTGGATTGCGCAAATCATCGCCATTTGCCATGAACGTGTCTCCGTACCTTCATGACCGCACGCTGACCTCTTTTTTTCCTGCGGGTCAATCCTGCTTCATTCCGTATAGGATAAACCTTGCTCACGTTTTCAAACAGTTGACAGCCGTTCTGCTTTTAACGTTTCGGCTTACGCGCATTTTAGGCTGCGTAAACAGATTGCCGTGTGGCCTAGTGGGAAGGTCACGGTTGGCGGATTATTGCAGACTAGTAAAAGGCACGTGCCGGCACATATATAATGTATGAAAAAACGCTATGCTCTACTCCTGTCTCACCCCCCGCGTGAGCGAGCAGGAGTCTGTAGCGCCGCCGCCTCCCTCCTCCCCCTCTCTCCTCCGGCTGGCGCCGACAGCGGCACCCCTCTTCATCTACCCGCCTGTTCTGTGGGCGCACGCAGGGCGGCTCCCTTCAGGTGGTGCGGCTCGGGGGTTTTGGCGCGTTTTTGGCCGAGGAGCATGCACGACGGCACCGGGTTGCTGCAGGCCGGCGTGGAGAACGACGGGAAGGCGCAGAACATGGCTAGGCGGCGGCCGACGGCCTGAGATATGGGCCTTGCAAAGCCCATTTGGTCGGCCCGAATCTGGGGCCTTGCAAAGCCCATCTAGGCCCATGGCAGGCCGTCCTTCCTATGACGGCGCCTTCTTCAGGTGATGGTGGTGATGATAGCTCGATGTTGGGGATGGTGGCCCATGGCAGGTTGTCCGTCCTATGACGGTCGACCTGTTACAGCGTCGCGACAGACTTCATGGGCCCGATCTGGACCCGGACGGACCCTATTGTGACTGGTGTGCCTTCATGGGGACTTTACGGGTCTTCTAGACCTGGTCGGACCCTATTGGGACTGGTGTGTCCTGCTGTTGCGGTCGGTCGACTATCGCCTTTTGTTGTGGAGTTAGTTCCCTCCCGCTCGGCCATGGTACTACCGACCCTGTTTTAGGCTACCTTTCACCTCCATCCTAATGGCCTCGTGCTGATAGCTTCGATGAGATGGTGGCTCTTTTACTATAGTGGCGCATGCTGGTGGTCGGTGAGTTCGGTGGTTGACGCTTCGAGTTCATGGTGCTCCTGAGTAACGGATCATTCGGCGGAAGTGGATAAGGTTTTTGGGGAGAAATCCTTGTTGGTGAACCCGACACCGACGTGGTGCCGTCGAGTGGCACTATTCCTTCCTGGAGGGCGTCGTGGCTACACTTCGTCCACCTTCCTCCGTGTGCCTGGGAAACCCTAGGTCCAGTGCGCTGGCGTGGACAGCAGCGTCGTCGCTTCCTTCTTGAAGGTACTGCTTGGTACTTGATGATCTGGTGCTAGGATCTTGGTGGAACATCTTTGGGGGCGCAATGGTTGCAGGTCACCTTCGCGTAGTCGATCCGTCTTTGTCTCCTTTGTTTTTTTCCTTTTCATTTGGGCATGTGTTTGCTGTTGTCCCCATTTGTTTGTTTGGTGGCTCGTTATATCTCGTGGTTGCTATATTAATATAGCGGGCGAATGCCTATTTCGAGGAGTATATAATGCATGAGATGTTGGGCGCAATTGGTATTTTCGTGGTATTAATATATGCTATTTTTAAAAAAATGTATAAGATGTGATTTAACAAACATTAGGTTGTTATTAACAAACATATTTTTTAGGAAAAATGAGCTTTGTTATTATGATAAAAGGAGACCATGTGTCTCTACAGTTGTCAGGACCGGTGATGCATCTGCCGGGATTCTAAGCCATACATTAAGTACAATACTCCCTCCGTCTCAAAATAGATATTGAAATTTTGTATAAATTTAAATGTATCTATATATTAAATAGTATCTAGATATATTTACATTTAGAAAAATTACTACATCTATTTTAAAACCAAGCGAGTAGCTATTTAAACATATTGAGAAAATGTATATCTGCTGGCTAGTAAGTTGAGTGAACCAAAAATCTATGTTTACTTTGATGGTCATTCGACACAGTCATTTTTTGTTGTTTTAAGAAGGTAATTCTAATTTAAGAGCTTGATGATTAAAAATGCCATACCCCCCTGTCCCAAAAAAGATGTCACAGATTTTTCTAAATTTGAATGTATCTAGATAATATTTAGTATATAGATACATCTAAATTTTGTCAAATTTTCGACATCCTTTTCAGGACAGAGAGAGTATTTGAAAGGACGTCGTTTTTTTACTCTAAACCTCAGATTGCTACAGATGTTACAAGTCTTTGCACAATTCAGAGAGTTATTATAATTGTTGTACATCGAGAACATACAATAACTATTGCCAATAGTACATATAGAATTAAAAAAATATGGTAATATATCAGGAGTTCAAAAATTGTCCAAATCTTCTATGGAAGTATGACTTCATAATCCCAGAGATCCAGCTTCGATGATCTACCATTGTACCTGAACGAACTATAACGTATGTTGGTGTGACAAAAAACACAAACAGTTGACGTGCAGAAATAAGAAACGACAACCAGCCTGCACCATTCCTTTTAGAATTGATGTGTTATTGTGGTCAGAGTATCAAACGTGATTTCTATTAGTAAAGAATCATCAGTGGATCATGCGAGGCAAGAAAAGAGGTCAATTGAGGGGACGGACCTCCCCCTATCTAGACCACAGGGTGCTGCGAGGCCGTGAGCCCATTAGCACGCCTCTTCGTCTTCGTCCGCCGGAGAAGCAAGAAGCGAGAAGAGGGAATCAGCATGGGGAGGCAGGTGAAGAGCACGAATGCTTGGGGATGAGGATGGGCTCGATCAATCTTGCTTCTGCGGCCAGACAGTGGCCACAACCTACGCGGGAGGCGGCAGCGATGCTTGCGACCTTGGATGGAATGAGCAGGAGCATTGATACCTTGCGTGGTCTTGTGGTCTCCTGGGAAGAAGCAAACGGCAGGGGCGAGCCGCCGGCTGCCTGCTGGGGTGTTGGGCGCCTGGGAGTCTGGGCGAGGAGGGCGACCTTAGGTGCCCAGTTTACCCGAGAAGCATCTGGAAGGGCCTTCACTGAGTGATGACTAACGTCAGCCGTAGATGTATGGAAATCGACGGCCACTTTTCCTTGGATTCGCTCCTGCTTGGTCCGTTGGATTTCTAGAATCAACGGATGGTATCACTTAGAGTTGTGTCTTGGCGGGAATAGTCTGGTAAATCCCAGGTTTCAAAACTCGTGTACTATAATAGTAGAGATAGAGATACAGAATGGTGACGTATTCGTGATAAGAAAACGTTGCTGTCCATATCTAGCGGAATTCCGTTGCGTTTTCTGTTTGAACTTTTTTTTAGGCATTCTTCTCTTGGTTAGCTAGACTTCTTAATTAATAAAGATGCGCTTGCTGACTTGATCCTCTCTGCCTGCTTGGATGAAAGCGATAATCATCCGGTTGACAGTAAACAACATTGGGCCAAATCATGGGTCATTGTACCGCATCTTCTCCGGAATGGGCATGCCATTACAAGTAGGAGTACAAATACAAAATTTACAACAGAAACACTGTGGGTATTTCACACTGCGCTGTACTGCTACGTGTACGAGAACAGAGGCAGAGAGCCAGGGCAATATTTGATCCTTTGGTTCTTCCGATCCCGGCGGCGTGCGCGTGCCACAGCACCCTGTGGCCTGAGCCACGGAGACCCCATGCCGCGATGCCCACTGGGCTTCTGTCGCGCGGCCGGGCAGGCCACCTCGGGCCGCGAACTCGCCTGCAGACACGCGCAGCCCGTCACGGAGTAAAATGAGAGTACGTAGCTGAATTTGGCGCTCTTTTTCGATGCTGTCACTGGCCTTAAAATATTTATACCATTTACGGTCACTAAATACGGGTCTAGTCTCGTTATAGATTTGGAGGAGTCTGGGCCTGATCGATCCGGTGACTGGTGCGTGTCAGGTTGATCGTGCTAGGTTCAGTATTTTGGAGTGCTAGAAAACAATTCTTTTATGGTTTCGAAATGGGGCTAAAAGATACTCCCTCCGATTAAGTTTATTAGACATGTACGTAGTTTAAGCAAGTCTTTAACAAATAAATATTTGCCAATAAAATATGCAATACGTGTCTCAAAAAATATATCATTGGAAACTTCTTTTAAAGATGAATCCGATAATTGCCAATAAAATATGCAATACGTGTCTCAAAAAGTATATTATTGGAAACTTCTTTTAAAGATGAATCCGATAGTATAATTTTTGTAACATATTATATAAAATTTATTGACCAAAATTAATGGTCAAAATTGTTCCTAAACTACGTGTGTGCCTAATAAACCGGGACGGAGTATTATCTCAGTAACATGCTTGTACTCGTGGATTTCCTTTATAAATGCAAGATGTCATACTGGCTATTGCGGCTAACGAGGCCAGAAGCATCTTCTGGTAAGGTTGTGCTGCCAAGGATTAAGTGGAGTAAACCAGACCCACGTCACGTAAGACTAAATGTTGATGCTTCCTTCTATTCATATTATTTTCGTGAATTAACTGGTGCTGTTCTTAGAGATTATCTCAGGACGTTTGTGGCGCCAACTCTGATCCCCCCATCTTAAAATAGATGTCGTAGATGTATCAAAATTTAGTATCGAGACGGAGGGAGTACATCCCAGCGATAGCCGAAGCTTTAACAATGCGAGATGGTCTCCCTTTGTCTACTAGGATGGGATGTAATAATATTATTGCAGAATCTGATTCTATGGATCGTGATCCAAGCATGCACCGGTGAACAATCTTGGTGGAGTTGAATCAACGGCAATTTTTGCCGATTGCATAGACTTGGTCTCATGGATAGGCAATGTCAAATTTATCCATTCTCCGAGAGAAGCAAACTAAGTGGCTCATGATTTAGCTAGAAATAGTTTTGTTAATAAAAGATTCTTCTAATTGGGTTTCTGAAACCCGTAGTTTTATTATTTCTAACCTCATAGACGACGTAATTTGTGTTTGTTGATTAATAAAGGTTAGCAGCAGTCTAGCTGTTTCCCTAAACAAAAGTTGGAAGTTGAACAACCAGACGTTGGCTCCTGCCATGAACGTACAATAGGCCGTCGGCGTCGCGTTGCTCAGTTTGGGCAGGCCCACCCGTTCTGGGGCGCCAGCTGGTAAGGACCGACCTGCGCGCGCGAGCCTTCACGTGCTGACTTTGATGGTACAGTACGGGTCGTTCCTCGAGTCAATCGCGGTCCCGGGCGGACGGATGGGCTGTTACGAACCCGGCAATTCTACCGGCGCCGGTATGTGCCGGCGTCGAATCAGCCGTCGATTGCCACTTCTAGATTCGTGCCCGGTCAAACCTTCTGTTCGGAGCCAATTTGCAAAAACACCCAAAAGAAACTAAGTACTCCTTCTCATCTCTCTCCTTCTCATCTCTCTCCCGTTCTTCTGGATAGATCTCGAGGAACAGCGGAGACCAACCCTTCTCTGGAGTCCCCACAAGATAGATCTTGCTGGCGGTAGATCCATGCCCTGAGCAGACCGCCAGAGCTCCGGCCACCGCGAGCCTCGCTGATAGGTGACGAACGACAAGGCAGATCAGTACAAAAGTAGGTCAAGAAGAGCTCCGCGCGGGGCGCCGCGTGTGCCGCTGTGTACTACACGAGCTCCTCCCTGTCCCTCGTGGGCGCGGTCGCCGCGGCCACGCACGCCGCTGGCTGCCACTCCATGGACTCCCCAGTCACCGGCGTTGACAAGATCAGGGAGATGAAGAACGTCGGGCTCGCCGCGTGCAATCCATGTGATTTGATCTGCTTGTAGCTTCTGGATTACGGCGTCTACAAGGTCTAGGAGATGAAGAACATCAAGGTAATATTCTCTCGCCAGGCCTTCCTCTCATTTGTTCATTTGACTTGATGTGAGTGGGGTGAAATTTCATGCATCTCTGATTGAAATAGAAGGGGATACATCCGCAGCCTATATGATCAAATGGGGATAATCTGTTTAGTGGTTCTTAGTATTCGTGCAAAATGAGGGCATTTACACTACTTGATTGGTAGGTTTTGTTGTTTTACTTTGTTTGATGGGCAATGTTACCTGGAAGGATATGTGGCATGCATTGTTCATCTTCGCAACACTAACTGAATTACTTAGAAAATTATGTAGCTTTTTATTTTCTTCAGAATATCTCATATGAAGTTGCTTTACAGTCCATTAGTTCAGAAGCCTTGGTTACATTCATATGATTTGTTATTTTGTAGTACGGCAAACAAATATAAATAAATGTTGAGTAGAGGCAACATTTCACGTTGGTTGAATTCTGCTTTTATTATAGTCGTGTACCACCATGGATAGTACATAATCTGGTCACACGGAATTAAAATGAGTGGGATGGGGGAAAATGTATTTTCCATGTGGAAATGCATATCTGATGAAATATTGACTTAGGATTCATAGTAGATGAACTAGAGTGCTTGACTTAAAAATGTATACATAGCTTCTACAATCTCTGAGTCACAGGCGCATAAATATGAACATGTACTCAGCATGGGTTTGGCATAACATGCGTCTATCATGTTTGTTCCGGTGAAGTTCGACGTGCATATAAGTAGATTTTTCAGTAACTATAGTAATATAACAGTACACCATCTTGTTTCAGCTTAGCAAACCTTTCAGATTTCATTCTTACATCCCTTTTAGCATATGTTGCTGCCTGTCAACTCTATAGCTTCTAACTATGCATAGTTTCAATAGTTCATATACAAAACCATTGTATCTGAAGATTTCAACTTTATATTAATAGCTGTTGGTGGTTCAGGAAATAGCTCAATCTAGAAATAAATTATTTACCAGTTCCTCTTATGTTCTTTAGTAGTTATTAAAATTATACTACTGAGGTGTAATACAATAAAGACAATATTATATGTTTATTTGGATATAAATTTTAGAGACTGATGATCTAGTTTGTGAACTTTTTTGGGTACATGATCTAGAAGGATTAAACATTGTTTGTGCCGAAGATGTTGATTGGGACAACCTTCTTGACCACCGGTGAGTGCTGACCGATGATCTAGTTTGTGACCTTCAACCATGGCATGTTCTTGATCAGGTTATTCACGTAGCATTTGGTTAACTTGCCCCCATTTATTATCATATCAAGTCTATCAAATTATTCTTGATTTATTGTAATGCATTCTGATCAAATCAAGATGTCAGTGTTGTTGGAGTAAATAAATAATGTTTGTTTTGAAGCATATGAAGAATTCACCAGAGGTTTTACCCATAGCATTTGAAGAGTTAGCCAACTGAACAATATTTACTTAGATAGACCATTATATTTGAATTATATCTAGATGGAGAATAGGTAGTGATGTTATGCATTTGTATTATGGATGAAGTTCACTCAAATCACCTCGACAATAAACCTTGGCATACACGTGTACCTAGTATTCCAACAGAAATGAACCGTTCTACAATCCTCTTGGTTATACTAATATCAGTTCTGTGTCTCACCTCTCCTCGGATCCGGGGAGGTTTGTCGCCAAAAATAGAACCAGATGGTCTGTTGCCTCGGTGAACACCGGAAGAAGCCTTTCATCGAGCAAATCGATGTGCCGTCCATGCCTACTGTCCGGAAATGATTGAGTACAGGAAGCTAGAGGAATGGCCTGTAAAAACTAACTATTTGCCTTGACAATATGGCGTAATCTGTGTGTGACATCCTTACTGTTAACATCTGTTCTAGATTGTAAGGTGTGGATTTATCAGCTAGCACTGAATAGAGGTAGGTATCAGATCTGTTGTCCTTTGCGTTGAAGAACAAAGAGCTGTGACTTGTAAAATAGTAATAAAGTTTTCCTTTCATTTTGGTGTTTTGGTTACTTTGTTTATGGTATTGGACAAGCTTAAATTTGCCAGATGATGCATTCCGTTGGTCTGAACTGAAGTAACGTTGCTTTACCCTACAGAGAGATTTAGTGTTTCCTATATTTTTGAAAATGTTATCTTGATATGTGCAAAGTCTATAAGTACATATATGCATTTTTAACTCTGCACTGACAGAATTGTCATTTTTATTCTATTCAAGTACAAATAATATTCATCAACTGTCTATGAATCTACTTAATGACCCTACTATATGTGAATCGCCATCTACGACAGATTCCATCTCTCGTCAAGTGACTGAATAATGTATCACATCCTGGCAGTGTAAAATTGGAACCAAAGCAAGACTTCATGAATCAATTGAAACCATATCGGATATGTTTGAAACAATTATACCCATCCGGACTTTTTTTTGAATCAATTAAAACACATGAATCTTGATTTAATAAATTGAAACCCCATCAAACCTTTATGTAACAATTGAAACCACATAAAACATCTTTGATTCAATTTAAACACATCCAGACTTTGTGAAAGAACGTAAACCAGATCAATTGTTTATAAAACAAATGAGTCACATAAATAATTTGTGAAACAATTGAAACCACATCAAGCCATTGTGAAGATATTGAAGCCACACCAAGCCATTATGAATCAATTGAAACCACATTTGAAACAACCGAAACACATCCATACTTTATGAAACAAATAAAACCAGATCAAGAATTTATGAATTGATTGAAACCACATCCATACTTTAAGAAACAATTGCAACCCATATGGACTTTGTTGAACAATTGAAACCACATCAAGCCTTTACGTAAAAATTGAAAACACTGCAAGCCTTTATGAATTGATTGAAACAACATCGAACATCTTTGAAACAACTAAAACCTATCCAGCCTATGTGAAACAATTGAAACGACATCAAACATTTTTTAAATAGTTGAAACCCATCCCGACTTTATGAAACTATTAAAACCCCATCAAGCCATTATGAAAAAACTAAAACCACACACAACCTTTATGAATCAATTGAAACAACATCGAACTTCTTTGAAAGAATATAATCTCATCCAGACTTTGTGTAACAATTGAAAGCACATCAAATTTTATGAATGAAATGAAACCATTTGGGCGTTGTGAAACAATTGAAGCCATATAAACATGGCTTAGTGGTTTTAGATGTTTCAAACATGTTTTAGTGGTTTCAAATGTTTGAAGTGGTGGTTTTAATTGTTTCAAAAATGGTTTTGTTGTTTCAGAGAAATGAAACTTTCTATTGAGTTTCCAATATTTTTTGGGTGGTGGTTTCAATTAAATGAAACTTGGTCTTGAGGTTCCGGTTGTTCTTATGTGGTGGTTTAAATTGTTACAAAACATGTATTAGTGGTTTCAAATGTTTTAAACATGTTTGTGTGGTTTCAATTGTTTGAAGTGGTGGTTTCAATTGTTTCAGAAATGGATTTATGGTTTCAATTAAACGAAACTTGGTCTTGTGGTTCCAGTTCTTTTTATTTTGTGGTTTCAATTGTTTGAAATATGTATTAGTGGTTTCAAAGATTTCAAACATGTTTTAGTGGTTGGTAATGTTTGAAGTGGTGGTTTCAACTGTTTCAAACAGGTTTGGTGGTTTCAATTAAATGAAACATGGGCTTGTGGTTCCGGTTCTTTTTATGTCGTGGTTTCAATTGTTTTGAACATGTATTAGTGGTTTCAGATGTTTCAAACATGTTTTAGTGGTTTTAAATGTTTGAAGTGGTGGTTTAAACTATTTCAAACATGGTTTAGTTGTTTCAATGAAATGAAACCTGGGATGGTGGTTCCGGTTCTTCTTATGTGGTGGTTTCAATTCTTTGAAACAAGTATTAGTGGTTTCAAAGGTTTGCAACATGTTTTAGTGTTTTCAAATGTTTGTAGTGGTGGTTTTAATTTGTTTCAAACATGGTTTTATGGTTTCAAATAAATAAAACTTGGTATTGAGGTTCCAGTGGTTTTTGGGTGGTGGTTTCAATTTAGAACTTGGTCTTCAGGTTCGGGTTCTTCATATATGGTGGTTTCAATTGTTTGAAACATGTATTAGTGGTTTCAAATGTTGCAAACATGTTTTAGTGGTTTCAAATGTTTGAAGTGGTGGTTTCAATTATTTCAAACATGGTTTTGTGGTTTAAGATAAATGAAACATGGTATTGAGGTTCGAGTGGTTTCAATTAAATGAAACTTGTGCTTGTGGTTCCGGTTCTTCCGATGTGGTGGTTTCAATATAATGAAACTTTTTTAATTGTTTCAAACATGTATTTGTGGTCTCCGATGTATCAAACATTTTTAGTGGTTTCAAGTGATTTAACTGGTGGTTTCAATTGTATCAAACATGGTTTTGCAGTTACGGCTAAATGAAACTTGGTCTCGTGGTTCTGGTTTATCCTGTGTGGTGGTTTCAATTGTTTGAACCTTGTATTAGTGGTTTTAGATGTGTTAAGCATATTTTAGCGGTTTCAAATGTATGAAGTGGTGGTTTCATATGTTTGAAACATGGTTTTGTGGTTTTAGATAAATGAAAATTGGTCTTGAGGTTCTAGTGGTTTTTGGGTGGTGGTTTCAATTAAATAAAACCTGGTCTAGAGGTTTCGATTCTCCGTACGTGGTGGTTTCAATTGTTTAGAACATGTATTACTGGTTTCAAATGTTCCAAACATGTTTTAGTGATTTCAAATTGTTTGAAGTGGTGGTTTCAATTGTATCAGAAATGGTTTTGTGGTTTCAGATAAATGAAACTTGATCTTGTGGTTCCGGTTTTTCTTATATGGTGGTTTCAATTGTTTCAAACATGTATTAGTTGTTTTAGATGTTTCAAACATGTTCTAGTATTTTAAAATATTTAAAGTGGTGGTTTCAATTGTATCAAACATGGTTATTTGGTCGATTAAATGAAACTTAGTCTTCTGGTTCTGGTTCTTCTTTTGTGGTTGTTTTAATTGTTTTAAACATGTATTAGTCGTTTCAGATGTTTGAAACATTATTAGTGGTTTCGAATGTCTTAAGTGGTGGTTTCAATTGCTTCAAACATGTTTTTGTGGTTTCAATTAAATGAAACTTGGTCTTGTGGGTGCGGTTCTTCCTATGTGGTGGTTTTAATTCTTTGAAATGTGTATTAGTGGTTTCAAAGATGTTTTAGTGGTTTGAAATGTTTGAAGTGGTGGTTTCAATTGTTTCAAACATGGTTTGGTGGTTTCAATTAAATGAAACCTGGTCTTGTGGTTCCGGTTCTTCTTATGGGATTGTTTCAAACATGTATTAGTGGCTTCGGATGTTTGAAACATGTTTTAGTGGTTTCGAATGTTTGAACTGGTTTCAATTGTTTTGAACATGGTTTTGTGGATTCAATTAAATGAAACCTAGTATTGTGGATATGGTTCTTCTTATGTGGTTGTTTCAATTGTTTCAAACATGTATTGATGGTTTCAGATGTTAGAAACATGTTTTAGTGGTTTTGAATGTTTGAAGTGGTGGTTTAATTGTTTTGAACATGGTTTTGTGGATTCAATTAAATGAAACCTAGTATTGTGGATACGGTTCTTCTTATGTGGTTGTTTCAATTGTTTCAAACATGTATTAGTGGCTTCAGATGTTTCAAACATTCTATTAGTGATTTCAAATGTTTGATGTGGTGGTTTCAATTGTTTCAAAAATGGTTTTGTGGTTTCAAAAAAATGAAATTGGTATCGAGGTTCCAGTGGTTTTTGGGTGGTAGTTTCAATTAAATCAAACTTGGTCTTGAGGTTCCGGTTCTTCTTATGGGGTGGTTTAAATTGTTTCAAACATGTATTACTGGTTTCAAATGTTTCAAGCATGTTTGTGTGGTTTCAATTGTTTGAAGTGGTGGTTTCAATTGTTTCAAAAATGGATTTGTGGTTTCAATTAAACGAAACTTGGTCTTGTGGTTCCGGTTCTTTTTATTTGGTGGTTTCAATTGTTTGAAATATGTATTAGTGGTTTCAAAGATTTCAAACATGGTTTAGTGGTTGGTAATATTTGAAGCGATGGTTTCAACTATTTAAAACACGGTTTGGAGGTTTCAATTAAATGAAACATGGCCTTGTGGTTCCGATTTTTCTTATTTGGTGGTTTCGATTATTTTGAACATGTATTAGTGGTTTTAGATGTTTCAAACATGTTTTGATGGTTTCAAATGTTTGAAGTGGTGGTTTCAACTATTTCAAACATGGTTTGGTGGTTTCCATGAAATGGAACCTAGGCTAGTGGTTTTGGTTCTTCTTTTGTGGTGGTTTTAATTCTTTGAAACAAGTATTAGTGGTTTCAAAGGTTTGAAACATGTTTTAGTGGTTTTAAATGTTTTTAGTGGTGGTTTCAATTGTTTCAAACATGGTTTTGTGGTTTCATATAAATGAAACTTTGTATTGAGGTTCTAGTGGTTTTTGGGTGGTGGTTTTAATTAAATGAAACTTGGTCTTGAGGTTCGGGTTCTTCATTTATGGTGGTTTCAATAGTTTGAAACTTGTATTAGTGTTTTTAAATGTTTCAAACATGTTTTAGTGGTTTCAAATGTTTGAAGTGGTGGTTTCAATTATTTCAAACATGGTTTTATGGTTTAAGATAAATGAAACTTGGTATTGAGGTTCGAGTGGTTTTGGGTGGTGGTTTCAATTAAATGAAACATGCGCTTGTGGTTCCGGTTCTTCCTATGTGGTGTTTTCAATATAATGAAACTTGTTTTTAATAGTTTCAAACATGTCTTTGTGGTTTATGTTTCAAAAAAATAGTGGTTTCAAGTGATTTAAGTGGTGGTTTCAATTGTTTCAAACATGGTTTTATGGTTGCGGATAAATGAAACTTGGTCTCATGGTTCTGGTTCATCCTATGTGATGGTTTCAATTGATTAAACCATGTAGTAGTGGTTTCAGATGTGTGAAACCTATTTTAGTAGTTTCAAATGTATGAAGTGGTGGTTTCATATGTTTGAAACATGGTTTTGTGGTTTTAGATAAAGGAAACTTGGTCTTGAGGTTCTAGTGGTTTTTGGGTGGTGGTTTCAATTAAATGAAACCCAGTCTTGAGGTTCTAGTTCTTATTATGTGGTGGTTTCAATTGTTTCAAACATGGATTACTAGTTTCAAATGTTTCAAACATGTTTTAGTCGTTTCAAATTGTTTGAACTGGTGGTTTCAATTGGTCAAGAAATGGTTTTGTGGTTTCAGATAAATGAAACTTGATCTTGTGGTTCCAGTTCTTCTTATGTGGTGGTTTCAATTGTTTCAAACATGTATTAGTGGTTTCAGATGTTTCAAACATGCTTTAGTGGTTTTGAATGTTTAAAGTGGTGGTTTCAATGTATCAAACATGAATATGTGGTTTCTATTAAATTAAACTTGGTCTTGTGGTTCCGGTTCTTCTTATATGGTTGTTTCAATTGTTTCAAACATGTGTTAGTCGTTTCAGATGTTCGAAACATTATTAGTGGTTTTGAATGTCTTAAGTGGTGGTTTTAATCGTTTCAAACTTTTTTTGTGGTTAAAATTAAATGAAACTTGGTCTTGTGGTTCCGGTTCTTCTTATGTGGTTATTTCAATTATTTCAAACATGTATTAGTCGTTTTAGATGTTTGAAATACTATTAGTGATTTCAGATGTTTCAAACATGTTTTCTAGGTTTCAAATGTTTAAAGTGCTGGTTTCAACTATTTCAAACATGGTTTGATGGTTTCAATAAAATGGAACCTGGGCGGGTGGTTCCGGTTCTTCTTATATGGTGGTTTCAATTTTTTTAAAGATGTATTAGTGGTTCCAAAGGTTTGAAGCATGTTTTAGTGGTTTCAAATGTTTGTAGTGGTGGTTTATATTGTTTCAAACATGGTTTTGTGGTTTCAGATAAATGAAACTTGGTATTGAGGTTCTAGTGCTTTTTGGGTGGTGGTTTCAATTAAATGAAACTTGGTCTTGAGGTTCAGGTGCTTCATATATGGTGGTTTCAATTGTTTGAAACATGTATTAGTGGTTTCAAATGTTTTAAACATGTTTTTGTGGTTTCAAATATTTGAAGTGGTGGTTTCAATTCTTTCAAACATGGTTTTGTGGTTTAAGATAAATGAAACTTGGTATTGAGGTTCGAGTGGTTTTTGGGTGGTGGTTTCAATTAAATGAAACCTGGGCTTGTGATTCTGGTTCTTCCTATGTGGTGGTTTCTATGTAATGAAACTTGATTTTAATAGTTTTAAACATGTATTTGTGGTTTCCGATGTTTCATACATGTTTAGTGGTTTCAAGTGATTTAAGTGGTAGTTTCAATTGTTTCAAACATGCTTTTGTGGTTGCGGATAAATGAAACTTGGTGTCGTGGTTCCGGTTCTTCATATGTGGTGGTTTCAATTGTTTGAACCATGTAGTAGTGGTTTCAGATGTGTGAAACATATTTTAGTGGTTTCAAATGTTCGTAGTCGTGGTTTCATATGTTTTAAACATTGTTTTGTGGTTTCAGATAAATAAAACTTTTTCTTGAGGTTCCAATGGTTTTTGGGTGGTGTTTTGAATTAAATGAAAATTGGTTTTGAGGTTCCAATTCTTAGTATATGGTGGTTTCAATAGTTTCGAACATGCATTAGTGGTTTCAAATGTTTCAAACATGTTTGAGTGGTGGTTTCAATTGTTTCAGAAATGGATTTTTGGTTTTAATTAAATGAAACTTGATCTTGTGGTTCCGGTTCTTTTTATTTGGTGGTTTCAATTGTTTGAAAGATGTATTAGTGGTTTCTAATGTTTGAATTGGTGGTTTCAATTGTTTCAAACATGGTTTGGTGGTTTCAATTAAATGAAACCTGGGCTTGTGGTTCCTGTTGGGGATCGGTGCGGAAAACAAAAAAATTCCTACGTTGAACCCCAGAAACTTGCCTTGGATCTATCTATGTAGTAATGCGGTAACGGCCGGAGCGTAGAGAATACATACCCTTGTAGTCTGTACGCGGTTAACGTTCCGCGGGGAACGTGATTGAAGTAGTCTTACTCGAAGCCGACCTCAAGGTCGCGAAGCTCCTCACAGGTCACCCCTTGCTCCTTCTTGATCTTCATCATCTTCATCGTGCAACAGCTCCGGCTCCTGACATTCTAGCACCCCAAGTTTTGCACCTCGTGTCTTCGTACACATCCGGTGCACGATGAGACCTCCGGCTCCCCGATCCCACCGGGGGTGCGGAAGTTGATATCCGGCTAGGAATCCCTGCAGCGCAACGGCGTACTGCAGGTGTGCCTCGATCGCACAGCCCAGACTTGGGGCCATGGTCACGAGGTATAAAGAGAGGAAGGAGGAGAAAGTCAACCAAAGGACTTCTACAATTGTGTGTTTGGTGTGTTTAATCCCACCCATGGGCACCCCTTTATATAGGCGGAGGGGGTGTGCCCTCCCCATTGGGTTAGCCATGTGGGACTAATGCTAAAGGAAAAAGTCAACAGAAATTCGGACTGCCAAATGGGCCAAAAGTACTCAGCCCAAATAGCAAACATAAAATAAAAAAATAAAAGAAAAAGGGAAACAGCATAGCAGCCTGGAGCAGCCGTGGCCGGGTGGGCCTTGCGCGGCCCATCCGTGCCTGGCGCTGACTCTCGCCCAGCGACGGCCGGCATCGGGTGGCCCGGGTGGGCCTTTGCCCCGGCGGCCTGCCTGGCAGCCTGGGTGGCGGGCGGTGGTAGCTGGCCCCCGGGTGTGCTGGCTCCCGTCCCGTGGCCTGCTGGCTCTGGTAGACCGGGGGGCCGGCTCGCCTGCCCGCGGCCCACCTGGCGGAGCGGCCCGCCCGCCTGGCGACGGGCCTTGCGCGGCCCATCCGTGCCTGGCGCTGACTCTCGCCCAGCGGCGGCCGGCATCGGGTGGCCCGGGTGGGCCTTTGCCCCGGCGGCCTGCCTGGCAGCCTGGGTGGCGGGCGGTGGTAGCTGGCCCCCGGGTGTGCTGGCTCCCGTCCCGTGGCCTGCTGGCTCTGGTAGACCGGGGGGCCGGCTCGCCTGCCCGCGGCCCACCTGGCGGAGCGGCCCGCCCGCCTGGCGACGCCCAGTTACCTGCCGCCCTGTGCGGCGGCGGTTATCCGCCGCCCACAGGGCTGGCTGTTTTATCCTTTTCCATTTTTTTCTCCACTTTTATTTCTAGGCCTTTTCCCTTTGGGATTTGGCCTAATATAAAAGTTGACTTTATAAATCTTAATCGAAATATTATTTATAATATATTAATTCATAATTAATATATATTTAAATTCCTATTTATCCGAAAACACTTTTCGGGGCTTTTCCTTTATCCTTTCTCCGAACAACTTCGGATCTCTCCGCGGAAACTCATTTGAACAATTCAAATCATTTGTGAAACATCTTTCACAAGTTCCTTTTATGCTAAACTTAACTTGAATACTTCAGTCATGTCGATCAAATCGAAGAGACTTGTTAATTCAGTTAATTCAATATCCCATTTAGTTATGAACTCATTTGAACAATTCAAATCATTTCAAACTTCATGTTTTATTAAGTAAATACTTTATTTACTTAAGTCCACAATAAATGATTTTCACTACTTGTTGAAAATACGATACATCACTATGTATAAGATTCAACATTTCTTCGCATATAGCCGTTTTATCAGAATGCGGAGTTTTAGTCATTCTCCCCAAGAGGCATGATTTTGCAAAATCTCTAGATTAAGCATCTAGGACCCTGATCTTTCATAAAGAACCTACAATAACCAAAATGACTTAAACTGTAGTGTCATTTCATTATTAAACTTTGGATATCTTTTAGCATTCTAATCCTTTATAAATGTTTAAACTATTATCATTAACATAGTGATGAGAATAACTTATTTGTAATCGTAATGTGACCATAAGGTATTGTTCATAAGAATAGTACAAACTGGTTTATAACTTGTTCATATGAATAATCGTCTCGCCATAAGCAAGACACACAGACATGGATTACAAATTTATGTTCAAGTCCACTAATCCAAATGATAAACTTTGAGGAAAGTGGTGATGTCGGCCATCAACTGTTTTGCTTGCCATCATCAAGCCATGTTGCCTCAAATCCAGCAATTCTCAAGCAGATCATCTCGTTTTCACAAAACGGGACAAGTATCAAATACTTTGCAATCTGCAACGAGTTTTGCAAGAACCACATTTATAATTTGTATATCTTACATATACCTTTTCATCTATGACCTCCATTTGCAATCAAGCTCTTCTAAGAGTTCTTAACTCTAATGCAAGATCGCTAAGTGTTTTTTCAAACATTCTGGAGTCATCGAATTATCTCCTAATGGTTATTGTATCAAGAAGAGAAGATCACCTTTTACGAGGATATCACTCAGGCATGGGTTAATCTATGAAGTTAGACCCTTTTGCTAAGTTCCATATTAAGCAATATATTCTCATGGTCGCAAAGGAACTCAATGAGATAGGCTAAGGTCTACTAAGATATTTGCAAATAGACATCTAGACTAAGTTTATAATAAGAGATCAATTTATAATTGGTCTTCACTAAAACGGTCATCCCCTGGACGATTTTAGTGATCGCATGATCCCTATCCTCTACACCTCCCCTGTGTTACACAGCCATCAGTGCATTATCAAAGGTAGACATTCACTAATGCCAATCACATCATCCATGTGACTCATGCTCGATCTTTCGATCTCTTGTGTTCCGAAGCCATGCTTCTGTGGCGTGCTAGGCTCGCCAAATCTAACTTGTGTGTATTTGCTATGCAACATGACTTACACCCACTGTATGAGATATGTCTGACACCTAGGCCTGTAACCCTGGATCGCCTCATACCGAAGAACTTTCTTGGTGGTGCACACACAAGGGGAACATGGAACATTGGAATTAAATAGGGATTATCTTATTTGCTACCGTTGAGTATCTAAATACTAGCACACAATAAGATGTAAAAACTGGTATCAACATCATATGTATAATGTGATATGATATGGTCTTTCTTGCGTCTTGATCTCTATCGAGCGCTCCGGCATGATCTCCATCTTGCCCTTGGTTTGACGCCAAGTCCACGACGCCTCTACCAGGTCGTTCATCGGAACGGTGACTATTACTATACTACTTAGCAATAGAAAAGTAAACTACTTTATCTTCGCAACGACCAATGCCATATCATAATCACATGCCCCCTGCAAAATAAAGTTAGACGCTTCTATTTTATCTATTGTAAGTTTTACGTGGTTGTTAGGGCTTTCGCACTAGAACCGTTTCTAAACTACGAACTTTCCAACCACAACATGGATCCGACAGTTGTCTCTATTACACCCCTTTCGGGGTCCTCCATTGTAAATGCTACATCAAATATCGAATGAGAGACAGACACCCGCTAGCCACTTATACGGTACAAGCCGTATATTGAGCGTGGAACCAGTCTCGCATACGAATACGCGTAAGGTCGGTCTGAGCTGCTTCATCAAACAATACCGCGATATAAACAAGTACACGTTGGAGGGTAACAACTAAGGGATCAAACTGGCCGTACAACACTCCTACGCATAGATCGGCTCTGATACCACTGTTGGGGATCGGTACAGAAAACAAAAAAATTCCTACATTGAACCCCAGAAACTTGCCTTGGATTTATCTATGTAGTAATGCGGTAACGGCCGGAGCATAGAGAATACATACCCTTGTAGTCTCTATGCGGTTAACGTTCCGCGGGGAACGTGGTTGAAGTAGTCGTACTCAAAGCCGACCTCAAGGTCGTGAAGCTCCTCGCAGGTCACCCCTTGCTCCTTCTTGATCTTCATCATCTTCATCGTGCAACAACTCCAGCTCACGACATTCTAGCGCCCCAAGTGTTGCGCCTCGTGTCTTCGTACACATCTGGTGCACGATGAGACCTCTGGCTCCCCGATCCCGCCGGGAGTGCTAAAGTTGATATCCGGCTAGGAATCCCTGCAGCGCAACGGCGTAATGCAGGTGTGCCTCGATCGCACAACCTAGACTTGGGGCCATGGTCACGAGGTATAGAGAGAGGGAGGAGGAGAAAGTCAACCAAATGACTTCTCCAATTGTGTGTTTGGTGTGTTTAATCCCACCCATGGGCACCCCTTTATATAGGCGGAGGGGGTGTGCCCTCCCCATTGGGTTAGCCATGTGGGACTAATGCTAAAGTAAAAGGTCAGCACAAATTCGGAATGCCAAATGGGCCAAAAGTACTCAGCCCAAATAGCAAACAGAAAATAAACAAATAAAGAAAAAAGGGAAACAACACAGCAGCCTAGAGCAGCCCTGGCCGGGTGGGCCTTGCACGGCCCATCCGCGCCTGGTGCTAACTCCCGCCCAGCGGCGGCCGACATCGGGTGGCCCAGGTGGGCCTTTGCTCCGGCGGCCCGTCTGGTAGCCTGGGTGGCGGGCGGTGGTAGCTGGCCCCCGGTGGGCTGGCTCCCGTCCCGCGGCCTGCTGGCTCCGGTGGCCCGGGGGGCTGGCTCGCCTGCCCGCGGCCCACCTAGCCGAGCGGCCCACCCGCCTGGCGACGCCCAGTTACCTGCTGCCCTGTGCGGTGGCGGTTATCCGCCGCCCACTTGGCTGGCTGTTTTATCCTTTTCCATTTTTTCTGCACTTTTATTTCTAGGCCTTTTCTCTTTCGGATTTGGCCTAATATAAAAGTTGACTTTATAAATCTTAATCTAAATATTATTTATAATATATTAATTCATAATTAATATATATTTAAATATATATTTAAATTCCCATTTATCCGAAAACACTTTTCGGGGCTTTTCCTTTATTCTTTCTCCGAACAACTTCGGATCTCTCCGCGGAACGATTCAGGCTTTCTCTCTTTCTCTACTGTGATTTCATCTTACGAATGATCGCTCTCATCGTACCCTTAAGTGTATCCTCTCACGGCTCGGGAATGCTCTAGACATGATGTGTATCAATAATCAATAGAGGGACCAGGGATATCCATGTGACCCCTATGCATTCCTGATGAAAATGTCTTTTGAACCGTCTAAATGTAGCATCCTCTTCCTTTTGTTTCTCGATACAACTTGTCCGAGATCCGATCACCGGTATCCCATACCTTTGTTCAATCTCGTTCACAACAAGTTATGTTTTCTTGTTACCGTGACATTATATCCCCGTGACCTAGTCACATGTTGCAACATTTATAGATGTAATCTCACCAAGTCGTCCGTATGTATCTTTACCCATCATGTGGGTGAACAAATCCCGGTCTTGCAGTCACATGTCATCTACTGTTCCTTCGGAATACCCAACGTACACCTTTATGGCCACCGCATTACCAGATGACGTTTGATGCAGTCAAAGCAGCCTAGGGAAACAGTGAGTAATATGAGCTCATGGTCTAAGGAGAAGGAGTCTAGGTATAGCTGTTGCAACAATGAACTATATGACTGGATCATGTTGCAATCCTTCGAGGAATGTCTAACCACATCATTCTCCAATGATATGATCTCGTTGTCAGTCGGCATAAATACCCATGATCTTGAAACCCAGATCATCTTCGTGACCAAGGAACTAGTATGAATAGAGGCTACTAGGGACTTTGTTGTTTCATACCACACCTGTACCAATGTTTCTACTTGGCACAGTTATAGCACAATATGAAACTATTATAAACTAATTGAGATATGACAATAAAAACCTATTTATTATTTGCCTCTAGGGCATATCTCCTTCAGTTCCGATTCTTCTTATGTGGTGGTTTGAATTGTTTCGAACATGTATTAGTGGTTTTAGATATTTCAAACATGTTTTAGTGGTTTCAAATGTTTGAAGTGGTGGTTTCAAGTATTTCAAACATGGTTTGGTGGTTTCAATGAGATGAAACCTGGGCTAGTGGTTCCGGTTCTTCTTATGTGGAGGTTTTAATTCTTTGAAACATGTATTTGTGGTTTCAAAGGTTTGAAACATGTTTTATTGGTTTCAAATGTTTGTAGTGGTGGATTTAATTGTTTCAAACATGATATTGTGGTTTCAGATAAATGAAACTTGGTATTGAGGTTCCAGTGGTTTTGGGTGGTGGTTTCAATTAAATGAAAATTGGTCTTCAGGTTCGGGTTCTTCATATATGGTGGTTTCAATTGTTTGAAACGTGTATTAGTGATTTCAAATGTTTCAAACATGTTTTAGTCATGGTTTCAATTGTTTCAAACATGGTTCTGTGGTTTAAGATAACCCACGATCTCGCTCCCGCTCTCATCTTCCGCGCCGCCGTTGCCGCTGTCAGCAATCTCGATGATTCCGGCGTGGTTCGCCTCCCTCCGGAACTCTTTCCGGAGCACCTCATCGGTGGTGGTGTAGATCGTGCGACCACGAACTGCGCAGAATCACGCACTCCCTTTAGGGTTACGGTTGTCGGAGTGGACTTCGTGCCTATGATCGAGGCAGAGCGCAAGCCCATTGACCTCTTCCACTCTGATAGTTGGTGGCGGCGCTCCTCGATCTGGCGAGCCATCTCCGCCCCGCGAGGAACAGGCGCCACCGACACCCCGAAGTAGCTGAGGTCAAAGCCGGACGGGAGGCTTGCTCGCGGCAGCGTGAGGATGTCATGGTGCGCGAATATCGAGGCCTCGTAGAAGTTTAGATTGGGTCTCGCCATGGCTACAAGGAGGAGAGACAGAGTGGTGGGAGGGAGGAGAGAGAGAGTGGGGGTGGAAACGGTGGGCGGTGGCAGATCGACGACGACTGAGCGGGAAGTAGGGGAGGGGAAATTTCCCTCCCACCAACCGAAGCGTCAGGGTGCGGTGAACCGCATCGCGAGCCCTCCATACGGTATATATGCGGGACGGAAGTGAACTTTTGCGGTGAACTGCAAAAAAAATTCGGATGCGGTCGATGCTGCGGTATCTAGAATGGACACTTTTTCCCTCCTTTTACCATAAACGGACGGTTATTTTGGCGGACGGGTCCAGATGCGATATGATGCTCTAAGACGAGTTTCCTTTCCTATGGTTCAAGAAATGTCGTTAGCTAAAACCAGCAAAAACTCACGGAGCAATCAGACTATGCAGTAAATTCAGAGAAATGCTAAAAGAAAAAACAACAATTTGAACAAGTGTACTACTTTGCCTGTGGAAATCGTTTCAACAGAAATTACTTACAATCTGAACAGGTATAAACGTAGCAAAATTTTCACTAAGAAACCAGGAGCATTGCTCAACTCCAACAATATTTTCATCGGTTTGACAATACCCAACAGGGATCAAGAAGCAACTAATTTGCATTAAATCTCTGTTGTAAAAAAAATTGCCTTAAATCTGGATAATAGTACGTAAGGAGTTTGATGGATCTACATCCTTGGAATCAATCAAGCAACTAATCTAGGCTTTTAATTCTGGATGTAGTGCATGACCCGGGGAGCAGGAACTCCTTAACACATGGGATGAGTCGGTTGAGTTCTCGAGCAGGGGAGCTCTCCGGCGCTGGCAGGCAAGCGGGTGGAGGTGAGGGTGGGTCGAAGGGCAGAAGTGGAGGCCAGAACATGGACGGGCTCGAGGCGGAGGTGGTCAGCACCTACCGTTTCCACCACCGCGGCCATCGTTGCGCCCTCGGAGATCGGAGATCAAATCTCGGAACAACAGGGTTGAGTGCCACGGAGGCGCAACTAAAGTCCGGCACAAGACGACGACCCTCATGGAGGATGGCGCAGGCGGTGCTTCTCCTCCTCCACGCCACAAGACGGCGGCCCTCATGGAGGACCCCTCCGCTGCTTCTCGCCACCTCGGTGAGCGCCTTCGGTCTCGATATGGGGAAAGAGATGGGGAGAGGGAGCCGTAATAGCGAGATATAGAGGGGTTGCGCCGCAAAAATACCAAAGTGGGGAGGCGTGGACTTCAGCGTGAATCTAAAAGCTAATGGACGGGCGATGACACTCCGGCACATACCGATGCCGGTAGAAACGAGTTTTCGGACGTTGTTGGTTGGAGTCCGCAAGGATGCGGTCTCATGAGAGCTGCTCACATTGGTCTCGTCATGGTTGTAGCCGTCGTTGACCGCGTCGTCGCGTTCTACGTCACCACCATCGACGGGTTGAGGACGGACGGGAGGTGCATATCCGTCGCCGATTCACTCGCCGCTAGGAGGAAACTACTCCCTCCGTTCTAAAATATAAGATGTTTTAGCTTTGTGAAAGGAGTGTATCTAGATCCTTTTTAGTGTCTAGGTTCATTTCAAATTTAGATGAATCTACACACTAGAAGATGTCTAGATACACTCTTTTCACAAAGCTAAAACATCTTATATTTTAAACAGAGGGAGTACTCACTTGGGCGCTCGCCGAGGCCGCTGTGGTTTTGTTCAAAAAAAAAGCTCGTGAGTTGTGACGCGGTGGCCTCCATAGTTATCTGCGGTCACGACTGCTGTAAGGCGCATTGCTGATCGATGTTCGTTGTCTTTTCTGTTATGTTCCACATAGAAATAGCTGCACATCCATTTTTTCATGTTAGGAAGTTGTGGAAAACCCATATTTTGATAGTGAGTTTTTGAGAGAGGTGTTTTGATTCAGTTTAGGATCCTTTGTTGAGAATATAGTTGTCCACGAGACTTTTGCAAGGCAGAAGCTGGAGATAAAGCTGCAGACACCAGGACGTTGTAGCTGCTCGACAACCACCATGGCAGCGCAAGCGAGATCTCGTATGAGTATGACCAGATCTCTCACTTCAATGCAGCATGAAGCAGAGCGAGGAAGCGATTGTATGCGCACAGGTACTTCAATTGGATCTTCTTTGTTTTTTGTAACGATAGCCATTTGTTCGACATAATACCTAGATGTTTCTTGTGCATGTCACTATTGATAGGTGCATGGAACCCAAAGAGAAATAGATGTGTGACTAAAACAATGGTCCATGTTGAGGAGACCGAGGGCATCAAGTTTGAGCTCCTCATATAGTCATATGCAATAAATTTGAGGTGTTTAGAATGGCATTTCGTAGGTGCTTTTTCTAGAAATAAATTTCTTTAAAATATTGTTGTGGTATAAGAAAATGCTTATGGGATTTTCCTTTTTCTTAGGGAATATCTCTTGTACATGTTTGTTGTTTGTATGAATCCGTGGGAACCACACGACTTGTGATGTAATCAGTTTGGTGTGCCACGAAACCTTAACAAGCCAAATTACACAATTTGCAAAGGGTGCCATATATAATATACAAATTAGTTAGCTTCTCGTGGCTCTTGGACTGAATGGTGCAATCTTAGGTTCATACATAAATTTACATCCTTTTTTATCTTTAATATGGAAGTCCAAATATTACCCAAGCTATTCTACGAAATCTAGCCTGCCAACTCTACATCTCAGATGACATCGGGTACCAACAATCATGACACTACTCCTAGGTGGGGTTGATCTTCGGTGATGAGGACTTCATCAACCATTGAGTAATTCAGAGAGAGTGGGGGTTGGGGATATACCTATTTCTTAGCTATATTAGGGATATTAAAACTGAGTCATCTAGGAGCTCTCTCGTGAACCAAATTATTTCAGCCATTAGATCACACTGCCTAGAAATTTTCAGCCATCCGATCTCCACTACATCCCTCGTTGCTCCAGATATCCCTTGGGGACGCTACTGTGCGCATCAAATTGGCCCGCCGTAGTAAATTTGGGCCTAATAGCCTAATAAAGCCCATATAACTCAGCTACTGGACCGACCTAGCGAACCCGGAAACCTCTCCTCACAACCTCCACCTCGCCTCCATCGTGAAGAGATCTCGAGCGCCGGCGCCCCTCCCCATGTTCTCCACCGCTGCCGCCAGACGTGAGCTCGAGCAGCGGACCGCGGTGCCCCTTTTCCAATCTCGACTTCTACCGGATCTCTTAACCGATGCACGGTAGCTTTTCCCAGCAGCGCCGCCCAACACCGACATCTGCAGGCACACGGCCATCCAAGATCGTCTCTCCCTCACTGCGGAGGAACCAGAGATTTCCCTGGCCACCTTGTTGCGGCAGCAGAGCCCCCTCTCCCAGGTGACCCTCCTTCCTTCGTTCGTCCCCTCCCCCTATTTCTTATGGTCTTGATGTTCATCGTGCTGGATAAGGGCCGTAGATTCGGAGGAGGGTGAGGAGCCATGAATTGAGAAATTATTGCGTTGAATTTGCAGATCTAAGTTTGTTGGAACAAGGGGACAAATAGCAGTAAATAAAAGATTATCCTCCGAGTACTATTGGTTGAGCTGGTTTCGAGTACTATTAGCGTTGCTCTTTACATTGTAGGTTACATACAGTATATTTGTTTATCAACTTCGGAGTAGATAAAATAACTATGTATCCTTTATTCATCTACACAAGGGAAACTGGCGTTGTTAATTTTTTTGCTAAAACTAAAAGTAGGATGAGGATCACGTGCAGCACCACATCCACTGGATTCTCCAATCGCTACACAACAGACATTTTCGGTGCCACAAATCCAAGTTAATTAATTTGGATTGGAGGGAGTAGAAGAATTTATTTTAAATTTAGTAACTTTTTTCATCTTTGGTTACGATATTGTCGGTGAAAGCCTCTGTTTAAAATGCCCAGTCTTTGTTTGCACTGTAACTAGCACTTTATTGTAAATGCTCTATTGCCTGCCGACTGTTATTTAATATAGTACTTAATCATCTTTGCATTGATAGTATAATGTAATTTTAAAAAAATGCTTAGTTCCATGTATTTCAATGACGCTTTTAATCACTTGTTACCTTGAATTAGTGGTACGAATCTGACAGTGCGCCCTATCCAAGTAACAAATGTGTATGTCTCCGAAAAAGAGACTTGAAAGCTCGTATTTGTTATGGAACTAAAAGGTACCCCTGGTTATAAAATTAAGAAAATAAAATTTCCTTATTTTTTTCCACATGTAACTGTTTACTTAACAAAGACGTATGCAGAACTACATTCACGTTTCCATTTCAATACCTTCTTACATTTTTTTGGAAATTTTGGCATGTCTCTGTGTTCTGTGATTTCGTTTAGAGAACACGTTCATCAGTTGCTTTTTCACTACAACGATTTATGAAATTTACATTTAGTTTCTTTCCTATCTCGGAACTCATCCTACGTAAACCACTAATTAGCCTATGAGAAATTTTAGATTCAGATGAGGGTACCAAGTGCTCTTATAAGAACATAATATGTTATCACCAAAATGTGTCTATATATGGAACATGTTAAAATTTCAAATATATTTTGATAAATTCCTAACATTCTATTTTCCTAATGGACGGGCGGGGCCACGCGCGTCTACATGATCTAGTAAATGGTAATTTTTTAACATGGTCTTATGCTATATACATTCATTAGACAACGACACATGCTCTCAATAAAATAACTATAGCTATTTTTTAAAATAATTCAATTGTACTGAATCCCAAACACCTCCAATTTAGGGGGTGTTTATAAAATTGAGTGGGTTTTTAAATAAAGATCTATCTAACTAATATTTGTACCATTGCAACGTAGAGGTGTAGGCGCTGAGGAAAGTTTTTACGCAAACACTTGGGTGAAAAGTGTCAAGACAATTGCCAACTCTATTCAACGGATAAATCATGAGCGGGC
Source organism: Avena eriantha (assembly GCA_910589775.1). Lineage (NCBI taxonomy): Eukaryota > Viridiplantae > Streptophyta > Magnoliopsida > Poales > Poaceae > Avena > Avena eriantha. The sequence continues at coordinate 168,075,662 of OU342743.1, read as the reverse complement.
GATTTGACATAGAAAATCTTAAAGTGACAGAATGCCGGACCAAACGACAGTTACATTATCTTGTACATCACGGTGGTGATGTGCATAAAAGTTGATACTTAAGGCATATCTGGAGTACGAGAGACGTGGAATCTTAGTCAGCAAAATAATGTTGCTTCGTATGGATATGATGTCCATTTATAACTTTTTATAGGAACATTGACAAAGTGGAACCTTATTATCTTTGCAACATTTTACATTATGTATTTACTATACACGTAACTTTATATGTATTATGTTTGCATGTGTGGCAACAAAATCATGAGAAGTCATAGCAACGCACGGGCATTCAACTAGTTTTGAATCACACGGTCGTGTCCATGTGGACTCGTTGGAGTATATTGTCTTTCTTTTGCAGGTATATAGCCCACACTGGTTTGTGATCCCATGGTTTGTATTTTTTAAAGGATCATATATATTAATATCGCAAGGTACCAATTACACTCAGATGGCATTACAAATGCACATATCCAAAAAAGAAAGAAGAATTACAGATAAAAGAAAGTCCCGCTACAACGATCTATGTCCTACAACAGTGACCAAACACCACCAATGCAGCACCAGAAATCCATCCTCTCTAAAAGGGACGCCTCCAAGAAGTGAACAGTGCACTAGCACCGTCATCGCCCTGGTCATCGATCATAGGTTTTCACCCCGGAGAAAGTCTGCGCTAACAAAACAATGTTTTCAACAGGGCCATTGCTAGGCACAACCAATTAAGGCCAGACCTTGGATTTTCACCCTGCAGCTTGAACTCCGGAATTCCCTTTACTATCACCCCCACTTTCCAATGTCGCTTCTCCAAGACCTAGAACACCAAGCCAAAAGCTCATCGGATTCAAACCACCATTACCATCCTTTAGACCTCAGCTTTCATGTCATTTTCTACGACTGAATTCACCATGGGACTAATGGCATGTCCTTGATGGCAACAGTCTGCAAAGCTTCACAACACTCCCTCTGAAACCAAACGGTCAAATAAAAACATGGTTGTGCGCGACCGAAATCCATCCATCTGGCGAACTCCGGCATGTCATCCATTGGAGTACACCAGCAGATTATTCCAGAACACAACACTCAGATCAAATCGATGAAGTCATGGGACATGTAGATCTTTGTCATGACGTGAGAGGTATCCTAGGACAAAACCCCCTTTATTCGAAGCCACACCGAAAGCTCCCTCACCACCGGCCTTCACCGGCCACCACACCTGCCGGATCTAGGCCAACAGATCGAGGATGACCCTGGCCGCGTTGTCCGCGAGTACCTCGAGTTGCAGCACTTCGGTGGAGAACGGTGCAAGGACGGCATCGCCACCATCATGCCCTTCCGCCCTAGCTCTAGGCCATCCCACTACCACGCCCTTGCACACGGCGCGTCGATCTGTGCATGCCCCGCCTCAAGGCCTCTCCGCGTGAAACCTTGTGAGGAAGACGCGCCCATCTTGCCCCGCCGCCTTCGCAGCCGGGGCGCGGCAGCGGCGGCCAACATGACCGGGGCTAGGTTTTTTTGGGGGAGAGGGAGTCACCCCGTGATCGCCCGCGCGAGTGACCCGTGTCGTTTTTTCCTTGTTTTCATTCGGAATCCAGGTACGATTTAGAAATCCATATACCTTCGGAAGGTCTTCCATTTGCCTAATCCTCCTCTCTTCAAAACCCCTTTCCATTTGCCCATCAATTATCTGCCCGCTCGCAAATCATTTCATTGCATTACTGCTGTCCCGCCTTGGTTGATCAAGTTGCACTTTATGAAACAAATCCTAGAGCGTTACATGAATATTTTTCGCAAACAAAAATGTAAAATTGAAATTGCATATTGTAAAAAATGAGTTTTGCTTCGGTGTCCTCTCCTTTCTCCTAGATTTAAGAAACTGAAAACAGAAGGATGGTCAGAATCAGCCGTTACCCCTTTATACCCTTCGAACCAAAAGGGTATTGGTTAATGTGTTTTCATTTTCTTAAGTTTGGAAGGAGTTGACCAGCACGAAAGCACGCTCGTAAAAAATATATATATGACTACCTAGTCTCGGCTAGGAAAAATTTCAGCGGGTGGCATAGTTGACCCAAGAAACTCTGCTTGGAGATGATGTCATAGCGTATTGGTGTCCTCAAGTTCCATCTCCGACCGATGAAGCTCAGCTCGGGAACTTGCGTATTTGGAGTCCTTGTTCTCTGTCTGGCGGAGCTACGATTATATCCAGACCCTTCTCGGCATTAGCTTCTCCGGGATGACGATCTCTCAAGATCGTGGTCGTCGATATCCTCTTGTCTACGTTGATGACTTCTCGTCCACTACTTCTACAAGTTCCTGTGTTTTTTAAGATTTCTCCGATACGAGTTTTGCTACGCCAGAGGCGACATCAAGCTTTGCTCACGGCGCGCCGTCAAGGTTTGCTGAAGGAAGATGACGCTGAAATTGTTTGTTTTTAAGGATGTTCTTGTAAGGATTAGTTTCAGATAATGTAGGCTTTCTGCCTTTTCCGCAAACAAAAAACCTGGTTGCGTGTTAACTTTTTGTAAAATGGTTGCATGTTAACTTTTGGTTCTAAGAGAGCATGTTAAGACTAAGAGCATCTCCACTCGGTTCCAGTAGGCCGTTCCCAGGGCGAAATTTTCATCCGGATGGCGAAAAATGGCCCAGTCGCATTCCCAAGACGCCGAATTGGTCCGGATTTGGCCCAACTTTCATCTGGCGGTCCCAGGCCAAACCCAGGGCGCTGGAAACCGCCTAGGGACACCGGATGCAGAGGAAACGCCGAAAAAAACACACCCGCCTGTGGACCCGCCCAGTCAGCGAGTGAACCGAGTCGTCCTCATCCTCTCGCCTTGGCTCCTGCGACGGACCGCCGGGCAATGACTTCCCGTCTTGACGACCACGCGTCGCTTTTATGGCGCGCCACCGCCAGTCCGTCTTCCCGTCATGTCCCTATTTCCCGCCTTCACCGCTACACCCCTCCCGCCTCTTTTGGCTATAAATGTCGGCACCCTCGCTGCTGCCTAAAGCACACCCTCACGCCTCCCATTCCCCAATCACAAGCTCCACTTTCCCTGGCGAAGAGAAGAAGAACTCAGCGGCAGCGATGGCGGAACGTTTCCCTGGCGATCCGGCGGCGGCCAACAGCTTCGGTCACCGTTCTCTGCAGACGTGGGAGGCACGGCTGCTCTACGAGGCCGGCTACCCAGCGCTGCCGGACTTCCGGTGCGAGCCGACATGGAGGCTAAGCGCGGGCGGCGTGCCCGTGCCGCCGGTGCCGTCGGAGGAGGAGATCATCGACGAGATTCAACTCATCATCGCCGGCATGGAGGACCCCGACCTCGCCGAGGTCCCAGGGAATCTCGCCTACTGGTGTCGCTGGTGGAGCGCGCCTAGCCATATTCTCGCCGCCGTGCTGGAGCACATCCTGGCGGGGAACAACCCCAGGCTGGGGTATCCCCCGCGTTCGCCGCCGACGGTCTCCCAGCGATGCGGATCTACTTGGATGTCGAGGAGGATGGCGAGCCGGTCATTCGGCTCGTCGTCTGCTTTGGCTTCCCGCTCATCCGGTTTGGTGCCAAGGAGCTCGCCGGCGCGCTCCGGCCAGTAAAGCAGGAGGATGCGTCGCTCCGCGCTCTCCGCCGCGCATGCGCTCGCGCGACATCGTTATAGACTCGTGGTTTACTCTATGCTTACTATGTGTTTCTTAATAGTTATCTCATTTCTTGGAAGACCTGAAAATAGACCACAGTTTCCCGTTCGAATGTAGTGGCTGAGTTGCGAGATATAACTCTTTTCAAGGTTATGTTGCTTATTGGAGGATTTTGGTGTCTCCATTGGTACACTGACTACCCTCTTGTGAGTGTTGGAGATATGCCCAAGAGGCAATAATAAAGTGGTTATTATTATATCTTTATGTTTATGATAAATGTTTACATCCCATGCTATAATTGTATTAACCGGAAACATTAATACTTGTGTGTTTTGTAAACATAAAAGAGTCCCTAGTAATCCTCTTGTTAAACTAGCTTGTTGATTAATGGATGATCATGGTTTCCTGATCTTGGACATTGGATGTCGTTAATAACAAGATCATATCATTAGGAGAATGATGTGATGGACACACACCCGTAGTAAGCATAGCATAAGATCAAGTCATTAAGTTCGTTTGCTATAAGCTTTAAAATACATAGTAACCTAATCCTTCGATCATGAGGTTATGTTAATCACCATCACCGGATGGGTATTTTGATGACATCAAACACCGCTTCATAACTGGGTGGTCATAAAGGTGTCATTGGGTATTCTGAAAGTATGTGTTGAAGCGCATGGACCAAGATTGGGATTTTTGTCCATCCATATGACAGATAGATATGCTCTGGGCCCTCTCGGTGGAATGTCATCTAATTAGCTTGCAAGCATGTGACTGGGTCACAAGGGATGACATAACATGGAACGAGTAAAGAGTACTTATCAGTAACGAGGTAGAACTAGGTATGGAGATACCGACGATCAAACCTCGGATAAGTAGAGTATCGCGTGACAAAGGGAATTGGTTTCGTATGTATATGGTTCAATCGATCACGAAGTCATCGTTGAGTATGTGGGAGCCATTATGGATCTCCAGGTCCCGCTGATGGTTATTGATAGGAGATGTGTCTCTATCATGTCTACATATTCACGAACCGTAGGGTGACACACTTAAGGTTCGAAGTTGTTTTAAGTAGATATGGAATGTGCGTTGGAGACCGAATGTTGTTCGGAGTCTCGGAATGGATCCGGGACATCACGAGGAGATCCGGAATTTTCCGGAGAATAAGATTCATATATTGGGGATCATTTTCCGAGTTAGGAAATGTTCCGGAGTGTTTGTATGGAGATTCTAGAAGGTTTCGGAATGTTCTGGAAGGTTCTAGAGGATTTCTTGGAGTTTGCTTGAAAACCAAGAAAGGGTCAAAGGAAACCTAGTGGGGCAAGACACGGATTCGTGGGGGAGGAGGACTCCTCCCCCCTTCCCACCGCCGGCCATAGGAGGGGAGTCCTACTAGGACTCCCCCTCCCCAGGCGCGCCTCCCCCCTTAAATAGAAGGGCAGGGGCGCCCCCTCCTAGCCCTCTCCCATAACTCCAATCTCTGTCGCCTCTCTCCTCCTCCTTTCTTCTGCACAGGCATAGGCGAAGCCTTGCAGAATTCTTTACTCCACCACCACCACGCCGTCGTGCTGCTGGGATTCCGTGGAGAAGATCTACTACCTCTGCTGCTCGCTGGAACAGGGAGAGGAAGGTCTGCTTCGACTCCGCACGTGTGACCGACTGCGGTAGCGCTGCCGGAACGCGGCGCTGGAAGGATCGTCCACTTGACCGACTGCGGAAGTGCTGCCGGAACGCGGCGCTGGAAGGATCGTCCACTTGACCGACTGCGGAAGCGCTGCCAGAACGCGGCGCCGGAAGGATCGTCCACACGATCGTGAGATCGGCAAGTGATCGACTACATCAACCACGAGATCTAATCTCGTTAACGCTTTCGGATCTACGAGGGTTAGTTCCTATCTATCTCGTTGCACATGTCTAATAGATTAGATCTTGGCTTTTATCTAGATTAGATCTGGGTTTTGGTCATTCTTGCGGTAGAATTTTTTTGTTTTCCATGCTACGAACCCATCAGTGGTATCAGAGCCGTATCTATGCGTAGATCTGTTGCACGAGTAGAACACAATGTTTTTGTGGGCGTTGATGCTTTTGTTGTCGGTGTCTTAGCGTGTACTTTGCATCTTGCGGCATGATGGGATGAAGCGGCTCGGGCTAACATTACATGTCATCGCACATGAGACTTGCTCCACGCTTGACGTGCAACTTGCTTTGCACAAGTGGCTTTGCGGGTGTCTGTCTCTCCCACCATAGTTAAGATTCAATTTACAATGAGCATCTAACAACACTTGTATCAACGTTGTGGTCCTTGTTCGTAGGTAAGATCGGTCTTATGCGAAAGCCCCAAACCACGTAAAACATGCAAAGAAATTTAGAGGCGTCTAACTTGTTTTTGCAGGGGTTTTGTGATGTGATATGGCCATCATGTGATTATGATTATATTTGATGTATGCAATGATCCTTGTTGTAATATGGCAACCGGCAGGAGCCTAATGGTTGTCTTTTAATTCTGTTAAGACATGCGTGTCTATTCATCTTGTAATAGCTTTATTCCAAGTAGTTGTAATAGTTACTAGTGATGATAGACAACCATGAAGCGGCGCCACGGACCTTGACGCAATGCTGGTGATGATGGAGATCGTGTCCGTGCTTTGGAGATGGAGATCAAAGGCGCAAGAAGAAAGGGCCATATCATATCACACTTATTATGAATTGCCTGTGATGTTAATCCTTTATGCATCTTGTATTGCTTAGATCGCGACGGTAGCATTATAAGATGATCCCTCTCACTAAATATCAAGTAATAAAGTGTTCGTCCTTAGTTGGCACCGTTGCTAAGACTCGTCGTTTCGAAGCATCTCGTGATGATCGGGTGTGATAGACTCTACGTGTGCATACAACAGGTGTAAGCCAGATTTGCACATGCGGAAACTAAGGTTAACCTTGACGAGCCTAGCATGTACAGACATGGTCTCGGAACACGGAATACTGAAAGGTAAAGCATGAGTCATATGGATGATATGATGAACATGTTGATTGTTCGCCTTTAAAGCTACATCATCTCACGTGATGATCGGACTTGGTGTAGTGGATTTGGTTCGTGTAATCACTAAAACAACTCGAGGGATGTTGTTTTGAGTGGGAGTTCATTTGTAATTTGGATTAGTCGAACTCAATTTATCATAAACACAATCAAAGTGAATTTGCATAGTTTGTTGTAGTCATTGGCATCCGTTCACCACCTTACGCTTAGTTATAGTTGAGATAGTGGAACTATAGAAATTCTGGATATTTGCTTTACTAACTGGTATCGTATTGTTTTGAGTGTCAATTTAAAGTTTAAAAGTCCTATTGCAAACTTTCAGCAAACTCCATTTACTCTGTGAAGTTTAATAAATAGTATTAAATCAAGAGTAACAATTCCAGTGTTAGTATCTAATGTATCATGTTTGCCTCCATAATTCTTGATACTCAAAAGATTGTTTTTAATATCAAGTTTATCTAAGAGCTGAAAGCAATGTTTCAGAAACCATCATATGTGAAAGGTATTGCGATATCTAAAACAATGTGTTGGTTACAACATGATAGAGTATACGTCCTCATATTTGATGAGAATTTGTTAATGTTGGAGACGCTAGTCGTCCTAATCCTCCAAAAGGTTTTGAAAAAGAAACATTATACTCGCAATTCACCTTTATAAGCTATAGCAGCTTGATCATGAAAGTTGTCATGATAAGGATGAATAGAAGATGTAAGTAAAATGTTTACTACACTAATAGATCACTAAAGAATGGATTTTTGAAAGAATGCCAAACATTTGATGATGGTGATCCACTTCAAAGTGCAAGTCCAAAGGTATTAGTATTTGACTATATACGCTTTGTACTATGTGTCATGTGAACGACACCACTATTGATGTTGATAGATTCTTTAAAAAAAAGGAATTGCTGAAAGAGAATCTATAAAATATTTGGCAGAAAATAAAAGGTTGGAGATGTCCAACTTAGGCATATAGAAGATATACATGTTATGGTTGTATTCCTTGCTTGTTAAACAATGTGGTTCTTAGGTATTGGATACCGAATTGGTTGGTATGAAGTGTCATACAGGACAACGCAATTCATGAACTACAGTGGCCTAAGTAACTAGCAAGAGAATGAGTGATGATGTTCTTCGAAAACAAATGTTATTGTGTTTTTCGTTGTCATCAAACCTAGCATTCAAGATTTGTTTCAATAATTGTTATTTTGTTCTGGTATTACGAGAACAATGGTTGTTCAAATAATAACCGTATTCCATAAAGGATGGATGAACTTTTACAAGTCTAGTGGGAGAAATCACATCCATAAACACTGTTGCTAAAATGTCGCAAGACAAATGGTTGAAAGATCACTTATGAAGTGACATCGATGTTTAAATTATATTTGAAAGAAAACATGAAGAAACTCCATGTTGATGGAATTTTGGAGTCTTTGATTTTGATCAATTGACGCATGTGAGACTTTCCTCGAGATAATTAAAACTTCGTTCATAGGCCAAAAGGGAACGAATGACTAGCTGATTGGAACTTGTACATACAGATGTATGAAGCCCATTATGTGTAGTCGAGAGCGATGGATTTCAACTTTATATGCTTTCTCCGAGAATTTGAGTGAATATATGTATACTTACTCAATAAGGAAGAAGTATGAAACATTTGAAAAATGTTCAAAGACTTCCAAGATGAAGTGGAAAATCATTGTAACAAGAAAATAAAAGAGTTTATGATTAGATCATAAAGGAAGATAGTTGAGTTACATGTTTAGCAAAAACACGTAAGATTTGAGGAATCGTTACATGGATTTGCATTTCCCAAAACACCATAGGAGTATGGAGTGTTCAAGATATGTAATGAAACCTTGTTTGACATGGTAAGATCAAAGGTGTCATTTATAAAACTGCCATTATATTTTAAAGATTAAAGCTTTAGTGCGCTTTTACACTGAAAAGAGCTCCATCGTGATCCGTTGAAATGACACCATATAAGTCATGGTTTGGGATAAAACCCGAATTGTCTTTTCTTAAATTTTGGTATGCTATGCATAACTAAAATGTTTACAACCAAAGTCGGATAAGCATGTCTTTGTAGGTTATTCCAAAGAATTTGTTGGGAATTTCTCCATAACGCCGAGGACAAAAGAGTTTGTCGCTTGAAACGTCAAGTTTCTTGAGAAGGAATTTTTCGTGAAAAGTTAAGTGGGAGGACAATAGAACTTTGATAAGGTTGTTGAACCTTAGATATATGTGCTAAGTAGCGCAGCGCCGGAAAGTGTCCCGGTGGCGGCCACAATGCTCATGTCTCGTGATCGCAAAAGGTGTGATCTCGGAGATTAGAGTTCCTATAGAACCGTGTGGGTCGGTAAGAATCAAATAGTAAGATTTGATAAGCAAGTCGTTATTGTTTTGACAATGATGAACCGACTACATGCAAAGAAGCGATGATGGGCCCTGACTCCATAAAGTGACTAGAAGTCATGGAATCTGTGATAGCATCCATACACGAGAAATCAAGTTTCTGAACTTTGAAGACCCTCCGGAAAGGCGTGAAGCCTATCGGTCGTGTTTGGATCTATAAAGAAATAGACATGGATGTTTCAAATCTATGAAATAGTCGACATGTCGGAAAGAGTTTATGACAATGTTCAAGGAATTGACTATGATAAGATTTGATCTTTCATAGCGATATTTAGTCTAGACGGATTAATGTAGCAACCACTACATATATTTTGGTATATGGTAGTTGAACAAACAAAACAAGTTCTTCTAATAGAATGGTTACCTAGGACGTGTACATGACACGATCCAAAGGGTTTTGTTAATTCAAAGGATGCTAAAAGAGTATGCAAAACTTCAATGGTTGAAGTGAGCATCGCGGAGTTGGAATCTTCACCATGATGAAACCGTTAAAAGGTTTAATTTCATCATAGACGATGAAGATGCTTGCATTTTGCAAGAAATTAAGTGGGAGCGCTAAGACATATTTCTAATACATTATGTGAAAGACATATTGTTGATTAGAAATGATGTATCTTTTATTGACACAGGTTAAAAATTTCATTTCGATGAAAGACTTAGGCATAACCCAAGAATTAGGCATCAATGTCTATATGAATAGATTGAGGCGCTAATATGGTTTTGCCAAATGTACATAGATAAGATGTTGAATGAGTTCAATATGGAAACAACAAGAAAGGTTCTTGACGCACGGAATGAAATGTGTTGACACGAGATTCAAGTGTTTTGACACTTGGTGAAATCACAAGAATATTTTGATTAATCATTCTTTGAGATGTACACATCCAGATATGTCCTATGCTCTAAATGTTATGAGCATATACCAGAATGATTCATAAGATGATCATTGGACAATAGTAAATATATTCTTATGAGCTTTGGAAGAACTAAGAATATATCATGTATAAAGTGACAAATAGTTAAAGGTAGTTCGTTATAAAGTGTTACATTGATACTAGTTTTATCACAAGATACAAATTAAATTTATCTCAATTTAGACTATGGGTGACACAATATAATGGAAAGGATGTTCCATGATGGATTTGGATGAGTTCCAAAGTTGAGATATTGTGACGGATACTACAACAAAAGGCTAAGTATATAACTGCTATAGTAGCAGCAAAGGAGGGCATTTATGTTAAGTAGTTTGTTATCAAACTAGGTGTGGTTCATAGCGGGATAATACTATGAAGATATATTGTACGACAATTGTATCAACATGATTTAATCCCAAAGAACTAAAGGTCTCACCAAAGGACCAAATTTATACAATGCCATCTCATTGGAGAATGAGTAATGCGTAGAGACGCAAGGACATGCAAATACACACGGACCTGGAAGTGTCAGATCCGAAGATTATGTTTACCACTTACAATAGTGTCTATACAACACCAGAAATCCATAGGTGTTGAATGCACAAGTTTTTTAACTAGATTATTGACTCTAGTGCAAGTGAGAGACTGTTGGAGATATGCCCCAGAGGCAATAATAAAGTGGTTATTATTATATCTTTATGTTTATGATAAATGTTTACATCCCATGCTATAATTGTATTAACCGGAAACATTAATACTTGTGTGTTTTGTAAACATAAAAGAGTCCCTAGTAAGCCTCTTGTTAAACTAGCTTGTTGATTAATGGATGATCATGGTTTCCTGATCATGGACATTGGATGTCGTTAATAACAAGATCATATCATTAGGAGAATGATGTGATGGACACACACCCGTAGTAAGCATAGCATAAGATCAAGTCATTAAGTTCGTTTGCTATAAGCTTTAAAATACATAGTAACCTAATCCTTCGATCATGAGGTTATGTTAATCACCATCACCGGATGGGTACTTTGATGACATCAAACACCGCTTCGTAACTGGGTGGTCATAAAGGTGTCATTGGGTATTCTGAAAGTATGTGTTGAAGCGCATGGACCAAGATTGGGATTTGTCCATCCATATGACGGATAGATATGCTCTGGGCCCTCTCGGTTGGATGTCATCTAATTAGCTTGCAAGCATGTGACTGGGTCACAAGGGATGACATAACATGGAACGAGTAAAGAGTACTTATCAGTAACGAGGTAGAACTAGGTATGGAGATACCGACGATCAAACCTCGGATAAGTAGAGTATCGCGTGACAAAGGGAATTGGTTTCGTATGTATATAGTTCAATCGATCACGAAGTCATCGTTGAGTATGTGGGAGCCATTATGGATCTCCAGGTCCCGCTGATGGTTATTGATAGGAGATGTGTCTCTATCATGTCTACATATTCACGAACCGTAGGGTGACACACTTAAGGTTCGAAGTTGTTTTAAGTAGATATGGAATGTGCGTTGGAGACCGAATGTTGTTCGGAGTCTCGGAATGGATCCGGGACATCACGAGGAGATCCAGAATTGTCCGGAGAATAAGATTCATATATTGGGGATCATTTTCCGAGTTAGGAAATGTTCCGGAGTGTTTGTATGGAGATTCTAGAAGGTTTCGGAATGTTCTGGAAGGTTCTAGAGGATTTGTTGGAGTTTGCTTGAAAACCAAGAAAGGGTCAAAGGAAACCTAGTGGGGCAAGACACGGATTCGTGGGGGAGGAGGACTCCTCCCCCCTTCCCACCGCCGGCCATAGGAGGGGAGTCCTACTAGGACTCCCCCTCCCCAGGCGCGCCTCCCCCCTTAAATAGAAGGGCAGGGGCGCCCCCTCCTAGCCCTCTCCCATAACTCCAATCTCTGTCGCCTCTCTCCTCCTCCTTTCTTCTGCACAGGCATAGGCGAAGCCTTGCAGAATTCTTTATTCCACCACCACCACCACGCCGTCGTGCTGCTGGGATTCCGTGGAGAAGATCTAGTACCTCCGCTGCTCGCTGGAACGGGGAGAGGAAGGTCTGCTTCGACTCCGCACATGTGACCGACTGTGGTAGCGCTGCCGGAACGCTGCGCTGGAAGGATCGTCCACTTGACCGACTGCGGAAGCGCTGCCGGAACGCGGCGCTGGAAGGATCGTCCACTTGACCGACTGCGGAAGCGCTGCCGGAACGCGGCGCCGGAAGGATCGTCCACACGATCTTGAGATCGGCAAGTGATCGACTACATCAACCACGAGATCTAATCTCGTTAACGCTTTCGGATCTACGAGGGTTAGTTCCTATCTATCTCGTTGCACATGTCTAATAGATTAGATCTTGGCTTTTATCTAGATTAGATCTAGGTTTTGTTCGTTCTTGCGGTAGAATTTTTTTGTTTTTCATGCTACGAACCCATCAGTGAGACCATATAAGCACTATCCGCATTGCTCGTGATCCGGTGAAGCATGAGCTTACCGAACACATAGTTGTTGATGTCTCCTTTGTGCGCACGCTCTTCAGTAAGGCCCAAACTCGAGGGCAACATGAATTTAATTTTCTCCAGACTTAGTGTTATTGACCCACCATGAGGTGGGCGTGTGTGTTAGAGATTGTATAGATATATAGCATTTTTCTATTGTATAAGGGTCTCTTTGCATATTGCGTGGACATGCATATTGGCCTTTGGCCCCAATAGTCAATCAGAGTTTCTCATTCCCCAATTCACAACACTACAAGCGGCATGCATGCATGTGCAAGTACAACCGCAGATCGACTGCGACACAGAGATTGTCATCCTCTCCTGCCGGACCAAAATCCCAATGAAAGGCAGCATTTCCACTCCTCCTCTCAACTAAGGTTGCAAGCGGCAAATCGTAAGAGTCCGCGAAAGTAAAATTTAGTTTAAACTAGATTAGTTTTCTTAAAAATTTAGAACATGACAAACCAATTTTGATTACGAAGCGGGGTGGATCGGGTGCCGCTTTGCAACCCTACTCTCAACACGCCTCGCCTGTAAATTCTATCACGACGACATGATTTATCAATACCATGTACAGTAAGATCGACCTTTGGTAAGTACCGCTCGTATCATGTACTCCATCCGTTTCAAAATATAAGATGTTTTAGGTTTATGAATAAAATGTATCTAAATAATTTTTAGTGTATATATTCACTCCAAATCTGAGTGAACCTATGTACTAAAAGAAGTCTAGATACATTTGCTTCACAAGATAAAATATCTTATATTTTAAAACGGAGGGAGTAGAGTGGTACGGACTTTTGAGCGTTTTCAGAGTTTATCTTTAAGTATACAGTCTTGCAAATGAAATATATGTACTGCACTACAAAGCTAACAAGCAACCAGAGCGACCATGAGGCAATCTATTGGTACTGAATCATCAATCATCATATGGCAGATGTATAATTGTTTTCTGCTAAGTATCCCCAGCTGTACGCACCAGTCTTCCACCAGACAACACTTGCCAACATGAATTATGGTAGCTCGTCGGGAACAGGGCCGAGGCATGCTCGGTGGTGGAATCCGCGGAGATCGTCATGGCTCCAGGGCATCTCCACCGGACAGATCTAAACAGGTGATCGAAATGGTCTGTCTCTATCCGTTTGGGTTGGACCGTGGTTGTTTTTGGTCACGGTCCGTCCTGTCCGGCCAACCGCGCCCACCGGTGTGATCCATCTGTTCGCGCTTGGCAAAAGTACCCTCATCGACGCCGGAGTCGGTGTATTCCCATTGCGTTCCCGTTGCCCCGCCGCCTCCTGCCTTTCTTTCCCGCCGGTTCCCGCCTTTTCTGTGCGTTTTCCACCACGTCCAGGCACGCCCATAAAAATTAGGGTCAGGCGGCTAGCTGAGGTAGGCACAAATAGAAATCGCACCCCCACAGACCTCCATGTCTAGCTGTCCGCGCCGCTGCACTCGCAACCCCGACAACTGCCCAGACCACCCTCGAGCGCGCGTTGCCGTCGTGGTGGCCGGACCCACCGGAGGAACCAGACGTGTTGCCGCCTCCGATTCCGGGGCGCCCGCAGATATACAGGCTGACATTTAACCACGGTGGCGCACTCACTACAACTACAACATGACCACCGACGAGCCTTTCTCGTGGGGGTGATGGACCGCGTCTTTCTGCAGGAGCACCGGCGGCATGTTGCGCTGGCAGACGTGTGCGACGAGCTCCGAGAAGCGGTGCAGGACAATCCCGACAACACGTATCTACGTGCCCGCCTCGCCTATGCTGTAGAGGAGTTGCAGACGCAGGAAGCGATCTACCGCTCTCTCTCGAAGAATGGGTGTTCACCAACCCACCTTTGCTGCCAGCGCCCTAGGCGGCGCATAGTTCGAGTGGTGTTGCGTAGTGTTGTATTAGTGGTTTGCTTGTAACATATTTAAAGACTCGAATAAAACTTTTCATTGTATTCTCCACGTTGTTACATCGTACACGACGAGTGCATAGCCTAGCCTACTCCTCGGAGGAGTCGGAGTCGAATTCGGGGTGGTAGCAGCGACGACACATGGTGTCATCTAAGACGCTGACAGCAAGCCTTCCTTCACCGTCGTACTTGAAGACGACGATGTTGCCCACCTCGATCTGGTGTGCACGGGCGAATTCCTCCCAGCCGTTGGCGAGGAACATCTGGTCGAGGCGGTCGAACATCACCTCCACCGGGTACATGGTGGTATTGACACCGGATGCCCGCAGAATGACCTGCTGGGGCGGTGCGTCGTCAACCAGCTACGCAAATTCGTGGGGAAGGAGCAACCTCTCTCGCGCCATGCCACAGTGGATGGGCACGGCGAACTCGATGCCGGTGTCGAGAAAATCGGGCGACGACGGCGGTGAGGGAGAACCGCTGCTTTGGTCGCGTCCTCCGCACCTCCCTCGACGTCCACGGCCAGGACCCGGAGGTGGTTCTAGACGCCCTCCCCTCGATCCAATGCCGCCGACCATGGCTAGCTACTGGTAGTGGAGGATTGGGGAGGAGGAGAGTGCGGCGCGGTGTTGAAGAAGATGGCCGCGAGCGGCCAGTTAAAAAGGTCCGGCATCGGATGCCGGCGCGGAGGCCGAAGCGACGACATTGAAGTGTCGCGGCAGGAGGGCAGGCGGCGCCATCAGCGGTGTGACCAGTCTTTGAAGCAGCCTTCCATTGATGGCTAGTGGAAGACAGCCATTGGGTCGCTGGCAAGCGGGCCCTCGCCCCCACCCCCTCCCCAGGAGGACACGGGAGGTCTTGCGCGCTGTCTTAGATGACCCAACCATTTGTCCAAATTAGGTGCACGGATGGGTCGAGCCAGACGTGTCGGTCCGGATGGGTCGGGCCACTGAGAAACTGCGCACGTCCTGCACTTCTATTCTTGAATACATCAATAACATGTATATCAAATATACCTTTGTCCGGGATGGCTATCTTGCCAGCTCGCTTGTCTTCAAGGTACTTGGGGCAGTTGCGTTTCCAGTGCCCATCCCCTTTGCAGTAGAAGCTCGAAGTGCCGGGCTTAGGACCAGGCTTGGCAGTCTTTGAGGTGTTGGGAGCAAACCTGCCATCCCTCTTGGACTTCTTACCCTTGCCTTTCCCCTTTTGCCCCGGTTTCTTAAAGTTGGTGGTCTCGTTGACCATCAGCACCGTGTGCTCCTTCTTGATTTCAACCTCAGCAGTTTTGAGCATGGCGAACACCTCAGCAAGGGTCTTAGTCATCCCTTGCATGTTGTAGTTCATCACAAAACCCTTATAGCTAGGGGAAGCGAGTGCATCACCCTATCTATAGTGAGCTCCTCCGGAATTTGCGAACCAGGGCGTTTAAGCGTTTAACGTAGCCAGACATTTTGACCACGTGCTCACTGATACGTCCATTTTGCATCACTATTCTATGTCTTAATTCACTATTATTCATTGATATATTTCGTATTGAGAGGTGATACTTATGTTATTTCATCTATTTTTGCATGGTTGATGACTTTTGGAGCATGGACCTCTGCAGTCAGGATTCTGATGGAAAAGGTGCTGTTTGGAGGCAAAATTCGCGAAGATCAGAAAATCCGGGAAAATATACGGAAAATCCTATTTTTCCAGAAGACTAAGGATGCCAGAAGATGGAGTGGAGGTGGGCCACAGGGGGCCCACACCACCCCATGCCGCGGGCAGGCCTAGGCCGCGCCTGGAGGTGGTGTGGCCGCCCTGGCCCACTCCAGCCTCTCCCCTCTGGCTTATATCATCCTCCCGAAACCTTAAGACTCGGGGAGCGACCACAGAAAGATTCCACCGCCTCTGCGGGGCGGAAAACACCGAGAGAGAAAGATCTCTCCGGCAGACAGATTTCTGCTGGGGGAATTCCTTCCCGGAGAGAGGAGATCGTCGCCATCAACACCACCATCAAGCTAGACTTCATCGGGATCATCATCACCATCATCACCACCATCATCACCATCAGCACCCTCATCACCATCTCCATATTGCTATAACAATTGAGTTGAATCTTTCATAGTTCATAGGGGAAACTTTACTGGTGTTGATTACTCTTTGTAGTTGATGCTATTGAGTGAACCATTGAATTATTGTTTATGTTCAGATTGTTATACATCATTATTCCATCTCTGATCATGATCCATATGATGTCTTGTGAGTAGTTCGTTTTGTTCTTGAGGACATGGGAGAAGTCTTGTTGTTAGTAGTGGAGTTGCGTTGAGAAAGATTCAATAGGTTGTTATTTAAGTTGTGGTGTACTTCTTCTAGTGGTGTCATGTGAACGTCGACTACATGACACTTCACCTATATGGGCCTAGGGGAATGCATTGTGTATTTGGCTAATAATCGTAGGGGTTGACGGAGTGACAGAAACCTGAACCCCCATTAGGAAACCATTGCACAAGGGACGTAAGGGTCTTAGAGTTTAAAGCTGTGGTTAGGTTTCTACCTTAATTACTTTCTTGTACTTATGGATGTTTGCAAGGGGTATAATCACAAGTATGTATTAGTCTTGGATGGGGCGGTACATTAGCACAGGTTCACCCACACAACACTTAGCAAGCTAAAGAAGATTAATCGACTATATGAAGCGAAAGCACTTGACAGTCTTCCCATGTGTCCTCGAGAACGTTTGGTCATCTTAAGTAATACAACCGGATTGTCCTTTGCTGCATAAAGGATTGGGCCACTTGCTGCATTTATTCCTACTGTCTTTTATTTACTCGTAGTTTGTTTACTTGCTTTATCGAAAACCTCTAAAAATCCGTTTGCTAAGTGTTTGCAAAGAATTCCTGATCCATACCACTAGCCAGCACCTTCTGCTCCTTGTTGGGTTCGACACTCTTACTTATCAAAAATACTGCGATACACCTCCTATACTTGTGGGTCATCACTCACTAATACTGCTGTGCTCTTCCATTTTAGCAGAGAAGGAGAGCTCGGAAGCATCATACCTCTCTGCACGATCCTGTGGAGCAAAGACAGCTTTGAGATCCTCAATGATCTCAAAAGCATTCATCTTCTCAAACCGCTTTTGGAGCTCCGGCTCCATGGCATAGAGCATCCCACTCTGGATGAGGGAGAAATCGTCCGCCTTGGACTACCAGACATTCTTTTCGTCCTAGGAGGCGGAATCTGCAGGCTAAGCCTCGATGACATAGGTCAGCTTGTAGGGGACTAGGAGGATCCTAAGATTGCGGAACCATGCGGTGAAGTTTCTTCCATCAGTTTTCAGCTTGTCCTTCTTGAGGAAAGTGCTAAGTTTGAAGCTGGGTGGGCGAGACATCTACAGAGGATTTGCAAAGTGTTTAGACTATGTTCATAATAATGAGTTCAAGTTTTAACTAAAAGAACTCCCACTTAAACGAACATCCCTCTACTCGTTCAGTGATCACATGATCCCTATCCTCTACACCTCCCCCGATCGTCATGGCCATCAGTGCAGTATCAAAGGTGGACATTCCCTAATGTCAATCACATCAACCATGTGATTCATGCTCGAACTTTCGGTCTCTTGTATTCCGAAGCCACGTTTCTCTAACATGCTAGGCTCGCTCGTCCTAACTCGTGTGTATTCGCATTGCAACATGGCTTACACCCACTGTATGCGAACGTAGATATGTCTGACACCCAGGCCTGTAACCCTGGATCACCTCATACCGAAGAACTTTCTTGGTGGTGCACACACAAGGGGAATATGATAACTGGAATACTATGAGGGATTATCTTATTATGCTACCGGCTAGTAAGTATACTAGCACAATAAGTAATACTTCAAAAGTGAAGTGTTATGACATGGTTATAGCTTTATGATCATCATCAATAGCTTCAATGAGAGTTTCACAAACTTTTCATTGCCATGTTATAATACTTGCCCCTATGCAATAATAAAGATAGACGCTTCTATATTAACTATTGCATGTTTTACGTGGCTTTAGGGCTTTTGCAATAGAACCCCTTCCCACCTACGAACGTCGAGCCACAACATGGATTCAATGATTACCGTTCTTCTTCCCTTTTCAGGGCCCTCCAGTGTCAATGTCATATCAACTACTGTCGAGAGACAGACACCCCCAAAGCCACTTTGATTTGTGGACCAGTCTCGTGAATCACCACGTGAGGTCGGTTGGGGGCCGCTTCATCAAATAGTGCCGTGATATGAACAATAACATTAAAAAGGGTAGCAACTAGAGAATAAATGCCCACATATTGCTATGTGTTCTATCCGTACGACATGTCTACCCATAGACCCGCTCTGATACCACTAAAGGGTTCCGTAGCAGAAAACAAAAAAATTCTATCTACCCGAACACTAATACCAGGATCTATACTATGTAGACATAAGTAACAGAGAAGGAATACAGTATTCATACCTTTGTAAACAGAGGCACGCCTTACGCAGGAAGGCGTATATTGATGAAGACGAGCAGCACCCCAAGTGTGGTGCCTCCGAAGTTCGTCACACGTCCGGTGTAGGAGACGTCAACCGAACTCCGATCCAGCCGAGCAGCAGAAGAAGTAGATGCCAGATCGCCGATCACACGACGGTAGTGTGAAGGTGGAGAACTCAACTACGAGGTCCTCCCCAATATTACGGGGAAGTCCTCAGCAGATGAGAGAGAGAGAAAATGAGAGGAATGGGTGATCTCCAAGGGGGAGGGGGACCCCTTTATATAGTGGGAGGGGGGCGCACCACACAAGGGCCAGGCGGTGTGGGACTAATCCCCACACCCGTCGGCCACCTTGGGGCAGCCGCCAGCCCTAGGTGGGCCCCACTAGGGCAACCCATCAGCCCTAGGCCGGCCGGCCCCCACTCCCTATGCGCCTTGCCCTATTGGGCCTCCCTTCGGGTGAGGCCCATTAGCAATATGGATCCTTTAAAAATAAAATATATATTTAATATTAATTCTCCAATTAACATTCAAATACACATATTATATTATTCCTTCACTCCGGAACACCTTCTGGACCCCTTTTGATCTCCATCGGATGTTACCGAAACTATTCTGGTTTCTCTCTCTCTATTTCTCATACGATACCTCATCTACCCTAAGCGTCCCTACCCTTAAGCGTGACATCCTTCGGTTCGGAAACACTCCGAACATGATAGAGACCACTCTCATATCAATGATCAACAGAGGGACTGATACATTGCAAATGTATCTATAATTTTTGATGTTCCATTCTTGGTTTTATCTACTTTCTTATGTTTTGTTCCAACTTTGGAGTACTTTTCATATGATTTCTTGGACTAACCTATTAACAAAGAGCCACAGTGCCAGTTGCCTGTTTTCTGCTGTTTTTGGTTCCAGGAAAGTCAGAAAATGAATATTCTCGGAATTGGACGGGACAAAAGCCAAAGTTCCTATTTTCCCGGAAGACTCACAGAGCCAGAACGAGAGTTGGAGAGGGGCCACAGGATGGCCACACCCCCTAGGAGCGGGTACCCCTAGGCCGCGCCAGCGCATGGTGTGGGCCCCCTGGCTGGCCACCGACCTTGCCTCCTTTGCCTATATATTCCCCCCGAGGCAAAAACCCTAGATAGTCAATCAGAAATCCACGAAAAGTTCCGCAGCACCGCCGCCACCGAAGGGGAGATTCGGGGGACAGAAAGTCTCTGTTCCGGCACCCTGCTGGGACGGGGAAGTGCCCCCGGAGCCATCTCCATCGATCTCCACCACCATCTCCATCACCGTTGCTGATTCCCATGATGAGGAGGGAGTAGTTCTCTCTCGAGGCTAAGGGTTCTACCGGTAGCTATGTGTTCATCTCTCTCTCTATGCGTGATCATATTGTGATCATGAGCTTTGTAATCAAGTAGATATACCTTGCTACTACAGTGCTTTAATATATCTCTGCTCTCCCCATGTGTGTGAAAATGACAGCGTGCACACCATGGTGGCACTTAGGCTAGAGATTACAAATACTTGTTATGCGTTATATTTGGAGTTGGATGTTTCTATAAAATTGTGGTGTTTGTTGGAACTATCTAGTGCTCAAGGTGACAATGTGGGGTTATCTAGATGGGAAAGGCTTACTTTGAGGTGTGCTATTATAGCCCTACCATGGATTAGAGTGTCCAACCGGAGAGTAGTTCAGAGTAGTATCATAAAGAGAAGATATTTATATGAGAGTGTTCACTAGTGAAAGTATGATCCCTAGGCCTTGTTTCTAAGCATTGATACACCGTTTGCAATTAGATCTATTACATGTTTGCTTGCTAACATCTTTATTTCAGTTTGCCTTTAGTCTCTTCCACGCCATCAAGTTATTTTCTATCACCGTTACCACTTATAATTATTCATACCACTTGTATTTCACTATCTCTTCGCCGAACTAGTGCACATATACACCTGACAAGTGTATTGTGTGTGTTGGGGACACAAGAGACTTCTTGTATCTTGATTGCAGGGTTGCTTGAGAGGGGATACCTTTGACCACTTCCTCCCTGAGTTCGATAAACCTTGGGTGATCCACTTAAGGGAAAACTTGATGCTGTTCTACAAACCTCTACACTTGGAGGCCCAATAACTGTCTACAAGAATAGAAGTGCATAGACATAACGGACCTGGATGGCCATGTGACAGCCATGCGTTTCACGAATACAATTGCTCGAACCGTGAGATAGTTGTTCCCCATTCCCTTTGTCATTCGATACCTAATTCATCCGAGACTTGATATTCGGTATCTCCATACCTTAGTTCGATCTCGTTACTAATGAACTTGTTTTCTCGTTCTCATGTCGTTGCATTCCGTGACCTAGTCACATGCTTGCAAGCTTCATTAATGCAATGTCACCGAGATGGCCACATGTATCTGTCCGTTACACGGTCTAGACAAATCCTGGTCTTGATATGTACTCCTCTACGCATCCCTTCGGAAAACCTGAGTGGCACCTTTTTGATCACCCTGTTACGAGATGACTCTTGATAACCATTTAAGCTTCTTCCGGAATGGTGATTTGCATTGCCTCATAGTCAAAGGATCGAGTTGCGAGGTTCTCTGTGTTTTATCATCAATGGTGAACTTTGTAACTAGATCTCATTAAGATATAACAGTCGGATGTTTGCTATCATGTTATTAAACTAATAACATGACCTCATTATCAGTTGGCATAAATGCCCATGGTATTGAAACATAGACCATCCTCATGACCAATGAACTAGTTCACTAGAGGTAACTAGAGACACGGTTTGTTTACATACCACACGTGTATTAACACAGTTATAGCACAGTATGAACCGTATTATGAACATATAGGAGATATATCAAATAATACACTTTATTATTTGCCTCTAGGGCATAAATCCTTCACTTATCGCCGGTTAACTATTGAATTTCTAAGTTCTTTGCAAAGCACCGTTAAACTATGGCAAGGAGAGGGCACAATTTCTTTCTGACTTATGAATAACAATTACACTTTAACACTAGATGAATGGTGCACATGTTTTAATTTCCAAAAAAAATGATGTTAATGCCTGACGCGCATCCTTTACTGGCTTAGACATTTCCCTTGCACAATATTATAATGGAATCAGTTTCACTACTAGAGTGAGCAAGGGGAAGAATATTCAACATCCTGCAATTCACTCTTTGTTCTATGTTATTGCTAAGATCTTATAGGCAAGAAATGAGTTCACAAGACTAAATGAGGAGGACATCTTAGCCCTCGCAAAGGCTGCTTACAACAACTGCGACTTGTCACTCAACTTGGTCGCAATCCTTGTGCGCTACCTGGAGCACCAATCCTTCCAAAGCCAATGACCAATCATAGGTGGAGGCGTCATCACCGTGGTTGCCATTGCCCTAGGCATCGACCTAGGTGAGTTGCCACCTGTGCTAGGTGAGCGACGTGTTGGTTTCTCTACTTTAAAGGCTTGTGGAATACTCACTAGGAGAGGTGGTGTTTATTACCTACATATTGCTAGAGCTGGGCGTCTTTACCCAGCTCCTATGCCTACTGGTATTTTCTCTATCGAGGAAGGACGTTTGCTATATGACTTGCAGGTTGAGCAACACCAACCTGAGGAGGAGATTTCGGATGAGGACCAAGAAGAGGAGCAAGAAGTTCCTTATCAAGAGGAGCATCCACAAACCTGGTTCGCCACATACCAAGACTTTCAAGAACTTGGAGGGACTATGGAGAGGATGCATAACCTCTCTTTGAACCTCCGAGGAACAACTAGTAATTTATCAACTCAATTTGCAAACTGGAGTAATGACTTTTTCCCGCCACCACAATGATTTGAAGGGCTTGCAAAAGCCTAAGCTTGGGGAATTTTCCTCATGTATCTTTATTTGGCGTTCATTTGCTTTTATTTATTTCGAGGTTATGTTTTAATTCGAGTTTATAAGCACTCGTGTTGGTTTCCCCAACACTTTATTTTTAGTTCTTTATATTTGCTTTCGAGATTTTCTAGTCGAGCTTTGCCGCCAATTTTCTATTATTTAAGTTCCCTCTCTTAAAAAACAACAAAAGGATTTCTCCATTTTTCTTTATTTTCCCTATTTCTTTTCTTTCCGCCTCGAGGTTCTCATGTATTTGCAGGAGAGTGATCAACTTCGAGTTTCCAAGAAACAAATAAAAAAGGAAGAGAGAAGTGGAACCAAACATCAAAGGTATGCCTTATGACTCCCCACTTTTGAAGTTGAGAAACCCATGCTAGTTAGTAGTAAATGTTGAGATAATATATTGGTGGAGTGAGTCTTTTTATTGTAGTAAAGTTTTGTTTGCATGGGTATTTAGTTGGGTACATTTTGTTCCATCTCTCGTAGTTAACCAAGTCCTGCCTAAAAATTTGCTAAACAATTGTAATAAGAAAAAGTCTCACAATTGAAGGCTTCGGTGTTGTAGTGTTTAGTCTTGAAGGCTTATTTCTAGAGACACTCAACACCACAGAATATAATGATTGACTTGATAGCTCTCTTTAAAAAGGATTTGTTCGATTGAATTAATGTTTAGCGGTTTTTGTGAGCATGCCAAAGTTTGAATTGTTAATCATAAGAATGATATAGCTTTATGCGTGTCAAACTTCATGGGATGCCAACAACTCCGCTAGCCTACGAACGATCTTCATGGAGGAAACTCCTAGATTTCGGCTATGAGTTGATTAAACACATGTAGCAGCAATGCTATAGTGGGTAAAATTCTTGGCACTCCTGTGTAGCCGTGTTCATGATGGAATCACTCCTCTAGCTGTTATGAGTAATCATTATACAAAAGGAACAAAAACCTTAGTGATTACACGAGTGTCCATCACAACCCGATAAACTAATATATTTTTTGGCATGCTCTCAATTACTCAAGAACTGAAATTCTTGAAGGACAATGAATATAAAAGTAGTGTTTGAAAAGCCTTGATTTATTGATGTGGGAGAATTGAGATACACTAGTGTATATGCTTTTCATGGCAACTCTCACACTCTCAATTTACATGATTATACTTTATTGTTCAAAGGCAAGCCTATGAGTTGATTACATGACATGGAATAAAGTTTACTCATTTGAATCATCCATGTTAACAATAATTTTGCTGCGCTATAAGGATGCATAAAAACCCGTATGATATGCTTGCCATTACTCTATCTATGCTGAAGTTTTTCAGATTTATGAAGTGGAGGAAACATGAGACTACCAATCATGAGTAAGATCATCATCTTGTTATTTTAGTTTAAATACCGAGTTCCTTTTAATTTTGGTTTTCTTGCTTGAGGACTATCAAGTTTAAGCTTGGGGAGGTTGATGGCTCTGAAATATAGCCATCTACGTCCACATTTAAACCGGATATTATTCATATTTTTGATGAAATATCTCTCTAAACCCTGCCACTAATACCTAATGATCAAATGGGTATGCAATCCTTTCTTTCCATTTTTCCTTGCGTAAATAGTGACATTTGATGACGGGAATCACTACATTAAAGTCAAAGATACGAGATTTCCAACAAACAGAAGAAACCAGGAGTCGTGAGTCGAAGGCAAACGCTTTCACGGCCAACTATACGACCGAAATACAATTATGGCTATATAGTTCCGGTCATATAGTTGCCATTGACACCGCTAGGTCAAACAGAACAACTTTGGTGAAGGGGTCCCTATATAAAGGAGCCTCGGGCGACGAGAAAAGGGCCTCTCGAGTCCCTACCCAGATCATCATCCACCTCCATATCTCCGTCCAGCACACCAAAGAGCCGCCGGAGGAATAGACTTAGATCTAATCTCCAAGCCCTTCTCCACCACCATAGCCATATTCCACCACTTGTAATAGTAGATCTCATCTTCGATTGGCGGTATTGTAAGACTATTTCCTATCAATCTCATGATTTCCACTACAATGTTTATGATCTTTGATCTCATCTCTATGTGTGAGTAATTCTCTTTGGGCTAAGGGCTTTGGCCTAGCCATGTAGCTTTTGTGCATGTTATTTATCATAGATGGGATCATGTAATAGTTTGTATGACATGATGATTATTGTATCCTCTCTTGCCTCAATCTAAGGACTTGTTAGGTACCCAAGACCCTGAGGATTGAGCTAGGTATAGGGAGTATGAGCAATGACTAATCTACAGGTTGGGAACTGATGTCTACGCACTTCTATTCTGGTAGACAGTTGTTGGGCCTCCAAATGCAGAGGTTGTAGAACAGCAGCAAGTTTCCCTTAAGTGGATTACCCAAGGTTTATAACACTCAGGGAGGAAGTGGTCAAAGGTATCCGTCTCAAGCAACCCTGCAATCAAGATACAAGAAGTCTCTTGTGTCCCCAACACACCCAATACACTTGTCAGGTGTATAGGTGCACTAGTTCAGCGAAGAGATAGTGAAATACAAGTGGTATGGATATAAGACAACGATGCCAGAAAATACTTTGATGGCGTGGAAGAGACTAAAGGAAAACTGAAATAAAGATGGCAGCAAGCAAACATGTAACAGATCTAGTTGCAAATGGTGTTTCAATGCTTATAAACAAGGCCTAGGGATCATACTTTCGCTAGTGAACACTCTCATATAAATATCTTCTCTTCATGATACTACTCTGAACTACTCTCCGGTTGGACACTCTAATCCATTGTAGGGCTATAACAGCACTCCTCAAAGTTCGCTTTCCCCATCTAGATAACCCCACACTGTCACCTTGAGCGCTAGATGGTTCCAACAAACACCACAATTTCATAGAGACATCCAACTCCAAATATAACTCATAACAAGTATTTGTATAATCTTAGCCAAAGTGCCACACGGTGTGCACACTATCAACTTCACACACGTGGGGATAAGCAGAGATTCATTAAAGCACTTGAGTAGTAGAATAGATCTATAGATTACAAAGCTCATGATCTCATAAGATCATGCATAGAGAGAGAGATGAACACATAGCTACCGGTAGAACCTATAGCCTCGAGGAAGAACTACTC
The DNA here is from genome assembly GCA_910589775.1 of Avena eriantha. NCBI lineage: Eukaryota > Viridiplantae > Streptophyta > Magnoliopsida > Poales > Poaceae > Avena > Avena eriantha. The sequence continues at coordinate 168,049,720 of OU342743.1, read as the reverse complement.
CCTCCTCATCATTGGGGTTAGCAACAGCGATGGAGATGGCGGTGGAGTCGATGGAGATGGCTCCGGGGCACTTCCCAGTCCTGGCAGGGTGCCGGAACAGAGACTTTCTATCCCCCGAATCTCCCCTTCGGTGGCGGCGATGCTGCGGAACTTTTCATGGCTGGAGGCTGGATGATTTAGGGCTTCTGTATCGGAGGCTTCTTATAGGCGAAAGTGCGATGTCAGAGGGTGGACCAGGGGCCCACACCACCTGGTGGCGCGACCAAGGGGGACCTGCGCCACCACATGGTGTGGCTAGCCCCTGGGCCTTCTCCGTCTTGTCTTCTAGCTCCGTGAGTCTTCCGATAAAATATCGACTTTGTCTTTTGTCCTATCCAATTCTGAGAATATTCATTTTCTGGCTTTTCTAGAACCAAAAACAGCAGAAAACATGCAACTGGCACTGTGGCATCTTGTTAATAAGTTAGTCCCATAAAGTGTATAAAAATACTCCAAAGTGTGGACAAAACATAAGAATGTAGATATAAAACAAGCATGGAACATCAAAAATTATAGATACATTTGCAATGTATCAGGAACCCTAGTGGCAGAAGGGGTAGTACGGTTGTATGTGAGGGATTTACTTGGGATTAACGGTGACGTCACTACGTATATCATTAGTTATGTTTCTTCTATGGATGAGACTAGTAGGTTATTGCTATAAGCGGTTGTGGAGGCAATAGCAATTATGGATGCACAGCCCATATATAATTTATCTTGCTCTAACAATTACATGCATACTTTATTATTATCTTTTATTCCCATCAGATGTTTTTCACAGCTACAGGTGAAACCGAACGCCCTAGGCCCTCTCTCTCCATCATCGAAAACAACAAAATATGCAAACTCTTGGTCCGGTAAAAACACATAAGGAATTCTAAAACTCCTGAAGGTCCGTTGAAGTAACTTAACTACGCACCTGCTTCCCAAGGATTCGATAAACCTAGGTCTACTAGGGAAAAATAGCTATACTACATTCGTAATCCGGATTGAAGGTATCAGTGAACTTTATAACTCGATCTCATTAAGATATAACTATCGGGTGTTTGTCTATCACATCATTTAACTAATGACATGACTTCATTGTCAATTGGCATAAATGTCCATGATCTTGGAACCCTAGATCATCCTCATGACCAATGAGCTAGTTTCCTAGAGGTAACTAGAGACACGGTTTGTTTACATACCACACGTGTATTGAAGTTTCATATTAACACAGTTATAGCACAGTATGAAATGTATTATGAACATATAAGAGATATATCAAACAATACACTTTATTATTTACCTCTAGGGTATATCTCCTTCACTCTCCCACTTGCACTAGAGTACAAATTAATTTGACAGATCAAGTTATAAAGTTTACAATACGTAGGAACCTAACACTGATGGCATTTTGATGTTGTTCATGCTTGGCTTGTAGGAGATCTTTAGTCATAGGATCTATCACATTCAAATCCATGTGTACTTTACAAATCTTGATTTCACCCTCGCCAACGTTCTGCTGGATGACGTGAAACCATAGCTTGATGTGTTTGGACGTGGAATGAGTTTGTGGTTCCTTTGCGTTTGCAATAGCACCTGTGTTGTCACAATAGATCGTCACGGGGTCTTGCCCACTTGGAATGACTCCTAGTTTGATGACGAAATTCCTTAGCCAAATAGCTTCATTCGCCGCATCAGCTATAACAATGTATTCAGACTCCATTGAATATTGCGCCACCACTAGTTGCTTCTTGCTTTTTAGCTTACTGCCCCACCATTAACCAGAAACACAAATCCTGTTTGAGACTTCGAGTCATCAAGATCTGAGTTCCATCTCGCATCCACGTAACCGGTTACGTTTAGAGCTTCATCACTTCCTCCATAGACAAGGAACACATCCTTTGTTCTCTTGAGATACTTCAGGATATTTTTCACAGTTGTCCAGTGATCTGATCCCGGATTACTTTGGTACCGACTCGTTAGACTAAGAGACAATGCCACATCAGGTTAAGTATTTAGCATTGCATACATGATAGATCCTATGGTTGAAGCATAGGAGACGTAATACATCATTTTTCTATCAGCTTCTGTTAATGGACATTGAGTCAAACCCAGTGTGCTATTCTTTATCATAGGCACCAAACCCCTTTTGGCATCTTCCATGTTGAACCTCTTCAAAATCTTTCCAATTTAAGTATTTTGACTTAATGCAATTAGGCGTCTTGATCTATAGAGATTCCTAATATGTATGCAGCTTCACCTGAGTCCTTCATGGAAAATTGACTACTCAAATATACTTTCACGCTTTCATAAGTTCCACATTGTTTCCCATAAGTAATATGTCGTCCACATATACTACTAGAAAAATAACTAAGCTACCACTCGCTTTCTTGTAAACGCAGAACTCTTATTGATTTTGGATGAATCCAAAACTCTTGATCACTTGATAAAAACGTTGGTTCCAGCTCCGAGACACTAGCTTCAGTCCATAAATGGATCGCTGAAGGTTTCATACCTTCCCAGCATCCTTAGGATAAACAAAACCTTCTGGTTGCATCATACACAACTCTTCATCTGGAATGCGGTTTTGACATCCATCTGCCATATTTCATAGTTGAAATGAGCAGGAATTGCTAGTAGAATATGGACAGCTTTAAGCATGACTACGGGAGAATAAGTTTCATTGTAGTCAACTCCTTGGATTTGTCAAAACCCCTTTGCGACAAGTTGATCTTTGTGAATGGTAACATTACCATTCGCATCTGTCTTTTTCTTAAAGATCCATTTATTTTCTACGGCCTTGCTGCCTTCTGAAGATCTACCAACGTCCAAACTTGGTTTTCATACATGGATCCTATTTCGGATTTCATGGCTTCTAGCCATTTCTCGAAATCAGCACTATCCATAACTCCTTTGTAGTTTGCAGGTTCTTCATGTTCATATAGAATGACAGACATCACAAGGCTATTGTACCAATCAGGAGTGGTACAAACTCTTGTAGACTTATGAACCGCATGAGTTTCGATGTTGTTGTCTTGATCATTATCATTAGGCTCTTCTTCCATGTTGGAGAGCGGTTACAGAATGGCTTCCATTGCGCTACTCGGAATTTAGAGAGAAAGGTCAACAACTTCATCTAACTCAATTTTCCTTCCACTAATTCCTTTAGCGAGAAAATCTTTCTCAAGAAAGGTGTCATTTTTCGCGATAAAAGTTTTGCCTTCGACTTGGTTGTAGAAGGTATACCCTTGGGTATCTTATGAAGATACATTTTTCTGCCTTGGGTTCGAGTTTGTCAGGCTATAGTTTCTTGACGTAAGCCTCACATCCCCGAACTTTCCGAAATGACAACTTTGGCTTCTTGCCATACCATATCTCATATGGGGTTGTATCCACGGACTTGGACGGTGCTCGGTTTAAAAGCGGCGGTTTCTAACGCATATCCCTAAAACGACACGGAAAAATCTCAAAGACATCATGGACCATACACTATCCAATAGAGTACGGTTATGTTGTTCTGACACACCATTACGCTATGGTGTTCCGGCTGGCGTAATCTGTGGTATGATCCCACGGTCCTTCAAGTGCATGTTAAAATCATAACTTAAATACTCGCCTCCCCGATCTTATTAAAGATGCTTGATTTTCTTGTTAAGTTGATTCTCTACTTCTTTTTGAAATTCCTTGAACTTTTCAAAGGTTTCAGATTTGTGCTTCATTAAGTAGATATATCCATATCTACTCAAGTCGTTAGTAAAGGTAACAAAATAACGATAACCACTGCGTGTTGAGACGCTCATTAGTCCGCATGCATCCGTATGTATGATTCCCAGTAGGTCTGCAGCTCTCTCCATTGTGCCAGAGAAGGGTGTCCTAGTCATCTTGCCCATAAGGCATGGCTCACATGTATCGAGAGATTTGAAATCCAACGATCCAAGAATTCCATCTGAATGAAGCTTCTTCATGTGCTTTAAGCCAATGTGACCAAGACGACAATGCCACATAAACATGGAGTTATCATCATTATGCTTACAACATTTAGCATCAATATTATGGATGTGAGTATTGCAATCAAGATCTAGTAAGAATAAATCATTACACACATGCGCATGAACATAGAAAACATCATTCATATAAATAGAAAAACCATTTGTTCCAGATTTAAACGAATAACGATCTTGCAACAAGCAAGATCCACTCACAATATTCATACTCAATGCAGGTACATAGTAGCATTTATTAAAAATAAAATTAATCCTGACGGCAGACGTAGAGGTAAAGTGCCGACGGCCACCACATCGACTCTCGATCCGTTGCCAACGCGCATCGTCACCTCGTCCTTCCTCGGGCACCTCTTACTCTGTAGTTCCTGCTGAGAGTTATAAATGTGAGCAACAGAACCGGTATCAAATACCCAGGTATTACTCCTGGCGCTAGTAAGGAACACATCTATAACATGTATATCACATATACCATTGTCTTTGGCGGCTATCTTGCTGGCTTTCTTGTCTTCAAGGTACTTGGGACAGTTGCACTTTCAGCGCCAATCTCCTTTGCAGTAGTAGCACGTGGTTTTGGGCTTAGGGCCAGGCTTGGCAGTCTTAGAGGTGTTGGCAAAGAACTTGGCATCCTTCTTAGGCTTCTTGCCCTTGCCTTTTCCCTTTTGCCCCGGTTTCTTAAAATTGGTGGTCTTCTTGACCGTCAACACCGTGTGCTCCTTCTTGATCTCTACCTCAGCAGTTTTGAGCATGGGAAATACTTTAGCAAGGGTCTTAGTCATCCCTTGTATGTTGTAGTTCATCAAAAAGCTCTTGTATCTAGGGGGAAGCGAGTGCAACACCCTATCAATCACGAGCTCCTCCAGGATTTTGCAATCCAGAGCATTCAATCTCTTAAGTAGCCAAACATTTTGACTACATGCTCACTAATGTTGTTGTGCTCTTCCATCTTGGCAGAGAAGAAGAGCTCGGAAGCATCATACCTCTCCGCCCGAGCATGTGGAGCAAAGATAGCCTTGAGATCTTCAATGATCTCAAAAGCATTCATCTTCTCAAAACTCTTTTGAAGCTCTGGCTCCATGGCATAGAGCATTCCACTTTGGATGAGGGAGGAATCATCCGCCTTGGACTGCCATACATTCTTTTCGTCCTGGGAGGCGAAATCTACAGGCTTAGATGGAAGCTCAGCCTCGATGACATGAGTCAACTTGTACGTGACTAGGAGGATCCTAAGATTGTGGAACCATGCGGTGAAGTTGGTTCCATCAGTTTTCAGCTTGTCCTTCTCGAGGAAAGTGCTAAGGTTAAAGGTGGGTGGGCGAGACATCTATAATGGATTTGCAAAGTGTTTAGACCATGTTCATAATAATGAGTTCAAGTTTTAATTTATGCTACTAAACTTAAAACAAAAGGAACTCCCACTCAAACGAACATCCCTCCATTTGTTTAGTGATCACATGACCCCAATCCACTACTCCAACCCCGATCATCACGGCCGGCAAAGCAGTCTCAAAGGTAGACATTCTCAATGTCAATCATATCCTATATGATTCATGCTCGACCTTTTGGTCTCTTGTATTCCGAGGCCATGTCTTCACATGCTAGGCTTGCCAATTCTCTAACTTGTGTGTATTCGTAGTGCAACATGGCTTACACCCACTTTATGCAAACGCAGATATGTCTGACACCCGATCATCATGGCCTGCCTCATATCAGAGAACTTTCTTGGTGGTGCGCACACAAGGGGAATACTATAACTAGAATTTTGTGAGGGATTATCTCACTACGCTACCATCGAATATACTATCATACTAGCATAATAAGATGAATGAAGTGAAACTTCATAAAGTAAAGTGTTATGATGTGGTTGTAGAATCTTGATCACCATCGAGAGCTCCAAAGAAAGTTTCACAAACTTTTCATTGTCATGTCACAACACAAGCCCCTATGCAAAAATAAAGATAGATTCCTCTATATTATATATTGCAAGTTTTACATGGCTTTAGGGATTTCATGGTAGAACCCCTTCCCACCTACGAACGTGGAGCCACAACATGGATTTAATGATTGCCGTTTTACTTCCCTTTTCAGGCCCCTCCAATATCGATGCCATATCAACTACCGTAGAGATACAAACATCCCCCTAAGCCACTTAATTGTGGACCAGTCTCATGAATCACCACGTGAGGTTTGTTGGGGGCCGCTTCATCAAACAGTGCCGCGATATGAACAAGAACATAAAAGAGGGTAGCAACTAGAAAATCAATACCCACATATTGCTATGTGTTCTATCCGTACGACATGTCTACCCAAAGACCCGCTCTGATACCACTGTAGGGTTCCGTAGCAGAAAACAAAAAAATTCTAACTATGCGAACACTAATACCAGGATCTATACTATGCAGGCATAAGTAATGGAAAGAGAGAGAGAGACGGTATTCATACCCTTGAAGATCACACGACGGTAGTGTGAAGGTGGATAACTCAAAACCCTAGATGTCCTCTCCAATATTATGGAAAAGCCCTCAATGGAAATGGGAGAGAGAGAGAATGAGAGAATGGGATGATTCCAAAGGGGAGGGGGTGAGCCCTATATATAGTGGGAGGGGAGGGGCACCAACCAAGGGGCAGGCGTGTGGGACTAATGCCCACACCCACCGACCACCAAGGGGCAGCCGTCGGCCCTAGGTAGGGCCCACTTGGGCAGCCCACCAAGCCCTGGCCGATCGGCCCTCCTCCTAAGGCGCCTTGGCCCTTTGGATCTCCCCTCCGGGTGAGGCCCTTTAGCAATGGGCTACCTATAAAAATAAAATAAAATATATTTTTTAATATTAATTCACCAATTAACATAAAATACACATATTATTATATTCCTTCACTCGAAACTCCTTCCAGACCCCTTCCGATCAACATTGGATGTTACCCGGAACTATTCCGGTTTCTCTCTCTATTTCTCCTACGATACTACAGCTATCCCTAAGCGTCCCCACCCTTAAGTGTGACATCCTTCGGCTCAGAAACACTCCGGACATGATTGAGACCTCTCTCATATCAATGATCATCAGAGGGACTTGGATGCCCATGTTGACCCCCGTGCGTTTCACGAATCTTATCACTCGAACTGTAAACGTCATCTCCCATTCCCTTTGTCACTTGATACCTAGTTCATCTTAGACTTGATCTTCGGTATCTCCATACCTTCGTTCGGCCTCGTTACCAATGAACTTGTTTACTTGTTCCCATGTCGTTGCATTCCGTGACCAAGTCACACGCTTGCAAGCTTTGTTAATGCAACGTCACCGAGATGGCCATATGTATATATCCGTTACATGGATTTACAAATCCTGGTCTTGATATATACTCCTCTACGCGTCCCTTTGGAAAACCAGAGTAGTACCTTTTTAATCACCCTGTCACGAGATGATGCTTGATGCCATCTAAGCTCCCTCCAGAATGGTAATTTGCATTATCTCACAGTCTAAGGATCAGGTTGTGAGATTTTCTGTGTTTATCATCAATGGTGAACTTTGTTACTAGATCTCATTAAGATATAACTATTAGATGTTTGTCTATCACATCATTCAACTAATGACATGACCTCATTGTCCATTGGCATAAATGTCCATGATCTTGAAACCCTAGATCATCCTCATGACCAATGAGCTAGTTCGCTAGAGGTAACTAGAGACACGGTTTGTTTACATACCACACGTGTATTAATGTTTCATATTAACACAGTTATAGCACGGTATGAAACGTATTATGAACATATAAGAGATATATCAAACAATACACTTTATTATTTGCCTCTAGGGCATGTCTCCTTTGGCCCCTTGAAGGTGGAGGGGTACCTTTCGCCTCAGATCATTGGTCCGAAGAATTGAGGGATAATTCATCTGAGGGAGCCCCTAGGCTCGGGCTTGCGATCACCGCGGTTGGAGAGGGTGTGTCGTAAGTTGTATTGCTAGCGAGCTCTCCAGGCCTGATTAGCAACAATGTGGGTTCGCGCGTCGATCGGCTGACCATTGGTGGCGACCGTGTTGTTTACCGATCGCAGCTCGTTGGTGGAATTTGCGGGGTTGGCTACCCACGGCTGTAGTTGCCGTGACTCAGGATGCAGACAGTTGACGGCGTTGGCGACTGTTTATTCACTGAGGCAGTTGCTGGAGGCCGCACGACTACCGGTCGTGCGAGAATACATCCGCCCCCATGGGTCGATTCTCGCGGCTTGCTGTTTCACTGCTCTAGCGAGTAGTGCATGAGCGTATTTGACTTACAGCGCGCCTTCGCCCTTGAGGTTGAGGTTGGCGACTACGGTCTGTCCCGTGATGATGTTGTCCATCGGGGTGAGTAGAGTAGGAATCCATTGCGTCGAGTTCTTGTGGCACGATCATAATCCGCGACTGCTCCGAAGGAGACGAGTGGCGGGGTGGTGGTGGAGATCCATGTACGGGCGCCCCGACGGTTGTTCGGCTGCCTCCTGGTGCCGCCGTGCGGCAGTATTCGAGCTCAGCCGCACGTGCGGGTCGCTCTCGTCGTCGAAGTTCAGAGTGCGACCCTGAACAGTGGGGTTGAGGCGGCTCCTGATGCGGCGCTGGTGATAGCTCATGCGCCGTTTGTTGCTCGAGGCGGAATTTTTCATGCTCGGCATGCTCTTTGGCGATGGCCGCCTCCAGTCGTCAGCGGTGATCTTAGAGTTCCACCACAGTCGTAGTTGCTGGTAGTGGCATGGTAAAGGGATCCGTTGGTGCACCATTGTCAGCCATGTAGATGGCGTTGTAGCGATTGGATCTGGCACGGGCCTTGTCGGGGAAGCCCGATCCGGAGTCGGAGTCAAAGATCCTGAGGATAGATGGGTCCTCGAAATCATCGATGTTGGAGACGTGCGTGATAGAGTCGATGTGAGATGCGGTGGTGATGGATCCGGCGACCGAGGCAGGGGTCTCCAAGTCGGCGTCGGTGCAGAGAGCTGCGTCACTTCTAGCCACGTCGCTCATGGCCGGGTCGCACTCAGAGACGAGGAGGGTGATGGAGCAGTCTTGCTCCTTCGAGAGTCGATCGCGCGGAGGTGGTTCGTTGATGATGTCAAATCTCGCCATTTCCGCCGGGTCGGTGACATCGGTGAATCCGACGAAGAGGTTGATGGTGCCGAACGACACCACTGCGGCGTGGATGATCGGGCGTGACACCGATATGTAGCTGCTCGGCAGGATCTGGAGTAACCCGCCATTGGCGACCGTGTGACCAGTGCGAGCAGCCAATCGATTGGAGTGTAGGGTCTCGCCTCACATCTTAGTCTTGACTGTCCAAGCCCCATGGTGGGCGCCACCGTCATGGGAATGGCCACAACAATCGCTACCGGGGGTAGCGATTGAATCGATCGAGGGCAAGAGCGAGTCGCCATATGTGGATCAAGATTGAGGGCACACATAGGGATTTACCCAGGTTTGCCCCCCCCCCCTAGGGTAAAGACGTACTTCATGCTTGATTGTATTGATTGCGAGTGGATTACAAGGTGGGCGAGATCGGAAGCTAGGCAGTGAGTCGCTTGGATGTGGTAGCTAATAGCACGTAAAGTACAATGAGTACCCTAGGGAGGTTTATATAGGGTCACCTTGCTAGGGTTTGGAAGATTACAACCGAATCAATTTATGTTTCGAAGGATTTGACCTAATCTAACTAGGCCTAACTAAGATCTTGGGCCTTCAGCTTTCAATCACCGGGCTTCATTTGAAGTCTCCTTCTAGTGACCGTGCCAACAAGCCCATTCATCATGGTCCCGGGCCAGTCAAATCTTCCCTCTGAGCATACCCCGATTGGTATATCCCCATCACTTGGGACATGGGAGGGTGCATTGTCTTGCTTAATCCATATAGTCTCATGTGTGAGCTCCTGAGGCCAAACTGCTTGAATAATCACTAGGACCTTCTGAATCAAAAACTCTCTCGATCTATTCCTATCAACTTTGATTGTTTTAGTGATTAGTGTCCCTCTTGGATGGTTATCACTTCTCCTTGGCGCTAGCTCCTAAAACCAACAAACAAACTCGAGCACAATAAATAGGGAAGGTAAATGCTGAAATAAACCTTTTTTTATAAAGGGCTAAATGCCTATCTTCCCATCAAAATGCAAATACTTTATGTATTATATCTAGGCCCATCTATCAAAACCAAAAGCATTACTTTGCTAACGGAGTTTTTATTTTGCACTGTCCTATTTGGTGGTTCTTCTGATGAAAACTTATAAAATTTCATGGTCTTTTGAGTGGTGTTAAACCACTTTTCATCTAAATGTATTATGTTACGCATGTCCTTGAATGTGGGCCTATCCTGTAAACTATTTTGCTTAAACATGGAGAGATAAAACCGAAGTCTAACCTTCTTGTCTGCTTCCTTCAAATATGGCTTGAGTGAGCTTGAATGTCTATCGAGCATGCCTTTCGTCAAAATCTTATGGAGTGTGGTTTTATTCACACCCAAAAATCTTGCAAGACTGCGTATAGTTTTACTTTGCCTCCGAGGAATGTTAGGAACCGTACTGAGGTCAACTACAATCCTTTTGCGCTCACGGTTTTTTGGCTTCCTTGATTTTACATTAAAGGGCACTCCTTCTCGACGACACTCCTTCAATCTCTTCCAAACACGCCTTACCTCTTACACCGACACCTGGAACATATTTGCAACTTCTCTTGTTGTGTTCTTCTCTAATTTCTAGTTGACGCTTCTTGCTAGCAATTCATCACAAATACCACATATTTGCAAATCCGTTAGTTCTTGTATTTGTCATCATTGTGAACTTGCTGATTATCGGCTTATTCTTGCTGCCCATCCATATCTTCATCTGGTTCTGAATCATCCAGCCCATCTTCCTCAAATTCAATTTGTACGTCGCCTGCATACACACCATAGTCCTCCTGGTCAACCTAAAGGTTTTCTTAAGCATTGTCCATTGCTTGTAGTTCCTCTTCCATGGTCTGGAAAGCACCCGCTTGGTCTTCAAGCCCATTGTCTACAAGGTGAGGTATTGTGAGTAGTGGACTAAGATTGTAATGAAACATTCAAATATGTTGCCTATAAGTTGTTTTACTGACCCGTTTCATCTTCATATGATTCATGGAGGTCCTGTTCTCCATGGTCAACATCGCCCTCATGTTCATCTTCTACCGCAAAGAAGACACCATCAAGCACCGACAGATGAAAAGGAGAACAAATGAACATCGTGTGTACCTGGATTGATGTTGAGATCAAACTGGTGGCCAGCATGGATCAAAATTATAGGGTGAGCGTTTTTACGGGATCTGGTCGGGACAATTTTCACGTCCAGAATCGAAAAAACAGTTATTTTAGGTGTTTCACGTTTTTAGTGAATCGCTCTAACTAACGCTCTAGTATCCCTTCCCGGAGTAACTAGCGAGACCGATCCCCGCCTCTCTGTAGAAAAAGCATGATCTTGTTTTGCTAGGCTTTCCCCACGTGGCTAGCTTACGCCTCACATAAATCCATCAACACACCGCTTGCCAATACACAAAGCTGTGTACTACAAGCATACGAGCTGTCAACAAGTTCCAGATTGCTACTGACAGAGCAGCATTAACATTGTGCAGAATCAGAACAAGTCAAGGCAACCCGGGCCAGCAAACTACGCATAGATAGGCTAACTCGTCGACTCTATGGAAGAAGCTTCACATAATAACTTTCACAAAGTGCAGGTTTTTTAAGCTTGGCGCGTGGCCTCGAGCGAGGTACCCAACACATTCTCATCCACCAAACAAGGCTTCCAGCTGCTTCTCATCAGTCACCACGGACCTTCTTCTGTCATCAGGGTACTGGAAACAAGACAGGATGAGTGTATATACGCAGATAGTTACTCCCTCCGTTTCAAAATAAAAAATATAAGATGTTTTAGTTTTGTAAAACAAATGTATCTTCTTTTAGTACTCCCTCCGTCCCAAAATAAGTGACTTGAGTTTGTCTAGATTCGGATGTACCTATATACGAAAACGTGTCTACATACAGCCGAATCTAGACAAAACAACATCACTTATTTTAGGACGGAGGGAGTATATAGGTTCACTGAGATTTAGAGTGAATCTATACACTAAAAAAGTCTAGATTCATTTTCTTCACAAATCTACAACGTCTTATATTTTGAAACGGAGGGAGTACTTAGTTAAGCTCATACATGTTCCAGCATGTCCCCACATTTGCTCAGAGTTTTCATATTTTCTTTTTTCAATCCTCTTGCTATATACTCTCTTCTTTTCAAAATATAAGATGTTTTAGTTTTGTGAAGAGAGTGTATCTAGACTCCTTTTAGTGTGTAGGTTCACTCCAAATCTAGATGAACCTACACACTAGAAGATGTCTAGATACACTCTATTTACAAAGCTAAAACATCTCATATTTCGAAACGGAGAGAGTAGTATATAGCATCCTTCACCCAAATGAATGTATGACGCGTAGCTTTGTGTCTCAAATAAGATCTGGACAAGTCACTCTCATCAAATCAACCAACGCACTCTTTTACTCCAAAATATACCACCATGCAGTCATTATACAGTACAAGCAATCTAACCACAGTAAAGTCGGGAAATTAACTTTGTTCGGCAAAGAATGTGAGCACGTCTATACATGTCACATTATATAAACATGCTTTTCATCAGACTTATCACCAGCCAGTAAATTACACCGGAAGCATAACAGCTCCTTCTCACGGTTCATCTTCCATACACTCCACCAAGTCCACTCGCCCCCTTCATCCATGATTAGCTTACACCAATATATCACATCAACCGAAACAGTTGAAGTTTGTGCACCAGAAAATCACATCTATAACATGTTTTCAAACATAAATGTAAAGAAAATATGTACCATTTGTTCTCCCTCACATGAATGTTCTTTTGCTTGCATACTTTGCTTTATAATTCTACAGGAAATGGTTATTCTATTCTATGCAGAATCGAAAAGAAATACCGGGATACACCTCGTAGACATATCCCATATAGTGTGAATCAAAGAAAACATACAAACAATGTACTTCCGTCGATCATAACAATTAATTAAGAACGAACCAAAAAAAACCACAATAGCTTTCTCTATCTTCATGAGAATACCACTGACAATGCAACACGGATGAGAAATATTACATTTAGTACATATTCAAAACATCTAACATTATGAAATTACCCGCGGATATATTTCATAGTATCAACATACAGACAGTAGTTACAGAATTTACTTGATGCTGACAGAAATATGCGTGATGACATTGTTCCGTTACACTTTCACCGGAAAATACGAAAACAAAGCAGACAAATGGTCTACCATTTCTACATCCAAATCAGTCATAAGATGCTTTTACAAAGTGACTCCTCTACTAGTTCAGTTAAGAAACTGATTAATTAAAGGGACATCAAATGTTCCCAATAACTAAAGAGAGTACAAGGAGTTTGTGTAAAGAGAATATAGTAGTTTGCATGTGTAACAAACGTTAGTTTACCTATGTCTTAACTTGATTATTCATAACTGTGAATTAGAAGTTTCGCTAAGTTGAAAACAACAATTGGTATGCCGAATAAGCAACATATTACCTTCAGAACGAGCTAATCAAGTTTGCAGATTTTTTCTTCTGCACTTCTTGGAATAAACAAGAGGTAACGGAGAAGATAATAAGTAGTCAAATAACTGAATAAATGAGTAGTACAGGAAAGGGATGGTGCAAAAACACAACACCCCCCAAAATGTCAGTAAAATTGTTGTTGAAACAGCAAGCAAAGTTGTTCAACCTGCAGACAAATTATTGTCCAAACATCACCTCTACAAAAATAGTAATAACATCAAGTTTGAAGCTGGTCCCACACATTTCTCATTTGGAGTTGTGAACTCCAATACACACAAAAGGCAGAAATGGCAAACTGAAAATAAATGCCAGCTTCTGTCACCGTAATGTAAAACACCAAGGATGGTGATTCCAGTGGTCACTGCCTCACATCCAGAACAGGTTTTTTAAACAGAAATGTCAAAGTAAAGAAAAAAGGAAATGGCTACCCTGTTGTATGAAATACCGGACAAAACAGTGTACACATATCCCATGTACTGTGAATCAAAGTAAACAAACAGAAACTATACTTCTGTTGATCATAACAATAAAAGAACCACAGTAGCTTTCTCTGAAAATAACATCGACAATACAACACCCGATGACAAAATCACATGTAATATGTGTACAGAAATATCTAACGTTATGAAATTACCCACATCTATGTACTTCACATTATCGATTGTGATCTAGTAGTTAAAGAATGTACTTGGTGCTGACAGAAATATGAGTAATGACAATGTTCCTTACGAAGATTCAGCGGAAATTACATAAACGAAGTAGACAAATGTGCTACAATTTCCACATCCAAATCAATCATAAGATGCTTTTAACAAGTAACTCATCTACTAGTCCAATGAAAAAATGATTAATTACAGGAATTATCTTAACACAGAAGATAATACTACCTGAATAAGAGAGTAGTACGAGAAATGAACATCAGCACACTTGTTCAAAACTACAGACAAATTCGGAGTTCTGAACTTCGTCAAACACAAAAGGAATGCTGGTGCGCAAATGCAGTGGTCACTGCCTCACTGTTCCCCAATAAATTAGTACTACTGGAATTGTGGTTCTCATGTCCATAAACACAGAGCGATTACACAAGCGGAACAGAATCCCATAAGCGAATACAGAGCATATAATTAACTCAAGTCTGAGAGGATAGTAGCAGTAACTTAATTAAGACTAGAAGATAAATAGCATTACTATTAGAGGATGAAGTTTGATGATGAGCTACCGAAGCATCTAGTCCTCGGCAACGGCACCGCCGTCCTTGGCGTCGACGTCCTCGTTCTCGTCTTCCTCGGTAACGGCATCACCCTCTTCGTCACCGGAACCGCCATCCCTGCCGTTCTTGGCGTTGACGTCCTCGGCAACGTCGTCTTCCTCGGCAACGGCACCGCCGTACTTGGCGTCAATGTCCTTGTCCTGGGCAACGGCATCGCCCTCCTCGGCAACAGCACCGCCGTTCTTTGCGTCCTTGTCGCTGCTGCTGGTGCTGTCGTCGCTGAAGAGGATGTTGGCGAGGGCGATTGCAAAAGCACCACCAAGAAGGAACCACACGAACTCGGAGTCGGGGGTGGGAATACTGCTTAGTGCTTCGCGGATACGCTCTGAGACGCTCTCCACGGGCACACTCCTGAGCCAATTGTGGATGCGCTCGGAGAGCATGCTCGTCAGCTGGGTATCCGGGGCCGCGGAAGTGGAAGTGGAGCCGACTCCGACCTTGGAGAAGTCCGGGAAAGGGATTTTCCCCTTCCAGTCCACAGTGCAGGGGTCGGGAGACAGAGTCGATGAAGAGGCAGAAGCGCCCTTTTCCCCCATCACCTTCTGCTTTAGCAACTCCACTGCCTTCTGGGCCGCGTCAGAGGTGACGATCGTGTTCGGTTCGGCTGCTTCTGAATCATCTCCTTCCATACAACATTCGCCCCTCTAAAGATCGCATTCCACATCCCGCTACCCATCTGCAAATTTGAAAAACATTGCTCCATCAGATACAAACTGCTGTCAGATATTATTATTAAACGGAAACTCCAAAGTCCAAACCAATACACGTCCCAAAAGTCACAGCGAAAACAAATCTGGGCCTCAAGCCCACATGTTTTCTGTTCACGTGCCAAAACCCCAAACCAGGCAACACCCAAATCCACAAATCCGAACAAGGCAGAACCAAGAACGTTCGCCGGGGATTCGGTGAAAATTGGAGTACAAAAGTACGAAATTCGAAGGCGCCCCAAAACAATCGCAACATAACAGATCGAACAAAAAAAAAAGAGCATACACCTACTGCCTCGCCCTGGAATAAAAACGAAATAAATCCTTGAATAGGGAGCAGCCTCGCACGAAATTCACAGAAGCGACTAGCGGGAGACACACGACGGGAAATATGGATTCTTCTCCATGCGCGCGGCAACGTACGTGTGGCGTGGTGTCGAGGAACAGATCCAGGGCGCGTACACAAACACTTCCTCGATAAAAACAAAGGAACCTGGGAGTCGCCTCGCATGAAAATCAGAAACAGGATGTAGAGGAGAGACAATCTACCAGCAAGCAGGTGAAAGCAAAAATAAACAATACAATCAGCCTCGTTTACTTCTTCTTCTCGGTTCGACCTCAGCAGATTCACGCGCACATGACAGATGAACAGGACAGAACCATGAGAAGAAACAAGGAAACAGATCTTATTTTTCGCTGATAGGACCGGACGGCTGCTGCAGCAAAACACTGGATCGGTGGTGGTTTCACCTTGAAGGCTTGAATGAAAGAGTCTGGAATTTTTAATAGGCAGGCAATGCCATGGCCATGCGCCCATGGCCGTAGTATTATATAGCGAAGTGGAGCATTTGGCACCGTCAGATTGAGGATGAGCGGTCCTGCCAAGACATCGAAAACATGCCACCCATGGGGCCCATCCGTCCAAACCGGGGTGTGTGATGCAGGTACGATCGGTGTAACTCATGAGAGAGGCAGCTGCTTTAGGTCCTCACTTGTCAGTGGCACGGAGAGATACAGGGCCCACTTGTCATGACACGCTTTCGTGAATTGCAAGCCACAGCACACAAGGCTGGAGCGAGAATAAAATAGCAGGCCAATCCTGTCCTCGAGTCACTGACATGCAGGGCCACAAGACATGGGACCCACGTGTCAGGTGATCCCTCCCCAAATTTTAGTACTAGTAGCGTCTCTCTCCACTAGTATCTTCTAGAGATTTCTCGAGATTTCCAGAAGACGGCACAATTGAATCTGACGTCGGGGTAGAAGGAAAGTGGCGTGGAGGTGGGCGACGAGCTGATGTGTTGTGATTGGTGGAGAGGGTTGTTTCGGCGTTGGGCGTGACGGTTAAGGGGAACGCCTAAAATAAGATCTAGGTGGAGGACAGCGGCAAAAAGAAGGTGGAGAAGGGGAACGTCGACGAGAAGAATCTGGTGACACCGAGTGAGGATGCCACGCTCCTCGACACCACCAAAGTCTTCTTCAAGGAGACGTCCACCGACACGCATTGTTTTCGTAGGGAGCGTTGGTCACGCATTCGACAAAGTACAGCAGCTGACTACATTCGCAGGGCCACGCGACTATAAAATCCCTGTCCAAGTCTACGACCCGAACAAACACTCGAGGGCTACTCCTATAGGGAGCACTGGTCGCGCACCATACGAAAACAAGGAAAGATGAGGATATTCATTCACTCAAACCTTTGTGTCGACTATGTCCGCAACACGGGTTCAATGCTTCTGCAATCGAATCCCTTGGCAACTCCGCCCAACTATAACATTGAGCTCAGAGACGACGTCTCTTGGGCCACCTGAATCACCTCTGCGGTGGCAAACATTCGGATGCTACATCTACGATGTAAAGGTAAGACCTCCAGATATCATCCACTGGCCTAGCAACCGCATCCGCTATGTTTTACCAGATGAATACCGTACCAACAGGTATGATGAAAAATCCCGATACACGCGTTGGGTACATAATCATTAACACTGGAATTTGACTATGTAAGGCCTCCGCGGCGTGAGTCTAATTACGACAGCAATTTCCGAATTTAAATCCAAAGGCTCAAGTTTGAGTAGATGACGTTGTTTTTTTGCTCGAGAGCAATTAACTGGCCCGATCAGTCAGATGAGCCAGGCACATGCATCAGCCATCCCTATGACTTGAACGTTTCAGCCAGATAAATCTTTCGGATGATGAGCGCCCGTTGCGGCAATCAAAGATTTTAAAGTCTCCACTCGAATCTATGATTCAAATGGATACTCGGGGCTACTGACATGGGTATGCCCTACGGGTGCCTAGAATTGGCCTATCCGATTCGGCCCAACGAAGGCCCACAGGACGAATAGTATCCAGTAATGAAGCCTATGAAGGTTCGGATGGTCCAGGCCCATGAAGGACGCGACTCCTTGGAGGATACGACAAAGTCCAGATAGAAAGTTTGAAAAAACCCTAATCTGTAACCGATTCGGTGGTGTCCTAAGACCTACATCCTCATATAAAGGATGGGAGGGAATTACGAGGAGGACCTACTGAAACCCTAGCATAAAAACCCGCCAGATTACATATGTGCACCATCGCCATCAAGGCACCCTTAATCTTCGATTCATCTTCAATCAAGAGCAGACAAGCAGGAGTAGGGTTTTTCCTCCAGGGGCCTGAACTTGGGGAAACACCGTATCTCTGCGTTGGTTGCCTGTTAACCGAACAAGATCTCTAGCGCTCCCCTCTTCCTCAAAATTGAAGTCCATAAACGTCGGTGGCCCCCAACCGATGTCGGCAGTTTGGGCCACCCACTAAACTGTTTGGCACCCCCTTGCCGCCTCCGACAACCATGGGTCGGGCTGGGGCTGCCGGCAGCGCGCGCCAAGTTGGACGCGTCGTGCCTATTCACGCTAGGTCTAGATGGCAGGCACTCAACAGGGACGGTCAAAGTTATTTATGACTCTGCGCCGTCCCCATACATGTGTGTGTGGTTCTTCGCCGGTTTCAGACGCCACTGCTCGTGACGGCTCGTCTCCTGACGAGCCGTAATAAATGGCACGGTGGTCGTTCGGCCTACCCACGGTGCCTATAGAAAGGCCCTTCCTCACCGGCGCACACCCATCCATCCCCTCATTCGCTCTCTCCCTCTAATGCACTCTCCACCGGCGACCACGAGGCCGGCGTCAGCAGGAGCGGCGGCGCGAGGGCGCACAACATGAGCCTCAACGAGTCGGCGGTTCTCTACGAGGCGAAACTCCTCGTGTCGCCGGACTGGCGCCTGCCCGGTATGTCGAACATCGCCCACGACGGTAACGCTATCCCGCCCCTCCCCACCGATGACGACCTGCAGGAGGTTATCGCCTACCGTCGTTCCCTGGTACCGGCAATGAACCAGCAGGACCCCGACAAATTTCATTTAAAATGTTGTACTAAATTTCTTTAAATTTAAATGAAATTCCTCTATATCTCGGTTTTTTCGAGATCGATCATTGAGGGGGCAGCATCCCCACTTAGAAACTCGATTGAGACCGGAGTACGTCGACCCATGAGCATTAGAGCATCTCTTACGGGAAAACAAATCAAAATTGCACTTTTTGAATGACGAGTAGCTAGACGCTTCCGTTCAATCTGATCGTTTGGCAGGGTCGTGTGGGGTCTGTTGCAAAACTGGCACGACGTCAGCTTTTAGCGGGCCCACCACGTCTTGACTCCGATGACCTTGCAACGAGATCGTACATCCTTCCTCCTTGAGTATTAGAACTCCATTTGCTACACGCCCACACCTGAATACCTGATCGACTCCTGGTAACCATCCCTCACGCGTGTGCCGCGTCCCACTGTATTCCTGGTACTAACCAAAATTGTACGTACGTACGTTTTGAAGGTCGAGTAGCTAGAGACTTCCGTTCAATGTGATCGTTTGGCAGGCTCGCGTGGGGTACAGGCGTACAGCCTGCGCTGCTGCGCTGCCCGTTTGTTGCAAAACTGGCACAATGTCAGCTTTTAGCGGGCCCACCACGACCTGACTCAGTTTGCTACACGCCCACACCTGATCGACGCGCGGGTAACCATCCCTCGCGTGTGTGTGGCGCGTCCCACGGTGCCGTACCAGACGCTGTGATCGTCCATCACGAGCGAGGCACTGCGCAGCTCCACAAGTCAGTGCGAGCTTTCCGAGATTCTCTTGCCCAAGAAAAAGGAGAGCAAACAAATAAAATACTGTACTACTAAAAATCTTCTCGCGCAAGAAGACGAAAGAGAGCAGCCAACCGCGCACGGAAAAACCCTGACAAAACACTGGAGGACAGTAGGAGGCGTCGTCGGTGGCCCACCAGTCAGAATCACACGCGCGACCGCGGCAGTTTTGCCCCGGAGAAACCGACCCGGGGGTCCCGCACGTCAGCGACAGTAGAGGACCACGGACCCGCATGATAGAAATGGTCTGCTATTTCTTGCCTTCTTTGCGTCTGTCTCCTTGATTTTGTTTCCTGTGCGGGCAAAGAGTCCCATACGCGTTGGCCCAGCGATTCTGCAATGATGGGCTGAGAAATACTGCAACGTACTCCCTTTGTTCCAAAGTACAGTATAAAACTTTTAGTTTTGGATAAGCTGGATGTATCTAGACATCTTTTAATACGTATATAGGTTCATTTCGAATTTACACATTAAAGATGTCTAAATACATTCGTTTAACAAAAGCTAAAACATCTTATATTATGGAACGGAGGGAGTACAAATGATAAGCGTAAAAGGTTTGTGGTGCGTTTTGGTGATTGTGGATCTTAATCTGATCGTTATATATGTATGTGCTTGTTCCTCGTGCTGTGCCTTTTGCTGGAGGCTGTTGTTAACCTTGGTTTCTTCTGTAGTATTTTGCTAGAGCCTGTAGGTGGTCCCTTGTTGGTTCATTGTGTGGAATAATGGAATGTCCGGTGAATGTAATATTCTCGTTCATCTTGATGCTACCGTTGTGCATCAGTACAGTATGTTGGTGGAGTAGCATAAGTCTAGATTGCAAAAGGATGGTGAAATCAATTTTGTTCACGACACTCAAAGTTTGGCGCCGGCGCTGATCCAAAGCTTTACCTCTTCTTTGATGGTGTCAAGAAGGATTGTAGGCGATGCGAATTTGTTGCGGAAGACTCTCGTATTTCTCTCTTTTCAAACCGTCCAAGTAGCAAGCATTGTAATGGAAGCCATGGCTTTGCGGTTGGAAGTGGCTTTGCAAGACATCATCATCCACCAATCTTGAATGGACAGGTCCGACGCCCACAAGTTAGTTTCAATGTTTGGGAGCCCAAGCCAATCTTTAACTAAACCCCTAGTCCTCTTGGTAAACCAGCATTGGGAAAAAGGTGAGCCGTCGTCTCTTGGGTTTGCTTGCAAAGCGGGCAAAGCCCACAATTTTCCACCCTCTTTTTTCAAGGTGGTCCGTCGTCCATAGCCTATTTTAGATGGCCAACCAAGCAAAGGATCTAATCTTGGGTGGTGTCCATGCCTTCCAAACCATTTTGTAGAAGTGTAAGGATGGAGCCAAAAAAATTGCGCATGGTGTTGGGGATATATTTTCTGGGTATCCTCACAGTTCCTTACTGACCAGGGTGGCCCACTTCGGGTTAGAGCTTTGCTTCACGGGCGGCCCAGTCAGAGAGAGAGAAGACGGAGTCCAATCCGGCTACGGGAAGGCCCAGAAGACTTACCGAATTAGGCCCATAATGTTACTTATAGTTCAAGATGTACTCTGTAACCAACTCTTAGTCGTAGCCAGATTGATCTCTCCTGTAAACCCTAGGCCGGATATCTATATAAGCCGTCCTAGGGAGAGCCTTTAGGGCATACCAGATAACACCCAATACTTTAGACCCTCAACTTACACAGGCGATACCCTTGTAACCCATATTCCGGCTCTGCCGTATTACTGGATTGCTAGCAGGAGTAGGATTCGTCCAAAGCCGGCGGATTCGAACCTGGGTAAACTTGTGTGCTCACCGTCCTGGAATACCGTACGTCTCACACCCCTCTATTCCGCACGCCTCGAGGACCCCCTCATGGCGTACTTGTCCTCAATACGACGATAGTTGGCGCCCACCGTGGGGCAAGTGAGCTTCGGATCTGCGTTCCGAGCGGAATCTGCAAGAATCGGAATCGGCGAGACCATCGTCGTTGGTCGCATCCTCTATGCCAGCAACGTCCCTCTCATCGTTCTCGACGAGACTTGGATTCCGGCTAGGGAGATCGTGACTGCCTATACAATCATGTCTTTTGGCGAGATCGATGTGTACATCAGTTTCGCTGAACCTGCCCAACCCACCCCAGCAGTGATGATAGAGGTAGAAGAATCTTCTGGGTCCCCTTTGTCCGCGGAGGCGGCAGAGTTCCGGATCTCAGAAAACCCTAATCCCACCCAGCCCGCACCAGTTGCGGAGATAGTGGAGAAATCTGAGCCTGAAGAAGAACTCACGGTCCAAGTCGAATCTGGAGTGGATCTCCTCGGAGAAGCCGGATCCCAGATCGACCCACCCATGGAAGTCGAAATCCAGGAGGAACATATCAACGACACTGATTCCGGCTCTGACGATGCTGGGACAGACATGCCTTTTCTCAGGTACACACTAAGATGTATGATACTGCAAGGCGCAAGC
The DNA here is from genome assembly GCA_910589775.1 of Avena eriantha. Lineage (NCBI taxonomy): Eukaryota > Viridiplantae > Streptophyta > Magnoliopsida > Poales > Poaceae > Avena > Avena eriantha. The sequence goes on along the minus strand of OU342743.1, from coordinate 168,027,480 downwards.
GCAGATGCAATCCTCGAGACCATTAAAAGTTTCGATATGGCTGATCGCGAAAGCCGCAGGTACCTCAAGAAGCACGCATCGCACTTCATCGGATATGTTGGATCTGGACCCGACTCTGCCGACACTGTAGAAATCACCGACTCGATGCTGGAGGCAATTGGAACAAACGCCGACGTTCCCGCATCCTCGGATGAATCTATGACGTCGGCAGATTTCTGAAAGTTCTCCGCGGAATATGAAGAGGAGTATAACTCCAAAGCTGTAGAGGAAGGAGAAGCCATGGATGAAGGATCCGGGGAACACTCTCCCAAAGCGCAGGATGACATGGACGTCGAAGACAATCCCGAGGTCCAGATGTCCGAAAGTACCGATCAGAGCTTGACTTCGGAAAATGGACCCAAAGCCGTCTTTGCTAGCGGCGCTGCCAAGAAGGCAAAGAAGAAGAACAAGAAGAACAAGACCCCGGCAAAAGACCCTCTCACAGAGGAGGTAATCACCGAAGAATATGAAGAAGACTCGGATGGAGCGCTTATCCCAGAAGAGCCGAAAAAAGAAGCATCGGTGGATGGACATGTGATCACTGAAGGTGCGCGTAAACTCATCGATGCCGCATTAACCACACCTGTCCCTACAGCTGCAGAACTTACTGCAGATGAGCTGGACGAAAGGGCCCAAGCCCTAGAAGCGCGTCGTCAACAACTCCTTGATGAAGCCAAAAACATCGAGGTGGAGAAGAAGCGCATGTCAAACAAGGAGTACATGTCTCATCTACATCAGAAGACAGGGAAGCGTCACATAGATGACAACCAATTCCCACGTGTCCGTGCCGTCCTTTTTGGAGATGAGATGGGGAAGCCACGGAAGGATAGCAACGGAGATTGGGTTTACCCAACACCAGTGCAAAATACCGTGGCAGCTCGTGAAATTCTATCGGCTAATCCAGGACCAGAGGAGATACGTTTGGGTATCAAGCTACTCAACAAGGGACTGGAGCAGCAAAAGGTCGCTCTGTCTAGAAGTCAAAAGCTAGTCTCGGATTCCGACCAATGTCGCACAGATCCGGCATGGGCTGACGTAAGATCCCACTACGTTCGGGTGCAGTATCATCACCCCGAACGCAGGGAAGCCAATTATTCAAGAACCGGATCGTCGGCACAGCATCGCAGAGCTACACATAACTAGAGCAACATCGCTCCAGTAGCTAAGAAAGACGCGATCGCTGCACTGAATCCGAGGAATCCTCCCCGAAAGGGAGAAGATAAAGAGAAACGTCGGGAGGAGGATCGTTAGAGAATGCCACCTCCTAGACATGAAAACCGTCCGGCTGAGCCTCACCATGGTGGGAACGACGGATGAAGGAACGATGGAAACCACGCTGGCACAAGGCGGCAGGGGGCTCGTCGTAGTCAAGAACCTCCCCGGAACCAGAATAACGATGCTCCGGACGGACGCCGGCGATCAGCCGGAAACAACCCAGCTGCACCACCCTCTCCACAACACAGTTATCACAACGGCCCCCAAGGAGGCCAAGGAGGACGACATGGCGGAGGAGGTGGTGGCAGAAGCCGAAGTCCGGTTCCAAGGCACCGCAGCCACAGCCGACATTCGGGACGATCCCTATCCCCGAACGACGCAAGGCACAGGATCAACTCCAACATAGAGGCTCGACGCTATGAAAACGATGCGTGTACGTGGGCCCAAAATGCTTCGGACCATGCATCAGAGCTACAAAATTCCTGGAAGGATTTGCTATCTCAAGACATATCCAAGCCTACGACGACATTGCTTGGCCAGACACCTGGTTACAGGATTTCTTCGAATCTTGCTGCATCGCTAAAGGCAGAAATAGCCTGGTCGCAACCCGATATCTCCCACTTATGTTGCGGAAGACGGCATGATCATGGCTCAATGAACTTCCGACAAACACCATCCACAACTGGTATGACTTGCAAAGTGCGTTCTTTCGGAATTTCGAAGGCACATATCGGAGGCCCTGCACGGTCGGAGACCTACAGCGTTGCACCCAGAAAGCAGAAGAAACTTGCCGAGATTACCTCGGATGATGGATCGACACCAAGAACTCCTGCGAAGGAGTAAATGATCAAACTGCGATTGAAGCTTTCATCGCAGGTCTCCCAATTGGTTTACTGTGCCATCGCTTGAAGTGTGACAAGGTTACTGATCTGGGAGAGATGATAGAAACAGCGAGCAAGTATGCATATGCTGACGACGATGCAGAGGGACTACTCAATGTCCTGGTTGTGCCTCAGTCGGCAAAACAACCAAAGCAACAAGCTCAGAAGCGCAAAAACACCTCGGAAGAAAAACCCAACGCGGAAACGGCAATGGTCACTACTGTTTCTGGGTCTGGAGGACGAGGAGGACGTGGCGGAGGCCGCGGGCGTGGCCGTGGGACATCAAGGGTCCAAGGTAGAGGAGAACAACAACCAGGCAAAACCTACACTTGGGCCGACATTGCCAACAACCCATGTGTGCATCACTTGGACGCCAATGGGGGCTCGTCCCACACCAACGCCGAATGTCGTTTTAACGACGACATCAAGAGAGATGATACCGCAGGCTACAAAGCTAAGCGGAAGAAGGGAAAGAAAAATCCCGAAAAAGACAAGGAGACCAAGGAAGATTCCGACATGGAGGAAGCTAATGCTTCAAATCCCAAGTCAAAAGGGAAGAAGACTTTTCCCACCAAGAAGGACACTTACGTCACCTTCCTCGGATCTCAACCAGCAAAGGTCAAGAAATCAGTTCTCCACGAGCTCAATGCAATAGTTCCGACTGTCCCTCAGTATCTGGACTGGTCGGAAGTGGCAATCACATTTGACCGCGCTGATCATCCGCCTAAGCTACACAGGCGAGGAAAATACGCCTTAATCGCCAATCCACTCATTGACGGTTATGGTTTCTCCAAGACCCTCATGGACGGTGGTAGCAGCATCAATATTCTCTATGTCGAAACGCTACGCTGGATGAAAATCTCGGAAACACAGCTGAACCATAGCTCTGTGATCTTTCACGGAGTTGTCCCAGGAAGACAAGCTAATTCCCTGGGAGATCACTTTGGATGTTACCTTTGGAACACCAAAGAATTATCGGACGGAGGCACTTTCCTTCGAAGTGGTCCCGTTCAAGAGCGCATACCATGCTATATTCGAACGTCCGGCTTACTGGGCTTTTATGGCTCGTCCGTGTTACATTTACAATATGATGAAAATTCTAAGTCCCAACGGCGTGATCACCATCAGGGGAGACCCGAAGAAGGCGCGAGAGTGCGAAGATGGAAATGCCGCCATTGCCGAAGCCGTGTTGCACGCCCAGGAGTACCAGGAGATCAAGAAGAGCATAGATCCGTCCGAGATGCCCGCGACGAAGAAGGAGGTAACAAAGCCAAATCCGGAGTTCAAGGCATCAGAAGAGACGAAGCAGACGCCATTCAAGGATGATGACCCCTCCAAGGTGACCCAGATAGGCGTAGGCCTAAGTAGCGCATAGGAAAGCGCACTCGTCAAGTTCCTCCAAGCAAATCAAGATATCTTCGCATGGCAGCCATCTGACATGACCAGAGTACCTAGGGAACTTGCCGAGCACTCTCTAAATGTAAACCCGAACGCTAAACTCGTCAAACAGTCCTTACGACATTTCTTTGTCTTATTGCCAGAACCTTGTCTTTCATGTTATGATTAAAGTACTATGATCCTAGCTTTGAATGTTTTACAAATACTTTGATCAAGTCTTTGATGGTGCATGTCACCTAAAAAATTATTCTTTTTAATCACTTACCTACTCGAGGACGAGTAGGAGTTAAGCTTAGGGATGTTGATACATTGCAAATGTATCTATAATTTTTGATGCTCCATGCTTGGTTTTATCCACGTTCTTGTGTTTTGTCCACACTTTGGAGTACTTTTCATATGATTTCTTGGACTAACCTATTAACAAGAGCCATAGTGCCAGCTGCCTGTTTTCTGCTGTTTTTGGTTCCAGGAAAGTCAGAAAATGAATATTCTCGGAATTGGACGGGACAAAAGCCAAAGTGCCTATTTTTCTAGAAGACTCACGGAGCCAGAATACGAGACGGAGGAGGGCCAGGGGCTGGCCGCACCACCCCTAGGCGCGGGGTAGGCCTGGCCACGCCAGGGCCTGGTGTGGTGGCCCCAGGCACCCCCTCAGTCTCCATTTTCCCCTATAAGAAGCCTTTTGACCTAAAAACTTCGGGGGGTTCGACGTTTTTCCACGAAAAGTTCCGCTGCGCCGCCGCCACCGAAGGGGAGATTTAGGGGACAGAAAGTCTCTGTTTCGGCACCCTGCCGGGACGGGGAAGTGCCCCCGGAGCCATCTCCATCGATCCCCATCATCATCTTCATCGACCATCCATGTTTCTTCCATCTATGAGTGAGTAATCCCCCGCTGTAGGCTATGAGGATGGTAGGGATTGGATGAGATCGTTCATGTAATGGCATCAGATTGTTAGGGCATAGTGCCTAGTATCTCTATTAGTGCTTTATGACTTTGTTGCAACTTTGTTGTGCTTAATGCTTGTCACTAGGGTCCGAGTGCCATGATTTCAGATCTGAACATGTTATTGATTCATTATGATAGTATTTTTTCTGGTCTTATCTACAAGTTGTATACACACGTCATTGTCCGGAACCTATGGTCCCGAAGTGACAGAAATCGGGGTAGCCGGAAGGGAAAGGCTTTGATGTGAGGATCACATGTGTTCACGGAGTGTTAATGCTTTACTCCGGTGCTTTATTAAAAGGAGCACCTTAATTGCCAGTAGTTCCCTAGAGGCCCCGCTACAAACGGGCTGGCAGGACAAAAGATGTTGTGCAAGTTCTCATTGCGAGCACGTATGACTATATATGAAACACATGCCTAGGATTGTCTAGTACTTGGGTGTTTTATCTTATTTATCTGCAATTTTCCTATGTTCTGATTGCTATGTGAATTGTCTTGTCCATGCAACGCCCGTCCATCCATCCCTATGCCTACCGCACTCAAATCCCACTGTTTACCACTTTTGTTACTACTATCTTTGCTTTACTACTGCTGTTACTTTGCTATTCCTACTACAAAACTGTTGCTACTGATAAACTGCTGTGAGCAAGATTGTTTTCAGGTGCAGCTGAATGGACAACTCAGTTGTTAAGGCTTATAAATATTCTTTGGCTCCCCTTGTGTCGAATCAATAAATTGGGTTTCACTTTCCTCGAAAATACTGCGATACACCTCCTATACTTGTGGGTCATCAACGTACAGTTCAACAACACTTGCATCTGCTATATATGGAGAAATATGGAGAAGGAAATGAAATCATGATACTTACTGCTAGATGATATATACAACCACCAAGGGTTGTAGTTAATCGCTTGCCCCTTTTTTTCTCTGTCAAGTACTTCTTTATGTACACGATCAACCAATGATGGATAAACTTTGGCCAGTCAAAATCCTTTATCTGGTCTGCATTAACTAGTGCTCCCATATATTTAGTACTCAGTTTAGTGTTTGAATTAGGACATAGAAAGCATCCAAGAGAAACAGCCACAAAACATTGAAGAAAAACAGCATCTTCAAGAGGCCCATTCATTATTTTATCACCAAAGAATTTGATAGAAGGAATATCATCCAGACCGAAAAGAGATAGAAATGCTGCTTTCCCCAACTCCTCATCACTGGCAACTGGGATGTGACCAGAGCTTATTCCAAGTGTATCCTTGATTGACTGCAAGTTGATCGGAATAGATGAGGATCCAATCTTGATTGCTTCTTCATCTGTGTTCACATGGTCAGCTACCCACTGCGCAAAATGCCTAGGTACATAGTAATCATCAAGCTCTAGCATGAAATCGAACCCATTGTTTTTCAAAACTTCAATGTAGTGCTTGCAGCTGAGTACTTTTTTGATTATTGTGAATAGATAAGGTAAACTGCATCTGCTGTAAGCTTTTGATTCGACAATGTTGTTGGGGTCATTTGCTGGCTGAGACGAAGACTTGGATCTCTGAGAACAAAAGAAATACATTAATCAGACAAACGTAACATAGAAAAATAACCAACTACTTGGACATTCCCTCGGTAATGAAAGGAGAAGACTCCTGCAACTCTCCCAAGATCCCTCGCATCTTCTGGCGAACGCGACCACTGAGCCGGGAGGTGCGCGCGTCCAAACCCTTTTTCCCGGCTGTTTCCGAGCACCGCAGTCGAGGGTCGTTTCAGTTGGACAGTTTTTGCCCGTAAGTTTTCCTCTGTTCGCCGCCAGATCCCGGCCAGCTCACTTGATCTCCGGCGCAGATATATATACATGTACTCCCTTTGTATCTATCCGCATCATCAAGAGCCTCTCGGTTCGAAGCACAGACGCGCTCGCAATTGTCTCCATAAGATCAGCGTATTTCACTGCAACACGGCAGAAATTCAGTTCACCGTCGTGGACAGAACACGCGCAAACCAGTGGATTACACCTCTGTTCACGACCTCCATAGTTCACCTCCGGAAAAATTCTCCGAGTTCGGTTCATCTCCTTTGTTCCAGCTTCACGGAGCACTAGACCGATCGCCAGACGGAGGAGCGATGCGCTCAGAATCTTCTCGAGAAGATCGAATCAGCTAGCCGCAAAAGCACTACTCGAATTCAGTTTCGCCACTTTATATCCCGATCAGTTCTTGCCCTTCCCCCCCCCCCCCCCCCTCCCCAAAAAAACCTGGCCCTCTTTTCACCTTTTCAATATCTATATTTATATTTATATCTATATCTATACCTCTATACCTAATATATCTATACCTAATATATATATATATAAAATATAATAATAATAATAATAATAATAATAATAATAATAATAATAAAGTACGAAGTGTTTCTTACGGGTTCCGCTTTTTTTAGACGGTTTTGCCCTTGTCTCTTTGAAAATATTACCCACCCTACCACCCACGAGTCAAGATATTAGTCGCTGCCGTCGCGCGTAGCCGGCCGCGAGACGGTGACGCTACAACAAGTTCCTGCTATTTTTTTGGTTTCGTCACCGCATTAGAGTCCGCGTAGAATACAATCGATTGATGCAATATGGTTTTCGGTTTTCCGTATTCATGCATCATGAGACTCCTGCCACGGAATCGACACCCCTACGATACCCCGAGTGGTTGTCTCCCCTGATCTAGCCTCCCCTTAGATGACAGGCGGCGGGCCGGTGTTCTAGGCGAGGGATGCAGAAGCGCACGAGCAGGGCACATGGCGGTGGATTCAGGGGCCAAGTGGCGGGGAAGGTGGTCAAGGTCCCGGTGGTAGAGAGCCAGGGTTGGTGTCGACCATGGAGGGATGCTCGTCGGCGTGGAGGTCTTGCCGCTGAGAGGCTGCAGCGCTACTTCGGGCGAGATCGATGAGCGTTGCAGTCGCATCCGGCGCAGGAGCGTTCTCTCTCCTTCTACAGGTTTTTCGCAGCACCGAGCAAATCCAGCCTCCTCCTTTAATGTCGACAATATACATCAACATCGAGGGCCACGAGTGTGTTGATCAGGGGATTTCTACTGGGCAAGAACTGATTTGGGCTAGGAAAGAAGGAACGGAGCTAGGGATCATGCGATGGAGGAACCTGACTTTAGCTACGCAACTCTGGACCGAAGAAGTATTGTTGCTGCTTTTGATCGTCCTAAACAGGTACAGGTACATGTACAGTACTTGTGATTTGGCATTGATTAGCTTAGGCCAAAGATGGGATCTCAGGACAATCCACCGGTCTGCCGCCCCTAGAGCCAGGAGTCGCGACCATCCCTGTTTGCTACGGGTCATATGCACGCCAATTTCTTGATCCTGATAGGCTGATAATCTGGAGACTTCCACGACTAAAATTGAGGCGATTCTTTCAGTGTCGAGGACACAATTCGTGATGGAATTTTTAGAAGACCTGAAACAGAGTCTTCACAAGCTGGCCCTCGACTTGCTCGTCCGGCATGACAAATTTGAACACACCCTCCCTTCAATTGTGAAGTCTCTAAGTGCAGATAAAGTATATGTAACTACAAAATCATATTCACTGAGCATGTTATTTTATTTGAACTAGAAGAGTCACTTTTTGGCTTGGTGCGAATTTAAGATTATTGTGTACTAACAGCAGGAACTAATGCACTTTATGAAAGAATACGTGCGGAATAGAGTGAAGGCCATGGTATTGCTGGTGTGCACGTTCTCCGGTACTCAATCTATTCACTCTTAGTTTCATAGGTAAAAATTGATTCCCCTTCATCTGATTTATCGACAAGAAGTCGGTGATTAATCGGTTGTTTGACCCTTACAGATTGCTTCCTGAAAGGCCGTGCTTTTGATTCCAATAGCTCTACTATCCGACGTCTAAAGTCCGTGGAATAGTTGACTTGTAGCTGGTATGTACACATTTCACACTACTCTCTTGTGGTCAAATCGGTAAGAGATCACTTTTGCACATGTAGTTTAGTGGATTATAATTTTTCCCTATTGGTGAATGGCCAGCGTCGGACATCATTGTTGCAATCGTGCCCAAATATAATGTATACATGTGTCTTTGGTTCCAATAGCTGTATTATTTGTGTGTAATGTCCGTGGAACAGTTGACTTGTAGCCAATAGATACACATTGCACACTACTCCCCTTTGGTAAAATCGGTGAAAGTCCTAAGTAAGCTAGATGACTATCAAATCATTTTTGCTCATGTAGCTTAGTGGACGATAATTTTTTACGCTATTCTGAACAATTTTTTTGGTTGTAGGTTACAATAAATAGAGTACAATCTCGTTGCAATGGAGGAGGATTTCATGCCCGCTTTCAGCTCCTGTGGTTGATGGCGAACGATTGTTGTAGCTGATATGTGGTCAAAGATTAGAATTCTACGTGATCTAGATGACTTTGAGATCACTTTTTCTCATTAGTTTAGTGAATTATAAAAAAATTCCCTATTGGTGAACTTTTTTTTTCTATTATAGGTTGCACAAAGCTTTTATAGATTCTTCGGCACCTTTTTATAAGGTTCGTGTTTCTTCTATTTCTTAGATTGTTTTTAATGATAATTAGATTTTTCAAGTAGAGTACATTAGCGATCTATGGATATATATAGAGAAAACTTATTGCATTGTAATGGAAGAACTACTTTTTTTGTGTGTGTAGGGATGTCCGTCCCTGTCGCCGCTAGAGCGGCCACGAGGTGACAACAATGGTGATTCAAAGGTCATCGAGGAGGAGGCTGTTGGTAGAACGAATAGTAGATATGTGGAGTACAATCTCGATGTCATGGTGAAAGAGGCGCACGCCCATTTTCAGCTCCCCGTGGCTTGGAGCGGACATCATTGTTGCAATCGTTCCAAAAAAATAAGGTATACATGCAGATTATTTTCTCCCGTCGCAACGCACAAGCACTTTTCCTAGTATAATATAATAATAAAGTACAAAGTGTTTCTTACGGGTTCCACTTTTTTTAGACGGTATTACCCTCCCACCAAAGGCTAAATTACCCACATTGCCATTGGTAATTTAAAAAACAGCCAGCATCCAATCCAAGGAAAATAAAACATGGTTGTCCTGGTTGGCGATTGGACTCCCCGGTAGCATCGTTCTCGGAGTTTCAGCCAGGAGGAGGAAAGCCTATCGATAGACTCAAACAAGAAGAGGATTCTCATTTTGGTATGTCTCGGATGTTTTTCATGATGTGATACGATTGCTGAACTGCATCCACCACGGCAACACGACCCGAGATAAAAGGAAACGAACCGCCTCTGTTGCAAATCGCCTCCGTGTGCGAAACCCTGATCACCCACGCCTCGCTCGCACCTTCCGCAACCTGGCCTCTATCACGTTTCCACGCCGGCGATGGCCGGTCCCAAGCAGGTCAATTTTGTACGTCTTCCCTTCCTCACCGTTAGGTGTGTGCTGCTGGCTGGCAAGCGAACAACAAGCTTTTCAAGTCGTCGTGCGCCAAAGGCGGCGCTGGGTCACCATGTACAACATGCACCTGGTTGATCTGTATGAGCGGTCGTCGGCAAGCTCCATGGTCCACTTCAAGTGCCAATGCCATGCCCTTCTTCAACGAAGACGGGGAGGTACGACGTGGTGGTGGACCTCGAGGTGTTCCAACAGCTGAGCACCGTGAGGGTATGGGCATCTCTGAATTCCGGTCAGGGCAAAAGCTCTGGCCCTAACGAAATATCAGGAGGAAAACTCCACCACCCTTCTGCACGACATGCGCTTGGTCCTTAGTCGATTCTTGGGAGGGGCGGATAATGCAGGTGTAGCATGGGCCAGATAATCTGTCCCTAGACAATCATTCGACCTATTGCCAAATACCCTGCAAATAATCCACCCCCACAGAGTGTTGTGTGCCTGGTGCTTGGACATTTTTTCTAGGGGCGGATTATCCGGTGCTAGCCAGGGGCAGATAATCCGGCCAAAAAACCTTCTTTTGCTTTATTTGACCAGGAGCTCTTTTGAGGAGAATTATCTGTAGCACTCAATGCACAATTAAAATATCCTTGGTATTGTTATCTAACACGCAAAGCACTAGGGATCATGAAATGCTCTTTCACGCGCCCTCCATCACCACGCCTTCCCTGTCGAAACCACCACGACCGGTGCGCCCATCACCATGGCATCAGACTCCCTTATCAGTCCCACGGTGTTGTGGCTGGTTCTGATTCTGCTGGTCATATTCCCCTTGAACCTAGGAATGATTCCAGGGGGTATCATATAACATCCATCTGCCAAAGGCCACATTCCCGTTGAGTGAATGTCGGTGCCACACTCTTCTTGGAAGTGACCCATGAGACCACAAACAACACAATAGCGCGGGGATTTTTTGTACTTAACTCGCATGATCACCGGAGGTTCCCCTTCCGGGTTAATGGTGAAAAAGCAAGTAGAGCCCTCCTGACATCAAGCCACACCTGTGCACATATGAAATCACCACCCTCGGTTATGAAGTTGTCCATGTCCATGGTAATCACATCTCCCGCATTAGCAGCCATGCCTGAAACAATCTATCTATTGTGAAACAGCTCTGGGACATCGTGGATTTGAACCCACGCATGAATACGATTAAGATACACCAAAGAGGCCTTACGACTGGCATCAAAATTCTCTATTAGAAGGCCATGGTCTCGGAAAATCGAAGGCCCTTGTTCGGTGATCCGCTGCTAGTCCTTCAAACAGTTTACCTAAAGATGAACATGTTATTCTCCATATCATGGAAGGTCACCTCCTGGGCAAGCGCCCAAGCAATCATAGCGTATTCTTCAAGGACGTCAAACTATACGACTTCTGCAAGTGGAGCCCCATCACCGCCATCCACTTTGTGCCCTCTTTAGAGAATCCACTTCCTTGTTCGCCACAGAACCCTTCCAATGTCCTCTCCTTTCAGATTGAGGCTATGTAGCAGCTCCTCAAGCGATGGCCCAGATGCCACTCTCCCCTCCAAGCCGCCAGCTTCCCCCTTCTCCTGAGATGCTGCCATACCCCGATCCGATCAAACCCTAGGGCAAAAGCAACCACCAAGGTCGGGTGGACGAGCTAGTTGACCCCTTGGTTAGCCCGAGCGGTCGAAGTGTCCAGAGGGAGACAATGATGCTTCAGGGTGTGGGAAAGAACTTCCTATCGCTGGCGATCACCAATCGCCAGAGCATGTAGGGAAACCCTAGTTTTCTAGGTTTTTTAATAGATGTCTTTATAATGCAGGAGCAGGAGCCCATTGCACAAAACCAATGACTGAGCCTGGCAGGCCCGCTCCTGGGTAAGTGCAGCGGTTCGGCCGCACAGGCCCCCAATTGTATTGGGCTCCGACCCAGGTTTGTACAAGAAGGCCGAATAGCAGGCAGGGCCAATAGCTCAGGCTTGTACATGGCGATCCCTGAGGCCTAGACGTCGAGTAACTTGACATAGGGTGTTCGCGAACTCTTTAAGTACTCCGTACGTAGAAAAGGCGGTGCGAGCTTGTCGATTAAAAAAAAGAGTGCGTGCGTAAGCAGACGGACTGGGAGTCGAGCGGCGACGGCGACGGCGCCGCGCGTATCTGACGAGGTCGAGCCAATGAGGGCTTGGAGGCGTGAGCGGCGGATTGGTACTGGAACCGTACCGGCGCGCATCTGAGCAGGTCGAGGCGACGACGGGTCCTGGTGTTGAGCGGCGGAGCAATCGTCGGTGGATTGGGGATTCGAGCGGCGCCTGCGCGCACCTAACCAGGTGGAGGCGGCGAGAACTCCTGGGGGTGCGGCGAGAAGAGGCGGATTGGGCAGCGCCGCGAGCGGTGGGGATCATCGGAGGGATAATTGTTTTCCTCTGTTTTCTGTAAAAAAAAGGTTAACTTTATGCCTCAATCTACCAAATCTTGATATCGTCAAATGTGCTAGTTAATTGATTTCAGTTTTCAGAACTCCATCGCGTATACAATCGAATGCTTAGTCCTTACTACAGGTTCATGTGTGACCTATATGTAATCTTAATGCAGCAGTCTGATATATGTTTTGCCTTGTCCAGGGGGTCATGGCACAGAGTACATCATACCATGGCTGGGGGGCTATGGATTTTGATGCGATCACGATGGAGCCTACAGTCTACGATCGGTTGGCGGCCTCTGTGTCGTGCTGCCGCGCACAAATCTCTCCGGACACCGAAGCCGTTCTCTGCCTCGGAGCGGCTGCCGGCCTGTGTTGGGCAGCGTGGAGGTACTACCAACGTGGCGCATGCCTGCGCAAGTACGGCCGCGACATGACAGCGTCGGCTGCCAGAACCGATCCAGTGATAGGCCGTGACGGCGAGATTGACCGCGTTGTTGACATTCTCTCCCGCCGGAGCAAGAACTGTGCTGTGCTCGTCGGCGCCGCAGGGGTAGGCAAGACGGCTATCGCCGAGGGCCTCGCTCAGCGCATTGCTGCTGGAATGGTCCCTGCTGCTCTTGCCCGTGCCCGCGTTGTGGAGCTCGATGTCGGGGGGGTTGGTCGCTGGGACCATGTACCGCGGCATGTTCGAGAGGCGCATAAAGGACGTGATAAGAGCGGTGGAGGCTTCGGATGGCAATGTGATTCTATTCATCGACGAGATGCACATGCTTATCGGCGCCGGACGGTGCGAGGGCGGTCGCACGGATGCTGCCAACATGTTGAAGCCGGCGTTGGCCCGCGGCCGTATTCGCTGTGTGGGTGCGACGACATTCGATGAGTACCGTACTTACATTGAGAAGGATTCTGCACTCGAGCGGAGGTTCCAAAAGGTGCTCGTGGAGGAGCCTAGTATAGACGCGACCATGGCGATTCTACAGGGTCTGAAGACAAGGCACGAAAAACACCATGGCTTGGAAATCCAGAAGGCAGCTCTTGTTGCTGCCGCGCAGCTTGCTTGTTATATGTTGATCCAAATTCTACAAAGTAGAGGTCAACTTCTGATGGAGCGGAGCGAGGCCCGTCGCCGGAGCCCCCCGCAGTATGGATTGTTGATGACCTAGGTTACCACCGCTATATATACTTCTTGTAAGCCGCCGGCTGGGATAAGTTGCATCTGTGAAATCCCCGGCGTTGTGTAAACACTCTCCGTTATAGTGAAGTTTCGCTGGCTGGCGCCCGTGGTTTTTCCTTTCTCTTTGTCGGAGAGGGTTTTCCACGTTAAATCTGTGTCCCCTTGCTGTGATTTTGTTTTCGTTTTTCGTTATTTACTTGTCACAAATCTAACATTGCTGGCCGCTATATCACCGGTGATTAACTCATTAACTTCGCTCCTGCTCTTTAATACGTGCTCACTAATCAACTGAGGCAATAATAGTGTGTATATATTGGAGAAAGTTATTGACTGTCGCTGTTTGTATTGTAGGTCGTCAATTTCCTGATAAGGCAATTGATCTGATAGATGAGGCATGTGTCACCGCATTAAAAGAATCAGGGCAGATTGGCAATCAAGAAGAGAAAGGGAACAATGTGCAAAGTAGCTCTTCAAATGTCGTGAAGAACACATTTGTTGGCCCAGAGCATGTCGCACAAGTAGGCAGCATTCTTTTATTAATGACTCGTTTGTTTCTATTGCTACTACAATCGACAAGAGATGTGCTTGTTATCCATCCATGTTCTAATCTTGTTATTTGATTTGATTGAAGGTTGTGAGCCGATGGACTGGAATTCCTGTCTGTCACTACGCTTAATCAAGAGGAGAAGGATAAGTTAATCAGCCTAGCAGATAGGCTGCATCAACGGGTTGTTGGCCAGGACGAAGCAGTCAACCTAGTTGCAGAAGCAGTGCTACGTTCCAGGGCCGGGCTTGATCATCCTGGCCAGCCCATAGGCTCTTTCCTTTTCTTGGGCTCTACTGGTGTTGGAAAGACGGAGCTTGCAAAAGCTCTTGCTGAAGAACTATTTAATGATGAGAAGATGTTGGTTCGCTTTGATATGTCTGAATATGTCAGTTGTGAATCTGTGATGCGTCTTATTGGAGCGCCTCCGAGGTTTAACTCATGTGCTGCATCTTTTCTTCTTAGTTTTTAGCATTGCTACATTATCATATATACTGTCCTTGGTCCCTTGTTCATTGATCTTTAAATTCTTATTAAAGCTGTCGTGGCTATGAAGATGGTGGACAACTAACTGAGACAGTTAGGAGACGTCCATACAGTGTCATTCTTTTTGATGAGGTGGAGAGAGCGGATCCCTCAGTGCACAATGTTTTTCTTCAAATCCTTGATGATGGTAGGTTCACTGATGGCAAAGGACAAACAGTAGATTTCAAGAATACCATCATCATTATGACCTCAAATCTAGGAGCTGAGCACCTAGCAGCAGCAGGAGAGAACACAACTGAAGTTGCACGGGACCTTCTCATGAAACAGGTTTTTATGAATCCCAAAACTGTCCTTTGAGGCTAGTACTAGTACAAGCTTGGCTAACTGTCATTCATATCTGTACGTATATATAGGTTGAGAAACATTTCAAGCCTGAGCTTCTCAACAGATTGAGCGAGATTGTTATATTTGAGTCTCTTTCGTACGACAAACTGAAGGAGATCGTGAAAATCCAGATGAATAGTGTCATGGCCAGAGTAGCTAACAAGGGCATCTCTGTGTGTGTGAGTGATGCTGCATTGGATACCATTTTATCAGATTCATACAATCCAGTAAGTATACCTTATGTTCAAAATTATTAGTGATTAAGATTCTCTTTGCGCGTGTGTGCATAACCATGGCTGTATCTTGTAGATTTATGGCGCAAGGCCCATAAGGAGGTGGGTCCAAAAGAATGTGATGACAATGCTCTCTAAGATGTTGGTCAAAGGAGAAGCAGGTGAAGGCTCTATAATCTGCATTGAAGCTACGGATGACAAGAAGGGGTTGGAGTATGGAGTGGTGAAGAAGATGGCACATCCACGAAGTCAGAGGCCGGTCATGGAGCATTCCAGTGAATCTGATAGTGGCAATAACGATTTGGCTGTAGTTACTCTGATACCAGATAGCCTGGTGGCTAGTGACGCCCTTGGAAAGGACAATCAAAGCATTTGCTAGAAGATTTTCTGACTACTGATGTGAGATGACTTCTGCTAGGAAACACCATGCGCTCTGGTGTGCTCCTAGACCATCTTGAATTAGTTAGCATCGGTTAGCAGTAGCATACTCTCAGACCAATGTAAGAAGATTTGTGTCCGTGTGTATACCGCTGCAGTTCCATGTAAAACTATTTAGTTGATTTTCACTCAGCATCAATGCGAAAAGTGTTTATATGTATATATACAAATTAGGGCTGCTCGTAATAAAACTATAATTATTAGTTTGAGATATTTCAGTCTTGCAGCACCAATAAAACTACTCCCTCCGACCCAAATTAATTGACTCAAGTTTGTCTAGATTCGGATTGAATCTAGTACTAAAACATGTCTAGATACATTCGAATCTGGACAAATCTAAGTCAATTAATTTGGATCGGAGGGAGTATAATTATTGCCACCTTACAATTTTTAAGCTTCTGTTGCTTGGGCAATTAGTTATCTCTTTTGCCAAGTATTAGATGAGTGATGACTGATGAAGGTGAAATTCCATTGGCCGTAAGATCTCATTTGGAAAGCAAAAGCCATCAGCTGGAGGGCGATATCCATCGCTGTGCATATCAAAAAGGTCTACAGGTACATGAAACAATTTCTTTCCTTTCATCCATGCGTACTGATTGCAGGCTGAGGAAACTTCAGCACTAAAAGATTCATCCATGTGTTTGTAGGCATTTCAGATGTTGCTGAAGCTTGTGCAGCAACTATATTTTAAAAGAAATCCTCTGGGCCTCCAGGACCTGGTTTATGACGTTCTGTTCTTGAGTTCCTCCCCACTCAGGTTATTGTTAAGAATTTCCTGTATATTTTGTGTGCACATTTCTTTAGGATTGCAAGATTTAGGCCTGTAGTTATTGCTGACCACAAACATGTTGAAGTTGACACTTTCCAAGTATACTTCATATATGGGAGAATATCAAGCATGAATAAAAACCCAAAACTGAACAGGATCATGTGTTCTTATTCTCTCTTTTCATTTTATTAGAACCGGAACATCCGGTCATGATGTACGTTACATAGATGGAATTTGTTACAGTAAAATACAATTGGTAATACAAACTGCACAATATAAGGGTAAGCAACACAACAGTAACAAATAATAGAAAACACATTGGTTCAAATATAATTGGGAGATGTGAAATCACACTTGTTAAAATACAGTTGAAAACACAAAACACAAATAGTAAAACATGAACTGGGAACAAGTAAAATCACAACCCTGACATGCCAAATTCGCAAAATTCAATCCCTTAGATCTCGGTTCTACTTTTCAAAAGGAAGACGGTCTTCAACTGGATGACCCTTGTTACTTGATCATACTAGTCGCTGAAAACAAACGCTAATGCCACTATGCTCCCACATGTACATTAGTTTTATCAAAAATATAGTCGTGCATTGAGCACAGATTGTAGTTTGTAGAATACTTCCAATTAATCTTCCATCAGCAGAAGCTCAAAGTACCTCATCTGCCTGCATTCAACAGCTTCAAATGTCCATTTGATTAAATTCCACAGTACAATTCCCCCACTGTCTCCGGCTTGTTAAAACTCTTTGAGTCAAAGACTCGAGACGATTCGATAGCAGCATATTGCTTGAAACGTTGGTGCAAGAGGGCGGCAAGAACTCAAAGCAAAGATAGGATGTATTGATATGCTGAGTGTTCTGACCTCAGATTTATAAATTACAAATGGTAACATGCTACAGCTCAGAACATATGCACGTACCGTTAAATAGTGTGTATTAAACTGAGTGAAACTGAATGCTACTCCCTCCGTTCAGAAATATAAGACATTTTAGGTTTGTGAAATGAATGTATCTAGACGCTTTTTAGTATATAGGTTCGCTCCAAACCTCTACGAATCTATACACTAAAAAACGTCTAGATACATTCCATTCACAAAGCTAAAACGTCTTATATTTCCGAACGGAGGGAGTAGTAAGGAATACCAATCTGCGCATAGCTACTACACATGTGCTTTTGCTAAGTTCGAATTGATTCAAGACACTGTTCTGCGCAACATTGTTCACCTGCAGAGTGAAAAACTATCAATGTGCAAACATCCTCCAGACAAGAGCAAACTAAATAAGAGAAAGCTTCTTCTCACACAAAGGAACGAAAGATCCCAACTATTATTAATAGGTGTCGTGTGCAGATACTTATATAGTTATGAATACTTCTTGTATAAAGATCTGAGTTACACGCAAGTAGAATACAGAAAAATAGAACTAAGTTTGTGTTCCTTGACAAAAGCTAATGTTAAGGGGTCAAGTTTGGTGGTATCTAACCCCTTTACTTAAAAGCCTTATAGCTTCTTCATGACCAATAAACTTCTAAAGGGAGTTCTTTAGGAACTCTATATCCAGCTAAATCTACTCATATCCACTTCTGTTGAAAGTCTGAAGCCAGACAAATTCCTGCAAAGTTTTCATGCAAAGCTTGAGAACAGTAAACCATACTTGATTACCAGGTAATTTAATCACAAATTTGAACAATACCATTTCTGCCGCTGCAACAAGCCTGTTGCAGTAAATACATGCTCAAATAACATTCGAGACTGACATAACCTACACCTAAGCTCAGATAGTACCTTCGGAGTAGCAACAATCCTGTTGCAGTAATATGTTGGTCTACTAGTAAGCCTCTTTGCAGTGAGTAGGGCAGGATCTAGCGCCTGTCACGTCCCCATATGAAATACCCGATTGTGATGCCGATGCTGATCCCTCCTTCGAAACAGTAGATGTTGGACCTATCCACGTGTAGG
The DNA here is from genome assembly GCA_910589775.1 of Avena eriantha. Lineage (NCBI taxonomy): Eukaryota > Viridiplantae > Streptophyta > Magnoliopsida > Poales > Poaceae > Avena > Avena eriantha. The sequence goes on along the minus strand of OU342743.1, from coordinate 168,009,175 downwards.
GCTCGAACTGCAGATGGTGTCGTTAAGGCCTTTTCCTAGGACTAGAACACCACACTGAACTCTGGGCCGGACCATAGGATGGGGCAGAGGGGCGTCCGCCCTAGGCCCCCACTCGGCAGGGGCCCCAACCCATGTATTGCATTGCTAGAGTGGTAGGCTAGCTTGTATCTTGCTCCATTCAATTAATTTCTAATTGTTCGTATTTAATTTTTCAACTTGACCAACATGCCCTTATTTGGGGATGACTTGTGTTTTTTTACTTCTTAATACTACTTAAATAGCACACATGCAACTGTCACCTACGAAATGAGTTTACAATTTCTTGTTTATTCTTGGCTTGGAAGTATTTCTCAAATTTTTGACTATCGAAGTGAATATCAGAAGCTTCAAGAATGAACTAATTAGCATGAATGTTTGTACAAAAATCTAAAAAATAAATAAAAGTTGTTTTCTATGGCAACTTATTTTGAGAATTTTGCAGAGGAATGTTTCTACCAAATATCTAGACACATGATTTTTTATTTATTTTTCAAAAGTATGTTTCATATGTAACCATATGCTATTATTCTGTTATTTTATTTTTTGAAAGCTAAAATTTGAGAAAGTTCCTCTATTGGTTTGAAAATTAATTCTATAATGGTGTTCTTATCTTTAAATTCTATCTTCGATAACTGGGATTTTCTAAAATTTTAGAACCTTTGGGTTTGTGAGAATTTTACAAAAGTTTATACAAAACTGAAACAGAAACATTGTTTAAACTTTTGGTAAGAGAATTTGTAACATATACACTAGAACCACCCAAATAGAACCATCCTAGTTAGGATATTTCTTCGAGCGTATGTTTTAAAGATTTCTATCTTCACATTTAAAGATATTAAAATATATACATCGACACAAATACATAGGCAACCCATATGCGTTACTGCATAATTTATTCCACATTGAATAATTAATTAAATGAGAAATTTTATTGCAACATGTAATTTAAATTTAGAACAATCAAATTATTAAGGGATACATTACAACTTAATAACAAAGAATAGTATACCTAACTCACATACATTGTTTTGTGTGCCATGTGACTAAATAAAACTGTGATAATGCTAGTGTAGGAAATATAGGTTCAAATAAGTAGTATAACAGTTTAGTATAAAACATATTACTTTTATTTTCCCTGGACCCGTTTGGATCGCCCTGGCTGAACTAGGGCAGTGGGACGCTGGAGTTGTGCAGAACTCGGGCAGCGGATTGGGATTTGGGAAGGATGGAAGGGGAGAGAAAAAATGATTTGAGAAGGTTTAAGAAATTAGGTGTATCAGGTGCCTTTTATTTCCAGCAGTACCCCATGCCACCACCTGCTTATACTCTCGCCCAGAAATTAATCGTCACAACGTCGCGCCTATTGCTAAATCAATGACAAGTGAGTCCTACCACATAGGGACCGCGATGTCAGGGAGAGAAAAACCTATGAGCCGGAGTATTCCGCGGGTTATCCTCCCTTGGTTTCGATTTGCGGGTCGTAGTTGTCAGCCAGCAAAAGTAAGGGAAGGGCCCAATTTCCATAAACCTTGGTCACGCATTTATGTTGATTCAAATTGTAAAAATAAAACTATTGGCGTTTGTCAAACCTAGCAGGCTCGTGATATCCGTCCGATCGGGGTTGTGTCCATCGTGTGGCTCTGTATCCTAGCAAAACTATCTTGCTCTCTCCCACACAGTGCGTGATTTCTCGGTCGTTCCCCTCTCGCCCTCTTCCTGTTGCCCGCATCACCATCGCCACCTGCCGCTCCGGCTTCCGCCGGCCGAACCCGCCGCCTGCCGCTAACCAGTGTTGCTCTGTCGGCTCACCTCTGGCATTCCCGATTCCGTAGTTCTCTCCTAACACGAACGCACCCCTCACGAAACCCTAGACCGCCTCGGTGCTTCTCATCATTGGCCGCTACCAGTTTCGGCACCCGTCGGCATTTCCTTGCCCTCGTTCTCTAAATCCCATGGATAGTCTTAGCCACGGTCTACCGATGGGGCTCCCGGCACCAGAGCCTCATGTTGCTCCCCTCTGACGTCCACGACCTCCTCCTCACCTGTGACCTCCGCCATGGGCTCCAGTGGCTCCTCCCTGACGGCTTCCACTTCCCGTTCGAGCCTTGGTTGACCTCGTGGGCGGCCTCCCTGGAGATGTGGTGGTGGCGCTACTGCTGCCTCCCTAGGCTGGTTGTGGCCTCCCACACCTCGGTGCCGTGGTAGGCTATGGCTGTCCTAGCCCCTACTTCGACTACATCGTCGCCTCCTAGGGCAACTTCCTCGGCTATGCCTCTGGTCAGGTATGATCCTCAGCTCTCCCTCATGCTATGTGATGTTCTGTTGACCTGGTCATGGAGCCATGGTCTTGTATATGATTCTCATGGTTATTGTGGTCGCCTGGCTAACAGATTGTTGTGATGGTGATGATCTGCGGCTATTTCTACTTGTGCTAAATGACTGTGTCCTGGCTATAATTTTGTTGTGTATGTATATAGATTTGTTCCATAGACACAGAGGAGCATATCACAAAAATATTAAAAAAATGTGTGTGCCTTTCTGCGCCAGCCTTGTCGTTGAGAGAGCTCTTTTCTTTGGTGGCCCAATGGCATTCGAAAATATTAGAAAATAAATACAGAGCTATCTTCAACCCCAAATTTCCATGTTTCAGTTTGCTTGCTTCCCAAATTCAAAGAAAACTGAACCCAAAATAGTTTATGTAACCATGTTAGTTTCCTGCTCACGTTGGGGCATCTGCTTCTGCGGTTCTACCTGTGGACATAAGCTTTTTGTGATCTACATTGCAGAGTAAATTCATGATTTTCTTGCACTTTAGTAGCATTAGAAAAAATGATCAGTATTGAGGTTTAGTTTATATAGTGCCCCAACTTGTATGTCAGACAATGCTAGAATTTAGCTAGAAATAAATTTCTCGCCCAAATACATGTTTCTGAAATAAGTGATAAGTGATCAGTGATTTTCAGTTCCATATCCTCATACTTATCTACAACAAAGGCACACAAATCTGCTACAAAGATGATATTTTCACACTGTTGCAATGTCTAGATCAAAAGATACCAACATGCGCTTGGTAACGACCTCTTTCCCCTCCCCTCACTATGGTAGGCCATGCACTTTGTTTTCTTGCTTGCATGTTTCCTTGATCCTGGGTCTTGTGTGCGGGGAAAGAGTTGAGTGAAATGCATCAATAGTCCTAGAACTCATTGTCTATGTCTAAAACGGTCCTGAAACACAGAAAACGCCTCAAAGTAGTCCCAGAACTTATATAGACGTTCATATACGGTCCTAAATACGTACTGCAGTGACGTGAACTTATTGTCTATGTCTAAAACGGTCCTGAAACACAGAAAACGCTCAAAACAGTCCTGGAACTTATATGGACATCCATATAAGATCCTAAATGCGTAGTGCAGTGACGTCGCAATGGGGAAATAAGAAATTTAGAATGAGCACATTTATTTATAGGGGCAATTGTAGGATACAAATGATTTTTCTTAGATCAAAATACAATATCAGCCCACCTAATTATTTCGTCAATATTTTATAGCATAACAAGCAGGGCGGGCCATTAAGCATCTAATATGGTGCTTATAATAATGCATCAGTCTACGTAGCAGATTCACCCAAAAAATACACTATGGAGCAAATTCACTCTCAAGCCAAAGCAATCTTAGAGTAATATTTCACATCATCTATTATATATTAAAAGTACATTACGGAGTCACCAGAAATTAAAGAATTAGTTAGAAAATCCCACAAAAAACAGAAAAATCGGACCATCCATTAAACAAACAAGACAATCAGAACCATTAGATCTCTAAAGTAATTAATTGTCATTAGACTTTAAAAGAATTACCCACCAATGTTCCAGATTAAAAAAAATTGGCGTACTCCTTCAATCTCATTTTCCACCGTCAAATTAAAAACCTCTCAAAGGAGCCATGTAAAAGAACCCGACCTCCCTGGCACTCATGCACATGCCATCGTCCCCGCTATTGGGTTCTCAGGAAGGGAAAGGAAGGATACACGCTCCCTTGCATGTCCTCATGCACGCCGTCGTCGCCGCCCTTGAGTTCGCATCGGCGCTCTCGTCTGGCCGGCCGGCTGATTGTGACGACTCAATCTCATGCATGCAGATCCATGGCCTCAAGTTTCAAACTTGTATCATGCATGCATTCCAGTCTCTAACAAGGAGCTAGGTAAGAGATCGACTGAAAACCAGCCTTGCATGAAGTAGCTGCTACTATATATGAGATTAATCGGATACGTGCCTGATGCTCACAACCCGGAGCGATCCAGGTGCTTTCCTGTGGCCTTCTTCCAGATTGATCGGCGCCCGCTACGATCTATGGTAATTCTCGCCCACAACCACATTATTTCTACTTCCTCCGATTCTAATTAATGTTCACAGATTTGTCTAGAAGAAGAGGAAACAATACATCATTTGTAACATAACTGACTAATCAGAGATGATGTTCAGTTATTGGACCATAATATATAACATTCCAATATATTTACATGCCAATATTATTCCTCAACAAAATATTTTTGAGGTTTTAAAAAAAATTGAAATAAATATTCTCACTATGTCTTGAACTAGAAATAAGTTTCTCGAACAAATTCAATGCGCTTAAGATGCGAGGGCCACCTGCTAGTTAAATTAAAAAATAAAAGGCAGAGCTAGCTATCAAATTCACAGCCCATGAGCAGCTCCATACTGTACACTAATTAAACCCAAAAAATAAACAAAAAAAAGAGCGTACAAAGAGTTGCACGAGGCGTTAGCAATTTTGCCATGGATTGAGGAGGCGTGGGTCCATCACCATTGTCACATCACTGCACTACATATGTAGGACCTTATATGGACGTTCATATAAGTTCTAGGACTGTTTTGAGGCGTTTTATGTGTTTTAGGATCGTTTTAGACATAGACAATGAGTTCGCGTCACTGCACTAAGTATTTAGGACCGTATATGGACGTCCATATAAGTTTCAGGACTGTTTTGAGGCGTTTTCTATGTTTCAGGACCGTTTTAGACATAGCCAATAAGTTCAAGGACTGCTGATGCATTTCACTCGAAAGAGTTCCATGTGTATGGTTTTTGTTACTTGCTCGTAGTAGTTAATTTTTCGCTTGTTGTCGTGAAATGTTGGATAGCATGCCAAAGTCTTGCTTAAATCTTGCCTTCCACGAGGCCACCTCGGGGGGGGGGGGGTGCATAAATCGTTCCTCTCCTTTCAAATAATCCACGCAGCCACAATGAAGGTTTCATAAAGAGAGCATTGTGCCAGTTAGCTTTCCCCTGCTCCACTATCTGTAGTCTATTATCTTGCTGCGACCACTGCATGTTCAGGACATCCCGGCAGAATAAATGTTCTACTGTTCCTTCAGTTTGAACATTGCACATAAGGCAGACAAACACTTGTTACATTGTTATAGTGCCTCCTTCTCAACATATTTTTGGTGTTTAGCCTATTTGAAATAAGCAACCAGCATAAGAATTTCCGCTTGGGTGTACATTTGCTTTTCCAAAGCCATTTGAAAGAGGTGTGTGGTAGAATATTCCTGAAACAGAATTTGTATTTGCTACTTTTCTGAGCCCCATATGGAACTCCATATATGAGTAGATTGATTATCCATGTCTATGTCAATTACTCTATCCGGTAGAGTCCTCAGCTCATTCATGGGCTGAGGTGAAATTGGGAAGGCAAAGTTTGTTGCTAGGTCTGGGGCTGTCAAAAGTTCCTGGACAGAGCCATCTTCTTTTGTGCTAAATGAGTAAGCCCTAGGGAATAGTTCAGAAGCAATGCCATCTAGCCAGTCATCCTTCCACATCAGAACAGTTGAGCCAGATCTCACTTTGCATATAGTAATCCCCCTATAAACTAGCATCAGTTTAATTATCTCCTTCCACCAGTAAGGTCCACATGGTTCAACAGCATGAGGAACTTACCCATTATAACCGGCACACATGTTGTAGAAATTTTTCTTTTTTTCTTGTTCCCTGTCCATCGGATGGGGATAATTTACTACTACTCCCTCCGTTTCAAAATATAAGATGTTTTAGCTTTGTGAAAGGAGCGTATCTAGACCTCTTTTAGTGAAAGGAGCGAGTCTCACTGAAGCGGCGGCATCCTGAACTAGTCCGTCTGTGATCGTCGACTTAGAGAGAGAGAGAAACCTGAGAGTTTCATAAATCGTTCCTCTCCTTTCAAATAATCCAGGCAGCCACAATGAAGGTTTCATAAAGAGAGCATTGTGCCAGTTAGCTTTCCCCTGCTCCACTATCTGTAGTCTATTATCTTGCTGCGACCACTGCATGTTCAGGACATCCCGGCAGAATAAATGTTCTACTGTTCCTTCAGTTTGAACATTGCACATAAGGCAGACAAACACTTGTTACATTGTTATAGTGCCTCCTTCTCAACATATTTTTGGTGTTTAGCCTATCTGAAATAAGCAACCAGCATAAGAATTTCCGCTTGGGTGTACATTTGCTTTTCCAAAGCCATTTGAAAGAGGTGTGTGGTAGAATATTCCTGAAACAGAATTTGTATTTGCTACTTTTCTGAGCCCCATATGGAACTCCATATATGAGTAGATTGATTATCCATGTCTATGTCAATTACTCTATCCGGTAGAGTCCTCAGCTCATTCATGGGCTGAGGTGAAATTGGGAAGGCAAAGTTTGTTGCTAGGTCTGGGGCTGTCAAAAGTTCCTGGACAGAGCCATCTTCTTTTGTGCTAAATGAGTAAGCCCTAGGGAATAGTTCAGAAGCAATGCCATCTAGCCAGTCATCCTTCCACATCAGAACAGTTGAGCCAGATCTCACTTTGCATATAGTAATCCCCCTATAAACTAGCATCAGTTTAATTATCTCCTTCCACCAGTAAGGTCCACATGGTTCAACAGCATGAGGAACTTACCCATTATAACCGGCACACATGTTGTAGAAATTTTTCTTTTTTTCTTGTTCCCTGTCCATCAGATGGGGATAATTTACTACTACTCCCTCCGTTTCAAAATATAAGATGTTTTAGCTTTGTGAAAGGAGCGTATCTAGACCTCTTTTAGTGAAAGGAGCGAGTCTCACTGAAGCGGCGGCATCCTGAACTAGTCCGTCTGTGATCGTCGACTTAGAGAGAGAGAGAAACCTGAGAGTTTCATAAATCGTTCCTCTCCTTTCAAATAATCCAGGCAGCCACAATGAAGGTTTCATAAAGAGAGCATTGTGCCAGTTAGCTTTCCCCTGCTCCACTATCTGTAGTCTATTATCTTGCTGCGACCACTGCATGTTCAGGACATCCCGGCAGAATAAATGTTCTACTGTTCCTTCAGTTTGAACACTGCACATAAGGCAGACAAACACTTGTTACATTGTTATAGTGCCTCCTTCTCAACATATTTTTGGTGTTTAGCCTATTTGAAATAAGCAACCGGCATAAGAATTTCCGCTTGGGTGTACATTTGCTTTTCCAAAGCCATTTGAAAGAGGTGTGTGGTAGAATATTCCTGAAACAGAATTTGTATTTGCTACTTTTCTGAGCCCCATATGGAACTCCATATATGAGTAGATTGATTATCCATGTCTATGTCAATTACTCTATCCGGTAGAGTCCTCAGCTCATTCATGGGCTGAGGTGAAATTGGGAAGGCAAAGTTTGTTGCTAGGTCTGGGGCTGTCAAAAGTTCCTGGACAGAGCCATCTTCTTTTGTGCTAAATGAGTAAGCCCTAGGGAATAGTTCAGAAGCAATGCCATCTAGCCAGTCATCCTTCCACATCAGAACAGTTGAGCCAGATCTCACTTTGCATATAGTAATCCCCCTATAAACTAGCATCAGTTTAATTATCTCCTTCCACCAGTAAGGTCCACATGGTTCAACAGCATGAGGAACTTACCCATTATAACCGGCACACATGTTGTAGAAATTTTTCTTTTTTTCTTGTTCCCTGTCCATCAGATGGGGATAATTTACTACTACTCCCTCCGTTTCAAAATATAAGATGTTTTAGCTTTGTGAAAGGAGCGTATCTAGACCTCTTTTAGTGAAAGGAGCGAGTCTCACTGAAGCGGCGGCATCCTGAACTAGTCCGTCTGTGATCGTCGACTTAGAGAGAGAGAAACCTGAGAGTTTTGAGGAGGTCTTGTCTGCTTAGTTTTCCCTTTGTGTCTTGTCGTTCCTGCTTAGTTCTAGTTTGGACATGGTTGGCTGAGCTATTTTTCGCACTGGTAAAACATGCTGCGGAGTAGTATATATTTGAGGCAATCGTTTGTGGTGCGTTGATGATCGGTATATCTGTATCTGCTTCTCCTCGTGTTTGTGTCTTTTCCTCCGTTCATTGTGTATTTTGAGGTGGTTTGCTCTTGTAGGATGTGGTCTTCTGTTCATGATGATACTACTGTCGTATGTCGTCGGTATAAGTCAGATTACAGAATTGATGGTGAAATCGATCGATTTCGCCCATTTACATCTTTATTTTGCTACCGTAGCTCAATGGCATACATCGTATATATTCCACAGACAAAATGTAATGTTATACTCATATACCCTGGAGATTAATGTACATATTCCACAGACATAATGTGACCTTGAAAAACACACATCAGGGATCTTGCAGACATTTACCACAGCTGAGACAGCAACCTTCTGAAACTTGTAAGCCTACATCCAATTAGAAAGCAAAAATACAATCAATGTCTTCCAGCACCGCGTTTACCGTGACTAGGCTGCCTTGGTGGTATCTTGTCAAGCACGGCTCACACATGAAATAAAAAAAGAGCTGCGCTGTTTGTTACCAGCTCAACCACTTGGAGGTACTCTACTTGATCGCGAGTAGCCGGGAGCATAGCACGGGGAGCAAGCCATGTCTCACACCAGCATCAAGAGTGCGCGGCATCAGTGACATCGCAGCAGAGGTAAGTGATGGCAGGGGTAGCCACCGTGCCTGCCGCCAGGCCAGTCGCATCAGTGCCCTTGCAGCACCGTTCTCTGTTCCCAGCACGACCGGTGATCGGTCGGAGCAACTTCCGTGCTCTGGCTCGGGGGAAGAAGGCCGGCAAGAATCAATGCCGAGGATGTCGCCAGGGCCATGTCCGTCCTCCTACGCGCAGGTGCCGCGCGACATGTTCAGGGTGGTGCCGCACTGCCCGCAGGAGTTCCTGGCTTTGTTCAAATATCAACACCACCGTGACAAGGTCACGACGGCTCCGGCTCCGGCTCCGGGCAGATTCGGCAGCAACGACTTGGACATCCACGCGGCGGCCTGGCGGCTCAACGCCCACGGAGACATTGGCGAGCTTCTTCATCACCACGTCCGCCTCTGTTTGGACGGATAGACGGAGGACCTGGTGGCGCGACGACGCGGTGATGGACTACTTCGACGTTCCCTCGGTAATGAAAGGAGAAGACGCTGCAAGCCTGCAACTCTGAGTGTGGTGGTCACGCAATCCCTCCAAGATCCCTCGCATCTGCTGGCGAACGGTGGCTGATGGTCCGAACGCGACGCCACGGTTCTTTCCCGGCTGTTTCCGAGCACCGCGGTCGAGGGTCGTTTCGTCGAGCACCTGCAGGGCGATGCCATGGTCGAGTCCATGGAGCTCGGCCCGCTGTCCTCGCACGCAGGCACCCATGAGCTTGAGCACGAACACGCGGCCTCCGTGTCGCGCCCGTCGCCAAACCACCTCACGGACGTGCCGTCACCACCAGATCATGGTCGCCGCCGCCTCTGTCAGCTCCGCGCGTGCGTAGCACGCCCAAGTCGCCTGCCTGCTCATGGTCGCCGTGGACGATGCGTCACCACCGCTCCATCTTCCGCGCGCGCAGGCTGCAGACACGCTGCAGTACCCCTGTTCCTCTCCATATGCCTCCTCCGGCGCCGCCGTTCTTCACGCTCACGCGATCTAGGCATATCCCTCTCTCAAACGCATCTCACGGCACTCATATCCGCTCGGAATCATCCGCGAAATTCGCCCAACATCTCTCTGTTCTGGCGCGACGTTTTCAGTTCAGTTCGACAGTTTTTGCCCGCAAGTTTTTCCTCTGTTCGCTGCTAGATCCCGGCCAGCTCAGTTGGTCTCCGGCGCAGAACGCTACACGTATCTCTTTACCTTTGTACCCTCTCTCCGCGTAATCAAATGCCTCTCGATTCGAGGCACATACGTGCTCGCAGTTGTCTCCATAAGATCAGCGTATTTCACTGCAACGCGCGGGCAGAAATTCAGTTCACCTCCGGCAGACCCGTGGATTACACCTATGTTCCCTCCTACCACACGACCTCCACGGTTCACCTCCGGCAAAAGAAATTCAGTTTCGTCAGTTTATAACCCGACGAGTTCTTGCCTTTTTCCGAAAAAAATCCCTGACCCTTTTTTTTCCTTTACAGCCCCTGGACCAAGTCACCTTTTCAATATAAAGTAAAAATTCCAATTTTACTTCAAATCCTAAAAAATTATTTCAAATTTCTTTGGAATTTGGAAAAAGTCAAAACATGAAATGTGTTTGAATTTCAATAAATAATCCAAACCCATTTCCCGTTAAAAAAATAATAAGTATTCTAAATAGTCAAAGGATTAACAATTTTGCCATTTATAATAAAAATGCGATAATTCATATCTTTTATTTTGTAATTCAAAATTAAACAAACAATATGGCTAAATCGATCAGAAAAACACGAGGATTCGAAATACGCCATCCATTTCTTATTTTGCATCATGCATCTTAAAAACCTAAATTGTTATGCAAGCGAAACCCTAAGTAAATATGGCCACTTTATTATTGCAATGCATATGTTCCTCGGGCACTTAAATTGGATTAACTAATCATATCACATCATAATATCTTGCCATGAATCATTCTTGATTGCATTGCACTTTTGTATATGTTGAGTGTGTTCCTTCTTTTTCGTATGTGTGTTTGGTTCTCCCCAATAGAGGACGAATTCGAGCTTCACCGGAGGAAGCTCATATTTGGTTCTTCGAACGTTTTGATTCAAGGCAAGCATTCTTCCTCTGCTCCCTATTTTGCATTTGTAGTTTTCTTCGGCCTCTATTGCAATTCTTATATCGATGTTTTAGGTTTCGTACCATTATTACTCCCACAACAGCTTATATTCCTTTGGTTATCCTATTGTCTTGTTAGAGTAGCTAGGTTGGACTTGCGAGTCGTAGCACATGCTTAGATCTGCTCTTATACAGGTGGATCTTCATGGTTGGTTTCAGATGCTACCAGTTAGTTAATCTCTTGTTGTTGGTTATGGTTTTATTTAATATAAGGGATCGACATGGAGCACCTTTGCAAATTTCTTGTGTGGTCCTAGGACCTGTTGTTCTAAACACTTTTTTTGAGACTATCGCGCTAGCCAAACGTGAGCCTATTTAGGAACCCCATCAACTACCGGCGCTACTCTTATATCCAGAATGACATAGATTCGGGATTTCCATTTGGTGCATATGCATAATATGTCTTCGGACATCTGAGTGACGTGATATGATATTTTGGTGGACAACTGGCATGCATACATAAACGCGGTACGTTCTAGTGGATTCCGAGGAACTCTACAAGTTATCTGCAAAGACCCGTCAAGTTTCGTAGATAAGAACACACACTTGAGCTTCTGAGGATCTCTACAAGAAATTTTTATGCTAAGTAAATACATGCCGTCCTTAGGATCGTTTGTTATATATAAGAACATGCGCTTGAGCTTGTTCTCTTGCTACATAGAGGATTGGGATTTCTCTAAAAATAACATTTACTTTAAAACAATTTACTTTTCAGCAAACTATAAACTCAAAAACACCTATTAAACTTGCTAACCAATACCTTGAGCTTCTCGTGAATTCGACAACCTTTTATTTATTGAAAGGTATTACAATAGATCTCCTTCACTTGGGTGACATCACCATTGCAACCATTTTACCCCGGAAGTACAGCCCCGGGGGTGGAACTTCTGCCTCCCAAAGAATTACCAGCCTAATTTTTGAGCCCCCTACTATGAGTTGCAACACTTGGTCCTTAGCTGAATTTCGAGGGGGCAAAACTCAGCAAAAATAACAAACCAGAAACGATCATAACTTGAGTTACCAAACTCCGATTTTGATAATCTTGGGCTTGTTTCGAAAAGAAAAAGAATATCTAAAAGATAATGTATAGAAACATCATAGTAAAATAAAGGAGGATAAGATTAAAATATGACTGATTTTACCTCTCTAAAAGCGATGAACCGGTAAAACCTCCGGTATCAAAAACGCGAGAAGTTTTTTTTACAAATTCTATTTTTGATGAACTTGAGCTTGTCTTGAAGATAGACACAAGCTAGGAAATCTCACATGGATAAAATTCAAATAACTACCAAGAAATATGATGATAAGAATACAAACAGTGGCGGAGCCAAGAAAAAATTGAAGCCTGGGCGGACCATGAGCTACACAAAAAAAGAGAATCGCAATGTGATCTTTTTTGTTTCGTAACCAAATATTTGGATACATATAATCTGAATATGAATACTAAATTGTAGAAACGTACATTTGTAATATTCTGGAAGTACATAAACTGAAATTAAAATATGAAGCAATAGCTCACTAAAGACTCAACACAATGAGTAAGAAGTAAAATAATTACAGTGATTATCCTTGCTAAGATATACTGCAGGTGAGCAAGTGGTATTTCATGAACAAACCTTTGCCCCTCAATTTCGTAGATTGAATTCAGCCTAGGAGGACGAGGACTGCAGTTCGCAACTTAAGAGAACATGCGCCGTCAGTCGCCTATTGCTTGTTGATTTCTTGACCTGCGCGTTGCGGCAGCCCGGTAGATCTTCAAGCGTCGTGCCGCCTGTGCACGGGTCGTGGTTTAACTGCAGCCGCTATGTGAGGAGTTGAACAGACCCACGATCGAACTGGCATCCGACTCCCGTACTAATGCTAGGCCGGTTGGCAACTTGGGCCAGCTAACCCTGCTTGATTTACCTTCTGGTGCGTTATTTTTGTTTTTGAAAGGCCAGGAGGCTACCGGTTGGAGATGCTACCGGGCAAGCAGCCAGCTTCTCGCGTTTTTATCTCGGACTCACAACACGTACGCAGTGATAAACAATCTAATGTTTCCTAGACTGACTCATGTACGTACGAGTTTCAGGTGCCGCGTATAAATCTGAAACTGTACCTAACTCAGCTTGTACGTGTAAATCTGATGTCCCTAATATATATATATATACCAGGATCCGGCCTGTTGTGCCGTACGGTTCCACTACCCAAAACCCTAGCTACTCTTTACTTTTCATGGTATCAGAGCTAAAGATCTGGGACCCGTGATGGCTATCTCTCCCGCGATCTCGAGTTCTTCGTCCGCGAGCTTTACCTCCGGCAACTCCTTCTTCCAGGGAGTACAATCGTCCTCGATGGCATCGGTGATACCTGCGTTGCCGATCAGTCTTTCCAACAAGATCACCATCAAACTTCACGCCGGCAACTTCCTGTTCTGGCGCGCTCAGATTTTTCCGATCCTTCGCAGCAACCGTCTGATGGGGTTCATCGATGGGGCGCTTCCCTGCCCGTCGGAAACGATTCCCAATCCTGACGCCAGCAAGGATGGCGAGCCAGCTACCATACCCAACCCACAGTTTATGGCTTGGCATCAGCAGGATCAAGAGATTCTATCTGCAATCATTTGTTCTCTCGCCGAGGATGCGACCGGGATGGTGATGCTTGCCTCTACCTCACACGAGGCGTGGGAAACCCTCTCCGCCAGCTTCTCGTCACAATCCACTGCACGTATGATGCAGATACGTGGGGAATTACAGAGGGCGAAAAAGCTGGATACGAGTGCGACGGCGTTCTACAACAAGATCAAACAGTTGTCTGATACTCTTACGGCGATTGGACAGCCTCTTCGTCCCGAAGAATTTACTGGATACCTCCTCGCGGGACTTGACAGTGACACGACGCACTTGCTCAGATCGTGGGTGCTCGTGCTGCCTCTGATCCTATGCCGATTCGCGACTTATACGCGCAGATGCTCAGTACCGAGCAGCGTGTAGAGGCCAAAAAAGCAGATCTTGGCGTCGACATACATATGGCACATTACAGTGCCAAGACAGGAGGTCGTGGCATGCCGTTCCAACCAGCCTAGAATCAACGTGTGCGAGGGAAGCCCACCTACACTCCTAAACCAGGCGGTGGACCATCTGGTGGCTCTTTTCCATCAGATCGTCGTGGCCCTCCGGCTGGTGCTCATGCCAGCAGTAGTGGCAGCAGGCCAACCTGTCAGATTTGTGGCAAATTAGGCCACGTTGCCTCATGTTGCTTTCAAAGATATAGTCGAACCTTTCTTGGCAATGGCAACGATGGTCGGTATATGGACAAACAACTTGCTGCCTACTCTGTTACACATGGGGCTTCGGCACATGGCTCTACTCCGTCGAATCCCGTCGATCCAAGCTGGTATGCTGATACAGGAGCAACGGGTCATCTTACCAATGAACTCGACAAGCTACATATGAAGGAACAATACCATGGCAAAGACCGGGTTCATACAGCAAATGGTACATTATGCGCATTACTCATATTGGTCAATCTACCATTTCTATTCCATCACATCCTCTTCACTTAAAAAATATCCTACATGTTCCTTCAGTCACTCGTAATCTCATGTCCGTTATTTTTTGAATTTCACCCTTGGTATTTCATTGTCAAGGACCGGGACACGAGGGAGGTTCTTCTTAGAGGGGGATGCCATGGAGGTCTCTATAACCTTGATGCGACTTCTCCATTCAAACATGGTTTCAGCAGTACCAAGGTGTCACGTGATAGGTGGCACTCGCGTCTAGGTCATCCAGCCACCCAGATAGTCCAACATATTTACATCGTCATGAACGTTAACTTCCGTCAGAGTCAGGCAATAAAGATGTAGTTTGTGATGCTTGCCAACAAGGCAAAAGTCATCAATTGCCTTTTTCCCTTTCTACTCATGTTACCACATCGCCACTTGAGATTATTTTTTCTAATGTATGGGGGCCTGCCCAAACTTCTGTCAGTGGACACCAATACTATGTTAGTTTCATTGATTCTTATAGTCGTTTTACATGGCTTTATCTTCTTAAATATAAGTCTGATGTGTTCCAAATATTTCTTCAGTTTCAACAACATGTTGAACGTCTTTTGAGTAGAAAGATATTGCATATTCAAACGGATTAGGGTGGCGAGTATCATAGACTAAATAAATTCTTCTCGGACATTGGTATCTCACATCGTGTATCATGTCCACATACACATCAACAAAACGGTACTGCTGAGAGAAAACATAGACACATTGTCGAGACTTGTTTGACACTTCTTGCACATGCTTCCGTGCCATATCGTTTTTGGAGTGATGCTTTTTCCACAGCCTGTTTTCTTATTAATAGACTTCCTAGTCGAGTTATTTCGATGCAAACTCCACTTGAGCGTCTCCTTGGTGAGGTTCCTGATTATACATTCTTTAAAGTTTTTGGGTGTGCGTGTTGGCCACATCTTCGCCCCTACAATAAGCATAAACTTGAGTTTCGGTCCAAGAAATGTGTTTTCCTTGGATATAGCTCTCTCCATAAAGGCTACAAATGTCTTCATGTCCCCACTAATCGTGTCTATATATCCCGCGATGTTGTGTTTGATGAAAATGTTTTCCCATTTTCTCAACTCCCTTCAAGTTCCACACCTCCCACATCCTCTACACTTCTATTAAATTCTGACCAATTTGATGATGCTGCATATACTCCTTTGCTTTTGACTAATCATGGTGCAGGAAATCGACATGGCGCTAGACTTGAACTACTTCATGATGATTCTGTACGAGTTGAAGCTAGTGCTCAACAGCACATCGATCGCATGCATGGGAGTGTTCAGGACCATGCAAACGAGGAAGCTGATGGCATGCTCACTCCCATGCGCAGTATTGGCCTATCTCCAGCTGGCCCGTCTCCTCTCCTGGCGGGCTTGGAATTTCCATCTCCTAGAACAGCGTCCAGCTCTACTGATATGGGATCCTCTTTACCGATTGGGTCACTGCCTGTTGATTCTCCGCCAGCGATCGTTCCTGATAATTCTATGTCACCTCCTGGTGCTACTGAACCAGCTCTTGGTGTTACTACACGTCTACAACGGGGGGTACGAAATCCCAAAAGGCGCACGGACGGTACTGTTGCATGGTCTATTAGTCGCATGGCGCATACAGCTGATCTCATATATTCTGAACCTCGTGATCATCATATAGCTATGACATGTCCGCATTGGCGTACAGCTATGGAGGCGGAATTTTCCGCTCTTCAAGCTAATCAGACATGGCGTCTTGTTCCTCCGGTACCAGGGGTCAATGTTATCGATTGTAAGTGGGTGTTCAAAATCAAGAAAAAATCCGATGGCTCTATTGAGAGGTATAAGACCCGTCTTGTGGCTAAAGGATTCAAACAACGATATGGTCTTGACTATGAGGATACTTTCACCCCAGTTGTCAAGCCCACTACCATTCGTATGTTGTTATCCATGGCTCTTACTCATAATTGGCATATACGACAACTTGATATACAGAATGCATTCCTGCATGGTGTTCTCAAAGAGGAAGTCTTTATGCGCCAACCTCCTGGCTTTGAGGATTCTCATCAGCCTGGTTACTTATGTCGTCTTGATAAGGCTCTTTATGGACTAAAACAGGCTCCTCGTGCGTGGCATGCTCGTCTCAGTTCTGTTCTTGGTGGCCTTGGTTTTACCCCTTCTACAGCTGATACATCTCTATTTATTTTGAGGTGTTCTGATGTCACCATCTACCTCCTTGTTTACGTGGACGATATTATTGTGGTGAGCTCCTCTGCTGCTGCTACCGATCGCCTCCTTCATCAGTTAGGTGTCTCATTTGCTCTTAAAGATCTTGGACAGTTGCACTATTTTCTTGGCATTGAGGTTCATAAATCGGATGGCGGTCTTCTCTTGAGCCAGCGCAAGTATGCTTGTGAACTTTTAAAGCGTGCTGGTCTTTTAAAGTGTAGCCCAGTCTCTACACCTATGTCTTCATCAGAAAAATTGTCTGCTACAGATGGTACACCTCTCTCTTCTGATGAGTCTACACGATATCGCAGCATTGTTGGAGGACTACAATATCTTACTATGACACGACCTGATTTGTCCTTTGCGGTCAACAAGGTGTGTCAGTATCTTCATGCCCCTTGGTGTACACATTGGTCAGCGGTTAAGCGCATTCTACGGTATATTCAGGCCACTCTGTCACATGGCTTATTCTTGAGACGTCCTACTATGTCTCCTGATCTTTTGTCTGCGTTCTCTGATGCGGATTGGGCCGATAACTCTGATGACCGGAGATCAACGGGGGGGGGGGGGGGGGGGGGGGGATATGCTATCTTCTATGGTGGTAATCTTATTTCTTGGAGTGCTAGAAAACAGGCTACGGTGTCTGGATCCAGTACAGAGTCTGAATACAAAGCACTTGCCAATGCGACAGCTGAGTTTATTTGGGTACAAGCTCTTCTAGATGAACTTACCGTTTCTCAGAGTCGTCCACCTATTCTTTGGTGTGATAATATAGGAGCAACATATCTTTCTTCCAACCCCGTTTTTCATGCACGTACAAAACATATTGAAGTGGATTTTCATTTTGTTCGGGAACGAGTTGCTCAGAAGTTGCTTCAAATCAAGTTCATCTCTTCTAAGGATCAGCTAGCTGACATATTCACAAAGCCTCTACCACTACCATTGTTTCAAGCTTGTACACACAATCTCAATCTTCGTAGCTCGGTTGAGATTGAGGGAGGGTGATAAACAATCTAATGTTTCCTATACTAACTCATGTACGTACGAGTTTCAGGTGCCGTGTATAAATCTGAAACCGTACCTAACTCAGCTTGTACGTGTAAATCTGATGTCCCTAATATATATATACCAGGACCCGGCCTGTTGTGTCGTACGGTTCCATTATCCAAAACCCTAGCTACTCTTTACTTTTCATGCAGAATCGCTCCCCCGCCTCACGAAGCCGAGCCCGGGCAGCTGCCCGGACATGTCGGGCTGAAGCTCCGTCCCTGAATACAAATATTTGAGCTCTCTACGAATGATATGATCAAGTTACTCACTCGATATCCCCCTCTTGATAATATGGCTAACTATTTTATAACCTAGTCTTCCAACTAAAAACATGAGACTAGTAAAGGAAAAAACCTATCATGATCTTACGTTTCCCTTGTGCAATCCACTTTAGCTAGATGATGACGATCTTGCTCTCGTTAAGTTGGAACATCTTTCTTGATTGCGCTTGCTTGATGAAGTCTTATGAATTACTCCTTCATACTCCACAATGGGAGAGCCACTTCTTTGGGCATATCTTGACATATACATGACCACCACATGGAAGGAAAGCTTCAAGAATTTGATCTCTTCGAGATGGCTCAACTTGAACTTGCACTTTGACTTGATTTACCTTGAATCATTTCTTTTATCTTTCAACCTTGAAGCCAACATATGGTTCAAATATTTTCTATGAAATATTCCTACAAGTATAACTCAATGCGAATATTAATATATAAAGATTGTTTTTAATTACAAAAACAACACATGGAGCACACATGCTCTTTTAACAAAAGGTTTTGCTACCGCTGCCGCCCTCATCCTGCGTCGCCCCCCGCGCGGGTGACGGGGACGATCTCCAATCGCCGCCGCCGTCCAGCCCCAATCCCTCTCCCTCCTCCTCCCCGCCGTCGCCGATGGCGTCGCCAGGCAAAGCCTGGGCGCTGGCGGCAGGGGGTGGGGGGGGAGGGGGCTTCCCCCGCTCATGGAGGCGACAGCGCGGGCCGGGTGGCCATGGCGGGCGGCCTGCTCAGTGAGGGGCACGCCAGCGCGGCTTCTGCTACGCGGAGACCTTGCGCCAGAGTGTGGACGGCGGTTGCCCCGACGACGGTGGTGACGTCCTGAGATCTGCTATGATTTTGGGAGACGTCGTCGGGATGGCGGAGGCGACGTCGTGTTAGAATAAGGGTGCTGGAGCTTGATCCCCATCTCGGCTAGGCCACTTGTGGCGGCGTCGGCGAGCTGCTGGCCTGGTATCCTCTCAGATCTACGGATCTGAGGAGGGTGGTTTCTCCGGGCGCGGTCATTTTTCGACTTTGCCGTGGAGCTTCGGGAGTCGGAGGGCCGATGTTGCTGTTGTCTTCCCCTTGGCCGGCTGTGCTGGCGAGGGAGTGGAAGGGGATGGTACAAACGCCTTCCTTGTTAGGGTTTTGTATGGTCTTTTTTTGAGATACGACTGTCGCGTCTTGAAGCTTCTTCTAGCCGGCCATGGTGGCGAGGCGAGGAGGCGACTCAACATGGCGTCGATGGTTGGGACCTTTTGCTCTGGGATCTTGGATTGAAGGTACTGCCTGGTCTTCACCATCTCCTGCCTACCCGATGGTCTGGAAAAGACTCTTAGCTCTCACTTCTCGGGGTGGGCACTCCTGCAGTGTTTAAAGCCCAATGTGGCGAAGGTGGCGGCGGTGATTCGATGGGGGCTGAAGATGTGCTGCTTCTGGATCCGATCCCGGTACTTGGGTGGTAACGATGATGACGATGGGCTTGATCACGATTTGGAAGTACGGTGTGTGGTCTTCTGGGTCCATGTTGTATTTTCCTTTTTTTCTGGAGTCGTTTGTAATCGATTTCGCCATTGCTGAAATTCCATCAACAGTTATCTCAAAAAAAAAACCTCATGCATTGAATGAGAGACCCAGTAACTAAGAATTACACTAAAATCTCCCAAATTATTCTGTTCCATGGTAACGATCTTCATAACACAAAAATCCCGGAAGGCTTCGGTGATTCATTGGAATCAATCTAGACAACGACATGACCACTCGTACACTCAGTAAACAATTCATTACATGGGAAGGTTTCACAAAAAACCCCGAGTCACCCATCCAGATAGATGAGAGGGCTTTTGAACGTGCATGCATGGGCCGGGCATTAAACCATGGATGCCCGTAAGCTAGATTCAACTGGAGTACCAACAATAGTTTCCTCAACAACAAAAAAACTACCAACAATAGTAGCTTTTGAATGTGCATTCATGGGCCGGACATTGCCACTCGTACACCCAATCAAATGTACTTTTTTTTATGGGAATGCCTATCTCATGCGCCTGATAACTTCTTATGTCTAAGTCGCTGATGTCATCCTAATATTCGTGCTAATTTTCAGTTACAACCTAGTTATAACTCATAAGATTTGTACTAATTCTCAGCTTATTAAATTCTCAATTACACCCTAATTGTAACTTCCACTTTTCATGATCACGAGGTAAATCGAACGGTGAAAGATGCGTTCTCAGACGCCTGAGAAGTAGCAAAAACGTTTTTTTATTCATCTATAAAAGGAAACTTGAAATAGGAAATAAATAAAATGGAAATACACATCTATGGAGAAAGAAAAAAACATTCATGGATTTAGGAAATGTTCATGTATCTATAAAAAGGAACATATAAAATAAAAAAAGATAAACTATTGATGGAGAAAAATAGAAAAGAAAACAGAAACTTGAAAATCGAAAAGGGAAGCATATCTTTGTTGGCCCGGCCCTCTTCGTGGCCGCGCAGCTAGGCCGAGTCTAGAGCTGACCAAGTATTCGCTACCCAATTCGTCGCTGAAATCACGCATCTGATCCTATCTGCAACGGGCTTATTTAAACTGAAACAAATCTAGCGGGTCGCACGCGCACGGAAAATTCGATCTTAGCAGACCAACCGGACCGAGCGCCGCGGCCACGCCGGCGCAAGCGCACGCCACGATGGAGACGGAGGAAACTACGGCGGCGCTGCCCAACGACCTGCTCGCCAACGTTCTCTGGCGCCTCCCGCCACGTGACCTCGCGGCGGCGAGGTGCGTGAGCAGCGGGTGGCGCGCCGTCGTCGACTCCTACTGGCTTCTTCACCCGTACGTCCTCCCGGTGGCGGTGGCGGGCATCTTCGTCAACTACATCGACTACTGCCGCCAGCACCTCCTCGTCCGCCCCGGCTGCAACCTCCCCGGCGCTAGCCTCGACTTCGTGCCCCGGGACAACCCCGGCCAGTGGAGCCCCGTGGGCGACCACCACAGTTTTCTCTTCGACGCGGTGCCCGTCGACGACCGCGGCAGGTGGAGCGCCGTGCGCGACCACTGCAACGGCCTCGTGCTCTACGACGACGGCCTTGACTTCCACGTCGTCAACCCCGCCACGCGGCGGTGGGCGCGCCTGCCGCAGCACGCGCGGGCCAGGGATTCCCTCGTGCACCTCGTCTTCGAAC
The DNA here is from genome assembly GCA_910589775.1 of Avena eriantha. Taxonomy (NCBI): domain Eukaryota; kingdom Viridiplantae; phylum Streptophyta; class Magnoliopsida; order Poales; family Poaceae; genus Avena; species Avena eriantha. Next base: position 167,987,848 of record OU342743.1, on the reverse strand, counting down.
CCATCGTGTCGCGCCACTACGAGGTGATCCTCATCCCCACCGTGCCGGAGAAGCCAAAGCCCGCGGCCTCGCCACCGTCGACGTCGGGCAGAGTTGGCGTCCCTCCGACGACAGGCTCGGCAGCGGAACAGCCATGCCCGGCCGGGGAGGCCGAACCTGAGCCTGAGGACCCGTATGGCTCGATGGAGTGGCCGCCGTCGCAGTGCATGGTGCACGTGTTCTCGTCGAGGACCTGGCGGTGGGAGGAGCGCGCTCTTGTGCGGCTCAGACACGCCGCCGGAACGGTGGCCGACGTGCGGCTGGATCCCGTGGAACCGGAGTTGTTCGGTGCGGTACACCGTCTCGCCACGTATTGGCAGGGAGACCTGTACGTGCACTGCCGAGGCGGCTACATCATGAGGTAATGCCTCAAGCGCATCTTGTTTTGAGTTACCATGATCCACGTTCGATCTTGTTTACTGTTAGATGGTTTAGTGTTCCTTTAAGATTAGTTTTTGTGTGAATTGTCCGATAAATGTTGCTATGTTAACTGAAAAGTCACTCCTGTTTTGTCATTGGTGTTGAATTTGCAGGTTGTCTTTGCAGCGCAATATCTACCAGGTGATCAATACGCCGACGAGAGTCGCAGATGGGAAACTTACACGGTGCTATCTTGGAAAATCGGAGAAGGGGGTCTACTTCGCGGCAATCCGGCAGTGGTACGACCTTCGGGTTTGGATCCTCAGCATGTCGTGTGGTCGGGCAGAGTGGGTGCTGAAGCACGAAAATAACCTCAAGACCACCGGCTTGCTAGCTGTGTCACGTATGAGCTACCGTAAGCAAATCGACGGGCCTTGGGTTCTAGAGGAGGACAACGACGTCAACGAAGATGGCAACCTTGGTGACCAAGAGCTACCGATAGAGGAGGACAATGGCATCAATGGAGACCACCAAGAGCTACCAGTAGAGGAAAACAATGGCATCAACGGAGATGGCAACAATGAAGACCACCAACCACCGATAGAGGAGGACAATGGCATCAACGGAGATGGCAACAATGAAGACCACCAAGAGCCACCGGTAGAGGAGGACAATGGCAACAACGACGACCAAGTGCCACATGCGGAGGAGGACAATAACATCAACGAAGAAGGCAACAACGTCGACCAAGAGCCACCGGCGGAGGAGGAGAATGGCAACAACGTCGACCAAGAGCCACCAACGGAGGAGGCCAATGGCAGCAACGGCGACCAAGAGCCACCGGCAGGGGAGGGATATTACTGGTGGAATTCCGATGAGGACGACTACGTTGACATCGAAGAAGGGGATGAAGACTATCTTGGCGGCATCTACATCCTTGGGTTCCATCCTTTCAAAGAGATCATGTACTTTTGCTCGACGTTTGGAGGGGCAACATATCATCTGAACACCCGTGAGGTTCAGTGCTTGGGCGACCTGCGCCCGAAGAGGTACCACTACACGCCTGTCGTGGGCATCCGTGGGGCGTTCCCATACACGCCCTGCATGACTGGAGAATTTCCTGACGAGAACTTCTCGAAGAGTAGCGCCTAGGATGGGTGTGATCGCAGATCCGCCGAATAACAGTCCACCGAATAAATGTCACCACCATGTTTGTCTTGGGGTTCATCTAGGAATCCATATTTGATATTTATGTTTTCTTTCATTTAGCCTTTGGTTTGAAGGAGTTTAGTTCTGGAAACATATTGTTTGGTATTTTCTTTCATTTAGTCTTTGCTTTGAGGAAATGATTTTTTTCCGAGAATATATTGTTTGGTCTTGTGATGGTCATAGCTTATTATTGGAACCTGTATTGCTATGTGGGTATCTGAACAGATGCGGTGTGTTCGGTGAGGATGTTTTTTCTAGCACTTGGTGCTAGCTCGAAAGGTCACCTGCCTGCTTGCATTCATTAATCGTAACTGAACGTTGACAGCATGGATCCTCGCGAACGGGACTGCCACACACGGCAAGGAAAATACAATCCGACCCTACCCTCTCGATCGGATGCACGGCACTGCCACCACACACGCAGTTGCAGGTTGAGTTTTATTACGGATTGGTCACTTGGATTCGAAAACAAGCAGGCTATCTTAAGCTTCTTTTTTGCATATAAAAGAAGGTTATTATCTTATGGGAAGAAGCGTTCGCGACCGGGGGTCTTTATATGGTGATAGGCTGTACAATTTTTCAGAGCGAACTGAACAGATGGGAAGGGGAACAAAGATCAGTTTGATCGTGCAACAGCAACCGCCAGCTTTGGACAGCTTAACTAGGTGCCTCTGCCACCGACCGTATGGTACGAAACAACGTGAGAAAATGGCACGAAAAGCTCCTCCGCGGCATGCCATGAACCAGAAACGGTAGGAAGGAGCCGACGGTCATGTTGGCATGAGAAATCTCGGCAAGCAGAAAGGTACACAACATTTGTACTACTCGAATTCTAACCAGAAGAAGAAAACAACTCGCTCAAAGAGGGAGGAAAAACGAGCACCTGTTTTTTCTCTGCCTTTCCTTCTTTCCCCGTGCACCAGATGCATTTCGTTGTGGAAGAAGAATGCAAGCTCACTTTCATTTCTCCTCTTCTTGAAGCGTGATTTGTAAAGGTGTGGATCTACACGAGTTCGTTTTTCTTTTAAAGCAGGTGTCTAATCAAATATCTAGCTAACTTTTAATTCGGTATATATATAGGTCAAACTTTTTACGTCTTTGATTATCTCGTGGAACTAGACAATACATACATACAAAATGATCGCGGTATGTGCGAGCAGAGCGGATCGGTCAAAAGAAGAAACAACCGGTGAATGACACGCTGAAAATCAAGCTGAGTAGCAAATGTGTTGTTTTTCATTACTACTAGAGTGGTACTCGACAAACATTTTATGGAGATTCAACATAAATGCTCACTAGGATTGTTAAACGGTTGCTTGGCTATTTAGGCTACCTTGTGCATAAAGGGAAAATTAGGAAATGAAAATTTGAAATGAATGGATAAATTCACGGTGTATCAGCCCTCCACCAATAACATAATCTCTTGGTTACATGCATCATCACATATTTTGTGTATATGCATCACTTTTCTCGGTTGCATATGTTTCACTTTTTTTACATGCATATATTTGATACATATTTCTTGTGAGCTCTGTCATGTAAATGTGTACTTTGGGTTTGCAAGGCTACTAGTTTAAAACTAAGCTACACATTTTCATCCTACAAGCCCCTACAAAAACACTTCAGCATTTCGTATGTTGTAGAAACCTCTACCGAGATATTTAAGGGTTCTAGTAAGAAAAATAATAATAATCACACTGTATGATACACCTCAAAGGCACCATATTAAGAAATGCAGTTTGTTCAAATGTTTTATTTGCTCGGATTTAGACGTCCCAAAATCACTTTAGTTAGGTATTCTTTTAGTATTGTAAAATAAATCTTAATAAGTTACATAATTTACATGTCAAGGTTCAACTTTAACATGGTTTTATTATCAGCTACAACTATTGAGATCGTATTTTAGCATTGCCAAGACAACAACGCGTCCATACATTTACTAGAAAAATATGACAAACATTGTACCAAAAGATATGATATTGTTTTGAATTTTCATAAGAACTTCAATTAATAAGTAAAAATATTTAAAATAAATATCAAGTTTCGAGGAGGACATGACAATGGGTGAAGTTGCTAATAGGAAATCCTTCCTCGTTTGTTTTCATTCCTAAGTTTCGGCACTAGCTAGGTTTATCTCAGGCGGAAGAGCCGAAAAATGAATCTGGCGTAGTCACTCCTAGTTTTGAGTCGCTGAAAACTGGGTCTGCCAACCCAGGAACCGATGTGTTGGATAACGGGAGTAACATAATGGAGAGTTAGATAATCTCAATTTATGTTTTGGTTTCATCTAGGAATCAACATTCAATCTTCATGTTTTATTTCATTTTAGTCTTTACTTTGAACAAGTAGTTATGTTTTGAAAGCATATTGTTTGGTTTTATGATGGTTATTATACAATTGTTGCTAGACACTCGATCTATCTTAATACTCACTCATCCCAAAATGTGTTGCATATATTTTTTTAGTCAAAGGCAAACTTTGTACATTTTGACCATATATAGAGAAAAACATATTAATCTTTGCAAAAACTAATGCATACAACATGAAAATATATTTCATGGTGTTCTCTTGTAATATAAGTTTGATATTGTCGTTACTGATATCATACTGTCTTAGTCCGCACATTGGAAATAGTAAAAGTCAAACTTCATAACATTTGACCAAGTATATATGATAAATATTAGCATTTACAATATCAAATATATATAGTATGATAGTATGTTTCACCTTGTCTCTATTGGTATTGATTTGATATTTATAATTGTAAATATATTTATCTATATAATGGTTCAAACTTTGTGAAGTCTGACCTTGACCGAAACTAATGCACTGAGTAATATGAAACGGAGGGAGTATATATTAAAGTTTGACTTTGGCTAAGAATATATACAACATAATTTGCGACGGAGGGAGTATAAGATGTCACGGAAACTAATATATATTTGTTGTAATAACAATGTGGTATATTACAAGCGTGGGTACCTCTAAAAAGAGTAGTGTTTTCGACCGTATCAATAAGATGCTTTCTAGCACTTGATGCTCAAATTTAGCTTACTTTGTTGCATTCATTATATCGACTAATCGTAACTGAAGAGATCCTCAGGAATGGGACTGGCACGAGGTTGACGGCAGGGAGATTAGAATCCCAGCTCTAACTCTGGATGCACGACACTGCTAAAGTGCTAAATAATCTATCCTATATCCCCTTAGTTCTTGCAGTCGTTGCTGCGTGAAGACTGTAGGTTGAGTTTTACTGCTTGGTCACTTGTGTCGATAAGAGCATGTATAATGGTTGACAACACAATCTTATCTTATATAGGACACACGTAATCTTGATCTGATGATAGGATATTATGTACAATGTTATTTTTTAGTCTTATCTGTAGTCACAGATATTTCTAAAAATGTGGTGAGACATATCGTGCTAAGAGATCATCTCTTGGCTAAGATAAAACATATGTCTTTTTTTGGTTCCTCTCTCATCCAACTCAGCAATCATCCCACGTGACATTGCTAAATCCCACGTGACATTGCTAAGATAAATTGTACATGCCCTAATAATCCTGCTATATTTGTGCAGCCAGTACTGGATCCACGTAGTAGGAGTTGTTAGCATAAAACTACCACTTTACATGTTATTAAATTTTCCAAATGGTACCAGTCGACCTCTAAATCGCATAAAACTACCACATTGGAACCAAATTTTCGCAAAAAGCACTAATCCGTGTTTAAACATGAATTGACACCGCAACTGACAGTGGGACCCACCCATTACGGTGATGTGGCACGTACTTGACGGCAGTTATTTATAACGTTTTCAATTTACGGGGGGAAGAAAAAAGTCAAGGGAGGCGGCGGCGCCCTTCCCCTTCCTCCTCCCACCGGCGAGGACCGCCTCTCCCTTCTTTCGCCCACCGGCAGAGAGCACCGTCCAACCCTTTCCCTTCCTCCGCTCCACCGACACGCCCCTTCCCGCCCCTACCCTTCCTCCCTCTCCACAATGACGCGCCCGCCGACGACCGCCACATCCGCGACGTGCTCCGCCCTCACCTCCGGCACCTCGCGTGTGCACGTCGCCGACTGTGTCGCCACCGTCTTCCGCTGCCTCGCCAAGACCGGTGACTACGTCGTCCCCACCAAGTGCCTCGCTGCTCCACCGCCTCATCGCCGACGGCGACCCGCACTTCCGCCACGAGATCCTCCGGCCCATGGCCATGGCGGGGCGACGCAGCGGCCCAATGCTCATGTCCGTTGTCTGACTTCCGCGACTAGGCGCGCTTGGCGTCCTGGGCTTTGACTACTACGGTGGCTACGAGCGCGCCGCCGTCGGACATGACCGTCTCAGTGCCGATGAGCAGGGGAACAAACTCGCGCTCTTCTTCGATGGATTCTCGGTGGCGCGCGCGTGGTGGACCTAGATTTGTGGCGGATTCGCGACGGCGCGCCCGCGGTGGACCAGGACTTGAAGCGGATTCGCGGCGGCGCGCGTGGTGCCGACGGAGTTCGTGCTACAGAGTCAGGGGCGTGCCGGCGGCGAGGAGGAAGAAGACGGGGAGGGGTGAGACAGAAAAAAGAAAATAAAAGGGAGACTGACAGGTGGGGCCACTTTGACTTCGACCGTAAAGTTAAACGGTGTGAATTTTTGATGCCACGTCGGATTTACAAGTGGGTCCTATTGTAGTGTCAATTCGCGTTAAATACGGATTAGTGATTTTTGAGAAAATTTGGTTCCGATGTGGTAGTTTTACGCGATTTAGAGGTCGAATGGTGCCATTCGGAAAATTTGACATGTAAAATGATAGTTTTATGCTAACAACTCTAGTAGGGAAAAAGAAGTTCAGGTTGGACGTACGGAGATCTGGTGGACCCAGAGTACTGAACAGTGGGTGGCAGCTGGCACGACAGCCATGCCCCCACCAACCATTTGCTGCACCCATGGGCACGAACCAGCTCAGCTGCAAGCCTGCATAGGCTTCTTTTGATTTTGATTTTGCTTTCTAAAATGTCTTTTTGATCAGTTGCACTTGTCGGGTCTGTAGTTTGGCAATTTCTATTCGCCACGTCTCTCTCGGAGTGCCGTATCCACCGATGATGTGCGGTACGTCGGCTGAAATACACGTGGTAGTTGTCGAATCAGAACCAGATGCGTCGACAATGACATGTCCAAATCAACAATGCCACGGGATTCGAAAACAAGCAGGCCCTCTTCAGAATCTCTGCTTACAAAAATGTTATCTTGAGGAAGAAAAGTTCACAGCAACCGCGCCTAGCTAGCGGATGAGCGTCTGAGAGGTTTAACAAACAAGTTCGCTGTAAAAAATTCAGAGAGATTCGTGTTGACATCGTGGAGCGGACCAAGATCGGGGTGATTGTGCAACAGCAACCGCCAGTTTTGGACAGCTTAACGAGGCTTTTCTGCCACCGACGATATGGTACGTATCAACGCGAAAAATGGCACGAAGAAAGCTCTAGGCGGCAAGCCAGCGAACAGTGGGTGGCGAGCCACGAACCGGGAACGGTAGGAACCCACGTTAATGTCGGTATGAGAAGCAGGTTCGGCTGCCAGAAAATTTGTCAAATAATTTAAAAAGGTTTGGCAGCAAGAAAGCTACTGGACACTATACCACCCCACCCGCACTCTAACTAGAAGAGGAAAACCAAATTCGCTCAAAAAAAGAAGGAAAAACAGGCAACCCGTTTCCTTCTTTCCCCCGTGCACGGTGCACATGGTAAAGTTGGAATACTAGATGTGGAAGAGTACGATCTCACTTTTAATTTCTCTTTCTTGAAGCATGAGGATAAGGTACATTAAGCTTAATTAGAGTAAACGGCTACCCTGGCACCGAAAAAATGCTTTTCGAGCTTAAGCTCACTGGTGCCCTTTATTTTCAAAATCCAAAAATGATATTTTAATGTTTTAAAAACAATTTAAAAAATATGTACATGTAGATAATGAGATATACTTCAAGTATGCAATTTTTCAATCCGAAATATGTTGTATTATGGGCTATAAAAAAGACAAAAGCTGACAAGATTTGAGACGTCTTTTTAGCCAGCGTATCAGACAACATAATTTGGATTGAAAATTTCACACTTAATGTATACTTCATAACCTTTATCTAAAATAAATCTAGAATTTTTTGGCACTTCGAAAATATATTTTTGAATGATCAAAATAAAGGGTTTTAGTGAGCCCGAGAGCCAAATCGACGCACTCCCCTGGCCATACCCTAGTTTGGTGTGGCTATATGCAACTTCTTTTAAAATATGTCTAATCAGTATCATTAGTCTAATTTGCTTTCTTGGGTTATTTCTTTTCGTATGTATCAAATAATATATGGTTTCATGACTTGTTCATAAAGAAAACAACATGGTACGAGCGAGATTGGACGAAAAGAAAAGTGTCAAGTTGAAAATCAACATGTTTCCTTCTCCCTCTTCTTTTTTTCTCTTCTTTCATCTTCCTGTGTTGCTAGATAAGTTCACAATGAATGAACTGATTCACAAAATCATAGTTTCAAATCTTATTTATTTATAATGAACATTTTTATTTGTACATAATTTTTATTTAAATGCATATTTGATCGTATTTATGGGTACAATCTCAGTCTCAAAACTTTTGCTAGTTACTACATGGTTGTGTGATTTTTTCCTATTTACTAAAATTCGGTATAATATCTAAAAGAATACCTCATTAAACTAAATTGAGCATGTTTAAATCTAAGAAAAGCATGAAATTAAAAAAAAATCACAATTACCAATATGGTATGATATATTTATCATACAATATGATTATATGCAATGTTATTCATTATCTTTAAATATCTTTGTAGATGGTTCTACATGGTACAACATGTTGAATTGTTTTGACAGGGGCTCGTAGGATGGAAATGTGTAGCTTAGTTGTAACTAGTAGCCATGTAAGCCCAGAATACATATTTATGTGATATATATGTCACAATAAATATTTACTAACACATGCAACCTAGAGATATCTCTTTTCGACCAGTCGCACAAGGTCTCTAGTTTGGCAATTTCTATTCTCCTCGTCTCTCTCGGAGTGTCGTATCTACCGTTGATGCGCAGGACAATCGGTTCAGGGACACATGGCAGTAGACTAGTAGTCGAATCAGATGCTTCGATAATGACATGTCCAAATCAACATGCCACGAGGATTCCAAAACAATAAGCAGGCTATCTTCAGCTTCTTGGCGTAGGAAAAAAAGCTATCTTAGCTCTCATTAGTTTAATCCCTTAGATGCATGCATGTAATGGTCTGGATTCCTGGAAATCCAGCCCGGTCAATTATTTTTTCTAGCTCACTGGAATCTCGCAATATAAGTTTGATACTGTAGTTAGTGATATCGTACTCTCTCCATTTAATGTTACTCCGCACATTGGAAATGGTAAAAGTTAAACTTCGTAACATTTGACCAAGTATATATGATAAAACATTTACAATATTAAATATATATAATATGATACTAGTATATATTTCACCTTATTTCTATTGGTATTGACTTGATATTACAATTGTTAATATATTTAACTATATAACTAGTATGGTGGCCCTCGCAAATCTGAGCGTACCACCTTTAGTTGTTTTATAAAGAGGACCATTCCTTTAGTGTCATGCAGTGGCGGACCTCGGATATGCCACGGCATATCCTACGGCCCAGCCATGCAAGCTTAGTTGGCTAATTAGTCAAACTAAGCTAATGCATGCGGAGTGCTGCCGGACATAGGTTAACTAGCTCTTTTAGTTACTTGTCTGTATCAAAGACGTGGGCTTTCCGTCTCGGCGTGTAAGTCCGCAGAGTAGCTAGCTATGGCCATGCATCATGCATGCACCTAGCTATATCTTCCCAGCTGGATTTATCTGATTAGTCACGGTGATTAAGCAAGGGAGATATCTCGCTATTGCATGTATGTTGGAGCAACTGTGCACTGAGTTTTAGCAGTACATGGTCTAACTGCGTAGCACCATATGATAATTTAGTCAATTGGTAATTAGTCTACAGTAGTGTGACTAATTTTTAATATTATGTTGTACCTTTTTAACATTCTTTTCACATGTAGTTAAATTTTATATAGTCTGACTGTATTTTTATACTGCTGTCAGACGGAATATTCCGTTGCATACTTTGAAAATTTGGCGTCGCACGCAACGGCGAGAATTTAGTTCAGTATATCACAACACTTCTGTCTAACAATTTTATTTTTATTATAATGTAAAATATTTTATATTTAATTATTTTTTCATATTTCATAATGCTTGCCTCTTCTTTATATTGTAAGACAAAATCTTTGTCAATAATCACGCCAAAATTTTGGTCTAGCATACCCTTTTTCTAAAATCCTAGATCTCCACTGTTAGTGTGTCAAAATTGGTGAGATAGGCCTTCATATTTGTATGAAATAGAAAATACTGTATTCCACCTTTTATGCTAAATTGATAGCATATGCCTAGGAGACATCTTAGAAACATTATTAGGCTACTTACAAAAACAATACAATAATTACACTATTTGAAGTTTGTGCATAAGATGGTATATACTATCCATCTAGTTGTCAATGATGCGCGTTGGAGAGCTTGCCTACATGTCATAAGGATTGAGAAAAACCCTCAATGGTGGTGTGTGCAAGAGATCGATATAGATACGGTTGTCATATACATATAAGTTACATGATAAAGATATATACAATAAAGTTGAGACTTTGACTTATTTGTGAGATTGTACAGGAATTTAGGTATGAGTATGCAAGACTAACATTGAGGCTGTCAAATAATTAGTGTTTATTAGCCGAGTAATGATCCTATGATTCTTATACCCATTATGTCGGAAGATAAACTATATTTCCTTAATAAGGTGAAACAAAAATAATTTATCCTCGTTACTATATAGGACAACTCAAAAAAAGTATTAACTCTACCTTTAATTCATCCTTGTACTTCATTTTTTCCTCTCTTGTTGTGAAATGCACAACATTCTCATGTTATTGTGAATACATGATATCACAGGCATGGACAATCTACAATATATAACTCGAGCAACTTTACTTTATGACTTAGGTAAGGTAATACTTTTAACCAAATTTATTTATCTTACTTTGTCATGTTTCAGTAATATATCTACATATAATAACAAAAACATATCATTTATTTTCCAATGGATGCAATATTATGTTTTAATTTTTTAAACTCTCTTCTTGATAACCGTGCTCTTCAATCATGGACGGAATATTTAAGCAATCTTAATCATTTTTTCTAGACGATAGTAAATTTTGATGGCGGGACCCTATTAAATAATAAGGATTGGAAAGTCGTTAGACATAAATATTTATCAAAAGGTCATATTGAGAGAAAAACATCTGAGTGTCATCTATAGAAATACTCTCTAGCATTTGTAATCTTCAAAAGTAAAGTATTTAAATCAGTGTGAAGTTCCTAAGGATTAAAAGTTTATAATGAATTTGAAATTACTTCAGATATAAATATTAGAAAATATTTTTTATGCCTAAAAAATATTATCCCCGACATCTCCCGAAAACAACACAATTTCTTTGTATTTATACTTATTAGTGTATCGCCGTTCTCCCTCAACCAAGGACATGTTTAATGAATTCCCACGATTGTCCACCTCTAGTAGCTTATGGATGGAACTCAGAGGTAGCAACAAAACTCCTATTTGTTTCACCTTCTGCCAAATACAAATTTGGTTTACATTATGCCCATTAAATTATAAGGTTATAGAAAAATATATATCCCTTAATTATATCATCATCATAAGGTGAGGCGAGAGTGTCAATTCTGCTTCGCATCATGTATTTTCCCCGTGAGGCTGCCACCATATCCAATTGTAGTTATACTATGTCGTGACACGTCATGGGTGTAAGCAAAAATCACATCTTGTATTGATACTTTTGGATTTATTTTTTCTGTTCGCTGCGGTGATGTCATACAATATAAATAGTATTTATGACATCTTTAAATATGCAAGGCGTTGACAATATCGAATTCCTATGGCTCCTGAAGTAGTACGCTAGCTGCTTGCCCACGCTCGTGGCTTGCTCCATAGATGTGTCTCGGGTATGTGGCTTCATCCCGTCACTTTCGCCTATTTTTTTTTAATTATCTATTATTAATTGCCAAAATAAAATCCAAAATATGGGAATACGAAGTTTGAAACTCTTGGTGATACTCGGCTCCTTGTCGTGCAAAGGGAAGTCGTGAAACTCATCGTGGTGGCGCCCATCTATAAGTTTATAGACAGATATATGTCCACTTAATTATATCATCATCATAACACACTTGGTAGGTCATTCTCCCCCCCCCCCCTCGCGCTGCCGGGTCGCTCCCGTCCCCTTCTTGCCGGAGTAGCCGGTGGAAGGCGGCGATGGGAGGACGCCGGAGTAGTTTTAGGCTGTAGATCGAGTGGTGGGTTTCTTGGCCTCGTGCCAGTAGTGGGCCTAGTACCCGTAGTCGGGAGTTACCGTCTAGATTTGGATCAGATCTGGCGGGTTGAATATTTCCTCTGCCTCTTCTTCCTCCTGTGGTCGGAGGACTGGGTGGTGGTGAAGAGCTCGGCTCCCTCCAATAAGATCCCTTGCTGTCGATCTGCGAGTTGGCGGTGTGAAGTCGGTGTTGGGCATCCTCTGGCCTGCCGTGGCGGCGAGGAGAGGACGCATGCCAGATCGACTTCCTCTGCTGCTGCTGTTCGGCGGGGCGACCTTCTGATGCGTTGGAGGCTTGCGGTGGCTCTCTCTCTCTCTCTGGCCGGCCGAGGCGGTGAGGGGAGGGAGAGTGGCTACTTGCCTCTTCGTGTTCTAGAAGGCCGGGGGTGTGGCGACGCTGGTGCTGCGTCCTGCTGGAGCGCCTCATCGACAGCGGAGTTGCCGTTGATTATCATAGCTGAAGGGCAACCACTTCCTCCTTCTGGGAGCTTTTCTTCGACGATCCATCGACGGCAAGGACCCGTCAAATCGCCGAACTCAAGGGTTGTAGGGCAGCCGCTCCCTCCATGTTCGTCTTGCTGCTGGCGCAGGGCTTTCTTCCTCCAGGCCATGAGGCCGTTTTGGAGGTTCTCTTGCTCCGAGACGGCGTGCTCCCGCTGCTCCTCCCCAAGTGGTCTCGTCCCCGGTGGTGGTGCAGTCGGTCGTGCTCGGATGCGTGGTGTTTGCGGTGGAGAAGGAGCAGGAGGATCCCAAGGACATGATTGCGTTCTCATTTTTAGTCCTAGGGTCTTCCTTGTATTTTTATAGGGCCTTGTCGTTTTTCTCTTTTATCTGAGGGCCTCTCTGTATTTGTACCCCCACCGACGGTAATATATGGCAGCATCGGGGTCTTCCTTGACCCCTTCTCCGTTCAAAAATAATAATTATATCATCGTCATAAGGTGAGGTGAGAGTGTCCCTTGTGCTTGCCCATCATGTATTTTTCCCACGAGGCTTCCACCATGTCCAATTGTAGTAATACTATGTTGTGACACATCATGAGCGCAAGCTAAAATCAAATCTTGTACTATTGATTTTCTTTGGATTTATCTTTTCCATCATGGGGGCGATGTCATACAGGAACATATTTTTGACATGCAAAATAAATGAATACTGGTATCATTGTATTTTTTTGTATGAATAGTATTTATGACCTCTTATATATGCAAGACGTTGACAATATCAAATTCCTATGGCTCATGAGTGGGACGCGCCGCTCTGTTTATCTCCCTCCTCCTCTGTTTTCTGTTCCTCTCGCCTGGGTCGTTCCCGCACGACCTGGGTGAACCCTAGCCCCCCAGGCCCGCTCCCTCTCACCCCTCCTCCCTGGCCGCCGCCGGCATGCACAGCCGGGAAAAGCCCGCGCGGTGCCGGCGGCGGCTGGCCCTCCTTCTTCCCGTCGCGTGAGGCTCCCGGGCAGGGCGGTGTGCTCATGGCGGCGGTGTGGCTAGGCATTCGTCGACGGGTCCTGGCGCGGTGTTAGCTAGCGCGCGGCGTCGACGGTAGGCGAGTCACAGGTCGAGGCGGTGGTGCTCCTACCCGACGCGGGGATGCGTGGTAGCGGTGTTCCCGGCGGCTGCTTCCCGACGGCGGTGGCTTCAGGGCGGCGGAGGGCCGGTCAGCGGGGGTTGCTTGTCGCGGCGGCGTGACCGTAGTGCAACGGGGCGGCGCTGCACAACAGGGTGGCAAGGGCTACGGGGTGGCGCCGGCTTGGCTCGTTCGGCCCAGATCTGGGCCCTTTTGGGCCTGATCTGGGTTGGGCCGGGCGGGTCTATCCTGGTAGCCCTCCGACTGCTTGGGGATTGGGGTCTGCTCTCGTTGGGTTCAGTTTTGCCATTTGACGGCCCTGGTTGCAGCGTAGCAGCGGGCCTTACGGGCCCGTTCTAGGCTCGGCCGGACCTTCTTGGGATTGGTATGCCTCTGCGGAGGCTTTAAGGCCTACTGGGCCTGGTCGGACCCGACTAGAACTGGTATGCCTTGCGGTCGCGTCCGGTCGCCTACCGCCGTAGGCGGTGGAGATTGTTCCCTCCCGCACAGTCGCGGCTCGGTTGTCCCGACTTGGGCTTCCCTTCGCCTCCTTTTGCAGACCTCGTGACGACGGCTTCGGGGAGACGACAGTGGAGGCTTCGCAACCGTGGTGGCGCATGCTGGTGGGCGGCATGATCGGTGGCGTCGGGGTCTCATCCTCGAGGGGCTCCTCTATATCTTCGTCCGGGGGTCGTGGATGGGATTTTTCAGGAGAAATCCTTTGTTGGCTCTACTGACACCGACGCGGTGCCGCCTTCGGGTGGAACCATTCCTTCCCGAAGGGCGTCGGGTATATCCTTCATCTACTTCCCCCTGTGTGCCGGGGGAAACCCTAGGATCAGTGATACGTTGCAAACGTATCTATAATTTTTGATGTTCCATGCTTGGTTTATATCTACTCTCTTATGTTTTGTCCACACTTTGTAGTATTTTTATACACTTTCTGGGACTAACCTATTAACAAGATTCCACAGTGCCAATTGTCTGTTTTCTGCTGTTTTTGGTTCCAGGAAAGTCAAAAAATCAATATTCTCGGAATTGGATCGGACAAAAACCAAAGTCGATATTTTACCGGAAGACTCACGGAGCCAGAAGACGAGACAGAGAGGGGCCACAGGGTGGCCACACCACCCCTAGGCATGGGTCCCCCTAGCCGCGCCAGGGCATGGTGTGGCCCCCCTGGCTGGTGATACATTGCAAATGTATCTATAATTTTTGATGTTCCATGCTTGGTTTTATCCACTTTCTTGTGTTTTGTTCCAACTTTGGAGTACTTTTCATATGATTTCTTGGACTAACCTATTAACAAGAGCCACAGTGCCAGCTGCCTGTTTTCTGCTGTTTTTGGTTCCAGGAAAGTCAGAAAATGAATATTCTCGGAATTGGACGGGACAAAAGCCAAAGTGCCTATTTTTCCGGAAGTGATCAAGTGCCAAAATACAAGACGGAGAAGGGCTAGGGAGCCACCACACCACCTGGCCGTGCGACCAGGCCTAGCCCGCGCTAGGGGGTGGTGTGGCCGCTCCCGGCACCCCCTTGGCCTCTCCTTCCGCCAATACATTTCCCTCGGGACGAAAACCCTAAGTACGCGATCAAAAATCCACAAAAGAGTCTGTAGCCGCCGTCATCTCCATCCCTAGATCGGGAGGGATCGGAAGCTCTTCCCGACACCCTGCCGGAGAGGGGAATTCACCCTAGAGGCCTTCTTCATCACCATGCAAGCCTCCGGTGTGATGCGTGAGTAGTTCATCCTTGGACTACGGATCCATGTAGTAGCTAGATGGCTGGTTCTCCTCCTTTGTGCTTTCATGTCTAGATCTTGTGAGCTCCGTTCATGATCAAGATCATCTATTTGTAATTCATACATGTTGTGTTTGGGGGGATCCGATGGATATTGAGATGCAATTTCAGATTGATTATTGATTCTATCATGTCTTTGTTATTTGAGATCTTGCATGCTTTCCGTTGTTAGTAGCTATCTTGGCCAACTAGATGCTAGCAACTCCAAGAGTTAGTATTTATGCTCGATAGTGGGTTCATGCCTCTGATAATCTAGGGAAGTGACAGAAATCTCTAAGGTACTAGATGTGATGTTGCTACTAGGGAGAAAACAACAATCCTTTGTTCATAGAACAATCGTATTGTTTACTTTACACGCAGTTCGTAAAGCAATAATCTGCTGCTTGCAACTTAATACTGGAGGGGGTTCGGATGATAACCTGAAGGTGGATTATTAGTCATAGATGCAGTTGGATGGCGGTCTATGTATTATGTTGTAATGCCCAATCAAGTCTCAGAGGAGTCAAGATGATTAGTATATGCATGTATTGCTTTCTCGGTGTTTGTCAATTGCCCTGCTGTAATTTGTTCACCCAGCATGTTCTCTATCTTAAGGAGAGCCACCTCTAGTGAACTATGGATCCCGGTCATTTGTCTTTACATACAATCTATAAACTGTTTCTGCTTTGTGTTTAC
Organism: Avena eriantha; assembly: GCA_910589775.1. Lineage (NCBI taxonomy): Eukaryota > Viridiplantae > Streptophyta > Magnoliopsida > Poales > Poaceae > Avena > Avena eriantha. The sequence goes on along the minus strand of OU342743.1, from coordinate 167,971,744 downwards.
TTTCTGCAAAGTTTTACTTCTTTCCATTCGATACGTTTAATCCTTTGTTTTCCGCAAAACATGGTGAGATTGACAACTTCATCGCAAGTTGGGGACAAAGTTCTGTGGTTCTGTTGTGCAGGTCTCCACGTTGCTACTAGCACCGGTAGTGCGCCCTGCCAAAGCTCAGCTAGTAACACCTTTGGGGTGTTTCCTTGCTCCTACTGGTTCGATTAAACCTTGGTTTCATAACTGAGGGAAAACTTACTGTTGTGCTCATCATACCTTCCTCTTGGGGTTCCCAACGAGCTCTACGTCGAAAGTCGAGCGCATCAAGATCTTTTCTGGCGCCGTTGCCGGGGAACTAAAGAACAAGAAGAAGCTCCCACGTCAACTACGCACCAGATCTTTTCTGGCGCCATTGCCGGGGAGTCAAGGACATCTTCACAAGGGGAGTCCCTCATAACCAATCTCTTTACTTTGTTGTTTTTTGTTTTGCTTAGTTTCTTTTTGCTTTGTTTGCTTGTTTTGTGCTTCAAAAAAAACACAAAAAAATAGTTTTACAAGTTTGCTTTCTTATTTGAAACCCCCAAAAAAATGACTACTCTTGAAAACACTAAGTTGTGTGACTTCACTAGCACCAACAACAATGATTTTATGAGCACACCTATTGCTCCACCTGTGGCAGAAAATACTTTCTTTGAGATAAAACCTGCTTTACTCAATCTTGTTATGAGAGAGCAATTTTCTGGTATTGGTAATGAAGATGCTGCTTCCCATCTAAATAACTTTGTTGAACTTTGTGAGATGAAAAAGCATAGGGATATAGATGGTGATATTATTAAACTGAAATTGTTTCCTTTCTCTTTGAGAGGAAAAGCTAAAGAATGGTTGAATTCCTTAACTAGGAATAGTATTGATTCTTGGACTAAGTGCAAAGATGCTTTTATTGGAAAATACTATCCTCCTGCTAAGATTATATCCATGAGAAGTGAAATAATGAAGTTTAAACAACTTGATAATGAGCATGTTGCTCAACCTTGGGAAAGAATGAAATCTTTGGTTAAGAATTTTCCCACTCATGGACTGACTGCTTGGATGATCATCCAAACTTTTTATGCAGGATTGAACTATTCTTCGAGGAACCTATTGGATTCAGCTACTGGAGGCACCTTTATGACCATCACTTTGGGTGCTGCAACAAAACTTTTGGACAATATTATGGTTAATTATTCCGAATGGCATACTGAGAGAGCTCCACAAGGTAAGAAGGTAAATTCTGTTGAGGAAACCTCCTCCTTGAGTGATAAAATTGATATTATTATGTCTATGCTTGTTAATGGGAAAGCCCATATTGATCCAAATAATGTTCCTTTAGCCTCTTTGGTTGCTCAAGAAGAGCAAGTTGATGTGAACTTCATAAGAAATAACAACTTTGGCAACAATGCTTATGGTAATAATGCTTATAGGAACAATTTTGGTAACAACAATTATAAGCCATATCCTCCCAACAATGGTAATGCTTATGGAAATTCTTACAACAATAATAAGAGTGCTCCCTCTGAACTTGAAGTTATGCTTAAAGAGTTTATTAGTAAACAAACCGCTTTCAATAAAACTATTGAGGAAAAACTCTCTAATGCTGAAAGAAATATAGCATCTTTGGTTGAAGCTCAATCTAATTTGAATAAAATGGATGCTAAACCTAACACTAATGAGAATCCCTTTGCAGCCACTAATGCTATACAAGTAAGAATTGATGAAAATGTTAGACTATTAGCTGAATTACATGCTAAGTGGGAAAGAGAAGATGAAATTGCTAGAAACATTAGTGTTTCTACTATCACCACCACTAGTGTTGAGGCTAGTAATAGTTCTACTACTTTAGATGATAAAGTTGATTTTGATCTTGATGGTTGCAATATCTCTGAAGTTATTAAGTTCCTACAAAAGCTTGCTAAAAGTACTAATGCTAGTGCTATGAACATGGCTTTTACAAAACACATTACTGATGCTCTCATAAAGATTAAAGAAGAAAAGATGAAAAATAAAGCTTCTATTCCTATAAAACAAGAAGATGGTTGGGAACCCATCATTAATATGAAAGTGAATGACTTTGATTTCAAAGCTTTGTGTGATCTTGATAGTAGTGTTTCTATTATGCCTAGAAGGATTTATGATATGCTTGATTTGCCTCCTCTTGAAGATTGTTATTTGAATGTCCCACTTGATGCTAATGCTAAAAAGAAACTCATGGGGAGTCTTAATGATGTTCTTATTATGGTTAACGATTCCTATGTCCCCGTTGATTTCTATGTTTTGGATGTTGAATACAATGCTTCTTGTCCTATTACTTTGGGAAGACCTTTTCTTAGAACTTTTGGTGCCATCATTGATATGAAAGATGGCACCATTAAATATCAACTCCCACTTAAGAAAGGTATATAACACTTCCCTAAAAAGAGAGAAAATATTTCTTTTGCTTCTCTTATGAAAACAAAATTTGGTCTTAATGCTTCTTCATTTGAGAACACTTGATTCTTTCTTTGCTTCTTATGCCTAACTTAAAGGCGTTAAAGAAAAGTACTCATTGGGAGATACCCAAAAGTTTTAGATGAGTCTTGGAGGTTATTACCTCTGTAATAACCTCTCCTTATCCTTTTTATTTGATTTTTGTGCCAAGAGTAACCTCTAATGAGAGTGAAGTAATGATTGGGAAAGTTGTTGTCCCGAAATAGATTTCTGTGCTTCACCGTAAACATTCGTGAGAGAGCTCTGTATGTCGGATGGAGCTGTAATTGTTTGTGCTTCTGCCCTAGGTTGTTATCTAACTTTAGTTACTTCAAAAAAATTTGATTTGAGCAACATAAGGTCTTCGAAAAAATTCGTCTTTACCTGCTGGTCTGTTTTGACAGATTTCTGCCATTTTCTGCATTTGCTTCTTGTTAGTTCCTTCTTGAGTTCTTTTGGGGAATTGAGCTTTTTGAGGAAAGCTACAGTATCTAGTGTTCTATTGGAAGTTTATTTGCTGTTAGAACTGAACCTTGAGACTTATTTATCTTAAGTGCACTAATGTTGCTAATGAGATTGTGTGAAGTTTTGTATGAAGGAAAAATTTCAGGTGTATGGAAGGAATGAGGAATGAGATGAAGGATGGACTAAAGCTCAAGCTTGGGGATGCCACGCGTGTCACCCCAAGAAATATCCAAGAAGTACAAGCGTCAAATCTTGGGGATGCCCAAGGCATCCCCTTCTTCATCAATGAAAATCCCAGGTTTCTTCCAAACGCTTTATTTTTATTGTTTCATGCATAGTTGTGTTTTTCTTGGAGCGTCTTCTTTTTCGTTTTCGTTTTGGTTTTTCATTTGCTTTGGTTTGCTTAGTTTTCTGAATAAATTGGTTGGACCCCCTTCTTCATACATTGGTTTATAAATAGTTTGATTTGGTTTGGAGAAGAGTAGGAAAGTTCATACTATGTGATAAAAAGAGCTCGTTTTGGACTGTGGCCTATGCTTTGTCATGCCATGCTTGATATTGTTTTGGATTTATGCTTAGTATTCTTTGCTGTAGCATGACTTGATATAAACAATTGATATTGCTTAATGTGCCTTGGATGAATCATGCGTTGTTTTAGCATATTAAGACATAGTATAGTGGTATTCTCCTTTGATGCTTTATTTGGGTTGACTTGGCACATGCTCACACCATGTTATGACTATCTCAAGTCACCATAGCCTTTATGATCCTTTAGTTTTCAACTTGTAGTATCACTTTATGTTTTGATCAATGATGTTTTGTCGCTCTGCATGATTATGGCCATTATTGCTCTCTTAGTTTGTCACTCCCAGTCTTTTTCTAGCCTCCACAACAAAATATGAGTTCCACTCATGCATCCAACTCCCTAAACCAAGTTATTCCAAAGAGTCCACCATACCTACCTACTAGCTTATGTTATTCCAAGTACATTCATGCTTTTGTTTACCTTCCACTTGTTATGAGAAAACTAGTGATTAAAACTCTCACGAACTTGATGGCACACTTTACTTTACTTGCCTTTAATAAACTTGAACCATTGTGTCTTCTATGTTGTATATGCTTGCACTTATTTGTCGGGAATTAGCAGAACCATTCTTTCATGGGGAACGCTTTCAACATTACACTTGGTACTTGTACCTAGTTGATATCATGCTCTTTTGTATATGTATGTCGCCGGTGTGAAATGAGAGGGGAGCTTGTAAGTCCATGGAGTTATGTATATGTGTTAGAGAAACGCCTGGGCCGCTGGTCTAATCCATGTTGACATGGTGGAAACCTGCAGCGTAACCATAATGAGTTGTCTATGAAGCATTCTTCTTATAAAAAAAGAGTCCTATTGAGAAAAAAGAAGTGAAAAGAAAAAGAAAAAAGAGATACTATGAAAAGAGGAAAGAGAGAGAAAAGCACCATATTCCCATGGTAAATAAGAAGAATGCTGAGATGCTTATTGTCTGCTTGCCTTGTCATTTTGATATGGGGATTCTTCCATATCATCGGGCAAGGGGTACCCCGTTGGCGGTTCTCTATGATACACATGTACTTACGATGACAACAACTTACCGGTGACTAAACTTGAGTAGCATGAGGAGTGGCCCTCGTATACAAGGGACATGAGATTTCTGACTTATACTTCGTCAAGCATGTACACCATAGTTTGTTCACTTTAACCTTAATCACTTCAAGATGCTTATGATAGGGGCAATGAGAGCTGAAAGCTACAAGTACCATAATTTTTGGAAGCTCTTTATGAGACTTGGATCCCTACTTCCTTTTACAAAAGGCTTTTCTTCCACCATTATATTGAGTCTCCACCTTCTATCTTTATGCACCTACTTTGAGAGCATAGTGGTCATTCTTAGTTCTATGTGCATTGTTCCAAGACTAGTTGATTGATGCATAACTTGTTATTGCTTGTTCGAAACTATTGTATCTAGTCACCCTTATGAACTTTGAAGGTGTCCTATGCATTTATAATTGCTACTCTATTAAGGGACAAGCTGAATACTATTATGCTATGTTTTCTTTATGTGAAACAAACAAACGTCTTGCAAAGCATTGTTATTCATGAACGTTTGTTTGTGCCTTTCATGTTGCATCATAGTTTCTTTGCTTACTGCTAGAACTTTGTCTTTCATGTTATGATTGAAGTACTATGATCCCAGCTTTGAATGTTTTGCAAATACTTTGATCAAGTCTTTGATGGTGCATATCACCTCAAAAGTTATTCTTTCTTTTTATCACTTACCTACTCAAGGACGAGCAGGAGTTAAGCTTGGGGATGTTGATACATTGCAAATGTATCTATAATTTTTGATGTTCCATGCTTGGTTTTATCCATTTTCTTGTGTTTTGTTCCAACTTTGGAGTACTTTTCATATGATTTCTTGGACTAACCTATTAACAAGAGCCACTGTGCCAGCTGCCTGTTTTCTGCTGTTTTTGGTTCCAGGAAAGTCAGAAAATGAATATTCTCGGTATTGGACGGGACAAAAGCCAAAGTGCCTATTTTTTGGAAGTGATCAAGTGCCAGAATACGAGATGGAGAAGGGCCAAGGAGCCACCACACCACCTGGCCGCAATGCCAAGCCTGGCCCGCGCCAGGGGGTGGTGTGGCCGCTCCCGGCACCCCCTCGGCCTCTCCTTCCGCCTATATATTGCCCTCAGGACGAAAACCCTAAGTACCCGATCAAAAATCCACGAAAGAGTCTGTAGCCACTGTCATCTCCATCCCTAGATCGGGAGGGATCTGAAGCTCTTCCCGGAACCCTGCCGGAGAGGGGAATTCACCATGGAGGCCTTCTTCATCACCATGCAAGCCTCCGGTGTGATGCGTGAGTAGTTCATCCTTGGACTACGGATCCATGTAGTAGCTTGATGGCTGGTTCTCCTCCTTTGTGCTTTCATGTCTAGATCTTGTGAGCTCCGTTCATGATCAAGATCATCTATTTGTAATTCATACATGTTGTGTTTGCGGGGATCTGATGGATATTGAGATGCTATTTCAGATTGATTATTGATTCTATCATGTCTTTGTTATTTGAGATCTTGCATGCTTTCCGTTGTTAGTAGCTATCTTGGCCAAGTAGATGCTAGCAACTCCAATCGTATTGTTTACTTTACACGCAGTTCGTAAAGCAATAATCTGCTGCTTGCAACTTAATACTGGAGGGGGTTCGGATCATAACCTGAAGGTGGATTATTAGTCATAGATGCAGTTGGATGGCGTTCTATGTATTATGTTGTAATGCCCAATCAAGTCTCAGAGGAGTCAAGATGATTAGTATATGCATGTATTGCTTTCTCGGTGTTTGTCAATTGCCCCACTGTAATTTGTTCACCCAGCATGTTATCTATCTTAAGGAGAGCCACCTCTAGTGAACTATGGATCCCGGTCCTTTGTCTTTACATACAATCTATAAACTGTTTCTGCTTTGTGTTTACTTTCTGCAAAGTTTTACTTCTTTCCATTCGATACGTTTAATTCTTTGTTTTCCGCAAAACACGGTGAGATTGACAACCTCATCGCAAGTTGGGGACAAAGTTCTGTGGTTCTGTTGTGCAGGTCTCCACGTTGCTACTAGCACCGGTAGTGCGCCCTGCCAAAGCTCAGCTAGTAACACCTTTGGGGTGTTTCCTTGCTCCTACTGGTTCGATTAAACCTTGGTTTCATAACTGAGGGAAAACTTACTGCTGTGCTCATCATACCTTCCTCTTGGGGTTCCCAACGAGCTCTACGTCGAAAGTCAAGCGCATCAGCCGGCCACCGACCTTGCCCCTTCACCTATAAAATCCTTCTAATGCAAAAACCCTAAATCGAACAGCCTCCAGCCACGAAAAGTTCCACAACGCCGCCGCCACCAAAGGGGAGATTCGGGGGACAGAAAGTCTCTGTTCCGGCACCCTGCCGGGACAGGGAAGTGCCCCCGGAGCCATCTCCACCACCATCTCCATCGACGTTGCTGATTCCCATGATGATGAGGGAGCAGTTCTTCCTCGAGGCTAAGGGTTCTACCGGTAGCTATGTGTTCATCTCTCTCTATGCGTGATATTATTGAGATCATGAGCTTTGTAATCTATAGATCTATTCTGCTACTCAAGTGCTTTAATGAATCTCTCCTTATCCCCACGTGTGTGAAGTTGATAGTGTGCACACCATGGTGGCACTTAGGCTAGAGATTACAAATACTTGTTATGAGTTATATTTGGAGTTGGATGTCTTTATGAAATTGTGGTGTTTGTTGGAACCATCTAGTGCTCAAGGTGACAGTGTGGGGTTATCTAGATGGGATAGGCTTACTTTGAGGTGTGATGTTATAGCCCTACCATGGATTAGAGTGTCCAACCGGAGAGTAGTTAAGAGTAGTATCATGAAGAGAAGATATTTATATGAGAGTGTTCACTAGTGAAAGTATGATCCCTGGGCCTTGTTTCTTAGCATTTAAACACCGTTTGCAACTAGATATGTTACATGTTTGCTTGCTTCCATCTTTATTTCAGTTTTCCTTTAGTCTCTTCCACGCCATCAAGCTATTTTCTGGCACCGTTGTCTTATATCCATACCACTTGTATTTCACTATCTCTTCGCCGAACTAGTGCACCTATACACCTGAAAACTGTATTGGGTGTGTTGGGGACACAAGAGACTTCTTGTAACTTGATTGCAGGGTTGCTTGAGAGGTATACCTTTGACCACTTCCTCCCTGAGTTCGATAAACCTTGGGTGATCCACTTAAGGAAAACTTGCTGCTGTTCTACAAACCTCTACACTTGGAGGCCCAACAACTGTCTATAAGAATAGAAGTGCATAGACATCACTTACCTACTCGAGGACGAGCAGGAGTTAAGGTTGGGGATGTTGATACGTTGCAAACGTATCTATAATTTTTTATGTTCTATGCTTGGTTTTTATCTACTTTCTTTTGTTTTGCCCACACTTTGGAGTATTCTTATACACTTTCTTGGACTAACCTATTAACAAGATGCCACAGTGTCAGTTGCCTGTTTTCTGCTGTTTTTGGTTTCCAGGAAAGTCAGAAAATGAATATTCTCGGAATTGGACGGGACAAAAGCCAAAGTCAGTTTTTCACCGAGGGGGACACGAAGCCAGAATATGAGACGGAGAGGGGCTAGAGGGCCGCCACACCACCTGGCCACGCGGCCAGGCCTGGCCCGCGCCAGGGGGTGGTGTGGCCGCCTAGGGCACCCCCTCGGCCTCCTGATACATTGCAAATGTATCCATAATTTTTGATGTTCCATGCTTGGTTTTATCTACTTTCTTATGTTTTGTCCATACTTTGGAGTACTTTTCATATGATTTCTTGGACTAACCTATTAACAAGAGTCACAGTGCCAGTTGCCTGTTTTCTGCTGTTTTTGGTTCTAGGAAAGTCAAAAAATCAATATTCTCGGAATTGGACGGGACAAAAGCCAAAGTTCCTACTTTACCAGAAGACTCACGGAGCCCGAAGCAGAGACGGAGGAGGGCCAAGGCCTGGCCACACCATATGGTGGCGCGGGCAAGCCCTGGGCGCGCCACCAGGTGGTGTGGGCCCCCTGGCACTCCACCGACCTTACCTCTTCGCCTATAAGAAGCCTCCCGATACCAAAACCCTAAATCATCAAGCCTCCAGCCACAAAAAGTTCCGTAGCGCCGCCGCCATCGAAGGGGAGATTTGGGGGACAAAAAGTCTCTGTTCCGGCACCCTACCGGGACGGGGAAGTGCCCCCGGAGCCATCTCCATCGATCTCCACCACCATCTCCATCACCATTGCTGATTCCCATGATGAGGAGGGAGTAGTTCTCTCTCGAGGCTAAGGGTTCTACCGGTAGCTATGTGTTCATCTCTCTCTCTCTATGCATGATCATATTGTGATCATGAGATTTGTAATAAAGTAGATCTACCTTGCTACTCAAGTGCTTTGATAGATCTTTGCTCTCTCCATGTGTGTGAAAGTGACAGCGTGCTCACCATGGTGGCACTTAGGCTAGAGATTACAAATACTTGTTATGAGTTATATTTGGAGTTGGATGTTTTTATGAAATTGTTCTGTTTGTTGGACTCATCTAGTACTCAAGGTGACAGTGTGGGGTTTTCTAGATGGGAAAGGCTTACTTTGAGGAGTGTTGTTATAGCCCTACCATCGATTAGAGTGTCCAACCGGAGAGTAGTTAAGAGTAGTATCATGAAGAGAATATATTTATATGAGAGTGTTCACTAGTGAAAGTATGATCCCTGGGCCTTGTTTCTAAGCATTGATACACCATTTGCTATTAGATCTGTTACATGTTTACTTGCTTCCATCTTTATTTCAGTTTGCCTTTAGTCTCTTCCACGCCATCAAAGTATTTTCTAGCACCGTTATCTTATATCCATACCACTTGTATTTCACTATTTCTTCGCCGAACTAGTGCACCTATACACCTGACAAGTGTATTGGGTGTGTTGGGGATACAAGAGACTTCTTGTATCTTGATTGCAGGGTTGCTTGAGAGGGAATACCTTTGACCACTTCCTCCCTGAGTTCGATAAACCTTGGGTGATCTACTTAAGGGAAAACTTGATGCTGTTCTACAAACCTCTGCACTTAGAGGCCCAACAACTGTCTATAAGAATAGAAGTCCGTAGACAGCAAGCTATTTTCTGGCGCCGTTGCCGAGGATATACAAGACAGCTTCAACCTGTTTCCTCCCCGTCAAAAGCTATTTTCTGGCTCTGTTGCCGGGGAGGTATGGTAAACGGTATTCACACCGGAGGATTAAGAAAGAAGAACCTCGCACGGCAAACGCCTATTTTCTGGTGCCATTGCCAGGGAGGTAAGGTAAAAGGTACTCACATCCTCCGGTGTGAGTGCTCGAAGTTATTTCCTTTAGATTCTGCAATTTTGTCTTTTTGTTTCTTGTTTTCACTAGTTAGGCTTAATGAAAAATAATAAAAAAATTAGAGAGCTTTATAGTATTTATCTTGGGTTAGGACATGAAGTGTTTGAAGAGAAAATTAAAAAACCTATGGAACGTTATTTGCATGCTAATAGAAATGTTGTTAGTATGAATTCTTTGGACACCATTATTGCTAATGCTATGGAAAAGTCTAAGCTTGGGGAAGCTAGTTTTTATGAAAATGATCTTGTTAGTTCCCCATCTTTGGAAGATAGCTATTCTATTGCCTATGATGATACAAAACCTCCAATATATGATGATTATAATGATGAATATGATATTTTCAGTCCACCTACTATTGAGGAGGAAATTAATTATGACTACAATATGCCTCCTATATTTGAAGATTGTGGTGATGAAAATAATAATGATAGCTATTTTGTTGAATTTTCTCCCACTATAATCAATAAGAATGACTATGTTTATGTGGGGAGTATTAATTCTTTTATGCATGTGGCTCATGATAAGAATGTTTTATGTGATAGTTATATTGTTAATTTTATTCATGATGCTACTGAAAGTTATTATGAGAGAGGGAAATATGGTTTTATGTGTCTCAACAATATTAAGTTTCCCCTCTTTATGTTGAAAATTTTGAAGCTGCACTTTTTTACTTTCCTATGCTTGTTGCTTTGTGCTTTCATGACTTGTTTCTTTACAAGATTCCTATGCATAGAAAGTGGGTTAGACTTAAATGTGCTTTGACTTTGCTTCTTGATGCTCTCTTTTACTTCAATTCATATTTCTTATGTGAGCATCTTCTCAAACTATCATGCCTAACTTAAAGGCGTTAAAGAAAAGTACTTATTGGGAGATAACCCAAAAGTTTTAGATGCACTTGTACTTTGTACCCGGTTGATATCATGTTCTTTTGCTTATGGATCCCGATGGTGTGAGATAAAAGTGGAACTTGTAAGATCATGGAGTTTGTATATGTGTTAGAGAAACGCATGTGCCGCTAGCCTAATCCATGCCTAATCATGGTGGAAACTTGCAGCATCACCATAATGAGCACTCTATGAAGCATCCTCAATAAAAACCTATGCAAATAGCAAATAAAAAGATCGCTGAGATGCCCATTGTCTGCTTGCCTTGTCATTTTGATTATGGGATAACTCCTGTATCATGTGCAAGGGGTACCCCGTTGGCGGTTCTTTATGATACATATGTACTTACAATGACAAGAGCTTACTTGTGACTAAAGTTGAGTAGCATGAGGTTCGGTCTTCGTAAGTGAGGGGCATGAGATTTCGGTTTATAACTTGTCAAGCATATCCTCTTAGTTGTGTCACTTTAACCTTAATCACCTTAAAGATGCTTATGATAGGGGCAATGAGAGCTGAAAGCTATAAGTACCATTTTTTTGGAAGCTCTTTATGAGACTTGAATCATTACTTCCTTTTATAAAGGCCTTTCTTCCACCATTATACTAAGTCTCCACCTTCTATATTTATGCACCTACTTTGAGAGCATAGTGGCCATTCTTAGTTCTATGTGCATTGTCCCAAGACTAGGTTATTGATGCATACTTTGATATTGCTTGTTTTAAACTATTGTATCTAGTCACTCTTATGAACTTTGAAGGTGTCCTGTGCATTTATATTTGCTACTCTATTGAGGGACAAGATGAATACTATTTTGCTATGTTTTCTTTATGTGAAACAAATAAACGTCTAGCAAAGCATTGTTATTCATGAATCTTTTGTTTGTGCCTTTTCATGTTGCATCATAGTTTCTTTGCTTATTGCTAGAACTTTGTGTTTCATGTTATGATTGAAGTACTATGATCCCAGCTTTGAATGTTTTGCAAATACTTTGATCAAGTCTTTGATGGTGCATGTCACCTCAAAAATTATTCTTTCTTTTTATCACTTACCTACTCGAGGATGAGCAGGAGTTAAGCTTGGGGATGTTGATACATTGCAAATGTATCCATAATTTTTGATGTTCCATGCTTGGTTTTATCTACTTTCTTATGTTTTGTCCATACTTTGGAGTAATTTACATATGATTTCTTGGACTAACCTATTAACAAGAGCCATAGTGCCAGTTGCCTGTTTTCTGCTGTTTTTGGTTCCAGGAAAGTTAGAAAATCAATATTCTCGGAATTGGATGGGACAAAAGCCAAAGTTCCTATTTTATCGGAAGACTCACGGAGCCCGAAGCAGAGACGGAGGAGGGCCAAGGCCTGGCCACACCATATGGTGGCGCGGGCTAGCCCTGACCGCGCCACCTGTTGGGTCCGCAGCATAGAAAACAAAAAAATTCCTATGGTGTGAACTACACGCCAAGATCTATCTACTAGGTACAAAGCAACAGGTGGACATACATCCAACGAGAACTTACCCTCGAAGACAACGAGTTTTGTTAACGAGTAGGAACTCGTGGTTGATGTAGTCGTACACTTATCGATCTCAAGATCGTGAGGAAGTCCGAGCGCCGCAACTCAGCAACGCATCCGCACTCGCACACATGTTCAAGCCACCGGACAACCTCCACCTCCTCGCTCCAGCGATCCAGCAGAAGCAGCAACTCTTTCCAGACGAAATGCCACGGGGAACATGTATCTCGCTAATCCGAGACCATGGGGGAATAATTCTAGAGGGGGAGAGAGATCCTTCACAAGGAGGTGTATGGATGAAGGAGGGAATGGGTGGCCTTTTATAGGAGGAGGGGGTGCCCCCTCTCTCCATGGCCGGCGCATGGGGGGTGACCCCTCACCTTCCCCATTCATGTGGTGGTAACCCCTCCACATTAAAATGCCTCTTCGCATTCCCTTTTAAAGTCTCCACTTTAAATGCATTAAATTTCTCCAAATTTAATGCTCTCTCATTTAATAAAACTCTTTTTATTAAATTTATTCAGAATTTTGTTAATTACTTTAATTAAAAAACATTCACATATAGCCCCTTGCAATATTTCAATATCACATGCAGAACCACTTTCTGCAATTTCACCCGAAACAATTTGTGGTTTCTATTGAAACAATTCCTGCGCTTTGCAATTCTTTCGTCTGAAACATATGTGCTCCAAAATGGTGTCCGGTAACTCTTAAGTGTGCCACCCTACGGTTCGCGAATAATGCAGACATGATCGAGACCCTTCTCCGATCAATAATCAGCAGCGGGACCTGGAGATCCGTACTGACTCCTACACATTGTGATCGTGAGAACCTTTAACGCTTGTAACTAAATCCCTTTGTCTCTCGATATATTACATGTCATAGATTCGATCATCGGTATCTCCATACCTAGTTTGATATTGTTTCTGACATGCACTCTTTTCTCGTTCCCGTGATATAACATTCTAGTGATCACATCACTTGCTTGCAAGCTATCTTAATGTGATATCACCGAGAGGGCCTAGAGTATATCTATCCGTCATTTGGATTGACAAATTCCACTCTTGATCCATGAGCCTCAACATAACACCTTCGTAGTACTGAACCCATCTTTATAGTCACCCTGTTACGGTGTGACGTTTGATGTTATCAAGATACTCTTCCGGTGTTAGCAATTAACATGATCTCATGGTCTAAGGATAAAGATTACTTCGTATGATGTTATAGCAATATAAACATAATGATTTGATCGTAATGCTATACTTCGGATGGATGTTCATCACATCATTCCACCAATGGTGTGACCTTGTTATTAACAACATCCAATGTCCATGATCAGGAAACCTTGATCATCTTGTTAATCAACAAGCTAGTCTATAAGAGAGGCATAACTAGGAACCCTTTTTGTTTATTAAACACACATGTATTGATGTTTCCGATCAATACAATTCTAGCATGTAAAATAAACATCTATCATATATAAGGAATATATAATAACAACTTTATTATTGCCTCTTAGGGCATATTTCCTTCAGTATCCCACTTGCACTAGAGACAATAATCTAGTTCACATAGTGATAAATCTAACACCCATGGAGTTCTGGTGTTGATCATGTTTTGCCCTAGGGAGAACTTTAGTCAACAGATCTGCTACATTTAGATCCGTGTGTACTTTACAAATCTTTATATCTCCATCCTTGACATGCTCGTGGATGGAGTGAAACCGGCGCTTAATATGCTTGGAATTCTTGTGAGACCTGGGTTCCTTTGCGTTGGCTATGGCTCCATTATTGTCACAATAGATCACCATTGGGTCCAACGCACTGGGAACCACACCTAGTTCCGTAATGAACTCTTTCATCCAAACCGCCTCCTGCGCCGCTTCTGAAGCAGCAACATATTCCGCCTCCGTCGTTGATCCAGCCACCACAGGTTGTTTGGAACTCCTCCAACAAACTGCTGCTCCGTTCAAGAGAAATACATATCCGGATTGAGACTTAGAGTCATCCGGATCGGTGTCAAAGCTAGCATCGACATAACACTTAGCGACTAGCTCTTCTTCACCTCCGTATATAAGAAACATATCCTTAGTTCTTCTCAAGTACTTGAGGATGTTCTTTACCGCTATCCAGTGTTCCGAACCTGGATCAGATTGGTACCTACTAGTCAAACTAATAGCATGTGCCACATCCGGTCTTGTACATAGCATGGCATACATAATAGAGCCTATGGCCGAGGCATAGGGGATCTTATCCATCATCTCTCTTTCTTCCGCCGTAGCCGGACTTTGAGTCTTACTCAATGTCTTGCCTTGCAACATAGGTAAGAACCCCTTCTTACTTTCGTCCATATTAAACTTCTTTAATATCTTATCAAGGTATGTACTCTGCGATAGCCCAATTAGGCGCCTTGATCTATCTCTATAGATTTTAATGCCTAATATATATGATGCTTCACCAAGGTCTTTCATCGAAAATTTGCTGTTTAGATAACTTTTAACACTGTTTAAAAGATCTATATCATTTCCAATCAATAATATGTCATCCACATATAATATCAGAAATGCCACATTGCTCCTACTCACTTTCTTGTAAATACAAGCCTCTCCATAAGTTTGGACAAATCCAAACTCTTTGATCACCTCATCAAAGCAGAGATTCCAACTCCGGGATGCTTGCTTCAGTCCGTAGATGGATCGCTGAAGTTTGCATACCTTATTAGCATCCTTAGGATCGAAAAAACCCTTAGGTTGTATCATATACAACTCTTCTTCAATATTACCATTGAGGAATGCAGTTTTGACATCCATCTACCATATTTCATAATTGAAATATGCAACAATTGCTAACATAATCCTAACCGACTTAAGCATCGCTACCAGAGAGAATGTCTCATCGTAGTCAACTCCTTGAATTTGTCGAAACCCCTTTGCGACAAGTCGAGCCTTATAGATGGTCACATTACCATCAGCATCAGTTTTTCTTTTGAAAATCCATTTATTCTCAACGGCCCTTCGGCCGTGAGGTAAGTCCACCAAGTTCTAAACTTGGTTCTCGTACATGGATTCCATCTCGGATTTCATGGCTTCTAGCCATTTGATGGAATCCGGGCTCATCATCGCTTCTTCATACGTCGCAGGGTCATGCATTTCATCAACCATGAAATTCACAATAGGATTACCGTACAGTTCAGAAGTTGCACGTGTCCTGCTTGACCTGCGAGGTTCGGTAGTGTCCTCTTTCGGAGTTTCATGATCATTATCATTAGCTCTCTCTTCATCAGGTGAAGTCAACTCCGAAACAACTTCTGGTGCTGCGCCACTCGCCATTCCATGAAGAGAAGGTTCAATAACCTCTTCGAGTTCTACCTTCCGACTACTCACACCTTTCGCGAGAAACTCCTTCTCAAGAAAGGATCCATTCTTGGCAACAAAAACCTTGCCCTCGGATCTGTGATAGAAGGTATACCCAATTGTTTCCTTAGGGTATCCTATGAAGACGCATTTTCTGCTTTGGGTTCAAGTTTATCCGGTTGAAGTTTCTTCACATAAACATTGAACTTTAAGAAATGACAGCTTAGGTTTGTTTCCAAACCATAATTCATACGGTGTCGTTTCAACGGATTTAGATGGTGCCCGATTTAAAGTGAATGCAGCTGTTTCTAGTGCATAACCCCAAAATGACCGTGGCAAGTCAGTCAGAGACATCATAGATCGAACCATATCCAATAAGGTACGATTACGACGTTCCGACACACCATTACGTTGTGGTGTTCCGGCAGGCGTGAGTTGTGAAACTATTCCACACTCTTTCATGTGTGTGCTAAACTCGTAACTTAGATACTCTCCTCCACGGTCAGACCGTAGAAATTTGATCTTTCTATTACGTTGATTTTCCACTTCATTCTGAAATTCCTTGAACTTTTCAAAAGTTTCAGACTTGTGTTTCATCAAATAGATATACCCATATCTACTCAAATCATCCGTGAAAGTAACAAAATAACGATATCCACCTCGCGCCGACACACTCATTGGTCCACACACATCAGTATGTATGATTTCCAATAGATCTGTCGCCCGTTCCATTGAACCGGAAAACGGCGTTCTAGTCTTCTTGCCCATAAGGCATGGCTCACATGCATCAAATGATTCAAAATCAAGTGATTCCAAAAGTCCATCAGAATGGAGTTTCTTCATGCGTTTAACGCCAATATGACCTAGACGGCAGTGCCACATATATGTAGACATATCATCATCAAGTTTAATCTTTTTAGCATTAACATTATGAATGTGTGTAATATTACTATCGAGATCCAACAGAAATAAACCATTCAACATAGGTGCATGACCATAAAAGATATCATTCTTATAAATCGAACAACCATTGTTTTCAGATTTAAAGGAATGACCACTTTGCATCAAACACGATCCAGATACAATGTTCATGCTCAGTGCAGGCACTAAATAACAATTATTTAGGTTTATAACTAATCCCGATGGCAAATGGAGAGGTAGCGTCCCGACAGCGATCACATCAACTTTTGATCCATTGCTGACCCGCATTCTGACCTCATCCCTTGCTAGTTGTCGCTTGTTCCGTAGCCCCTGAACCAAGTTACATAGATTAGCAACCGATCCCGTATCAAATACCCAGGTGCTACTGCGAGTACTAGTCAAGTACACATCAATAACATGTATATCACATATACCTTTGTTTGCCTTGCCGGACTTCTTGTCCGCCAAATACTTGGGGAAATTGTGCTTCCAATGGCCAGTCCCCTTACAATAGTAGCACTCGGTGTCAGACGTAGGGCCAGCTCGGGGTTTCTTTTCAGGCGTGGCAACAGACTTGCCACCCTTCTTTCCCTTGTGCTTGCCTTTCTTGTCTTTCTTGAAACCGGTGGTCCTATTGATCATCAACACTTGATGTTCTTTCCTAATCTCCACTTCTGCAGTCTTAAGCATTGATAGAAGCTCGGGAAGAGACTTCTTCATGTCCTGCATATTATAGTTCATCATGAAGCTCTTGTAGCTAGGTGGCAGAGATTGGAGAACACGATGTATGCCTAAGTCAATGGGAATCGTTATTCCCAAGGACACAAGCTTATCCGCGTACCCAGACATTTTGAGTATGTGCTCACTAACGGAGCTGTTTTCCTCCATCATGCAGCTAAAGAACTTTTCAGTAGCATTATAACTCTCTACGGCAGCATGGGTATCGAAAATCATTTTCAATTCTCCCATGGTATCAAAGGCATTGCCATTTTCGAAACGCTTTCGAAGTTCTGGCTCTAGCCCATACAGTATGCCGTAATGAACTAAGTTGTGGTCCTCCTGACGAGTCACATAGACATTCTTTTCCTCTTCAGGGGCATCAGGAGCTGGTGGGGAGCCTAGCGGCGCATCTAGCACATATTGCTTTTGTGCAGCAGTGAGGAGAATCCTCAAATTCATAGCCCAGTTGGTGAAGTTGCTACCATTCGTAGCAAGTTTCTCTTTCTCCATGAACACATTGAAATTAAAAGCAGGTGGTGCCATCTACAACAGAATTTGTAAAGTTTATTTAGACTAGTTTATGATAGATTGAGTTCAACTAATCCAAATTACTAATGAACTCCCACTCAAAAACGACATCCCTCGTGTCTTTTTGGTGATTACATAAACCAAATCCACTACACCAAGTCCGATCATCACGTGAGTTGATGTTGCTTCAAAGGCGAGCATCTATATGGGCATCATATCAACTATATGACTCATGCTTAACCTTTCGGTCCGTGTTCCGAGGCCATGTCTGTACATGCTAGGCTCGCCAAGTAAGAACCTTAGTATTCGCGTGTGTAAAACTGTCTTACACCTGTTCCTATGAAAGCATAGATTCGAGTACACCCGATCATCACGTGATGTCTCGAAACATGATCCACAGAACGGTGCATACTTAAGGAAGAACACATTTTTATCTTGATATCTAAATGAGGGATCATCTTATAATGCTACCAAAAGCGCCAAACTAGCAGTATAAGATGCTAACATCTAATGTGTAAAGTGAGATGATATGGTCCATGCATTTGATCTCTATCACTTGCATCGTGGTATGATCTCTATCATTCCTTTGTGTGTAAGGCCAAGGTCTATGGAACTTACACGTTGAGTGTGTTGTAAGAGTATCTATCATACATCTACTTGCAATAATACCATATCAATACACTAGCCCAGCAACGATCTAAACTAGACGCCTCTAATTTATCAATTGCAAGTTTTACGTGGCTTAGGGCTTTCGGAGATAGAACCGTTCTCACCTACGAACATGAACCACAACGAGGATAACTAAGTTATTAGCAACTCGTTGTAAATCAGATATTGACTATAGTAGGAGAGACAGACACCCGCCAGCCACTTATGCAAAACAAGTTGCATGTCAGTCGTGGAACCGGTCTCATGTACGATGACATGTAAGGTTGGTCCGGGCCGCTTCATCCCACTATGCCACCAATATCCAAAATACATAGAAGATGCAATAACATGATCATCATCGCCCACATATAAACATATGTGTACTACCCATTCAAAGCACCTACGCATAGATCAGGCTCTGATACCACTGTTGGGTCCGCAGCATAGAAAACAAAAAAATTCCTACGGTGTGAACTACACGCCAAGATCTATCTAGTAGGTACAAAGCAACGGGTGGAAATACATCCAACGAGAACTTACCCTCGAAGACAACGAGTTTTGTTAACGAGTAGGAACTCGTGGTTGATGTAGTCGTACACTTGCCAATCTCAAGATCGTGAGGAAGTCCGAGCGCCGCAACTCAGCAGCCCATCCGCACTCGCACACACATTCAAGCCACCGTACAACCTCCACCTCCTCGCTCCAGCGATCCAGCGGAAGTAGCAACTCCTTCCAAACGAAATGCCAGCGGGAACATGTATCTCGCTAATCCGAGACCATGGGGACATAATTCTAGAGGGGGAGAGAGATCCTTCACAAGGAGGTGTGAGGATGAATGAGGGAATGGGTGGCCTTTTATAGGAGGAGGGGGGTGCCCCCTCTCTCCATGGCCGGCGCATGGGGGGTGACCCCTCACCTCCCCCATTCATGTGGTGGTAACCCCTCCACATTAAAATGCCTCTTCACATTCCCTTTTAAAGTCTCCACTTTAAATGCATTAAATTTCTCCAAATTTAATGCTCTCTCATTTAATAAAACTCTTTTTATTAAATTTATTCAGAATTTTGTTAATTACTTTAATTAACAAACATTCACATATAGCCCATTGCAATATTTCAATATCACATGCATAACCACTTTCTGCAATTTCACCCGAAACAATTTCCGGTTACTATTGAAATAATTCCTGCGCTTTGCAATTCTTTCGTCTGAAACATATGTGCTCCAAAATGGTGTCCGGTAACTCTTAAGTGTGCCACCCTACGGTTCGCGAATAATGCAGACATGATGGAGACCCTTCTCCGATCAATAATCAGCAGCGGGACTTGGAGATCCGTACTGACTCCTACACATTCAACGATGACTTCTGTGATCGTGACAACCTTTAACGCTTGTAACTAAATCCCTTTGTCTCTCGATATATTACATGTCCGAGATTCGATCATCGGTATCTCCATACCTAGTTTGATCTCGTTACCGACATGCACTCTTTTCTCGTTCGCGTGATATAACATTCTAGTGATCACATCACTTGCTTGCAAGATATCTTAATGTGATATCACCGAGAGGGCCCAGAGTATATCTATCCGTCATCTGGATTGACAAATTCCACTCTTGATCCATGAGCCTCAACATAACACCTTCGTAGTACTGAACCCATCTTTATAGTCACCCTGTTACGGTGTGACGTTTGATGTTATCAAGATACTCTTCCGGTGTTAGCAATTAACATGATCTCATGGTCTAAGGATAAAGATTACTTCGTATGATGTTATAGCAATATAAACATAATGACTTGATCGTAATGCTATACTTCGGATGAATGTTCATCACATCATTCCACCAATGATGTGACCTTGTTATTAACAACATCCAATGTCCATGATCAGGAAACCTTGATCATCTTGTTAATCAACAAGCTAGTCTATAAGAGAGGCATAACTAGGAACCCTTTATGTTTATTAAACACACATGTATTGATGTTTTCGATCAATACAATTCTAGCATGTAAAATAAACATTTATCATATATAAGGAATATATAATAACAACTTTATTATTTCCTCTCAGGGCATATTTCCTTCACCACCAGGTGGTGTGGGCCCCCTGGCACTCCACCGACCTTGCCTCTTCGCCTATAAGAAGCCTTCCGATACCAAAACCCTAAATCATCAAGCCTCCAGCCACGAAAAGTTCCACAGCGCCGCCGCCACCGAAGGGGAGATTTGGGGGA
Source organism: Avena eriantha (assembly GCA_910589775.1). Lineage (NCBI taxonomy): Eukaryota > Viridiplantae > Streptophyta > Magnoliopsida > Poales > Poaceae > Avena > Avena eriantha. The sequence goes on along the minus strand of OU342743.1, from coordinate 167,951,050 downwards.
CAGAAAGTCTCTGTTCCGGCACCCTGCCGGGACGGGGAAGTGCCCCCGGAGCCATCTCCATCGATCTCCACCACCATCTCCATCCCCATTGCTGGTTCCCATGATGAGGAGGGAGTAGTTCTCTCTCGAGGCTAAGGGTTCTACCGGTAGCTATGTGTTCATCTCTCTCTATGCATGATCATATTGTGATCATGAGCTTTGTAATCAAGTAGATCTACCTTGCTACTCAAGTGCTTTAATGAATCTTTGCTCTCCCCATGTGTGTGAAAGTGACAGCATGCTCACCATGGTGGCACTTAGGCTAGAGATTACAAATACTTGTTATGAGTTATATTTGGAGTTGGATGTTTTTATGAAATTGTGGTGTTTGTTGGACTCATCTAGTACTCAAGGTGACAGTGTGGGGTTTTCTAGATGGGAAAGGCTTACTTTGAGGAGTGTTGTTATAGCCCTACCATCGATTAGAGTGTCCAACCGGAGAGTAGTTAAGAGTAGTATCATGAAGAGAATATATTTATATGAGAGTGTTCACTAGTGAAAGTATGATCCCTAGGCCTTATTTCTAAGCAGTGATACACCGTTTGCCATTAGATATGTTACATGTGTACTTGCTTCCATCTTTATTTAAGTTTGCCTTTAGTCTCTTCCACGCCATCAAAGTATTTTCTAGCACAGTTATCTTATATCCATACCACTTGTATTTCACTATCTCTTCGCCGAGCTAGTACACCTATACATCTGACAAGTGTATTGGGTGTGTTGGGGACACAAGAGACTTCTTGTATCTTGATTGCAGGGTTGCTTGAGAGGGAATACCTTTGACCACTTCCTCCCTGAGTTTGATAAACCTTGGGTGATCCACTTAAGGGAAAATTTGCTGCTGTTCTACAAACCTCTGTACTTGGAGGCCCAACAACTTTATAAGAATAGAAGTGCGTAGACATCACCTCCCCTTTCGCCTATAAGATGCCTCCGATACAGAAACCCTAAGTACCCGATCAAAATTCCAGGAAAGAGTCTGTAGCCGCCGTCATCTCCATCCCTAGATTGGGAGGGATCTGAAGCTCTTCCTGGCACCCTGCCGGGGGGAAAATTCACCCTGGAGGCCTTCTTCATCACCATGCAAACCTCTGGTGTGATGCGTGAGTAGTTCATCCTTGGACTACGGGTCCATGTAGTAGCTGGATGGTTGGTTCTTCTCCTTTGTGCTACCATGTTTAGATCTTGTGAGCTCCGTTCGTGATCAAGATCATCTATTTGTAATCCTACATGTTGTGTTTGCGGGGATCCGATGGATATTGAGATGCTATTTCAGATTGATTATTGATTCTATCATGTCTTTGTTATTTGTGATCTTGCATTCTATCTGTTGTTACTAGATATCTTGGCCGAGTAGATGCTAGCAACTGCAAGAGGGGGTATTTATGTTCGATAGTGGGTTCATGTCTCTAGTAATCTGGGGAAGTGACAGAAATCTCTAAGATACTAGAGGTGCAGTTGCTACTACGGAGAAAACAGCAATCCTTTGTTCATAAAACAATCGTATTGTTTACTTTACACGCAATGCGTAATGCAATTATCTGTTGCTTGCAACTTAATACTGGAGGGGTTCGTATGATAACCTGAAGGTGGATTATTAGTCATAGATGTAGTTGAATTACGGTCTATCTATAATGTTGTAATGCTTAATCAAATCTCATAAGAGTCAAGATGATTAGTATATGCATGTATGCTTTCTCGATGTTTGTCAATTGCCCCGCTGTAATTTGTTCAGTCAACATGTCATCTATCTTAAGGAGAACCACCACTAGTGAACTATGGACCCCGGTCCTTTCTTTTACCATCAATCTACAACTGTTTACTGCTTTCTGTTTACTTTCTGCAAGCTTTTACTTTCTTCCACACAATACGTTTAATCCTTTGTTTTCAGCAAAACCGGTGAGATTGACAACCTCACTGTAAGTTGGGGGAAAAGTTGTGTGGTTGTGTTGTGCAGGATTCCAAGTTGACAACAACAACTTGGAGGTGTTTCCTTACTCCTACTAGTTCGATAACCTTGGTTTCATAACTGAGGGAAACTTGTTGTTGTGCTCACCATACCTTCCTCTTGGGGTTCCCCAACGAGCTCGGGATATCTTGGGTCATCAATCAGCTGATCCGGGCAGCAACATTTGCTCTCCTTCTTGAAGGTGTTGCTTGGTACTTGGCGAGCCGGTGCAAGGAGCGTGGTGGTACTTTTCTGGTGGGCGCAGCGGTTACGGGGTGCCTTTGCTTAGTCGATCTACCTCTGTTTCCATTTTGTTTCTTCTTTGTGTTGTTGGGTGTGTGTCGGCTGTTGTCCAACATTTTTTCTTGTTGTTTTCTGTGGGCGTTGTGCTATCTAGTACAACAGCGGTTTCACCTGTGGTTGCTATATTTATATAGCTGGACGTATGCCTCTTTCGAGTTGTGGGACGCGCCCGTGGTGTGCTCCCATCGGTGTGTGTCTCATGTATAAGGCATGCAGTCCTTCACTTTCGCCTATTTTCTTCCGATCGCATGCTATTAATTACCAAAATATGGGAATACGGAGTATGAAACTCTCGGTGATACTCGGCTCCTTGTCGCCTGGAATCTGAACCACGAATTAAAGATTATATTAGATGATGCAAAAAAAAAATTAGTCGGCTCACGTACGTAAATCTGAACCATAAATTAAAGATTTGATGACGCAAAGAAAAAAATTAACCGGGCACAGCTAGAGTCAAAGGTTGTATGTGTGACTTCTAGCGTACTTAAACCATCCATCACGTTTCTTTAAAATAACCATCCACCACGCTTTTTTGCATGGACCCTGGTTTTGCATGGACCCACTAAGACTTCTTACACGTGACAGGTCGTACATAACTGTAGATTATGTAACCTTTTACGGCTTTAAATCTTAACTGTTATGATTAAGATGGACGAATCAAATTAGAGACATTAAAGCTGAGCACTTTAGGAGCTATCTCAGGCTATCAACGATTTTGACCGTCAGATCAGTGCTCTAGGTCGTTCCTAGGCGTCTGATGCCCACATGGGCAGCTGTTGGACTGAATGTCTTGGGGGATGCTACTCTGGAGAACGAATTAAGGGTCTCTCGTTCGATCCCAAATGGACGATCCTTATATGGCCGCGTCTGCATCAAGGTGTCTGTGGCGACCCCGATCGGCTGACCTCCCTTCTCTCGTGACAAGGAGAACCCTAGATGTGTCCTCCCCCTTCGACTGGAGCTCTTCCTCGCCACAAAGGAATTCCCTCGACCTCGAGCGGCTACGACCACGGTGATTCCCAAGTTTTCTCAGGGCGGTGCCGAGTGGATCAGAGTACCAGCGAGGCAAGTTCGTGGGAGCAGTAGGGTCCCACCGCCACCAGGATGGACCCGTCTATCTTGGCAGCAGAGATGGCGGCATTCGAGTTGATTGATCGGTTTCCCTTCAGAGCTCAGGTCGGAGGTGACGGAGGCGCTACACAGATCAAGTCAATTGCATGTCTTCAACTCCCTCTTCAATCCAATCCGTGGTGTTGGAGAGCTGACGTATTTTGGTGAGCTCCTATGCAACGCCTCCCTACATTCCTCTAGCACCTTTGTTCCCCCTTTAATGTATCTGAAAGAAACTTTTGTAAACAAGATTTCTATTTTTTAGGTAATCGTCTGAATATTTCACTTGTTGAATAATGAGCTATTCCAAGCCATCGTTATTAGTGTCATGCTCTATTTTTCTAAGGTTATCTGATGGTCAGTTGATCATCAAGCAAACTAGACCATGAAGGCGCGCGTTGCCACGCCCGTCCATCTTATTAAAATTACAATGTGGCATACAAACAGTTGGACACATTTTTATCTTTGCAAGAACAAGAAAAATCTTAGCAGTCCTACATTTGTACAAATAGTTGAACATATTTTTTATCAGCAAGAACAAGAAAAAGCTTAGGAATCCTGCATTTGGTAAACCGAGTGCGAAACAATTCATCATCACACAACAAACCATATAACCATATGAGATGAGCATGCATGCCTTGCCAGGAACCAACACAAGCAAAGGAGTAGTTTTAAGTTATGGACAAAAAACAATCATCATGCAGAACAACGGAAGATATCCAGATGAACAGATCTTATCAAGCCCTAACATGTTGAATCATATGATCCTACATAAGTCTTCAATTAATGTAGAGAGGCAATTGAAATATAAGGGTAACTGGTAACATATGTGGATGTTGTTGTACTCATTTCAGAGAAACAATGTACACATAAAAGAAACACGGGGCTTTGTCCGTACATCTTGAGAGAATGCTAAAAGAAACTTTGAAAGGATTGCGAATCCATATAGTGCCTAGACATAGTTGGGTCATATCTTGGTAATACTAGTAATTACCAAGATAACTGAAAATCAAGCAAAGCTTTTATCGCATCAATATGAGACAAAGAATTATCTAAATATGTGACTTCTTACAGCTGAGAGATTCTTATATTTTTCCCTTTTACACCAAAAGCGATTGATATCGCTGGTTGGACTCTGCATTTTTTGAGGACCAAGAAAGAGAGGACTAAGAAATCGAATCACTTTATCTCATTGCCTCTTTGAGCCGTTAATCATGAATATTCCTAGATTATGGGATTTCTAATATCGTAGAAATCTCTAACACAAACTGAAGTTTTGTCATAGAAAAACAAAATAATATACTGAATATTTTCTCTATCGTAATAACTATATAGAGATGTACCCTGATCCCAGAGTTCAATTGTTTTTACAAAGCCTAAATCGAAATTCACTTAGACAATTTTACCATGAACATCCTAGATCATCTTAATAAACAACACGAAGCACAAATGCACGGAAATTACAACAACTTGGAGGAATGATGAATAATGTAGTGCAAGAATACATACACCACCGCTGATCTTACTCGTTTGTCATGCTTTCTTTACACGGACGCCATTGCTATTATTTTAATGGAGCAGAATACACTATCTGTACAATCAGATACATTTGCACATTTCAATGTAACTTGCTTGCCTAAGAGTAAACCTTAAGATAACCCTGAGATGGAAGCATGATAATGACCCTCCCATTACATACCTGCAATAGGTTGGAAAAGCAAAGAATATACAAACTCTGGTCTCGTTTCATTTCTCAATTGTTGGAGCATTGTTCAAAATATTGCAGCTCTGAAAAATGTATCTTCATACAATATTCGGGTACGGTTGGAAACATATCAGGTTCTTAGATCTTAAGGCTATGAAACCAAATAATTATTACAGGCCTTTATGTATCAATAAGAGGTCTCAGCTGACTTCTTCATTCATACGCACAGACCAACAACTATGAAAAGAAAAGAACTTATCATACAACAGTCAAAAGAAGTACTATAAAAAAGACATAAACTACTTAAAATAACATAGTTATGTATTATTTAGATGAAGAGAAAAATCGTTGAACTGTTGTTGGGAGTTCTGAAAGCTTTAATCTAGAAAAATCATCCTAGAATTCCTTGTGGGCCACTGAATACAAACTGATAATCTGTACAAATAACGATTCTGAGGTTATGCAGTTCCCGTACTTACCAAGTACGTGGTCCTTAAGAAAAGGAGCTAAAATGAAAACCTCTGCAGTTAGCTAATTTTCCTTGATGAGGGTTATCTTGTAAATAATCCAACTCTATTTTGTAGGTTCACTCCTAGATACATCGCCAACAACAAACATCATTATCATTGATGAGGGATATCTGGTAAATAATCCAACTCCGTTTTGTAGGTTCACTCCCAAAAATTATCTTGCATTGTTTCCCCCAGAATAAACATTCTACAATGAAAAGATACGATTATATCATAACCAAGCAAGTTTCAGGCAGCTCAGGAACGATATGCATATTACAAGCATACGAGTAATCGGAATACCTTTTTGAGCAGAGCAAGCAAGAGGATTTAGTTTGCAACACATGAGCTCTTGGCAAGCTTACACGCTACCTTAGAAACCTAAAATGCAGAAAATTCACGTTGTATGACTGGACTTCTCCGGGGTGTCACGAGAAAGGGAGGTCACAACACCTTCGTCTGTCCCAGGTCTGCAGATGTTTCGAGCCAAGGTGATAGTCTGCTGATTCTGAATTTTTGAAGAGCATGGTGCTGACACCGTTGGTGCCACGATTTTGGCCAAAATGGGTAATTTCAATGATGCCAAGCCGTTCTCTTCTTCCATTGGCCTTGCTCTTATTAGTTGATAACATGAAGGCGGCTGTTCCGTGGATGAAAAATCATTATTCTGCGTATGAAAGTATGAACATTCATATAATGCACAAAAATAGGAAGACAGCCGACAACATGGCACGGTCAATAATAAAGTACATTACCATTCCTAGGAGCCAAGAAAGTTAGATAGGCAGTTTAGTGGTATGTTGTACTGAACCATGCTCTCCAACAATGTTGACTCAAACTCACATACGATGCAGAAGCAGCAGAACACATGATCTAACATTGACATGCCGCATACTCAGATGTGAATGATCAGAAAATTAAAAGACAAGATACTACACATGATCTTACGCGAGCAGAAGTTCACCGAGCATGACACTGCAGCCTTTGTTATCAGGACGTGTCCGCAGATCCGAACAGCTAGTGCTCTGCACGATTGGGAGGGGTTCTTTGCCAAAGATGGAACCGGCAGCGGAGCACCTAGGGCTCCGATCCTTACTCTAATCCCGAAAGAGGCCGAAGCATGTGGCGACTGGCGGCTAGGGTTTGGAAAGGTGCAGCGGCAGACGTCGATGTGCGCGACCTCAGGAACGGTGGTGGTATCTCCATGGCCGTGTCGGGCGGCTCTGGCCGTGATCCTGATGGATCGAGGGGCTAGGAACACCAACAGGGAAAGAGCATGGTCGGCGTGGAGGGAGTTTGGAAGTGCGGCCGCCGTCATAGAAGGTACCGCGCGTGTGGACACCGTTTCCGATGACGATGCCGGCGGACAAGCGGGCTCGTTGCAGTGGGCGTCGTAGATCTGCCTTCGGCATCAGCTGTCAGCGCACCTAGTTTTCTCCCTAAGCCAAGATCGAGAGGCGATTGCGGAGGAGGGCATGGTCGTGCTGGCTGAGAAGTGCGAGCGGCCGATGGGATGGATGGAGGACAGGAGAGAGGCGGCCGCATGTATTCCCAGGACAGGCCTTCTGTACACAGTTTCTGGGCCATGTAAGAGGTTCCACGGTTAGTTAGCCCGATTGAAGAGAGGGCGCGCAGGTCGAGGCGCGGAGTAGCATCCCTTTCTACTTGTTGGTTCGGCCCCTCGAGCGGGGTTACGCGGTAAACAGGGCCCAGCCGACGGTGCGGGATTGCTGAGAGATCTAGTACGTCCGTGAGCGGGATCGGACGTCTCACAACACCAAATCGCTGTGAGGAGCTGTAGCTAGGTAAGTTTTACTGTTTCTTAATAGCAATTACTTACTTCCCGTGGCGTTAGATATATGTTACAATGATACATTTGCAATATAAATTCTTGTACTTTGGAATTTCGGGAACTCCCTTGTTATTTTAGAAAAATATGCATAGTAGGGATTTCTACTTTTGGTTATATGGTCTGATTATCTTCACTTCAGTACCTAGCTCATCCTTCCTATAACACTTTGCTCTTGATAGGTATTGATTAATCCTTTTTTTCTCAAAATCCAGCTTTACTGATCAAGTTCGCCTCTTAAGAAACGGGTTATGCACATAGAATCAACCTTTAGGTGCCAAGTCATTTACAGGGCAATGCATGTTGCTGCAGTTGTTACCACACACTCTTAATTCACTTCCTATCGATCAAACGACTAACCTAAGTAAAGAAGAAAGGATTATTGAATTTACTACTTCCAGGGTATTAGCTTGATTGACCATTTAAGCAACTTGGATAGTTTGTAGCAGATCTGAATGTAATATGATGGCCAGAACTTTCTTCACGCATCATGAGTGTTGTCGTGTTGACTAACTTATTTTTTCTGTAGTTGAGCCTCCCACCCGAACACATAAAGACTACTACATCTGAAGGCAGTGGTGGTGGGGCTGTGATGAAACAACACTACCGCATTGGCCTTGTCCGGTGGCTATCACCTTGATGTGAGCAAGATCCTATGCTTATACCGTTCTAAGTTCATTTGCTCGTGTATTTTCATATTACTTTGTTCTTTTCGTGCAGTCTGATAGCATTGAGTTCATGTTACAAATCATTCTTATTTGTGGTTTCATTTTGTTAAAGTGAATTTGTAAGGTTGGAATTTAATTCTTTTACTGAAAATTCAATTAGCATGCTGGCATTCATCTTTTCTTGCGTTCCGGTGGAGCTATATCCTAGGTCCCCGAATTAGCAAGCATAGCTAGGAGCTTAAGAGAGGTAAAAGTATTTGAGGTAATTGATGAGCACGGGTTAATTCTTTTTTTTCTTGTTTATATCCACTTTCAATTCGAAAGACAAAACATTATATTTTACATGCATATTTTCATTTTCCTTGTCAAAAATGCATCTCTCGTGCTCCTCTTTGTTCCATTTTGACGTGTGCTAGCGCTTCTCCTCTCATCTTCCTTCCCTTCACCCAAGAACAAAATTTGCTACTCACTATTTTGATTAACTGAGCTGCTTGCTTTTCAGCTAATATTTGGCCAGTGTTTTGATTAGTTAGGGTTGCTTTTTAGCTAAAATTTGGACATTGTTTGGTTTAAGTAAGCTTAATGTAATAATGTTTGTTAGGAGAAATTCCCACTCCACAGTTTCTAAATGATATTGCGCGCGAGGGTGTTATCCGGCATTTGATACATCAACAGATCTATTTATGTTTTTAGTTTAGTTTACATAAGCTAGATTTTCTTCCATGTTAGATGGTGAAGTAAACAAATGGTAGATTTACACCAAAAAAAGGTAGATTATGTCCATGTGATTATGCCATAAGTACCCCATCACCGGCAATAATTATATTGATGACAAATTAATATCCTTAAAGATACACGGGTGCTCTATTGCATGCTTTAGTAAATTTTCCAGTGTGACCATTTTGACTTTTACTGCTGTATCTTTCATTTTGTTCGGAAGCATACAGTGTCACCGATGAAAGGGTCGTCATCTCATCATTGTGTATCTTTCTATGTTTGAAGAAAAAAGAGTGTAACCCAAAAGTGTGAGGCGTAATCTTACTGATGCATGAGGTATCTTCTTTATCTTCTCAATGTCTATCGATGTATTCATGTAAAAGATGAAATGGAAAATTGTGGCAATTCTAGGAGTACCATTACCGTACAATTCAGCTAACAATTATTTTATAAATTTACTGAAATTCCTATCAAAATTATTGTAAAAATGGATGGGCGCAATAACACGCGCCATCATGATCTAGTAATTCAGTATACGTGGATCAAACGTGGTGTCTTTAAAGCATCCTTATATTGCTTTTATTTAGTATATAATACAGTAGAATAGATGGTTCAAACTTGGTGAAGTTTGACATTGACGAAAGCTATCGTGCAGAGTAATATGAAACGGAAGGGGTATATATTAAAGTTTGAATTTGACTAAAAATATATACAACATAATTTGCTACGGAGGGAGTATACGATGTCATGAAAACTAATACTCCCTCCGATCTATATTAATGTTCTCAACTTTGTCTAGATACAAATACATCTAGTCTAAATTCTTAACTAGGTACATTTGAATCTGGACAAAGTTGAGAACAATAATATGGGTCGAAGGGAAGGGAGTATATGAATGTATTCGTTGCAATAACAATATTGTATATTACTCAAGAAAGAGCAGTGTTTTTTACCATATTGATAAGATGCTTTCTACCACTTGATGCTCAAATTTAGCTTACCTGCTTGCATTCATTATATCGATTAATCGTAACTGAAGGTTGACAGCTGGGATCCTCAGGAACGGGACTGGCACGAGGTTGACGGCAGTGAAATTAGAATCCCCCAGCTCTACATCTAGATGAACCTAATATAAAAAATGTCTAGATAACTCTATTCACAAAGCTAAAATACCTTATATTTTGAAATGGAGAGAGTATATTCGCTGAGTTTTTGCTGTCGTTGGGTCGTTGCTGCGCGATGACTGTTGGTTGAATTTTACTGCTCAGTCACTTGTGTCGATAATAATCATGCGATATTTGTGCAGCCTACTGGATCCACGTAGGGAAAAAGAAGTTCAGGTTGGGCGTACGGTGATGTGGTGGACCCGGAATACTGAACAGTGGCTGGCACAACAGGCATTTTCTCCTCCCATCGGCACGAACCAGCTCATTCTGCAAGCCTGCACCGGCGTCTGCGCGCGGCCCCTTTTGATTTCGCTTTCTGAAATGTCTTTTCGATCAGTTGCATGTCAGGTCCGTAGTTTGGCTATTTCAGTTCGCCACGTCTCTCTCAGAGTGCCGTAACTGACCACCGATGAGCATGGACCTGCTGTGCCTGAGTCGTTGATCTCAGGCTCTGTCTCCCTCCTTGACTCGAGGGTCTTCTCCGACCTCACCGTGGCGCCTGACGCCGCCTCTCCACCAAGTGGTCTTGTCTTCGGTGGAGTCGCCGGCGGCTGCGGATGGAGGTCAAGATCTGGCGGCGACCAAGGACTTGATCGCGTTTTCGCGTTTCACTCTGGGGTGTTAGTTGTAATTTTATAGGCTGTTTTTTATTCCTTGATGGAGGTTCTTTTTGTAATTGTACCCCTGCCGCTGTTTTAATGCAGATTCCAGGCCCTTCGTGGCCTTTCTCGTTAAAAAAAAAGATGATGCGCATTACGTCGACTCAAGGGCACGTGGTAGTAGTCGGATCAGATGCTTCGATGTTGCCAAAGATATGATCGGATGCTTCAATAATGGCATTCCTGTTCAAAAATAAAAAGATAATGACATGTCCAAACCAAACATGCCACGGTATTCAAAAGCATCCAGGCTATATCTTCAACTTATTTCAATAGAAAAAAAAGGTACCTTAGGAAGAAAAGCTCACAGTAACCGCGCCCAACGGATCTTTTACCAATAGTGGTGTCAATCTAATCTAAGTTGTTATTAATTCTAAATAAAGCGGATTTGAGAGGTTTATAACAGGTCCGCTGCACGAATTTCTGAGCGAACTATATGTTGACAGCGTGGAGGGTACGAAGATCGGTTCGATTGTGCAACAGCAACCGCTAGTTTTGGACAGCTTAACTAGGCTTCTCTGCCACCGACGATATATAGTTCGCTCGGTGCGAGAAATGGCATGAAAAGCTCCCATGACGGCCAGCCAGCGAACACTGGGTGGCGAGCCACGAACCGGCAACGTTCATGTCGGTATGACAAGGTTCGGCTGCGAGAAAATTTGTCAGATAATTTAATAAGGTTTGGCAGCAAGAAAGGTACTGGACATTATACCACTCGCAAGAATAGGAAAAAAACAAATTCGCTCAGAGAAAAGAAGGAAACTCTGGCACCCGTTTCCTTCTTTCCCCGTGTACGGTGCACATGGTAAAAAAAAAAAATTTGGAATACTAGATGTCGCAGAGTGATAAGGTGTTGAGTTTAAGAGAATTTACCCAGGATAAATGCTAAATAAAATATGAATAGAGTAACAGAAGTTAAACTAATCATATGATTTAGCGGATACAAAATAAAGCAGATATCGAAGAGAATTGCAAAGCATACAACTTAAGATCAAAACAAGATCTGTAGCAAACCAAAGGGAACGACATACTTCTGACTAAGATAAACAAGATTAAGTAAGAAGATGTACATCACAGCAGAGGGACCGCCGGTGTTGGCGGTGTCAGCCATGTCATCGAGGAAGAGGTTGCTGATGTCGGGGAAGAAGTTCTCGTTGGGGAAGACGTCGTCGACGCAGTCGCTATCCGTGGAGGAGTCCGTGATGAAGCCAGTAGTCGTGCCGATAGCGCTCCCCAAAAACCTTATCGCCCTTCTCCCGTACAAGACCCGAAGCAGCGGGGTCTCGGGGGCCTACTGTCCCGGCTAGCAGTGCACGCCACAAGACGGGATGGGGAAGAACGGAGCGGCAACACAATGCTCTGGAACTGGAGGCGAAGCGTGTAACAGGAGAGGAGCGACCTCTCACTCTTATAGGCACAGGCGAACGGACAACGTCGGGAGGGGAAACGGTCTCCATTAAGAGAAGTTCTCGGCTCGAGGCATTTTCGCAACCCGCGGCGCGCGCGTGACGTGTGGCGGAGGAGGAGGAGCGCGCGTGTACGTCTCTCTCCTTCTCATCATTTTACCAAGTGGTGGAAGAACCCCTATAAGGTGGTGAAATCTTTTTTCAACTAGCAACGTGGGACTAAACATTTGTCTCACCTCTTGCCTGCATGAATGGGCCACATGGGCCTATAAGATTTTCAGAAATTATTAAAATGGAATATGGGTTGGGCCATTTAGGCAAGAATTCCAACATAAGGTACGTCTATCTATCTATTATATACTGAAAACAATATATATTTATCCACATCAGTTTAAAATATATGCTCAATCGATCCTAATTTTAATGGTTTAGATTTGAAGCCTACAGGTTCTACCCTAAAGTTGTGCCTAATTGATTTTCGATTGAAAATCGACGGTAGGAAAAACGGAGAGATGTACTGGCTGCCAACAAACAATAAAATCAAAACAGAGAGATGTACGGGCTTCGCAAGCCCTCATCGATCGTCGATCGACAATGGCAAAGGTACATCTACTCTCGAGACTCAAATCAATTCAGTTTCTTTCTGTAAATCGCCTGATTAGTTTTATCATCACAGTATGTTTGATAGGAACGTCAATCTTTAATAGATTTTCGTTGCATGGTCGCACAATCAATATCACCATAATGTATTAGAAAAAGTAACACCATAATGTGTTACAAAAATTAAGAGACACAACTTTTTTCGATGAGAATATGGATATTGCTTAGTGTAAGTGTAGTTCCTTACGTGGAGTAGCCCTACGCACATTGTAGTCACTTTCGATATTAGGTATTTTAATTTTCTCAAAATTCGATACAACTTCTAAGAACATACTAGAACTCTGGAGACAAAGAAACTAGCTCTATTGTGGTGTCGTGGCATAGTGGTAATTAACTAAAAATAATAATTCTAAAAAAGGGTCATTTTCAAGTTTTATATCTTAAAATGATGTACTGACATGCATTAAGCCGGATAATAGTTGGTATAAGCTGTCAATAAACAATGTTAGATACAATTCAACATGCATTACGACGGATAATAGTTGGTGTGAGCTGTCAATAAACAATGGGAAATATATTTGTGCTTGTACAAGCAGGTACATGACCTATCCTGTCGTTGAGAGACTCATTGACGCTTTGAGATCCATAAAAGTTGCTGCAAGGGAAATTCCCTTATGTCTATTTTATGCATTTTAGTAAATGAGAGATTCTCGGAAAATTGATCTGTTTCGCGCCGGATTCGTGGGCTAAAGTGAGACCTACCTGGCGCCCACATGTAGCCTTCCTATTAAAGATGCATTAGGCTATGCGATGGAGTGTGACACAACCTGAGTTCCATCTCTTTATGCAAGGTAGACCCATCCTGTTGATCTGTTTCGGTATAATTGTCAGATTCTTACTGCATAATTAGGCCACCTTAATTACTACCAGGTTCTTACTCCATAATTTCCAGATCTTTACTGCATAATTAGACCACCTTAATTACCGCATAAACATGTAAGCTTCTCTGATAAAAACGAGATACGGGCAACCAAAAAATCACTCGTTTTGATTCACAAGCAAAATCCATAGATAAATTGCAAACCGATTCTAATCTAGATTTGGGGAAGAGGAAAACTAAGGCAAGCATCACTCTGGCCACCTCCTCGCCATGCTTGTCGGGGTCGGCCTCCCCGCAGCGTGCTCATCGGCGGCAACATCCCCGTGCTGCGGACGAACGGCTCCTCCACGCGTTCGTCGGCACTGACCTAGCAGAGCCTGCCCTAGGGTGGCGAGGGACGCCTCCTCCACGTGCTCGTCGGAGATGCGGTGGCGAGGGACGCCTCCTCCTCACGCTCATCGGAGATGCGCTAGCGGAGGCCTCCCTATGGTGGCGAAGGGGCGCCTCCTCATGTTTGTCCGCGGCGACTTGGCGGAGCCTTCCTTGTGGTGGCGAGGGGCGCTGTTGGAATATTAGACAATTTCCTCATGAGATTAATTACCGAAATCAATATTATGTAAGCACTAGCAGATCTAAACACATGCAGCCAAACAACCACATCTAGTAGATCTGAAAATCTAGCAAGAACTAGTGCATACAAATAAAAGAATAGCACGTATAGGTTGACCGGAAAGGTCGTCACCGCAGCAGCACATTGGTCATTGTTGTTGTCGCACATGGTGCTGATGAGGTCGTCGGTTGCTGAAGAAGAACACACGAACAGAGGCGAGCAGTCGCGCCGAGACGCTCCCCAAAAGCCTTATCGCCCGTCTCCCGATGCAGGATCTCAACGGACGGGGTTTCGGAGGCCTGCTCTCTCGGATAGCAGTGCACGCAGCCGTCGAGATGGGGAAGCCTAGAGAGCAGCGCAGCAAGAGAAACACACAAGGAGAGAGACTGCGAAAAGAACTGGATCATCTAGATCTGTCTGTCTCTCGCTCTATAGCCTGGGAGGTGAGCCGACCGAGTCGCCACGCGTTGGAAGACAAGGACACGCGTCAAACATGCACATGAATGTTGACACGTACCCAACAGCTGGTGCACCAAACAAAAATTTAGTCTTCTACAAAACGAGTTTCTAACTCGAACTCGATTAACGAAACGCGACGTGCGTGCGGGCGAGGCGAGGCGGGCGGCAGAGGAGGAGGAGTGCGCATGGACTTCTTCTCTTCTCACTCACTTAGTGGGAGTGAAACAGCTCACCTTATAAGCTGATCCAAGTCTCTCCCAACTAGCAATGTGGGACTCCACTTTGTCTCCCACAGAGCTTCCAAGCTGCCATAGTAGATGGGTCTTGAGATTTCAGGATTTATTAGATAGATGGGTTGTCTACATGGATCGCAACTCATATAAATCTAACAATCCCCCACCAGATCTCAGAGGCACATTATATGGCACATCAGTTCCAATCACTGTTTAATATACCTGCAGTTCAGTGGAGACTGTTAAGTTGAACTTCCACCTAGACAAAGAGATACACTTACTATAACTGAATAATGGACTATGCCTTAAATTGCCAGTCTTGCGCAGCAAGTTTCACTCAATGTTGTTACCGGTACTTGGCTGCCATAGGCTACCCCTCGGGTGGAGCTTATAAGTCACACTCCTCGACCTTTCATGAGCTTCCTAGAGATTCACCCAAATCTCATACACTGTGACCAGCTATGTAGCTCATATAGTTGTGTTCTTTCAAGATCGCTCTGTGGGATAGCGTCTTTGCTCCCAAGGAGACAGTTAGAACACATTAAGATATAATCAACCTTCCTTACAATATACTATGAGAGAATTGTATCTGCAGTAGAGTGGGAGTGTAAAAGTTTCTCTCAACTCAGTTGTTTCGGTTTGTTTTCCCAGGTCCTAATTCACGGGATCTCCGATCACATAGGTTGGGTTACCCCCTTGACAACTCACGTGGGTCTCAAACCCATCTCCCTCGATGCATTTTCTATCAAGTTTCTTGATAGTCCTTTCATAAAAGGACCTGCCAGATTCTTAGTCGTTTGGACATAATCCAATGCTATAACTCCGGAGTTTCTCAGCTTTCTGACAGACTTCAGTCTTCTCTTGACATGTCTTGAACTCTTCATATTGTCCTTAGAACTATTCACTTTGACAATCACAGTTTGGTTGTCATAGTTCATAAGGATTGCCGGTAATGGTTTTTTAACCATAGGCAAATCTGTTAAGAGTTCACGAAGCCATTCTGCTTTGATAGTCGCAGTATCTAATGTTGTGAGTTCTGCTTTCATAGTTGACCTCGTTAAGATGGTCTGCTTACAAGACTTCCATGAAACAGCGCCACCACCAAGAGTGAATATATATCCACTTGTGGTCTTTATCTCATCAGCATCTGATATCCAGTTTGAATCACTATACCCTTCAAGTACTCTTGGATACCCGATATAATGAATTCTATAGCTCACAGTTCCCTTTAGATAGTGCATTACTCTCTCAAGAGCATGCCAGTGATCATCTCCCAGGTTGGTGATGACCCACAAGTATAGAGGATATATCGCAGTATTTTCGAGGGAAGTGAAACCCAATTTATTAATTCGGCATAAGGGGAGCCAAAGAATATTTATAAGCCTTAACAACTGAGTTGTCAATTCAGCTGCACCTGGAAACAATCTTGCTCACATCAGTTTATCAGTAGCAACAGTTTTGTAGTAGACATAGTAAAGTAACATCAGTAGTAAAGACAAAGACAGTAGTAACAATTGCAGTAAACAGTATGATTAAAACGCGGTAGACATAGGGATGGATGGACGGGCGTTGCATGGACAAGACAATTCACATGGCAATCAATACAAAGGGCATTTGCAGATAAATAAGATAAAGCATCCAAGTACTAAATAATCCTAGGCATGTGTTCCACATATAGTCATACGTGCTCGCAATGAGAACTTGTACAACATCTTTTGTCCCGCCAGCCCATTTGCAGTGGGGCCTCAAGGGAACTACTGGCAATTAAGATACTCTTTTTAATAGAGCATCGGAGCAAAGCATTAACACTCCGTGAACACTTGTGATCCTCACATCAAAGCCATTTTCTCCGGTTATCCCGATTTCTGTCACTTCGGGGCCATTGATTCCGGACAACAACGTGTGTATACAACTTGCAGATAAGACCATAAACAATACTATCATAATGAATCAATGACATGTTCAGATCTGAAATCATGACACTCGGGCCCTACTGACAAGCATTAAGCATAACAAGTCGCAACAAAGTCAAAAAAACACTAATAGTAGATACTAGGCACCATGCCCTAACGAGGATGGCACCCGCCGAGTTCGGGTCCGGGTCAAGGCCCCCCATACCCGCACCCGCCCCGTTTCCCTGGCCCCATCACCCACCCCATCTACACTGGCGGGTATAGATACCGCCCAGACCCGCCACCCGACAGGTATATAGGACCCGACGGGTACCCGAGACCTGTGAAAAAATGACAGCATATATGCTGAAAACTGACAGTAATAATAACAGATAATTTTCAACAAGTATACAGGAAATTAACAATAGCAATAACAACATTTTTACGAGTTCACGACAACAACAAGTAGTCCATCCGTTCAAACTCGTCCAGCACTAAAGCAAATAGTAGCAAATAGTAGGAACATATTACAAGTTTTACAACAAATAGTTCAAGTCTCCAACACGAGTACGACACTAACAATAGGTACATACGCATAGACAAACACAAGTAGTACGTCTCCAGGTTAATATGTCCAAGCTCCAAACTTGAAGCTCCATTTGTAGGCATTAGGAGTGTCTCACTTGCGTGAAGCCTAGTTAGAAAAATATTGCCAAACATGTTAACAAGAATAATAGGGATTATGTGCATCACATAAATCAGCCTGCATCCATTTACAAATAAATATGGCTACTACAGCCTACAGCCGTCTACATAAATCCTAAACAAATCTGTCTAAGTAAGCTTGTAACACTAAATCAAGTGATCAAACACCTTGTAGCCATCTACATAAATGCTAAACAAATCTGTCTATACTACAACATCTTGTAGCACTAAATCAAGTGATCAAACACCTTGCAGCACATCTACATAAATCCTAAACAAATCCGTCTATACTACAACAATTTGTAGCACTAAATCAAGTGATCAAGACCTACACAAATCTGAACCACTAATACTAAGAACACAAAAGCTACACATCACCTACAGATCAAAAACAATAAGAACACCTAATGCTGCTAATCTGCAATAACAACACCTTACATTTCGCTTGGAGACTTCTACGGGTGTTCGTGGACGTCGGCATTCTTGCTCTTCTTCTAAACACGCTGGTTGCCACCGGAGGAACCACCAACTGGCGGCGCCTGACCCCGCTTTCGGCTACTCCCAATGCCATCCACCGGCGGCAAACCAGCGTCCATGCCTTTTGATCCCCTGCCCCTGGTGCTCGAGGATGGACGGTTCACGCCGAGGAGAAAGCCCAGCCGCTCACCGCTTCCGTGTGGCGGGATCTGCGGCGTGTCTGCCTCCTCTCCCGCGGCGGCGATGGCGGCAACGTGAGATCGTGGTCGTGGTCGCTGCCCTATTCCACCTCGAGGTTGCCTTCCATGGCCGCTGCGGGCCGGCGGCGGCGCAGGGAGGGAGGTTAGCAGCGAGGGAGGACAGAGGGAGGGTGCCAGATGTAGGAGAGGGAGGGGAAGCGGCGGCCCAGGCTCGGGGGGAGGGAGAGGAGTAGGGCGTCGAGGGGAGGTGAGTGGGCCGAGTGGGGTTGTGAGGGTTAGTTAGGGTTTCTCACTTCACACTTACATGTGGGGTACACCTGTCATACCGGGTATGCGGGTTTGGGTTTGTCACCTCCATACCCGCCTCTGCCAGACCCGCTGGGTATGAGATTTTACCAATTATCAGACCCATGGGTATATTTTTTTACCAGACCCTCCCCATTTAAAGCGAGGCCCCATCGGGTTAGTGGGTATTGGGTACCCATTGCCATCCCTATGACCTAACAATCTGATGCCATTACATGAACGATCTCATCTAATCCCTACCATCCCCATAGCCTACAGCGGGGGATTACTCACTCATAGATGGGGGAAACAAGGATGGTCGATGGAGAAGCGATGGTCATGATGATGGCGATGATCTCCTCCAATTCCCCGTCCCGGCAGGGTGCCAGAACGGAGTTTCTGGTTCCGAATCACGAAATTTGGTGGTGGCGGCGGAGCAGAACTCTTTCTAGAAAAACGTCGAACCCCCCCCCCCCCCCCCCCTGAGTTTTTAGGTTAGAAGGCAACTTATAGGCGAAGAGGGAGACCGAGGGGGTGTCTAGGGCGGCCAGACCACCCCCTGGCGCGGCCAGACCACCCCCTGGCGCGGCCAGGCCTAGCCCGCGCGGCCAGGTGGTGTGGCTGGGCCCCAGCCCCACTCCGTCTCGTATTCTGGATCCGGAGTCTTCTGGTGAAATAGGAATTTTGGCATATTTTCTAGGATTTTTCCTAATAGTTGATTTTCTTCACAAAAACTAAACATCAAGGTAATTCTGCTGAAAACAACGTCACTCCGTGTTAGTTGTATCCAAATCACACAAGTTTAGAGGAAATACAATAGCAAAAGTGTTTGGGAGAGTAGGTACGTTTTGGACGTATCAACTCCCCCCAAGCTTAGCTTATTGCTTGTCCTCAAGCAATTCAGTTGAAAACTGAGTGCGATAAAAGAAACTTTCACAAACACATTTGCTTCATATGATGTAAATATTCTCAGTATGTGATCAACTACTTAGACAATTCATAATAAGGAGTATGCAACTAAATTTACTTAATAGGCATTGCAAGCTATGAAGAGATTCCAACTCAAAAATAATAAGTAGCATGAAACATAAACATAAGCAACATTACAATGCTCATAATAAGGTATGATAGAGTGGTATCTCGCTTGCCTTTGATTGTGAATGCCAAGGCACCTCTGAAGTTCAGGTGAAGACTAGAAGTAAAGATATCAAAGATACAAGCATCAAAGTCATAACATAATTAATCTAGTAATTGAGACAAGCACATTATACTAAGAATGACAACTATGCTCTCAAGAAAGTGCTCATAGAATAGGTGGTGACTCAACAAGGAAATGAAAAAGGTTTGCATAGTTTGAAAGGCTTCCAAATGCTGAAAGTATGGTACTCATTAGCTTTGAGCTCTCATTTCCCCTATCATAAGCATCTTTAATATGGTTGAGGTGAAAGTGAGGTCCAATCTGAGTTATATGCTTGACAGACTATAAACTAGAAATCTCATGTCCCTTGAGTACGAGGGTCGCTCCGCATGCTACTCAACTTTAGTTACCGGTAAGTTCTTGTCATGGTAAATATGTGCGTATCATAGAGAACCGCCAACGGGGTACCCCTTGCCCGATGATACGGAAGAATCCCCATATCAAAATGACAAGGCAAGCAGACAATGAGTATCTCAGCAATCTTCTTATTTACCATGGGAAAATGGTGCTTTTTTTCTCTCTTTCCTCTTTTCTCGTATCTCTTTTTTCTTTTTCTCAATAGCTATCTCTTTTTTTATAAGAAGAATGCTTCATAGATACCCATTATGGTTACGCTACAGGTTTCCACCATGATTAGGCATGGATTAGACCGGTGGCCCAGGCGTTTCTCTAACACACATACATAACTCCATGGACTTACAAGCTCCCTTTTATTTCACACCGACGACATTCGCAAACAAAAGAGCATGATATCAACTGGGTATATATTTACAGGTGTTGAAAGCGTTCCCCGTGACAGCACGATTCTGCTAATCCCTAGCCTATAATTTGCAAGCATATAACTTTCATGGACAGTCACAATGGTTCAGGTTTATTAAGTGCAATAAATAAAGTGTGACATCAAGTTCGTGAGAGCTTTACTAACTAACTTTCTCATAACAAGCAAACATTTTATTTGGAAGAAAACAAGGCATATTGAATATGCACGGAACAACAAATGATGCTAATAGGTAGGTATGGTGGATACTTTTGGCAATATTTCGTTTTAGGGAATTGGAAACACGAGTAGAGCTCATACTCAGTGCAAGTGAAGGCTAGCAATAGTAAGGGAGCGACAAACAAGAGAGCAATAACTGTCATAATCATGCTTGCAACAAAACAGGACTAAACATGGCATGAAAGTGATTCAAGACCCCTGAGGCAAAATAATTCATCGAGCCTTAACGGATTATTGTTTCAGTCATATGCATGCATGAGCATGTGCCAAGTCATTTCAAGTGATACACTCAGAGGAGGGTACCACAGTTTCATACCAAGTGATGAATAGAGTAATGCAAGCAAACATTCAAATGACATACTACAAACTATTAGCAAGATGGAACTAATCATATGAAAGCAAGAACTACTAAGCATCCATAAATGACATACACCCTACATGAACAGACTAAGCATGCCCACAGTGATGAGTATATGTACAAAAATGAAAACAAATAGAGTTTGTTACCAGCCTCTTACCACACCTCAAGTTGTCATTAATCCTCATTATTTCCCTTCACTTGTGTGGCTTGAATAATAACATGAAACCAAATTCCACCGAGGACTGCTGAACCCTGCAATAAACTCACAAAACCAAAGAAGAAGAACAAATATTTTTGGTGTTTTCGATTTTTAAAATCAAGAACCAAAAAGGAAGAACACGCAAAGCAAAATATTTTTGGGTTTTTCGAATAGTTCAAACAAAGCAAAAAAGCAAACCAAGGCAAAAAGAAGAAGAAGCAAACAAAGAGAAACAACAGAAATATTTTTGGTCTTTTTGTGTTTTAGAAAGCAAAAACAAAGAAAGAACAAAAACTAAAAAGAGAACAAAACATGAATATACAAAGTACCAACGAATCATGATATGGAGATGAATGTGATGTCGGTGTACCTCCCCCCAAGCTTAGGCTTTTGGCCTAAGTGGGTTGTCGTGGTGGTATCACGGCAGATGCCATGGATAGGCTAAAGGTGGGGACTAAATGCACTAGGGGAATCTAGGGAGGGATAGTGTGGTGATTCCACACACGGAAGCTTTGTATTTGATTCTCCTTTACAGATTACAAGTGCTCCTTGAGCTGTATTGGAGAGAGGAGGAAGAAGGAACTCTCTTACTCTCGCCACTAGCTAGCCCTTAGGAACTCACTAGTAAATCGCTCCCCACTAGAGCTCAATCTAGTCCAGGCCAAATAGAAATCAACCCCCTCTACAGAAGCCCTAGCCCTCCTTATATAGGGGTGGCCAGGTCTCCTCTTAGGGCATACGTGGAGGCATATTCCAGGGAATATGCCTCCCCCCAAAATAGTAAGCCGACCGGGTCACTTTTCCCCCGCGTCATCCATGCAGAGGCTACATGAGCCTGTGCGGCGCCTGCGTCACCCGACATTGGCTTCGTCACCTTTGTCGGCGACGCCTCGGTGGTCCGGCCTCTGTCTGCTTCGCTCACGCTCCGCGTACAGTGGTCACCTTTGACCAACGAGATACCTTCCTTCTCTTACAAGTTTGATATAATCCGGATCCCACATAGTTGATCCGGCCACACCTGTTCCTGCATACAAGTTAGATACATTTCACCGACAAACGATGTAAGTCGGTCGAGACCTAGTTAGGTGGATGTCCCCTGGTCCGGGTTACTCCGTGATCCGGCCTGCCTTGAGCTGACTCGGCCAGCACTTGCTTTGACCTTGCTGTACCTCGGCTAACTAGGCCTTTATACCCCGGCGTGACCCTACCCGGGGGTATCCCCCCAACATTAGTCCCTGAAGCTGGTGCGGTCTTAGCTCCCTTGGCCGCTAAGGCCACAGCATGTTCAATTTCACTGAGCTTCTTGCTCCTTCTCCGAGTTACCTCCTACTCCGGATTCTATGGGTTTACTTTCCCTTGGCACATTCCAAGTTTTTACTTGCTGGCCAGTTTACCACATACCCATCCGGGTCATTCTTCCTTCTCTCGTACGCTTCCCCACGTGGAGTCTAATCATCATATCGCCTCATTTTAAGGGCCAGCTACAGTAACCGCCACAGTAATTGTCAAAAGTTACGGTTGCACACGTCACGTCGCGCCTGCCTCCTCGTTAACCGCAACATAACGTCACGTCGTGGGATCCGTTGCGTGTTGTGGCCCTTTGTGTGGCTCGTCACCGATTGGCTGATCCGGACCATACACGGCCACACCGTGTGGCTCGCCCGCAAAACGCAATCCCACTACCCCCTTACGGGCATGGTTAAATAGGGGAGGGGCGCGCCCCTTGGGTCCTTTCCTTACTTTCGCGCCCCTCTGGCCCTTCTTCTTCCTCATCTTCTCCCGCGACAGCGCCGCCGCCACCGTGTTTGAGTAGCAGCGCTGCCGCCGCTCTACTTCCACGCGCACCTGTGTCGCCACCACCCCTCTGGCCCTTCTTCTTCCTCATCACCCTCTTGTGTTGGATGCTAGATTGATCTTGTGTTTCGATGAATCCGCTTATTCGCATTTCAATCATATTTTAGTTGTGCTTCGAGTTGTAGTTAAGAGATTTCATAGTTAATACTAGCACCGATCTTTAGTTGGAATCGGTATTTGATTTTGTTTGAGATTTAGGGATTGGGAAATTTAACACACTCGGTTAATTTATGCAAATAATCACAGGACCTTAAACGGTTAATTTATGCAAATAATCAAACCCGATAATCAAGTGATCTCAATCACGTCCTTATTATCATGCACACTACTATTTTGTTCCAACAGGTGCACATCAGCGACGTCTGCAGCGACGACTAGTCCAGGCATACCAAGACTTGTCAGATGCTGAGGAGGCTATGGTCTGGCCAGTATGACGCCTACTTCGCTGACGATGTCTACATGTGTCCCTTCTACAATAGGAGACTCGCCGCCACCGACTTCAACTACCTCGTGAGTCATGTCGAGGACTTGAGATCCTGCAAGCCCAATGTTAGCCCGGCCGTGAACGTCCACGCCTTCTTCGCTCACCACATGGTGCTCGACATTCACCTGCGCAGCCTCCAGCAGGTGGCCATCATAGATGGTCACATTCCTCCGATCAAGTCCAAGATGCCCAAGGTAAAGGGTGAGCAACAAAAAGTGGAGGAAGCGCCAGAGGGAGGAGACAGAGGCTAGGAGGGACTGAACGTGTGTGCTGCTACCGTAAAGTAGTTTTTTTTGTTTTTATATGTTGTGTGTTGGCTGTTGAGCAGCTATCGAACCTTATTAAGTACCCTACCGCTAATATATCCTATATTAGTTGTTGTGCGTAGCTTATCTATATTTGTTTTGCTTTCTGAATGTATATATTTTACTGGTGTGATTTGCTGCTCTAGATTTGCTACCAGATTAGGCAAAAACGAGAGCCAAAAGGAACAAATGGTTGAAAAGAGAAGCTGCTCTAGTTTTGCTACCAATTTGGGCAAAATAGAAACATAATTGTTAGCGAGAGAGAAAAAAAGCACTCTAAAAACTGCCAATTAACATAAAAAAAACTACCAAATTGGGCGAGAAGAGACAGAACCCACTTGTGGGCACTACCAAACGTGGTGGTTGGTGCGGGTGTGACCACGACGAGGTGAGCTCGAATTCGGGAGGAGGACAATATGATCGAGCAAGTTCGGCATAGTGATAGATCTCCTCGGGGAATGAATTCTTGTCCTTGCGCCGTGCCATGGGTGCGGCCATTGTGAGAGCGAGCTTCGATTCGGGATGGAGATGAGAGCGGGACCGAGCAGGTTGGGCCACATTTTGGATCTCGCCCCTGAAGGAATTGGCGTTCCATCTCCGCGCCATGGCCACGATCATAGATCGCCGCTCTAGGGAAGAAGGCAGCTGCGTAATGGGAATGTATGTATGCGCCAATGCTGCAAGTCTACATGGCAACCACGATTACAACGACATAACATTCAAAACTGACAGTAGGGGGCCAACTTGACGGGCTTTAACATGATATTTTAAAGTTTTGAACTTTTTTTCCTAATATTCATTGAAAATTGTGTTCAAACATTATATTAAATTCGTGCCAAGAAAAACCTTTAAGCATTTGGCAAGCCAACTATGGTTAACTTGACCCACTATAAACAACTCGAACCCCACTATGCATTGACGTCTAAACTTTCGGGCCACGAATTATAAACTCTAGAGAGAGGGAAGATCTAGAGGGGTGGGTCACCCCGTCTTGGGAGAGAGAGAGGGGAGGAAGACCCACCGTCAGCACATTGAAATAAAGGGAAACCCACCGAATTTCACAGAAAGAAAGGGAAAAGGAATCGGAGGATAGAATGATCCTGTGCGCTTCTCCACCCGCTATAATACCGTCACGCCCTCGTCGCCTTCGTCACCGCACCACCACTCCCTCCCTACCACCTCACTTCCGATCTCCCCACCGCCTCCTCCACCGCCAGCTCCTCGCGTCCTCATCCCCTCCTCCTCCTCTCCCGCGCGCGCAGCGGCGGCCGCGGGTCGGCGCGCAGCCAGCAGCCATGGTGTTCTCGGTGACGAAGAAGGAGACCACGCCCTTCGACGGCCAGAAGCCCGGCACATCCGGCCTCCGGAAGAAGGTCCGCTCCCAAAGCTCCCTTCCCTGCTCCCATGTCCGCACTCCCGATCCGGATCTCAATGGGCCGTGGTAGCGTAGTTTAGGTTTGGGTGCTCCGATCCGCGATAACCGCTCCTCTCTGTTTCTGATTCCGGGCTAGCGGATCTCGCTAGCTGCCACGTGCGCGGCATGTCGGCCGTTGCTTAGTTCTTACTTTCTGTAATTGGGTTGATCTGCTTCCTGCTCCAATGGCTTAGCTGTGATCTGCCGCGCGTGTGCTCGCTTGCTTGCGTGCGCTTCGGTGATCGAATTGGTTCGGTTCCACACGTTTCAGTGGGATCCGCTGTTCCCTTTGCAACGTTGGATCGAAACAGGACTAGCGTGATTTGAATTATGGGCTTTGATCCGGGAGATTTGCAGTAGCACGGATCAGCTGCGTCAAGGATCACTGGATCTCGCTGAGTACGGTTGCTGCCTTATGAGTGCACGCTGGCTGTTCATGTTGCGGCCTTGCGGGTATATTTGTCGTTACTCATTGTGTGGATTTGTCACCATGACAGTTGTACTAGAATGTCTTGATGTTAATAGGATCTGGCATGTAGCAGTGTCATGGTTGTTCAGTTTGTGGATTCTGCTTCAAATTTAATTCAGGAGTGCTTTCGTGGTTCTGAAAAATAGGATGGACCAGAAGATCTTTGACACTTTGTTAATTATTGCTAAAATATGCTGTTTTATGTTCACATGTATAGGTGGCAATTGGTGAGTAAAGCCATTTAAATT
Source organism: Avena eriantha (assembly GCA_910589775.1). Taxonomy (NCBI): domain Eukaryota; kingdom Viridiplantae; phylum Streptophyta; class Magnoliopsida; order Poales; family Poaceae; genus Avena; species Avena eriantha. The sequence goes on along the minus strand of OU342743.1, from coordinate 167,925,101 downwards.
CCTAAGCTCTGAATGTGACATGCGGCACAATGCTCCAAGACTGACCTGTATATTTTATATGGCACATGCTTGCTCGCCTTCTGTTCTTGTTTTGTTTGTCCCTGTGGCCTTGATCAGAAGAGATTTAATTTTGATTTGGGTGCAATTTTGATGGTGTGGAGGGATTTATTCGTAATAAGTAAACAGACAATATACTTTTGGTATTTAATGAGGTACAGAGCAATAAACGGTTGCTGTTCAGGCAGCCAACTCCATGTTATCTGTATTTGCCGATGCTTTAGTTGTTTTTATATACTCCTAAAGGGTCGATAAAATAAGTATCTAGTTTTAAGTGATATAAGATAATTATCTGTTTCTAGCCAGCCAACATCGTCTTTAAGTACTCCCTCCGTTTCAAAATATAAGATGTTTTAGCTTTGTGAAAGAAGTGTATCTAGCCTTCTTTTAGTATGAATCCACAAGAATTTATGGTTTAATTGGTTTAGTTTTTGAATCCACAAGAATGGATCAGATGTTTATGAATGATGGTCACTGATGGCTTATGACACAGCTCCTCTTATTGTATCTTCTGTCAGCAACCCAGCAAAATTTATGCATAGTATATGCTTATTCATAATAATTGTCTGTTACTCTTATCAGGTTACAGTATTCCAGCAGCCACATTACCTCGCGAATTTTGTCCAGTCAACATTTAATGCTCTTCCAGCTGACCAAGTAAAAGGTTAGTTGCTTATCAGATGAACATGCGTCCAGCTTAGAACATCTGACTGCACATTACCTGTTCTTGGAAAATAATGTAGTATTGCCCGGCCTTCAAGTAATTATAACTGTAGTAATTATTCCGTATCCAGGTGTTAACTGTAACTGTATAGTAACGAGAAAATGCCAGATCTATCCAGTTTTCAAGATATCAGAAGGGTTAAATAAATTATGATTGAGCTACCTTTACACATTTCTTGGCTGTTTACACTGTAAATGATGTTACCAGTTAATGCCGTTGAGATATTCTATGATGTTCATTGTCCTGTCTCCACAGTTCTTTCTCATATCTGCTACCCTTTATTTCCTTATAGGTGCGACCATTGTTGTCTCTGGCGATGGCCGTTATTTCTCGAAAGATGCTGTTCAGGTGATTTGCAGTTGTATATTCACTCAAGATCTATAAGCGTATTGTGTTTTTACCCCTTGTTAAATATGTATAGTTTTAAGGATGCTGATGCAGATCTCTATTTCCTTATTGTAGTCTTAGCGCTCACATTCTTAAAATAATTTTGCCAAGGTTTAGCTTATTTTCTATTAAAACTGTAAAATACCCATTTTATGCAACTCTTCTATATGTGGGACTTGTATTATATTAGCACATCGTCATTTTCAGTGAACTATGCTTAGAAATTTGACATTTTTGTTTGTTATAGATCATCACAAAAATGGCTGCTGCTAATGGAGTGAGACGTGTCTGGGTTGGACAAGACACTCTCTTGTCAACTCCAGCTGTATCTGCTATAATCCGGGAAAGAATCGCTGCTGATGTAAGTTTTGTTTCTTCCAGAGTCCCATGTGTTGCATGTACCGTTGCAGTAGCTTTATATAAGTGGATCAGTCTAAAATAATAACATCAATATGTATTTGTTTGTGACAATATCTGTATGTTCCAATGAAGAGGTCTTGAGTTTGAACCTCTTGACCAGCAATTTATATTAAACTGTTACTCCTAGTTACCGACTTTTCCAATTGATCCCTTTTGTCGGATAACGATGTTGTGATGCCAGATGAACCTTTACCCCACTAATGAACATGTTTATATGAACACATATAACCATTTCTTACTGCACCCTTCTTTTCGTTTTACAACACATTATCCATCTATTGATTTATAAAGACAATGAACAACAGGGATCAAAGGCTACTGGTGCCTTCATTTTAACAGCCAGCCACAACCCAGGTGGTCCGACTGAGGTAACATACTTATGATGTTTACTATTACTATCTGTCTTGTGAATCAACTGTGACTGATGTTCTGTGTAAATTAACACCTTTTGTTGGACTTGCCAGGACTTTGGTATCAAATACAACATGGGGAATGGTGGACCTGCCCCGGAATCTGTCACTGATAAGATTTTCTCTAATACAAAGACAATTACAGAATACCTTATTTCTGACGACCTTCCAGATGTATGATTTCACCCCAGCCTTTTTACTTTCCGTTCCTTTTGCTCGCATGTTACTGGAATCCCTGTTTATTCCTTTGTTTTCCCCTACGTAGGTTGATGTTTCTGCGTTAGGTGTCACTACCTTCACTGGACCTGAAGGCCCTTTTGATGTCGATGTCTTCGACTCTGCTACAGATTACATAAAGCTAATGAAGTGTGTAACTTTCATTTGGATACATATAAATATTTTTGTTTCAATTTTTATTTGATGTTTTCTTTTACGGAAGTGTGAGCTTACCTTGCATTTTATAGTTGGAAATTCCTAGGATTTTATATATTCTTATTAAAAGGAAAATATTAACTGTCTCCAATCAATTCCAGGACAATCTTTGACTTTGAGACACTTAAAAAGCTTCTGGCCTCTCCAAAGTTCTCGTTCTGGTACTTATCTACAGCCCAAATAATGCTCAATTCTCTTATTAACAACTTTTAGCACATCTGAACCCTTGGTTTGTGATTTTAGTTTTGATGGCCTTCACGGTGTTGCTGGAGCTTACGCAAAGCGCATGTTTGTGGATGAGCTTGGTGCTAGTGAAAGCTCACTGCTGAACTGTGTTCCAAAGGTAATGTGTTGTTGACTTCTTGTGTCATCTCAAGTCGAAAAAATAGTTTGGTTGGTGTTAATCTGTCATTTCTGTTCTTACAGGAGGACTTTGGAGGTGGTCATCCGGATCCTAACCTCACCTATGCAAAAGAATTGGTTGAACGGATGGGTCTTGGGAAGTCAAGCTCAAATGTCGAGCCCCCTGAATTTGGTGCTGCAGCTGATGGAGATGCTGACCGGAACATGGTTCTGGGTAAAAGGTATTGTTTAGACTACATTTCTGAATTTACAAAAGCACGTGATGGAGTTGATAATGAATCCTTCCTGTTATAGATTCTTCGTGACACCATCAGATTCGGTTGCCATTATTGCAGCCAATGCTGTTCAATCGATTCCTTACTTTGCTTCTGGCCTGAAGGGAGTTGCCAGGTAAATGGTTCTCCTGCATATTGACCTTGTAGAATATGCTCTTCTTTTTCGGGTTAAATCTTCTTCCATCTGTAGTTTAATCAAGCCTTTGAGCTGCAGGTAGCACTGTTGCCTGCAGAGTCATACATATTTATGCAGTTCTGCACCCGAATAAGCATGCCATTTACAGGCGATAGTAATCATGCTGTTCTAACGCTGGCCACTATGCATGATATTGTGGCTCTCCGATTCCTGATTGTAACTACGTGGTAAGGTTTATGATCCGCTAGCAGCCAGGGCAGAAACTAGCCAAGTGACATCTAGTCTTGGCTGTTTTATTCTGATGGAAATGGTGATAAAAGCCCTCTCTTGCTGTTCCGTTAAGGTAGCAGTGTAGAAAAACAAAGCAGCACTCATCTAGCTAAGGCGTGAATTTCCCATAATTTGCAGCAACATTGATAAGAAATGCATCCATATCACTTAAACGGCCAGCTGTTTTATCAAACTGATCCAATTCCAGCTTTGTATGTACCGTGCTATTTAAATAGGTAAAATACCATCTTATGATTTGTATTTATGTTGCTGTTGGATCATGTACTATCTGTGTTTATATTCTCCATGCCACCCACCATTTAAAATGTGCTGGGCTTCAGTAAGTTGATCCAGTTGAAATTGCAGGAGCATGCCGACATCAGCTGCCCTTGATGTGGTTGCAAAGAATTTGAATCTCAAGTTCTTCGAGGTAAAGTATTATGACCATCAGTCATTACTTTGAAATATAGGACAGATATATATGAAGAAAACCATGTTTCAGGTGCCTACCGGGTGGAAATTTTTTGGGAACCTGATGGATGCTGGAATGTGTTCAGTTTGTGGTGAAGAAAGCTTTGGAACTGGTAATGCTTGGACTTTATCGCAACAGGCACCATAATAAATTGAACAAATTGGTTCTGCCTCCTGTTAAAATGGATTGATGCATGTAGCAGCTCTTTTCTTTGGATATTTGATAAAGTTGTTTACCTTGTGTTTTACGGAACAGGACAGTAGACTTGATATTTTCAATGAATAGCTTTTATCATTTTGGATAATTATCATGAATTAATCAAAGTCAAGTCAAAGGTTTGGTGATATTCATGACACTAACTTGACATGATACATTTTCTACTTTCTTTTAGGTTCTGACCACATTCGTGAAAAAGATGGTATTTGGGCTGTTCTAGCATGGCTATCTATTCTAGCCTACAAGAACAAAGATAACCTTGGAGGAGATAAGCTTGTTAGTGTTGAAGATATTGTTCTTCAGCACTGGGCTACTTATGGTCGCCATTATTATACACGATATGACTATGAGGTACTTCACCCAGACCGACATGTATGTTTACCACATCTTTGATGACATGCTAAGTTGCTAATATTACTTTTTGTTTTTGAAGAATGTTGATGCAGAAGCTGCTAAGGAACTTATGGCAAACCTAGTCAAGATGCAGTCGTCCCTGACTGATGTTAACAAGTACGTTGGTTACCTATCATTTAATGCAGTAGTCAATAATTCAACATGAACACCTACATGGAAATTCTCACACACGCAAATGGACTTGATGGGAGAACTACTTATGTACTCCATAGAATCTTATGCACAATGATATGTACGACTGTTCAATTCTCTGCAAATTGATGCATACTTTACTCTGTTCTGGAAGCTTGTTGGTGCATGTCAACAAAGCATATGTGTTAGAAGATGGTAGATCTAAATTGTATTCCTTTTCGCCAGGTTGATCAAGGAAATCCAGCCTAATGTATCAGATGTGGTCTCGGCCGATGAGTTTGAGTATAAGGATCCAGTGGACGGCTCTGTCTCCAAGCACCAGGGTATCAGATATCTCTTTGGAGATGGTTCCCGACTGGTAAGAAACCTCGTGGTTATTAATTAGTTGAACTGTTCTCTTCTGTCAGAACCAAATCAAATGAAGTACTCCCTCCGATTCACATTAATTGTCACAGCCACAAGCAAAGTTTTGCTTTTAGCTGCGACAACTAAATCAGGCAGAGGTTGTAGCACACATATTTAGTCTGCATGCACATATTTGAATTTGCAATGCAACCAGTTAATGCTTAATAGTGGTCGAGGTGGTCCCTTTCTTGTCTAGACTGTGTGATGGCGCCTGCAACAAATGGTGGTGAACTAACACTAGCTGCTTGTGCTGTTCCAGGTATTCCGCCTTTCCGGAACTGGTTCAGTTGGTGCCACCATTCGTATCTACATCGAGCAGTATGAGAATGATTCATCCAAGACCGGGAGGGAGTCTTCCGATGCTCTTTCCCCACTGGTAAGAATGGATCACTACGTATATCCCCCTCATGCTGCTTTGAACAAATTGTCACACATTTTTGCGAAGTTTTGCAGTTCTGATTCTCTTCTTTTATCCAGGTGGACGTGGCCCTGAAGCTTTCAAAGATCCAGGAGTACACCGGCCGATCTGCCCCCACCGTGATCACATAAATTTTGAAGTAGATATGTGCTCAGGCTGCTTATGCAGTTCCGTCCTGGCCTTGTGTTGGATAGTTTTTTCTTACACCTCACACCTGAATAAATGTGTGTACCAGACCGTCCCCGTTTTGTTGCCTACACTGCATACTCTGCTGCCGGTACAGTATGCGGCCGTAATCTTGTCACAGTGGTGTAATCCAGAGTGAATTTCTTCAAGCGATATATTGACGTGTTTTTTGGTCGAGTATTTGTGTACCTGTGTTGTCTTGAACATCCATGGCATGTTACTATGATTGTTTAGTTTCGTTGTTAGTGAACCTGTCACACAAACCGCACGATGGCCTCTCCCGGCCAAACCCAGACTGATGAACACAAACGGCAGCCTGCGTCGAGCGCACTTACTTGCCGGCCTCCATGCTAGGCTACTGTGAGAACTTCAAGCGATATATTGACGTGTGTTTCTTGGTCGAGTATGTGTACCGGTCTTATCTTGGAACATCCATGTGACTGCACTAATTGTCGATTTAGCTAGACCTGTGACACAGAGCGTACGAGATCCTCCCACCGCCATATTTTTTTTCAAGGGCCGCTCGCCTTTTTCATTTAAGTATAAGAAGGTGTTTACAGTAGGGATTACATACGGCCAAGCAGGCGTCCACAAGGCACTACAGGCTGCTGTAAACGACCTGTAACTGCAAGGCTGCAAACACTGGACGCCGTCCCCGTCTTTTGTCTTTTGCCTCCTATCAGCGGTCCAGCATCTGTTTCTCAAAGCGAGCCAGCAGAAAAGTTATTTATTTTAGAGGCATACGGTTCTTGAAAAGAAGTTTGGCATAATCAGCTTCCACAGCTTGCATCTCAATCCAAAGCTTGATGAGAGGTTTAAAAACCACAAGTTGAGGACGAGCAAAGTACGACCAGTTAGATGCTGAAGAAGCAGATGTTATTGTTTTGTTATTCCAAGTCTCTGGCTGGCCCTGTCTATATGCTGCAAGTCTTATCCCTGCAGTACAACTCACACGGGCACGCGCTTGGCCACACAGAGAACGCAGAACCCATCCAGAGATTCATTCTACTTGCTGCCGTTGGAGAGGCTCTTGTTCCAGAGGATGGTGGTGTCCGCGATCATGGAGGTGACCACGTAGGGGTCCATGTTGGACGCCGGCCTCCGGTCCTCGAAGTAACCTGACAGCAAAACAAACGAAACCAATCAACGCACCGCACCACACCACACCACACCACACGGCGCGGAGTCCCATCCGCAAGAGTCGATCAGTCTCCCTGTCTCACCTTTGCCTTCCTTCTCCGTGTCGCGGCCGACCCTCACCGACGCCAAACGGTTCGCGACGCCCTGCGATATAGGATGCAAACAACCAAGCCGGCAGTAAGTAAGAGGAGAGCAGTGCGCGACTCCCAAGCCTGAACACGCTGCTGAGCTTCTCGATCGGTGTCAAGTCTTACCCATACGAAGGTGTTGATGTCGGCGGTCTCGTGGCGGCCGGTGAGCCGGCGCTCGTTGCCTTCCCCGTAGGCGGCGATGTGCTCCGCGTGCCGCGCGCCCAGCTTCTTGATCGCCTTCTCGATCACCTCGTACCCGCCATCGCTCCTCATCGACTTGGTGCTGCATAGTCAGACAAACCACAGCAGGAGAAATGTCGTAACGCAAGACTGACGGATGATGCATTCGCTAGCTGGCGTTCCTTTTTGTTACCTGTAGTTGGTGTGGGCACCAGCGCCGTTCCATTCTCCCTACAGTCACACACATTCAGAATTGCAGGTGAGTAGTATGATATAAATGACTGGCTGGCCGATGCAACGGAAGATCAAGCTGAGAGTTTCTGGTAAAAGAAGAGCAAGAAGAAGAAGAAGTGTTCACCGGGATCGGTTTGGGGTCGAAGGAGACGACGACGCCAGCAATCTCAGTGATCCTCTGTCAGGCGCACAGGTTAAACAAACAAGTTGTTCTCATTAGCAGAAGCTTCGTCTGATTCAGCTAGATGAGGGCACGAGGAGGCAGTTCTTAGTTTCTTACCTCCAGAATGTATCGAGCCGCCCAGAGCTGGTCACCGGCCGAGATGCCAACGGAAGGGCCGACTTGGAACTCCCACTGTTCAGAGCTCAGACAGGGATCAGTCCATGAACGATTTTTATCAACAAACAAATGGGAATCGTAATAACGGGCAAGGTTCATCTGAATTTACCTGTCCTGGCATGACCTCTGCGTTGATGCCGCCGATGCTGATGCCGGCGTAGAGGCACGCCTTGTAGTGCGCGTCCACGATGTCCCGCCCGTAGGATTTCTCCGCGCCCGCGGCGCAGTAGTAAGGTCCCTGCCACACCATTTTAATCGTTCATCCTATGTTTACTGAAGCATAACTGGCAAACATGGTGTACTCTGTCAGTGTCACCATCAGTTGGGCATTTTTGAACTGGTTATCAGCAGGCGCTGAGCTAAGATCTAGCATTTGCAACTAAGCGCCGTGCGTGCCTTGCTTAGGGGAGTAGATATATCTTGGTTCAGATTGCTGCGATTTGCAACATGTGTAGTTAAATTACCTGCGGACCAGGGTAGCCCCCTAGTGGCCAGCCGATAGGCCAGTTGGTGTCCTTCTGAAGCAGGGTGTACTCCTGCTCAATCCCGTACCTTGCATTTCAGGCGACAGAAGATTAGTTCCAAACTTCATAACCTTTCTGAAGAACAGCTAGCCTGAATAACCCGAGATACTGACCATGGTTCTTCAGCCTTGACGTCAGGATGGCTGAATATCCTTTCCGCTTTGTACCGCTCGTTGGACGGAATCGGGTCTCCGTTAGGCGCATAGCAGTCACAGATAACCTGATGAGTGTTCAGAATTAGGTGAAAAGTTGGCGTATATGAACAAACCCATTCGCACAAAAGTAAAATTCACGCCATGAACTCTGCGTGTTAAGGATCAAAGAAGAAGGAGGAGGATGTTGGCCTTTACCAGGATGTTGTTCCCCTTCCTGAAGGGATCCCTGAAGATGGCTTGAGGACTTGACAGAGGCAAAATGCGAAGCAAAATCAGTTGTTCAGCTTTAATGTCAAGGCAGGACAAATGAAGGTAGAAGTAGGAGTAGAAGCAGAGCAAGAGGCATACCGGAGGATGACCTCGCTGTCGTCACCGGTTGCTTGGCCGGTGCTGGAGCCGTCGAAATTCCACTTTGGAAGCTTGCTCGGGCCATCGACGGGTCCGGGCAACGTCTGATATTTGACAAGCACGGAAAGGGTCAGGAGCTTGGCATCGTCAGCACAGTTGGGAGTATAATGAGCAAGAAATCAAGGTAGGAATGATTTTAGCCGTCATAATTTTTTTTTATAGAGTTATACTATCATTGTAGGATTTTTTGGGGCGTACTCTGGCTTTGCTCCTCACGTCCATTCCCGTGCCGCCGACCCTGGATTGCACAAGGTGTCAGTGCTGGAAGAAGATGAGCAAGGCCGAAAGATACCAAGATTTTTTGTTTCTTGGGAAGAAACGTCAGATTGGGACGGTGGGTGATGAAGGAGGAGGTTAGGGCGAAGCAGAGGGTGGAATCTTAGTTACCATATGTACTCGGCGATGATCTTGGCGGTGCAGTCCGACAGGTCGAGGTTGAGAAGATCGGTGAGCCCGGACATGGCGGCTGGTGCGCTGATGGTTCCTTCTTCTTCCTCCCCCCGCTGAAGATGGAAGGAAGAGGCAGGGGAGAAAGGAGTGAGTTGAGAGAGGTGTTCCGGTGGCAGGCTAGCTAGATAGTTGTTGCAGAGCGGGTGCGTGATTTCCTGATTTGTGTCGCGGTGGCTGGCTATAAGACTATAAGTAGTGACGAGGCCTGCAGTTGCAAGGTTGGTGGTGGCCGTGGCCGTGGCCGGTGATGCTGACTCAGAGAGTGGGGCGAGGTCTCTCGAACTCCGTGACTGGGCGTGCGTACGTACGGCTGTCCTTGGCCTTGGGTCGCGTACGTCTCCGCAGCCCTGCACCTGCACCTGCACGCACACCACCGGTGCAGTGCACTGGACGCGGGTGATGTCTGTTTGCGCACTTGCGTGCACACAAGCCGGCCGCTGCACGACGGGTCCGCGCTACCGGGGGATCGGAAGGGAAAGCGATCACCAACACGCAGTAGATGCTGTAGCTTTCATGTGGTATTATTGTTGCAAACGGGAATTTTGTCGAAAGCATCTCCACTCGGGGCCATAAAACCACGCTAAAAGGTCATGGGGTGTGCCGACGCTTAAAATCAGGCCCAGCCTGTCCCTTCAAATCTTTTTTCGTGTCAACGCGGCCAGTTTAGTTACCCGGCGCCTCTAGCCGAACCCTACACATAGAGAGGCAATCGGGGGCGACGGATGGAGCTAAAAATGACGCGGGTCAGCCCTGGCTGTGGGAGAAAGCTTCGTTCCCGTCCTTTTCACCGATTTCCGCTCCATCTTCCTGCCCTTTTCCTGGCTATATGTAGGCGCCCCTCCCTCCCTTTCTCCACCTCCCGCCGCCGCCGCTGTCATGGAGAGGCCCAAATTAAATTTCTACGAGGGCGTGATGTTTGCCCACTACGACACCCTCGTGCCGTCGCGCACGAGGCTTCCGGCTGGCTTTGAGCTCAGCTACGCCGACGTGCCTGTGGCGTCGCCCTTACGTGGAGCCGAGTTGGTGATGCAGATAGAGGAGCGTCGCCGTGAGCTGCCGGAGAGGAAGAGGGCTTAGGAAGTGCGCGGAGAGGAAGAGGGCGATGGCCCTATACGCGGCCACGAGCGTGTACTGGCCGAAGAAGTTCAAGAAGGAGCGGGCAAACGATCTCGTGCTGTGCCGAGCTCACCGGCGGCAGCTCCACCTGGATCTGCGCAACCCCGAAAGGAGGCAGCGCTTCTAGGAAGTGCGCGGGCGTACGGTCTACACCGCTATCGACAAGGCGCGCCGTGAAGAATTCATGAGGAGGGCGGAGGCCGTTGGGATCGTCGACCTCGATTCCGACCCTCGTTTCTACGTCGGCGTGTTTTTCACCCAAATTGGGCTCAGATTCGACCAGTTTTTGGTATATTTCGGCATAATATGAATACAGAGCAATGTTCAACATAGTTCTGCATTAAATTAACCATAGTTCGGCATTAAATTAAACATAGTTTGACGAACAATGAAAATATAATATATTTCGGCCTTGTTCGGCCAGTTCATGCTAGGCATCTATGTGTTGCTCCTGCGTGTCCATAGGTACTCAACCAGATCATCCTGCAGCTGTTGATGCACTACCGGGTCTCGGATCTTCCGACGCATGGCGATGAAGCGGGAGCTTGAAACATGGCTGAGCTACGGCGAAGGTGGGGCGGCGAAAGGTGGTCTAGGTTGTAGGGAGAAGGTGCGGCGGTGGCGGCGGACCTATCTACATGCACGACTTCGGCTTGAATCGGTGGAGCTTCGCCGACGCAAGCATGGCGACATGGCAGCTAGGGAAATCCTTCGCCGCGGGAGAGGCGACTGGTGGTGGGAAATGGGATGTCTCGCCGACAGGGCTGGCGCATCCTCGTTTTCGCTTCATCCGGCGTTCCCGACGTCTCGGGATCGGCCTGGGAACCCCGGATGAAACCGCGTCCTGGGAACGCGACTGGCAAAAATCGTCATCCGGACAAAATAAATACCCTGAAAACGGCGTCCTAAGAATCCGAGTGGAGATGCCCTTAAATTAAGAAAATAGCCGCCATCTCCCCGTATGAGCTAAAAATTGCTAGGACGAGAGCCCATACAAGGGCGAGTGGATATGCTCTATCGCTGTCTGTATAGGACTATAGGAGCACGGCTTTGCGTGATGCACCCGGTGCACCATGCCGCGCACTGTCGCCATAAAGTGCAAACATTCTCTAGTCTCGACCTAGGTACGTGGAGATCGATCTAGTGGACCACCGCATCTTTCCTAGCGGTCAAGGACGGTGACGTGGGTATGTCACTTGGGAGATAGGAAAACGACTAACTAGCTTTTGTGTCTGCGGTGTCACGCCTCTCGTGTCATGCATTATCTTGTGGGAGTTAGTCTTTTTTTTTTGTAAGCTAAGAGTTGATCTCTTGAAAATAAAACAAGATTTATTTTCTCTATTAATTGTACTTTCTAACTTAGTTGATTCAGATTTGTCTAGTATCTAGACATGTTTTATGCTAGATACATATAAATCTAGTCAAAACCGAGGCAATTAATTTGGATAGAAGGGAGTGCCACATTTCTTTCCTTAACAATATGTGCTACTACTAAAATTTGTTTAATTATCGTAACTGCAAGGGATGACAACAAGAGACAATGCATTGTATCACTCGTAAACGAGTTGGTATTTCCTTGCGGCATAGTACGAGTCAGAGACACACGCACACGATAATAATTAACGTTATATTTTGGCACGAGTTAAGACGTGATTGCTGTTGCATGCATCATTTCCCGGTGCTAGGCATGCGAACAAATGGGATGACAAAAGCTGCAAACCTACGAAATCGATTAACCGAACTGAGATAGGCAGGCGTAGGCCCTCGTTTAGATCGCCGCGAATCTGTTGGTCTCTCCCGGGCGTCGAGGCCAGCGCCGTCCAATTACCTAGCACGCGTCGCCGTCTGGCTTCTTCCGTGCAACGCAGACGGTTCGCTACGAGACATGGATGGCGTGTGCAGGCATGGCTGGAAACGCGGCGATCGAGGCAGCCGGAGGGAGATCAATCGTGCCCCGCCCGCGGTACAGTACGTCGAACATTCTTATCTTACCATAAAAAAATGAAACGCTCCGGAAGGTGAGACGTGGCCACCAGCTCGCGATACATCCGGCGACGTGTACGGTTTATTAATCTGTAGATTCTGTACCTACACATTAGTTTATTCGCGCAGGAATCTCACGCGAGCTGGTTAGCTGGTGACACTTATAAAAGGGAATTAAATCAATGTCATACTTATAAGGTGTCATGTGGCGTTGGGCAGAGTAGTAACATCCCATATATAATGCCATCTATCTTTGAGGCAACTGGCAGCGCGCCACGTTATTTCTCACTTCAAGCTAGCTCTTTGCGTGGGGTTGGGAGGCATTGGGATGCTACTTAGACCATGCACCATGTTGAGCCGATTCAACCAAAAATGTATCAGAGTAGGAATCGGTAGCAGCACGACAGCAGTTTTGCTGCTATGTGTTGAATCGACCGTGGGTCTCATTTTTAAATAAACAACTAGTCGTTTTTAATCCTTTTCTAGCATTTTGTCTAGATTTAGATAAACAATAAGTGACTTGCATTTGTCTAGATTTAGATGTATCTTACACTAAAACAAGACTAGATACATCTCCCACCTCACGCGAAGGACCCTTATACCTTGTTGTTAGGATTAATGTATTAATCCTATTAACTCATATCAATATGTCAACCGTCTTTATTTTTTGAAATTACGAACAACTATTTAAGTAAACAATAATAAATAAGTAATAATAATATTTTATTCATATGAAAATAAAAGACTAATTAAATCAATATTTTATTCATTTTTTGCCATTTATTCATTTAATATGACATAAATAATATCTTCAAATCTGTAAATCGAAATTTGACAAATAATATATCCATTGTTATCAAAAAAATGTGAGGAACTCAAATATGACATACAAAATTACTATTTTTTTAATTTTTGAAATAATTTTATTTATTTTCAAATTTTAAGAATCTAAAAGAATTCAAAACGGCCTAAAGCTGTTGAAATCAAAGAGGAAATTGTTTTCTGCACATTTTGATAGGTTGTACATTTTTTCTGACATCGTATGTAAAAGTTATGGCCATTTAGAATTTTTTTTTGTCTATTTTCTTTAGTCCCGGTTGATACGAACCGGGACCCCCGCCACCCCTTTAGTCCCGCTTCGTATCTTCAACAGAGACTAAAGATCCGTTTGACCCGGGACTAAAGATTATTCCGTTCGAACCGGGATTAATGTGAGCATTAGCCCCGGGTTCAACCACAACCAGGACTAATGCTCTAAACTAGGGTGGACGAAAGGCCCATTTTCTACTAGTGCGAACCAAGATATCAGTTCGCTTTTCTTGTCAGAACTTATGAGCCGATGCCCTACTATGCGAGGAACTGTTTCCTGAGTCCTTTGAACCGGTTTACATCGTACATGGTCTTATGCCGATAGTATATGGTGCGTAGCAAACATGCATTTTCATCAATTAGTTATAAAGGATGTTCATGTTATGATCTCTTTGTGCTTGTTTATGCATGGTTAGGTGTTTTAACGACAACTTCAACTACAAATAGATATCGTAGTATAAGCCTCACTTGAGCCTTGATTTTCATGACATCATAGACGTTTTTTCGTTCAGGCATTTTTGTCTACCAAACCTATTTTTCGTGCATAACTTTGATGGGTGTTGCTCCTTCCACAGGGTCTCAACATCTTTTCACGTTCTTCGGTATTGCGGCTTGGCTGCATCTGCCAATGGTCACATCATTGACCATACTAGCTGCCAGAGATAGAAAGAAAGAGGGCAAAATATACATAATCTTTGGGATATCCATCTTTATTATGTAGAGGTCGAATGTGAACTTCTTTGCTTGTATCAACTTGATTAAACATTTGAATAATAACCCCTTGTCCCCTTATTGAAAAAGTCATAATATTAGTTTGGACTATGATCCACAATATACATCTTGGCACTAGTAGAAACCGGGTCATTTGCCCCGGTTCGTAAGGCCTTTAGGTCGGATTTCGAACCGGGTCTGCGAAAGCGGGACAAAAGGTCCAAGCTTTAGCCCCGGTGCAGACGCGCTGAGCGGCAGGACATTTAGCCTCGGGTCGTGTTACGAACCGGGACTAAAGGTTCCCTGCCGCGGCAGCATTTTGGGCCATTTGGCTTCCGCGGCAGGGGATGGGGTTTTAGGGTTTTAAGTTTTTCTTTTCATTTTGTGTCAATTATTTTTCATTCTGTGTTTTCATTAGAAACAAGTTTTCGTATACATACAGAACACTACTACACAATACTTGTACACATTGACGCAATATATAATATAATTTCTCTTACAAGTATATATGGAGTCCCAACCGGGTCCAGAGCATGTCTATTTGATTACAAGGAGATCATTCATGGATGCTTTAGGGTCTACTTATACAGTATTCTCCGCGTGGGTCTATGACCTCGTCGACAAAAAATACAGCAAATTCCTCTTGGATTGCTATTAGGCGGTTCTCTCTTAGGAGCTTGTCCCGCATCGCGTCCAACTATATAAAAAGAAGATCGTATGAATTAGACTCAACACAACTTTTTGTAATAAAAATAAAGGGTGAATATATTGTTTACTTACTCGAACATTTTCCGAGGGCTTCTCAATACTGATGCGAATGAACTCGCACACGTAGAATCCACATAGATTAGTTTCCTGTGGCTGCCTCGCGCACTTTACAAGAATAGAATTTAATCAAATAATAACGCTAGCATGATAAATGCACATAAACTAGAATTAAATAGATACGCGGACTTAGCTCGTACTACTTACCGAGAGTGATTTAAAAAATAGCTCCTCACGCCATTGATCGCGGACATGTTTCTTGAACTGTGTCCAAACCCTACCCGACAAAGAAAATTAATGTATGAGTTAATAACTACTTGATATCCCAGAAAATGAACGAAAGAAACCAATATAGTGCGATAATGGTTGAAATTACCTCTGGAGCGCATCGATAATGATGCGGTAGTTTTCAATGTCTTTGTTTAGTGAGTCTATGATGTGAACTCTTCCCAAGTCAAGTAAAATGCTTAGAAGAATCCAGTGGTCATTACGCAAGGTTTACATACGTCAGTAACTCATCATTTACACTGAACATCGAGTAAGCAAAAGTTAATGTGTACAAAAACTCACCTGCCGTCGTGGTAAGGAAATATTATTTCGTTACAGAAATGCTGTTTTGTGAGAAACCGCAACAAGTCGTGCTCGGTCTCCAGTGGTTTATCTTTTAGTATAGCTCCATGAACTCGATGTGGGTCAATGAACCCAAATCCGCTGATAGCTTTTTTTTTACAATCGAGCATCTTCATTCTACATCATTATATATAGCGTACAAAAGAATATAGTGAGTATATTTACCGGCAATAATTGAACAAGTTGAGATAGAGACCTAACATAAATAAAGTAATCACTTATAGACAATACGAACTGAGGATAGTTTTGTCGAGTTCCTTTAGATTGAATAACTGAAATAATTATGTAAATTCAATAGGGACCTCGTCTTCAATGAAGTAATGCGATTTTCGAACTTTCAGTATGAGCCAATTTCACTGTTCTTTTGATGCTTTCATGTACCATTCATGGAATCGTCGCATTTGTGTTGGCATATCCCGAAGCCTCTCAGAATTGACCAGCGGCTTCCCGTTAACAAATTTGGGTGCTACCTCAGCCTTGGGCATATCGCCGTGAATAATTTCATGAATAGGCATACCACATTGCTCGGCCAATATCCTAGCCGTTTCCGGATCCATAGGTTCTTCCTCATATAGTTGAGGTTCGGGTATGTTCAGCTGGAGTGGGGGGAGCGATTGGTTTGCTTGTTTCCCCAGCTGGGGAACATCTCTTTTGGTTCTTCGGCTACCACTCAATTGTTTTGCTTGTTTCCCCAGCTGGGGGATGTCTGTTCTGATGCTTCCGCTACCACTCGATTGTTTTGCTTATTCCCCCTGCTGGGGAACCTCTTTTTTGATGCTTCCTCTACCGCTTGATCTCTTATGTTTCAGTGTCTTCTGAAGACATCGTGTATAGTCATCTGGCGCATTTAACTAAGCTTGGGATGACTGCGTCAGTAATTTTCTAAAGTGCTCCTTGGTTTCCGGTTTTATTTGGACCTCTGGCTCAGGTTGTTTCTTTTTAAAATGAGCATCCACTTCGGCCTGTACGACCGCATCGGTCTCCTCATCGGTCAGGTCGTAAGCCCTCTTGGGAGGAATTGGCGGTACTCTTGGGAGGAGCGACAACTGTCGCTTCGGGCGTTGGTTATCGCTCGACGGAGCAGTGGTATTCTTCCGCTTTTGGCCCTTAGTGGGTGGAGGCGGATGCGTAGATTGAAATGGACTCGTGTTGGGGTCATGGATTGGACTATTACTGGGAGGAGACGGTGCACTTGGAGGTGGACTTGGAGGAGACGGTGCACTGGGAGGAGACGATTGCCTTGGAGGTGATGGATTGTTTCTCGGTGGAGAAGGTGGCCTTGGTGTCGAGCCTAGAAACTTGATGTATTCTTTTTTCCAAAGAATGAAGCCACTCGTGACTTCTCCCAGTGTCGTCTCCCCTTCACCTCCAGGAATGTCAAGCTGTAGTGACTGAAACATAGGTAGAATTTCATCCACACCGACACGAGCATAGCCAGCTGGAATCGGATTGCAATGGTAGGTCGCTCCCGGTGCAGAAGGTAAAGCAAAGCCAACCGCCACCTTCATGGAAATATTCTTCAGTTCAACATGCAGCTCACAACTAGTCTTCTCCTTAATTGCATCCACGGGGTACACATCCATCGTTGCATCATTACCGTGCCCCTCCGTGGAAGCCACGCTGCTTTTCCATTGCGATGGGCCGACCGTACTGTCCGGTGTAGGATCTTGCTGTCGGAGTCTTTTAAATTCATTAAGCTCCTGGCGATGCTCCTGCAGCATGGCTTCAAACCTCGCGAACCGCTCCGTATCCTCCTCTTTTTTCCGCTTTGTTCTTCTCAATCGGCTTCTGTACGTGTCACGGTGCTCGGGAAACCCGATAACCCATGGATAAGAAGGTCCGAACCCTCTTGTTCGGCTAGCCTTTTCAGGATTTCCGAGAGCCTTTGTCAGCTCATCGTTCTCTCTGTTGGCAACAAACGTTCCCTCTTCAACCTCTTTTATCACTTTAACAAGTTCTTTCTTGGGTGAAGAAATTTCTTCGACTGCAACAATCTCGCCTGTTTCTGGGTCTAATGATTCCCCATACCCGAATACCCAATTTCTTGACCTCAAGGGCCAACTAGACGTAGCTGGAGTGACCCCTTTAGCCTCCAGGTCAGCCTCAGCTTTATCCCACTTAGGCATGGAACTCTTGTAGCCACTTGTGCCCATATGATGGTGATATTTCTTTTTGGCTGCATTTACCTTATTTTTTGCTGATATTGCCTTAGCTGGTGCCGAGGTCTTGTATTCCACAAATGCGGCCTAGTTATCCTGCTGCAACTCTAGTGGGCCAACGAATGGAGGAGTTGTTTCATTCAAGACATACTTGTGGTACAATCTTTTTTTCCATTCCTTGAATAGTTCAGCCATCTTCTTAAGAGCAAAGTGCTTGACTTTCCTCATCATTTGCTGTGTGAGCTCATCAGTCTCTCAGACTGGTAGGGTGAAATGTGTCATGAGAGAATTCCACATCGTATCTTTCGCTCTGTCATCTACAAAACTAGCCATAGCTGGATCCTTTTTCTTTCCTGGCTTGTTCTAGTTTCGCGTGGTGATCGGAACTTTGTCTCTAACAATCACTGCGCATTGACTTGTAAATGCATTCGCAGCTTCTTTGGGCTCCAGCGGTTGACCCCGCGGAGAGACTAAGTCAATGTTGAAACGGACATTAGCGGACAACTTGTGTGTCGGGCCTCTTGTCTTTGTAAAAGATTGGCCAGAAGCGGAGGTCTAAGAGAAGAAACATTCGTCAGTATATATATACGAATCAATTAGTGCATCTATACTAGTGAACGATCGATAGAGGCTTTATATACCTCGACAGAGTTTGTCATTATTATGGTGTCTTCACCATGGTCTCCACCATGGTCAGCACCATCGTCTCCACTATTTTCTCCACCATCGTCTTCTCCAGACAAATTAAGATATTCGGATCCATCATAATAAGACCCCCCAGTACCCTCATCTATCATGTTGAGAAGCTCCTCTTCATTCTGTCTACCGTCCATAGCTTAACTAATACAGAAAAAGAATATTGCATTAAGTAAAATAATATTACAACTGCGACAACTCGGATACAGTACTTAGTGATTAAGATAAAGTACAATAATATAAGATAAAGTGCATTATTAATACATCACCGGAGAATAGCTCGGGTGCATTATAGGATAAAGTATAAGATAAAGTATATTATTAATACATCACCGGAGAATAGCTCGGGTACATTATAGGATAAAGTATAAGATAAAGTACATTATTAATACATCACCGGAGAATAGCTCGGGTGCATTATAGGATAAAGTATGAGATAAAGTATATTATTAAGATAAACTAGCGAACGCGGCTGCCGCGTTCTGTGCTACGGGAGCTCTGTATCCACAGAAGAGGAACCATCACCAGAGAATAGCTCGGGTGAGATCCGTGAATCTGCCAGATATTGGAGAACCTAGTCTCCAAAAGATACATGTATCGTCGTACATGCTCGTTCTCCTCCCTGATACGACGACGTACCACCTCCTCGGGGGCCGGCTCCCTCTGCACCACTCCTGGACCTCGTGGACGCCACCAAAGAAGCTCCAGATCGACGATGATACCCGGATTCCTCACCAAGGTACGAGTCCCGACAGGTAGCACCTCCTAGTGCCAACCCGGCGGAGCCTAGACTCGGACATCCCCGACGGAGTCCAGTAGGCTCGGACGAGGTGGACGCGGGATAAATAAATAATAGCAATAAACAATCATAAAACATAAACAGTAACTAAATCACTAAGTATATATTGCTCTAATAACAATAACCCTAAACCTATCACTAACTAAACTAAACCTAATTAACTAAACTAAACCTAATTAACTAAGTATTCTAACTAATCCTAGATAAATACTAACCTATACAATTAACCTAATACTAATACTAACTAATTCTAAATACTAACCTAATACTAATACTAACTAAATACTAACCTAATAATAAAACTAACTAATATTAATAGAAAATACTAATACTAATCTAATACTAACCTAAATACTAATACTAACTAACCTAATACTAACCTAAATACTAATACTAACCTAATACTAATACTAACTAACCCTAAATACTAACTACCCCTAAATACTAATTAACCCTAAATACTAAATACCCCTATATACTAATTAACCCTTAATACTAATATAATAATAGTAAATACTAACCTAATACTAATATAATAACTAACCCTAAATACTAATTAACAAAATTAACAACATACTAACCTAACTAACCCTAAATACTAACCTGAACGGAGGCGACGCGGCGCGGCGGGGCGCGGAGACGATGGTGCGGGCGGCGGCGGCGGCACGGACGTACGTCGCGGAGACGGTCGGTGTGCGGCGGCATAGACGGCGCGGCGGCATTTATACCACCACCCCTTTAGCCCCGGTTCGTATTACAACCCGGGGCTAAAGGTGTTTTCGGCCCGCCGCACTTCCCGCACGCCGCAACCCTTTAGCCCCGGTTTGTAATACCAACCGGGGCTAAAGGCTTTAGCCCCGGTTGGTATTACAAACCGGGGCTAAAGGTTATTATTGGTGCCAAAACCAAAACTGGTTTATAGTTTTCAGAAAATTATGTATTATATATCAAAATTTTCAGAAAAAGAAGATCTATAATTTAAATCTATTATCATACTTTATTATACAACTTAAATGAAATTATCTATTATTTAAAAATGGAAAAATATATATAATATACCAAAATATTCACAAAAATATAGTAAAAATGTTCTCCTGCTATTTCCCCCGCTTCCCGCCATGTTTCTCCCGCCATTTCCCCCACTTCCCGCCATGTTCTCCCGCCATGTCCCTCTATATCTAGGCCGACCGCCATTTCCATCGACACATCCACACCTTCTCTCTCACAACAATGGACACCGCTTACTAGGCTTTTCTGACGCTCGAGGAGACCGAGGCGCTGGCTCCTCCAGCTACCCATGCCCGCCGAGGTACCACCTGCCCGCTGGCTAGATGCTTAGCGCTGGAGGAGTTCCTGTTCCTCTTATGTCTCAAGGTTCGGCCCGCTAGGCGGCCATCACAAACCACTTCTACCTCGAGCTCACGCCGGAGCAGCGGATGGATCCCCATTGGGATCCCGACAACCTCGACACCTGGAATGCCTTCTTCGCAAACCGGTAGGAAAGGGAGCTCGCTAGGTACGAGGGTGACGGCCCGCCCCCAGTGAACCACAACGAGGCTGGTCGCCGCCTGTGGTGGGCGCCCGGACTATCGCCGGTGTGATGCGCTACATCGCCATGAGAGACCATCCTCGCCTGAGGTACCCGCACTTTCACCAGCAGCATAGCCACAAGAATGGTGGTGGTGGTGAAGGCCTAGGGCGTACTGGGGTCGTCATCCGGGAGCCCCCTCCCCCGCACGTCGTGAATCCGAGGCCGGAGGATCCATCCGCATGCTACGAGGAAGGGCTGAGGATCCATCCGCGTGCTACAAGCGATGACGATGACGATGACAATTCCGAAGACGACCCAGAAGCTGTGTACTACAGGGCTAGATATGATTATGACTAATTTTTACATTTTAATATTAATAAATGTCTGGCCACAACAAGTTGCAATACTATCTATTGAGATCGAGATAGTTCATATCCATATACATATAAGAAGATCATTAAAAATAAAGGTTTAATAATATTGTACATCACCAACATCCACACATGTTAGAGTTTTCTTCTAATCCGTAACCATGGAGCATCTTTCTTACTTAACGAGATGCTTGGGTCATCCTTCACAGCGAAGGGCGGAATTTCATGAAACTTATCATAATCGTCTAACATGTCTATCTTATCCTCCACCCCCACAATGTTTCTTTTTCCTGAAAGAACTATGTGGCGCTTTGCCTCATCAGATGCTATATTCTTTTGCTTATCTTTCCTTTTTCTCGGTTTGGTAGACATTTCCTTCACATAAAAAACCTGAGCCACATCATTGGCTAGGACAAATGGTTCATCTCTATATGCAAGGTTGTTGAGATCCACTGTTGTCATTCTGTATTTCTTGTCTACCTCAACCCCGCCTTCTGTCAGCTTGACCCATTTGCACTGAAACAAAGGAACCTTTAAAAAGGTCCATAGTCAAGTTCCCATATCTCCTCTATGTAACCATAATATGTATCCTTTTGCCCATTCTCGTCTGTTGCATCAAATCATACACCACTGTTTTGATTGGTGCTCTTTTTATCTTGGGTGATCGTGTAAAATGTATTTCCATTTATCTCGTATCCTTGAAAAGTCAATATAGTCGAAGATGGTGACCTGGCCAACAAGTACAACTGCTCTCCAACATTTATGTCATTCATGAGATGTGTCTGCAACCAACCGCCGAAAGTCCTCATATGTTCATCTCTAATCCAGGAGCCAGGCTTCCCCGGGTTGTTGCAGTGTACAATATTCTTGTGTTCCTCGATATACGGAGCCACCAAGGTGGAAGTTTGCAGAACTGTGTAGTGTACTTTAGTGAGAGAATGTCTGTCCATACATATCCTTGCTTTCTTTCCTACGTGCCTTTTCCACTAATTCTACCCTCATGCCGTGATTCAGGAACACCGATGGGCTTAAGGTCAGGAATAAAGTCAACACAAAACTCAATGACCTCCTCTATTCCATATCCCTTTGAGATGCTTCCTTCTGGCCTAGCACGGTTATGAACATATTTCTTTAACACTCCCATGAACCTCTCAAAGGGGAATATATTGTGTAGAAATACATGACCAAGAATGTTAATCTCATCGACTAGGTGAACTAGGAGGTGAGTCATAATATTGAAGAAGGATGGTGGGAACACCAACTCGAAGCTGACAAGACATTGGACCACATCTTTCTGTAACCTTAGTAGACAATCTAGACTGACTACCTTCCGAGAAATTGCATTGAGAAACGCACATAGCTTCACAATGGGTACTCGAACATTTTCCGACAGGAGTCCCCTCAATGCAATCGGAAGCAGCTGAGTCATAAGCACGTGGCAGTCATGAGACTTTAGGTTTTGAAATTTTTCTCTGTCATATTTATTATTCCCTTTATGTTCGATGAAAAACCAGACGGGACCTTGATACTGTAAAGGACTTCAAAAAAGATTTCCTTCTCTTCTTTGGTAAGAGCGTAGCTAGCAGTACCTTCAAACAGCTCTGGATGCATGCCGTCTCGGTGTTTTATACGTTGTTGGTCCTGCCGTGCTTTAGGTGTATCTTTGCTCTTCCCATACACGCCCAAGAAGCCTAGCAGTGTCACGCAAATATTCTTCATCAGGTGCATCACGTCAATTGCAGAGCGGACCTCTAGGACTTTCCAATAGGGTAGCTCCCAAAATATAGATTTCTTTTTCCACATGGGTGCATGTCCGACATTGTCCTTCGGAACAGATTGTCTACCAGGACCCTTTCCAAAGATTACTTTTAAATCCTTCACCATGTCAAATACATCATCACCAGTACGGCGGATAGGCTTACATCGACTGTTTGCCTCACCATTGAAATGCTTACCTTTCTTTCTTAGGATGTGCGAGGGCAGAAGAAAACGACGATTCTCCGGGTACACATTCTTCTTACATTTATCCAAATATATACTTTCAGTATCGTTTAAACAGTGTGTGCATGCATTGTATCCCTTGTTTGTCTATCCTGAAATGTTACTAAGAGCAGGCCAATCATTGATTGTTATGAACAACAACGCTCGTAGGTCAAATTCCTCCTGCTTGTTCTCATCCCACACACGTACACCTTGTTCGTGCCACAACTGTAAAATTTCTTCAACTAATGACCTTAGGTACACATCAATGTCGTTACCAGGTTGCTTCGGGCCTTGGATGAGCACTGACATCATAATAAACTTCCGCTTCATGCACAACCAAGGAGGAAGGTTATAGATACACAGAGTCACATGCCAGGTGCTATGACTGCAGCTCTGCTCCCCAAAAGGATTCATGCCATCTGTACTTAGACCAAACCATAAGTTCCTCGCATCACCTGCAAAGTCCGAAAAACTCTCTCTTGTTTTTTCTCCACTGCGACCCATCAGCGGGGTGTCTCAACATCTCGTCTTTCTTACGGTCTTCCATGTGCCATCGCAACAACTTGGCATACTCTTTGTTCCTGAATAAACGTTTCAACCGTGGTATTATAGGAGCATACCACATCACCTTGGCAGGAACCCTCTTCATGCGGCGCTCGTCCTCAACATCACCAGGGTTATCTCGTCTTATCTTATACCGCAATGCAGTGCATACTGGGCATGCATCCAAATTTTCGTACTCGCCGCGGTAGAGGATGCAGTCATTAATGCATGCATGTATCTTCTGCACCTCTAATCCTAGAGGGCAGACAACCTTCTTTGCTTCGTAGGTACTGGCGGGCAGTTTGTTATCCTTTGGAAGCAACTTCTTCATTATTCTCAGCAACTTTTCAAATCCTTTGTCAGTCACACCGTTTTCTGCCTTCCATTGCAGCAATTTCAGTGTGCTACCCAGTTTTTTGTGCCCATCTTCACAATTTGGGTACAACAATTTTTTGTGATCCTCTAACATCTTATTGAACTTCAACCTCTCCCTTTCAGTTATGCATTCTTCTTGGGCATCAGCAATGGCCCGACTAAGATCATCATCGGGCAGATCTGATGCCCGTTCTTCATCTTTTTCTTCATCAATGTCTTCCATTGTAGTACCATCGTATTCATGGTAGTCATTGTCATTCTCTTCTTCTTCGTTGTCTTCCATCATAACCCCTCTTTCTCCGTGCTTGGTCCAACAATTATAGCCGGTCATGAAACCGGACCGAAACAGGTGGCTGTGAAGGACTCTTGAGGAAGAGTATTCTTTGTGATTCCGACAGACGCCACATGGACAAGACATAAAACCATTCCGCTTGTTTGCCTCGGCCACAAGAAAAAAAGAATGCACGCCTTTAATGAACTCGTTAGAGAGTCGGTCAGCGTACATCCATTGCCAGCTCATCTGCAATATATAATTAATTAAGTACATCAAACATAATCATAATTAATTAGTACTAATCTAAAACCAGCAACCAGGACTAAAGATATGATGAACCTTTAGTCCCGGTTGGAGGCACCAACCGGGACTAAATGTGGATGTGGAGACAACATGTCGACACTATGTCCTCAGTGGGTAGCACTAAGCCAGTAAATTAAATGCGACACTATTTTGGGTGGGTGGCAGCACTATGCCAGCGTGAGTGTGTCGACATTATGTCATCAGTGCCCGACACTATGTTGTGCTGCTTAATCTATAAATAGGTATGCATTCTTGTGAAGAACCGCAAGATGGTGTGCGAGACCAGGGACACCACTACGGCGGAGCTTCTCGAAGATGTCTTAGGACCTCGTCCTCAGACATCTTCGAGGAGCTCGCCGTAGAGGTACTCTCTAATATGTGAAATTAGTTAGCTCCACCAACATACTGATTTAGCTAGAGAAGATATAAACCGAAAGATGGTGTGGAAGAGCAGGGACACCACTATGGCAGAGCTTCTCGAAGATGTCTTAGGATCCCGTCCTCAGACATCTTTGAGGAGCTCGCCATAGAGGCACTCCCTAATATGTGAATTGTGATGTCTTCTTATCAATCTTTTATGAATTAACCCTATCTTTGTTACTATTTTTTCAGTTTGTTGAACGCAGGTAGACGAAGAAGGATATTTTGCCCAACTAGCTAGTTAGAATGATGAACTCACGCATGTGTGTGCTTCTAAAATCAAATATCGAGACTATGTGCCAAAACAAGATATATATAGATAGAATCCACATATTGTGATATTTACCTTAGAGTTCCTTACATTAATACAAGATATAGATATAATCTAAACATCGATCTCATCCTATCATTGCAAAAATTACTACCAAACTAAATCCACAAATCCATCTATAAGATAGAGCATGAAATGAGCTAATATAGCAATGAGAGTTCAAAGGATGAAGTTGCTCACCTTTTAGAATCTTTGGATAGATGGGGCACCACAAAATATAGACAAATCTTGAGGAAAAAAAGGGCATAAACTCGAGCTTGAAGCAAGAAAGAGAGAGAGGAGAGCCACCAACTTGAATGGTGGCTCGGGCAGGGGAAGAAGATATAGCCAAACCTTTAGCCCCGGTTCGTGTAGCCCCGGGTCGTGTAACAAACCGGGACTAAAGGGTTTGGCACCCGACCTAGCCTGCCTGAAACCCTTTAGCCCCGGTTTGTTATACGACCCGGGGCTAAAGGTTCCATTCGAACCGGGGCTAGTGTCTGCCATCCCCTGGGGCCAGTTCTAGCCGTTGGACCGAGGCATTAGTCCCGGTTTGTAGCAAAACCGGGGCTAATACCCCTGGACCAACGGTCTGTTTTCTACTAGTGTGGTGTACTTCTACGATAAATAAAGAACGGGTAGCCAATGAAATAAACAGTCATATAGTACATAATTATTTGTTTGGGGTCATTAACTATATATTATGACCATTAAATAGTTCTTGTGGTGACAAAGCTACTATTCATACATCAAGCGTTTATGTACCAAGAGTAAGAATTGTTTCCTCACGGCTACAATGATGCACCATCGGGTTGCCAGAAACATGTAACAAAGGAAAAATAATATGGACATCAATACTTTTAGAGTGAATTCTTGTTTTCATCTTCTAGTTTAACGCTTTTAACCAAAACTAGCCTATTTGCCATTTTTTCTCCATTATTACCCGATTTAAAGAAATTTGTACTCAGTTACACTCCTTTTAAATATTATCGAGTTCTGCCGCATGGCATACGCTCATCATGACTACTTGGCATGTTGACTTGGTGTACAACTAAAATCATACTTCTCCTTGCAATCGTCATGGTAAAGGTGCTAAATAGCCTCAAGGCTTTCGACAACATACACCTTTAAGAAACTCAAAAGTCTGTGTCAAGCCGAGACGGTCAACAAATGGTCATGACACTTTCACGATGTCGAATCACGCACATAAAGGGTGTGGTTGCTGTTAGGTGGCGCTTAAAAACGTCAAAAGTTACTGCATCTAAAAGTGTACATTAATTTACTGTCAAGAGTTACTGCATCCAATAGTTATCCACCACACTGCGATCTACTGGTAGTGTATAGACTCGCGAGTCAAAAAAGTGTCTCGCAATGCACACCTTGTAAAGCGACGCATACATTGCGCCGCCGCTTATATTGATGCTTGGAAGATGTTTTAATATGCTGCTTATGTAATTTTATGCAATTAGGGCAATAATTATTTTTATTTCATATTGTCCTTAATGTACATATCTTAATTAACGGTAGACGACATAAAGCAATTATTAGTTGGTCAACATCAAGTTTCACATTCACACACATTAGTTTGCATCACAAAACATTATAGCAACAAGTATAGTTGTTAGTTCCACACAGTACTGCAATACTGCATATAACAACATCACACATGGAGTCATGAATTTAAGTGTCCGTGGGCAAGCGATGAACGTCATCTTTGCTTATGCATGGAGGCAAAGCTAACATGGTTTGTGCGATGATCCCATGGACCATCGCCGCACACCATTGCTAAACTCATTCTGAAGCTAGATAAATCTATACACTAAAACGAGTCTAGATACACTTCCTTCATAAAGCTAAAACATCTTATATTTTGAAACGGAGAGAGTATATACAAATATCATTTTACAAGGCATGATTGTGATCTCCTTTTACAAGGCATGACTGCATTTACCACGAAGAGATAAAAGGTTGGTGTCACATTTATGAATTGATTAAATCTGATGAATGTCGATACAAGAAAATGTACTTGAAATACATGATGAAACCAATCCAGGGAACGATGCTTACTATTCAAAGAGAGAGTTTAACTAATATTTGGCTGAAGTTTTACTTAGTGGCCGCCGCCACTCCCATCCTAGCGCCTCCCCAGCACCCTGGACCCCTCTCCAAAGATGCATCGTAATATCGTGGTTTGTTTCCTGATTCAGTCATGCACGTCGATCGTCAGCGTTGTTGCATGGAAGAAACCAAGCTGTAATGGACGGCGCTGTCCTCTTCCCTGAAGCTTCTAGACGCCGGGAGAGATAAACAAATTGGGCTAACTGTTGAGTAATCCTCACATGGTGCTAGTCACCATACATTATCTAGTCATCTGCTCCACTAGTATGCATTAAACGAGGTCTTACCTATCTTGGTTCTGTTTTGTATCTTTGGAGCTTTTGCCATGCTGTGACGGTGGCTCGTCATCCCGGCTGCTGAATCGGAGCGGTGAAAATAAATCGAAGGAGAAATCATTAACTTATATAGGTTGCAACAGATCAGTAAATAGGCATGTGGAATTTGTGCTCCTCGATCTCACGTTACTTGCTTGGCTCGGTCTTGTTAGTTGTGAGAGAACGATGTGTACCCGTTAGGGCCATCGGTTGTGTATTATGTAGGCATGGAAAAGCCCCATGTGTGGTGTACATGGTCGTGTACCTATACAATACAGAGTAGGTACGGTATTACAAACTCTAACACCCCCTTAATCGAGACCTGAGAGAGGTTGAGATAACATTTATAGTTTCTTGGAGCAAAGAGTCTTGATGAAGCCATCAGAAATCTGGCCCTTGCTAGAGATGAATCTGGCATCAAGTTGTTTGCTAGCAACTCTTTCTCGAACAAAATAAAAGTTAGTCTCAATGTGTTCGATACGGGCATGAAAGACAGGATTAGCTAGTTGAGAGAAAAGTGGCACAAGCATGATCTCCTGAAGTGGGATGCCCAGCTCTTGTATGAGAGCCTCTACCCAAATCAGTTCAACGGTAGAACTAGCTAGCCCCTGTGCTTCATCAAGACACTGTTGGATGTTTTCTGGCTCTTCAAGATATGAGATTAGGACCAAAAAATATATCAAAACCACATGTAGAGCATGTGTCATCTAAATCACATGTCGAGTCTGCATCAAACTAGGCACTAGGAGTGTAGAGGAGGATTTCTCGAAGGCGAGGCCCGCCTTTTGTGTACCATGAATATACCTCAAAATCCACTTGACCGCAGTCTAGTGAGCAGTTGTAGGAGCATGAAGATATTGCCATACCTTATTAACCGAAAACAATAAGTTAGGTTGTGTTAGTGTTAAATACTGAAGAGCTCCAACAATGCTCATGTAGTGAGTATTGTCCTCGGGTCCAAGTAATGATCCCTCATTCAAGGAGAGTGTGTCATTCATAGCAAGTGGTGTGGGACATGGCGTGCAAGTACTCATACCGACACGAGCTAAAATATCAGTAGCATATTTTCCTAATTTAAAAAGAAGATCATTGGGCTGTTTGTGAACTTTAAGACCTAAAAAGAAATGCAAATCCCTTAGATCCTTGAGAGCAAACTTTATGCTCGGGTTATGTAGAAGGGCTGATATGGCAGAATCTGATGAACTTGTCACACTAATGTCATCAACATATATAAGAAGGAACATAGTGATACATGACTTGTCAAACAGAAACAAGGATGTGTTGGCTTTGGATGGAATGAAACCAAAGAGTGTGCAACTTGGAACTGAGACGAGAGTACCATGCTCAGGGAGCCTGTTCCAATCCATATAAAGCCTTCTCAAGTTTGCAAATATGATTTGGAGAAGTAGAAGACTGAAAATATTGTGTATGTTTCATATAAACCTCCTCTTCCAAAACACCATGTAAAATGCATTCTTGACATCTAGCTACCTTAAACTCCATCCTTTAGAGACTGATATTGAAAGGACAAGTCTGATAGTTGTATCCTTAACAATAGGACTAAAAGTATCTTCATAATCAATGCATACCTTTGTTTAAATCCTTTTGCAACAAGTCTTGCTTTATACATGTCAATACTACCATTGGAATTTTCTTGATGTGATAAACCCATTTATAGTCAATGACATTTTGGTTGAAAACTTGGTGGTACAAGATGCCAAGTGTTATTGGAAATGGGAGCATCATATTCATCTAGCATTGCGATTCCAATTTGTGTCAGTAAGTGCCTCATTTAAATTGTTGGGTTATCATGTAGACATTAGCAATGCATACATAACCATGTCATCAATGTATTGTTTCGGATTGGTAATACCTTTCTGCAGGCAAGTGCGAACGCCATCGATCTCACACCATTTGTAACCGATACTGGTGGCGTGCCTCCTGAACGCCACTGGTAAAATATGGACTGGTGGCACGCCATCCAAACACCACAAGTAATATCCTCACTGGTGGCGTGTTATATGAACGACACAAATAACGACTTTAAAAGTGGCATTTGAGTTTATTTGAATGCCACTAACTTTATTTCAAATATTAAAAAATTGATTTTATATTATTGAATTTCACATCAATTATATCAGGAATTGGACATTCATATACAATAGAAGTAATAATAAAGTAACATTATCCAGAAGTTATTATTACCGAATTTAACTAGCTAAAGAGATAACATGCATGCCTAGTACTAGTAGCTAGTTAACCTAGCTACACCTCGTCATACTCATCGTCATATCCATCCTCGTCGTGCGAGTAGTTGGGATCA
Organism: Avena eriantha; assembly: GCA_910589775.1. NCBI lineage: Eukaryota > Viridiplantae > Streptophyta > Magnoliopsida > Poales > Poaceae > Avena > Avena eriantha. The sequence continues at coordinate 167,895,009 of OU342743.1, read as the reverse complement.
ATGCAATCAAAGTAGGTGATGCGATCCACATAGTCGAGGGTGAAGATGATGAGGTCCAACGTTTATCTGGTAGCGATGGAGAAATTGTGTCCAAGTAGCTCCACTGAAATAGGTGACGGTCGACTCGTTAGTATATATTGTCTCTTTGAGCCTGAACAAGGGTTCACTGCGTCATTGAACCACAAATGGCGGGTTCAGCTATCCTCGCGGAACTAAACGCACTTCATCAAAGTTATAGACCTTCAAAGGAGTCCCTCCGTGAGCAAGGACGCAAATAAAAACCCAAACCCGACTAGCAGGTAAGGTCGAACGGGCAAGACAGTGGAACTCCCACGGTATTTCGAGAAATTTGCATTCCAGATGCTTCCCATGCCTAATATATATACTGTGTATGTCTACCCCGCTGATGACTGTTGGAAAAGTTCAAGATGCATACGACTTATAAGTAGCTCAATACAAGAGTCTATCATTAGATGGATGGTGCAAGTATATATATACATATACATTTTACAAGGCATGACTCCATTCCGAAGCTCCTTTTAAAGGCATGACTGCATTTACGGCGGAGAGATAAAAGGGTGGTGTCACATTTATGAATCGGTAAAATCTGATGAATATCGATACAAGAAAATATACTTGAAAAAACAGGATCAAAACCAATCCAGGCAATGAAGCTTGCTATTCAAAGAGAGAGTTCAACTAACCTAGGTGCATATGCTCCTGCCACCAAAAAAAGATTTTAAAATGTCAAAAAAAATCCGAACGAATTTTTTTCATGTGCATCTTTATATTCTATGTGCACACGACAAGTTTGCGTGAAAAAACGATATTTTTTGTGTTATGTGTTAAATAGATTTTAAAAATGTCTCATGAAGAGCTTTTCACATGGTACAAAACATATCGGTTTTCTGTGAAACGACTTTACAAACAGAAAGAACGTCGAGATGTAGGCGTGGCATTTTTTGTCGGAATTTTCGAGCTTGTTAAAATACGTTTAAAATTCAATTTAAAAAACAGGAGCAAAAGAAATGCCTCGATGTCCACTAATATTTGGCTGAAATTTTACTTGGTGGCCGCCGCCACTCCCATCCTAGCCTCCCCAGCACCCTGGACCCCTCTCCAGAGATGCATCTTCCCTCGCCACGGCAGATCTCGCGGTCTGTTTCCTGATTCAGTCATGTGCACCGCGCACACTTCTCTCGTCGATCATCAGCCTTGTATGGAAGAAACCAAACCGTAATGGACGGCGCGCTGGCCTCTTCCCTGAAGCCTTTGGACGCCGGGAGAGACAAACAAATTGGGCTGTATGTTGACTAATCCTCACATGGTGCTAGTCACCACTCACCATGCATCATGTTGGTTCTGTTTTGTATCTTTGCAGCTTTTGCCATGCGCTGCTGCGCACGGACAGTACAGATGAAAATAGAGAGTGGTGAAAATAGATCCAAGGAGAAATCGTTAACTTGCAGGTTGCAACAGATCAATAGATAGGCGTGTGGAATCTTTGCCCTGCTCTTCGATCTCATGTTACTTCTTGGCTTGTTCTACGTCGTAAATTTACATGTTTATTCTCGCTTTAATAATAAGATGAGATGACTTGCCTACTTCCAGCAAGAAAATGAGGCTCCTATAAGAATCGGTCCTAGTTTTGGAGAGTTATCTTTATTATCTTTTTAATGTGTACTATGCTGGTATCACAATCACAAACTAAGTTCGAAAACACGTTATTTATGTTTTCCCACAAGGTAAATGACACGAGAGGGATGACATGGCAGGTACAAAAGGTAGGAGTATTTGGTTAGGCTTAATTTTGACTTTCCACTTTTGGCTTAAAAACATCTAAATATATGTTTTTTAGTTTAGCATTTGACTTATACCATGCAACAATGTCCATGTGAAAGCCAATACCCAAAATGAATCGTGATAGCTTGCTTATAAGCCAAAGTTCAATTGGTTGAAATAAGTCTAGCGCAGTCGTTTTGCTACTTCCAAGTGTCATACGTCATCCTTGACCGCTCGGGAAGATTCGGTAGTTCACAAGATCTACACGCACGTTGGAACTAGAGAACGTTTGCCGTTTCACTCTTACTTCGGTACCCCCCCCACCCTCCCCCCCACTATAGGGAAACATTCAGGGAATAACCGGTTTTTTGGTGGTTACGTGCTTGTTCCGGATTCGATCAGTTTGTTTTAATCCATATGCGTGACCCCATATGCGTACTTTGCTGAGTAAAATACAGAGACCGAACGATCGGTCCACACGAAGGAACCGTCGGCCCCGTCGCCTCCGTCCACATCCTCTTTCTCGCCCAAATCTTCTCCGATCTACTGCAGCTACACGAGAGGAGGCTAGCTCTTGTTCTCCTTCCGTCTGCGTCTTACGGTTTGTCTAGAAGATGCGGTTTGATCAAGATCGGAGGCGCACGACGCAGCTGATATCAGCGACGAGCGAGATGAAACGTGGAACGGCATTTGCTTCAGAACCGCACGTGGGAGCGGCAAATCTTTTTTCACTACCCACGACATGTACGTAACACCTTAGATACGCATACCGGTACAAAAAAAATAACGATCTAAACCGGTAAGCCGGTTTTCCAATCAAAATTTTCCTTTAGGGGGGGGGGGGGGGGGGTACCGAAGCAAGCCTCATTATTCAAACTAGCGGACATGCGAGCTTCGCCTTGGCGCCTTCATCTTGTTTTGGCACTGCAGGGTTGGCGTGGTGGGCTAGTAGGTGTTTTAGAAAAAAATGATGATCTATTCGGTGAAATCCAAGGCTTACAGTGTGTTTCGCCTCATCGGAAGAAACTTCACACATAATCATGCATTCATGTAGTCATGTCACCACATTGATGATATATTCTGTGATTGACGGGATGATCTATTGATGTTATGCTCTAATTTATTCACCCAAACCCGATACAAAGAACACATGATGTTTTAAACTGTGCACGAATGAACTTCCTTTTGCAGCTAAGGAAATATTTCAAACGTATATAATAGCACCACAGAAAAATAATACTCCATCCGATCCGCCCCGAAAAGATAGAAAAAAAATCTTAATGTAATCCTGTTATGTATACAGTGACAAAGTGCTCATACTAATCACATCCAACTCACCACTAAAATATCCACGCAGTAATGCCTAGATAATATTCAAAGTCTATGCATCAAAACGTATTGAAGCTGGAACATACACTATCATCTGTGTTGGGTATATTGAATTAAAATGTTCAGACAACCTTGCAGCAAGGAGAATATGACTTTGCTGGACTCTAGCAACCGCATCATCCTGTTCAACACGATGTTTTAACTGAACATCCCGCTCGCCAATGTGACACAAATAAGTAACGTACTGTTTTCTAAACATTGGTTTATGTTTGTCATAAATGATCTTGTATAAGCGGTGAATTTTAAAAATATAAAAAGAAGGTAGCTGATCCTGAAACTTGCAACTACTGCTACACAAAGCAGCAATATGTTCACAATTCATTCGGCCAGGACTGAATCCTTTATGGTAGTAAACTATACACCATATATGCCTTGGAAGATAATAAAATACACAGTGACAATTTAAACAATTAATAGTTCCTACTGATACCTGTTTAAACAAGCAGATAACAAGGAAGGAGCTACATAGGTAACTCTCATTAGCCACAAGACAGCAAGCTATAAGGCTAACAAATTGTACCAATAGTGTGTCTTCGTACCATGATTGGCTACTACATGGAAATTGAGATGTCCGTATTCAACAGATAAGATTCTCTTGAACATTGTAGTGGCTTTAAGATAATAAATTTAAATATTTCGGAACATCAAAATTCAAACAATTTGAGGTGAATAAGGACACCTATAACTCGGTTCATGATTCAGAAAGAACAATAAACTTGAGCATAAAATATATGTACCTACAATATTTCAGAATATATTCAACGTAGAAAAGCTGGCTATTTCCCCTATATATTAATATACTTTTAAGTAGAATGAAGCTTATAGTAGTAAAAAATAGAATACTTAAGACCTCCTCTAAGTTAATAGAAGTTTCCAAGATCCATTCCTTGGAAATGGTGTGACAAAACCTCTGTATGGTTGAAACAACAATCATACTGATCCAAGTTCTAAGTAAGCTACCCAAATATTGGAAACTACAATGCATGAGCTAACTTGAACAGTTTATAATAGTAAGATATTGTCAAATTCATGGCATCAACTAACTTGAGGGTGAAAAAAATTGCCTTCTACTATGTACCATGTAAGGTAAATAACAGAGAAAACTGAGGAGACTGAAATAAATTCATGGCATCGATGACTACCAGTCGAATTACTAAATATAACATGGGACCTTAATAGACAGAGACAATGAATCTCCAGTGAACACCTATATTGAGTATCTTGGGTCCAGGAACATGGAACCGGTTGTTATATGTTGATTCAAATTCTACAAAGTAAAGGCCAACTTCTGACGGAGCGGAGCGAGGCCCGTCACCGGAGGCTTGGGCCGATGCGGAGCGGAGTCTGAAGTTGGCCCACTCCGTGCCCAACAGGGAAGCCTGTGGGCGGTGCGGGGGGCGACAGCCCCCCGCGGTACGGATCGTTGATGACCTAGGTTACCACCGCTACATATACTTCTTGTAAGCCGCCGGTTGGAATAAGTTGCATCTGTAAAATCCCTGGCGTTGTGTAAACACTCCTCGTTATAGTGAAGTTTCGCGGGCTGGCGCCCGTGGTTTTTTCCTTCTCTTTGTTGGAGAGGGTTTTTCACGTTAAATCTGTGTCCCCCTTGCTGCGATTTTATTTTCGTTCTTCGTTATTTACTTGTCGCAAAGCTAACACTGGTTAAAATATATGAGATATGGTTGGTTAGAATAGCTAAAATAGGAGGAGGAGAGTGAAAGAATGAGCTGGGAAGAGAGGAGGGTCGATCTTGAGTGAGCTAGGGAGAGAGTAGAGTGGTGGAAGAGAGCACATTTATTGCAAATGCCAGGTTACCGCCGGCGCGCTCTCCATATGGTGCGCTGGCGGTATTACCATTAGCGCTGGCGCACGTCAACATGGGGACGTCGGGGGTTTGTTGGGTGAGCCTCGCCGTTTTAGCGCCGGCGCGCACAAGCCGAATGCGCCAGGGTTAATGGGACGTAGCGCCGACGCATTTGAGCCTAACGCACCGGGGTAGTGGGTGGGACCGGCGGGGTGGGGCGGGTGTGGAGCCCACCACTTTAGCGCCGGCGCGCGCTAGCTAGGTGCGCCGAGGGTAATGTGCTGTAGCGCTAGCGCGTTCGAGCCCAAGGAGCCGGGGGTAGTGGGTGGGGCCGGCTGGTCCCTAGAGCCAGCGCGCGCGCCTCTAGCCGCCGGGGCTAAGCGACGTACCGCCGACGCGCTTGTTTGTTCGGTGCACCAAGGCTATGTGCGGGAACTAGTAGAAAATGGGCCTTTGGTTCGGGCCATTAGTCCCGGCCGTGGCTGGGGCCGGGACTAATGGTCCGAACCAGATGGCCCGAGGAGGCCGAGGCACTTTGTCCCGGTCCGTAAGGAACCATTAGTCTCGGTTTGAGATACAAACCGGGACAAATGGGTCTGGGCCGGCACGCGTGCTCTTGGCAGAACCTTTAGTCCCGGTTTGTATCTCAAACCGGGACTAATGGCCTGGCCCTATATATATGCACCCAGCCCTCCACTCTCTCCTGTTTTTTTCCTATGTGAGAGGTGGGTATAACTTTGTGCTAACTTTTTTTCTTCATATGCACTAGAGGTGTTCGGTGAAATGCCTGTTAGAGCGATGCCACTTGAGTTCACACAAGACAAAATATGATATGAAGTGCCAGAGCGACACTTAAGGTTTCTCCTCTTTGTTTTGAAGTGTCCTAAAAGGTTAGCAACTATTTTCTCGTTTTGACTGCCCGGTACTAATTTAAGCATCGTGATTGTGTTTGATATATATGCATGGTTGTATGATGCAGATGAGTCACCCATGGATGTACGATGATCGAATTTCTGACGCTTACAGAGAAGGCGTGCGTTCTTTTTGCCTTCTGGCCGAGGCGAACAAGCGGCGAGATGGTTTTATGTGTTGTCCATGTGTTGAATGTCGGAATGAGCAGGCTCACACTTCCTCAAGAGTCATTCAGAGCCACCTGCTTCGGTCCGGTTTCATGTCCGGCTATAATGTTTGGACCAAGCACGGAGAAAGAGGGGTTATGATGGAAGACGACGATGAAGAAGAGAACGATGATGACAACTACCGATCTATGTTCCCTGAATACGATGATACCGCAGTTGAAGATAATGAAGAAGAAGGGGGGGTGAAGAACGGGAACCAGATGAGCCCATTGATGATTTTGGTCGGGTCATTAGTGATGCAAGGCGAGACTGCGACACAGAAAAGGAGAGGTTGCAATTCGAGCAGATGTTACAGGACCACAACACATTGATGTATCCAACTTGTGAAGATGGCCAGAAGAAGCTGGGTAGCACACTGGAATTGTTGAAGTGGAAGGCAGAGACCGGTATGACTGACTCGGGATTTAAAAAGTTGCTGGTAATAATGAAAAAGCTGCTTCCAAGAAATAACCAATTGCCCTCCAGTACGTACGAAGCAAAGAAACTTGTCTGCCCTCTAGGATTAGACGTGCAGAAGATACATGCATGCCCTAATGACTGCATCCTCTACCACGGTGAAAAGTACGAGAATATGGATAAATGCCCGGTATGCACTGCATTGTGGTATAAGATCAGAAAAGATGACCCTGGTGATGTTGAGGGCGAGCAACCCAGGAAGAGGGTTCCTGCCAAGGTGATGTGGTATGATCCTATAATACCACGGTTGAAACGTTTGTTCGGAAATAAAGAGCATGCCAAGTTGTTGCGATGGCACATAGAAGACCGTAAGAAAGATCGGATGTTGAGGCACCCTGCAGATGGTCGGCAGTGGAGAAAAATCGAGAGAGACTTCCCGGACTTTGCTGGTGACGCAAGGAACTTATGGTTTGGTCTAAGTACCGATGGCATGAATCCTTTTGGGTAGCAGAACTATAGTCACAACACCTGGCTCGTGACTCTATGTATCTACAACCTTCCTCCTTGGTTGTGCATGAAGCGGAAGTTCATTATGATGTCAGTGCTCATCCAAGGCCCGAAGCAACCCGACAACGATATTGATGTGTACCTAAGACCATTAGTTTATGAACTTCTACAGTTGTGGGCCAAACCAGGTATACGTGTGTGGGATGAGCACAAACAGCAAGAATTTGACCTACAAGCGTTGTTGTTCGTAACCATCAATGATTGGCCTGCTCTTAGTAACATTTTAGGACAGACGAACAAAGGATACAATGCATGCACGCACTGTTTAGATGAGACTAAAAGTATATATCTGAATAAATGTAGAAAGAATGTGTACCCGTACAATCGTCGTTTTCTTCCGCCCAGTCATCTCTTAAAGAAGAAAGGCAAGCATTTCAATGGCAAGGCAGAAACCCGGACGAAACCTGTCCCCCGTAGTGGTGCTGATGTATTTGGTATGGTCAAGGATTTGGATGTAATCTTTGGAAAGGGTCTTGGAGGACAACCTATTCCGAAAGACCCCATTATCGGACACGCACCCATGTGGAAGAAGAAATCTATATTTTGGGAGCTACCCTATTGGAAAGTGCATGAGGTCCGCTCTGCAATCGACGTGATGCACCTGACGAAGAATCTTTGCGTGAATATTCTAGGCTTCCTGGGCTTGTATGGGAAGTCAAAAGATACCCCGGCAGCACGGGAGGACCAGCAACATCATAAAGGACGAGACGGCAAGCATCCAGGGCAGTTTCAAGGGCTTGCCAGCTACGCTCTTACCAAAGAAGAGAAGGAAATCTTTTTTAAAGTCCTTTTCAGTATCAACGTCCTGTCTGGCTTCTCGTCGAATATAAAGGGAATAGTAAATATGAAAGAGAAAAAATTTCAAAACCTAAAGTCTCATGACTGCCATGTGCTAATGACGCAATTGCTTCCGGTTGCATTGAGGGGAATTCTACCAGAAAATGTTCGACTAGCCATTGTGAAGGTATGTGCATTCCTCAATGCAATTTCTCAGAAGATAATCGATCGAGAAAGTCTATCAGGGTTACAGATTGATGTGGTCCAATGTCTAGTCAGCTTCGAGTTGTTGTTCCCGCCATCCTTCTTCAATATTATGACGCACCTCCTAGTTCACCTAGTCGAAGAGATTAGAATTCTCGGTCCTGTGTTTCTACACAATATGTTCCCCTTCGAGAGGTTCATGGGAGTCTTAAAGAAATATGTTCATAACCGTGCTAGACCAGAAGGAAGCATCTCCAAGGGCTATGGAACAACGGAGGTCATTGAGTTTTGTGTTGACTTTCTTCCTGACCTTAAGCCGATTGGTGTTCCTGAATCTCGGTATGAGGGGAGGATGACTGGAAAAGGCACACTGGGAAGGAAATCAATGGTATGTAGAGACGAGCACTCTTTCACTCAAGCACACTACACAGTTCTACACAATTCTACCGTGGTGGCTCCGTATATCGAGAGACACAAGAATATTCTACGCTCCGAAAACCCGGGGAAGCCTGAAACCTTGATTAAAGGGGAACACAAGAAGAATTTTGGCAATTGGTTGCAGACACATCTCATGAATAACACCACTGTTGGAGATGAGTTGTACTCGTTGGCCAGGTTACCATCTTCGACTATATGTACTTTCTAAGGCTACGAGATAAATGGGAATACATTTTACACGATCGCCCAAGATAAAAAGAGCACCAACCAAAAAAGTGGTGTCCGCTTTGATGCAACAGATGACAATGGGCAGATTGACACATATTATGGGTACATAGAGGAGATATGGGAACTTGACTATGGACCTACTTTTAAGGTCCCTTTGTTTCGGTGCAAATGGGTCAAGCTGACAGGAGGCGAGGTACATGTAGACGAAAAGTACAGCATGCCAACAGTGGATCTCAACAATCTTGCGTACATAGATGAACCATTCGTCCTAGCCAACGATGTGGCTCAGGTTTTCTATGTGAAGGATATGTCTACCAAACCGAGAAAAAGGAAAGATAAGCAAAAGAGTACAGAATACGATGAGCCAAAGCGCCACATAGTTCTTTCAGGGAAAAGAAACATCGTGGGAGTGGATGACAAGACAGACATGTCTGAAGATTACAATAAGTTTCATGAAATTCCGCCCTTCAAAGTGAAAACTGACCCAAGCATCCTGTTGAATGATGAAGATTCTCCATGGCTACGGTGCAAAATAAAACCACAACACTAGATGTTGGTGATGTGTAATAATGTATTAAACCTTTTATTTGAGACATAAATCTATGTAATGTATTAAACCTTTTATTTGAGACATAAAGGTCCCCTTTCATGTAATACATCTTGCTCAATCGAACTAGACATTGACGACCGAGTTCTGAGCCGCGGTAGGTGATCACACAAAGAGAATGAACCATCACAAGAGAAGGAACCCACACACACTAAGGATACATAGCACAACTGAAAATTAAGATACATAGCACAACTAAAAATTAAGAAACATGCCTAATGGTTGGAGTGATTCAGTCATGCTCCTGCCTAGACATGTAATACGCGCCACTATAGTCGTCGTAGTCGCCGGCGCCGTCATCGCTGTCGTCGTCGGGGTCGCCGTAGTCGAACCTTGAAGGTTGGGCACGCGTGGGCTGGATTTGAGGGTACCGCAGGTGGGGGTTATTGCCGGTCGTGTTGTAGGCCATGACACTCTGGAGAGTCCAGCCGCGCCACCACAGCCGACGGCTGGCCTCGTTGAAGTTCGAAGGAGGTGGGCCGTCCTCCTCGTGCCTGGCAAGCGCCCTCTCACGCCGATTGATGAAGAAGGCTTCCCAAGTCGGGAAATAGTCGGGATGCCAGTTGGGATTCCTCTGCTGCTCTGGCGTGAGCTCGAGGTAGTAGTGGTTCGTGATGGCCATCCGGCGCTCCACACCTAGAGGTACAGGAGGGACCGGCACGCCTCCGGCACTCAGCATCCAGCCGGTGGGGACGCGGTAGCCCGGTGGGCAGGGGTAGTTCGAGGCGCAAAGCGCCTCTGCCTCCCGGGTGGTTAGAGATACGATGGAAGCCATGGGAAGAGAATGATGTGTCTAGATGTGATATGTAAATGGAGGCCAAGCGTACATATATATACTGAAAAAATGGCGGGAAGACAGAGGTGGGAACCGGTGGAAAGCGCGGGAACGCAGTGGCGTGAGAAACTTTCATCCCGGGTAGGCGCTCAAACCGAGACAAAAGATGGGGGGGCCTTATCTGGGGAGGCTTATCTAGGAGGGCCTTATCTGGGGGTGGCTAACCTTTAGTACCGGCTGGTGGGTGCAACCGGGACTAAAGGTGGTTTTTGTGTCATCTAACAAAACTGTCGGTGGGATAAGGACACGTGGGTAACCTTTAGTACCGGGTGGGGGCTCAAACCGGGACTAAAGCTGTCGGTAGGATAAGGACGCGTGGGTGGACGCACTGCTCGATGAGATAAAGCTTGTAGCGCACGACGCCCTATCGGAGGAAGAAGACAAAGTAGAAGCGGCGATGTGCCTATAAAAGGAGCATTGATACGCCATGGCAAGCAACTCAACAAGCCAACATGGATGGAGAGTTTCATCCCCATGGATGGAGGAAAGGGTTAGGAAATCCCCCGTGGCGGAACTTCTCGAAGATGCCCTTGGTGCACACGCCCTATGGCATCTTCGGAAGTTCCGCCTCGGAAAATATTTTGCTGCTAGCCCGTGAAAGACTCCATCTCCGCCTCCCTGGGGTTAGAGGTATGGTAGAAGCCATGGGATAGAGTGGAGGCCATGGGATAGAGGCGGCAGATATGAGTCTAAACCATAAACCCTAAGTCAGAGGAGGGAACCCTAAACCCTAAACCCTAAACCAAAAACCCTAAACCTTAAACCAAAAACCCTAAACCCTAAACCCTAAACCAAAAACCCTAAACCCTAAACAGAAAATTATTTTGAATAGTTTGACTAGTTAGAATAATTATTTGACTAGTTAGAACAATTATTTGACTAGTTAGAATAATTATTTTATAAAACAGAAAATTGATTTGAATCACTTATTCAAAAATATGCAAAATATAATAGTTAATGCATTTTTAAATTGAAAATGGCAAAATGGTTATTAGTTTCACTAGTTAGAATAATTATTTTATAAAACAGAAAATATATTTGGATTAGTTATTCAAATTCAAGAACTTTTCATGTTGAAATTTTTCTCAAATTCATAAGTATGCAAAAACTGTAAAATTCAAATGTTTAAAAAATATGCTAATTAAATTTTTTTCAACAGGCGCACCCCTGGGTGAAAAATTTGAAAAAGGGACCTTTAGTCCCGGTACGCACCGGGACTAAAGGTGTGGCGTTGGCGCGCGCCCGTTGGGCTGGGCCGAAAACCCTTTAGTCCCGGTGGGTGGCACGCACCGGGACTAAAGGGGGGGGGGGACCTTTAGTCCCGGTCCGTATAACGAACCGGGACTAAAGTACGGACCGGGACTAAAGGTCCCCCACTATACATTTGGCGCGCCTTCTTCTCCCCCGCGCCCCTTCTTCTCCCCACGCAGAGCACCCCCCCACGCGCGAAGGACGACCTGACGCCGGCAGGCTGTCCGATTCTCCAGCCGCCACCACCCCAACCGCCGCCGCCACCGCCACCGCCCCAACCGCCACCGCCACTCCAGCCGCCGCGCGCGCGCCCCCACCAGAGGTACCTCGCGCCCCCTCCCCTTCGCTCACCCGTTCGGCTACGCGACAGCGCGGCTGCCGCGACACTGTAGGCGAGCAGGCCGGGCCGCCCCCTCCCCTTCGCCCCCCCGCGCGCGCTGGCCGGCTGGCGCCTGGCTGGCTGGCTTGCTTGCTGGCTTGCTTTTTTTTGTAGTATTTAGTAGTTGTAATATTTAGTTGTAATAGTATTTTGTATTAGTGTAATATTATTTTTGTAGTATTTTGTATAGTGTAATAGTATTTCTGTAGTATTTAGTAGTTGTAATATTTAGTTGTAATAGTATTTTTGTAGTATATAGTTAATTTTATTTTGTAGTGTAATATTATTTAATTTTGTGTGTTATTTAGTATAGTGTAATAGTAGTGTATAATTGTAACATTATTTAGTAGTTGTAATATTATTTAGTAGCTAGTGTAATAGTAGTGTATATATTAGGGTGGTAGTGGTCGCGGGCCTCCGGACTTAGGGTTAGAGTGGTGGTGGTCGCGGGCCCCCGGACTTATGGTTAGGGTGGTAGTGCTCGCGGGTAGCCGGACTTAGGGTTAGGGTGGTGGTGCTCGCGGGCCATCGGACTTAGGGTTAGGGTGGTAGTGCTCGCGAGCAGTCGGACTTAGGGTTAGGGTGGTGGTGCTCGCGGGCCACCGGACTTAGGGTTAATGTGGTAGTGCTCGCGGGCCCCCGGACTTAGGGTTAATGTGGTAGTGCTCGCGGGCCCCCGGACTTAGGGTTAGGGTGGTAGTGCTCGTGGGCCCCCGGACTTAGGGTTAATGTGGTAGTGCTCGCGGGCCCCCGGACTTAGGGTTAGGGCATCACTAGAATTTTGCTATTGTTTAGTATTATTGTAGCAAATTGCGTGTTCATATTATTATTTAGTATTATATTATGCAGCAATATTGAATGAAAATTTTTATTGTGTGCATTTTGTAGAAAACTATGGATCCAATCCAGAGAGACCTAGCACAGGAAGAAATTCTCGAGGATATGATCAACGACACCCCCCATGTTGATCCACCCGAATCTCCGTCGATTTATCTGAACCCCTCGGTGAGGGAGAGGAGGTCGACCGAAATGATCAAGGAGAAGCCGACGGCTTCGGTGGTGGAGAAGCCGACGACTCCGGTAGTGGAGAAGCCGACAGCGAGGTATATATATGAAGTCTGGTGATCAGTAGATGCGTTAATTGAGTTGTATATATATATAAATTGACGAATGTTTCTTCTCTTAGGCCTCCACATCGAGCAAACAATATTCCAAACGAGGCCCGGCCAAAAAGTTGGACGCATCTACGCGTTATAAAATTACGCGGGTATCACCACGGAGTGAACCGGTGGAACCCGAAAAGGCTAAAACTGTATTTAAACAACAATGCGGAGTTATGGTTAGGGATCACATCCCGATCACCGTTCGAGAGTGGAATAAGACCAAAGGGGCGAAAGAGGGTGAGTATGTCGCCGACAGGTGCAAAGAGAGTCTTTGGAATGACCTCATGACACATTTCACCCTGCCAGAATGTGAGGATGATGCCGACACAGCTGCATTGAGGAAGAAAGTCAAGCAGTGGACTCTTACGAAGATGGCCGAACTATTCAAGAACTGGAAGAAAGCATTATGAAAAAAGTATCAGAAGACGAAGAAGACTCCTAAATTTGAATGCTATCTAACGAAGCAGCAGGCTAACTGGGATGCATTTGTGAAGTACAAGGAGTCACAACCTGCTATGGAAATGTCGGAAAAAAACAAGAAAAATGCCGCGATGAAGAAATATCACCATCACCTAGGGCCAGGGGGCTACGCGGCTGCCATGCCAAAGTGGGATGCTAAAGAGAATGAGCTGCTTGCTAAAGGGATCACTCCAGAACGAATACGCGAAGAATGGGATCTAAGGGCAAGGAACTGGTTCCTTGGGAATGGGAGTGAGTATGACGAAAGTACAGGGGACCTTATTTGCAGTGACGGGATTAGGATACCCTGGGATACATGGCAGAAAGTGGTGAAGGGGATTAAAGCGGGGACAACAAAGTTCTGTCCCGATAGAGAGAAAGACTTGCTGACAAAGGTCCTCGGGAATGACGAACGCGGAGGACGTGTACGAGGCCTTGGCCCTAGTTATACGTGGGAGATGGGGTTTCCCAAAGACAGAGATACTTATAGGAGCCGAGAGAGAGAGCAAAGAGGCGACGGCAGGAGGAGGAGGGAGACAGGTTCACCGAGTTGCTAGGAACACTTCGAATGCATCAGCAACAGATTGACGAACTTCAAGGAGCAGCGCGCCTGCAAGATCCTGTACTCGATATTACCACCGTCCCATCTCAGCGGAAAAGCAGCGTGGCTGAATCGGAGGTCCCTTCTGACGATGCACGTATGGTAGATGCCGGTCCCGGCTACCGCGTGGATGGAATCAAGGAGCAGGCATCTTGTGAGCTCCATCAGAAGGTGAAGAACCTATCCATCAAGGTGGCCGTCGGATGTGCTTTACCTTGTCCACCTGGCGCACGCTGGCATGGCCGTGAGATTCCAGCTGGCTATGCTAAAGTTGGTGTGGATGAAATCGCAATGGGGTGGGACTCAATGGAGCTTGACATCCCTGGACCTCAAGGTGAGAGGACACTCGGAGAAGTACTGGGTGGTATCATTCTATGGGACAAGAACAACATCAAGCTTCTAGGCTAGACGCCAAAGCCAACACCGCCTCCGAGTGGTCGCATGTCACCTTCACCTCCATCACCTCCAAGAAGCCCACCCCATGACTACGACCACCACAGCCCGAGTCCATCTCGATCTCCGCCACAGCCTCCGATTAGTACTAAACGACGCAGGAGCCCAAAACGACAAATGTCGCCCCTCCCAAGAGTACCTCATAAGAATCTTCCTATCAGACCTTACGATCGTACTGACGAGGAAACCGACATGATCGTAAAGGCCGAATGTGTTTTGCAGCTTCAAAAGAAGAAACCCGAGCCCGCCCCGGTATACACCGAGAAGCAAAAAGCGTATGCACTTTCTTTTCTGAACACAAAATCGCAATATGACTTGCACCATAAGCCAGATGACTATCGACGCACACTTTAGAAGGAAGTGAAGAAGAGCAAATCAAGTAGATGTGCAAGCGGGAGCAAATCATCAAGTCAAAGTGTAACCGGGAAAAGAAAGGACGTCCCCCAGCTCGGGGAACAAGCCAAAAAATCGACCCCACCCCTCAAGGTGGTATCCTATGACACTCCCCAACAGGATATGGAAGAAGCTAAGAAGCTTGCGGCCGCTATGAATGTGACTGTTGAGGAATTGCTAGGTTCCCAGGACGACAAGTTACCCAAGGCTCAGGTAGTCCCTACATATGTCCCAGGGAAGCCTCTGGTCAGCTTTGAGCAGTTCCAACAACTGCCAACACAAATGCGGAGTTTACATAAATGGTACTTGAAAGCCGTAAAGGAGGAGAGAATAATGATCGTGGCAAAAGTCCCACATGACTACTACTTCCGAGAAGAAGAGGTCCATGTTGAGTTTCCAAAACTCTTCCAGTTATACACTTTCGACGCCCTCGACAAAAGTCTCATGAGTTGCTATTATCTGTAAGTTGTTGAATTCATTGTCTATATATAAGTTGTTGATTTTTTCAGTTGTTCAGTTCATTGCATGTAATTATCCTAATTATATCCTTTTGTACTCTATTATTATGCAGAATGAAGATCATGGAATGTAAAAGAAGGTCAATCTTCAGTGTTGGGTTCATTGACCCAGATAAAATACATTGTCAGACGCTAAAGGATAAATCTGAGGACACATAGGAAAACCTTCTAAGGTTTCTAACGGAGCAAAATTTCTATGACCACATACTGTTTCCTTAGAATTTCATGTGAGTGTCTTACTCTATTGTACACATTCTCTTTTGCTTACTTGATGTTAAGTGTAATTGATGAGTTACTGATGTATATATAAACATGTACAGTTTCCACTGGATTCTCATGAACATTTAACTTGATAAGGGAAGAGTTGAAGTCATGGACCCATTAAAGAGACCCTTGGAACAGTTTAGGGACATGCAGGACATGCTCCAGAGGTAATTTTCATGCTACATCGGTCTCTTTCGTTGATTTCCTGAGATATCACGTAATAAATAACTCATTCATTTTCTTTACCGGGTAGGGTTTGGAACCAGTTCAAGAGTGCGGTTACGGGTGACTTTAGTGAGAAGCTGACGTTTAAGCCGGTCTCGGTAAGTAGTACGCTCATCTCTTTACTTCTAGTTTCAATACAATTATGATGCTGGATTATTATTTTGATTGAATTCTATTCTCGTAAAGTTGCGCGAGGCAGCCACAGGGGACGAATCTATGTTGATTCTACGTTTGCGAGTTCATTCACACGTTTACCAGTGAGCTGAATGATTATAGAGTCGATGTAAGCAATACATTCATAACATTATTTTTATTACCGTCACTTTTTGTTATCATGATTGATATTCATATTGATCTCCTTTTCTTATATAGTTCGAGAAAATGCGGGATCAGCTCCTACCACAGCAACGCGTAGTAGCAATTGCTGAAGAACTGGCAGGATTCTTGATGAACGAGATAATAGATGACGCCGGAGAATTTAGTGTGAATAGGCGCCGATGATCCCCGACCGTGTAATTGAATAGACGGGCTCTAGTCCCGATAATTGTGATCTTCATGTGTAACTATCATGTATATATTTGTATGCTCAATCTTCAGTATCTTATGTATGCACGAACATGTACGGTATGTAGTAGCGTAGAAAACTATTTTGAAATGAAAAAAAGATACAAATTCAATTCTCTGCCGCGGCAGAGAAAGTGCCTAAAATTCTGCCGCGGCAGAGAACCATTTGTCCCGGTTCGTAATACGAACCGGGACTAATGGGGGGGGGGGGCACCCAGTGCCCGCAGAGACAGCCACGTGGATGTCCATTGGTCCCGGCTGGTAAGAGGGCCGGGACTAATGGGTAGGCCTTTAGTCCCGCCCCTCCAGTCTCGGTTACCAGGACCGGGACTAAAGCCCCTTACGGGCCGGGACTAGAGGCCCGTTTTCCACTAGTGGGGATGGCCGCTGGTAAGCAGGTAGATGTAGCACCAGCGCGGTCAGCAAAAGACCCGATGGGGGTAAGTAGCTAGCAACTGCGAACATGTATGTTGACGCGCAAGTGGTAGATAGCGTCGGCGGACTTGTATTTTAGTGCGCCGGTGGTATATTTTTTTCTATAGGCATTTCCCTAGTAGTGACGACCCATTTTTTTCAACTAAACCTCGAGTGATCTCTCCAGTCAGAAGAATGCAGCTCCTTCTGTGCAAATGAGACGTGTGAGAACAACACCTCATAAACATTATAGTTGCAATAAAACAGACAAAGATTATCCGTGGTCCTGAGATAACCGCAGTAAGATGAGAATATGAATCTCTGCTTGCCTAATTATGTATAGACACTCACTATTCAAACCAATAGTATTATATCTCCAGAAAGAAAAATCCATAATATTTCCACTATAAAATGACAATATCAGACCATAAAGAAGGGAATAAAACTGATCAAGTAAAAATAATCATATGATTACTTTACCAATGAACAAAATAACAATATTGTCAGACAATCCCAATGCCCTAACATGAGAGAACCTGATTAGCAATAGTTTCAGTCTACAAAAGTTTCAATAAATATCTTGGATGTTGCTGATAGCATCTTTCTGGAATTCTGAACCAAATATCTAGCATACCTACCATCATCACTATTACAAAGACTGAAACTATGAATGGTCAATAAGTACCTTGGATTTGTTTGTTTTCAGCAAGTTCATGAAACTTGTTTCTCTCCGCCTATATCTTCACAACTGTATAGTAAAAATCATGATACTGAGAGGAGAAAGGAGGATGGCGCAGCGGTCATCCTCAACAGGGATTACACGACTGGACAGTTGCACTGAGGTGAGGACAGCCTCCGGCGGTGCAAGGATGGCGGGAGACTTGACGTCGAGGAGAGGTTCGCACGCAACAGGATGGAGCATGGCGGCGGCCCGAGATGCGGATGGGCACGGTAGAGGCGAAAGGGATGGAGCGCGACGGTGGAAGGGATGGAGTGGCGGCGGCGACAGAAGGGATTGATCTAAGCGGCGGGCCAAGATACGGAGGGTAGCGGTGTCGGCGGTAGGGGTTGGAGGGCGTGCTCGCCAGAGGAACTCATGGTAAGAGACCCCATGTCTTTACTCCTCCCTCACCTCCAAGATGGTATCTTCGCTTGTCGCCATGTGTCGTTCCGCGCTGGTTGAAGGAGATTAGGGCAGGAGAGGAGGAACCAGGGAGGGGATGAGGGCAACTTGACGGGCTGGGGGCTAGGTACTGGGGAAGTAGAACCACAACATGGCTAGAAAAAGCGGCGGCTGCCGCAACCCTAGAGCACAGGAACGCACAGGGGGTGAGGAAAATGGGGAGAGAAGAGAGATATAGAAGGGATAGAGGTGTGAGGTTGTGTTTCGCGGTCGGTCGCAGAAGGGTCCGGTTGGTGGGCGTACCCCTGGCCCACAAGAAGCCTCAACATGCGTACGAAATGGCCTCACAACGCGTGGCAAATGGCTTCAAATGGCTTGATGCTCACCACGCTTAAGCTATAGTAGTATATAATGGACACACCGTTAAGTTTTAAGCTGTTACAACTTTTTTTCCTTAATCAAAACCTGGATAGAGATTGTATACAAAAATCAAACATGCAAAAGAGGAAATGGTAGAAATATCCATGTTAACTAAAAAAATCAAAACTACAAAGACAAAATAAGAGACATATCCATGTTAACTTCCACCTGAAGGTTCCCCGTAAAAAAAAATCCACCTGAAGGTAGTTCTCCGTTAAAAAAATTCACCTTAAGCTTGCCTGCAAGAACTTAACGACAATGAGCAGTCTGCAACTTGAATTCGTCAGCCAAGGCCTAAACACAACGCGCCATAGGACACTCTATTAAAGAGTGTGATAGAACAACATGGTGCTCATGAATCTTTGTAATGGAGCCCGGACTCTAGGGTGCATTTTTGTTTTTTCTTTAACTCCGAAAATTTTGATTTCATATTTTGTCAAAAAATTCAAAAAAAAAAATTAGATGTAGCCAATCATAAAAAATGCTTGTATATTTTAGTATTTTGGGCTCACCAAAAAGAGAAATAAAAAAAATTCTCACTTTGGTGTACTTTAACACTATTCACTCACGGCAAAAAATGAATTTGTCATTTTATCTGAGCCGAAAATATAGAGTATTTTGGTCTGAAATTTTACACACTGAATATTATAAAAACTTTAAATTCAAATGTTTGTAGTTTGAAAAACTAGGCTCCGTGAAGCACTATGAACAAACGCAGTAAAACTTAGCTTGCTCGCAGTGCAGCGTCCTCGATGGTCCAGCCTATCCAGCTCGCTGCCGTCTTTCCTCGTTTATCTATGGTGTCGTCGTCCACCCCCGCTACGACATCATCACCGCCACATAAGAGCCAGTAGACATGAGTTGGGCTACTTTTGGGGTTCTATATTAGTTTCCACTCCCTCCGATCTATAATAAATATACTCTCTCTGATTCAAATTAATTGACTTTGATTTGACTAGATTCGAATGTATGTAGCACTAAAACATGTCTAGTTGCATCCGAATCTAGATAAATCTAAATGAATTAATTTGGTCGGAGCGAGTACCAATTTAGTACTCTCTCAGTCTAAAAACAACTGATTTGGGTTTGACTAGATTCGAATGTATCTAGACGTGTTTTATTTTATAGATACATTCGAATCTAGACAAATCCAAGTCAGTTATTTCTAAACGGCGGGAGTAGTACAAAGTTGTACTAAATCAACAACTCTTATTATAGATTAAAGAGGGTATATTTTTGACTTTGGGTCTTGAAAATTCCAGGCTCGGCCAACACCACGATTGGAGCTGGGCTCACATTGAGTTTTAAGTTGTGTCCTGTGGGATTGAATTTTCCTAGTACAACTGGATATGACCCGTGCATCTTCTGCCGAAGCAATAAAGAAGACACTGATTACCATTGCAAATGATGTTTTGGTACAAAAAGGAAAAAACCATCTTAATGATATTCAAGGAATCAACCTTGTATAGACAGAAACCCTTCAATGTTTTGACCTACTAAGCATAAAACCAATGATTGGATCGCAAATTGCTGCTTGGAAGATGGATTCTCTATCGCAACACAAAACAATCTTAACATCATTGTTGTTCTAGTGGTATGGTTGGTTTGGATGAAAGAAAACACAGAATCTTCAAAAGAACGCCGAAGAGGTTTCTGAAAATTTAAATTTGTGAAAGTAGTATATGTTGGCAGGGATCACCGATGCTAGAAACTGATGGGACAAATACTAATGATTCAATAGGCAATTTATTCTAGATCTTGTATGTTATGGCGTATCGCCTATGCTAGAAACCGCTGGGACAATTACTCATGGGTCGTTAGGCTAATTTCTGATACATTTTTTAAAAAAACTGTTAGTTCTCTTCTTAATGTATAAACATGCAATGTTCTTCCATCCTCTAAGAATGGTTTATAGTTACAACTTGGATTTGAGAGGCATCGGTGTCATACATGTATTCTGAACTTATATGTGCGTCATGCATAAAGGAACGATGGTGATGCGTATTTGGAAGAGACAAAAAATATCTAATCACTCGAATTAGCAATTCTTGTTGATATTTTATAGATTGTCCGAGGTAGTTATTTTTACATTGTCATACATGTATTACTTGGATCGCCTACCTTATATGTGTGTCATGCGTAAATTAGCGATGGTGATGCATCTTTGGACCTTGGACGCGACCAAAAACTCAGTCCAACATGGTCGTTAACCCTATTGCTAGTATAATGTATTGCTTAGCTGGATATGCTCATTTTTTGCATGACCTTGAGTCTATAGATAACCAAGGATCAAAATAGTACATCAGAACCAACGACAATGAACTATTAGTGATAGCAAGGATGAAGACACGATGACTGCGCATATGAAGATATCGATAATATTTTGTTTATTGTGCTATCTAATTATTAGACAGTAGTAGTGGTAGACTAATGTTTTTCTCCAACAACATAGTTACATGGCACATTTACTGCCTCATAAACCGGTGATGGTAGATGGAGATGATTAAAGGGAATTAAGGCAATATCATACTTATAAGATGTCACGGACAACGGGCAAAATAGCAAGCTCCCATATATAATGCCATCAAGGTTTGAGGCAATTGTCAACACTAGAATAGTCATGCCATGTCTATTTTCACTTCAAGCTCGCTCTTTTCATAGGGTCAGGAGGCATCGGGATGTTACTTATGCCAAGGGAAGTTTCTAGTACGCAAGCAAACATGGATTTGTGCTCTGCCTTTTTAAGTGCACCCGTTGCCTCAGTGCATGGACATCCTTCCATGTTCTTGTTTCAACTCACCGGCACTTCGTTTCGTGCAACTTCCATACTCTAATCCCTGATGTTTTCGCGGCCCGCGCTCACACCACTGGCGCACATACACGGTACGCCAGTGCGTGTGTCTGCACATCGGAGCGCACTGGCACTTGGGTCACAAAACCAAGCTAGTGTGTGCTGACTTGCACGTACACCAAAGGTGCATGATGCGCCCGTACTACCAGGGACTGTGCGTTCGCCTCAAGCCGTTCTTGCAAGTTATCCTTGGCCCCGTGAGGACGATCGAGATGTTGAGGACACCGACACATGAGACTCGTAGCATACACACGTAGACCATAGGAAATGGCTACATATTATTCAAATATAAAGAACACATCATGAAGCTTTAAGCTGTTACAACTTTTTTCCCTTAATCAAAACCTGGGGATGGACATTGTATATAAAAAATCATACATACGAAAGAGGAAATAACAGACCTATCCATGCTAACTAAAAAATCTAACCTAAAGAGACAAAATAATAGACCTATAGATGTTAACTTGCATTTTGAGGAATGGTCTAACCAGAAACTTGATTCCTGGCGTATCCAAGATGTGTGGGTTCGTATTGCTGGATGCCCTGAGGCCCTCTGTCGTGATTACTTGGCATGTTTCGGTGTGGGGTCTTTAGTTGAAAAAATGAAAGAGGTTGACATGAAGTTTACAAGAGAACACCTTGTTATTAGAGCTCTTATTGCTTGTGCAAGCCCTCAGGACGTTCCTAATGGAACTCATCATTACTATGATGATATTGGATATGGCATTGAATTTTTTGTTGAGGGACCTAATGGGGAGCTTCTCCCAAGAGAGGAGTTGATGAATGGTGCAGATGCGGATGACAAGGGTAATGAAGATAATTCTAAACCAGCTAACTATGCTAATGATCTAGCCGGCAAACTACAAGCTGATGTGAACAAGGGTGCTCCGTCTAGCGTGGGCAGTTTGGGGATAGCTGCTGCTACTGATCCGAAGGGTGTTTCTTCGGCTGAGGTCGTTATTTCATGTGGTGCTGAACCTCTGGTTGCATGTCATAAATTCGGCAAATCTTTGTCGGTGCCACGTAGGAGATGGTCTGATTTGGTTGAGGAGGAGGAACTGGGGCGGGCTTCTTCGGAGCCGCGTCTTGGTCGGAATTCGGTCGATCATGCTGGACCTCATTGTCAACATATTTTGGCTGACTCAATCAAGTTTGGTACTTTTCAGCCGCTTACTCATGGAGATAGTTTGGACAATTCTGTGGGTACCGAGGCTATGTTGGCAGAAGCTACTTCTGAAACATTTGTGGGGGCTTTTTCTTCCTCTTTGATTCTGAATGAGTCGGTGGGCATTAACTCTAGGGGTCGGTGTGGCGAGGCATCATGTGATGCCAACTTGGCTGATCGTCAAGGACTAGTCGCTGGGGCGGAGGCTCACAAGGTTGCTTTGCCTAAGGCTCCGGTTACTTCTGCCGGGTCTTCTCCGGGGAGGTACTTTACTCCGATCAAAAATCTTGTGAACGGCAAGCCGGAATCATAGGGAACCAGTGTTTTTTTGGGCGGGAGATTCTCAAAGGACGAGGCTATCTCTTTTGGTGGCATTCCGGCGAGTTTGGCAGTGGATATTCGCTCAAGTGATCGGATTCGGGCTCAACCTAATGCTGATCTAACTCAAATGGAGAGGGTGCAACAATTAACGCAAGCTCGTGATCCAGGTATGTCCCCCATATCATCTTTTTCAATTGCTTCTTTGTCCGATGATTTGGTGATCGCTAGAGCTAAAAAGTTAGGGGTCTCGTTAGGTTGTTCTAGGGCTGAGGTTTCTGCATCTATTAAATTACACTCTAATTACTTTAAAAAACAAGCAAGAACAACTCGCGGGTGTGAATGAGAGTGGAGGAAGCTTGGCGCTTAATAAAGCATTACAACTTAGTGAAGACCTTATTGAGGATGAGCATCAGGTTTATGCTGGTCACAAGGACTTGCAACATGCTATCGGCAAAAAAGAAAAAACTAACAAGATCAAAAAACAAATCTCGGAGGGTGTTGCGGTAAGAAGAAGTTCTAGAATTAAAAAAATGCTAAAATGAGAGGAGTTTTTTGGAATAGTGAGGGCTTCGGTGGTCCCTCAAAACATTTTTTCATTCAAGAGACAATTAAAGATCTCACGCTTGATTTGCTATACTGGAAACAAGGAGGGACAACTTTTCTTCGCCTTTCTTACAACATCTGTCGGGAGGGCTTGACTTCCAATGGTATTGCTTACCGCCACAAGGGCGGTCAGGTGGTATTTTGGTTGGCATAAATGCTACAACTCATTGGGTCAATAAAGTGATTAACGGGGATTTTTGTGTTAAGTTCCACCTCAAGTCTAAGAGTGATGGCTTTGATTGGATTTTAGTGCTTGTTTATAGGGCGGCTCAAGAAGTCAACAAGCATCTGTTCTTTGCTGAACTTGTGCGCACTTGCGAGCATGAAACTTTACCATTGTTAGTTGGGGGAGATTTTAATATTATTAGAAGGCATGAGGAAAAAATAATGACAATTTCAACCCACGTTGGCCTTTTATTTTTAATGCGATTATTGAGAGTCTTGATTTGAGAGATATTGCTCTATCTGGTCGTCAATTCACTTGGGCTAGTCGTAGAGAAACCCCAACATATGAAAAACTGGACCGAGTCCTAGCTAGTGTTGAATGAGAGCAAAAATTTCCTTTGGTTTACTGTTAGAGCTGTTGCTCGAACATGATCGGATCATACCCCTTTTTTGACTCTGGTGAACAAGCTCATCTTGGAAACAAATCCAATTTATCTTTTGAACTTTCATGGTTTCGTAAATATGATTTCTTTAAGATGGTTGCAAACGAGTGGAATTCGATTATTCCTCACAATAATTCTCTTTTAAATTGGCAGAATAAGATCCACCATATTAGGCAATTCTTGCGGGGATGGGATAGAAATATTAGTGGCCAATATAAACAACAAAAGGAACGTCTTTTGAATACAATTCTTCTCCTGGACACTAGAGCGAAAACTATCTCTCTTTCTTCAGCCAAAAGAGAAGAATTAAGAAAGGCCAATGATGAGCTAGCTAAAAATTCATAGAGACGAGGAAACTAAATGGGCACAAAGGGCAAAGGTTAAGCACGTTTAAGAAGGTGGAGAAAACACAAAATACTTTCACTTGATTGCTAATGGAAAACACAGTAGAAAAATGATTTTTCAGCTTGAGCAGGATGAAGGTACAATTGTTGGGGAAGAAAATTTGCGGGTGTATATTTAGAAATTTTACAAGGTTCTTTTCGGGCCACCATCTGAAAACTTTTTTCCATGAATGAGTTGGATGTACAAGATATCCCTCAATTATCTTTGGAAGAGAATGATATTTTGTGCGTGGATTTTTCTGAAAAGGAAATTCATGGGTCTATTATGCAAATGGAAAAAAAATAAAGCACCTAGGCCGGATGGTTTTTCCGCCAAATTCTATCAAATCTTCTAGGAAGTTATTAAGACAGATGTTTTTAAGATGTTTGTTGCGTTTCAAAATGGCGAACTTCCTTTATATAGACTTAATTTTGGTACAATTGTCTTGTTACCCAAAAAATAAAATGCTATACAAATTCAACAATATAGACCTATATGCCTACTGAATGTGAGTTTCAAGATATTCACGAAAGTGGGTACTAATCGGCTAACTGGTATAGCAAACAAGGTAATTAGGCCTTCTCAAACTGCTTTCATGCTGGGGAGACATATATTAGAAGGAGTGATGGTCTTACATGAAACTATACATGAGTTACACAAAACGAAGATGAATGGAATACTTCTTAAAATAGATTTTGAAAAGTCATACGGTAAAGTTAGGTGACCTTTTTTGCAACAAGTTATGCGAATGAAAGGCTTTAGCCCAAAGTGGTGCAATTGGATAACAAATTTTATAACTCGAGGTAGTGTGGGGGTCAGTGTAAATGATACTATTGGGCATTATTTCCGAACCCACAAGGGGTTGCGCCAAGGTGATCCATTATCACCAATTCTGTTTAATATTATTGCGGATATGTTGGCGATAATTATTAATCGGGCTAAGGAGGATGGCCAAGTCAGTGGTCTTATCCCTCATTTAGTGGAGGGGGGGTATCAATTCTTCAGTATGCGGATGATACAATTATTTTTTTTGGAACATGACTTGTAGAAAGTATTAAATATGGAACTTATTTTATGTATCTTTGAACAACTATTAGGTCTTAAAATAAATTTTAATAAGAGTGAGCTTTTATGCTTTGGACAAGCCAAAGCGGTAGAGGATAAGTATAAAAATCTGTTTGGTTGCCAATCTGGGTCTTTCCCCTTTAAGTATCTTGGCATACCTATTCACTTCCGCAAATTAGAAAATGGAGAATGAAAACCTGTGGAAGATCGTTTTGAAACAAAGCTCGGAAATTGGATTGGAAAGTTATTATCTTATGGTGATCGTTTGGTTCTCATTAATTTTGTATTAACAAGTTTACTCATGTTCATGCTTTTCTTTCTGGAAATACCTATTGAGGTTAGAAAACGTTTGGATTTTTTTACATATCGTTTCTTTTGGCAAAGTGATAATCATAAGAAAAAGTATAGGCTAACAAAATGGAATATTATATGTCGGCCAAAAGACCAAGGTGGATCAGGGATTGAAGATCTTGCAATTAAGAATAAATGCCTTCTAAACAAATGGCTTTTCAAATTAATGAATGAAGAGGGAATCCCAATGAACAAATATTTACACTCTAAATCATTGTCACACGTGACTGCAAAACCGAGTGATTCTCCTTTTTGGAAAGGTTTAATGAAGGTAAAACATGGTTTCTTAGATAGGGGACGTTTTGATGTCCATGATGGGTCCAGTACCCGTTTTTGGGAAGACGTCTGGCTGGGGGAGACTACTTTAGAAGACCAATATAATTTTTTATATAATATATGAAAACAAGTAACTATGCCTGATGTTCTATCTTCAAATCCAATAAATATGTCTTTTAGAAGAGCTTTGACACGGAACAAATGGAACTCTTGGTTGCATCTGGTGACTAGGTTAATGCACATCAACTTAACAGATGCAGATGATGTCTTTGTATGACGTTTGACTCAAAGTGGTGTGTTTTCTGTTAAGTCCATGTATCTTGATCTAATAAATGGAAACACAAGGTTTTTAAAGAAGTACATCTGGAAAATTAAGGTACCTCTAAAAATCAGAATTTTTATGTGGTTTGTATATCGTAAGGAAATTCTGAAATTGGCAGGGGGATTCTGAGTGTTGTTTTTGCGACAAGGCCGAGACTATACAACATCTTTTTATTGAATGCCCGTGTGCTAAAATCATTTGGCGTATTATTCACATGCCTATCAATTTATCTCCACCTTCTAGTGTAAATAATCTTTTTGGGAATTGGCTCAAGGGTATCCTAAGGAAGGAAAAATTCAATATTAGGGTGGGAACATGCGCTGTTGTCTAGGCAATTTGGAATGCCCGGAATGACGTTATTTTTTATAAACAATCGATCTATACCTTTCTTACAGGTTATTCTTATGGCTTCCCACTGGATCTGTACATGGTCGCTTCTGCAGCCTGCGGAGGACAGACAAGTTATGTATACTGGATGCGATATTTTGGAGAAGGTTACACGGGGCCTTTTCAGCTGATATGGGTGACGATCTGATCTTAGAATCACCACATGATGGCATAGTTTTATGCTAGTTTCTCCTGACTGTTTATGTATCAGTTTTTGGTCTTTTGATATGACCTTTTGTAGCTCTATGTGAGACCTCTTTTATATTATGAAATAAAATAATTGGCCGTATGCATCACTTTGATGCATAGACTGGGGCGCTGCCTCCGTTTCGAAAAAAACATGTTAACTTGCACCAGAAGGTTCCCTGTAAAAAGGATCCACCTAAAGGTAGTTCCCCGCTAAAAAAAAATCCACGTGAAGCTTGCCTGCAAAACTGAACGACAGTGAGCAGTCTGCAACTTGAATGGTACACATCAGCTCAAGCCCTCTGGTGCGCAAAATATGTGGTTGTCTGCAGCAGTGAGGTGAGAATTGATGGAGCAATTTTCCCTTCCTACTTTACTCAGTCGAATGAATGTACAAATTGAAGCTATAAAAAGACAGCATACGCATGATCCTTCAGACCTCGCATACACAAATAAGAAGACGGGAAATGACGAAGAACCTCTCTAGTAAAGAGAATAATTAGAAAATCATGGATTTGGTAGCACTTGTGCCGGCACCTCTCCTCGCAGCATCTGAGAACGCCATCTACATTGCCGTCTGCTGTTCACTTTCGTACATGTGTGATAAACTAGTGCCTCTTGTTCTTGTTGTTCATCTTGAAGATGTGATTCATGTTTTGTTTAATGGGTTAACATAGAACGTCTATCCAATTAGACAACAATAGCGGAAGAGTAATGTTTCTTTTTTTCAACAACACAATTGCATGGCACCATTTTCTGCCTTGTCCACCCCTTGTGTTTTCTGACGGTTCGCAGCAGACGACAACAGGTTCACAACTCAGTTTCGTCAGGTGTAACCTGAAAATAATATCTGGAGCATCTGCAGGTTCACACAACCACACCGTCGCATTTTAACTCATCCTCTGAACTCTGTGTGGTTCAGGGAAGAAGACCACATGATGCATGAAGTCATGAATCAAGATGTCTTATTTCCCGCAAAAAAATGAATCAATATGTTATAGACGTGCCTTTACTGGGTATTCTTTTATTAATGGATCAATCTCTTCTCCACCCCATGGCCTAACAGGTTCTGTAGACTATAGTGGTAAATGAAGTTCAGTTCAGTCAAACAAATAGATAGGCAGATGTTTCAGTTTTAGCAGCACTATGCATGCTGAAGAGGGAGGACTGAGTACTTAATCAGCCGCGCTGAAAGGAATGCATACATAAGCAGACAAACACTTCACCTATAGCTGTACCAAAGCAATCCTCCCCTTCTTACGCAGAGCATGCTAATGCATTTAAGCAATCCTCACCATACCATGTTGCGTCCTGGCTTGATTCTTTGTGTAAGTTCTTCATGCATTCACAAGCTTAGGAAACAGAACGCAGGTCTGCCGATCTCTAGGGCTTGTAGATGTTGTGTACGAAGGAGGCCCCGGCGAGGAGGGAGACAACCACCACCACCAAAGACCACGCCAGCGACGGAGTCCCGTCGGTACCTGACCGCCGCCGAACTTCCTGCCTCCGCTGCCCATCGTCGGCGCACCAAGATTTGGGATTTATTCCAACAGACACACTGACCTATAGTTTCTTCAGACCATAGGATGGTTTCAACAAAGGTTAGAACTCTAGCAGATACTTCAAATCCGTGTGCTAATCACGTGTAGTACCAAAACTGCTAGCGCAGAACATATACACTGCATATATACGGGGGAGGTTGTGATCATCATATCGACATATGTATAACAAAAAATGATGCCGTGCCCAGCATCCAGACTAGCCCTAGCATCTGCCGGCGGTACCTACTCACCGTAGCATCTACGATGGCGTTGTCGCACGCCTACTCGTCGTGGAGTCGATGGTGTCGTTGGAGTAGTCGATGGCAAAGAAGCCGAGACGTTCTTGATGCTCGCGTGTGGAGCGGCGACAGACACGGTGTAGCTCCCACTGCTTGGCGTAATGCTTGTCACGACGGTGCTTCCTGTGGTCCCATATGTCTGAGACGAGGGTCCCCAGCGAGTTGAAAATCGCCTGGCAAATGGCGGCGTCCTCGCTCTCCTCGTCATTGTCGTCGTCGGCAGGAGCGGGTGCAGGAGCATCGTTGACGCCACGGCTGATCCCCCCCCCCCCCCCCCCGAGCTCCCGCCACGGCGCGGAGAAATGTTGCTGTGGCCGGCCAAATTACGGCACAATTGGCCAGCCATGGGTAGGTAGGAGGTCAGTGCGGCGGTGGGTGGCAGCGATTTGAAATCCGACGACGGCGTTTCTGCGCATGCGGAGGTGGGGGAAATGGATGCACATTCCCGCATCTAGTCCCACCGCACCGAATATATGCGGGATGGATGGGCCTCGATACAGGAAACCGCAAAAAATGTGGTTTTTGCCCGTTTATGGTATCTGGAAAGGCCATTTCTTTTGCCCCGATACCACATATCGACCCAAAAAATTATGGGTCGACCGATATGTGGTATTTGTCAGAGGTGCTCTTACAGCCTGCCATTGTGCCACTTATCTACTCGCATCACACAGGCCGGCTCCATGAGCGATGGTGCCCTACCATGGGTGCCACTGCCAGTGGGGGGTCTGGATGCGACAAGATGGGCCTGATCTGGGCCTGCAAGGCCTTGGACTAGGAGCGTCACATGGCTACCCCCCTAGAGCAGGCAACAGTCGTCGTAACAAGACAGAGATGACGGGAGGCTGTTGTTCCTTGTACGGGTTGGAGGTCGAATATGTGTGCTTCTCTCAGCCACGCGGGGTGTCGGTGGACCATGGGTTTGGGGCTATGATGGCGGTGTGAGGCTACATATATGGACAATGTTTCCCAAATACTTGGAGGTGTGGAGTTGTACGACGATACAAATTGAAGTTATGTCCGGCTTTTGCCGGGCAGGCAGTGGCACCCGTGGGTGTTGTACCCCTCCTTAGAGGTGTCGTGAAGGTGTGTTGCCATCTCCCTCATTCGCTTGGAGTTGGTACTTTTCTCCAAGCGGAAGCCTAGATGTGGCGCAGGATCAGCATTATGGCGTTGTCATCGATGTCGTCCCTCTGTTGGGAGCATCGTGCTTGGATACACGACTTCTCTAAGTTGCGCTACTCTGGTGTTTGTCATGTCCAAGATTGATCTTTAGCGGCGCAATGTACACCGTCTCTCTCTGGTGAGTCCAAGATGGTGCATTCCTCAAACCTACTCAAGTCCCGTCATCCACCCGCGACCTCATTTTTGGCATAAAGGGTGGATGGTGCATCGAGAAGGGAAGTTCAGTGGGAGTTTTGTTTTTCGTCGATGACTAACGCCGGTCGAGATGCGGAGATGTTCTCAATTAGGACAAGCTCTTTGGCTTTGTCGCTGTTTTGTTTTTGGTGGCTTTCTTCAGACTAGCCCTGGTGTAGAGTTCATGCTATGCTATTTGTTCGCAAGGAGTTGTAGTTATCGTGTACTTGAAATCCCGCCTTCTATAAAAATAAATATGGTAAGAAAAAGAAGTTTTTGTACTGTTGGGCCACACGTTGCAACTTTATGTATGAAATTACACGCAAATGAAAGTTTGTGTACCGTGGGAGTATATAGCTCGGATTTAAAATGGTAGCATACTTATTATGGGTCACATGGCATGGCCGCATGGGGAGGAGTAGCAAGTTCCTATATAATCCCACCATTCCCATCTATCTCCGAGACAATTGACAACGACATAATGGTCATGCCATGCCTATTTCTCACATCAAGCTGGCTCTTTGCGTAGGGTCGGGAGGCATTGGGATATTATTTATGTCAATAGAGATGCATGGTGAGTAAGCAAACATGCATTCCCCTGAGTTATTTGTCTTGATTGTTCATGTGACGAGGCTTCTTCATGCATGGGCGTAACGTTTTTGCGACTACTACTGCTACTTGTAGAGATCGTAGTATAAGCATCGTCCGGCCCTTGATTTTCATATGCATGGCAGCATAGACATTTTTCCATTCAGGCATTTTTCTTTTACTAAGCCTATATTGTCCGTACATACTTTTGATGGCTCAATCTCTCACCGTGATTAGGTCCAATTGCTAGGAACATGTGGTCTGCCACTTCGGGTATTGGTGCGGCCACAACGCTTCCACATCCTGCAACGTGCTTCCACGCGTGTACGCCATGGTCGACTGTAGCAACAGCCACGCATGCACTCACATCGAACGGAGAAGTGTTGCCTGGATTCGTTGAGATGGTATTGCTGCTTGGATGCATCTGCGAATGCTCACATCGTGGACAAAACTAGCTAGCCGCAGGAAATCAAAATCCCAATTGGAGGTCCAAAAGAACATAATCTTTGACATTTATACATCTTTATTGTGTTGACGACGAATGCAAGACTTTTTAATTGTATCGACTTAATTCATGTTTAAACCATTAGAACTTCCCATTATCAAGTAAGAAGAAGATCACACCTCCTTCCCGTGTGACCAGCCGCTCCCTTCTCCTCTCCTCCCTCTCTCATCTGAGTGTTGACCAAAAGTAGCCTGGCCGAACCCTAGCCTTCTCCGGTGGCCGTGCCGGTAGGAGATGGTGAAGGGGAGGCGCTAGAGTAGATGGTAGAAGTAGTGGTAGGGCTTGTGATCGTGCAATGTTTGTTTGGAGTAGGGTGTCGATCGTCTTTGTACAGACCCGACACAACTTGAGGTGGAGTGTTCTTGTGGTTGAGCTCCGGTGGGCGGAGCTGACAGAGAGCATCTCCGCCGCAAGGATCTTCGTGAACAAGGCCGTCGTCTGCCGCTCTTTGATCTGGGAGTTGATCCTGCCACACCTTCTCTCGCTGGCCAGACGTGGAGGCTAGGGGGAGGGAAGTTGCAGAAGCGATGCTACCGGATATGATGAGTGGTGGGGGTACTTTCTCGTTCTGGTGCATCGGCGCAGTGCTAGATGATCACTACTTGTACTCACCATTGTGCTTCCAAGGAGGAAGATGACGGATTTGGTATCAAATGTGAGCCCCTTACTAATAAGCATCAGTGTCTCTGCCGTCTCGCGCATGGTGGGGTCCCTCCCTTGCTCCTCCTCTTGGTCGGCCACTTCAGTGAGGGAGAGGATGGTAGGCTGAATGTTGTTGCTACTACATGGAGTTGGCACCAGAGGTCTTCGGGGTCTGCAGGCTCTACAACAGTACCTAAGTGACGACGAGCTTCCGCTACCGCTATCCTTGGTCATAGGAGTGGCCCTGCTATGCATGATCTCGGTTTCTCAGGCCTCGCCTTCCTCCTTCGCTGGAGGCTCTACATCGACCCCGACACAACGATGCACGCAATGTCTCCCCAAGTGGTGTCCTCCCTGGTAGATGCATGGGAGGATGGGTCTGGAGGTATCCTCTCATCGACGGCGATCTAGGGATTGATTGTGTTTTTGTGGATCTTTGTGGGGTGCTTGATGTAAAAGTGAAGGATTCCGTTGTAATTTCTTTTCTTTTGGGACCTTCCTGTAATTGTACATCAACCATTGAGTTAATGCAGTCTATAGGTCCGTTGGGACCTTTCCGGTATACTTTGTTTTATCAAATAAGACATAATCTTTATTTAGAAGGATGATCTGCAGTATATATCTGGTCTATTTTTGTAGTGAAAAATAATGATATAAGATATCACCACCTAATAATACAAAATAGCCATATAATGTATACTCCCACCGGATCAGTATACTAGGCACACGCGTACTTTAAGTAAATCTTTGACCATCAATTTTTTTTAAAAAGATGTGCAATATATGTCACAAAAAATATATCATTGAAAACCTTTTTTAAGATAAATGCGATAGTATAATATTTGTGACTAAAATTAATGATCAAAATTGTTCTTAAACTATGTGTATGTCTAATATACTGATCTGGAGAGAGTACTTATTTGTATGGGGGCATTAACTATATATTATGACCATTAAATAGTTCATGTGAATACACCATGGTTGTTTACGCCTTTTTCAGTGCATTTTCCTTAGCACGCTATTCTAGATAATACTCCATAAGAGCAAGACTAATAAATAACTAGCAGCCAGCTATAAGGCAATGCCATGTCATTTAAGAATAATCATTTATCCCACTCATATAATATCCCGGTGAAACTCTAGTCACTGGTTCATTGATCAACATATGATCAAGGTTTCCTGATCATGTGGTATTTATGCTAGTTGACAATGGAGTCATCTCATTGAGAGAATGAGATGATGATAAATACCCAAACTAAGCATCGTAACACGATCATGTCACAAAGTTCAAGTTGCGATGATTAGGAAACCTAGTGTCTTGTTTCTTAGACCGCGAGACCATATCAATCACTGTCACCCGAGAGTGCCTTGATTGCATCAAACGTCACTCGGTAAAACGGTGATCATAAAGGTGTCTTCAAGTATTCAGAGGGGCATGTAGAGGCATTATGTGTCAAGAGCGGAATTTTTCCATACGCGTGACAGAGAGATACTAAAGGGCCCACTCGGAGAAGTTATATCCATAAAGTTGCGTAGCGTGTGACTAGGTCACGGGGATATCACTTGTCAGAACGAGATAAGTAGCATTTGTCGATAACGAGATTGAACATGACATGGTGATATCACTAATCAAATCTCGGACAATGCAAGTATCATATAGACAAAAGGAATATGACACGGCGTTGATGGTTCAAACGACGAAAGATTCGTGGAATGCACAGGGGACATCATGGGCATCCAGGTCCTACTGATGATCATTGGTATGAGAGAGGTCTTGACTATGTCTGGAGTGTTCCTGAACCATGGATTATCACGCTTAAGGGCTTGATGATACTGAGAGATTATTTTGGTATCAGCGGAATCACCGAAGAATAGAAAGAGAGAAAACCGGAAGGTTTTTGGAAAGTCCGGAGGATGTCCGGAGTGGAATGGAAGGATTTCCATAGTCACGAGGGTTGAATAATATGTAAGTAAATATTAAATATTTATAATTATTTAATAAAGAAAATGGAATTAAAATGGTTAAATACCAAATTGTGCCAAATTCCCTAGGGGAAAAGTCCCATGAGGGAAAGACAGAAAGGGAGGAGAGAGAGGGGATGGCTGGCTAGGCCTTGGGCACCCCGCGCGGGGCCCACAAGGGCCTTGGCTGGCTGGCCAGCCCTCCCCCTCTCCCCTCCTCTTTGTTTAGTCCCACATGGATTAGCTAAAGCCACATGGGGTCCTTTTTCCCTTATATAAAGAGAGGTATCTTAAGAAAATAAACAATAATTAATAAAGGTCTCTCTCCCGTGACCGCGGTCCTAAGTTTCGACTGTGCACACATGAGACTTTTTTTACTGCGGAGCGCCATCGCGCTGCGGGATTCGGATCCAGAATGTCTACTTTCGCAACTGCAGCTTGATCGGAGGAGCGGGAAGTCATCGTCAGACACCAGACGTGTGTAACTCCCTCGGAGGTGCAACTCTTGGGGCACTAGGAGTCGTCGGATTCGAAGGAACCGTCAGACTTCAACACGACCCCAAGGTCGGCGTCGGTATGACTATATCAACCATGCTCTTCTAAACGTTGACAAAGCTTTTCGGTTTTTAAGGATAAGTTCACGAAAAGACCCTTCCGTTACTGCATTACTAATAGATAGGTCCTGTCATTAGGATTCTTGGCGTAGGAAAATTTTATTATTTTCATGCGTGAACCCATACACCTTCCATGTTATCGTTTCGATCCACCGACACTTTGTGTCGTGCAATTACCATACTCTGATCCCTGACGTTTTCGCAGCGCCGTCCACACCACCGAAGCACATACACGGGACGTTTGGGTGTGTCTGCGCATCCGAGCGCATTGGCACTTGCGTCACGAAACCAACTAGTGTGTGTTGATTCGCACGTACACCACCCGTGCATGATGCGTCCGCACTATCGAGGACTATGCATGCGCCACAAGCAGTTCTTGCAAGTTATCCTTGGCTCCTTGAATACAAGATGTTGAGGACACCAGCACTTGAGACTCGTAGCATATACACACATAGACCATGGGAATGGCTACATATGATACAAACATAAAGAAAACATACCATGAAGCTTTAATCTGTTACAACTTTTTCCCCCTTAATCAAAACCTGGATGGAGATTGTATATAAAAATCATACATGCAAAATAGGAAATAATAGACCTATCCATGCTAACTAAAATCTAACCTAAAGAGATAAAATAATAGACATATCCATGATAAATTCCACCCGAAGGGTTCCCAGTAAAAATGATCCACCTGAAGGTAATTCCCCGCTAAAAAGATCCACCTAAAGCTTGCCTGCAAAACTGAAAGACAATAAGCTGTTTGCAAACTTGAATCGTACACATTAGCTCAAGCCCTCTCGTGCCCAAAAGATCTAGTCGGTCACCTCTTGTAGTGACGTGAGAATTGCTGGAGCAGTTTTCGCTTCCTACGTTACTCAGTGGGATGAATGTACAAACTGAAGTTATATAAAAACAATGACAGAGCATCATAGGCATGATCCTTCAAACCTCGCATACACAAATAAGACGAACAGAAATAACGAAGGACCTCTCAGTAAAGAGAATATAATAAGTAGAAAATCATGGATTTGGTAGAACCTATGCCGGCACCAGTCCTCGCAGCATTTGAGAACACCATCTACATTGCGGTCCGCTGTTAACTTTCGTTCATTTGTGATAAACTCATGTCGCTCGTTCTCGTTGTTCATCTTGAAGTTACCAGTCATGTTTTGTTTAGTGGGTTAACATAGAACGCTTGTCTAA
This sequence comes from Avena eriantha, assembly GCA_910589775.1. Lineage (NCBI taxonomy): Eukaryota > Viridiplantae > Streptophyta > Magnoliopsida > Poales > Poaceae > Avena > Avena eriantha. Next base: position 167,859,381 of record OU342743.1, on the reverse strand, counting down.
TTAGGACTTCAGATAGTATGGATTTGGTCTGGTTGTGATGGTTTTATGTCTCAGATCGCCTGTTTGCCGATGATTTTGAGCACATCTGCCTATTTGCACATCACATATCATACTACTAGCTGTCGATTTCTAGTGAAATCAGAGCTGATCAAGTAGGTAATAAATAAACGAAGGGCATTTCCAACCTACTAGTGCGCGTCTAAAAAAATAGATGGAAACCCTGCTGCGAACTTGGCAGGCAGCGATGTCCTTGTGTTTTCTGACGGTTAGCAGCAGATAACAAGAGGTTCACGACTCGGTTTCGTCAGGTGCAGCCTGAAAATAATATCTCAAGCCACTGCAGGTTCACACAATCACACCATCACATTTTAACTCGCCCTCTGAAGTCTGTGTGGTTCGTGGAAGAAGATCGCATGATGCATGCAGTCATGAATCAAGATCTGTATTGATCGATCTCTTCTCCATTCCAGGGCCTAACAGGTCCTGTAGATTATTGTGGTATAAACAAAGTTCAGTTCAGTCAAACAAATAGGTAGGCAGATGTTTCAGTTTTAGCAGCGCTGTGCGTTGCGGAAGAGGGAAGGCGGAGAATTTAATTTGCAGCGCTGAAAGGAAAGCAACATACGCATGCAGACACTTCACCTGCAACCGTACCAAACCAATCCTCTCCTGCTTACGCAAAGCATGCTAATGCACTTAAGCAATCCTCATCATACCATCCTGCGTGTTGGCCTGCTTCTTTCTGCAAGTTCTTCCGGCATATTCACTCACAAGCTAAGAAAACAGAACGAGGCATGTGTGCTGATCTCCGGGGGTGCAACCAAGATTTTGCTTCGAATCGAACTTGCCATCGATCAGGCATATATAGAAAAGCAAGTGCAATAGAAAATATCGAATTGTTTTGTTCAACTCAAAAGATACAGAAAGAAAGAACTCCTGTATATATAGCAAGAATGGCAGGTGAAGCATGTTACGATCTCTTGAACACTGAGCATCCGCCACCGCTCCGACTGGCACTCTAGTATCTCCAGTAGTGTGGACTCGAGCCGTAGCAAGCCCGCAACCAGATTGACTCAGCTCTCTTTGCCATTGCCGCCGCCGCCTCCTCCGTCGGCGGTGTCCACCAGTGGAATGGTCTGTGCGGTCAAATAAACAAACCAGAGCGGTCGGCATGCATTGTGTCGAATAGGTGGCGTGCAACGTGGGGACGAGGCAAGCAGAGCTGACCATGTCGGGCTTGTAGATGTTGTGCACGATGGAAGCCCCGGCGAGAAGGGAGACGACCACCACCACCGAAGACCACGCCAGCGACGGAGTCCCCGTCGGCACCCGACTGCCGCTGAACTTCCTGCCGACGCTGCCCATCGTCGCCACACCAAGATTTGGGATTGTGAACAGGCTCAGTGAACTGTAGTTTCTGCAGACCATAGGAGGTTTTCAGCAAAAGTTATAGCCTGCCACGTGCCACTTATTATCTACTCGCATCACATGAGTCGGCTACCCCAGCTAATTGGGGGCGACTTGCATAGTAGGATCTTTATGAGAGATCGTATATAAAAATCATTTTTAGGAACTGTGAAAAATCCCTAAATTTTTATACAACATACCTATGGATTCATATCCACAACCCCAAGATTTTTCAGCACAAAAATGTGATCTACATTTATAGAAACAAAAAGGATAAATTCGATCATGAATAGTGTCTGCTCTGGGCGAATAATATTTCACACTATTCACATCAAAGTTTATCTTTTTAGCTCTTTAAGATTAGGTCGAATTTGAAGCGGATTTTTTTGACAATGCATATATAACACAGATGTGTATTGTCAGTTCTTTTTAGAACATTTAAACATATTTTTTCTTTTCAAAAAAATTGATCTCATGAATCATACGTGGACCCAGATCCTACCCAAGTCTCCTGCAGCTAATTGGACCAAAACCAATCCAACCGTCAAGTTTTTGCACCAAAGATTTACTCTTCCACCGGACCTCTCGCGCGAGCGGCTCCGGGCGACCCAAACCCTAGAAAACAGAGCCATCGCTAATCTACTTTTCCTAGAAGTTGTCGTGGTCAGTGTTGGCAGCTTTTGCTCCTGGACATCGAAGGCGGCATGTGTTGGCGGCACACCCATGACGGCCCTGTTTCTGCCGGAGGCGGGACACCACGGGATGGGGCAGTGAGGGTGGAAGGGCGGATGCGGTGCCAGGCCTCGGTGGCCTTCGTCACCGCACGACGGGAGCATGAAGGAGCAACAGACCTTGGCGGGGACAACAATGGAGGTATGGAGCTGGTGGCGTGATGGTACGTGCTAGAGGAGGCTGCACGAGCTCAGACCATTGATGCGCCATCAACGAGGCCCAACCAGGAAGGACCCTGAGGAGCAGCACAATCAGCCACCTCTAGGTCGTGGGCGAGCGATGATGCCCAACTGGTGGCGCCAACATGGGATCTAGATGAGACGGGACGGTCCTTATCTAGGCCTGCAAGGGCTCGATCTGGGCCTTGGATTGAGAGCACCACATTGTTGTCGTTTTGGAGCAGGTGACGGGCATCGCCAGCGTGCCGGAGATGGCGGGAGGCTATCGTTCCTCATGCGGGTTGGAGGTCGAATATGCGCGCTTCTCCTGGCCATGCTGGGTCTCGGTGGACCACAACTCCGTGGCTAGGATGACAAGGTGTTACGATGGCAGTTCCAAGGTACATGGGCAGTGATGCCCCATCACTTGGAGGTGTGGGTGTGGTTCCCCTCCTTAGAGGCATCACCATGGTGTGTTGCCATCTCCCTCACTCGCTTGGAGTTGGTAGTTGTCTTCGGGAGAAAGGCAAGATTTGGAGCAGGATCAACATGATGAGGGTGTCCTCAACGTCGTCCCTCTGTTGGGACCATCGTACTTGGAGATATGGTTTGAAAGTCATGTGTTGCGTTACTCCGGTGTTCGTCGATGTCCAAGATTGATCTTTAGCAGCACAATGTATGCAGTCTCGGTGAGTCCAAGACGATGTATTCCTCTAGACAAATAAGTCCCGCCATCCACCCACCACCTCCTTATTGGCATAAAGGGTGGACGACGCGTCGACAACGGATGCTCAATGGGAGCTATTGTTCTTCGGAGGTGACCAGCGTTAGTCGAGATGCGGCGGCGTTGTTAGTTCTTCAAGACAAGCTCTTTGGCTTTGTCGTTGTTTTGCCTTGGGTGGCTATCTTGGGACTATCCCAGAGTGTGGAATTCATGTTATGCTTGTTGTTCACAGCGAGTTTTAGTCATCTTATACTAGAAGTTCTCCCTTATACAAATATATGGTACAAAAAAAAAGTATTTGTACTGATGGACCACGCATTGCAACTTTATGTATGAGATTACACACAAATGACAAGTTTATGTACCAGGAAGTATATAGCTCAGATTTAAAACGGTATCATACTTATTACGGGTCACGTGGCATGTCCGCATGGGGAGGAGTAACAAGCTCCTATATAAGGGTATCCCATCTATCTCGAGGCAATTGGAAACAACATAACGGTCAGGCCATGCCTATTTCTCACTTCAAGCTGGCGCTTTGCATAGGGTCGGGAGGCATTGGGATATTATTTATGTCAACTCAGATGCATGGTGAGTAAGCAAACATGCATTCCCCTGAGTTATTTATCTTGATTGTTCATGCGACGACATATATCGGCTTCTTCATGCATGGCCGTAACGTTTTAGCGACAACTTCTACTACTAGTAGAGATCATAGTATAAGCATCGTCATTTTTCCATTCCAGCATTTTTCTTTTACTAAACCTATATTGTTCGTACATACGAGTACTTTTAATGGCTCAATTTCTCACCATGATTAGGTCCAATTGCCATGAACATGTGCTCTGCCACGTCGGGTATTGGTGCGGCCATAGTGTTTCCACATCCTGCAACGTGCTTCCACGCGTGTACTCTGTGGTCGGGTGTAGCAACAACCACACACTCACATCGAACACATAATTGTTGCTTGAACTCGTTCTCATGGTATTGCAGCTTGGATGCATCTGGGAATGCTCACATAGTTGACAAAACTAGCTAGCCGAAGGAAATCAAAAGCCCAATTGGAGGTCCAAAAATATATAATCTTTGACATTTATACATCTTTATTGTGTAGACGGCGAATACAAGACTTTTTAATTGTATCAACTTGATTCATGTTTAAACTATTAGAACTTTCCATTATCAAATAAGACAAAGATCATACCTCCTTCCCGTGTGACCACCCCTCCCTTCTCCCCTCCTCCCTCTCTCATCTGAGTGTTGAGCAAAAGTGGTCGGGCCGAACCCTAGTCTTCTCTGGTGGCTGTGCCGGTAGGAGATGGCGAAGGGGAGGCGCCAGAGTAGATGGTAGAAGTAGTGGTAGGGTTTGCAACTATGCGATGTTTGTTTGGAGTAGGGCGTCGATCTTCTTTGGCCAGATCTGGCACAACTTGAGGTGGAGTGTGCTTGTGGTTGAGCTCCGGTGAGCGGAGCTGACGGGGAGCATCTCTGCCGCAAGGATCTCCGTGAATAAGGCCGTCATCCGCCGCTCTTTGATCTGGGAGTTCATCCTGCCACACCTTCTCTCGCTAGCCGGCCGTGGAGGCGAGGAGGAGGGAAGTTGCAGAAGCGATGCTGCTAGATTTGATGAGTGGGGTACTTTCTCGTTCTGGTGCATCGGCGCGGGGCTAGACGATCACTGCTTGTACTCGCCGTTGTGCTTCCAAGGAGGAAGACGATGAATTTGGTATCAAATGTGAGCCCCCTTCCTAATAAGCGCCGTTATCTCTATCGTCTAGCACATGGTCGGCTCCCTCCCTTGCTTCTCCTCTTGGTCGGCCGCGTCAGCGAGGGAGAGGATGGTAGGCTGAATGTTCTTGCTGCTACATGGAGTTGGCACAAGAGGTCTTTGGACTCTGCAGGCTGTACAACAGTACCTAAGGCTGGTCATAGTGGGAGTATCATGTTACTAGTATCATGCATATGATACTAGTGTATGATACTACATCTCTAGTGGTTAGTATCATCTAGTAGTATCATAGTACCATTGTATTTAATTTTTTCTACAATCTCAAAGCAATTGTGTGTATGAGATGCATTGGTCATTAAATTACCTAGTTTCACGTGCTATGATACGGTATCATATTATGATACTACTAACATCTCTCTCTTCATTAATTGTGGTGCTACATCAGATTTTTGTCAAGGTGACATGCATGATACTCCTTATGATACTCCAATTAGGACTAGCCTAAGCGACGGCGAGCTTCCGGCCACTGCTATCCTTGGTCACAGGAGTGGCCCTGCTACGCATGAGCTCGGTTTCTCAGGCTTCTCCTTCCTCCTTCACTAGAGGATCTATATCGACCTCGACACAGCGATGCACGCCAACGTCCCCAAGTGGTGTCCTCCCCGGTGGATGCATGGGAGGATGCGTCTGGAGGTCTCCTCTCATCGGCGGCGATCTAGGGCTTGATCGCGTTTTCGCGGATCTTTGTGGGGTGCTTCATGTAAAAGTGAAGGATTCCATTGTAATTTATTTTCTTTTGGGACCTTTCTGTAATTGTACCTCAACCGCTGAGTTAATGCAGTCTATATGTCCTTTGGTACCTTTCCCTGTAATTTCTTTTATCAAATAAGACATAATCGTTATTTAGAAGGATGACCTGCAATATATATCTGGTATATTTCTATAGTAAAAAATAATGATATAAGATATCGCTAGCTAATAATACAAAACAGTCATATAATGTATACTCCCACCGGATTAATATACTAGGTACCAGTTTAAGAAAATATTTGACCATCAACTTTTGTCAAAAAGATATGCAATATACTCCTCAATTTTTGGTCAATAAGACATAATCGTTATTTAGAAGGATGATGTGCAATATATATCTGGTATATTTAGAGAAATGAGGAACGAGGGTATGTCAGAGAGATATATCATTGAAAACTTTTTTAAAGGTAAATGCGATAGTATAATAATTGTGACTTAAATTTGTTGACCAAAATTAATGGTCAAAATTGTTTTTAAACTATGTGTCCTAATATACTGATTAGAGAGTGTACTTATTTGCACGTGGTCATTAACTATATATTATGATGATTAAATAGTTCATGTGAAGACACCGTGGTTGTTTAAGCCTTTTTCCTCAGCACGCTATTCTAGATAATACTCCATAAGAGTAATGTTAATAATATACCCAGCAGCCGGCTATAAGGGCATGCCATGTCATTTAAGAGTCATCATATAGCCCACTCATATAATGGATGAGCTATTAGTTGGATCTTGAATAGACTTTAATTAATATTTAATTATTTAATGCATGTATGCTATTGGCTCTAGGCTACATGCAAGTCTCTTTTCTTGATTCTTATGCTATAGCCCAGCTATAGCATAAAAACCATCTCTTCTCTTGTTCCTCATTTCTCTCTCATTCAACTAGGACTTTTGATGATGTGACAAATACTATAGCCGGCTAACTGGGCTTATTATACTTGCTCTAATACATTGTTCTTTATATTTAATTTTATGTAGTTACTTATACTATGTACGGGCTCAAACACAAATTTTATCTATTTTCGTACTTCACAAGCTGGGGCTAGTCCATGACCTCGACTGCAAGCAGCTCGCATATTTCATTACATTCACGAGCAAGATCGAACCATTCATCATGAGCTTGTACACTGTCTTCCGAAGCCACTCGATTAGTTGCTGCACCATGTGCATTTCTCCAGAGATGTCCTAAAGTCTCTCCACCAAATAATAATACAGAATCATCCCCAACGATTTTGGTGAGAGCTGGCATATCCAAACATAAATACCACCTAAAGATACCGTTATAACATATGTTATGGATACCTAGTCCTGAGTGAATAAGATACCATGGGCAGATCATTTTCAACAAAATCATCACACAATGAATCAACAAAACCAAAAATCATTTCGTTTTCCCCTTGTAACTTACCTACTACTATACCAGAGTGGATATTCAAGGAATCAACCTTGTATAGACAGAAATCCTTCAATGTTTTGACCTACTAAGCATAAAACCAATGACTGGATCGCAAATTGCTGCGTGGAAGATGGATTCTCTATAGCAACACAGTCTTAACAGCATTGTTGTTCTAGTGGCATGGATGGTTTGGATGAAAGAAAATACACAATCTTCAAAATAATTCCGAAGTGGTTTCTGAAGATTTGTGAAAGGAGTACATATTGACAGGGATCACCGATGCTAGACACTGCTGGGACAATTACTAATGGGTCGGTAGGCAATTTATTCTGGATCTTGTATGATGTGGCGTATCGCCTATGCTAGAAACCCTAGGGAATTTACTCATGGGTTGTTGGGCTAATTTCTGATATTTTTCTTTTAAAAATTGTTAGTTCTCTTCTTAATGTATGAACATGCAATGTTCTTCCATCGTCTAAGAATGGTTTATAGTTACAACTTGGAACTAAGAGGCATCAGTGTCATACATGTATTCTGAACTTATATGCGTGTCATGCATAAAGGAACGGGTGATGCGTATTTGGAAGAGACAAAAAAAATGCAATCACTCGAATTAGCAATTCTTATTGATATTTTATAGATTGTTCCATGTAGTTATTTTTACATTTCCATACATGTATGACTTGGATCCCGTACCTTATATGTGTGTCATGCGTAAATTAGCAATGGTGATGCGTCTTTGGACCTTGGACACGACCAAAAACTCAGTCCAACATGGTCGTTGACCCTGTTGACCCTGTTGCTAGTATGATGTATTGCTTAGCTGAATATGCTCATTTTTTGTATGACCTTGAGCGTATAGATGACCCAGGATAAAAATAGTACATTACATCACAACCAACGAAAATGAACAACATCTTACTCAGTCCAACCTCAGAAGGGAATATACCCACTAGATCCAGAACCCACCCGTTCGACCAAATTGATCGAACGTGGTGGAATGGCTCGCTAACGATGGCATCATCTTGCTGTCAAAGGAAAAAACAACGCATCAACAACAACTGTGACCAAACCCTCCTCTCCATCATCTGTCCCTGTCCACCATCTCTCCCAACTGCAACGCGACAGGATCGGCGGCCAACTTGGCGACGGGAATTAATCGCGACAGACTAAGGCGATAGAGGGGAGTAGGCTAGCAGGCGTGGCGGCAGCTGGGATCCGGTGTGGCGACGGGAAGCAGTCGCGGCGGCAGCCGGGATCCGGTGCAGCGATGGGAAGCAGTCGCAACGGCAGCCGGGATCTAGTGCGGCGGCGGCTGTAAAATCTAGTGCGGCAATGGGAAGCAGTCGTGGCAGCGGTTAGAACTAGCCGAGGCGGGTGTGACGGTGTCTAGAACCATGCACGGTGATGGGAACCAAGCTCGGCGGCGGCTGGACCTATGTGTGGTGATGGGAACCTAGCTCTACGGCCACTCTGATGTTGACCCTCTGCACCAAATTTTGCCTCTATCCTCTCCTATTTTGCTCACTGTCCACTCGATTTCGTTGGATGAGAAGAACGTTTGCCCTTTTGTTGATTTGGTCTTGTCAATTCCAATTTTAGGAAAAAAACCAAGTTTAGGATTAAATCCATGGAATGTCTTAGCAATATAGGACATGTTATGATGTCCAATTCCCTAATCAAACACATAATGAAACGATTTCAGCATTCCAATTCCTCCAACCAAACACCAAACGAAACGGTTCCATTACATCTTTTATCCTAACCAAACAAGAGGGTGGAACCATTCCATTCCGATTGAATGGAACCATGACATTCCATTCCACCCGTTCCTTTACCAAATACATCCTTAGTGATAGAAAGGTCGAAGAAACAATGACTGCACATTGGTAATATGTATGGTGATGTACCCTTTATATGTTTCATGTACACATATGAAGTTATCAGTCATATTTTGTTCATGGTACTATCTAATTAGACAGTAGTAGTGGTGGAGTAATGTTTTTCTCCAACAACATAGTTACATGGCACATTTAATGCCTCATAAACCGGTGATGGTAGATGGAGATGATTAAAGGGAATTAAGGCAACATCATATATACTAATAAGATGTCACGGGACGACGGGAAAAATACAAGCTCTCATAGATAATGCCATCTAGGTAGGATAGTCGGGCAAGCACTAGTAGAAACCAGGCAATTAGTTCTGGTTCGTAAGGACCTTTAGTCCCGGATTGCGTACCAGGACTGCCAAAGCGGGACTAAAGTCCAAGCTTTAGCCCCGGTTCTGTTACGAATCGGAGCTAGAAGTCCAATCATGTGGCCCTACGAGGCGCGCTGGGCGGCAGGACATTTAGTCCCGTTTCGTGGTTCCCTGCCGCGGCAGCATTTTGGGCCATTTGGCTGCCGCGGCAGGGGATGGGGTTTTAGGGTTTTATGTTTTTCTTTTCATTTTGTGTTTTGTGTTCAATTATTTTTCATTCTGTGTTTTCATTAGAAACAAGTTTCGTATACATACAGAATGCTACTACACAGTACTTGTACACATTGATGCAATATATAATATAATTTCTCTTACAAGCATACATGGAGTCCCAACCGGGTCCAGAGCATGTCTATTTGGTTACATGGATGCTTTAGGGTCTACGTATAGAGTATTCTCCGCGTGGGTCTATGACCTCGTCGACAAAAAATCCAGCAAATTCCTCTTGGATTGCTATTAGGCGGTCCTCTGGTAGGAGCTTGTCCCGCATCGCGTCCAACTATATAAAAAGGAGATCGTATGAATTAGACTCAACATAACTTTTTGTAATAAAAATAAAGGGTGAATATATTGTTTACTTACTCGAATATTTTCCGAGGGCTTCTCAATACTGATGCGAATGAACTCGCACATGTAGAATCCACATAGATTAGTCCCCTATGGCTGCCTCGCGCACTTTACAAGAATAGAATTCAATCAAATAATAACTCTAGCATGATAAATGCGCATAAACTAGAATTAAATAGATGCGCGGACTTAGCTCGTACTACTTACCGAGAGTGATTTAAAAAAAAGCTCCTCACGCCATTGACCGCGGACATGGTTCTTGAACTGTGTCCAAACCCTACCCGACAAACAAAATTAATGTATGAGTTAATAACTACTTGATATCCCAGAAAATGAACGAAAGAAACCGATATAGTGCGATAATGGTTGAAATTACCTCTGGAGCGCATCGATAATGCTGGGGTAGTTTTCAATGTCTTTGTTTAGTGAGTCCATGATGTGAACTCTTCCCAAGTCAAGTGAAATGCTTAGAAGAATCTAGTGCTACCTACGCAAGGTTTACATACATCAGTAACTCATCATTTATACTGAACATCGAGTAAGCAAAATTTAATGTGTACAAAAACTCACTTGCCGTCGTGGTAAGGAAATAGTATTTCATTATAGAAATGTTGTTTCGTGAGAAACCGCAACAAGTTGTGCTCGGTCTCTAGTGGTTTATCCTTTAGTATAGCTCCATGAACTCGATGTGGGTCAATGAACCCAAATCAATTGATAGCCAGAATATGAGACGGAGAAGAGCCAGGGGGTGGCCACACCACCTGGTGGCGCGGGCCAGGCCAGGCCGTGCCAGGGGGTGATGTGGGCCCCCCAGGCACCCCCTCAGCCTCTCTCTTCGCCTATAAGGAGTCTTATGACCTAAAAACTTCGGGGGGTTTGACGTTTTTCCAGAAGGAGTTCCGCTCTGCCGCCACCACCAGATTCCACGAAACAGCACCAGAAACTCCATTCTGGCACCCTGCCGGGACGGGGAATTGGAGGAGATCATCGCCATCATCATCACCATCGCTTCTCCATCGACCATCCATGTTTCTCCCATCTATAAGTGAGTAATCCCCCGCTGTAGGCTATGTGGATGGTAGGGATTGGATGAGATCATTCATGTAATGGCATCAGATTGTTAGGGCATGGTGCCTAGTATCTTTTATTAGTGCTTTATGACTTTGTTGCGACTTGTTGTGCTTAATGCTTGTCACTAGGGCCCGAGTGCCATGATTTCAGATCTGAACATGTTATTGATTCATTATGATAGTATTGTTTTTGGTCTTATCTACAAGTTGTATACACACGTTGTTGTCCGGAACCTATGGCCCCGAAGTGACAGAAATCGGGATAACCGAAAGGGAATGGCTTTGATGTGAGGATCACATGTGTTCACGGAGTGTTAATGCTTTGCTCCGGTGCTCTATTAAAAGGAGCACCTTAACTGCCAGTAGTTCCCTAGAGGCTCCGCTGCAAACGGGCTGGCAGGACAAAAGATGTTGTGCAAGTTCTCATTGCGAGCACGTATGACTATATATGGAACACATGCCTAGGATTATCTAGTACTTGGATGCTTTATCTTATTTATCTGCAATTGCCCTATGTTCTGATTGCTATGTGTATTGTCTTGTCCATGCAACGCCCATCGATCCATCCCTATGCCTACCGTACTCGAATCTCACTGTTTACTGCTATTGTTACTACTGTCTTTACTTTACTATTGATGTTACTTTACTATTCCTACTACAAAGCTGTTGGTACTGATAAAATGATGTGAGCAAGATTGTTTCCAGGTGCAACTGAATTGACAACTCAGTTGTTGAGGCTTATAAATATTCTTTGGCTCCCCTTGTGTCGAATCAATAAATTAGGTTTTACTTTCCTCGAAAATACTGCGATACACCCCCTATACTTGTGGGTCATCGAGACTATTTTCTAGCGCCGTTGCCGGGGAGCATAACTTTATTGATCAAGCTCACTTGGATTCTCTATTGTTCGCTGCTATCCATCCATCATGGGTAAGTCTCGTGATGGCAAGGTTCCTATTTTACCATCCACTACAAGAAGAGGTACGGTTCTGAACACCTCTGTTGCTCTTGATTCACCGTCTGTTTTGAGTAAGTTCCTTACACCACCACATACACATGCTACACACACTGCTACTACTGCTAAATCTGAAACTTCTGATGCTTATGATGTTGCTTCTACTGTGCTTGATAAGAGTGGTTCATTAGGTCCTTTCCTAGATGCTACGATTGCTAGAACTATAGCTGGAAATACCGAAACTCCTAATGAAGACACTACCACACCTGTTAGCTCACCTAAGTCTAGTGAGAGTTATGGCATTGAAAATGGTTATGCTGAGATGACCGATGAGTTTATTAAAGAATGTAAGAACACCCATGATAGGAGCGCTGCTAAGAGTCTCCTTGAGAGGCGTACTATTAGACCCAAATTGTCTCCTATTGCTAAGTTTGCTTCTTCTCCCATAAACATTATAGATGAAGATTATGATTTCTCTCTCGATCTATCTTACATAGCTATTGTCGAGAAAGAACCTTTTTGTGGGACTAAGAATGAAAGTGTGGTAGCACATATGAATGAACTTTCTACCATGAGTGTCTTGTTTTCTGATGATATTAAGATGCGTACTTACTTTGTTGCCAAGATCTTCCCCTTTTCACTGAAAGGAGAAGCTAAAACTAGGTTTAGTAATTTACCTCCTGGATCTATTGATAGCCCTGAGTGCTTGATTAGTACTTTCCTGCAGAAATATTTTCCTCCCAATGCTAGACATGCTATTTTGCAGGAACTTTTTGATTTTAAACAGGGAGAAAAGGAGGTATTGCCCGAATCTTGGGTAAGGTTTTGTGCTTTGATTCATGCACAAGCTGGAACTCCATTACCTAAGAATGAGCTTCTTGATATATTTTATAATGGACTAACCGAAGAATCTAGGACATACCTAGATAGTTGTGCTGATTGTGTTTTCAGGAATAGGACTCCTAAGGAAGCTGATGAATTAATGGCTAAAATAAGCAAGAATTATGAAGATTGGACTCCTCCTAAACAAGCTATACCTGAAGTAATTGTACCTGAACCGTCTATTCCCGTGCCTATTCCAACATCAAAGAAGAGGGGAGTTATTGAATTAAATGATGAAGTGATGAAGGAAGCTAAGAAATGTCTTAAGGAGAAGGGAATTAAAGCTCCAGATGTCAAGAATTTACCTCCTATAGAAGAATTATGTAAGCCTATTCCCTACTCATCCACTATTGAGGTATACTCTCTCCAACACTTTGATGAAGGTGATATCCCTTACTCTAAACCTCCTGATCAATGCTTAGAAGAATTTGATATCTTTATTGTTAAGCAAGATAACTTTAATAAAAGGGTGCAAAGTCATCTAATGGAAAACACTAGAGCTATTGTTGAGTTGAAAGATATTGTGGAAAGAACCTCTAATGATGTTAAAATGGTTGCTAAACACTTTCAAATGGTTCAAACTCAAATAGATCAACTCGTTAAAGTGCAAAACGACTTGCTAGTTAATGCTGCTAAAGAAAAACATGCTTATGAAATTAGAACTAGAAGTGGTGCTGCTACCCAGGATCCTCTATATCCTGAGGGGCATCCCAAAAGAATTGAGCAGGATTCTCAACAAGCTGAAAATAATGGTTCTACTCGTAAGAAAACGAAAAAGAAACATAAAACTGTTGTAGAACCCTCTGAACCTGCTATAGATCCTAATAGTATATCTATCTCTGATGCTGAAACTGAAAGTGGTAATGAACAAAATGAAGTTCCTAATGAAGAAAAAGTTGAAGAAGAACCTGAAAACCACACTAAGAATACTAAATACACCAAAGAAGATTTTATTGCTAAGAAACATGGTAGTGAAAGAGAACCTTGGGTCCAAAAACCTATGCCTTTCCCTGATAAGAAACACAAGTCAAAGGAAGATGAACACTATTATAAGTTTTGTGAGTGGATGAAGCCTTTATTCTTGCAAATTCCTTTGACTGGTGCTATTAAATTGCCTCCCTACTCAAAGTATATGAAGGACATTGTCTCGAATAAAAGGAAGATCCCTAATGTAGAAATTTCTACTTTGCTTGCTAATTATTCCTTTTATGGTAAGGTTCCTAAGAAACTTGGAGACCCAGGGATTCCAACTATCCCTTTCTCTATTAACAAAAGTTATGTTAGAACTGCTTTGTGTGATTTGGGATCTAGAGTTAGTGTTATGCCTTTCTCTCTCTATAAGAGGCTTCAACTAGAAAAATTGATACCAACTGATATATCTTTGCAAATGGCTGATAAATCTACCACTATTCCTATGGGTACATGTGAGGATGTACCTGTTCAGGTGGCTCACAATTGCTTGATATTAACTGATTTTGTTGTGCTTGAAATGCCTGAAGATGATAATATGTCTATTATTCTTGGGAGACCTTTTCTTAATACTACAGGAGCTATTATTAATTGTAATCAAGGAAAGGTGACCTTCAATGTTAATGACAAGGAACATACTGTCTATTTACCCAAGAATATTGAAAGGACTTATGGTTTGAATTCAATTGAACATGTTGAAGGCATTCAAGTTGGAGAAATATATTGTCCCATACCAAGAGAAAAATTTGAAACTATTATGATTGGGACCATTGCTATCAAGGTTGAGGTAACCTAATCATTAGTGGAATACAAAGTTTTGTTTCATATGCAATTGTTTTGGTAGCAAGACTTGATCAACCTTGTTAACAAAAGGATTCCATTGAACAAAACAATGTTTTCATTATGATTATCTCCGTTTATTTCTACCCTTTGCATTTTAGTTTTTGCTTTCGTTTAGTTTTATTTTTGTTGTTAGTTGCTTGCATGTTAGAGTGTCTTAGAACTTATGTAGTTCTATCCTTGTTTTTTCCTTCCATCATTTCCAAAAAAAAATCTGTTTGTCAGAAAATCATTCTTCTATTTCTGAAAATTGCCCAAAAATAAAGTGTCTCGAAAAATTCCAGAAAATTCATATTAAATTTTTACGCGAAAAAAGGGGCAGAGGAGTACCTGGGAGGTACCAGGGGGGACCACCAGGCAGGCACACCACATGGTGGCGCGTCCAGGCTTAGGTGGCGCCATGCCCTGGTGTGGGCCACCCCTGCCCCCCACTAACTCTCTCACCTGCCACTTTCATCTCTCTCCTGAGTAAGCTCTAGTTCATAGCTCAAAATCGCGTTCTTGCTGTGCTTGGTCTCGATTTTTTCGATCTCCTTGCTCAGCCCATCTTTCTTGCTGAAATTTGGAGCATTTGTTCCCTGGTATGTGACTCCTCCCCTTGTCCAAGTAGATTTGTGTTTATTGGATTATATGTTGAGTATTTTGCTGGTGTAGGTGACTGGTTATGAGAGCTTGTAAGTTTGTTTGATGCTTAGAGATATAGTTTTGATGCATGTTTAGGCCTCTTGCAAGTCCCTATGAGTAGAATCCTTCATTATATTTACTTTGCAATCACTTGTCTAATAGGTGTTTAAATTTCAGAATACCAAGCATGAACAACCATACTTTTGGAGAGATATTTGAGAGTGATGCACCTAGGAGGTCGAGGCCCTCGAGGACAGCCTCTCAAGCTAGGCCATCATACAATGAAGATCTCATTGCAAATCGTATTGGTAGTGAAAGGGATGATGGGGATGCTCACCCATCCTCTTTTCCTTGTTTTACTTTCTTACAAGCTGCAGGTATTCTTGATGATTTCTTGCTACTGATTGAGAGGGTTGGTTTGACCTCATATATGCAAGATGAGAGTGCACAATACGCTATGCTCACCAAAACTTTTGTTGAGAGCTTCATGTTTACTAACACACCCTATCAGTCTGCTGTCTCTTTTAAAATCTATGATCTGCCCTTCACCATGCCTTTGGAGAGATTTTGTAGTATTGTAGGTGTGCTTATGACAGGGACCGTGAACAAAATTCAAGGGCGACCTGCTTATTTGTTGGAGCTTTACCGAGGGGTGACCAATGATGATGACCGCGTGGTGCAGCACGGAAAGATAAGAAATATCCAACTCCCTGCTCTTAGATACTTTGCATATTATCTTGCTACTAGTGTACTAGGTAGGGAGAACACAAGTAATATCTCCAACTATCATTTAGCATTCCTTGCTGCTGCGCTTAACAATGATACTCGATACAATCTCGGCTCGCTTATTGCTCGCCGCCTAGCTGCTAGGGGGCCGATCTATTGGGGCATCATTGCCTCACGTATAGTCAATGCATTAGGTCTTTTAGTGGATCCCTATGATGCTATGCTGGTGATACATTGCAAATGTATCTATAATTTTTGATGTTCCATGCTTGGTTTTATCCACTTTCTTGTGTTTTGTTCCAACTTTGGAGTACTTTTCATATGATTTCTTGGACTAACCTATTAACAAGAGCCACAGTGCCAGCTGCCTGTTTTCTGCTGTTTTTGGTTCCAAGAAAGTCAGAAAATGAATATTCTCGGAATTGGACGGGACAAAAGCCAAAGTGCCTATTTTTCTAGAAGTGATCAAGTTCCAGAATACGAGACGGAGAGGGGCCAGAGGGCGGCCACACCACCTGGACGCGCGGCCAGGCCTGGCCCACGCCAGGGGGTGGTGTGGCCAGCCTAGGCACCCCCTCGGCCTCCCCTTCCGACTATAAGATGCCCTCGGGACGTAAACCCTAAGTACCCGACCAAAAATCCACGAAAGAGTCTGTAGCCGCCGTCATCTCTATCCCTAGATCGAGAGGGATCTGAAGCTCTTCTCGGCACCCTGCCGGAGAGGGGAATTCACCCTGGAGGCCTTCTTCATCACCATGCAAGCCTCCGGTGTGATGCGTGAGTAGTTCATCCTTGGACTACGGATCTATGTAGTAGCTAGATGGCTGGTTCTCCTCCTTTGTTCTTTCATGTTTAGATCTTGTGAGCTCCGTTCATGATCAAGATCATCCATTTGTAATTCATACATGTTGTGTTTGCGGGGATCCGATGGATATTGAAATGCTATTTCAGATTGATTATTGATTCTATCATGTCTTTGTTATTTGTGATCTTCAATGCTTTCCGTTGTTAGTAGCTATCTTGGCCAAGTAGATGCTAGCAACTCCAAGAGTTAGTATTTATGCTCGATAGTGGGTTCATGCCTCTGGTAATCTAGGGAAGTGACAGAAATCTCTAAGGTACTAGATGTGCTGTTGCTACTAGGGAGAAAACAACAATCCTTTGTTCATAGAACAATCGTATTGTTTACTTTACACGTAGTTCGTAAAGCAATAATCTGTTGCTTGCAACTTAATACTGGAGGGGGTTCGGATGATAACCTGAAGGTGGATTATTAGTCATAGATGCAGTTGGATGGCGGTCTATGTATAATGTTGTAATGCCCAATCAAGTCTCAAAGGAGTCAAGATGATTAGTATATGCATGTATTGCTTTCTCGGTGTTTGTCAATTGCCCCGCTGTAATTTGTTCACCCAGCATGTTATCTATCTTAAGGAGAGCCACCTCTAGTGAACTATGGATCCCGGTCCTTTTCTTTACATACAATCTACAACTGTTTACTGCTTTGTGTTTACTTTCTGCAAACTTTTACTTCTTTCCATTCGATACGTTTAATCCTTTGTTTTCTGCAAAATACGGTGAGATTGACAACCTCATCGCAAGTTGGGGACAAAGTTCTGTGGTTGTGTTGTGCAGGTCTCCACGTTGCTACTAGCACCGGTAGTGCGCCCTGCCAAAGCTCAGCTAGTAACACCTTTGAGGTGTTTCCTTGCTCCTACTGGTTCGATTAAACCTTGGTTTCATAACTAAAGGAAACTTGCTGCTGTGCTCATCATAGCTTCCTCCTGGGGTTCCCAACAAGCTCTACATCAACACCGCCCTCAAGCACTTTTCTGGGTGCCGTGCATTGAGCCATCAAGCGATTTTCGGGCGCCGTTGCCGGGGAGTCAAGGACATCTTCACAAGGGGAGTCCCTCATAACCAATCTCTTTACTTTGTTTTTTTTGTTTTGCTTACTTTCTTTTTGCTTTGTTTTCTTGTTTTGTTATCAAAAACACAAAAAAATTACTTTTACTAGTTTGCTTTTTTTTGAAAACACAAAGAAATTAAGTCTACTATAGTCGTTGGTCTATTATTGCCTTGCTTTGTCATGCTTCCTATCAATGGTTGGTTTCTTTGAAACTGAATCTTTTTGGCATGGTGGGTTCACGAAAGAACAAAAATATTATTATAAGGAACACCGCTTGTCACAAAAAGGGAAACACTTATGGGAACAAATTGATAAATTGAATACCATTGCTAGAAACGTGTGCTCTACTTACAATGTTACTTATTGCTTTGATAAATCTTGTTGTTGTAGGAGGTATAAACACCTCCCTTTTCAACGTGAGTATAATGATAATGTTACCATATCTTCTTATGTTGAAGTAAATTATGACTTTTATGATGTGGAACAAATTGAAGAATTTATTGCTTGGAAGGGTGCATTCGAACTAGATTATTTGCTTGAAAATAATTATGATGCACCTTACAAATATGAGGTTTATGATATACTTCAATTTTGCTTTGATAATTACAAGGAATAAAATGGCTATATTCTTGAATATCTTAATAGATGCTCTCCACCTATGGAAGAGACTAATGCCTTGCAGGAGCCTATGGAAGAAGAAATTACTGAAACTAGAAGATCATTGGATGAAAAAGAGGAGGAGAGTGATGATCAAGGGGAGGAAGAATGGATCTACTCATCCCTACCTTCTAATGCAAGTAACTCTTTACTCCTTACATTATTTGATTGTCCCCCATGCTTACCAAAGGAGGACGAATGTCATGTTCCTGAGGATTCTTTTGAAAATGTTTATAATAAAGCTCTAGTGTTTGTAGATCATGAAAAGCATGCTTTATGTGATAGCTATATTGTTGAGTTTATTCATGAGTCTACTGAAAATTATTATGAGAGAGGAAAATATGGTTGTAGAAGTTTTCATGGTATTGAAACACCTCTCTATGTGCTGAAAGTTTTGAAATTATTCTTGTTTTATCTTCCTATGCATGTCACTTTGTTCTTTGTGAATTTATTTGCATACGAGATTCCTATCCATAGGAAGTGGGTTAGACTTAAATGTGTTTTGAATTTTCTTCTTGATGCTCTCTTTTATTTCAATTCATATTTTTTATATGAGCATCTTCTCAAACTATCATGCCTAACTTAAAGGCGTTAAAGAAAAGTACTTATTGGGAGATAACCCAAAAGTTTTAGATGAGTCTTGGAAGTTATTACCTCTGTAATAACCTCTCCTTATCCTTTTTATTTGCTTTTTGTGCCAAGAGTAACCTCTAATGAGAGAGAAGTAATGATTGGTAAAGTTGCTGTCCCGAAACAGATTTCTATGCTTCACCGTAAAAATTTGTGAGAGAGCTCTGTATGTCGGATTGAGCTGTAATGTTTTGTGCTTCTGCCCCAGGTTGTTATATAACTTTTGTTAGTTCAACACTTTTTTATTTGAGCAACAGAGGGTCTTCGAAAAAATTCGTCTTTACCCGCTGGTCTGTTTTGACAGATTTCTGCTATTTTCTGCATTTGCTTCTTGTTAGTTCCTTCTTGAGTTCTTTTGGGGAATTGAGCTTTTCGAGGGAAGAGCTACAGTATCTAGTGTTCTAATGGAAGTTTATTTGGTGTTAGAACTGAACCTTAAGACTTATTTATCTTAAGTGCACTAATGTTGCTAATGAGATTGTGTGATGTTTTGTATGAAGGAAAAATTTTAGGTGTATGGATGGAATGAGTAATGAGATGAAGGATGGACTAAAGCTCAAGCTTGGGGATGCCACGCGTGTTACCCCAATAAATATCCAATAAGTACAAGCGTCAAAGCTTGGGTATGCCCAAGGCATCCCCTTCTTCATCAATAAAAATTCCAGGTTTCTTCCGAACGCTTCATTTTTATTGTTTCATGCATAGTTGTGTTTTTCTTGGAGCGTCTTCTTTTTTGGTTTCATTTTGGTTTTTCATTTTCTTTTGTTTGCTTAGTTTTCTGAATAAATTGGTTGGACCCCCTATTTCATACATTGGTTTGCAAATAGTTTGGTTTGGTTTGGAAAAGAGTAGGAAAGGTCATGCTTATGTGGTAAAAAGAGCTTGTTTTTGACTGTGGCCTATGCTTTGTCATGCCATGCTTGGTATTGTTTTGGCTTTATGCTTAGTATTCTTTGCTGTAGCATGACTTGTTATAAACAATCGAGATTGCTTAATGTGCCTTGGATGAATCATGTGTTGTTTTAGCATATTAAAGCATAGTATAGTGGTATTCTCCTTTGATGCTTTATTTGGGTTGACTTGGCACATGCTCACACCATGTTATGACTATCCAAAGTCATCATAGCCTTTATGATCCTTTAGTTTTCAACTTGTAGTATCACTTTATGCTTTGATCAATGATGTTTTGTCACTCTGCATGATTATGGTCATTATTGCTCTCTTAGTTTGTCGCTCCCAGTCTTTTGCTAGCCTCCACAACAAAGTATGAGTTCCACTCATGCATCCAACTCCCTAAAACAAGTTATTCCAAAGATTCCACCATACCTACCTACTAGCTTATGCTATTCCAAGTATATTCATGCTTTTGTTTACCTTCAAAATTAAACTTGTTATGAGAAAACTAGTGATTAAAGCTCTCACGAACTTGATGGCACACTTTACTTTACTTGCCTCTAATAAACTTGAACCATTGGGTCCTTCTTTGTTGCGTATATGCTTGTGCTTTATAAGTTGAAATTAGCAGAACCATGTTTCATGGGGAACGCTTTCAACATTGCACTTGTACTTTGTACCCCATTGATATCATGTTCTTTTGCTTACGGATCCCAGCGGTGTGAAATAAAAGTGGAACTTGTAAGATCATGGAGTTTGTATGTGTGTTAGAGAAACGCCTGGGCCGCTAGCCTAAGCCATGCCTAATCATGGTGGAAACTTGCAGCATCACCATAATGAGCACTCTATGAAGCATCCTCAATAAAAACCTATGCAAATAGCAAATAAAAAGATCGCTGAGATGCTCATTGTCTGCTTGCCTTGTCATTTTGATTATGGGAAAGTTCTCGTATCATGTGAAAGGGGTACCCCGTTGGCGGTTCTTAATGATACACATGTACTTACAATGACAAGAGCTTACTCGTGACTGAAGTTGAGTAGCATGAGGATCGGTCTTCGTAATTAAGGGGCATGAGATTTCGGTTTATAACTTGTCAAGCATATCCTCTTAGTTGTGTCACTTTAACCTTAATCACTTCAAGATGCTTATGATAGGGGCAATGAGAGCTGAAAGCTATAAGTACCATAATTTTTGGAAGCTCTTTATGAGACTTGAATCCCTACTTCCTTTTACAAAGGCCTTTCTTCCACCATTATATTGAGTCTCCACCTTCTATCTTTATGCACCTACTTTGAGAGCATAGTGGCCATTCTTAGTTCTATGTGCATTGTCTCAAGACTAGTTGATTGATGCATACTTTGATATTTCTTGTTTTAAACTATTGTATCTAGTCACTCTTATGAACTTTGAAGGTGTCCTATGCATTTATATTTTCTACTCTATTGAGGGACAAGCTGAATACTATTATGCTATGTTTTCTTTATGTGAAACAAACAAACTTCTTGCAAAGCATTGTTATTCATGAATCTTTTGTTTGTGCCTTTTCGTATTGCATCATAGTTTCTTTGCTTATTGCTAGAACTTTGTCTTTCATGTTATGATTGAAGTACTATGATCCCAGCTTTGAATGTTTTGCAAATACTTTGATCAAGTCTTTGATGGTGCATTTCACCTCAAAAATTATTCTTTCTTTTTATCACTTACCTACTTGAGGACGAGTAGGAGTTAAGCTTAGGGATGTTGATACATTGCAAATGTATCTATAATTTTTGATGTTCCATGCTTGGTTTTATCCACTTTCTTGTGTTTTGTTTCAACTTTGGAGTACTTTTCATATGATTTCTTTGACTAACCTATTAACAAGAGCCACAGTGCCAGCTGCCTGTTTTCTGCTATTTTTGGTTCCAGGAAAGTCAGAAAATGAATATTCTCGGAATTGGACGGGACAAAAGCCAAAGTGCCTATTTTTCCGGAAGTGATCAAGTTCCAGAATACGAGACGGAGAGCGGCCAGAGGGCGGCCACACCACCTGGCCGCGCGGCCAGGCCTGACCCGCGCCAGGGGGTGGTGTGGCCAGCCCAGGTACCCCCTCGGCCTCCCCTTCCGACTATAAGATGCCCTCGGGACGTAAACCCTAAGTGCCCGAGCAAAAATCCATGAAAGAGTCTGTAGCCGTCATCTCCATCCCTAGATCGGGAGGGATCTGAAGCTCTTCCTGGCACCCTGCCGGAGAGGGGAATTCACCCTGGAGGCCTTCTTCATCACCATGCAAGCCTCTGGTGTGATGCGTGAGTAGTTCATCCTTGGACTACGGATCCATGTAGTAGCTAGATGGCTGGTTCTCCTCCTTTGTGCTTTCATGTTTAGATCTTGTGAGCTTCGTTCATGATCAAGATGATCTATTTGTAATTCTGCATGTTGTGTTTGCAGGGATCCGATGGATATTGAGATGCTATTTCAGATTGATTATTGATTCTATCATGTCTTAATTATTTGTGATTTTGCATGCTTTCCGTTGTTAGTAGCTATCTTGGGCAAGTAGATGCTAGCAACTCCAAGAGTTAATATTTATGCTCGATAGTGGGTTCATGCCTCTGGTAATCTGGGGAAGTGACAGAAATCTCTAAGGTACTAGATGTGCTGTTGCTACTAGGGAGAAAACAACAATCCTTTGTTCATAGAACAATCATATTGTTTAATTTACACGCAGTTCGTAAATCAATAATCTGTTGCTTGCAACTTAATTCTAGAGGGGGTTCGGATGATAACCTGAAGGTGGATTATTAGTCATAGATGCAGTTGGATGGCGGTCTATGTATAATGTTTTAATGCCCAATCAAGTCTCAAAGGAGTCAAGATGATTAGTATATGCATGTATTGCTTTCTCGGTGTTTGTCAATTGCCCCGCTGTAATTTGTTCACCCAGCATGTTATCTATCTTAAGGAGAGCCACCTCTAGTGAACTATGGATCCCGGTCCTTTTCTTTACATACAATCTACAACTGTTTACTGCTTTGTGTTTACTTTCCGCAAACTTTTACTTCTTTCCATTCGATACGTTTAATCCTTTGTTTTTCGCAAAACACAGTGAGATTGACAACCTCATCGTAAGTTGGGGACAAAGTTCTGTGGTTGTGTTGTGCAGGTCTCCACGTTGCTACTAGCACCGGTAGTGTGCCCTGCCAAAGCTCAGCTAGTAACACCTTTGAGGTGTTTCCTTGCTCCTACTAGTTCGATTAAACCTTGGTTTCATAACTGAGGGAAACTTGCTGCTGTGCTCATCATACCTTCCTCTTGGGGTTCCCAATGAGATCTACATCAACATCGCCTTCAAGCACTTTTCTGGGCGCCGTGCATTGAGCCATCAGCTGGCACCACAGAGGCTTGACCTTGTTGCCATGAAAACTCATCACTTTGTCACTACTACCTCTGATTTGAACAATCTAGTATATAGGATGCTTTTCACTGACGGGGATGAAAGGGAGATCCTTTTTCCACAGCCTGCTTTGTTTAGTGTTCACGGGAGACCGTGGTCGCACTCCAAGGAGGAGGTTGACGAGCAGCTTCGCTTGCTGGGTTTCCACGAGCAGCACCAGGAGGATGTGCCCTCCTATGATTACTCCGCGCATTACGGAGGGACGTACTCGAGATCTCACCAGGATGAGGGGACCTCTTCGTCTTACTAGGGTGACACTTCATCCTGGCCAACTTGGGATTGATACCCACTTAGGCCAAAAGCCTAAGCTTGGGGGGGGGGGGGTACGCCGACACCGTACTCATCTCCATATCCTGTTGTGTCGGTACTTTGTATATTCATGTTTTTGTTCTCTTTTTAGAGTTCATCCTTCTTTGCTTTTTCTTTCTAAAAATACAAAAAGACCAAAAATATTTCTATTGTTTCTCTTTGGTTTGCTTCTTCTTTTTGCCTTGGTTTGCTTTTCCCTTTTTTCTTTGTTTGAACTATTCGAAAAACCCAAAAAGATTTTGCTTTGCTTGTTTTTCTCTTTTGGTTCTTATTTAAAAATCGAAAACACCAAAAATATTTGTCGTTCTTCTTTGGTTTTTGCGAGTTTGCTACAGGGTTCGGCAATCCTCAGTGGATATTGGTTTCATATTATTAGTCAAGCCACACAAGTGAAGAGCAATAATGAGGATCAATGACAACTTGAGGCGTGGTAAGAGGTTGGTAACGAACTCTATTTGTTTTCATTTTTGTACATATACTCATCACTGTGGGCTTGCTTAGTCCGTTCAAGTAGGGTGTATGTTATCTTTGGATGCTTAGTAGTTATTGCTTTCTTATGATTAGTTCCAGCTCGCTAATAGTTTGTAGCATGTCTTATGAATGTTTGCTTGCATTGCTCTATTCATAAATTGGTATGACACCGTGGTATCCTCCTCTGAATGTTTCATTTGAATTGACTTGGCACATGCTCACGCATGCACATGACTGTGATAATCAGTTAAGCCTTGATGAATTATTTTGCCTTTAGGATCTCGAATCACTTTCATGCCATGAGTAGTCATGTTTTGTTGCAAGCATGATAATGACAGCTATTGCTCTCTCGTTTGTCGCTCCCTTACTATTGCTAGCCTTCACTTCCACTGAGTGTTTTACTCATGTCTCCAACTCCCTAAACCAAATATTTCCAAAGTGTCCACCATACCTACCTATTAGCATCATTTGCTACTCCCGTGCATATTCAATATGCCTTGTTTTCTTCTGAATAAAATGTTTGCTTGTTATGGGAAAATTAGTTAGTAAGGCTCTCACGAACTTGATGGCACACTTTATTTCCTGCACTTAATAAACCTGAACCATTGTGAACTCTCAATGAAAGTTATATGCTTGCAAATTATAGGCTAGGGATTAGCAGAACCGTGCTGTCATGGGGAACGCTTTCAACACTTGTAAATATATACCCAGTTGATACCTTGATCTTTTGTTTGCGGATGTCGTCGGTGTGAAATAAAAGGGGAGCTTGTAAGTCCATGGAGTTCTGTATGTGTGTTAGAGAAAAGCCTGGGCCGCTGGTCTAATCCATGCTGACATGGTGGAAACCTGCAGCGTAACCATAATGATATCTATGAAGCATTCTTCTTATAAAAAAGAGAGAGATAGCTATTGAGAAAAAGAAAAAAGGAGTTTTATGAAAAGAGGAAAGAGAGAAAAAAGCACCATTTTCCCATGGTAAATAAGAAGATTGCTGAGATACTCATTGTCTGCTTGCCTTGTCATTTTGATATGGGGATTCTTCCGTACCATCGGGCAAGGGGTACCCCGTTGGCGGTTCTCAATGATACGCACATACTTACGATGACAAGAACTTACCGGTAACTAAAGTTGAGTAGCATGAGGAGCGGCCCTCGTACTCAAGGGACTTGGGATTTTCAGTTTATAGTCTGTCAAGCATATAACTCAGATTGGACCTCACTTTCACCTTAACCACATTAAATATGCTTATGATAGGGGCAATGAGAGCTCAAAGCTAACAAGTACCATACTTTCAGCATTTGGAAGCCTTTCAAAATTATTCAAAACCTTTTCTTCTACTTGTTGAGTCTCCACATATTCTTTGAGCACCTTCTTGAGAGCATAGTTGTCATTCTTTGTGTTTGTTCCATTACTTGATTATTTGTGTTATGACTTTGATGCTTGTATCCTTGATATCTTTACTTCTAGTCATCACTTGAACTTCAGAGGTGTCTTGGCATTCATAATCAAAGGGCAAGCGAGATACCACTCTATCACACCTTTTTTATGAGCATTGTAATGTTGCTTATGTTTGTGCTTCATGCTACTTATTATTCTTGAGTTGGAATCTCTTCATAGCTTGCAATGACTATTAAGTAGACTCAGTTGCATACTCTTTATTATGAACTGTCGAAGTAGTTGATCACATTGCTGAGAATATTTACATCATATGAAGCAAATGTGTTCGTGAAAGTTCTTTTATCACACTCAGTTTTCAACTGAATTGCTTGAGGACAAGCAATAAGCTAAGCTTGGGGGGAGTTGATACATTCAAAACGTATCTACTTTTCCAAACACTTTTTCTATTGTTTCTCCTCTATACTTGTGTGATTTGGATGCAACTAATGCGGACTGACGCTGTTTTCAGCAGAATTGCCTTGGTGTCTATTTTTTGTGCAGAAAATCAACTATCAGGAAAAATCCCGGAAAATATGCCAAAAATCCTATTTCACCCGCAGACTCTAGGAGCCAGAATACGAGACGGAGAAGAGCCAGGGGTGGCCACAACACTTGGTGGCACGGGCCAGGCCAGGCCGCGCCAGGGGGCGGTGTGGGCCCCCCAGGCACCCCCTCGGCCTCTCTCTTCGCCTATAAGGAGCCTTCTGACCTAAAACTTCGGGGGGTTCGACGTTTTTTCCAAAAGGAGTTCCGCTCCGCCGCCACCACCAGATTCCACGGAACAGCACCGGAAACTCCGTTCTGGCACCCTGCCGGGACGGGGAATTGGAGGAGATCATTGCCATCATCATCACCATCGTTTCTCCATCGACCATCCATGTTTCCCCCATCTATAAGTGAGTAATCCCCCACTGTAGGCTATGGGGATGGTAGGGACTGGATGAGATCTTTCATGTAATGGCATCCGATTGTTAGGGCATGGTGCCTAGTATCTTTTATTAGTGCTTTATGACTTTGTTGCGACTTGTTGTGCTTAATACTTGTCACTAGGGCCCGGGTGCCATGATTTCAGATCTGAACATGTTATTGATTCATTATGATAGTATTGTTTTTGGTCTTATCTGCAAGTTGTATACACACGTTATTGTCTGGAACCTATGGCCCCGAAGTGACAGAAATCGGGATAACCGGAAGGGAATGGCTTTGATGTGAGAATCACATGTGTTCACGGAGTGTTAATGCTTTGCTCCGGTGCTCTATTAAAAGGAGCACCTTAATTGCCAGTAGTTCCCTAGAGGCCCCGCTGGAAACGGGCAGGCAGGACAAAAGATGTTGTGCAAGTTCTCATTGCGAGCACGTATGACTATATATGGAACACGTGCCTAGGATTGTCTAGTACTTGGATGCTTTATCTTATTTATCTGCAATTGCCCTATGTTCTGATTGCTATGTGAATTGTCTTGTCCATGCAACGCCCGTCCATCCATCCCTATGCCTACCGCACTCGAATCCCACTATTTACTCCTATTGTTACTACTGCTGTTACTTTACTATTCCTACTACAAAACTGTTGCTACTAATAAACTGCTGTGAGCAAGATTGTTTCCAGGTGCAGCTGAATTGACAACTCAGTTGTTAAGGCTTATAAATATTCTTTGGCTCCCCTTGTGTCGAATCAATAAATTGGGTTTCACTTCCCTCAAAAATACTGCTATACACCCCCTATACTTGTGGGTCATAAGCGGGGCAGAGCGGAGACGCGGCGGGGCAGCGCGGCGCAGGGCGGAGACGGGACGGCGGGGCGGTGCGGGGCGGCGTAGGGCTCTTCTCACGGGCGCAGGCGGCGGCGTGGCGGACGGCGTGGGCGATCCTCTAGGGAAGAAGTGATCTTGGGCTCTCTGGGTCGTGGCACGACCCGGGGTGAGGGTGGGCTATTTATACCACCCTCCATTTAGCCGCGGGTTGTAATACAAACCGGGGCTCCCTTTAGCCCCGATTTGTATTACAACCTGGGGCTAAAGGTGTTTTCGGCCACCGCAATTCCCGCGCGCCACACCCCCTTTAACCCTGGTTTGTAATACAAATCGGGGCTAAAGGCACCCTTTAGCCTCGGTTTGTATTACAAACTGGGGCTAAAGGTTATTTTTGGCGCCAAAACCAAAAATGGTTTATAGTTTTCAGAAAATTATGTATTATATATCAAAATTTTCAGAAAAAGAAGATCTATAAATTAAATCTATTATCATACTTTATTATACAATTTAAATGAAATTATCTATTGTTTAACAAGTATTATATTTAGTACAAATGTTGGAAAAATATAGTTTATTATTTAAAAACAGAAAAATACATATAATATACCAAAATATTCACAAAAAATAATAGACTCATTAGAAATATAATATTTATTACTAAAACTAGTAACTAGGACTAAAATATATTTTCCCGCCATTTCTCCCGCTTCCCGCCATGTTTTCCCGCCATTTCCCCCGCTTGCCGCCATTTGCCCCGCTTGTCGCCATTTGCCCCGCTTCCCGCCATTTCCCCCGCTTGCCGCCATGTCCCTCTATATCTAGGCCGACCGCCATGTCCATCCACACATCCACACCTTCTCTCTCACAACAATGGACACCGCTTACTGGGCCTTTCTGATGCTCGAGGAGACCGAGGTGCCGTGCGCCTCCAGCTACCCATGCCCGCCGGGATACCGGCTGCCCGCTGGCTGGATGCTGAGCACTGGAGGGGTTCATGTTCCTCCTGTGTCTCAAGGTTCGGCCCGCCAAGCGGCCATCACGAACCACTTCTAGCTCGAGCTCATGCCGGAGCAGCGGATGGATCCCCATTGGGATCCCGACAACCTCGACACCTAGAATGCCTTCTTCGCAAACCGGCAGGAAAGAGAGCTCGCCAGGTACGAGGGTGATGGCCCACCCCCAATGAACCACAACGAGGCTGGTCGCCGCCTGTGGTGGGCGAACCAGACTATCGCCGGCGTGATGCGCTACATCGCCATGGGAGACCATCCTCGCCTGAGGTACCCGCACTTTCACCAGCCGCATAGCCACAAGAATGGTGGTGGTGGTGAAGGCCTAGGGCGTACCAGGGTCATCATCCGGGAGCCCCCTCCCCCGCGCATCGTGAATCCGAGGCCGAAGGATCTATCCGTGTGCTACGAGGAAGGGCTAAGGATCCATCCGCGTGCTACGAGCGACGACGATGACGAGGACGATTCCAAAGACGACCCTGAAGCTGTGTACTACAGGGCTAGATATGATTATGACTAATTTTTACGTTTTAATATTAATAAATGTCTGGCCACAGCAAGTTGCAATACTACCTATTGAGATCGAGATAGTTCATATCCATATATATAAGAAGATCATTAAAAATAAAGGTTTCATAATATTGTACATCACCATCATCCACACATGTTAGGGTTTTCTTCTAATCCGTAACCATGGAGCATCTTCCTTACTTAACGGGATGATTGGGTCATCCTTCACAGCGAAGGGCGGAATTTCATGAAACTTATCATAATCTTCTGACATGTCTGTCTTATCCTCCACTCCCATGATGTATCTTTTTCCTGAAAGAACTATGTGGCCTTATGGCTCATCGGATGCTGTATTCTTTTACTTATATTTTATTTTTCTCGGTTTGGTAGACATGTCCTTCACATAAAAAACCTGAGCCACATCATTGGCTAGGACAAATGGTTCATTTCTATACGCAAGGTTGTTGAGATCCACTGTTGTCATTCCGTATTTCTTGTCTACCTCAACCCCGCCTCCTGTCAGCTTGACCCATTTGCACCGAAACAAAGGAACCTTAAAAAAGGTCCATAGTCAAGTTCCCATATCTCCTCTATGTAACCATAATATGTATCCTTTTTCCCATTCTCGTCTGTTGCATCAAATCGTACACCACTATTTTGATTTGTGCTCTTTTTATCTTGGCGATCATGTAAAATGTATTTCCATTTATCTCGTACCCTTGGAAAGTCAATATAGTTGAAGATGGTGACCTGGCCAACAAGTACAACTGCTCTCCAACATTTATGTCATTCATGAGATGTGTCTGCAACCAACCGCCGAAAGTCCTCATATGTTCATCTCTAATCTAGGAGCCAGGCTTCCCCGGGTTGTTGGAGTGTACAATATTCTTGTGTTCCTCGATATACGGAGCCACCAAGGTGGAACTTTGCAGAACTGTGTAGTGTGCTTTAGTGAGAGAATGTCCGTCCATACATATCCTTGATTTCTTTCCTAGCGTGCCTTTTCCACTAAGTCTACCCTCATGCCGTGATTCAGGAACACCGATGGGCTTAAGGTTAGGAATAAAGTCAACACAAAACTCAATGACCTCCTCTGTTCCATATCCCTTTGAGATGCTTCCTTCTGGCCTAGCACGGTTATGAACATATTTATTTAACAATCCCATGAACCTCTCAAAGGGGAACATATTGTGTAGAAATACAGGACCAAGAATGTTAATCTGTTCGACTAGGTGAACTAGGAGGTGAGTCATAATATTGAAGAAGGATGGTGGGAACACCAACTCGAAGCTGACAAGACATTGGACCACATCTTTCTGTAACCTTGGTAGACTATCTAGACTGATTACCTTCTGAGAAATTGCATTGAGAAACGCACACAGCTTCATAATGGGTACTCGAACATTTTCTGGCAGGAGTCCCCTCAATGCAATCGGAAGCAGCTGGGTCATAAGCACGTGGCAGTCATGAGACTTTAGGTTTTGAAATTTTTTCTCTGCCATATTAATTATTCCCTTTATGTTCGACAAGAAACCATACGGGACCTTGATACTATAAAGGACTTCAAAAAAGATTTCCTTCTCTTCTTTGGTAAGAGCATAGCTAGCAGTACCTTCAAACAGCTCTGGATGCATGCCGTCTCGGTCTTTTATACGTTGTTGGTCTTGCCGTGCTTCAGGTGTATCTTTGCTCTTCCCATACACGCCCAAGAAGCCTAGCAACGTCACGCAAAGATTCTTCATCAGGTGCATCACGTCAATGACAGAGCGGACCTCTAGGACTTTCCAATAGGTTAGCTCCCAAAAATAGATTTCTTTTTCCACATGGGTGCGTGTCCGACATCGTCCTTCGGAACAGATTGTCTACCAGGACCCTTTCCAAAGATTACTATCAAATATATCATCACCAGTACGGCGGATAGGCTTACACTAGCTGTCTGCCTCACCATTGAAATGCTTACTTTTCTTTCTTAGGGTGTGCGTGGGCGGAAGAAAACGACGATTCCCCGGATACACATTCTTCTTACATTTATCCAAATATATACTTTCAGTCTCGTTTAAACAGTGTGTGCATGCATTGTATCCCTTGTTTGTCTGTCCTGAAATGTTACTAAGAGCAGGCCAATCATTGATTGTTATGAACAACAACGCTCGTAGGTCAAATTCCTCCTGCTTGTTCTCATCCCACACACGTACACCTTGTCCATGCCACAACTGTAAGAGTTCTTCAACTAATGGCCTTAGGTACACATCAATGTCGTTGCCGGGTTGCTTCGGGCCTTGGATGAGCACTGGAATCATAATTAACTTCCGCTTCATGCACAACCAAGGAGGAAGGATATACACAGAGTCACAGGCCAGGTGCTATGACTGCAGCTCTGCTCCCCAAAAGGATTCATGCCATCTATACTTAGACCAAACCATAAGTTCCTCGCATCACCTGCAAAGTCCGGAAACTCTCTCTTGATTTTTCTCCACTGTGACCCATCAGCGGGGTGTCTCAACATCTCGTCTTTCTTACGGTCTTCCATGTGCCATCGCAACAACTTGGCATGATCTTTGTTTCTGAATAAACGTTTCAACCGTGGTATTATAGGAGCATACCACATCACCTTGGCAGGAACTCTCTTCATGCGGCGCTCGCCCTCAACATCACCAGGGTCATCTCGTCTTATCTTATACTGCAATGCAGTGCATACTTGGCATGCATCCAACTTCTCGTACTCCTCGCCACGGTAGAGGATGCAGTCATTAATGCATGCATGTATCTTCTGCACCTCTAATCCTAGAGGGCAGACAACCTTCTTTGCTTCGTAGGTACTGGCGGGCAGTTCGTTATCCTTTGGAAGCAACTTCTTCATTATTTTCAGCAACTTTTCAAATCCTTTGTCAGTCACACCGTTCTCTGCCTTCCATTGCAGCAATTCCAGTGTGCTACCCAGTTTTTTGTGCCCATCTTCACAATTTGGGTACAAAAATTTGTTGTGATCCTCTAACATCTTTTTGAACTTCAACCTCTCCCTTTCAGTTACGCATTCTTCCTGGGCATCAGCAATGGCCCGACTAAGATCATCATCGGGTAGATCTGATGCCCGTTCTTTATCTTTTTCTTTATCAATGTCTTCCATTGTAGTACCATCGTATTCAGGGTAGTCGTTGTCATTCTCTTTTTCTTCGTTGTCTTCCATCATAACCCCTCTTTCTCCGTGCTTGGTCCAACAATTATAGCCGGTCATGAAACCGGACCGAAACAGGTGGCTGTGAAGGACTCTTGAGGAAGATTATTCCTTATGATTCTGATAGACACCACATGGAAAAGACATAAAACCATTCCGCTTGTTTGCCTCGGCCACAAGAAGAAAAGAATGCACGCCTTTAATGAACTCGTTAGAGTCGGTAAGCGTACATCCATTGCCGGCTCATCTGCATTATATAATTAATTAAGTACATCAAACATAATTATAATTAATTAGTACTAATGTAAAAAATAAAATTAAAACTAGCAACCGGGACTAAAGATATGATGAACCTTTAGTCCCGGTTGGAGGCACCAACTGGGACTAAATGTGGATGTGGAGACAACATGTCGACACTGAGCCAACCGGGACTAAATGTGGATGTGGAGACAACATGTCGACACTATGTCCTCAGTGGGCAGCACTAAGCCAATAAATTAAATGACGACACTATTTTGGATGGGTGGCAACATAATCATAATTAATTAGTACTAATCTAAAAAATAAAATTAAAACCAGCAACCGGGACTAAAGATATGATGAACCTTTAGTCCCGGTTGGAGGCACCAACCGGGACTAAATGTGGATGTGGAGACAACGTGTCGACACTATGTCCTCAGTGGGCAGCACTAAGCCAGTAAATTAAATGACGACACTATTTTGGGTGGGTGGCAGCACTATGCCAGGGTGAGTGTGTTGACATTATGTCATCAGTGCCCGACACTATGTTGTGCTGCTTAATCTATAAATAGGTATGCATTCTTGTGAAGAACTGCAAGATGGTGTGCGAGACCAGAGACACCACTACAGCGGAGCTTCTCGAAGATGTCTTAGGGCCTCGTCCTCAGACATCTTCGAGGAGCTCGCCGTAGAGGCATCTCTAATATGTGAAATTAGTTAGCTCCACCAGCATACTGATCTAGCTAGAGAAGATATAAACTGAAAGATAGTGTGTGAGAGCAGGGACACCACTACGGCAGAGCTTCTCGAAGATGTCTTAGGATCCCGTCCTCAGACATCTTCGAGGAGCTCACCATAGAGGCACTCCCTAATATGTGAATTGTTTTAGTTACGCGGCGTATTAATCTGTAGCTAGAGAAGTTATTAACTCCAAGATGGTGCCAGAGGGACACCACTACGGCGGAGCTTCTCTCGAAGATTTCTTAGGATCCCATCCTCAGACATCTTCGAGAAGCTCGCCATAGAGGAGCTTCTCGAAGATGTACTGTGATGTCTTCTTATCAAGTTTTTATGAATTAACCCTATCTTTGTTACAATTTTTTCAGTTTGTTAAACGCAGGTAGACGAAGAAGGATATTTTTCCCAGCTAGCTAGTTAGAATGATAAACTCACGCATGTGTGTGCTTCTAAAATCAAATTTCGAGACTATGTTCCAAAACAAGATATATATAGATAGAATCCAGATATTGTGATATTTACCTTAGAGTTCCTTACATTAATACAAGATAGATAGAATCTAAACATCGATCTCATGCTATCATTGCAAAAATTACTATCAAACTAAATCCACAAATCCATCTATAAGATAGAGCATGAAATGAGCTAATATAGCAATGAGAGTTCAAAGGATGAAGTTGCTCACCTTTTAGAACCTTTGGATAGATGGGGCACCACAAAATATAGACAAATCTTGAGAAAAAAATGGCATGAACTCGAGCTTGAAGCAAGAAAGAGAGAGAGGAGAGCCACCAACTTGAATGGTGGCTCGGGCAGGGGAAGAAGATATAACCAGACCTTTAGCCCCGGTCGTATAACAAACCGGGACTAAAGGGTCTGGCGCCCGACCCGGCCTGCCTGAAACCCTTTAGTCCCGGTTTGTTACACAATCCGGGGCTAAAGCTCCCGTTCGAACTCGGGCTAGTGCCTGCCACCCCCTAAGGCCAGTTCTAGCCGTTGGACCGGGACATTAGTCCCTGTTTGTAGCAAAACCGGGGCTAATACCTCTGGACCAAAGGTCTATTTTCTACTAGTGAAGTCTAATTTCACTTCAAGCTCGCTCTTTTTATAGGGTCAGGAGGCATTGGAATGTTACTTATGCCAAGGGAAGTTTCTGGTACGCAAGAAAACATGGATTTGTGCTCGGCCTTTTTATGTGCAGCCGCTGCTGGCCTTAGCCACTCACGTTTTCGCGGCCACACGCTCACACCACCGGCGCACGTACACGGCGCGCCAATGCATGTGTCTGTGCGTTAGAGCGCATTGACACTTGGGTCACAAAACCAAGCCAATGTCTGCTAGTTTGCACATTCACCACCGGTGTATGACGCGTCCGCACAACCGGACTATGTGTGCGCCACCAGCCATTCTTGCAAGTTATCCTTGGCTCCGTGAGTAGGTCAAATTGTTGAGGACACCAATAGAGCTACACGTAGACCATGGGAATGGCTACATATTATTCAAATATAAAGAACTCATCAGCACCATGAAGCTTCAAGCTATTATAACATTTTCCCTTAATCATAACCTGTATGGAGATTACATACAAAAATCAAACAGACAAAAGAGGAAATAATAGACCTATCCATGCTAACTAAAAATCTAACCTACAGAGACAAATTAATAGACCTATCCATGTTAACTTCTACTTGAAGGGTTCCCTGTAAAAAAGATCGACCTGAAGGTAATTCCTCACTAAAAAAGGTTTCTGCACCCCCTGCCGGTGAATTCGCCGGTGCGCTCCGCCTCCGGTGGCCCTAGGGTCTTAGAGGTATGGCGAACCATGGCCTCTTGCCGGTGGGAGGTTTTCTGTTCTTTGTTTTGTCTGCTTTTTAGTGTATTCTTCGGGATGTTGAGGCGAGAGCTACGTCCTGAAGTCAGAATAAAGTCCTCCCCGCTCTATCCTTGCATCGGTGGTGCATCTAGCACTAACGGATAACACGTGGAGTCGTTTGTCCGACAGATCTCCTAGGATTCTGTCTGTTTTTTTGTTCGTTGGTTTGTTTTTAGGTCATTCTCTTCCGATCTACGGATGGCATCATTTGCGATGGTTGCTTCTCTGGTGTACTTGTCCATTGTAGCCTTAGCACGGCGACTTCCTCTCTGTCTACTACGACAAGCTTTTCCCTCCTTTGGTGACGGAGGGGCGAGGACGGCGGCGCGCCTTTAGCTCGCGCTAGTGTTTATAGTCATCACTAGGTGGTCCAGTGACCTATTTGTATTTTTTATTACTTTTAGGTTCTTTTGTACTATTGTTGATGATTATCAATAGATTGGTGGAATTTTTTAAAAACATATCCTCGCTAAAAAAAATTCACCTGAAGCTTGCCTGCAAAACTGAAACGACAATAAGCAGTTTGCGAACTTGAGTCATACACATCAGCTCAAGCCCCTCGGTGACCAAAAGACCTGACCGGTCGCCTAGTGTACTGAGGCGAGAATCCTTGGAGCAGTTTTTGCTTGCTACTTTACTCGGTCGAAAGAATGTACAAATCTTTTTTTACAAAGAGCATATACTAATATCTCGTAGATACCAATTACACCCAGCCTCTGTAACAACATATTGATCTAACGGTTTTACGAAAACGTCAAAAAATAATTATAATAAAAAAGTCCCGCTACAGTAATCCATTTCTTGTAACAGTAGTATTAACTCAATCAAGATAGCACCAGAAGTCCAGCTTCTTCAAAAATGATGCCTCCAAGAAGGAAACAGTATGAGGGGTGATCTTAGGAGTGCCCATTGTTATGGATTTTGTTTATGGGAAGAGAGAGCTGGTGATTTTGTAGGCTTATCAGACGAACAAGGAAGCCGATTTACCCGAATTCAGGCCCTCGTAGAGAAAACCTTGCTTCTGCTTGTCCAATCTTTATTGGCGGGGAGTACAATGTCACCGGGTTGCTAGATGTGATCTAGCTTACAACATATTTCTATGACAACAAAATGGTGCCCTCCCATCGGCTCCTCCCAGCCTTTATATGAGGGGATGGGTCCCAGAGTCAGTGTACCGGATGGACTACAATTCAAATAGAACTCTAGGACTATGTTGGTTGATAATTTTAGGCTTCTGTCTTGATCATCACGTCTGGTAACTCGGCTTCATATGCTCTAGGACTCTTTGCTTCTAGTAGGCTTTGTGGGTCTTAGTTTAGATACGTATCAGTTATACCAATCACGGCAACCCGATAAGGCATACCATGTCAGAAACAGTGCACAAGCATCATCGTCGCCCGATTATAGATCTTAGGTTTTCACTCTGAAGAAAGTTCTCGCTCACAAAATAATGCCTTCAACAAGGCCATTGTCAGGCACAACAAATTAAGGTCAGACCTTTGATTTTCACCCTGAAAGGTAAGACTGTGAACTTCTCCAGTGGTGTCGCCCCTACTTTTCATGCCACTTCTCCAAGTCACAAATCACCAAGTCAGATCCTCATCTCCATAAAGACTCGAACCTCCATTGCTAGTCCTCAGATCTTGGCTTTCCTAACATTCTCCACCTCTGACTTCAACATGGACCAAAACATGTCTCATGATGGTAACAAACAACAGAGCTTTGCAACGCTCCCTCTGAAACCAAACGGTCAGAAAAACACAGGTGCACTCGACCGAATCTCACCTGATCCAGTAATATCCAGGCATGAGGCACCCATGGGATTCACTGGCGGAGCATTCTGGAACACGACACTCCAGCCAGATCGATGAGGACAGGAATCTGATAGCTCTTCATCTTGGCACAATATGGAACCCTAGGACTGTCTCCTTTATTAAAACCGAGCTAGCAGCCCCCACGCCACCCACCGTCACCCTACTACAACCTATGGTCTGAATCCTAATAGCGGCCATGGGAGGCCAGCAACGAGGAATGGTGGCGACAGATCAGGGTCGAGTCTCCACCAAATCCAACCCTACCGCATAGCAAACAAGATCTGGGTAGGCAATGCAGGAGAGACACCTGATAGCTCCAAATATGAACACTTTTCACCTAGGCTTTCTATTGGTTTTCATCAGGTTTCGTCGGATTTTCACCTTCCAATAAACGCTAATATCGCAATTTATAGAAACCTTGTTCTATAATGTGTATTTCACGTAATGAACACTTACAGAAGGATCCCATGATATTTATGAGCTATGTGGACCGAAACAAGCAAATCTCCTATTGAAGACTTCTTAATCCGGAGTGCATAGAGGCATTAACGACCGTCAGTACAGGCGGACCTCGCCCATACCGTCCGCTAGTACCATGTGTCATCGGCTTATACTTATCAAACCAAGAACTTTTCATGAAGGAAGAGAGGATGAATTGCAGACACAGCCACCACGAAACACCCTAGAAGAGAGGAAATCAGATCCGACAGAGAATAAGAATTCCATCGAATTTTCCTAAGATCTCCAACCTCTAGATCCTCATTTTTCTTCCGCAATTCTCATTTTGTACTGAGAGCGAGAGATCCACATAGGTAAGATTAGGGATTCAAACCTCTATTCCTACTTGGGTTTGTATTTGATTCTATCTCCAACTTTATTGTGATTCTCCACGGTAATATTGAGATGAATCTATTTACATTATTATAATCTCGTTGTGTTCTTCCCCTCTCATGTGAGAGTAAATCCCCATAGGTGTGGGAGATGTAGGAAATTGGTGAGATGTGTTGTGCCTATTTTACTTTCATCCATTTGTGATTATCGTTGTAATTATTTTGTGTGAGAATGACTGTCTGTGTATGGATAGTGCTTGTTATCTTATTTAAGGGCCTAGATAACATGATCTCGAGAACTCATAGACAGAAACATGTTTGCTAGTGAGTCGGCGACCCCCGAGTGACACTATTGATATCAAAGACGAGCTAGTATAACTCGAGGACAACAAGGAGCCACCAAGTTTAAAGCCTTGATCTGGACCAACGACATTAATTGATGCGCTGACCACGGTTTTGGTAACAGGTGATGACCCACAAGTATAGGGGGTGTATCGCAGTATTTTCGATAAGTAAGTGTGTCGAATCCAACGAGGAGCAGAAGGTGCTGGCTAGTGGTATGGATCAGGAATTCTCTGTAAAATACTTAGCAAACGGATTTTTAGAGGTTTTTGATAATGCAAGTAAATAAAGTACGAGTAAATAAAAGACAGTAGGAATAAATGCAGCAAGTGGATCAATCCTTTATGCAGCAAAGGACAAGCCGGTTGTATTACTTAAGATGACCAAACGTTCTCGAGGACACACGGCAATTCTATCAAGTTCTTTCGCTTCATATAGTTGATTAATCTTCTTTAGCTTGCTAAGTGTTGTGTGGGTGAACCTGTGCTAATGTACCGACCTTCCTAGGACTAATACATACTTTCCATTATACCCCTTGCAAACATCCGTAAGTACAAGAAAATAATTAAGATAGAAACCTAACCACAGCTTTAAACTCTAAGACCCTTACGTCCCTTGTGCAATGGTTTCCTAACGGGGGTTCAGATTTCTGTCACTCCGGCAACCCCTACGATTAGTAGCCAAATACACAATGCATTCCCCTAGGCCCATATAGGTTAAGTGTCATGTAGTCGACGTTCACATGACACCACTAGAAGAAGTACACCACAACTTAAATATCAAACTATTGAATCTTTCTCAACACAACTCCACTACTAACAACATAACTTCTCCCATGTCCTCAAGAACAAAACGAACTACTCACAAGACATCATATGGATCATGATCAGAGATGGAATAATGATGTATAACAATCTGCACATAAACAATAATTCAATGGTTCACTCAATAGCATCAACTACAAAGGTAATCAACACCGGGAAAGTTTCCCCTAAGAACTATGCAAGATTCAACCCAATTGTTATAGCAATATGGAGATGGTGATGATGGTGGTGATGATGATGATGATGGTGATGATGATGATGATGATCCTGATGTAGTCCAGCTTGATGGAGGTGTTGATGGCGACGATCTCCCTCTCCGGGAAGGAATTCCCCCGGCAGAAATCTGTCTGCCGGAGAGATCTTTCTCTCTCGGTGTTTTCCGCCCCACAGAGGTGGCTGAATCTTTTTGTTGTCGCTCCCCGAGTATTAGGGTTTCGAGAGGATTATATACGCCAGGAGAGCCAGAGGTGGGCCAGGGCAGCCAAGGGCGGCCACACCACCTGGTGGCACGACCTAGGGTGCCCCACGTCAGGGGGTGGTGTGGGCCCCTGTAGCCCATCTCCTCTCCTCCTTCTGGCATCCTTCGTCTTCTGAAAAAATAGGATTTTCCGTATATTTTCCCGGATTTTCTGATCTTCGTGAATTTTGCCTCCAAACAGCACCTTTTCCATCAGAATCCTGACTGCAGCGGTCCATGCTCCAAAAGTCATTAACCATGCAAAAACAAATGAAATAACATAAGTATCACCTCTTAATATGAAATATATCAATGAATAACAGTGAATTATGACATAGAATACTGATGCAAAATGGACGTATCAACAGGCAGACGGGTCATTGGAGTCAGACAAAATCTAGCAAGAGGAGTCTTGACTATCATACGGATCACTTGCATACTCACATATATAAGAAGTATTAGAATCACTTATCCCACTTATTCCATTTGGCACATTCATTATCACCTTGAACCCCACGCCTAATCTTTCGTCTATAAGGAACTCCAAGCATCCCTTGTATTGTTTACTTTGATGTTCTTTAATTTAAGAACCGTTCAATATATAAGGTCCTTCATTCTTACTCACACTTTTTCCATCTCAACTCTTGCAGTCAATTCACTCAAGACTAGTGACACCTTAGGTGCGACAGAAACATCGTAGATAAACACTTTCCTAAGCTCCTTATTGGGATTCGATATTAAAATTAGAAATAATACTTCCGTGAAAATATGCTCTGACAAACCTGTGCTCTTGCAGGCCATCACCACCCAAATCATAAGATATAGGGTTTGTACCCACACCACCCTATCCTAGAACCTGCTCCACCACTGGCCAAGGCGCCGCCGGGAGAGGACCCCCACCACCCTACCAGGGACGCCGCCCTAGTTGCTGCTCGTCGATTCCTCGACCACCTCTGCCTCAACAGGTTCGGGCAGCTACCTCTAGCAACCACTACCCCGAAGCCACCTTCAACGGCTGGTCCTGCCGCGGTGTAGCGGCTGCAACGTGGCGGGCATGCAGCGGAGGGTTTTTGGCAACGCACGCGGGTCGCACTACCGCCACCATGGGGAGCGAGACGAGGGGTCTCTAGGCCTACTTGTACAAACTGAAGCTATATAAAAACAATGGAAACATCATGCACATGATCCTTCAAACCCCGCACACACAAATAAGAAGAACGGAAATAACAAAGGACCTATCTAGTAAGGAGAATAATAAGTAGAAAATCATGGATATGGTAGAACCTATGCCCGCACCGGTCCTCGCTGCATCTGAGAACGCCATCTACATTGCGATCCACTGTTAAGTTTCGTAAATGTGTGATAAACTCGCGTCCCTCGTTCTCGTTCTTCATCTTGAATATGTCAATCATGTTTCGTTTGATGGGTTAACGTAGAACACCTATCTAAATTAGACAACGGTAGCGGCAGAGTAATTTTTTTTTCAACAACACAATTGCATGGCACCATTTTCTGCCTTGTCCATCCGTGATCGTAATAAGGGAGTTGCATGTCATAAAAGGGATTTAAGGGCGGGGTGATCCACATCGATTTACTCTCTCCGGTTCATATTAATGTCCTCAACTTTGTCTAGATACAAATGCATCTAGTCTAAATCCTTAACTAGGTACATTCGAATCTAGACAAAGTTGAGAACAATAATATGGATCAGAGGGAGTAGGAGGATTTGGTCTAGTGTGATGGTTTTACGTCTGAGATGCCTTGTTTGCTGATGATTTTGAGCACAGCCGCCTATATGCACAACACATATCATACTACTAGCTGTCAATTCATAGTGGGATCAGCGCTGATCGAGTAGGTAATAAATAAACGACTGCGCCACTCCAGGTGAAAACCCTGCGGCGAACTTTGCGGGCAGTGTAACAACCCGGACTTTCCATGTCCGGGCTGTCAGTTCTGGCAGCTTAATATGATATCTAGACTGGTCTCACAGATCAACACTAGTCTTTTATGCGCATTCTGTCCTCACTCGTGTACAACCGGTACCCACTTCTCGGTCGGTCATCCATCTTCAAATTGCTCTAGGCTGAACACGCTTAAACTTAGAGTTCTTTTTAGATGAGCTTCCGGGAAAGAAATTGCAACTTGTTGATATGAGTATCCTATAAATCCTGTTAAGCCATACGCTAGGGTCTCACATACACCCACCCTTAGAAGATCGACGGTCTCGTCGATCGACCACAAGTCAGAAACGTCTCCTCTTTGCGCACGTCTGTGCGTCCAGTGCCAGCACATGTGTCATGCCGTGTCCACTCTGGCCACACATGCCATTGATCCGCACACGTCCGTGTAAAAGAGTCGGTTCTGATACCACTTGTAACACCCCGGACTCTCCGTGCGCGGGCTGTCACTTCTGGTAGCTTAATAGGATATCTAGACTGGTCCCACAGCCCAACACTAGTATTTTCTGCGCATTTTATCCTCACTCGTGCACACCCGGTACCCATTTCCCGGTCGATCGTCCATCCTTAAATTTCTCTAGGCCACGCTTAACCTCAGAGTTCTTTTCAGATGAACTTCCGAAAAAAAGTTACAACTTGTTGATATGAGTATCCTATCAATTCTATTAAGCCATGCACTAGGGTCTCACGAGCAGTAATATCTCGTGTTTTCTGACCGTTAGCAGCAGAGAACAACAGGTTCACGACTTTCGTCAGCTGCAGCCTGAAAATAAAAGCTCTGCATGGGCACACAAGCACACCGTCGCATTTTAACTCACCCTCTGAGCATGAAGTCGTGAATCAAGATTGTTATAGATCGATCTCTTCTCCACTCCAGGTTCTAACAGGTTCTGTAGATTGTAGTGGTAAACGAAGTTCAGTTTAGTAGATATGCAGATGTTTCAGTTTTAGGAGCGTTGTGTGTGCGGAAGAGGGAATGCGGAGAATTTAATTTGCAGCGCTAAAAGGAAAGCAACATACGCAGATACTTCACTTACAACCGTACCAAAGCAATCCTCTCCTACTTACGCAGATCATGCTAATGCACTTAAGCAGTCATCATCATACCATGCTGCGTCCTGGCCTGATTCTTTCTGTAAGTTCTTCATGCACCCACAAACAGAAAAAACAGAATGAGGCAGGTACGCCGATCTCTAGGGTGTGCAACCAAGAAGATCTTGCTTGGATCAAACTTTCCATCGATCAGGCATATCTAAGTATGGTACAACGCAAAGCAAGTGCAATAAAAAATATTGAATTGTTTTGTTCAACTCAAGAGATACAGAAATAAAGAACTCCTATATATATAGCAACAATGGTAGGTAAAACCTGTTACGACCTCCTGAACACTGAGCATCCGCGCCAGCGCCGACATGTATTGTAGTATCTCAAGTAGTGTGAACACCAGCCATAGCTAGCCCGCAACCAGATTGACTCATATCTCCTCGCCATTGTTGCCGCCTTCTCCATTGGCGGTGTCCACCGGTGGAATGGTCTGTGCGATCAAATAGAGCCGTCAGCATGCATTGCGTCGAACAGGTGGCGTGCAAGGTGGGGAGGAGGAAAGCAGAGCTGACAATGTCGGGCTTGTAGATGTTGTGTACGATGGAGGCCCTGGCGAGGAGGGACATGACCACCACCACCGAAGACCACGCCAGCGACAGAGTCCCCGTCGGCACCCGACCGCCGCCGAACTTCCTGCCGCCGCACCAAAATTTGGGATTTTATTCCAACAGACTCACTGACCTGTAGTTTCTGCAGACCATAGGAGGTTTTCAGCAAAAGTTACAGCCAGCCAGCCACGGTGCCACTTATCTACTCGCATTACACTCGTCGGCTCCACATGCTAATTGGACCAAAACCTATCTTTTCAAACGGGTAACAAGTCCTAGTACTTTAAATTAATAAAGCCACGAATGGCAGATACAAGATGCTGAAAACTCAGGTTACATGCAATGAACATAAAGCAAGAAAATACACAGGAAAACGTGCTTAAGAGACCAAGCCTTCATCCATCTGCGCAGATAGCCTTGGAGAACAGAGGTCGTGAAAATGGGCATGCCATCGGAGAAAAACCATGTCTTTGTCATTTCTCGACAAGCCGTCAGCAACGCCATTCGCCTCCACCTCCGAAGAAATCCATGTGTTCTCACCCTGGCTCGATGGGTGTCAAACCATCGGAAGGTAAAGAAGCTTCCCCCTAGAGCAAGCAAAAACACAGATGGTCTACCAATGAGAAGAACATCGAACAAAACCTTTTCTTTGCATGAGTTACCCACCACCATCACCAATCGCGGCACCGAACACCCAATAAGAAGCAAGCTGAAGGATGAAGCTGATGGGTTCGTAGCATGGAAAACAAAAAATTTCTACCGCAAAAACGAACAAAACCTAGATCTAATCTAGATAAAAGCCAAGATCTAATCTATTAGACATGAGCAACGAGATAGATAGGAACTAACCCTTGTAGATCTGAAAGCGTTAACGAGATTAGATCTCGTGGTTGATGTAGTCGATCACTTGCTGATCTCAAGATCGTGTGGACGATCCTTCCGGCGTCGCGTTCCAGCAGCGCTTCTGCAGTCGGTCAAGTGGACGATCCTTCCGGCGTCGCGTTCTAGCAGCGCTTCCGCAGTCGGTCAAGTGGACGATCCTTCCGGCGCCGCGATTCGGCAGCGCTTCCGCAGTCGGTCACACGTG
This sequence comes from Avena eriantha, assembly GCA_910589775.1. Taxonomy (NCBI): domain Eukaryota; kingdom Viridiplantae; phylum Streptophyta; class Magnoliopsida; order Poales; family Poaceae; genus Avena; species Avena eriantha. The sequence goes on along the minus strand of OU342743.1, from coordinate 167,815,516 downwards.
CGGAGTCGAAGCAGACCTTCCTCTCCCCGTTCCAGCGAGCAGCGGAGGTAGTAGATCTTCTCCACGGAATCCCAGCAGCACGACGGCGTGGTGGTGGTGGAGTAGAGAATTCTGCAGGGCTTCGCCTATGCCTGTGCAGAAGAAGGTGGAGGAGAGAGGCGGCAGAGATTGGGTGTTATGGGAGCAGGGGAGGAGGGGGCGCCCCTGCCCCTCTATTTAAAGAAGGGAGGCGCCTAGGGAGGGAGAGTCCTTGTAGGACTCCCCTCCCTCTCTAGGCCGGCGGATTGGGAGGTGGGGGGAGGAGTCCTCCTCCCCCACGACTCCTAGTCTTGACCCACCAGGACTCCTTGATCCCTATCTTGATTTTCAAGCAAACTCCAAGATATCTTCTAGAACCTTCCGGAACATTCCGAAACCTTCTAGAATCCTCATACAAACACTCCGGAACATTTCCTAACTCAGAAAATGATCCCCTATGTATGAATCTTATTCTCCGGACCATTCTGGATCTCCTCGTGATGTCCCGAATCCAATCCGAGACTCCGAACAACATTCGGTCTCCAACGCACATTCCATATCTACTTAAAACAACTTCAAACCTTAAGTGTGTCACCCTACGGTTCGTGAATATGTAGACATGATAGAGACACATCTCCTATCAATAACCATCAGCGGGACCTGGAGATCCATAATGGCTCCCACATACTCAATGATGACTTTGCGATCGATTGAACCACTTACATACGAAACTAATTCCCTTTGTCTCACGATACTATACTTATCCGAGGTTTGATCGTCGGTATCTCCATACCTAGTTCTACCTCGTTACTGATAAGTACTCTTTACTCGTTTCGTGATATGTCATCCTTTGTGACCCAGTCACATGCTTGCAAGCTAACTAGATGACATTCCACCGAGAGGGCCCAGAGCATATGTATCCGTCATATGGATGGACAAATCCCAATCTTGGTTCATGCGCTTCAACACATACTTTCAGAATACCCAATGACACTTTTATAACCACCCAGTTACGAAGCGGCGTTTGATGTCATCAAAGTATCCATCCGGTGATGGTGATTAACATAACCTCATGGTCGAAGGAATAGGTTACTATGTATTTGAAAGCTTACAGCAATACGAACTTAATGACTTGATCTTATGCTACGCTTACTATGGGTGTGTGTCCATCACATCATTCTCCTAATGATATAACCTTGTTATTAATCACATCCTAATGTCCATGATCAGGAAACCATGATCATCAATTAATCAACAAGCTAGTTTAACAAGAGGCTTACTAGGGACTCTCTTATGTTTACAAAACACACAAGTATTAGTGTTTCCTAATAATACAATTATAGCATGTGATGTAAACATTCATCATAAACACAAAGATATAATAATAATCACTTTTATTATTGCCTCTTGGGCATATCTCCAACAGTCTCCCACTTGCACTAGAGTCAATAATCTAGATTACATAGTAATATACCTAACACCCATGGCGTTTTGGTGTTGGTCATGCTTTGTCCTAGGGAGAGGTTTAGTCAACGGATCTGCCACATTCAGATCAGTGTGTACTTTGCAAATCTTTATGTCACCATCTCGGACATACTCGCGAATAGCGTGGAAACGTAGCTTGATGTGCTTCAGCTTGCTATGTGACCTTGGCTCCTGCGCATTAGCTATGGCACCTGTGTTGTCACAGTAGATGGCCATCGGGTCCAACGCACTGGGAACCACGCCGAGTTCAGTAATGAATTCCTTCATCCAAACGGCTTCTTGTGCAGCCTCCGAAGCAGCTATGTATTCCGATTCAGTTGAAGATTTCGCCACAACGCTTTGCTTCGCACTCCTCCAGCTCACTACAGCACCATTCAAAATAAATACGTATCCCGATTGTGACTTCGAGTCATCCGGATCGGTGTTCCAACTAGCATCGGTGTAACTGTTTACAACAAGCTGTTCATCACCTCCATAAGAAAGAACCATATCCTTAGTCCTATTTAGGTACTTTAGGATATTTTTTACCGCTGTCCAGTGCTCCATTCCAGGATCACTTTGATATCTGCTAGTCAAACTAACAGCATGTGCTATATCCGGTCTTGTACACAGCATGGCATACATGATAGAACCTACAGCTGAGGCATAGGGAATATTATTCATTTTCTCTCTATCTTCTGCCGTAGCTGGACTTTGAGTCTTACTCAAGGTCTTACCTGACAACATGGGCAAGAACCCTTTCTTGCTATCTTCCATTCTAAACTTCTTTAGAACTTTGTCCAAGTATGTACTTTGTGAAAGCCCTATTAGGCGTCTTGATCTATCTCTATAAATCTTGATGCCTAGAATATATGCCGCTTCGCCAAGATCCTTCATTGAAAAACTATTATTCAAATAGGTTTTGACGCTATTAAGAAGTTCTATATCATTCCCAATCAACAATATGTCATCTACATACAGTACTAGGAATGCTACAGAGCTCCCACTCACTTTCTTGTAAATACAAGCTTCTCCATAAGTTTGTATAAATCCAAAGTTTTTGATTACTTTATCAAAACGTTGATTCTAACTCCGGGATGCTTGCTTCAGTCCATAAATGGAGCGCTGAAGTTTGCATACCTTGTCAGCATCTTTAGGATCGACAAAACCCTTGGGTTGTACCATATACAACTCTTCCTCAATGTCACCATTAAGGAACGCCGTTTTGACATCCATCTGCTAAATCTCATAATCGAAATGTGCAGCAATTGCTAACAAAATCCTCACAGACTTTAGCTTCGCTACTGGTGAGAAAGTCTCATCATAGTCAACTCCCTGAATTTGTCGGAACCCTTTCGCGACAAGTCGAGCTTTATAGACGGTAACATTACCATCAGCATCTGTTTTTCTCTTGAAAATCCATTTGTTCTCGACAGCCTTACGACCATCCGGTAAGTCCACCAAAGTCCATACTTGGTTTTCGTACATGGATCCCATTTCGGATTTCATGGCTTCTAGCCATTTGTCGGAATCTGGGCTCACCATAGCTTCTTCATACGTCACAGGGTCATCAGCATTGTCCACCAACATGACGTTCAAGGCAGAGTCATATCAATCAGGAGTGGTACGAACCCTCGTTGACCTGCGAGGTTCAGTAGTAACTTCGTTTGAAGTTTCATGATCATTATCATTAGCTTCCTCTTCAATTGGTGCAGGAGGCACCAAAACATCTTCCGGTGCTGCGCTACTCTCAAATCTGAGAGAAGGTTCAATAACCTAATCGAGTTCTACTTTCCTTCCAGTCACCTCCTTCGAGAGAAACTCCTTCTCAAGAAAGGATCCATTCTTTGCAACGAAAACTTTGCCTTCGGATCTATGATAGAAGGTATACCCAATTGTTTCTTTAGGGTATCCTATGAAGACGCATTTCTCCGCTTTGGGTTCTAGCTTATCAGGTTGTAACTTCTTTACATATGCCTCGCAACCCCAAACTTTAAGGAACGACAACTTAGGTTTCTTACCAAACCACAATTCGTACGGTGTCGTTTCAAAGGATTTAGATGGTGCCCTATTTAAAGTGAATGCGGCTGTCTCTAATGCAGAGCCCCAAAATGATAACGGTAAATCTATAAGAGACATCATAGACCGAACCATATCTAAGAGAGTTCGATTACGACGTTCGGACACACCATTACGTTGTGGTGTTCCCGGCGGTGTCAACTGCGAAAGTATTCCACATTTCTTTAAATGCATGCTAAACTCATAACTCAGATATTCACCTCCGCGATCAGAACGCAGAAATTTAATCTTCTTGTTACGATGATTTTCCACTTCACTTTGAAATTCCTTAAACTTCTCAAAAGTTTCGGACTTATGTTTCATAAAGTAGACATACCCATATCTACTCAAGTCATCCGTGAAAGTGAGAACATAACGATATCCACCACGCGATGCTACACTCATTGGACCGCACACATCGGTATGTATTATTTCCAATAAGTCTGTAGCTCGCTCCATTGTACTAGAGAATGGAGTCTTAGTCATTTTTCCCATTAGACATGCTTCGCATCTTTCAAGTGATTCAAAATCAAGTGATTCAAGAAGTCCATCAGAATGGAGTTTCTTCATACGCTTTACTCCAATGTGACCAAGACGACAGTGCCACATGTATGTAGAATTATCATTCAATTTTATTCGTTTATCATCTATGTTGTGAACATGTGTATCACTACTATCGAGATTCAGTAAGAATAAACCATTCATCTCAGGTGCATTACCATAAAAGATATTACTCATATAAATCGAACAACCTTTATTCTCGGACTTAAAAGAGTAACCGTCTCACAATAAACAGGATCCAGATATAATGTTCATGCTTAACGCAGGCACCAAATAACAATTATTTAAATTTAAAACTAATCCCGAAGGTAGATGTAGAGGGAGCGTGCCGACAGCGATCACATCAACCTTGGAGCCATTTCCAACGCGCATCGTAACCTCGTCTCTTGCCAGTCTTCGTTTATTCCGCAGCTCCTGTTTCGAGTTACAAATATGAGCAACCGAACTAGTATCAAATACCCAGGCACTACTACGATTACTAATAAGATACACATCTATAACACATATATCAAATATACCTTTCTTCTTGATGTTGCCGTTCTTCAGATCTGCCAGGTACTTTGGGCAGTTACGCTTCCAGTGACCAGCACCTTGCAGTAGAAGCACTCAGTTTCAGGTTTAGGACCAGCCTTGGGTTTCTTAGCAGGTGCGGCAGCTTTCTTGCCGTCCTTCTTGAAGTTGCCCTTGTTCTTAGGCTTGCCCCGTTTCTTGAAATTGGTGGTCTTATTGACCATCAACACTTGTTGCTCCTTCTTGATCTCCACTTCAGCAGTTTTCAGCATGGACGACAGTTCAGGCAACGTCTTGTTCATGCAGTGCATGTTGTAGTTCATCACAAAGTTCTTGTAACTTGGTGGCAGTGATTGAAGGAGACGGTGAATCCCCAATTCATTAGGAATCGATATTCCCAACTCTTGGAGCTTCTTAGCGTACCCAGACATGGTGAGCACGTGCTCGCTAATGGAGCTTCCCTCTTCCATCTTACAGTTAAAGAACTTTTCGGAGGCCTCATAGCTCTCCATGGCCGCGCGAGTCTCAAAAATTAGCCTGAGCTCCTTAATGATCTCGAACGGGTCGTGGTACTCAAAACGCTGTTGGAGCTCCGCCTCTAAACCGTACAGGATGGCACACTGAACTATGGAGTAATGATTCTTCCGAGTGGCGAAAACATTCTTTTCGTCATCGGTGGCATTATTTGCAGGTGGGTCACCTAGCAGTGCATCGAGCACATAGGTCAACTGACCAGCCCTGAGGACGATCTTCAGTCCACGGAACTAGTCCGTGAAATTGCTTCCATTGTTTTTAAGCTTTTCTTTCTCTAGGAACGCATTGAAATTGATGGAGGGGGTCGCCATAATCTACAACAATTTGCAAGTAGTTTAGACTAAGTTTATGAAAAATTGAGTTCAAATTTAATTCTTAAACTAACTAGGTGAACTCCCACTCAAAACAACATCCCTCACATTGTCTTAGTGATTCGAACCAAGTCCACTACACCAAGTCCGATCTTCACGAGAGAAGATGTAGTTTCATCGGCGAACAATCTTCATGTTCATCATATCATTTATATGACTCATGCTCTACCTTTCAGTATTCTGTGTTCCGAGACCATGTCTGTACATGCTAGGCTCGTCAAGATAACCTTAGTTTCCGCATGTGCAAATCTGGCTTGCACCCGTTGTATGCACACGTAGAATCTATCACATCCGATCATCACGAGATGCTTCGAAACGACGAGTCTTAGCAACGGTGCCAACTAAGGGTGAACACTTTATTACTTGATATTTAGTGAGAGGGATCATCTTATAGTGCTACCGTCGCGATCTAAGCAATACAAGATGCATAAAGTATTAACATCACAGGCAATTCATAATTAGTGTGATATGATATGGCCTTTTCTTCGTGCGCCTTTGATCTCCATCTCCAAAGCACGAACATGATCTCCATCATCACCAGCATTGCGTCAAGGTCAGTGGCGCCGCTTCATGGTTGTCCATCATCACCAGCAACTATTACAACTACTTGGAATAAAGCTATTACAAGATGAATAGACACGCAGGTCTTAACAGAATTAAAGACAACCATTAGGCTCCTGCCAGTTGCCACATTACAACAAGGATCATTGCATACATCAAATACAATCACAATCACATGATGGCCATATCACATTACAAAACCCCTGCAAAAACAAGTTAGACGCCTCTAATTTTCTTTGCATGTTTTACGTGGTTTGGGGCTTTCGCATAAGACCGATCTTACCTACGAACAAGGACCACAACGTTGATACAAGTGTTGTCAAGATGCTCATTGTAAATTGAATCTTAACTATGGTAGGAGAGACAGACACCCGCAAAGCCACTTGTGCAAAGCAAGTTGCACGTCAAGCGTGGAGCAAGTCTCATGTGCGATGACATGTAATGTTAGCCCGAGCCGCTTCATCCCACCATGCCGCAAGATGCAAAGTACACGCTAAGTCATCGACAACAAAAGCATCAACGCCCACAAAAACATTGTGCTCTACTCGTGCAACAGATCTACGCATAGATACGGCTCTGATACCACTGATGGGTTCGTAGCATAGAAAACAAAAAAATTCTACCACAAGAACGAACAAAACCTAGATCTAATCTAGATAAAAGCCAAGATCTAATCTATTAGACATGAACAACGAGATAGATAGGAACTAACCCTTGTAGATTCGAAAGCGTTAACGAGATTAGATCTCGTGGTTGATGTAGTCGATCACTTGCTGATCTCAAGATCGTGTGGACGATCCTTCCGACGTCGTGTTCCAGCAGCGCTTCCGCAGTCGGTCAAGTGGACGATCCTTCCGGCGTCGCGTTCCAGCAGCGCTTCCGCAGTCGGTCAAGTGGACGATCCTTCCGGCGCCGCGATTCGGCAGCGCTTCCGCAGTCGGTCACACGTGCGGAGTCGAAGCAGACCTTCCTCTCCCCGTTCCAGCGAGCAGCGGAGGTAGTAGATCTTCTCCACGGAATCCCAGCAGCACGACGGCGTGGTGGTGGTGGTGGAGTAGAGAATTATGCAGGGCTTCGCCTATGCCTGTGCAGAAGAAGGTGGAGGAGAGAGGCGGCAGAGATTGGGTGTTATGGGAGCAGGGGAGGAGGGGGCGCCCCTGCCCCTCTATTTAAAGAAGGGAGGCGCCTAGGGAGGGGGAGTGTAGGACTCCCCTCCCTCTCTAGGCCGGCGGATTGGGAGGTGGGGGGAGGAGTCCTCCTCCCCCACGACTCCTAGTCTTGACCCACCAGGACTCCTTGATCCCTATCTTGATTTTCAAGCAAACTCCAAGATATCTTCTAGAACCTTCCGGAACATTCCGAAACCTTCTAGAATCCTCATACAAACACTCCGGAACATTTCCTAACTCAGAAAATGATCCCCTATATATGAATCTTATTCTCCGGACCATTTCGGATCTCCTCGTGATGTCCCGAATCCAATCCGAGACTCCGAACAACATTCGGTCTCCAACGCACATTCCATATCTACTTAAAACAACTTCGAACCTTAAGTGTGTCACCCTACGGTTCGTGAATATGTAGACATGATAGAGACACATCTCCTATCAATAACCATCAGCGGGACCTGGAGATCCATAATGGTTCCCACATACTCAACGATGACTTTGCGATCGATTGAACCACTTACATACGAAACTAATTACCTTTGTCTCGCGATACTATACTTATCCGAGGTTTGATCGTCGGTATCTCCATACCTAGTTCTACCTCATTACTGATAAGTACTCTTTACTCGTTCCGTGATATGTCATCCTTTGTGACCCAGTCACATGCTTGCAAGCTAACTAGATGACATTCCACCGAGAGGGCCCAGAGCATATGTATCCGTCATATGGATGGACAAATCCCAATCTTGGTTCATGCGCTTCAACACATACTTTCAGAATACCCAATGACACTTTTATAACCACCCAGTTACGAAGCGGCGTTTGATGTCATCAAAGTATCCATCCGGTGATGGTGATTAACATAACCTCATGGTCGAAGGAATAGGTTACTATGTATTTGAAAGCTTACAGCAATACGAACTTAATGACTTGATCTTATGCTACGCTTACTATGGGTGTGTGTCCATCACATCATTCTCCTAATGATATAACCTTGTTATTAATCACATCCTAATGTCCATGATCAGGAAACCATGATCATCAATTAATCAACAAGCTAGTTTAACAAGAGGCTTACTAGGGACTCTCTTATGTTTACAAAACACACAAGTATTAGTGTTTCCTAATAATACAGTTATAGCATGTGATTTAAACATTCATCATAAACACAAAGATATAATAATAATCACTTTTATTATTGCCTCTTGGGCATATCTCCAACAGAAGCCACCAAAAGAAGACACAACAAAAAAAAGGGGGCAGCAGCCACCCGTGGAAGGCCGCAACCACTATACAACCTCTTCACCACAGGTCCCTACTTACCACCTCGTTCCCCTCCACGCCGGCCCAACGTGGCGCCTCCAAGGAGGACACCACGCCAGAACGCAGACACCGCCCAATTCAAATGATTTAGGGTTTTGACCAAGGAGGGCAGGAGGAAGGGGATGTGGATTCGGCCTCAACATTGCCTCCAAGTACGAGCGCTCGGAGCACTATCGACGTCATGATAGCCTTCGCCGGTCAAAGGTTTACCTAGGGCTAAAACCCTAGCCCACGTCGCCCTGACGAAGATGCAGCTCTAGCAAGGCCATGATCCAAAGCTAGCCGGATGGAAACAACCCTGGTACGGGCTACCTTCTTCATATCTGGCCGGAGGCCGACGGGGCGACCCACCACGCCACCACGCTATGACCCCAAACCACCACCTCCTCACCGCCCCCGCAGTCAAGGAGGAAGGCCACCAGCACCGGCGAGCACCTCCTGCCGCCGGATTGATGCCTCCCTCACCAAGTGAGGCTGCTGCCCTAGATGCTAGAGCTCTCCGCTTGAGCAATGAAATAGTGAATGCCTCGCCGCCACCTTCCTCGGCAGCCACACGCGGCTTCCCAACTGTCACCTCTGGCGATGGTGAGGGAGAAGGGAGGGTAGGGGTCGTCGTCTCCCGAGTCATCCCAGAGTGGAGCGACGTGGGGGCCGAGCAAAACGTTTCTTACATCCCAAAGCCACTCCAACTGTCCTGTTATTGCATTGTAGGACCACACTTTGAAACTTTATGTACTCCCTACATCCCAAATTATATGTCACCGATTAGTCTAAACTCTACTACATATTTAGACATGTTTTAGTGTGTACATATACACGAATCTATATAAATCTGCCACATCTAATTTAGAACGGTGAGAGTATGTAATTGCGCGCAGATGACAAGTTTATGTACCCAGAGTATATGTGGCTCGGATTTAAAACGGTATCATACTTATTAGGGGTCACGCATGGGGAGGAGTAGCAAGCTCCTATATATATAATATCATTTGTCTCTAAGGCAATTGGCAACAGCATAATGGTCATGCCATGTCTATTTCTCCCTTCAGGTCGGCTCTTTGCATAGGGTCGGGAGGCATTGGGATGTTACTTGTATCTACTACCTGGTTTCATAGCGGCATTCTAGTAGATTTAGCTTGTGTTGGCTACTCTCTAGTAATTTATGTGTCCTATTCAGATGGTAGGTGTTTGTATCAACCCTCTCTGATCCTTGAGATATTTTTATGGCACTTTCGACATTTTTTAATAAAGCAGGCTGTGTGCATCCTAGGATGCAGAGGCCGGGGTTTACCCCATTTCAGAAAAAACCTGATGCGTAACCAAACATCCATTCCCCTGAACTAGTTATCATGATTGTTCCTATGATGATCTCTATCTGCTTCTTCATGCATGGTCGGGAGTTTTTAACCACAACTTCAACTACCAGTAGAGATCGTAGTATAAGCATGGCCTGGCCCTTCATTTTGAGCGTAGCATAGACATTTTTCAGTTCAAGCATTTTCTTTTACTAAACCTTTGATGGGTCAATATCTCACTGTGATTAGGTCCAATTGTCATGAACATGTGCTCTGTCACTTCAGGTGGTTGTGTCGCCACAATGCCTCTACAACCTTCGACGTCCTTCCACACGAGTACGTTGGGCTCGTGTGCAACAACAGCCTTACACTCACATCAAACACAAAAGTGTTTCTTGGTCTCGTCGACATGATATTGCGGCTTGGATGCATCTACGAATGCTCGCAGCATCGACCAAACTAGCTAGCCAAAGGAATTGAAAAGAACAATTGGAGGTCTAAAAAATATAATCTTTGACATGTATACATCTTTATTACTTTATTGTGTAGAGGACGAATGCGAGCTTTTTTTTAATTGTGTTGACTTGATTCATGTTTAAACTATTAGAACTTCCCATTATCAAATAAGGCATTATCTTTAGTTAAAAGGATGGTCTGCAATATATATCATGGTCTATAAAAAAATATAATATTTGACATGTGGTTTTTTCTATAGTACATCCCCATTTCGAAAAAAATATCGTGCTCTATTTCTATAGTAGATAGAAAATAATGATATAAGATATCGGTAATAAAACAAAACAGTCATATAATGTATACTTATTTGCGTGAGGTCATTAACTATATATTATGACCATTAAATAGTTCATGTGACATGCAATGTGGTTGTTTACGCCTTTTCCGGTGCATCCATCCTTAGCGCGCGCTGGTGGAGTCCATTATTTTGAAGAGTTTCATTGTTTTAATGATTTTAGGCTTATTCATGCATAAGATTTGGCTAGATATTTTTTGCGTATGACCACGTGCAAGTGTTGTACGTATGCTATCTAAAATACAACACCACTCTCCTCTATCATTAAAAAAACATTGAGCCGAGTTTGATTGCAATAAATTAGATGGATAAAGAGTAGATACTACATTCGTAACATATCTTTTCCCTTTTTATTTCGTTTCTTATTTATTTATACCTTCTTTATATTTAGTTTTATGTAGTTATCGATACTATACTATCTACTGTCTCCAACTCGAATTTAATTGCTTTCCATACTTCACAAGCCACGGCTAATTCATGACCCCAACTGCAAGCTGCTAGGATAATTTCATTACCTTCACGTGCAAGACTGCACCATTCATTACGATCTTGTGCACAGACGTCTAAAGCCACTTGCTTAGTTGTTGCACCAGGTGGATTTTTCCAAGGATGTCCTAAAGTTCCGCCACCAAGTTGTAATACAGAATCATCCCCAAATATTTTGGTTAGAGCTGGCACATGTGAAACATGAATACCACCTGGCCTACCGGTATAACGTATGGCATCGATATATAGTCTTTAGTGAGTAAGATACCGTGAGCATGATCATTTTCAACAAAATCATCCACAATGAATCAACAAAACTGAAAGTCCTTTCGTGTTCCCCTTCTAACTTACCTACTACTATACTGGAGTAGATATGATCTCCCCATACATACGCAATGCTTTAGCTAATATACGAAAATGCATACAATGATTTTTGTAACTATCATTAACTACATGCATTACATGGTGCGTGTGAAGAAATAGGACATTTTCACGACAATAATGAGCCCAACTACTATTTAGGGTGAATCTCTCAATTATGTAGTCATGCATTACATAAGAACCCCAGATTGTCTCGTGAATATAGTTCTCTTAATCATTTTTTCAAATGAACCTCCATTTGCTTCCAAGTAATGCCACTTAATTTCTTTATTAAATTTTCTTTTTATTTCAATAATTTCAAGATCCAATTTTCTATATAGAATAGAATTGATTCCTATTTGTATAATGGAATTGGATTTCAACAGTTTGATATGGTTCATAGAAATAATCTAACACATAGAAAAGAATAATATATATGAAAGATATAATAAAGATAAAATATGAATTTATTGGCATTTTCATTCGATCATTATCGGCTTAATTTTGATATATTTTTGATTAATTAATCATTTGAGAATTCCTGTTTCACTAAGGAGAACATAGACTCATAAGAAATAAAATTGCTAATTCTAATTAGAAAAAAGAATGAATATCAAGCTTTATTGTATGATTTTGAAGACTCTAAGAAAGTAATACAGTGGGGAAGGGGTGTGGAGATAAAACTTTGCGATATATTGATTCGGATTATATTGGGAAAACTTCAGTGATACAATCACACACTCTACCGCTGTTCATGTTTTTTTTGAACGGGAACAACCTCAGAACGCCTGGAAGAAGATTAAAGCCATTTACTATGGGGAGCTATGATTTAAACCTCTAGGCCGTCTTGAATGCCAGGACCACTCTAATCTTCAGACGAACAAACCTTCCATTTAACTAGTCTAAATTTAGGTTTTAACTATGACCTTGCCAAAAGGACCTATGTAAAAATTATACAATTGCTATGAACCTTTATAAACTTGAAAAAATAACATGTGCAATACCATGTTAGTTGGTACTAAATAGAGAACCATTCTCCCATCTAACCGTTGTAGCCACTCCTTGAGTAGGCGATAGCTCTCCAGTCGGAGCTCCCACTATGGCCTTATCCGAGCACATGTAGCTCAATCATCAACCTTTTTCTCCCGTTTTCTCCCAGCATAGTCGCATGTAGCACCTTGTCCTGCCTACCGAGATTATGCAATAAGTACATGTTTGTTCATTTATCTACTGGAGACCAGTTATTTGCTAAGGTTGTTCATAAATGGATACTTCACTTTTGATTGATGAATCCAACTGTTTGTTTCGTCTGATTTAGGTAGTTTATAAATCTTAAGATAAACTATTCATAAAGGCAGAAACTAAAGTTTAAGATATTTATGCTAAGATGATAGTAAGTGTTTTCGGTATGCACACTTAATGGGGGAAAGGTGATGATCAGTTTTGAGCGTCGAAGGAGACGGGATTGAGGCACCATTAATTGCAGGTTAATGTAAACAAACGCGCGGAAGAGGCGAAGTGGTCACGATATACCCTGCTACTACTACAGTATCTCACCCGATCGAGCTAGCTAGTTAAATATCTAGTGACACGCCACGACAAGGAAGGTAAATGTGAGTCTGATCGAGCAACATGGCGCTAATCATTGTTCAAAATGGTTCGCTAAGGAATTCCGAGAATCAAGGACCATAATGACGAGTACCTTGTTAGATGATGCTTCAGTCATCAAGATTGTCGACTGAAGTCCTCGGGCGGTTCAATCTCCTAAGCAGGCAATATAGATCATATCCTGGTCTGAAGATTGTTGGGTGGAGCATGATGCAAGATTATCTTACATTGGCCATGGGTCCAATGGCTTGTGATTTCTTCGGCATTGTTTTTTTTTGCGAAATTCCATAGATCTATTAATCATCATTAACAATAGTATAAAGAGTTCCAAAAATAAATAGTTACAAATAGGTCATTGGTGGTGCTCCCTGACCCACCGGTCGCTGGAGAGACCAAACTGTTTCCTAAATTCATCGCATTGGTGTATCTTTTTGTGATAATCTGCCATGGTCGAGGTCCTCTTTTGACTTTCCTCTGCGAGGGAGTGCGGTTTTACATCTTCAATTTTTTTATCCTTCTTTATCAGTGATATTGGCGAAGTCTTGCCATATTTTGGAATTAAATAAATAAATAAACTTAAATGATGGTAGTTGGAGGTCATAAAAAGGATTTAAATAGTATATCATACCTATTAGATGGGGTTGTTCGTCTGCGGTACCAAAGTTGGCAGGCCAGCGCATGGCGGTACCTAAGTTGCCTGAAATTACCGCGTTTTGAAAAGTTAGGCCGCCAACTACCGAGAGGGGCCATTTCGATGCAAACTCGTCTCACCCCTACCAAATCCAAACATGTTGTGAAACTGCCCCGTGAAGTAGACGGTCGGGACCCTCATGTCAGTAATATTTCCGTGACGCGAGCGCCAATGCGGCAACCACGTAGGCGAAACAAGATACTAAAGGAGCATCGTGCGTTGACCAAATTCACAAATCCACCCCCTCCCTCCTTTCGCATGAACCCTAGCACTGGAGGCGTCAAAATCCCCTCTCCAACCAGAATGATCTCTTCGGGCATCTGACTTCCGGCGCCAAGTTGCTGCGCCTACTCACTGCTACCGAGCTCTAATGCCGAATGCCGTGCCAGCCGTTGCGATGATCTAGCCCGCCTCTACCGTCGACGAGCTGAGCAGCGCGGAGGATGGCAGATCCATTTGCCAATGAAGAAGTACTTCTGGCTAATTTCGGGTGAGCTACTCTTCTCTTTGCTATTCGCACTATCTATAACTGCTAGTTGGCTATTGGCATTACAAAGATATATCGAACATAGAATTGTTTGCTAGCACGACGCTGACAAACAATTCTTATCTTTTGTCTCCAATTTTCTATCAACTAGGATCTCCGCTGAATCCAACTACACGGTTCTGGTCACCATCTGCGGCTACCTCATCAAATTAGCACATGGGAAGAGCACGTGGAAAGAGGCTCAGAATCTGAAGATGGAAGTAGCGCCTGTGCAGTTATGCACTATCCCTAGTTTGGTTGCTGCTGTGCGTGAACTTGCTGAAATGAGGCCGGAGTAGACTGCACGGTTCAGCCTCCTTGATGAACGAGGCTTCAAGGTTCCTATAGCGCATGACAGTCAGCTAATTGGGTTGATGAAACAACATGTTAGGCTTCGCGTGGTTATGCTGGTGTGTAACATAGTGGATGAGGAAGCTCCTACTACTGGGAGTCGCCCAGCTATTATTGGACATGAAGGTCTAACTCGAGCCCCTGCTGTTGTTGAGCAAAATGTGGTTCCTCGTCCACGACATGCTTCTGTCAGGCAACCTCCTCGTAGGAGTCCCCGTATTGCGGTTGTGGAAAACTCTGCTCTAGAATCTGCGGGTACTGGTCGTCCCCTTCCCCGTGCTCGTGTTGCTGCGGCTGCTGCTCACCCAATCCATGCCGCTGTTGAGCAAACTAAGGCGTCCGGAGGCTGCCTCGCTGTTGTTGCCAAGACCGCCGCCTTGTGTGCCGCTCCTCCTCAAAACCGTCCTCAAGTTGTGCGAACCCGTGCTCTGGAATCTGCTGGTACTGGTCGTCGTCGTGTTGTTGTTGATCTGGACGCTGTTGACCCAATCCCTGCGGTTGTTGAGCAAACTAAGGCTTCCGGAGGCTGCCCTACTGTTGTTGCAAAGACTGAACCATTCTCTCCTCCTCGAACTCGTGCTCGGGTTCAGCGAGCTGCTGGTCTGAAGCCAGCTCATGGTCTGGACTCTGCTAGCACTCGAAACACTTCTGTTGTGGGAACTCCTCCTGATCGTCGAGGTGGCATGGCAGCAGCTGATCCTATTGTGGCTGCATTTAGAAGGGGCCCTGCCTGTCCACCATGTAATGTAGCTCCCGCTGCTAAGGGCCCTCGCCTTGCTCCTGGTCATGGTACTTCCACCGAGGTTGATCCAGCTAACGATGACGCTGGTGATGGCGGCGGTGGCATTGGGGATGGGTCTGATGGTGCCGCTCCATCTCTCGAACCTCTCGGAGGTTTCTATCCTGAAGAACCTGATGATGGCAAAGTAATCGTTCGTATCGGTGTCACGGATTATACTGCAAAATTAGATGATGGCACAGAAATTTTTTATGATGAGTTTGATGTAATCCTTGGCAGATACGACCCTGAAGTGGTAGAGTTATCTGACCTGATGGCATCGTTACGTGTGAAGGTGCTGTGGGGGTCCTCCCAGGAAGCACGTTTGTTATATTATGGTTACAAGAGCAAAAAGTCTATCGAAGTGAAAGATACCAGGGATTTAGTCGTACCGTTTACAAGGAAACATTATAGAGGTGAAGTTTACTTCCACTTGGTAGTGCTCACGGTTGGAGAGGAATTGGAACTCGACAATAGAGATGGACTTTTAGAAGGCATGCATGACCTGATCCATGGCATCACTAGGGCTGGTGCGACTGAGGGTGGCTTCGAACAGAGGAGAGTCTTACAGAGGAGCATCATAAAGAGGAGCAGGAAGAGCATCCCCAGAAAGGGCACCCCTAAGAAGAACGTCACCAAGGAGACCACGCCAGAGAAGAGCACGCCCAAGAGTCGCACGACAAAAGGCACCATGCCGCAGAGTACACCCCTGAGATCCAGTCAAAATGCCACACCAAATGGTAGCAGCAAAAATGCTAAGAGGGCTAGCACGGTGGTGAACACTCCCAGGAGTGGTAGCAAAGAGGCGAAGATGGCCAGCACGGAGGCTACCACACCCAGTGGGAGCAGAAAAAACACTAATTTGGAGCGGAACACACCACTTTTAGGGAATTATGCAAGCACGAAGGAGAACACGCCCAATACTAGCAGCAAAAGGGCTAATTTGGAGCAGAACACGCCGCTGAGGTCAGGCAATAATGCCAACATGAAGGAGAAGACGCCCAATAGTAGCAGCAAAAGGGCTCATTTGGAGCGGAACACGCCGCTGGGGTCAGGCAATAATGCCAGCACGAAGGAGAACACGCCCAATAGTAGCAACAAAAGGGCTAATTCGAAGAAGAACACGCCGCAGAGGTCAGCCAATAATGCCAGCACCCTGGAGCCAACACCCGTGACGGGAGGCAGTAAGGAGATCGCACCCAAGAGCGGCAGCAAAAGGCCTAGTTCGATGGGGAATGGAACGCGGATGTCAAGCCCTACTGATACGATCAGGAAAGATTACATCAGGAAGGAGGATGTACACAGGAAGAGCAAGAGGGTTCTATACACTCAAGATGAAATTGATTCTGACTGCTGTTTGTCCACTGAAGTACCTGGGATGCGTGCAAACGTAAGACCACCCCATGTGGTTGCAGCAGAACCAACCGAGTGTCTTGGAGAAAACAGAGTTGCCGGTGAGGTGGACTGGGGCAATGTTCCTGTCCATCCGGGTGGAGACTATGGTTCATCCCCACCCATGGGAGTCAATATGATGTGTGCAGTACTAGGCATTAGAGACGATGGCGAAGATTCTGAATCAGATGAAGAAGCAGGCACTGTAGAGGATCAAGAATCTGGTGATGATGAAATAGACGAGGAACTTAACGATGAGGCTGGTATTCCAGTCGATGATTTGGGTGTTGAAGTAGAAGAAATGAAACATGACCACGAGTATCCTATAATTTCGGTCGGCTGAGTTCAGGAGCATGCATGAGTTCAGGATGTCGTTCCGGCATTTTTGTATCAAGGGGGAGTTCGACGTTTATCGACTGAAGAACTCTGCCGAGAGGTATGAGGCCGTTTGCAAGTTAACGTGGATGAATGGACGGGCCGAGGTACATTGTCCATGGAGGATCACAGCAAGATCCTTACCTATGTCGACTGCAATTAGGGTATTGGGGCAATGAATGCAGCAAACCATTAGAACTCTCTCTCTCTCTCTCTCTCTCTCTCTCTCTCTCTCTCTCTCTCTTTTCACTCTATAACTACAACTGATGTGCGATATCTTTCTGGCAACTAGTCGACTCCGCTTATCTTTTAAATGAATCTGTGTTGTAGGTGAACAAAATGGGCCCTACACACATGTGTCCGACAGGAAGCAAACTGAAATCCTCAATGGCTGATACGGAGTGGGTGGCTATGCAATCTATGTCCATACTAAAGGATAACCCTAAGGAGACCGTGAATAATATTCAGACTAGCCTCGGTTCTAAATACAACATTGTCCTTCCGCATTACACGGTTTGGAAAGGTAAAGAGAAAGCTCTGGGGGTATTGCACGGGGATTGGACCAATAGCTTCAGGATGCTGTACAACTTCAAGGCTGAGGTACAAGCTAGGTGTCCGGGGAGTGTTGTGGAGATTGATGCCGAATCAGAAGGTGGTAAAATATATTTCAAAATATTTTTCATGGCGCTTAAACCTTGCATCGATGGATTCAAGGGAGGCTGTAGGCCGTATCTGAGTGTAGACAACACTGTCCTAACTGGCAAATGGAAAGGCTGCCTACCATCTGCCACAACACTTGATGGTCACAACTGGATGTTCCCAGTGGCATTCGTGCTGTTTGAAACAGAAACGGAGGAAAACTAGGTCTGGTTTATGAGGCAGCTCAGGAGATCAATAGGCTACATGGATCCATTGGCTATATCCACGGATGCATGCAAAGGGCTGACGAATGTAGTGAATGAGGTGTTCCCGCGAGCTGAAGGTAGAGAATGCCATGCCCATACGATGCTCAACTTGTACTCACACTACACAGGCAGCGTATTTCATTACATGTTTCCTGCTGCTAGAGTTTACAAATCTAGTAGCAGCGATTATTTCATGAGCAAGATTTTTGCCGAAGCCCCTGAACTTCCAGAGTACTTAGCCATCCATCATTCGCAGCTATGGAAGAGGAGTCAATTCATCCCTGACATCAAAGTTTATTACATAAACAACAACCTTGCAGAATGCCTGAATAACTGGGTGAAGGACATAAAAGTGCGTCCTGTTCATATCTTGATGGACAGCATACGTGGTATGATCATGAAGCTATTAAATATAAGGAGAGAGATCGGTAGGAGACTTAGAGGACATATGCTACCGCCAGTTGTACAGCAACTACACAAGAGAAGCCGAGGACTTGCTCATATTAAGGTTCTCCCGTCAACCAACAGAAGTTGTGAGGTGGTCGATATGTCCAAGAGTGGCAAAAGGGATGTTGTGAACATCCAGCTGCGAGAATGCACCTGCTTAGAGTGGCAGCATATCGGGAAACCTTGCGACCACGCCTTGGCCTTCTTGGTGAAGAAAAGAAATCTACCACATTTGGATCAGTATTTGTCAGACTACTACTCTATGGAAAAGTTCAGAGCTGCGTACGCTGGATCCGTCGAGCCATGTACAGACCCATCTCAGTGGCCTCAAGTCCAACTGTCTTTCGAGCTTTGCCAGCCAGTTACAATCGAGGTGGACTCCGACGAGAGCTGTGTGATGTGGGTTTAGATGTTGTTTAGGATGGTTGCAATTTTGGTTGTGTTTAATGTGAGTACAATTATTGTAATGTGTTTGTCGAGCTATATTAAGAAATGTGTGCAATAGCAGCCGGTGAGTGCTTCCACTTTAGAAATTGTGTCTGTGCCATTTGCATGTTGCATTATCAACGTAGATTACTTGTAAACAATCCAACGAAAATCATCAGATTACAACCATCGGACGGGAGTGGCAGGATGGAAGAGAAGTTGGGACAGTGGCTTCGAGGGGAAGGACACTGGCAGGTGGGCCCTCGGAACACGTGACACTGACATGCGGGAGCGGGAGCACACGGTATTGCCGGTCTGTCCAGAGCAAGCGGACTTTGCAACGTGACAACAGCAAGCTGATTGGACCAATATAATAACTCGTCAAAGTATTAAGGAGTACTGGAAACTACAACTGGGGTACATTCACACAACACGTATGCTCTAAGCACGTGAGAAGCATCGCTTAAGTCTAACAGTAACGACAGCACAGGTACTACATTTGTCTGTCGGTCTTCTCGATACAAATGTAGAAATGTATCTGCCTGTTCGGTCCAGCACCGACAAGGTACTGAGATGGAACGCATAGGATCGACCTTAGGTCCACATACTCCACCCGCGGCGTTGGGCAGCTCAACGCCTCGGCTAGCACAAGAATGCTATCCGACGACGGCGGCTGGGCGTTCGCCCACATGCGCACCGTGTATACGGGCCAGGCGCACGAGACCGACCTGACGCATACGGCACCCACGACGGTGGGCCCGGCTCTGGTTCCCGGAACACCGGCGGTGATGGTCAGGACGAAAACAGAGCCGTTCCCCCTGGAAAATTAGCAGGCGGCGTGCCGAGTCAGTGAACGATACGTGCTCTTGGAGAAGTTGGGCTTGCCCGTACGAGATCTTAATCACTTCGATCAAGTGCCCATCTGCAAGGTGGACGACGAGCTCTGCTGGCGGGCCGGTGTAGTTGCAACCCGGCTCCGTGCAGGCGCACGCGCCGTGCGGGCACGCGAGCTCGTGGGGCGGGAGCTCGCGGTAGGAGTAACGGCAAAAGCATCCTGGGTGGG
Organism: Avena eriantha; assembly: GCA_910589775.1. Taxonomy (NCBI): domain Eukaryota; kingdom Viridiplantae; phylum Streptophyta; class Magnoliopsida; order Poales; family Poaceae; genus Avena; species Avena eriantha. Next base: position 167,795,433 of record OU342743.1, on the reverse strand, counting down.
AGCACACGAGCGGGAACGCCGCTGCGAAGTTGCGCGCTAGGATCTCCAGATTCTTGGGCTCCCACATCTGCCACAACTGAAGTTCGTCGAGAAATCGGAAAAAAGATCAGAAGTTAGATTGGCGAATAGCAGGAATGTGTAGGAAAAGTTCAAAAGCTTCTAAAATGATTTCTTACCATGAAGGTAGCAACCGGAGAATTGGCGGATGTCGTCGGCTTGCGGCTACGGCAGGATGGAAGTGAAATGGGGAAAGTGGCTTCGAGGGGAAGGAAGAGAAGTACGGGGAGGAAGAGAAGTAACGGGGACGTGGCACTGGGATATGGCCCACTAAACTCGTGAGTCGTAACACTCGCAACATGCTAGTTTGTCCAGAGCAAGCGTGGCCAATCATGCCGCAGAATAGCCTACTCGAGGATCGCTCTCGCGAAGACCATCCCAATCGTCCAAGCGCACCAATCGAACGGTATGTAACAATTGTCAAGCATAACAACTATGTTATGGCGTGCCTTTTAGAAGACTCCGTCTAATGGTGGATCCATTGGGGGGCAGTTGTAACACCCTCGAATCGGCCCTATGCAAGTTTTAGACCTTTTCTGCCAAACCCGCATAGAAACGATTCAAGGACGCCCACCAGGCACTTTCGTGCGGGTGGAAAACAAAGTAATACCATTACACAATAGTCCTCGATGGGACCCACAAAACAGATATATACAACAACGACTCCATGAGTCTAGAATACAGATATACTATACAAAGATTCAAATCACCTTGAAAACGATAGAGCGTCTGACTACGAACAAGATGCAAATGGGGCGAAGAATAACCAATGGCGTCCATAACCCTGCCTAGGCCAAGCTGAAAGGGTAACCCTGCTAACGACGTCGATCTCAAACCTGCTAAAACAAAAGGGGTGCCGACAAAGGGCAAAGGAAAAAGAGGAGTGTCAGTACTGAGGCCAGTACACGGCGAGGCTAGAATTCGGCGGCTCTCGCCTACATAGGTATAGTGGGCTGAAGCGGCAGCGCAGTGGCACTAAACAACCTATAGAGACTCGATACAACTGGCGGTTATCAGAGAGGGATAAGAAAGACCTATTCAGATCCAACCTGAAGCTAACACCAAACAAACCCATCCTGGTATTTCCCCCTCGATACCAAACGAGGAAGTCAAACCGAGGAACTCGCACAGTTGGCAATTTTACTCGTTCCGTTATAGTTGCAGCAATTACTAATCAGATATAGGTAGCGTGGGCCTTCCTGATAGCACAAGTAGTGGGCAGTTTTAATCACCATTCCGTTGTAGTTGGGACATTTACTAGTCAGATATAATTGTCCTGAGGAATCCCAAAACCCAGCAGTTGTTGGCACTTTTATCATGTTCCATTGGAGTTGCAATACTTACTAGGCAGGTATATCAGAACACGATACGACCAAGATCCACCAGTTGTTGGCATTTTTAATATCCATTCCGTTATAATTGAGATGATTACTAGTCACATATTAAGTCAAATTTATAGCACTACTTTAGTTATGCTTGTCTATGATCGAGATACTGTGCTCCAAGTCGTCCATAACCGCGGACACGTCTTTCAGAAAGTTTTACCCTGCAGGGGTGCACAAATAGCAACACACACTCGATCAACCTCGGAAAAACCAACTCAAAACCCAACGAGGCTTTCACGACAAAGCGATCACAGGATTCATAAATATTTCAGGGGGCCACCCCATTAAGCTACCCGCAACGAAGTTGGCCGGCTCCGAGATGGACCCAAGGTTTGCGCCAATGGCTGTAAACGACTGGGAACCCGAAAGTGTGACTGGGCTTGTCGATACCACGAAAACATTCCGCAATCCTAAACAGTACAGGTGCTCCACGCATAATCTTAAATAAAGCGGTAAAGCATGGCATAGGTACATGATAGTAATAAAGCCCCAAACTACTTTGTGGCCCCAAGAAATAGAAATGAATCAAGCTCTGGCTCAGGGGGGTCCATAAGGCCTCCCGGATGTGGATAGTGCGAAAAATCAAGGAACAGGTATCAAGTACTCGGGGTCCTACGGGACACAAGTGAGCGTGGAAGAACCAAATAACATCTATTGCCCACTGATGCCTCTGCATTAGTTATATCTAGCATTTTAATAGTTGTATTTAAAGTCATGATAATCTCCACCAATAACATCTGCCAGCATTTCAACAACTGTGGTACTTGACAACACGAGATCGCACCTGAGCAAGCAACTACGACTCGCAAAGCCAGCTATCTACCAAACATGGGTAATAGGAGGTGTCCATGGCAATATAGAGGCTGCACAGGATATAACTGGGGTACGGAAACTAAAGCATCGCGACATGGATAACAATAGATCAACAGGAGGAAGTAAAGACTATAAATGCAAAATAGGTAGAAGGAGGAGAGTTGCTCACCTGGGAAACACTGCCGGAGATTCATATCCGAAGAACTTGTCGATACTCGCATCCACTCATCGGTCTAATCCGCGAAGAAGCAAACACTAGAAGAAACACCGGATGCAATATTTAGTACTACGGCAGAAGATCTGGCATGATTATGATATGCATGCGAGATGAACAATTTAATATGCGACAGTCAATAATGTCATATTATAAAAATAAAGGGGGTCTCGAATAGGGAATCACATTTAGGGTTCGGCGAACTTGGGCTCCGAGGGGTTCGGGGTTCGACAGGGTTCGACGGGGCGGAAACGGCTCGACGGGATCGGTCTCGGACAACGGAAGTAGATCTTGTCGCATCCGGGAAGAAGGACTTGGTTTGGCGTCGGGGGCGCATCGGATCCGCCCTGGTCGTTGTTGATCTTGCCGTCGCGAAGGTCTTGTTGGGTCCGCATACCGGGTCGGTCTTGGCGTCCGGGGTGAAGAACTTGACGTCCTTGAGGAAGTACTTGGCGTATCCGTGTCGACGACCTTGGCGCTCCAGGAGAAGATCTTGGGATTCCGCGTCGAAGGCCTTCGGGTATGGGGGGTGTCGGCGAACTTGGCGTGTCAAGGTTCGGTCTTCAGGTCCGGCGCCATGGTCTTGCATAGTTCCCCGGGTCTAGACTCGTGTCGGTCTTGTCGTTGGTCGAACTTGGCATCGTGGCGGTTACTTCTCGTGGCGTCGGTCGAGAAGTTCTTGATGCACCTTGTCGGTGTCCTTCGAGTTCGGTAGATCTTGTCGGTGTAGTGCATCGGAAGCCTTGTTCACTTGTCTCAGGATCACAGAACATGGCATCTCTCTGCCGACCTTCAAACATCAACCGGGTGACGCCTCACGAGGGCTACACTTGGTTCAGGCATTGGCACAAACATTTTGCTCGCGCGGGAGACGGGACCAACCGTGGCGGCGAACGGCTTGACGCGGGCCACCAGCGGTTAGGGCGGAGAGAGAGCGAGAGGAGGCACTACTGGCGCCGGCGCTCGGGTCGCTGGCGGTGGAAAGGGCGGAGAGGAACGCAGCCGCTGCGAGGAAGGTGCAGAGGATGCGCGCGGGGCCGACGAGGTTGCACAGCCCCTGGCTGCGGACGGACTGGCGGCGGAGGGAGACATGGCCCGTGCAGTGGCAGAGCCCGGCGAGGCAGGGCGCGAGGACGGACACGCGCGAGGATGATAGAGCGGGTGGATCAGGGCTGCCGGGCGGGGGAGACAGCGTGGAGGAGGTGGCATGGCACGGTGCTGGCTGGCGGCGGGGATGCCGCAGGACAGGGAGGAGGGCGGCCACGGCAGGGCCGATGCGGACGAGGAGGAGGCGGGCCAGGGTCGGCAGAGACGAGCCGTCGGAGGCGGCGGGGTAGACGGTGGTGGCCACCGTGATTGGAGGCAGGGAAGCCGGCGACGTCGAGGTGGAGCCGGGGATCGCGGGGGAAGAGAGAGGAGGAAGCGTGGGTAGGCGTCGGGGACAACGGCGCAGGGTAGAGGATGTGCGGCCGATGGCGGCCACGGCCCTCGCGGCAGGGTCGAGCCGGGGGAAGAGGAGCGCGGTGGAGAGAGAGACGGGGCGGAGGACGACGCCGGTGAGGGGAGGAGCGGGGCTAGGTCGCCAGCGGTAGGGAAATGGAGCGGAGGCCGGAGGGGACGCCGGCGGCGGGGTAGGGCGAGGCGGTCACGGGGAAGACCGCGTCGAGCGATAGGACCGAGGCGAGGAGGCGGGTGCGTAGTGGTGGGGCCAGGCGCGGGGTAGGTGGCGGTGGGGTTGGCTCTGTGAAGGGAGTGGAGGGAGTTGGAGTGAGGTGGCAGTGGGTGAGTGGATGGGGGATTGGCCGGGGTGAGGTGGCGCACTGCGGGTGAGGTTGAGGGGGCTGGGTAGATTAGGTTTGGGTAGATTTAGGAAAAGGGTTTGGGTAGTCTGGTTTTTGTACTGGGGGTGGCCGACTGGGTCGAATCGGCCCGGTACGGCTGCCCCCTAAAAAAATAAAAAAAATATTTTAAAATTTAAAATGGGGCTTTTGAAAACCGTTGGTAGACGAAACAAAAGATTCCGGACAGACCCGGGTTTTATAGTTTGAATAAAAGACGGGGCATTTAGAAAACAAAAATAGGCTTTTCGAAAATAGTTTAGACAAAACATATGCATGATGATGACGATGCTCAAATGCAATATGGCATGATGACATGAGCATGCGGTCATGATGATACAATGCACAAAAACAACGCGATTTTCTAGTAGTGGTTTTTGCGGGGCGCCACAGCAGTGCTAGTTTTAGTATAAGAACAAGCATGAAATGACTCAAATGGATCCATGTGTGGTTTGTGGAAAAGAACACACATGCAATGACTCTACTACTGGTTTGTGGTTTTAGTATAAGAACAAACATGCAATGACTCTAGTGGTTGATCCATGTGTGGTTTGTGGAAAGAACACACATACAATGACTCTGGTTGATCCATATTTGGTCTGTGGAAAGAACACACATGCAATGACCACTGGTGGATCCATGTGTGGTTTGTGGAAAAGAACACACATGCAATGACTCTAGTGCTGGTTTGTGGTTTCTGTATAAGAACACACATGCAATGACTCTAGTGGTTGATCCATGTGTGGTTTGTGGAAAGAACACACATGCAATGACTCTAGTGGTTGATCCATGTGTGGTTTGTGGAAAGAACACACATGCAATGACTCTAGTGGTGGATCCATGTGTGGTTTGTGGAAAAGAACACACATGCAATGACTCTAGTGTTGGTTTTAGTATAAGAACAAACATGCAATGGCTCTAGTGGTAGATCCATGTGTGGTTTGTGGAAAGAACACACATGCAATGACTCTAGTGGTTGATCCATTTGTGGTTTGTGGAAAGAACACACATGCAATGACCACTGGTGGATCCATGTGTGGTTTGTGGAAAAGAACACACATGCAATGACTCTAGTGCTGGTTTGTGGTTTTAGTATAAGAACAAACATGCAATGACTCTAGTGGTTGATCCATGTGTGGTTTGTGGAAAGAACACACATGCAATGACTCTGGTTGATCCATGTGTGGTTTGTGGAAACAACACACATGCAATGACCACTGGTGGATCCATGTGTGGTAGGTGGAAAAGAACACACATGCCATGACTCTAGTGCTGGTTTGTGGATTTAGTATAAGAACAAACATGCAATGACACTAGTGGTTGATCCATGTGTGGTTTGTGGAAAGAACACACATGCAATGACTGTAGTGGTTGATCCATGTGTGGTTTGTGGAAGCTACACACATACAATCACCACTAGTAGATCCATGTGTGGTTTGTGGAAAAGAACACACATACAATGACTCTAGTAATGGTTTGTGGTTTTAGTATAAGAACACACATGTAATGACTCTAGTGGTTGATCCATGTGTGGTTTGTGGAAATAACACACATGCAATGTCTCTAGTGGTTGATCCATGTGTGGTTTGTGGAAAGAACACACATGCAATGACCACTAGTGGATCCATGTGTGGTTTGTGGAAAAGAACACACATGCAATGACTCTAGTGGTTGATCCATGTTTCTTTGTGGAAATAACACACATGCAATGACTCTAGTGGTTCATCCAGGTGTGGTTTGTGAAAAGAACACACATGCATTGACACTAGTGTTGGTTTTAGTATAAGAACACACATGCAATGACTCTAGTGGTTGATCCATATGTGGTTTGTGGAAAGAACACACATGCAATGACTCTAGTGGTTGATCCATGTGTGGTTTGTGGAAATAACACACATGCAATGACCACTGGTGGATCCATGTGTGGTTTGTGGAAAAGAACACACATGCAATGACTCAAGTGCTGGTTTGTGGTTTTAGTATAAGAACAAACATGCAATGACTCTAGTGGTTGATCCATGTGTGGTGTTGGGGAATACCCCCGGGTAGGGTCACGCCGTGGTATGAAAGGCCGAGTTAGCCGAGGTCCGGCAAGATCAAAGCAAGTACTGGCCGGGTCACCTGAAGGCAGGCCGAGTCACGGGGTAACCCGGACCTGGGGGCGTTCGCCTGATTAGCCCTAATCCGACTTAAGCGGTAAGTCGGAAGCGTTTGTCTAACCTGTATGCAGGAAAAGGATGTGGCCGGATGAACCATCGTCCGGGTGGCAGTAACCTTCTAGGAGAAGGAAGGAATCTCGCTGGTCAAAAGGAGCCCCGGTACGCACTGCCTGAGCGAAGCGAGGAAGGACTAGACCACCGGGGCGTGGCCGACAAGCGTGACGACGCCCGTGTCAGCTGACGAGGGCGCCGTCACAGCTCTCGTAGCTAAAGCATAGCTGACGAGGGGGAAAAAGCACCCCGGTCGGTTTACCACTTTGGGAGGGGGCATATTCTTAGGAATATGCCTCCACGTGTGCCCTAGGTTGAAACCGAGCCTCCCCTATAAAAGGGGAGCTAGGGCTTCAGTAGAGGGGGTTGGATTTTATTCTCTGGAAAATTCTGTTAAGGTCTAGGAGCAATTGTAACCTTGGAAGAAAATCAATACGAGTTTTGGTGTGGAGAATCACTTCGCTATCCCTCCCTGGATTCCCCTAGCGTATATTAGTCCCCACCTTCTGCCTATACATGGCATCTGCCGTGACACCACCACGACAGTTGGTGCCCACCGTGGGGCTAGCAGCGCTAGCAGGGGTCAAGATCCGGACGGGAAACTTCATCGCCACTGGAGAGCGCATCGTCTCCGGGCTCGTCCAGCGCTTTGAAGCGCGGGACTTCGTCAGCAACAAGACAGGCTGCTTCGGCACGTGCCCTCTCCCGCGCAACGGCGTCTTCCTCAAGCTCGGCGCACACAAGGTCTACGTCGCGGTGGACGTGTCAGGCGTTCATCCGCGCCACGTTGTCGAAGCAGGCGAACCGCCCCTCACTGTGGCTCGCGGGGGACGTATCGCTCGTTCCCCGGACCATGCAGAGGTAATGATGACAGCGCCGGGAGCGGTTACGAGCAAGGATCCGGCGCCAGATCCGGAGGTGACACCCAAGGCACCAAGGAAAGGTAGGGGTCCTCCGCTAGAGAGGCCGGAGAACGTGCTGAGAGAGGCAACAGATAGCTTGGCAAACCCTGTAGTAGCAGCGGTAGATCCGGCTGGCGCACAGGCCGAGCTGGAAGAAACTCGGCAGAAAATACTTGAGGGCGCAAAGAAAATAGCCGCTGCCCAGCGGTCGTTGAACATGACGCTGCGTGAGTACGCAAAGGCGAACAAAGTTGATGCTGTAAAAGTTAAAGGGAGGAATCTCATGAGCGAGATGAACAGAGAAGGTGATGTCGAAATCGAGGAATCGGAGAACTGTATTTCTGTGGGGTTGTCGAGGTATAGTACCCCGGCCAAGAACCTCTGAGCGGCGGATGCAGCTGCATCCGAGTTAGAGGGACTGACGGGTGAAGCCCGGCAAAGGCAGCAAGACCGAGTTAACGAGCTGGTTTGGATTGCGAACAGGCAAAACGAGGAACTGCTCAGGGTGAACCCGGAGAGAGCTGGGGCCTCCAAGATCGTCCATTCGGCGATGGGTAACCCGGAGAAATCCGCTGGAGCTGCATCGTCCCCTCATGGCGGTCCAAGGAGAGAGGAGGTGGTAACCTCGGCCAGACGGAACAAACAGATTGTCCCGTATGACCCGACACAGGCGGGGAAAGAAAAAGAAGCGCAGAAAAATGATGATCAACGGAGTGTGAGCCGAGGCGAAGCTGGACGAGGTAACCGTGACCAAGGCAATGCCGGTCGGAGGAACATTGTCAACGGCAATGCCGGGCAGCAAAACTCAGCAGGGGCAAGACAACCGCAGCAGCGGAACATGCCGAGGCAAGAGCATAGTGCCGGCCGAGGTATTCAAGAGCAAAACTGTTATAACGACGGTGATTCGGAGATGGCGAATGCGGGATATCCGAGACCGGACTATCATGTGATAGGTTCGAGACTGGGAAGCAGGGATTTGATGCCGGATGCGCGAGGTTGAAACTGGATCGACTATATAGGTCGGAACAGATAGAATGTCAGGGTCCACCGGGTCCAGCATGTTTTGGACCCCGGATCATGAAAGAGCCCCCAGTCCCGAACTTTCAATTGCCCAGGGGGACCAAGACCTACGATGGTAGTACCAAGCCAGAGGATTGGCTGATAAACTATGCTACCGCTGTAAAAATTGCCACAGGCAACCTGAGATGGGCCGTACGATATGTACCCCAGATGTTGGAAGGCCCGGCAAGGGTGTGGTTGAACAATTTGCCGCCAGGAAGCATCAACTGCTGGATTGATTTCGAGGAGATGTTCATCAGCAATTTTTTGAGTACGTATCAAAGGCCAAATAGGCCACAGACCCTAGCTATGTGCAAACAGCGGCCCAATGAGACGGATCGGGAGTTTTTGACCCGGTCGTGTACCGTGAGAAACTCATGTGAGGGCGTGATAGAATCACATGCTATAGCATGGTTTACACAGGGGTGCAGGTATGGAAGCGAGTTATGGATGAAGTTGCAACAGAAAATGTCGGCAACATTGGCAGAGATGATCCGGATCGCAGATTCGTATGCATTGGGTGACCCGACCCAACCAAGGCTCGCCTCAAACGAGTCAAGCGATGAATATTATCAGAGGGATGGACCCGGATCATCCCGGAGAAATGATTACAGAGGAAAACGGAGAGATGATCGACCGGACCATCGGTACGGCTCGCACCAAGTAGCGGCTGTGAGTCAAGATCAACCCGGAGCAGGGGGTAGTCAGCGCCAGAAAACTGGAGGTCAATGAACCCCAAGGAACGATGGGAAGAAAACTTGGACACCGGAGCAAAAGAAGCAATGGCACGAAAGGAAAGACCGTCCGAGGTATACTTACGAGTCGATGTTGGACCAGCCGTGTAAGTTTCACACGCCAAATCCGAACAACCCAGCGGGTCATACGACGAGGAAATGCGAGTAGATGCGCAAGATCGAGCAGGGTGGTTTGGGGAATGCTCAGGCACCCCGGAATGATCAGCCTCGGCAGGAGTTACCCCGGCAGCAATTGCTCTCCGGAGCGAACACGCAACAGCTGATGTTGCCTCCCCCTCCGCCGAGGTATGATAACAATGAAAGAAGGGATGCAGTGCATCAAGTAGAAAATCAGCAGCATCCGGATCAGAGGCACCCCGGAAATGAGGGGAGAAACGAGTACAGGGAGCATCACCAGAGCTACTGTGTATTCACCACAGAGGAAACTGATAGAAAAAGCTTGCAGCGTAGGCATATGGAGGTGAATGCGGTAATGCCGGCAGTGACGAGGTACATGCCTTGGTCATATCAGGAGATCACTTGGAGCATTAGGGATCACCCCAAGCTCATGCCGAGCCCTGGCTCGTATGCGTTGGTGCTGGATCCTACATTCATTGGGCCTAACATCAACGTAAGATTCTCAAAGGTACTGATCGACAACGGCAGTAGCATAAATATCATGTACGCGGACACAATGCGCAAGTTGGGTATTTCGGAGAACATGCTCCAGGCCACGAGGACAACTTTCCATGGCATTGTGCCCGGCATTTCTTGCGAGCCCATAGGCAAGGTCCGGGTCGACATCTTGTTCGGCACGAGGGACAATTGCCGAACTGAAAATCTAGAGTTCGAAATAGTGAACTTGGAAAGCGCGTATCACGCGTTGCTCGGAAGGCCAGCGCTGAACAAGTTCATGGCAAGTTGTCATATAAGCTATTTCAACATGAAATTGCCCGGACCAAACGGAGTAATTACAATTGCTGGGGACTTCCGGCGTTCGATGGAGTGTGCGTCGGTCGGATCAAACTTAGCCGAGTCACTTGTGATCGCACGGGAAAAAAGGAAAATTCAAGAGGTGGCTGCGTTGGCTCAGTCCGCGCAACGGTGTATGCCGGCGCTGAGTAATCCCCATGGAACTGTCTCCTTCCAGGCCACGAAAGATACCAAGAAGGTTCATGTTGATGACATGTTCCCAGAGCGCACCGTAACAATTGGTGCCGGGCTAAGTGATAAATAGGAAAACGAGCTCGTCAGCTTCCTCCGTGAGAATCGGGACATTTTTGCTTGGTCCACACAGGACTTGCAAGGTGTTCCGAGGGAGTTGGCCGAGAACTCTTTAAATGTGAGACCCGGAGCTAAGCCGGTGAAGCAACCTCTCCGCCGCTTCGCCGAAGATAGGAGAAAAGTCATTGGGGATGAGATAGCTCGGTTGCTAGCTGCAGGATTTATCATGGAAGTTCTTTACCCGGATTGGCTGTCTAATCCGGTGCTGGTGGAAAAGAAGAAAGATGATCCGAACGTGGCAGTGGTTTGGCGCATGTGTATCGACTACACGAACCTGAACAAGGCGTGTCCGAAAGATCCATTCCCACTGCCAAGAATAGATCAGGTCATAGACTCAACTGCGGGATGTGAACTGTTGTCATTCATCGATGCTTACTCCGGTTTCCACCAGATACCTTTGAATCCGGATGATCAAATAAAGACTGCGTTTATTACCCCATATGGGGCTTATTGCTATCGCACCATGCCGTTTGGTTTACGAAATGCAGGGGCAACGTACCAGAGATGTATGCAAAAATGTTTGCATGACCAAATAGGCCAAAATGTACAGGTATATGTGGATGATGTGGTTATCAAGACCAAGGAAAGCAAAACGCTCCTTGACGATATCAGGCAAACGTTCGCAAACCTAAGGAGGTTCCGGATGAAACTTAACCCGGAAAAATGCACCTTCGGTGTCCCGGCTGGAAAATTGCTCGGCTTTCTGGTTTCCAGCCGGGGTATCGAAGTTAATCCAACCAAGATCCGAGCCATCGAACGAATGGAACTGCCGAAGTGTCTTAACGATGTCCAGAAGTTTACAGGTTGCCTGGCCTCGTTAAGTCGGTTTGTATGTCGGTTAGGAGAAAAGGCATTGCCTCTCTATCAACTCATGAAAAAGTCGGATAAGTTCATTTGGAAGCCGCAGGCGGATGAGGCCTTTACCCACCTAAAGAAAATGTTATCCACGGCGCCAATGCTAGCCTCCCCACTATCAAAAGAGCCAATGTTGCTCTATATAGCCGCAACCAACCGAGTTGTAAGTGCAGTGATAGTGGTGGAGTGTGATGAGGAAGGTAAGTCAGTGCAAAGGCCAGTGTATTATTTGAGTGAAGTGTTGTCAACCTCAAAGCAGAACTACCCACACTATCAAAAAGTGGCGTATGGCGTGTACTTGGCCGCCAAGAAATTGAAGCATTACTTTGAAGAGCATCCCATCCGGGTCATAAGTGAGGCCCCTATATCCGAGATAATGAGCAACAAGGATGCAAGCGGCAGGATTGCAAAATGGGCAATTGAGCTAGCTCCTTACGCCCCGCAGTATGACCGGAGAGAAGCCATAAAGTCTCAGGCTGTGGCGGACTTTTTCGTGGACTAGGCCGAGGTACAGTACGAACCACCATTTCCAGATCCGAACTATTGGCGGATGCACTTTGACGGATCAAAAACCAAAACCGGGCTAGGTGCCGGAGTCATACTCACGTCGCCAAAGAAGGACCAGTTGAAATACGTGCGGCAGATCCACTTCACCGCATCAAATAATGTCGCTGAGTATGAAGCACTTGTGCATGGGCTCAAGGTAGCAAAGGAAATTGGTATACGTCGGATTATATGCTTTGGCGACTCGGATTTAGTGGTGCAGCAAGTGTCCGGAGTATGGGACGCTCTTGATCCAAACATGGCACTATACAGATTTCACGTGCAGAAGATTTCTGGTTACTTTGAGGGATGCGAATTTCATCACGTACCCCGGGTGGAAAATGAGGCTGCCGACATGCTGTCGAAGCTCGGGTCAACCAGACAAGCAATTCCACCGGGTGTAGCATTAGAGCACCTCAATAAACCATCCATCAGGCCATCCCCGGAATCCGAGTCCATCTATGTCCCGGAGAACACAGAGTCCGGAGCAGCGCCCATGGACGTTGACACGGGGAGTGGTGCGCAAAACCCGGGGACTGTTTCGGCAAACCCGGGGACTGTTTCAGCAAACCTGGGGACTGCTTCGCAAAACCCGGGGACTGCTCAACGTAGTCCGGTTAAATTTATGCCGGTGGATCATATGGAGATAGACGAGGACATGTTCCCCGTGCGGCCAATACCGGCTTGGGCACTGCCTATATTTCAATTCCTGAAAGATGGAACGTTACCCACTGAGGAGGTGTTGTCGAGGCAAACACAGAGGAGGGCAAAGGCTTACACGATCATCAATTCCGAGTTATACAAAAGAAGTGTGACCAATGTCCTCCAGTGGTGTGTTGACCCAGACGAAGGGCTTGAAATCATCCGAGATATACATCAGGGGGAGTGCGGGCATCACGCCTCATCCCGAGCCTTGGTAGCGAAAGCTTTCCGACACGGATTCTACTGGCCAAACGCCTTAGAGCAAGAAGAAGATCTGGTGAGAAAATGTAATGGTTGTTAGAGGTACGCCACAAAGACACATATGCCAATGTCGGAACTCAAGACCATCCCAATCACTTGGCCATTTGCCGTATGGTGCCTGGATATGGTGGGCCCGTTCAAACCAGCAAGAGGAAACATGACTCACATTTTGGTAATGGTGGACAAGTTTATGATGTGGATCGAGGTAAAGCCTATAAGAAAATGTGATGGAGCTACGGCCGTAACTTTTCTCAAAGATATCATCTTGAGATACGGTTATCCACACAGTATCATAACTGATAATGGCACAAATTTTGCGGAAGGAGCATTTGCTCGTTTCTGCCGGGATAAGAAGATCCGACTTGACATAGCTTCGGTAGCCCACCCCGCATCAAACGGGCAAGTGGAGAGATCCAACGGATTAGTATTATCCGGGATAAAACCCCGGCTCATTGGGCCGCTGCAAAGAACAGCGGGGTGCTGGATAGAAGAACTACCAGCGGTACTATGGAGTTTAAGAACAACTCCAAATCGATCAACAGGCTATACGCCGTTTTTTCTGGTATATGGGGCAGAAGCTGTATTACCAGCCGACATAGAGCATGATTCGCCTAGAGTCACCCTATACACAGAAGCCGAAGTGCAAGAAGCCCGGCAAAATGATGTTGATCTGCTGGAAGAAGCGAGAGAACTGGCACTGTCCAGATCCGCCATATATCAGCAAAATCTCCGACGCTATCATAGCCGGAAAGTGTGCCCCCGAGTCTTTCGGGAAGGCGATCTAGTGCTTCGGTTGGTACAACGTACTACTGGAATGCATAAATTATCCCCCCCATGGGAAGGGCCATTCATCGTGAGCAAAGCATTGCACAATGATTCTTATTATCTTATAGATGCAAAGCCACAGGAAAAGAACAAGGCGGTCAGATCCGGTGAGGAATCTAAACGTCCATGGAATGTAGCTCTCCTTCGTCCTTTCTACACTTAGCGAAGAAGTGTATGTATCCGGGTTATCTCATATGTCGGTATATATGTCGGCAATGAGCTTATCAATGAAATGTTGGCACCTCGAGCAGTAACTCGGGGACTGCCTTAATAATGTTTGTTGTCTTTTGTTATTTGTGCGTCGGGTGGAATAGGTTATTCTACTTAGCTCGGATTAGTAGTGTGTGAGCACTAAAAACCCAACTCTTCGACTTGCTGCTGTCCAACAAGAATTGGCTTCATGGCAAGCAAGAGAACAAGTTTGGAATTGCGTAGCACGTGAAAAACGACTAAGGAAAAGAATTTATTCGAGCCGACGTTTGTTTTCCGGACTAACCCCGTATTTATTTTCGAGCTAAGTCTAAAAGTTTCCCAGTATTGTTAAGACAATTTTTAGGCTCAGATTCGTAAGTTGTAAAACCGAATCAAGGTAGAAACGACCCGAGCCAAAAGATTGAACGAACAAGAAAAAGAAACTTGGGGACTACGCCCACGTTAATCCGGCATAAGTACTCAGTAGCAGAATATCACATGTATTTGGAATACAATTCCACCCGGCATACCGGGGATCTCATGAATTTTCAAGTGTTATTACTTAGGAGCAGTAGGACGGAGTTCGGCATCATCATCGCCCTCTTCGATATCCGAGGCAGTGTCCTCCTCCGATTCACCCGAGTCATGTTCAATGTTCTCAACTTCCTCTTCGCCTGCGGCTTCCAGGAAGCTCGGACCCTCAGTCCATTCATGAATGGGGGCATATTCAATGAGGCTATGGGCGCAAGCCTGGCGCCGAGCTACCCACTCCGGGTCATCTGTCCATTTGGACCCGGTGCGTAGCCGTGTGAGGAGGCTGAGATCTATCTTTTCGTACCACGTCAAAACGTGGTGAAGGACGGTATTGGCAGCAGCGCGGCCAGTGGATTCTCGCGAGAGGTCGAGCTGGGTCTCAATTTCTGAAAGCTTTTCAGCGAGCTACGTGATTCTCTCCAGAGCGTCATCGGCGGGCCAGAAGGCATGGAAGATCCGGACTGAAACATCGAGGAGGTCCTGGCCGTAGTTCTTGATAATTTCCACGCGAGATGACAGGCTGACCAACAGGTCCTCCATGTCAAAGGGAATGGGGTCACCCTCAGCAGTGACCGGAGTACCTCTCTCTCGGCGGAAATTGGCAACAGCAGCACGTGCAATGGCAGTACCCTCTGGAAAGTGGCCTGGGAAACAAGGCAAAGGACAAAGTTGAGAAAATAAGACATGAGACGTAACCCGGAGAAGTAAGGCGGATAAAGGAAAAGAAGTTACGAGAGATGTGACTGTGAATCCGGGTTAGCTCCTTGATGCAAGCATCATGCCTTTTTCGAAGTTGCTCGAGCTCAGCATTTGCCGACCCGAGGTTGACCTCGGCTTCCTGGAGGAGTTCGCGATCCTTAGCACTTTGGAGTTTGAGGCGCTCGCGTTCCTCGGTGAAGTCCTGGCCAACCCTTTTCCGCTCGGTTTGGTGCTGCACCTTCATCTTAGCCATTTCAGCTTTGAGCTTGGCTATTTCATCATCTTTGGTCCGGAGGAGGACGAGCTCATCATCCTTTTTCTTCAGCTCGGCTTGATGCTGTCCTGCTTGTTCGAGAAAATGCAGCATCATGTCAGGCACATGCACACTTTCTTCAAGCAATGCTGAAACCGTGTGTTGGCCCGGCAGAGCCGAGGTATGAATGTTTGCCGAGCCAAGGAGGTAAAATGACGAGAAGCACAGTAGGAACAGATAAGAAGGACGTACCCTTGATCTGCTCCAAGTTCTTTCGCATTATTTTGTTTTCAGCTTCCACCCCGGCTGCGGGAACCGAACAATCAGATTCATTCGGCAAGTAAAGTGGAAGAAAAATGAGGAAAGGAGTGAGAAAGAAATTTACCCCTTTTCTCATACTCAGCGATGAGTGCAGCCTGTTTCGTGCGAAGATTTTTATGTGTATCCAACAAGCGCTGGAATTCGGCACTTCGGCGGTTGGTGGTCACCTGAAAAAGAGACAGAAACTTAAGTCAGCTGTGTGCATGTTCGAAGTGTCCTAAGATCCGGGCCAAGTGGAACTTAACCCGGCTCTAGGTGTGTGCATGTTCGAAGTGTACTAAGATCCGGGCCAAGTGGAACTTAACCCGGATCTAGGTGTGTGCATGTTCGAAGTGTACTAAGATCCGGGCCAAGTGGAACTTAACCCGGCTCTAGGTGTGTGCATGTTCGAAGTGTACTAAGATCCGGGCCAAGTGGAACTTAACCCGGCTCTAGGTGTGTGCATGTTCGAAATTATTATGGAGCTACGTTAATTCTATAAAAAAGCATCCGACCGAGTAACAAGTTACTCCCCTGGAGGCTCGGGGACTAATGGTTATTATCTACAATTTACGAAGGAGAAACGGCGTACCTCCATCATCCGTCCAGCGAGGTTAATGGCCTTGGCGGCGGTATTCACTTGCTCAGATTCGTGGATTACCTCGGCCTTGTTCTAGTTCATGACGAACTCCATCAGGCTTGGGGGGTACCGTTCGCCTGAGGGCATATGTGGCGTCACCAAACCCTTAGCGTTTGCTTCCTTCCTCTCCACCAAGGCAAGGGTCGGGCTGGTATGCAGAACCAACTGCTGAGACTCAGTTGGCTCGGCAAACGTGTCCTTTGCCGCTGGTGTCTTCTTGGGGAGCATGGACTCAAGGGTACGTTACCCAGGCTCGGCAGTGCTGGGCTTGGTAACGTCTTGAGTCTTCTTACCCTTGGCTTGCTGGGAAGAAGAAGCCGTAGCAGCGGTTTTCCCTTGCCGAGGTTGGGAGGACTCGGAAGATGCAGAGGAACTGGGCGCTGCTACTTTTGTTGCTGGACTTGGTGCCGGCGCTGACGTTTTTGCTGCCGGGGTTGGTGCTGCTGACGAGGCTGGAGTTGTTGCTGTTTTGGCTGCTGGTACTAGAACAGATGCTGGAGTCGAAGTAGCTTTAGTGGCTGCTGGTTGTGGCGTCGCCGAGGTAGTAGCTGCCGTTGTTCTGGTTGGGCCAGTTTCCCCCGCCCCAGGATGATCCAGAGCGGCTGCAGAGCTTTCCGGAATGGGGCTCAGCGGACGTGACTCGTCGTCACGACGGGGCGAGGGGCTGGCCCGGAGAGGCGATGAGATACTGGACCCACTCTGAGGAACCTCCACCGGAGCCCTGTGAGATCAGGTAACGTCAGAAGGAAAGTTACGACAAAGTAAGGAAGAACGAGTTACAGAAGAAAGAAGGACTTACGCATCCGAGGTTTCGGCCGCTCTGGGTTTCCGAGCCCTTCGTGCTGGGGCTTTCTTTCGCCTTTTAACGGGCTCGGAAGGTCCGGAGGAAGAGCTTGTGGAGGCCGCACGCTTTTTCTTTGGCGCCACCGGAACTGGCTCGCCTATGGCGAGGGGAGGATCCTCGTGGATATGGCCACCGGCGTGAGCTGATGGCGGAAAAGCAAAAGAAAGGGGGACAGCCTCAAACGGTTCAATTATCTCGATATCCGAGTAATCTTCATCATCGGGCCAATCTCTGGCAGAAGAGAAGTTACCCGTGGGTCGTTTCGTGGCGTCAGTCATGGGGAGAAACATCTCTTGGTCTGGCTCCTCCACGTCCGAAGTCTCCCGGTCCGGTGCCCACTTAAGGGTCGGATCAGTGCCATCCTCGAGCGTTTGCTGAAGGAATAGCTGAGGAAAAGAGTAAACAGACAAATCAAAAATGCAACAATAATAGACAAGTAACTGGTCCGGGGTAAGTTTGCTACATGAAACTTACCATGGGAGGAAGCCGGTCACGGCAGAAATGCTCAATCCCCCAAGTCCAGTCAGAGGAGAAATCCTTCTGAGTGGTGAAAAGAGCCTTAACCCAACGGAAGATCTCCGTATTGTTCAGCTTGAAAGATGAAGTCTGGTTGGGATCGCGGCCGTAGCTCATATGGCACACCTTTTGGGTGCGCTTCTGGAGAGGGGAGATTCGGTTGCGCACGAAAGTGATCATCGCATCCTCGTTGCGCAACCCGAGCTCCTTCAGCTCCGCGAACCTCTTACTCACTTGGTTGGCCAGGGCCGTAGGTTTCTTCGAAACGGCGTCCCACAGATCCGGGTTCGGCGGACCCGGGGTATAAGGAAGCAACCGGATCAAATCTTCGGTGCCTGTGTTCCGGACATAAAAGAACGTCCGGGCCCAACCTTTGCAGGATTCTAGCCCTGTGACCCGAGGGAAAACAGAAAACCTCCGGGGTGAGATGGAGGCTACTCCGAACTGCGTGAGCCGCTTGTCCTCCGGGTCAGTGTGAATGTCGGGGATAACGTTGCGGCGAAGGGCGAAAAACCGGATCCACAGCTCCTTTGTGGGCCATAATCCGGCGTAGCCTTCAATCGTAGAGGCGAAAGCAGAGAGGGAAGTAATGGCATTGGCCGGAAGATGGTGCGACTGGAGATGGTAGGTGCTGAGCCAATCATGGAAGAAATCACTCACCGGGAGTCCGAAGCCCCGCTGAAAATGAGACAGGAACACAACGAACTCCCTAGGGTTGGGCGAAGGAGCTAGCTCGGCAGAGGCGAGGTGAGCGGCGACGCCGGCAGGGAGGCATCTGGTCCGGTAGAGCCAATCCAGATCGTCCTGGCAGACCCAGGAGCCGGCCCATGCGCCGCGGTCCCCAGCGGCGGCGTCCTCCTCCATCTCTTGCTCAACAATGGCGAGCTCTTCTTCAGTCATCTGCTCCTCGAAGCCCTCGCTGGCGCTGGAGGCGGCGGGGGACAGCGGCTTGGATTGGCGAGGACCCGTAGCGGGAGATTGACGTCGCAGTGATGGAGACGTAGAGGTGAATCGGAGAAGTGCGGTGGCGACGCTGTTTTTTGGTAGTGCTGGCGGCGGCGCAGTCGCGAGGAAGACAAAGGAGAGTAGCAGCAGGCAGAGGCATGCGGAGGGGAAAAAACCTAAGGAACGCACCCCTCCGCTATTTAACCACCCACGTAAGCGGTGAGTGGGATCGCGCCCTGTGGACCGGCGACACGCTATGGCTGTGTATTACCTGTCCGGACCAATCAGTAAGGAGCCACACGGAAGGCCTCAGGGCGGAAAGAATCCTGGGACGTGACGCACTGATGCGGTAAACGAGGGGGCAGGCGTGACGTGACCCGCGCACAGTGAAGACTGATAGTTACTACGGCGATTACTGTACCGTCCCTTAAAATAAGACAACACAATGATTACCCTTCACATGGGCTAGCGTACGAAAGAAGGAAGTAAGACCCGGATAGAGCTGTGGTAACCCGGCCGGCAAGTGAAAACTTGCAACGTGCGAAGGGAACATAAATCCAAGCCGTCTGAGGTACAGAGGTAACTCGGCAAATAGCGACAGGAGCACGAGATGGAACCTGGTGTGGCCTTAGCGGCCAAGGCGGCTAAGACCGCGGCAGCTTCGGGGACTAATGTTGGGGGGATACCCCCGGGTAGGGTCACGCCGTGGTATGAAAGGCCGAGTTAGCCGAGGTCCGGCAAGATCAAAGCAAGTACTGGCTGGGTCACCTCAAGGCAGGCCGAGTCACAGGGTAACCCGGACCTGGGGGCGTTCGCCTGATTAGCCCTAATCCAACTTAAGCGGTAAGTCGGAAGCGTATGTCGAACCTGTATGCAGGAAAAGGATGTGGCCGGATGAACCATCGTCCGGGTCGCAGTAACCTTCTAGGAGAAGGAAGGAATCTCGCTGGCCAAAAGGAGCCCCGGTACGCACTGCCTGAGCGAAGCGAGCAAGGACTGGACCACCGGGGCGTGGCCGACAAGCGTGACGACGCCCGTGTCAGCTGACGAGGGTGCCGTCACGGCTCACGTAGCTAAAGCATAGCTGACGAGGGGGGAAAAGCACCCCAGTCGGTTTACCACTTTGGGAGGGGGCATATTCTTAGGAATATGCCTCCACGTGTGCCCTAGGTTGAAACCGAGCCTCCCCTATGAAAGGGGGGCTAGGGCTTCAGTAGAGGGGGTTGGATTTTATTCTCTGGACAATTTTGTTAAGGTCTAGGGTTTGAGGTGAGGTCTGCGGGTGAGAGTAAGAGAGCTTCTTCTTCCTCCTCTCGCCAATACAGCTCTAGGAGCAATTGTAACCTTGGAAGAAAAACAATACGAGTTTTGGTGTGGAGAATCACTTCGCTATCCCTCCCTGGATTCCCCTAGCGTATATTAGTCCCCACCTTCTGCCTATACATGGCATCTGCCGTGACACCACCACGACATGTGGTTTGTGGAAAGAACACACATGCAGTGACTCTGGTTGATCCATATGTGGTCTGTGGAAAGAACACACATGCAATGACCACTGGTGGATCCATGTGTGGTTTGTGGAAAAGAACACACATGCAATGACTCTAGTGCTGATTTGTGGTTTTAGTATAATAACACACATGCAATGACTCTAGCGGTTGATCCATGTGTGGTTTGTGGAAAGAACACACATGCAATGACTCTAGTGGTTGATCCACGTGTGGTTTGTGGAAAGAACACACATGCAATGACTCTAGTGGTGGATCCATGTGTGGTTTGTGGAAAAGAACACACATGCAATGACTCTAGTACTGGTTTATGGTTCTAGTATAAGAACACACATGCAATGACTCTAGTACTGGTTTGTGGTTTTAGTATAAGAACACACATGAAATGACTCTAGTGGTTGATCCACGTGTGGTTTGTGGAAATAACACACATGCAATGACTCTAGTGGTTGATCCATGTGTGGTTTGTGGAAAGAACACACATGCAATGACCACAGGTGGATCCATGTTGGTTTTAGTATAAGAACACATATGCAATGACTCGAGTGGTTGATCCATGTTTGTTTGTGGAAATAACACACATGCAATGACTCTAGTGGTTGATCATGTGTGGTTTGTGAAAAAAACACACATGCAATGACTCTAGTATTGGTTTTAGTATAAGAACAAACATGCAATGACTCTAGTGGTTGATCCATGTGTGGTTTGTGGAAAGAACAGACATGCAATGACTCTAGTGGTTGATCCATGTGTGGTTTGTGGAAAGAACACACATGCAATGACCAATAGTGGATCCATGTGTGGTTTGTGGAAAAGAACACACATGCAATGACTCTAGTGCTGGTTTGTGGTTTTAGTATAAGAACAAACATGCAATGACTCTAGTGGTTGATCCATGTGTGGTTTGTGGAAAGAACACAGATGCAATGACTCTGGTTGATCCATGTGTGGTTTGTGGAAACAACACACATGCAATGACCACTGGTAGATCCATGTGTGGTTTCTAGAAAAGAACACACATGCAATGACTCTAGTACTGGTTTATGGTTTTAGTATAAGAACACACATGCAATGACTCTAGTACTGGTTTGTGGTTTTGGTATAAGAACACACATGCAATGACTCTAGTGGTTGATCCAGGTGTGGTTTGTGGAAATAACACACATGCAATGACTCTAGTGGTTGATCCATGTGTGGTTTGTGGAAAGAACACACATGCAATGACCACTGGTGGATCCATGTTGGTTTTAGTATAAGTACACACATGCAATGACTCTAGTGCTTGATCCGTGTTTGTTTGTGGTAATAACACACATGCAATGACTCTAGTGGTTGATCCATGTGTGGTTTGTGAAAAAACACACATGCAATGACTCTAGTGTTGGTTTTAGTATAAGAACAAACATGCAATGACTCTAGTGGTTGATCCATGTGTGGTTTGTGGAAAGAACAGACATGCAATGACTCGAGTGGTTGATCCATGTGTGGTTTGTGGAAAGAACACACATGCAATGACCACTAGTGGATCCATGTGTGGTTTGTGGAAAGAACACATATGCAGTGACTCTGGTTGATCCATATGTGGTCTGTGGAAAGAACACATATGCAATGACCACTGTTGGATCCATGTGTGGTTTGTGGAAAAGAACACACATGCAATGACTCTAGTGCTGATTTGTGGTTTTAGTATAAGAACACACATGCAATGACTCTAGCGGTTGATCCATGTGTGGTTTGTGGAAAGAACACACATGCAATCATTCTAGTGGTTGATCCATGTGTGGTTTGTGGAAAGAACACACATGCAATGACTCTAGTGGTGGATCCATGTGTGGTTTGTGGAAAAGAACACACATGCAATGACTCTAGTACTTTTTTATGGTTTTAGTATAAGAACACACATGCAATGACTCTAGTACTAGTTTGTGGTTTTAGTATAAGAACACACATGAAATGACTCTAGTGGTTGATCCACGTGTGGTTTGTGGAAATAACACACATGCAATGACTCTAGTGGTTGATCCATGTGTGGTTTGTGGAAAGAACACACATGCAATGACCACTGGTGGATCCATGTGTGGTTTGTGGAAAAGAACACACATGCAATGACTCAAGTGCTGGTTTGTGGTTTTAGTATAAGAACAAACATGCAATGACTCTAGTGGTTGATACATGTGTGGTCTGTGGAAAGAACACACATGCAATGACTCTGGTTGATCCATATGTGGTTTGTGGAAAGAACACACATGCAATGGCCACGGATGGATCCATGTGTGGTTTGTGGAAAAGAACACACATGCAATGACTCTAGTGCTGGCTTGTGGTTTTAGTATAAGAACAAACATGCAATGACTCTAGTGGTTGATCCATGTGTGGTTTGTGGAAAGAACACACATGCAATGACTCTTGTTGATCTATATGTGGTTTGTGGAAAGGACACACATGCAATGACCACTGGTGGATCCATGTGTGGTTTGTGGAAAAGAACACACATGCAACGACTCTTGTACTGGTTTGTGGTTTTAGTATAAGAACACACATGCAATGACTCTAGTACTATTTTGTGGTTTTAGTATAAGAACACACATGCAATGACTCTAGTGGTTGATCCACGTGTGGTTTGTGGAAATAACACACAAGCAATGACTCTAGTGGTTGATCCATGTGTGGTTTGTGGAAAGAACACACATGCAATGACCACTGGTGGATCCATGTTGGTTTTAGTATAAGAACAAACATGCAATGACTCTAGTGGTTGATCCATGTTTGTTTGTGGAAATAACACACATGTAATGACTCTAGTGGTTGATCCATGTGTGGTTTGTGAAAAGAACACACATGCAATGACTCTAGTGTTGGTTTTACTATAAGAACAAACATGCAATGACTCTACTGGTTTATCCATGTGTGGTTTGTGGAAATAACATACATGCAATGACTCTGGTTGAATCATATGTGGTTTGTGGAAAGGAAACACATGCAATGACCTCTGGTGGATCCATGTGTGGTTTGTGGAAAAGAACACACATGCAATGACTCTAGTGGTTGCTCCATGTGTGGTTTGTGGAAAGAACACACATGCAATGACCACTGGTGGATCCATGTTGGTTTTAGTATAAGAACACACATGCAATGACTCTAGTGGTTGATCCATGTTTTTTTTGGAAATAACACACATGCAATGACTCTAGTGGTTGATCCATGTGTGGTTTGTGAAAAGAACACACATGCAATGACTCTAGTACTGGTTTATGGTTTTAGTATAAGAACACAGATGCAATGACTCTAGTACTGGTTTGTCGTTTTCGTATAAGAACACACATGAAATGACTCTAGTGGTTGATCCAGGTGTGGTTTGTGAAAAGAACACACATGCAATGACTCTAGTGTTGGTTTTAGTATAGAACACACATGCAATGACTCTAGTGGTTGATCCATGTGTGGTTTGTGGA